>CM039681.1:112579402-114046902 GCA_022537955.1 Schmidtea mediterranea
TTAAATTTTAAATTTGAATTTTACATCTTCGTGTATTTATATAATTAATCAGTACTCACAGCGCTAAATGCCTCACATCTATCAATGAGAATAAGGAACGCAAGAGTGTTAAATATCAAAAAAAATATTGATCGATAGTCTATAAATGAAATGATCATGTAATTTTATACATCTCAGATAAATTTCTATATTCTATAACGTGGTATTATTTTATATCAGTTCGTCTTTTTAAATAAATCAAACAGTTTATTTTGATGCCTAAGACAAACTATGATAATTAATAATGTAAAAGACATTTGTTTTATCACTTGTTTTTCTTCGAAATATCCTAAATGTTTACATTTGTATTATAAATAAAAATATGATATTTTAAATATTATGCTTAAATATTATCTTTAAATATTATCTTATCAACTAAAAGTGGTATTTGTTGTCTTTATGCTTGAGCCCATTCTTTAAATTTATTTTTTTTGGGTTTTTTGTACATAAATTTTTTTTATTTAATGTTTAGGATGATCTTATGAATAGTATTTCTCGGAGCTGTCGAGTATTGACTTATTTGAATATTTCGTATACTCCTGTAACCGATAATTCCATCAGATGCTTGGCAAAGTTAGTTTAATTAAATTTGAGATATTTTTATATTTTTCTAATTCGAGACATGCTGAAAACCTTCAGTATTTAAGTCTTGCATTTTGTTTACGAATAACAGATCAAGCCTTTGAAGCCGTATTCAACTCAAAAGTTATAACGAAATTGGTTTACATTGATCTATCAGGGTGCAATCAAGTTTGTTTTGCAATTTATAAGTAAAAATATACTACTGCATCCGGTAAGCGTATTTTAAAAGAATTTCTCCCACTTTATTAACCAAAATGTAACATTTTCACTGATATCTTTGATATTTATATAAACGTTTTTCATATTTACTACTACACCTGATTCAGTTCATTAAAAACTCCTATAATAAAATGAAAAATCAATAAAGTTATAATATAGGGACATACATACTAACCCGTGTCTGCATGTAATTTATTCAACTGAATAAAAACTTATATTATAGGAAGGAAGGAATTTGAAGAAAAAAATTTTTTAACGTAAAAACATAATATATAGTAAATAAATGCATGCAAAAATTCAAAATGTAGAAATGTTCAGTTCAATAAAAACTCTATATAAAACTATTTTTAGTAACTTTTTAGACAAGTTTTTTTTTAAATTAAAGCCGAAAATTTTTGAAAAAAATACCAATAACTCTACTTTGAGTTATAGAGAAATATAAGAAATAATTTCGTCAGATTTTTCATGAAATTCAATCAATTTAATATTTTTACAACTTTTCAGATATTTCAAAAATATTCATCGAAACTCTAGGTTTTTGAGTTTTTACCTCATTTGCAATTTACCAGTGGAACCAGAACCTTCAAATGAGGAGTTAAAAAAATATGGAAAACATATGTTTTCCGATAACTTAAGTTTAAAAAAATTTTTTTATAAAGTATAAAAAATCCAAATCATCAATATCATTTTAAAATGGGGAAGATTTTTATAAATTTGGGAAATTAACAGAAATTTCCAAAGCCTCATAAAATCAATAAATATCAAAAATTTGGATTTGTCAAAAGGTAAAAAACATGGCAGCCAAAACAAATTTCCAAGGAACAGAGGAATAGTTTATTCGAATATAGAAACTTTTTAATAATAAATTTTATTTTAATAAATTTTAGTTTTCAATAATTCGGACTTGAATTTATTCGAAAATAATTCCATTAATTTACATAAATTGGCATAAATTCCTAAAAAAATTAATTAAAACTAAATTTATAATAAATGATGATTAAAAGTATTATTTAAGAGCTTGAATAATGATCTCATAAATATACGAGATCACAATCCAAGCCCTAAAATACACTTTATTAAAAAATTTACCTGTCAGCCATTTTAAAAATGGCTAATTCATAAACTTAACCATAATTGTAATTGATTATTAATTAAAACTTCTATTATAGAAGTTTTTAATGAACTGAATCAGGTGTATGTTATAATTCTAATTAAATAATATAATTCTAATATTACGATGTTAATATTATAATATGAAGCATTTGATATTTAGATTACAGTAAATGGTTACAAAAATCTTGCAGAAGCCTGTCCTAAAATCAAAATATGGGTCCTCAATAGAATCAGCACTCTGTCTGATGAACGTATTGGAGTAAGTTGGAGATTAAATGCTTTCTAAATTCCACTTATTAATCCGTGTACTCAGGCCATCACCACACATTGTAAAAACATTGAATATCTTGATGTACGAGGTCAGAATAAAGTAACAGATCACAGTATTAAGTTGTTACTCAACAAACCATTGAAAATACTGAAACTCGAAACGACTCAAAAAATCACAGATCACAGCTTGAAAGAACTTGGGCGTCATTGTTACGATTTACAACATCTTTACGTTAGTGACAATCCAAAAGTATGAAGATTTATATGATTATTGTCTATGAGAAAGATTTTACCAAGGTTTCTGATCAGTTCCTCAAACATTTCACTAACCTAAAGCATTTAAGAGTTCTAAATTTAGCTGACTGTGTCAAAATAAGTGACCAGGGCGTAAAGTTTATTATTGATTCACCTTGTGGGCCTGTTTTAAGGGAATTAAATTTGACAAATTGTTCCAAGATTACTGATTCGGCACTAAATCAAATACAGAAGAGGTAATGATTTATATAAATATATATATATATATATATGCTTTTTACTTATACTTTTACTAAATATGTTCTTCATGTTTAAGTTATGAAGCTGAAAAAAATGAAAAAAGCTTAAAAGAAATTAATTCAAATAATAATAGTGCATAATGAGATAAAAGGCGAAGAATGTGAATAATTGAATTATTATTTTTTAAAAAATTTTATTTTAAAAATTCATCATTTAAACATATTTGTCAGATCGGTATTACGGTCTTTTACTACTAGCTAATAAATATTTTTTACATTTAAAAAGACAAGCAATTTTAATAAAACAATTGAACCCTATTAAGATGAAGTTTAATAAGGTTTATAAATAAAGCATGTTTTGTGTTGTATATAATAAAATAAGTGCTGTTTGATCGGGAAGCAGTCTGGTCCGAATCAGCATCTTTTAATTTATTCAGTTCTTCATCATTGCCGATAGCAGATTGCCAATCTCGAGGAATAATCTCTTGCAGCATCACCAGCCAATTCAAGTAAATCAGCAGCTAAGTATTCAAAAACTGCCGTCAAACAAACCGTTGCTCCAGCTCTAACACATTCCCTTTCGCAACGTCCTGTGAATTCTACCAACAGGAAAATGAAGACCAGCTCTTGAGATACGAATTTGAATTTTAAACTTCGGACGAAAGAAAGTCGTCCTTTACAGCCAATTCTCTCGAAATATCCTGTTTTACAAAATGTATGTTCTAAAAAAACCAGATCGTTTTTACCAACATGATATTCCAGATTTAACTGACCTGAATATGATTCAGTATTAGACAAGGCATTTTGTTTCTCCTGTTGTATTTTTAATCAAACACTTCGTGGTAAGACAGAAGATGCTTTCATGACTAAGGGCTACAATAACTGGCCTTAAGCACTCGACCCATCACGCTCCAGTTTCATTAAACACAACTCGTGCAAACAACACGTGACCAATCAAGCGATTTGGGAAGCATTCAAAACAATATAACAAGCTGATATCACAGCAGCCGAACAAATTAATCCATTACTTCAGCGTCTGAAAGAAGAGAACAGAAATTATATGTTTTGTTTACTTGAATTTGTCCATTTTTTTACTCGGCATGAGCTATCATTCCGTGAAAGAGATGAATCATAAAATTCTTTTAACAAGGGGAATTTTGCAAATTTTATTGAAATGCAGTTGCGCACCAATAAAAAATTTCAGATTCATCAACAATGTATTCGAAAGAAATGCAGGGGCAATGTTGACTAATCTATCAAAACAATCTATGGAGAGCTAATAAGGACAACGGCCATAGTAACGAGAGATTAAATTCTTAATGGAATCGAAAGAGCAGGAACGTTTTTTCAGTTGATCAACAAGAAATCTCAAAATGTTACTACTTTATTACGTAAAGAAAATACCCAACCACCATGACATTTGCTGGAATTGTCACTTTGAGAGTTTAGATATGATTTTACTTGCTTTCAAAGAGCTTAGTATCCTCATTAGTGTTAACGGAGATGAAGCTGCACGATTTTATTGGGAACTTTATAGCAGAGTTTATTGTTATAGCTGTTACTCTCCATAAAATCCATGCTATTCTTTCCGAACTGAAACGCTTTCACTGTTCTTTGACAATCAATGAGACTAAATTAAGTGGCCAAGACGATTTCGATTTCAACAGCTACTGTAGAGATGACTTTTGCAACTTTCAATCGTATTATGATATCTTCACTATCCTGCATGACAATTGAACGAGCAAATGATTTAGCATTGAATGCCTTCGAAAAAAAGTTGGCTTCTCCCCACCCAGGAATTTTACATCTTTTATTAATAGTTATGGATGCCTCATGTTTATATGCCATCAATAGAATATTTTCGTGATTAATTAAACTTATTTCAAATTGTAAGTATTAAAAAGGTGCGTTTCTTATTCCCTTCTAAACGGTATATCTTCATTAGGAAGTACAAAACATTGATATTCAGAAATAATTGTTTCTTTCATTCAAATTAATGTAAAACACGAAAAAGTTGTTGAGCAAGGTAAACAAATATTTTTTGGGACTTACATTTGTAGCATATTTTAATCTTTGTAAAACTATGACTATGACTGAAAAAACTAACACTCCCCCAAATTTTGTAGTTGGGATCCGCCTCTGTATATATATATATATATATATATATAGTTTGTGGAATAACTTTGTATAAAACCTTATAGATGTGGGCAGCTAACCCATTTGTCAGTTGCATACTGTGAACAGTTCACTGAATTCGGAATGGAAGCGCTGGGATCCATACGAAATTTAGAATTCTTAAACATATCAGGGACAATATTTGGAGATAATGTAAGTTCTCAATGTAAACTATATTTCGCAATTCATTTTTTTAACATAAAAAAGTAATTATTAAATAATTTATTATTTGTTTTAGGCTATCGCAATTTTAGGGATAAATAACAGAATCAAATTTTTGATTGCGTCAGGTTGTGTGAATATTACGGATATTGGATTACAAAAATTCACTCAATCATGTCGGAACATTGAATATCTAGATCTATCATTTTGCCATGTAATTTTAATAATAATAATAATAATAATAATAATAATAATAATAATAATAATAATAATAATAATAATAATAATAATAATAATAATAATAATAATAATAATAATAATAAAAATAATAATAATAATTAATAATAATAATAATAATAATAATAAATTATTTAGCAAATTACAGATGCTGCGATCAAAAATATGGCTTTTTGTTGTAGATTTATAACATTTCTAAACCTTGCTGCATGTCGTCAAGTGAGATTTTTTCATTATTTCAACTGTAATTTCTTTCATTGTTCTCTTAGCTAACCGATTTGAGTGTTCAATTTTTATCTGGGGTCTGTCATTATTTGCGGTATCTGGACGTTTCAGGATGCATTATGATAACGTATGTTTTTATATTTTAAATCTATTTATTTTCTGTTCACCGACCTGTGTTCAGAAATAAATCTCTAATTTATATCCGAAAAGGCTGTCGACGACTTCAACAATTAAAAATTCTTTATTGTAAAGGAATAACAAAGTAATATCATTTTTTCATAAAATTTTAATATTAATTATAATACTAATATTAATAATAAAAGTTAAATATTGAAATATGTAAAAGTTACAATAGTTAAATTTTACCTGAGGTGTTGGCAGAAGCTTTTTAGGTAATGAATATCCTAATAGAGAGGTACTTACATTTCTAAACGTTTTATTCATACTATACCGCTTTTTATTAAAATATGGTTATATAAATATAATCCATGTATTTATATATGGATTATATATAAAATATTGGATAATGCATATCCCTTTCAATTAATATTTTGGTCTTCTGGTCAGGTGAAAGACAATTATTTTAAAGTTTATTTAATTATTCTTTTTTTATAATTGAAATAACTTCAACCAGGGCTGGCCTTACCTTTATTGACGCCATCGGCGGATTTTTCTTGCCGCCCTCAAAAGCTGAAAGATTGCTTTTTATATTTATGTATTATTTTTTAGTATAAAAACACATTAATTATGTCACAGTGTTCAGACAGAATGTGTATAATATTTATATACAAACATAAATTATTACAATAATAGCATAAAACACATTTAACATCAATAAAACACAACAATAATACAAAATAACTATAATTACTACTGGAAATCAACTTTTCGGTCCTTTTTTGTCGGCGAAATCTTTTATCAGAACTGAAAAGTCAAGATTTTGGTCGATGTCATTTTGAATAGATAAAGTACCTAAACTTGAGAGTCTGTCTTGTGATATTGTAGACCTACGGACAGGTGTTAATTAATTTCAGTATTGAAAAACTTCTTTCTCCACTTGCGACAGTCACAGGATTTGTTAGTAAAATTCTCATGGCAATCTAGACATTCGGATTTAACTCTTGGATATTATGCTGAATTATGTGCGAAGTAATTTTATTCTTGACCGTACTTAAATTAAAGTTTTAATACTGATTAACTAATCACAAAGTAGTATACCGTCGATGTCAGAATTTTAATTTCACTGTGAGTTTAATTTACGGCGTTATACAATTAAAGAAGTTCTCTTCTTTCAGTCGTAGTATCTACATTACACTCAAAACCCCAGGTTTTCGAATATTCATCTAACTGTTCAAATCTTTCTTTCATTGACATCAGAGATGTATCCAACAGCGGATTGAAGAATTCAACTTCTAAATTTTTCTCAGGACAAACGATGGGCTCATCTTTTGCAATGTTATCAAAGCTACGTTTCACTTGATGTATCCTTAGTGGTTTAAATATCGGTTCAATCTTTACTTCATCTGCTAAATCTTTTTCTGTGATAATGGCTTCCTTAAAATCGTTTTTTCTATACTCTTCTTAAAATGAACATTATTTCTTTAGCATTTCTGCGAATTCCTAGATGCCCATGTCTTTTGCCTGAAGTTTTTTACTAGCAACATTGATATGAAAAAGAACATCGTACCAAACAATTAATGAGAAAGAAAACTGAAATCTTTCAATTGTTCTGCTAGTGTGATTGCCTCATGATCATAACCAAAGTTTTCTGACAAAATAATTCAAGCACCGTGAACGTCACTAACTTGATATCGAACTGTTTTACACCGTTTATTTTTGCCTCTCAACATGTGTCACTCAGTTTTTTCAAGGATAATATATGTAGGGGATCAGTTAGAATTTTCCATCGATTGACAGAAGCAGAGAATAGTGTAAAATTTTTATGAATAATGCCAAAAAACGTTACTGATTTTACAGAAGAGTGCACAGAGTCGCATAAACCAATATTTAAGCTGTGACTTCCACAGGGCACATACATATTCATTTAACTTTACATGGCCCTAACTGTTCATTTAAATTTCAACGAAATTATATTTCCCAAATTTATTTATTTCTATTGTGATATTAATCTAAATAAGAGCATCATTTGATGATATTTTTAGGGTCGTGAATTACCTGAAATACGGAGACAGCGTAAGAGTAATGAAATAAAATATACTTATATAAATTTTTCAAAACAGGAAACAATGATATTTTTTATCATTAAAAGCTGAAATAATAAATTACAAAGGATAACAAGTAGCCTATTTTGGCGCCCCAATTGTCAGGGTCCGACCTCGCTCCTCTTCCCCCAAAGGTCAGCACTAACTTCAACCTAAAAAACAGATCTTACATTGAATCTGTGGTCCAAGATCCAAAACCGAATTCATTTAAGGAGGGACAGAAAAAGTACTTGGAAACTTCCAGACACATATTTACTAAAATAATTAAATTTTTGTTTACATTATATGATATTTCAGTAGATACTCATTCCATATGATTCTGCCTACCGTGAAATATGCATTTGCGTGATTTTGCATTTGGTCTACGTATAAAGAAATCATCGTAGAATTTGTGACCGTGACATTTTGTAAAGTGAAATAAAACTTTCTATGTATTAAATGAAAAATGAGTTCTCAATAAATAACCCATAAATTAATGCGTACACTTTAAATACAATAAATGAATTTCATCTCATGTTAGCGGGAACATAATACAATATTTTCATCCCAACTTTTATCCTTAACCTAATTACCATTATTATTTCATTATATTCCAATTCTAATACTCTAATTGTCTAATAATACCATAGTTTAATTTTGATAATTCTAATAATTTTGATATATATTTCCATATATTGACTTTTAACCATTTATATGATGAATGCTCCCGCTTTTAAGAACAAATTACTAGCAATAACAATTTTAAAAAATTTAATCAAATTTAATCAATGAAACAAACTTGTTTTAAAAAAACATTATAACGCTTCTAGAATTTTGAATTATTATTAATGATTAACATATTTGAATTTCTCTGATTAAAACACACAACAGCATTAATCACAGTAAGCGGACTGGATTGATTTTTAAAAATAATAATAATTTAAAATGTTACTATTTATAGTAATTATTAGTTTCTATTTTTAGTAATCTAGTTAAAATTACTGATATTTTTATTTCTTTAATTTTATTATTTTAGAAAAGCGGTTATGAAACTGAACATAGTCGTTCCTGATATTCAATATACTTGTGAAGATCCACCAGACTTTTATGGATATTGACATTTATTATTTTTCTTATTTTTTATGCATTAAATATACATATTTTCATACATATTTTTATTAATATACAAGGTAATAAATTATGTATAATAAAATAATAAATATGTCAGTTAGAAATAAGCATTTGTTGGGCCAGAACACAAACGGCCTTGTAAATGTTTAAATGAATCGGTAACACACATGCAAATATAACATGCAGATTTAAATTCAAACCTATTAAAACACCAATTAAGCCCTATCAAAATATGTGAAAGAAGACAATTACATATAAAATAATAAACATAAAAATAAATTAAAATAATAACAAAAGGCAACAAGATCCGCACGATATAAATATAAACATAACACGAAAACCTAACAAATTCGACCGAAATTTGATAATTTAACAAAAAATGTGAAATTTCATGAAAATGAAATAAAATTCAAAGAATTTGAATTAGAAATAATTCAATAAAAATTTTAAAAGAAAAATTATCAAATAAAATTGCAAAATAATAAAAATTAAGATTAGAATACACTAGAAAATTCCAAGGTCGAATTTAGTTTTACTAAATCAAAAAGAACACGCAAGGTTAGGGCCAAAAAATAGGTATATATACCGATTCATTTTCACATAATTTGAATCGTTTTTGAAAATCGTTAAATCAGTTTTTGAGAATCTATGTAAGTGAGAGTTTTATTTGAAAACTCTCTCCACGTCGCATCCTCGTAACCTCGATAGAGCTCGGCTTGGGTGTCGACGTGGGGATAGTGATAGTTTTATGATTTTTCGTTATGTTTGGAGCAAGTAATTGTTATGTTATTTTTAATATTAATAAATTATTTATAATACATAAAATCATCTTCTTTAATTATTTTTAATTGTCGAAATTTTTCCGGCCCACAGCCAAAGACACATCACAAGTTAGTAAAATCAACATATTATTCGAATTCGTGTAAGTGCGTGGAATATCGCCAATGATTCGTGTCCGTGAAGGTCCGGCGTGCGGAACGCAGGAGCTGGAACGTCAATATTATCCCGTATAGAAGAAAGGAGAAATAAGGAAGCGGTCTTTTGGCTACTTTCTCGTCTCTCGATTTCTTTAAATTCGACCTAAATTATTCAACACCCTGCTCAAAATCATCACACGAGTAGTCCAGTGGGCACTCATTAACTATAATATAAACACAATGCGCCTAAGGTCAACTAGGGGAAAGGTAACGGGGAATTAGAAAAATGAAATCGTTGCTATGAACTTAAATATGCATATTTTAATGAATGATTAAAAATTCAAAACGTTAATTTGCCAAAGCTAATAAGTCACGATCATACTCTCCCATCATCATAAGCTCCTAACTAAAAAATGAGAAGCGAAAAAATAATTAAATAAACGTAACCCTTTAACAAGTATAGTAAGGTCCTAACATTATATCGAGAATCAATAAGAGGATTTTGTGTTAACGTAAATTTAATACGGTTGTGGCAAACACTCAGTGATAAAAATTTCTAAGTTGGGGTCGGAAGTAAAAATTACCATAACATAGTCGTTGTAGATTCAAATAAATTCATGAAAAAGATAATAAAGGTTTTTTTAAATATAGACGTCATCCCAACTCCTCGATACGGATCAAAAATAGATTAAATAGAGAAGCAAGAGATAAAAGTTAGTAAACAAAAACTCTCGATGTAGTGTTCGGGCTAGTACAATTCGATAACTTAAACTTCATAAGGAAAATCTCCAATAAGAAATCAGTCTATTTAAACATCATCGACACCCAAAAATTGTTGATAAAGAACCCATAATAGCCTATAGTACGATAAATAAATATAGGGCGCGTCAGAGTTTCCATTGTACCTTCCAGCGTTAACACAACATAATTAAATTAGATAATGAAGAACCTTAGGCTTGCCCTCACTCGAATAATTCCATCAATAGTAGTCCTCGCGAAAAATGACCAGACGCATAAATGAAAACGAGAAACAAACAGTTTTATTAGAATCTCATAAAAATTCCAACCCCAGATTTTGATACCAGCATCTGACATCAGGTTCTCCGAAAACTAAATTTGAAATATTTGTTGTTGACATCGGCAGTAGGTTTGACTATAGAAACCCATATTTCACCTTTTCGTTTGAGACAACGGGTCTTATGATAAAATCCAGAACCACCGATCAGAGATAGACCCTCAAGTAGCACCGCTGCCGAGATAATTGAAAAATTGGTATCCATCAATCTACTTAAGAGTAGTTCCCCTCGAATATTCCCTACGTAGAACAGTGAGAGAAGGGACAAAATACTCCACCCTGCATGACAATAAAATCATCTCATTCGCTAAACTCAATACCAAATACCCGTTGAAAAATATGCGTTGGCTAATTAATGCCCTCCAGTAAGGAAAAGCCACGGAGTGATTTTTTCTTTTGATTACTGTCCCCATAGAAACTGAGATCCTACAATAAATCAAAAAATAAAGAAAATTATTATTGACTTAGCCCAATAAAACTTACAATATAGCGTGTTCAGTTTTGTGTGAATTGCACCGAAATCCGGATAAGTCTGAAATTAAGTTAACTGAATAAAAATTAGTGAGAAAGATCGAAACTTACCTTACACAACTGCTGCTGACTTCTATCGCCGGCCAATCGATAGGCACAATCACTCACGCCTAATGTCGCATCACCGAACTTGGCATTTATAGGAAATAAATCAATTAATATTGAAGTTGTCACGCACACATTCGATACAGAACAGGGCGTGGTATGTCGCACACCTACAGGCACACACGGATAGTCAGATTTCCATAAGAAGAATCCGGCGATGCCAATCATTTAATAAATTTTGATCTCTTTTAAATTTTGTGGAATTATGCATCAAACCTTCGACTATGAGGATACTGCTAGGATGACGGGTGAGGAGATAGTTCGTGATCCGAACTCGCCGAATTGGGGTAAATAATATTTGATCTCTTAAAAAATTTTAATTAAAGTATTAAATATCAGTTAACCACTCTCATTAACGATGTAAAAATTATGATTTTTTAACCGAATTTGTACGACTTCAATAATAAAAATATTTTACAACAGATTTTTTGACGAAAACTTAAACTTCGACGTTCAGGGCATGCCATTCAGGAACACATTATGTTCGTTTCTATTCCTTCTCGTTACCCATTCACTCCAGCGATTGTTCGTAGGGGCGTTCAAAAATTTTGGGTTTTTCGTGGAAACGATGCAAGTTGACTGAATTTATAGTTCGGGTGACAGTTTGATTCATACTGTTTTGAAATTTTTGCGTTTTTTTTTGTTATTTAATATATAATTGTGTTAAAAATAATTTTAGCCTTTTAACTATTTACGTTTTAGGCGATTAAATATATATTTTAACATTTTATGTTTTAGGTGATCAAATATATATTTTAACTATTTAAGTTTTAGGTGATTGAATATATATTTTAACATTTTATGTTTTAGGTGATCAAATATATATTTTAACTATTTATGTTTTAGGTGATTGAATATATATTGTAACTGTTTACGTTTTTAGGTAATCGGATATATTTTTATATTTAATGTATAATTGCTAGGAAATCTTTAATCTTTCACAATTTATGTTTTTAGGTGAGTAAGTATATCAAATTAAAGAAATTTGTTTAGGGTTGTCAGGATTCTTCGATATCATTTTTCAGGAATGTCGGAATAATTTGAATTCTCGTTGATAATTATTAAATTTTGATGGCAACCCCATCTGACCATATTTTTGTTGTTCAGAAAGATTAGGACCTTTGGTTCGTGTTCCCACGCACATTGCCAACCAGTGGAGGCAAGCCTGGCGCCAGATCAGACAAGCGAGAGGCTACGAGGAACCCCAGCCAAGAGGACCCCGACAGACCATCGGGCAGTTGCTAGGAATGAACGAGAGACCATCGTTGCTAAATGGTCAAGATGGCAATCAGTATCCGGCCCAAAAGATTTGGGAACACGCCCGCGATCTCCTCACCTGCCTTGAGAACCATCAACGGCAGGTCGATTTTCACGTGGTCAGGGCTAGACAATACCTGGCCAACGTGGAGGACGACATTGCGACTGGAAGGATCGCAGACTTCTACCCGTGCATGCCGCCGCCCAGTTCCAGACCCGTACGTTATACGAAACGGCCCGTTTTCGTATACCCTGGCTACTCAGCTGAGGAATGGGTGAAAAAATTCTTCGAAGAGCCCTGACCTCGCTGATCTATGGAATACAGACCTCCTAGTTTTGTTATAAACATTTTTTTATAATAGATAATTGTTATTTGAGATTTTTTTAATTTCTTCTTGCTTGTTTCCTAGTATAATTTCGTAACTTATGTTTAAACTAACTGTACGCTTGGAAATTTTAGATCTGTTAATAAAAAGTTTTAATGTTCATTATTCACAGAAATGGAACCCCTACAAATATTACGGACAGAACTGGCCCGTGGCCAACAAACCAATAAAACTCTTTATGACCAGATCATCCAGTTGACTCGTGAGATCCAGCAAACAAAAGCCACATGGGTGGATCCGAAGAAGATCAAATCAATGCATCAAAGGCTTACCGCAGCCCAAAATGGATGGGCAGACGAAAAACAAATGAACCAAAGCCTCCGAACACAGATACGAGGGTTGGAGATTGCCCTATCTGCCTGTCAAGAGGGGGCAGCCGTAACTTATCCCCTCGTCTTCGCCCGGCTCAATTAGCGTATCGTGAGTCGGTGGCAACTCCAACAACCACAACACCAACAATAACGAATAGTTATCGGCCTGGACGAAAGGAGCGGGCTAGACATCGAGCCGCTCGATTAATAAATAAGGCCTAACTAACTTATAGAATGTGTTTAGTTTGTAAATTATATATGTTTATTTTTATAATTATATATTTCTTGTTATTTAAAACGGTATCTTCAAAGGTTTGGATAAGTGTCTATAACCCCGCAACCAACACACAAAAACGCATCATTACGATATACAGCCGCTTGTTTTGTTTCTAAAATATCATTGTCGGATTCCTTTTATACTATGATGAACTCCAACAATAAAACCTACGATATATAGGGGACCAATAATCTAAAGCGAGCACAAGTCTTCTAACGACAGCTCATTGGACCCAGTGATCGTCCGGGCAATTACAGCATTAGTAATAACGCTCACTTTTTGCGGACGATCTACCCACTCGAACACATTTCCAACGTTGCCTAGCAACGGGTGCCGAGTGGTAGCAAGAAAAGTTTAAATGGTGTTACCTGGGTAACTACAGTAAGTTTAAAACAAACATCAATACCCAGTAACCCACCATATAAATTTGGGGCTCAGCCGGGATCAAATGATTGTTTTTGCAAAGAACCCAAGAAAATAAATTGACATGAAATCATCTAACCAATAATTTGACATACGAATCAATGCCCATGCTACCTGAGACATTCAATCAAAAACACTTATCAATAACTGATAATGCAATATCCAGTTAAGGTACCAATAACACTCACGCGACGCACAAGTAAACGACGCATAATTAAAAGGGCAAAATTCGGGATAAAATAAAATGGGATAAGTAAGGGGATTAACGATAAACAACGAGGAAAAACAATTAAACCAAGGGAGTAAATAAACGATAATAAGATAAATTCCAACGAGTAATTACAACTATTAAATTAGTATTTTATAGGAAAAACTTCAACAAGTAATTATAACAGTTAAATTAATATTTTAAACGATAATAAGATAAATTCCAACGTGCAATCTAGTTAATTAGTATAAAATAAATTTAAATGAGCAACTATAATATTTAGTATTTTATAGATGGAACCAGCCAAAATAATAGAAAAACTGAAGGGTATCTTGAACATCGAAAACGATAATCTAGAGGAATTAAGTAATAAACAAAAATTAATTAAACGAGTCAAAGACGACATAGCAACGATTTCAAACCTGTACTCTGACGAGCTCTGCATGTTAATAAAATTGATCGATGTTGACCAACTGAACGAATATACGAGATTTTATCAATAAAATTGGAAATAGCCGAATTCGGCAAAGATTGGAACACGTTAATGAAAAAAGTCGAAAACATTGTAGAAGAGATAACAGCAACGATGAAAGAGCAGACCAAAGCTTACCAAGAATGTTATGTGTGCAAAACAGAGGAAGCACGAGTAATGTTGATACCTTGCGGACACCTGAGTTATTGCCACGGATGCGCACAAGAGTCGCACTGCATGATATGCCAACGGAAAATAAAGGAGAGACTAACTATATACTTTCCATGAACAGAAATTGTTATTCTAATACGAAATAAATGTGTATTGTTTATTAGTCAAATTAAAGTTGTTATTATGATATGAAATAAAAGTGTATTGTTATTCGCATTAAAATCGTTATTATGCTGGAAATAAATATATATTGTTTAAATATCGAGAGTAAATATGCAGTGTTCGAGAGTAACTAAAATAAAAATAACCAAACAACGATAAATAAAAAACGAATTAAATATATGAAAGCCGAATCAGGAAAAAATCAAAGCACATGCACAGAGACACAAAGTATTGGACGGAAAAATTTTGACAACTGAGTTTCCTAATGCATGATTTTTTTTTGTTGTTTTATCGATATTATATTGAGATAGGACGAGGAAAAACGATAACCTGAGCTATCAAATGATAGTACGCTCACTCGAGGGAAACCTTGATCAACCCTACTGAGAAAGGAAATGGTAGGCCAAGTCGCGTATGTCAGCAAGCAACCGGCGAGAGATTGATCACCTGTTTTGGGAGGTTTGCTGATGCGATTACAACAAATTTTGATGGGGGAAGTGAAGAGATGGACCGAGAGGTGAGAGAAAGTGCACACGATTTAGAGAATTAAAGTTTTTGTAAAGGTACCTAGAGATAAAAAAATTTTTTCCCTAGCTGGTGGTGAGGCACCAGAGGACAGCTACGGATTGTCGTGTTCAGGTTGTTACCAGCCAAGGGACTGGTAGCGCTGAGCCGTTCGATACAAAAACCCGGATTCCACACCGAGTATCGAGGACACCAAACGGTAGGCGAGATATGAATTAACCGGTAAATGGTTCATACTCGAAAGGACCTACTAAGGATCAGATCAGGGCGGCACCCATGAGAACCCATGAAGTACACCAAGCCAAGTTGAGACAAATCACCTATAATATTGCTGGGTACTGATATTGAATAACTTCGCATAAGTGGTGAGGGAAATGGCTGCTAACCCCCATACATTACGCGCACAACAATTATTACCACCAGATACCCGTCAAAATGACGTTGGAACTGTGTAATAGTGGGTGGAAGGTTAACAAAAGGTGAGCTCCTCTACAAGAACTGCTAATGCCTTAACCTCCAGTGGGTTCATGGACTATCTTAGAAGGTTTATTGTCCAACTCATTAAGGTTCCCTTCTAACTATCCCTTCAGTAATCTTGGAACAATGTGAATTTAGTTGCGAGGTTTTTTAATTTATATAATCTTTTAATAAATGATGAACTACAAATTATAATTTCAAACGATCACAAGTTCACAGGTTAATCAATTTATATAACAACAGCGTTAATTAAAATCAAAAATATGTGTAAACTATCCTAACAGACCGGTTTCCTTCAATTTGCGATTCCGAGCCCTCTCATGTTTACCCGGCAGCAGTTTTGGTGGAGGTGGACATTTTCGGACAGGCGTGGCCGTGGTATTGGTCGACTCCGAAGGAGGTGCGGAGGTGGAGGGCCTTGCCTTGATCACGAACGTATCATTGGCTAGGAACAATTGAGTCTCGTCGTATGTGAGTTTTGGGGCGAGATCAGTGAGAACCTGCAGCTTCGTTTCTAAGGTCGCTATTGTGCAGGCCTGTTGGCGAATCTTTACCTTCAGCGACCTGGACAGGGTAAGCTCCTCCTCGTAAATTTGTTTCAGTTGTGCGATCTGTTAGCGGAGCTTTTTAGCTACGTCTGACCGGATCCATGTTTTCTCCCTGAGTCTGTAGCGCCGCACGAAGGACTCCGCGCGTTGCGACTGGTTCATCGTCTTCTCATGGTATTTGGCGACGTCTTTTCTGAATTTCTCAAGTCCAATTTGTGGTCTTGCACTAGATAAAATAATATGATTTTCATTACTAATTGGATAATTACGTGGAGGATTCACTCAAAACGATAATATTTAAATCATTGATTATACGTTAGTACTGTTAAGTACCTCTGGGCTAACGGGTTATGGTGTCGTCTAACCCTCACTGTTAGTCTTAAATACTTTCGTTTGTAGTTTTCAGGCAATTTACGTGGGTAAACCTATTCATTGGGGTTGTTTTCTCATGTCAAATGCTTGGGGTCATAACGAGTTCGTGGTATAGTATGTGATAATGATGACAAATTAAACTGGGTCTATTGGATTTGCAAGGTGCACGGATAATATTAGTAGATCAAGACTCCTGTCAAAAATTGATAGTCGTAATCAACAATATTAAGATCGTCGTAAAACTGTAATATTAATAAAAATCACCTTAGCAATTGTAATAATTATCAAGATAACCTAGGTGTGGGTAAAAAAATAACTGTACTAATAATAATAATAATAATTACTTTGAAAAAGGTTGGATTTAATATTAATATTAATAATTTCAATAGATAATTCCCAAATGTAGCATTAATAGCAATAATAACCATAAAAATATCTACTTGAACAGATATATTATATGAGGACCTTAGTAAAAATTTAATTACGAAAGTGCACCTATCAACGATGGTGAAGAAAATGATAGTATCTACATTAATAGTGTTATTAATAATAATACTCATAATAATAATTCTAATATCCATAGTAGTAAGGATGATATAATTGACACTATAAAGATAACAAATCCTCACGGTAACCCTAATTACAACTACGTTAATAACCAAAATAACAATAATCAAACTCCGAGAACATATAATAAAATTTTAATGAAATATTGGAAATCAAAATCGGAACAGGCGTTGTTTAGTAAGTTTTCCGAACACTGCATGGTGACCTTTTCTCTTAAAGAGATTCAAACCATTTTTCTTTTTTTTCAAAAAAATTATGATTGGACAATAATAATAACAATAATAATAAAAATAATAATAATAATAATAATAATAATGATAACAAATAATAATAATAATAATAATGAGATGTATAATTCCAGCTAGCAGAAAAGCTTAGAGAGTACTAAATCTCATTGAAAAGTTTAAACAAATACCACGTCATTTATTATTTCAGGTCGATTGAAATCAATTTTTATTTATTTAAATTCCATTGCTTATCTCGTTTCACAACCAAACATAGCCAAACTGAATTCCTCTGTCAAACTTTTATGGAAATTGTCAAGTAAGTTTTCCCTTTCCCTTTTACCAATTAATTAATAACTAACAGTCTCGGGACCACTGAGACAGGCGCCCAACTCTACCCATCGACAACTCTTATTGGTCATTACAATATTCTTGAACATACAACTTCATTTATCTATGCCTCCTCCCCAACTGTTTACGTGGCTCTACAACATGTAGCCCTTTATTCTCAATAGGAGGCGAATTCAACTCAATCATGCTCAATGAAATCTGCAATTATATTCTTGGGTGATTCAGCAACACTCGGTAACGCGCTTCATTCTACATGGTTCTTAATGATTTGGGAATTTATCGGCTATGAACAAGCGTGCACGATTGAGGGAGAAAAACATCTGAAGTTCCTATCTGATCAATTTCAAGGTCCTTAAATTTTAATTCTCTTTAGTAAATTTATTGAATGGGAATGTTTTATAATATGAGCCGGTACGATTGCGGATGTAGATCTATGTTTGGTAAACTAAGAAGAAACAAGCTCGTATCCTCAAACAGTCAATTCGTATCGCATCTAATGTCAAATATTACACTGCAATTCTAGGGCTAGTATTCTTCTTGATTGGGATTTCTTTGCATCGAGTATTTGATTTTATAATTTGACTTATTTATTGAGATCTCTGGCATCTCTCATAGAAATACTAAGCACGGAAGATTTACCGGGAATGGTGAGAAAACTTTCGATAAATTTAATTGTATTTCAATAAATTTTTGTGCTTGCCTTTGATTTATAAAAATAAATTTTGCTAATCGAAAATTAATTTTTTAATTTTTTAACATTTTCATATATTACTAAAGTTAATTATCGACTCCATTACATCTATAAGCCATTATTTAATTAATTTAAATGACAAAACATTATAAATCAATATTAGGGTTTGCAAAATTTAAATACAAATGATTACATTTTAATAAATGTATTTTCATTATTAATATTTTATAAACATAGACTTAAAAATCAAAATGGATTAAAATTCTAGCGTGATTATTCATGACGACTCACACTCACTTCTATAACCAAATTCGAATCTAAATACTATGATTTTGTAAAATATACTATCCTTTAGTATAAAGTCTAATTATTGTAAATAATTTTTTGAAAAACGTACTGAATTTTGCTTGTTCAGCACTGCCTTATATACCAAGATTGTTCGTGTGTGTATTTTGATGCAGTAAAACAAGGATTTTTAATTTTTTTAATTAATTTTTTGATTTTATTATTAATTTTTAAAGTTTTATGTATCAAACTTGATTTAAATTTTTAATTATTTATTTTTCTTTTAAACTTTACATTTTTCTTTCTCAGTTTAATATTTTAGTTTTACCACTCAAAAGTATAAAAGCATTTTCGTGCTAAGCAAACAAAATTGAGGACTTAGATCAGTTTTTGCCCAACAATATAAAACAAAAATCAATAAATTTATAGCATATAAACACACCAACTCACCTTGAGGTTGTTTGTAAAATAGTCACTGAGACAAACCCTACACCATAGAAAATCAAAAAGTGATAGAGAAATAAAATAATGCACATTAACACAACCAATAATGAAACATGCATGTAAACTTTTAACATGTAGCCATCAGAAGTTGAAAAAACCCCTATAATAAATTAATTTATAGACATTTGTGAAAAATATTTTTAGAAAGAAAAATGGCAGAAAAATTTTATAATTTAAATTTTGAGGGTTTTTCTAGGAAATTTATCTTCATTTTTCAGACATTTCTGTGGAAAAAAACAAAACCTGAAATCCGAAAAAAAGCATAAATTGTAAATTATACTTATAAGTTTTAAAAAACAGTCGTAAACCCAATTATTATTTTGTGCTGCATATTCGAAGATTTTTTTCAAAATATGTATAAAAAATATAATTATTTAATGCAATTAATAATTTTATAACTTCAAAAATAATTTAACTCACTTTTTTTTGAAAAATATTCAGGAAATGATTTATTTTATGATCACTTATTTTTCGGAAATTAATAATCATTATTAATAATAATATACATGAGCTTGTAGATCAAAAGTTATAATTTCCTTGTAAAATCATAATTCAACTATTAAAACTTTATAACTTTAAGCTTATAACTTTAAAAAATAACTTACTTTGTAGCCATTTCAGAAATGGCTGAAATCCATTAAATTTTCACAAAAAATAAATTCCAATAAGTTGATTTATGTTTCAACTTGCATTATAGCGGTATTTATCTGAACTTTGCTTGGTGTAGATAACCCGACATGGCAGTAATACACCTCTAATAAGTGGCGAATTAAATACGTTATGTCATAATTTAATCTCAATTGTGGTATATAGAAATTTGACTATATAGAAATGATGATATTGAATTAAAGGTACAAAAATGTATTGAAAAAGGTTTCTGGGTAGACCACGGAGCTTCTTAAATTTTTCATGAATCGGAATCATTGCTGGCTATGAACCTGGATATCAGTTCAATATCTGTAACACTCCACCCGATTTGACATTTGACCTCCAACTTTGGAAGCTTCGTCACGAATCATTACCCGTAGACATTGTTGCAAATGAATGCGAATGATTTACTGATTTTTTTACCCACTCGACCTTAATGGTGATGTCGA
Organism: Schmidtea mediterranea; assembly: GCA_022537955.1. NCBI lineage: Eukaryota > Metazoa > Platyhelminthes > Tricladida > Dugesiidae > Schmidtea > Schmidtea mediterranea. Next base: position 112,600,187 of record CM039681.1, read on the forward strand.
ACTTGAATAAAACTTTGTATTCTGTTTATAATTTATTGAATGCTTTATTTTTTTGAATTTATGTTATTCATGTTCAAGAAAAATTACTTTATGGGTAAAGCCGAATTACTGTAAATAATTATTAGCAGTTTAATAATTCTCTTTCTCAATTGGAGTCAGTAAATATTCAATAAATTAAATATAGTTATTTCATAAATATCAATGTTGTAAGTTTCTAACGGTAGGGAACTTATTTATATTAAGTTAATAGTTCGGAATAATTTTTGGGTAAGTGAAATACGAATCGAAGAAATAGACAGACATGGACGATGGAATAGAAAGAAAGAGACATGAGACATTTTATCGGCAGTCAGGGACTCGAAAGCAAAAATAGAAATGGAGCTCACATCTCATGGATTTTCAACCACGATTTGTATTTTCAACTTGTAAGTGGCCATGTGTACATATGTGGAATAGTGTAATAATCGTTGAGGTGTTTAGGTAAGAGTCGCTGATAAATTAAAAAGTAACCCTAGAAAAGTACAATAAAATAGATACTATTCACCAACACATTAAAAAACTAACAATTTGATCCCGCAGCATAATTAGACAGGCAACTTATCACCATACTGCTAATCACGAGCAAAATTAATCTTTGTTAATGATTTTATAAAACATGTTAATTGTTAGATGCGTTACTTTTAGTATTAATAACGTCCATAATAAATATTTATAAAATTCATAATCTCAAAATTTATTCGTAATATTTAAACACAATTGTTGAGGAATTATATTAAACGAAAAGTAATGTAAGTATAAGGAATTTACATACCACATCAATTCACAACACACAATTATTTAATTCTTTATTTAATTAATATTTATTTAGTTATTTATTTTATGTATTAACTTAATTATATTCTCACACTAATCTCATTATCTTCCCGGGTTTTCCACATAACTAATTATTCATTAATTTTTAATTTTTTTTAAATTTAGGATATTTGTATTCGTCTCCTCATTTACTCATTTACTCATTATACATGTTTTCCCGCAATACATCAACTGTTTGTCTTTATTTATTAATTGTAAATATCCTATTCTTTAACCTTTTTATTGATGCGCTTTCCGTTCTCCGAGCATTATCTCATGTCACCCAGTCTTCACAGTCACACAAAATGCAAGGAAAAAAGACGCACTGATAAACACATGTAAAAATAATTACAGATATGTTAAAACAGTTACGGAAATCGTAAAATTAAAAATTATAATTTAAAACAAAACAATTATAATAATAATAATATTATTAAAAAAGTACAGTCTATCATCTCTATAAAATCAATACAAGTAGTAAATTCATTTTTAGTAATAAAAAATATTCAAAATAATATAATTATTTTCAATTGATGGACATATAGATATCTTTTAGTGGCGATATACTGCAGAAAATTATGTGAATATTGGCATTGACCAATCATGGAGAACATGTTCGGCACGGAGAAGAGCTCCGGTGCGCGGCTCCGTTCGATCTGTAAAATGATTAAAATTAATCATTCAAGTGTGAAACTGGTTATCATAAATTTTTCAAAACAACAAAAATGGATTAAGAAAACTCCATAATATTATTAATACAAAATAATAATTATTTTTTAAATTTTTTAATATTTAAGAAATGTATTTTACTTGATAAGTCAATTGCGGCAAAACATAAACAGGAGTTGAAATATTCCTGTTTAAATTTTTTTTTTCGTAGCAGAATTAATCAAATCTTTAATGTTTTAAATTTTATTAAATGCAAATTATAAATTTTCGATAATGAACAAATCCTTTTGATTTGCTTTAGAAAATAGTTGGAAGGTTCAGTTTGTGTTTCTGCTCATTTTTAAAATATTATCATCAACTGTCTTTTGATTATCAAACAAAAAAGGGGAAAATTGATAAATGAAAATGCTGCCATAACAATGAATTAAAATAATTTTGAATTAAAGAAACCATTCTTGTCAGAGATGGGCATTGGGAACTCAACACCAAAGAAAAACCTAAAGAAATCGCTAACTTAATTATTTTGTGATGCCGTTGAACTATTTTAATTTCTTCATTTTTCTAGATTTTAAAAAATATATATTTACAAAAATAAATTGTTAAAAATATTTTTTAAATTAAAATAGAGGTTAAGAAATAAAAAAGTAAAAAATGGAAATTTTAAATGTTTTTTTTAAAATTTTATCTTACTGAAGCTAAACTTTCATCCAATCTAAAATGAGATAATATATTTCTCCCTCTGTCGCAAATTATGATATACATTTGTATACCAGAATTTGGGTTAGAGGGAGTAATATCAATCCACTTAATTGTTCTAGCTATTTTCTCAAGTAACTTGAAAAGGATTATTTTAAAATCTATTGTTTTAATAAAACGTAACCTTTCCTTATATTTATTAATTAAACAAAAATCGCCTTTTAACAGCCACGCGACACATGATTTCCACATGAAATCTTTAACTTTCACGCAAATCAAAATTAATTAAATATTATTTTAATCAAATGCGTAATTTGGTAAATTTATCAGTCTATGATTTACAGTGAAAGACTTAAGTGCTTGTAAATTTCGCTTTTTACAATGAAATAAATGCAATAAAATTTTGTATTACTTCATAATTCCTTCTTGTTTTGAAATTGTTGAATTTTACGTTGTACAAAAAGTTAGCAACTGTCCGTTGTAATATTTTGTTTATTTTTAAAAACCGAAAAATGCCCAATGAGAATTATTCGCCATTTTTTAAAGATTTTCATGCGAAACACTTTGCGAGTTACCAAATCTTTCTTAGCAAACACCATTTTTAAATTATCAAATATATTTGAAAATTGTATACATATCTCATTTTAATATTATCGTTCCATAGGAAGAAATTAAAAATTAACGCCAATAAAAACTTTTCGTACGATATATTTCTACAGCATAACTGTCATCTTCAGGTACACAAAACCATCTAAAAATATTATTAATTAACTTATAATTTAAACAAATTATTTTTTTTATATTAATTTAATTTTGTAATAAATAAACATTTAAAAAATATTCAAATACTTTTAACTAATTTTAAAATGTTATTTATATTTTTATGTAGATAAAAAATTATAATATTTATTATTTATTTATTATTTTTTTTATATTAATTTAATTTTGTAATAAACATTTAAAAAATATTCAAATACTTTTAACTAATTTTAAAATGTTATTTATAATTTTATGTAGATAAAAAATTATAATATTTATATAAATAACATTTTAAAATTAGTTTAAAGTATTTGAAGATTTTTTAAATGTTTATTTATTACAAAATTAAATTAATATAAAAAAAATAATTTGTTTAAATTATAAGTTAATTCATAATATTTATCATAATATATTTTAATTAAATCGTTGCCAAATTTATTTAATTATTTATTTATAAATTAAAAATTATCTTTTATTTTTTATTTTGCCATTTATCATTGTAATGTAGTAAAATATTTATCTCCAACAACAGAAAATAAAGTTATATTTCTATATAAATAACATACAAAGATTATAAATTAATAATTATTTCTTCTAGTCAACTTGGAATGTTACCATGGAACCAGAAACAACAATAAGATAAACATTCATACCAATTTCATAGACAAATTTGGTACTGAACATCACAAAAAAAACTTATTGAAATCAAATATAGTTGAAGCAAACAATTGTTTGTCAGCCCTAACAAAAATAATTAAAATAAACAAAAGATGAAATTATTTTATGGAAATTTTTAATGAAATTTTCATTTAGAATTTGTTATTATTATTCATAGAGATAAAAATACAACGAAATTTTCTACTTTTGTTGTTTTTTTTCAGAAAACAAATTCTATTTATTATTATGCCGCAATTTCACGTAAATCGGTTTTCTATATGCTCAGCATAGCTGTGTTACAACACAGGCGCAAATTATGAATATTAACCAATCGCTTTACGTGATTTCCACTGCATATCCAATAAAATCTGTTTTTAAAAGCAGAGTTTCGACTGCATTTGCGGACATAAAATTTTTGTAAATATGCTTTCACGTCTTGATTGCAGAGAAAGTTTATACTGAAATAAATATTAATCATTGTTTTTGTCTCAATAAGTCGCATAGCTGCTATGCCATAGCACGAAGATAATAAGTACATAAAAAATAAATTCCACAAAAATTGTCCATGAAAAGGTTAAAAGCCATGTGGAAAGATAATACAAGTTAGGAGGTTGCGAAATGTTTTCGAAACGCTTTACGAAATTTTATTCAAGTCATGGGATTTTTTCTATTCTTAAAATTTTTATTAATTTAAATAGTTTATTAAGTATAGAGTAATAATTGTATAAACATAATTTAAGAATAAATAATTAAACAAATTTGGCAACGACTTAATTAAAAGATAACGCCAATAAAAAACTCTTCGAACGATATATTTCGACAGCATAACTGTCATCTTCAGGTACACAAAACCAACTGAAAATATTTTGAATTAACTTATATTTTAAACAAATTATTTTTTTTATACAATATTAATTTAATATTTTAATAAATAAACACTTAAAAAAATATTTAAATACTTTAAACTAATTTTTAAATTTTTTTTAAATAAATATTATAAATATTTATCTATATTATAATTTTAAAATAAAAATGAAATATTTTATAAATTAAATTAAATTATTTTAATAATATTAAAAATTAACACATTTTTAAAAACAATGCACAAGCATCGATTTTTTAGTTGGGTTTTTGTGCCTGAAGATGACAGTTATGCTGCCGAAATATATCGTATGAAGAGTCTTTTATTGGCATTTTCTTTTAGTAATTTAAAAAGTTTTTATATTTGATATTTTTTATAAAAGTTAATATTTTGAAATAACGATTTGTTTAATATTAAAAATTGAGGTCGATTAAAGGTAATCTTCAGGTTAAAATTAAGTAGATCTCATGTATTTTTAAGTCATTCTGTAGACTTAAATATATATAAAAGTTTATATTAAAATAAAGTAAGTCATATATAACCAGAAGCGGACTGAGGGATCGAATCGGCCAAGGCGTTTTAGATGATTCGACCCAGGCTTGTTGGCCATTTAATGGAATTCTGTTAAGAATGTCGTTAGTGGTATTTCGACAAGTCAAAATGACAATTTTGTTTTTATTTTTTTCCTGACACATTAATAAAAAACTTAGTGAATAGCTACTGTCACATTGGGTCAAAAAGTGCTACCGGCCAATCGGGTGATGCCCGATCGCCCAATAGGTCGATCCATCCAGTAAATTGGTTAACTTAAGAGTAAGGTTGGTTAAAAAAAAGCAAGTCAAGTATAACATGCTTAAATTTATCTTAATTGTGTCACCGGATAAAATTTTTATAACTGTTTGTAGAAGCAACTCATGCAATATATCAAATTATTTCACCCGGTCATCTTTATTGAAATTTGACATTGGCCTAACCTCTTTAATAATCTTTATCAAACTTTTACCAGAAAAGTTATTAAAATTTTAATTTAAAGTAGACTTACAAATAACAAGAAGGTTTGTATGAGGGAGATAATGAATGAATTCTCAATTCTGAAAGAGCTCGATCTTTTTCAAATTTTTCATTGGACAAACTTCTTTGCATTCGTTCAGTTTCTCGTTCCAAATCACTGTTACGATTTTTCAGCTTTTGCACTTCTCTTTCAGCTAGCTGTAATTTCTCTTCCGTCGTTTGAAGTCGATCGTTTAAAACTGCCACTTCCGATGATTTATCCTAAAAATATATCTTTTATTATTATTATTATTATTATTATTATTATTATTATTATTATTATTATTATTATTATTATTATTATTATTATTATTATTATTATTATTATTATTATTATTATTATTATTATTATTATTATTATTATTATTATTATTATTATTATTATTATTATTATTATTATTATTATTATTATTATTATTATTATTATTATTATTATTATTATTATTATTATTATTATTATTATTATTATTATTATTATTATTATTATTATTATTATTATTATTATTATTATTATTATTATTATTATTATTATTATTATTATTATTATTATTATTATTATTATTATTATTATTATTATTATTATTACTTGTATTTCAATCATGCAATTCTGTTCCAAGTTTCGACTGCTTTGTAATATGGTTTCAATTTTTCTTATATTTTCATCCTTTTGAAGAAGTTCTTCTTTCATTGATTCATTTTCATTCTCTAAATCATCCATATTTGCCCGTATTTGTTCGATGTCTAAACTTTTATTGTCAATCTCTTTCTCAAGTTCTTCCTTTGATCTTTCTAATCTTCCACATAGATCTCTTAGAGCAGACAGATCTTCCATTAATTCGTCTCTTTCATGTTGAATTAATTTCACTTGCTCTTTATTCTGATTTATAATAACTCCCAAATGACTTATCTAAATTATTAATATGGAATAATTATTCATAAATTAATCTAAAACATCATGATTGCAATACTTTTGATTCCATTTCTCTATTGTAGAACTTTTTCTCAGTTACTTCTTTCTCCAACTCATCAATTCTAGATTGTAAATTATCAATGTCGTTTTCTCGATCAGCGAGTTCTTGTTTACAAGTCGACAAATCTTTCTGACACATTTCCAATCTGTGCTTGTATAAAGCAGCATCTTCTGATAAAATTTGAAATTGGTTTAGAAGTTCTGTTTGATCTTGTTCTCTCTGTGCTAAAAGATCTTCGGCAGCTTTCACTTCACTTACATAATTTTGAGTTTGAATTCTTAATTCATCTCTCTCTTCAATAATATCCTGTATATCATTTTGAAGACTTTTATTTATTCGTTGAATCTCAGATTTTTCATTCTTAATAAAAAATTAAAAAATAATTATTTTAACTTAAGAATTTATTCTCATTCTTGAAAGTGAAAAAAGAAAGTAAAAAATAATTCAAAATGCTCATTTATTTTAATTAGTGAAATTAATTTGAAATGAAAAATTAAGAACGAAATTTAATAAAACAATAATTACTTAATAGAAGAAATAATTATAAATAAACAAAAGATACATCTAATGAAACAAATATTGCAATAAATCTATTATTAAATCTATTTTATTATTAAGTCGTTAAAATCTATAGTTTTTACTATCCTAACTTATGATGACAGTAAAACTGTCAAAATACATCATAAAACGTATGTTTGAGTGGCAATTTCCAATAATAGATAAAAATCGATGAACATGAAAGATCATAAATAATAGATTAAAAAATAAATTCTGAATTAAATAATTACCGCAAATGGAAAAAATTATCAAAATAATATTTTGAAAAATAAAACAAAATAAAGATGTGAATTATTCAAAATTTAAAGGGTCACAAAAGAAGTGTCATGAAGGATTAAAGAAATAATTTAATAATTACAAGCTGAAATATCAACATATTTTAGGCGGAAGACTGCAAGTAAGTGGACATTTAAATATAAATATATATGAAATACTAATTTTCTTATATAACTAACTTATAAAATATGGTCGCCACATGGTTGCGTCAGCAAATCTTACAAATCTCCAATGCATTACCGGTGATGTACGTCAAATTTAACGTGAATTCCATGATAAAAGATTTTCTTTTTGAAAATAAAAAGTTTTTTATAAAGAAAAATCATTTCAATTTAAAGTTTAAGAATTTTTAATTAATATTTTCAAAAAAAATATTTAAATTGATCTAAAGTGATTAAAGTGATTTTAATAAAATAATTTTAAAACAAAAAATTATAAATCAAAATATTTAAAAATTAATCATTTTTCCAAAATAAGTAAATTATATACATATTATTTTTGTTGGTTTTTTACTTGATGATGATGATAGTGGTTTTGTTTTCGTAACGATGTCTGTAAACTATATTGTTACATTTGTAAATATTTGAAAAATTATTTTTCAAATTAATTTCGGTAGAAATATTCTATCATTACATAAAATTAACAAGATTTAAACAAGATTTATCAATGCCAGTTTCAAGAGTTTACTTCATCCGTTTAAACAAATGGAAATATGGTTTTGTTTTATATTTGAATTATACAATGATAAAACTCATCTAAAATAGCAATAAATTTTATAAAAACGGTTTTTGTGATCAGAAAACTTCAAGAGTGACTTACTAAAGTTCCGGAATGTTTATGGTTTGTGAATATACTACGGAAAGTCGGGGAGCGATATGAAAAACTATCCTTGAGCTGAAAGAGGGAAATTATTTGAATAAAAAACAATTGAAATGAAATATTTCACTCAATAGTATTATTATTTATGAGACAAAAACAAATGAAATAATTAAATAAATGAATAAATAGATGTTTATCTGTTGACTTATATTGTTTGTTGAATTCTTTGTTTAAACTATAATTTATAAAACCAATCAAAATTTTTGAATTTTTAATAATTATAAAATGAAATATTTAAATTGTTCTAGTCGCTGTGTATTTTTGTTTTGTCATATTGTACTTACTTTTCTACTTACTATGTTGAAGTCATTTTTGAGTAGATAAATTGTTTTTTTTCTGTATTTATACACTTTTCGTTTTAAAGAACAAATTTGTTGAACACTTTATTGAACATTCAAAAACTTGTCTTTAAAACATAAAATTTTTCAAGCGTCTTAGAAAATTTTCTAAAAGGATTCGAATATAGATTTTATCCATTGTATTGTCCTCTTTGCAAATAATATTCTACTAATCTTTCTTGGATAACTCTATCCAGAAGTTCTCAATCGCAAATAAATCGCAAATATATGACAGCCTTTTGTAGAATTGTATGCTACTTCCTTGATCATGCCAACGTCTTTTACTTAATGGTGTTCACTATCATGCTCGTATATAAAATCGAATACTTCGATAGGCAGTAATGAATACATAGAGTTCTCGATTTACTTTAAATCTGGTTAAAAAATTATTTTGGTATGTTCATGGTTTATAAAGATATCTCAATTTTGATAGGTTAGGTAGTATTTAAAAAAATAGCCATTTTAAATTAATAAATGAAAAATATACCTAAAGGTTTGGGGATAATGTTATTTTTATATTTAACATCAACATCTATAATTACCGTTATAGGTACTTTGATAACTTTGTCTGACATTGGAATATTTATATATAGAAATACTATTACAGACACATACATGTATAACTAAGTTGCAAACCAGCATTTTCATGATAAATGTTATTACACCAGCTTTCATAAATATTATGCATTAATGGTAAGTTAAAAGTTATATATTTGTCATTAAATTTATATTTTTAAAAATATTTTTATTATTTTTAATTTTTTTAATTTTAATAAATTTTTTATTTAAATTACAGTTTCTTTTTTTATGCCTATTTTTTTGAACATTTGAGCTTTTTTAAATTTTTAATAAAATATAGATTTTTAAGCTTGCTAAAATGTTTTCATTCACATATAATTTCGGGAAAATATTTTTATGTTGTTGTATTGATTTTCTCTCATTTCCATGGGATGGATGAATTTTTTTTATCAATTTCTGGATGCTTAAAAATATTTTTAATTATTCTTTCATTTATAAATTACATTTTCAATGCTTTTCTTCTTAATTTTCCATAATTTCCGGTAATCTGTCATCATTTTTAGAATATCTCAAAGTTTTAAACTGGAATTTTATTAGATAAATTATAATTACATTGAACCAATCTTATTCGTTTAAAGGTATAATGAGATAAGGCGCTTGAAATATTCTCAAATTGCATATTTTTACAATTAAAAATCCCCATAATAAATGATTGCTGTCCATAATTTTTGTCGCGTCGTATTTTTTAAAGTAATTATATGCAGTCTGTGTGTTTCTAATTTAATTTTGTCCCCTCATGAGCATTTCCAATTATACTGTTGTAGTGTACAGTGTATGTGTGTTTCTAATTTATTTTTGTCACAAAAAATATTTTTCTGCTCTTCTATGGTAAATTCACATAATGTGTCCTTGATTTCAAATAAGTGTATTGTAAAATAGTGAATATATGTAACTAATATATAATGTATAATTATGTAAATATGTAAATGATATATATATATGTGTGTGAAATAAAGTCAAAAAGTAAATTAAAATTAAAGTAGAATTCCAACTTGTTATGTTGAAATTTGATGTTAATCTCTAAAAAACAACGAGCTATGGGGGTTGTTTTTATAACCCACGGAAATAAAGTTAAAAAGAAAAAGATAGTTTGAAAGAAAATTTGTAAATTTAATATGTTAATAAATATATTAAATGAATATATTAATAATTATATTAAATGAAATTTATTGTTTTAAAGAAAATTAATAATAAGGGGGGTACACTTACATGAATAATACTCCTCAAAAGGTAAAATTAATATATAAAGAAAAAGCATTTGGTTCTAATTATTCAGTCAAAAAAACCTGTATATTTTTTCTAAATATAAAAGTTAATTATTATTTATAGTAAACCTTAATTTTGGAGTAACTAATGGTAATTTAAGAAAGAATTATGTTAATACATTACGTGATTTCTCATGTGTTAAAGCTAAGAACGAAAGAACTAATATTAGAAAGAAAAAAATTATCGCAGTAAAACATACTGTTAATCTATCATTATCTCTACTAAGAATTCCTATTTTTTTCTGAAATTCTTCAACCTGATTGGAATTGTGATCATTTTGCTTTCGCAATTGTCTATTCTCCTTTTCTCTTGTTGTTAAAATCTCTGAAACTCTACCCAGTTGTTGTTCGGCAACACAGAGATTATCTCTGGTTTCTTGTAGTTCTTCTTCGGCGGCCACTAAATCATGTTCTAATTGATGGATTCTGTGCGCTGCTTCACTTAAAGTGCCCTTAATGAAATTTTAAAAAGCTTATTCAATAAATTTCTGGAAATTACTTTTAATTGATCTTTGTCTTCATCCAGACGATTTGCTTCACTTCTTAATCTTGCGTAATCATCTCGATGAATTCTTAAATCATCAACCAAATCTAATATCTTTTGTTCTTGCAGTGCTACTCTTTCTTCGGATTTATTTAATTGAGTTGTAAGGCTTACAACTTGTCTTTCAGTGGAATCCAAATGCATTTCAGATTTTTTCAGTTGTTGTTTCAGTTGACTGCATCCTTCTTTTTTGTTCTGAAAATATTTATGTATTTATCAAATTTTGCCCTTAATTTATTTACTATTGCAAAATTTCGAAAGGGTTCCGAAAAAACCTCAATTGCAGAACTTCAGAAAGTTGGATAAACCCCTGATTTAGAATTAAAACGCAATTCATAGCCAATGAATAACTAGTTGACTGAATCCAAATTTTATTTCTAACGCTAATTGAAGGCATCTTGATGCACATTATATATTTACTTTTCACAGCTCGAAATACGACACTTATATCAATAATAAATGTTTACAAGTAAATACCAACATCACTGTACACCGACTGATGCTGAATCCATAGAAACTAGGTTAAATGAAAATAATACGAAGCTTAACTGTTCGTTGATTCTTTACAAATGCAAACAAAATTTGAATAGCAATTAATTCGTTTTGAACATAATAACTATAGAATTTGCTAATTATGCAAAATGCCAAAATATTTCGCAATAATCAACTAATCAAAAGAAATGTAGAGAATTGCTAAGTTTTATCAGTGAAATTCTTTATTTTTTTGTTTACCTTTGATTTGTTTTTGTTTTCTTATAACAATTAATTTATTTTCATTACGACTATTGATAAAAAATTTGTGTGACATAAGAAAATATTTTCTGTCTAAAGTCGAAATAAAAATAAATGCTAAAAATTCAATAATTTTATGAAATATTTGAGAGTTTAGGAATAGAAAAAGGTTGTGAAAAGTTATTAGTTTGTAAAAGTGCTTTACAGTATGGCATAAACAAAAACTTTCAGAACAGCACTCCTTTTAATTTTCATCGAGTACAAATAGAAATTCATGATGTGGGTTAATTTTTTGAGTGGTAAATCTTTTTCAAAATTGTATTAGCAGAAATCAAATCGATTGTAATTGTGATAGACAATAAATTTTTATAATATTGAGAAATTGTCACTGTGTTTAATATTTCAAACATGCTTGGAGTCAGATCAATAATTGTTAATTTTCAATAGATATTAGAAATCAAATTATGGACAATTCAATAAATGATGCATCAAGAAAATTTGTATAAAAATCTTTCCGTTTGTGGTTATGTATTATCATATTCAAGTAAATATTTTGTATTTATAAAATTCTATAATCCAGCGACGAATTGCTAAAATTGTAATTTTGTTTTAAACTTTCGAAAACGACTAGTAAAAAAATTGTAAATGGATTAAAATAAAACCTTTATTCTGATTGCATTGTGATCAAAATAAGGAAGATTTGTATCTCGTTCTATAGAATTAATTTATGCAATATTAAAAACCTTGAATACTGATTTAATGCTTACAATTAACATTTCTAAATCTCAAACGTCGATTCTATTAGCGAAAGAGATGAAAAATGCGCCGTTATTTTGGAATATGATTGAAAAATGGGCGGTATTAATTTTGTATATATATATATATATATATATATATATATATATATATGCTTGTAATTACCTCTAACTCAGAGAAATTTTGGCGAGCACCTATTTCTAGATTCTTTAATTCATTTTCCAAATCAAGAATTCTCGAACGTAAGGCTTCCATTCTTTCAGCCATATCTTTCTTTTCGGTTCGGTTGTTTTTAATAGTGTTTGATAGGTCTTCTATTTTTTGTTCAAAAAGGTATTTATCATGATTGGCGGTTTCTACCGAGACCTGAATTAAATTTTCTTATTAAATGTATCTTTCAAGCGGAAACCAACTTTAAATCGTTCTAAAAGACTATCTCTTTCATTCTGTACTCTAGCTAGCTCATTTTGTAAACCATCTCTTTCTACTTCAACGCGATTTAACAGTTTTTTCGACTGGGAATTAGCTCGACCACCGTCCTCTTGAGTAACGAGCAACTCTTGATGCATTCGATGAATTTCTTTTCGTGACTATTTGAATTAGATAATTAAAATAATTTATTTTACTTAATATTATTATTATTATTATTATTATTATTATTATTATTATTATTATTATTATTATTATTATTATTATTATTATTATTATTATTATTATTATTATTATTATTATTATTATTATTATTATTATTATTATTATTATTATTATTATTTATTATTATTATTATTATTATAAATTAATACCTCTTCATACATTTGGCAATACCGGTCTTTTTCTTGAGTTAACAATTTGACACTTGATTGAATCTTAAAAAGAAATATGTTAAACTTAAAATAGATACCGTTTAATTACTTCCCCGACACGTTTTTCTAATTTATTTAGGAGATTTCTTAAGTCATCTCTTTCACGTCTTATTTGCACAATGTCTTCGTCTGACTATGATTAAAATGAAATGGAAAATAAATAATTTTCTTATTATCAAAATAGCGACCTTTTTCAAAGTTTTATTTGGCGATCTTGATCTCAATGTCGGTGATGGGCTTCGATTTCTCACTGGAGATGAGTTCTTCTCTTGTCTCAATGACTCTATTTTTTGTTTCAAATCTTCTTTTTCTCGTTCTAACTCTTTCTGCGTAATTGAATTTAAATAAAGTCTTATTTCAACAAAGTAAAATTTCAAATTCTCCAATCACGTGGTATATTTTTATAATTTTTCGATGGTATTAAGGATTTATTATTTTTTCACTATGAACCAGTAATGATATCGATGTTTTATTAAAATTAATAAAACATCAATATCATTACTGATTCATAGCCGGAAAATAAAAAATCCCTAATGTCATTTAAAATGAAAAGGAATCAAAGGTGAAAACCTTAAAAAGTTTTATAATTTTATAAATAAAAATTTAATTTAATATAATAATTATTAATTTTTTACCAATTAGTAAGTAAGTTAGTAATTTAAGTAAAAATTCAATTATTTTAAATAATCTAATATCATTTTGTAATGTAATAATGGAGCAAAAGCTGATTAGTCTGAACTCAACAACTTTCTAAGAAAGCTTGAAGTAACTCGACTGTACCACTATCATATTTTAATAATTATTATTCCATTTTTCGAACATTGGTAGATTGAATTGTGAAAATCGTAAATTACAACTATTAATAGAAACAATTTTATTTAACACGTTTTACGGGCAGTCGGAAAGAGTAAATTTTTATAAGGATTTCTTATTTAAACATTTTAACCAATCAAAATACGAAAAATCATTATATTTACAAAATATAAATAAACTACTCTTTTTAAAGAAATTATTAACTGATTTTAAATAACTAAAATTTAATTGAAAATAAATAATTAAATAAATTTGGCAACGATATAATTAAAAGATAACGCCAATAAAAAACTCTTCGTACGATATATTTCGACAGCATAACTGTCATCTTTAGGTACACAAAACCAACTAAAAATATTATGAATTAACATTTAATTTAAACAAATTATTTTTTATTAATTTAATTTTGTAATAAATATTTAAAAAATATATTCAAATTTTTGAATATATTTTTTTGAATATATTTTTATTAGTATTTTAATTGTTTTTTCCTAAACATATTTAGTATGCATTTAAATAAAAATATTATAAACCATATAAAAACCTAGAGTTTATATATCTGATCATATTATTTTAATTGATTTTTAAAATGTAGAACCAATCATCTACTTTTATATGAATACCGTATCTTTGTTTACGTGATTTTTTTTTACTCGAGTTTTCTGGTAACGTATCTATTGCGTATATATATTATAAAAACTTCTTTTGGTTTCACATTTGATTTCTTTTTATTTTTAAATGACATTTTTAGGATTTGGCTACTGATTCAGTCAAATATTTAAAAATTCTTATTGTCATTGATATATATATATATATGTGTGTGTGTATTTACCATCATAAACTTATATGTAATTTTGCAAATTATTGTGTTAAATTTTAATTACATTAAACATAACAAATTTAAAAAATAATAAGTACTTTCGGGCGACGGTTACTATACGCATACCAACAAAAATAAATAATAATATATTCGATAGTGATATAGCATTTTTAAGATTTAAAATAAAATTATTATTTAATTGATTTATTTATTATTTAATTATGTTTTTGGGATGCCTATAGTAAACCGTCGCCTACTTTCGTTTATATTAATTTTTTTAGAATAACCAATTGTAAATATCGATATATAGACAATTATTCAAATTACGGGGGGGGGAACATTACTGAAGAAAATAAACTTATTTGAGAGTAATTTGAAAAACAAAACGGCAACAGTAAAAAATTTTAAAATCGTGTTGGCTAACAAAGTTTCAGTGGAAAGAGTTTTCTCAACATTGAAATGGATTTTATCTGTTAAACAAAATATAATAGATCAATCATTATTAATATATATATATATATATATAATTAATTTCTTATATTCATTTTTTGGAATTTTAAATTAAATTAGTAAAAGAAAAGCAATGTAAACTTTTTCTTTTGACAATTGTTTTTTCGGTGATTTACTGGGAGAATTAAAAACCGGGGACGCGTTCACTTTTCGTTGAAGTTCTCGAAGAAGAGTGGCTTCATTTTTCCAATAATCTCGATCTTCTTCAATTCCTCTCATGTACTGTTCGACTTGGTTGACAGTCTCTCGAGATTTACCACTTTTACTATGTCTCTTATGTCTTTCGATTTCCAATACCAATGCCCTTTCTGATGCATTTTAGTTAAAAATTTTAAATTAAACATAACAAATTTACCAGTGGCTGTTAACTTTTCAATTCTCTGAGATAATCTTAATTTATCATCTTGCAACCTTGAAATTAAATTCTGTGATTCTTGAAGATCATTTTCAATCATTTTCGTTGAATGTTGAAGCTCTGTTAAGCTATTTGACAACTTGAAATTATTCTAAAAATAGAAAACAATGAATTTCATTTTCTCAAATTTAGCGGTAGTTACAATATCTACAGACAATAACTGTTGCTAATGAATTGATTCGATAAAACAAAGTTATATTTTTGCTAATAAATGAATTTACTTGTTCAGATGTTTCTTTTTCAATTTCCATTTGTCTTAAATTTTTTTGCATTTTCGTTAACTCTAATTCAACATCAATTAAAATCTGATCTTTTTCGTGTTTCATTGAACGATTAAACCTTTCAACCGATGATAAATCATTCTTTAGATGAAAATTTTCGTGATCTATATATATATATATATATATATAAATAATTTTTTTGTTGATTGAGAAATTTAAAAAAATTAAAATTTCAGTTTTAATTAAATATTCTATACTTTTTTAAATTTAAATAAATTCTAATTATTTAACAGAATTATTTTTTATAAATTTCATTAATGCATTAAAATCTTTTAATCAAAAACATCATATTTGAACAATATTTGTAAAATAAAATGTAACTTTTTCTGTTTATATTAATAATCGAAATTTTTAATATAAAGAAACTTCAAGTTTTAATAAAAATAACTGATTGACTTAAATTGTTTAAGAGTCACAATCAATTAAAATTATGGCCACTTATGTGTTTTACTGAACATGGCGTCAGAATTAAACAACCCGGACACTTTACAACTTAGATGTAAGATTTTATAATATTATTTAAAAAATGAAATTTTCATTTGATCCTTTAGGTTTTTTTACATATAACTTTCTGAGTCTCCTAAGTTCTTTTGGTTTGTTTTATCAATTACAGAAATTCTTTAACTTTAAATTTGTTGTAATATTAGTAATTTGACTGTACTAATAAAAGACATCATAAATAAAATGAACTTAACTCATTTAAATAATTTTGTGCACAAAACAAAAATAAGAATGAAACTTCAACATTTAGTACTTACCAAGGACTTTGAAAATTAAAACAATTATTATTCTGGTTATTAGGGTACCCATTTGTTCAATTTTTCTCAACCATGATTCTAGCTATATATAAATTATTTTTGAGATAATTTTATGTAGATTTATTAAATAAAAAGCATTTTAATAATGATGCATAAAACATGATATGTCGGGAATAAGACCATATTTAAATGTTCTCGTAAGCTTTAAAAGTTTGAGAAACTTTGCTTTAGTTTATAGCGTTAAATGCTCAATCGAAAAGGTTTAACGATTAAAGCATTTTCGATTCAGTATTTTTCTAAAATATTATGAAGCAATTCTTTATTTTTAAGGACTAGCTTGCATTTTCCATTTTGTTAAAAATTTTAATCAAGTTAATCTTAAAAATAAAAGAAAATTTTGAACTTCTTGCTTTAAATCATTTGTCAGCTAGGAACTGTTGTAATTTTTTTAAATACATAATTTGTACATGTTTCCATTTCCTATTACAAAAATATTTCACAATTTTTTCAATTATAAAATTAAATGCTATTAAATTCGACTTAAATAGGAAAAAAAATTAAAAAATGTTTATCATATTCATTTGATAGTAATAACTAAAAGATAATTTTTTAAGTTTCAATTTTAATAACTTCGTCTCTCAACAAATTAAACAATCTTATCCAAAAACATAAACAAAATATATCGAAAAAATTTTGTTTATCATCATTTTTTCAAACTATATATCAATGTGTTTTTATTTAACATAAATTTTTAGTACTGCCTAACTCAAGTGTTACTTGAAAATCAGAAAATGGTACACTGTCAAAAATTATAATAATTAAAAAATTCTTTGATTTGAACGAACAAAGATAAACAAAATTGTAATTAACAAATCAAAAAAGAATATGATAAAAGAATGTAATAATAGTTGTAATAATTAAAAGTTTTCTTATAAAATAAAAAAATTCTTTGTGAAAACTGCAAAGAATATTTTTACCAAAATGTGTCTGAAAATCAATTAAACTAGGAAATCTTTATTGATACAATCTTAAGTAAAATAATAATCTACCGCTATCTTTAAAATCATTCGAAAGAACCCTAAATGCCTAGTAGAAGGAGGATTGACATATCTTGATTAAAAATTCGTTAACAATTAGGGGATCTGTTTTTGAGTTTTATGTGAAAATGATATATTTTTACTACTTTGTCACAGTTCTCGCTGACAAGCCGCATCAGATTTCAAATTAGCATTAAAAAGAAATTAAAATATTTTGAAGTTTTATTATACGGACGGTCAGATATGAGGTAATTGAAAGAATTGCACCTAATAAGGCTCCGCGCTTGAATGGGCCCGTGTATCAATATTTGTATGTTAAAAATTTCAAATTTTGATAAATATTTATTAATATATATTCATTTAAAAATCTATTAATAGAAATATCAAAACATATCTGTGTATTCAATAAAATGTAGTTATTTTATATTTGGTACAGATTTTTTAAAAATTTGTCAACCTTATGGATTATGACTTTTGATTTTTATAATTGAAATATTTAATTAAATAAATATTTAAAATCTATATTTCAATATGTAAATTCTAGCGGTTAATTAATTTTTTTATTTAAAGTTTGAGGGGCCATGCAAAAAAATCCTGTGTTTGGTCTACACATGTTAGTGATTTCATTTATTTTTTCCTACCTTTAATTTGAATGGAAAACACAAAATGTGTAAAAAATTAAAATCTGACATTTGATTAGCTTATTTTTACAAGGGGTCACTAAAATTTGTCAATAATAAATGATTATATGTGAAAATGCATTAAGAATTCCTCTTTTAAATGATTTATTGTGAGTCATACAAAAAGCACGAAAGTATATAAAAATAGAAATTCGATTATATACGTTTTTAGGCCATTAAATTGTAAACAGAGGAAAAACCTGAAGGGATACTAATAACGTATGTAAGAAGAAAACAAAATCTCTTGCGGCGAACAACATTTTAAACTTCCTGGTAACTAAAGCTAAATTCAAAGTACAATGCTACATAGGAACTTTTAGTTGTTTTATGAAAATATAAAATAAAAGTTAAACTTCAAAAACTGCAACATTTTCTTGGGAAATTGTGAAATATTGTAAAAACGAAAAACAGGGAGACAGGAGATTAATGTCAATTCCGGGAGACTCCCGGCGAAAACGGGAGAGTTTGGCGAGCCTAGAACAATAATTAATCATATTACTGACACTATATAAATATAAAACTACTGAAAATTTACATTTGATGATAAAAAGAGCTTGAAAAGTTAAAATATGAATTTTTCGGGGAACAAAGACTATGTTAAAGAAACATTTAAAGAATCAAAAAGAGCTTAGAAGATCTTTGTTGAAAGTGGATCTTGTTATTTCAAACAAGTAAATAATAAAATAAACCCTTGCTGAAAAGTAATTATTATATTAGTCAAAAAATTACTTTATAACAATGGGTTATTTTATTATTTACTTGTTTGATATTTTAATTTATGCTGGTATCAAGGAATCAGCGTTTGATCAATTTGGACATACAATAATAAGATCCAAGTGTTAATTATGTAGTTTCGTGTGAGATTTTATTAATTGGAAACACGCAGGTAATCAGAAATTATCAAACCGAAATTAATTACCTGGTACTTAATGTTAACAGATAAATGAAAGTTACAATATTTTAGCTTCGAAATTCAAATATATTTTTAAAAAATGTTTTCTTATGTCGTATCATTTATCCACAAGTGATAATTTAAACTTTTCTGCTTAAATTGAGTCTAATTTATTAGGTCGTGTAAAAAGTTCCCAGGCAGCAGCAGCAAGTGAATTTACAAATCACTTTGCATACATGGAAGTTGTAAGTTAACAAACTCTTTTTATACGATCTAGTATATTACCATTGGTTGAATTCATTTAATTTTGTACTGGTGTTTAAATTTAAATTCTATATGTTGAAATTGTAATCCAAAACTGCCCGGGAACTTTTTGCACAACCTAGTATAATGGCAGTTCAGAGATCCTATTTATAGAGTTAGAAATTAAATTATACAATCCTCTAAAATTAAGTTACCTCGTTGAAGTATGTCTAAATTTTTAAAAATTGTTTAGGTAGTATATTTTATTAAGCTAATGATGTGTATTAAGGGAGATGATTGTTCCATGTGACCCTTACGGATTGGTCTTAGATGAATTAGGAAACTATCTTTTCTGGTCTATAATATTGTACAAAGTTTTATTTTTAATTTATCATTAAAATTATATTTCTAAAATATAGTATAAAGGTTTGGTAAGCACGATTCACTGAGAAATACAAAGAAGTGAGAGACAAAGTTAGACTGCAATATATAATTCTTAATAATAATTTAGAGAACGTCTATGATATATATAAAAAAATTAAAATTTATAATTTATTTATAAATTTATATTCTAAAATTAATTATTTTAAATTAATTATTATTAAATTTAGAAATTCTAAAATAATAAACTCACCCAACGACAATTCTATTGCTCTTTCTTGCGACATTTTCATATCCATTTCTTCAATTTTATGTTTCAAGTTATCATTTTCTTCCATTAACAATGCAATTTCTTTGCGTAAATTATTCGCACCTCTATTGTCATAACTCAGACGGTATTCCATTGCTTCAGGAAGAAAGGCTAAGTTTCAAAGAATTGTTTTTTCTTATATATTAATTAATTAAGTGTTCAATTCAAATTAAATAACTTGACAAGTGTCATGTTGTCAAGGCTACTCGTCATACAATATAAACAACTATAAAACACCGCAAACCACCAAGAGTTTGTCCGTAACGTATCTACTCTCGCATGCACACTTACTAACTTAAAGTGACATCACTACAAAAATGAAGATGATTTTTAATATTTATTTGCTGTTTTAATTAGCCAAATGTTTGCTTTCATTACCTTATGTTAATTATCGTTATGAAGCACTTGAGATAGAATTACACATTTATGATATGGAAAATCAGCTGCTATTATTACATTCCAGTTATTGGTTTTAAAATTAGTTTCAGAAAATTAAAAATAATTAACATTTTTATTTATTGATATTAATTTTTTTTAATTTTATTATAAAATATAAATAATGTATAAAAAGAATTTATGGAAGTTTTTGTTTTAATTATATTTCAAAATAATAAAAGTAAATCTTATTAAACGCTTATATAATGTTTGTTCGATTCAAATGTAATGGCGATTAAAATTTAGGAACCAGTGTAGGTTTGAGTCAAATCATGTAGAAATGCACTGTATACTACTAGAGCAATCACTAATTTACCGTTTTGGAATAGCCATTTAGCGTAGAATAGTTACGCTTCCTGTTTCTGAGACCATTGTTTTTATTATATGGGTGAATTAATGTTGAAAATCATTTTGTCAACGATCGAAATGAGGGTAGTGTGGAAGAATAGAAATGAGTAATAAGGAAATCATAAAAAATAATTGAAAAAAATAATTTGAGTCCTCTACAGATACAACGAATCTTATTTAACTCTACCTTTTAAATTTAATTAATTTAAATTTTTTCTTAACGGATTTTTTCATTTTCTGCATATATTAGTTTTAGTAGACAGTTGTGGGATCGACGGGTCGTTGAATAAATCTGAACACAATTTCAATATATTTATCATATGTTACTTGAAACTTCATGACAACTAGAATTTGTATTTAACCAAAATATGGAGGTAAATTTGGGACATGGGTAATTTTCTCGGTTTGCGATTAGTAACAGAAATCATTTTCTGAATTTATTTGCATATTTATCAATTATGGAAGTATAAATGAAAATTAAATAGTTGAATAAAACAGAATTTGACAAATATTTCATATGCGTAACTATATTTTATTATCAGTTTTTTTGATTCTGATCCAAATATGTCTATACTCTTCTAAACCTATCAGAGGTATTTTTATTTTTCAATTATCGTATTCTTGTTAATATTATTATTATTATTTTTATTATTTTTATTATTATTATTATTATTATTATTATTATTATTATTATTATTGTTATTATCATTATTATTATTATTATTATTATAATTATAATTATAATTACTATTATTATTATTATTATTATTATTATTATTATTATATTTATAATTATTAATAATAATATTATTATTATAAATTGTTTAGGTCAAAATGATCGCAAAAACCAATTTGAAGATGTGAATAACCGTAACAAACGTAATGGTGAGAATTATAAATTATTATTATTATTATATTTATTATAATTAATAATAATATTATTATTATAAATTTTTTAGTTCAAAATGATCGCAAAAACCAAATTGCCTATGTGAATAACCGTAACAAACGAAATAGTGAGAATTATAAATTATTATTATATTTATTATTATTAATAATCATATTATTATTATAAATTTTTTAGTTCAAAATAATCGTAAAAACCAAATTGAATATGTGAATTACCGCAACAAATTTAATAGTGAGAATTATAATTTATTATTATTATTTTTATTTTTAATAATAAAAATATTATTATTATAAATGTTTTAGGTCAAAATAATCGCAAAAACCAATTTGAAGACGTGAATAACCGTAACGAATGTAATAGTGAAAATTATAAATTATTATTATTATATTTATATTTATTATAATTAATAATAATATTATTATTATAAATTGTTTAGGTCAAAATGATCGCAAAAACCAATTTGAAGATGTGAATAACCGTAACAAACGTAATAGTGAGAATTTAAATTATTATTATTATTATTATTATTATTATTATTATTATTATTATTATTATTATTATTATTATTATTATTATTATTATTATTATTATTATTATTATTATTATTATTATTATTATATTTATTATAATTAATAATAATATTATTTTTATAAATTGTTTAGGTCGAAATGATCGCAAAAACCAATTTGAAAAAGAGAATAACCGTAACGAACGTAATAGGGAGAATTATAAATTATTATTATTATTATTATTATATTTATTATAATTAATAATAATATTATTATTATAAATTGTTTAGGTCGAAATGATCGCAAAAACCAATTTGAAAAAGAGAATAACCGTAAAGAACGTAATAGTGAGAATTATAAATTATTATTATTATTGTTATTTTTATTAATAATAATATTATTATTGTAAATTGTTTAGGTCAAAATTATCGCAAAAACCAATTTGAAAATGTGAATAACCGTAACGAACGTAATAGTGAGAATTATAAGTTATTATTATTATTATATTTATTATAATAATTAATACTATTATTATTATAAATTTTTTAGGTCAAAATGATAGCAAAAACCAATTTGAAAATGTGAATAACCGTAACGAACGTAATAGTGAGAATTATAAAATATTATTATTAATTTTATTATTATTATTATTAATAATATAATTATTATAAATGTTTTAGGCAAAAATGCTCGCAAAAACCAATTTGCAGATTTGAATAACCTTAGCGTACGTAATAGTGAAAATTATAACGAAGAGAATAATCAGAAAGGTGATGAGATTGGAGACGACGAAAATGCAAATTATGAAGAAGATGATTGAAATTAATAATTAATATTTGAATTAATAAAATTTAAATTGTAATTTGCTTTTATCTATGGACAAAATTTTTACTAAATCATTCTAGTTAATAATGGAATTTCAAATAAATTTTTTAAAAAAGAGCTAAAGTCATTATTTATAACTTTCTAATAATTCTCCATTAAAAATACATTTCTAATACTTAGAATTGAACTTTTATATAGTAATATTTGTCTTAAATTAGTAAGCTATAATAAATTTATATTGTCAAATTTAGGTATTGTAAGTAATGTAACGAAATCACTAAAAAATTAGAACTATTAAAACAAAATAAAAATATAATAAACATTTTTTTTGAAAATATCACAAATCCCAATCTGAAAATAAATTTGAATTAAATTTCAAAAAAAATTAAATAATTTTCTACATATATTAGTTTTAGTAGGCAATTGTGGGATCGACGGGTCGTTGAATAAATTTGAACATAATTTCAATATATTTATCATATGTTACTTGAAACTTCATAACAACAGTAGCATTGGGGTTGTAAGGATAAATATATAAAAGGATATTAGCTAATAAATATTAAAAAGAATACAGAATTCTAAAAAATGGAATGTTTAAATATCCTCAGAACGGCAGATTTTCATAGGAATTTAAATTTTTTGTATTAATAAATATTTTTTAATAATGGATGTTCTCTGTTGATTTAATATTGCGACTGTGAGATAATATTTTAAATTAAAAATTCAAATTCAAAAAAAATTAATTAATAGTATGTTGTGTGGAATGATTGTGTAATAATGAAAATCTGGTGAGCGTATTTATATATCAGAAAATCTCAATTAAAAGATTTAGTTTTATCTAACGTTGTTTTAAAAAATATATTTTAGTTTTCCGAATTATTTGAAATTGTTATTATCTAAAGTTCTGGATGTTTTAAATACAACGAATTCCGATAAAACTGGTAACTCTAATATGGCGACCACGTTATTGACTAATTTTGAAGAGCAACCAAAAAAACGAATTTGGCCAAAATATCCAAAAATTCATCGTTGAAATTGGACGTTTCTTCGAAATTCTCAATACTGAAGAACGATTGCAGAACAATTTTGTCAGAGCCTTCTAGTCTGGAAAAGCTATAGAAATTTATGATGAAATCAAATCTGAATATGGATCCAAGTTGAGGATGACGCAAAAGCACTGGAATAAAGGTTTATAATCCTCTCAGCAAAGATTATATGAATGAGAATGAATGTGAATGTTTGTTTACAAATTATGATTTGAATGATGAGGTTTTAATTAATTTAACTACTTTAGATAATTTTTTTATTAATACAAATAAATTAAATAATATTTATAAAATTGATAATGATATTAAAAATAGACAAAATGTAGAATATTTAAGTTTGATAAATAAAGATGGCAGTCATGTTGATAACTTAAATGAAATAAGTTTTGAAAAATTGTTAGTGATGAATAAAAATGATAAATTTAAAGAAATAGAATCAATTATAAAATATGATATAATTAAGGGCAGACCAAGTATTAATGTTACTATAGATGGCAAATGTTGCAGGTGTTTATTGGACACAGGAGCAAATATTAGTGTTTTAGATCTTAACCTAATTGGAAAAAACCAGATGAACAAAATCAAAACGAGCAACATCAAAGTAAGATGTGCAAATGATAGTCCCCTTAATATAGTGGGGACAATTACAATAAATGTTAGGATTAATTGTATAGAAGAAAACAAAGATGTTCAGTTTTTCATTGCCGAGGAAACACAACCAAAAATGATTGGAGGAATGAATCTATTAGAAACCTTTGGAATTCATTTAATTATTGATAAAGAGAAAGGAAAATAATGTTAATATGACAAAAGGACCAGATATAGTTATGAATTTTATGAATATTAAAATACCGAAAATATCATTTGAAGACCAAATAATTGATAAATTAACAAATTGTTGGGCCAGCACACAAAAAGCCTTGAGAATTGTTTAAACGCATCAGTAATACAGCACGAAAACCAAGCACCAAGATAACTTAAAATACAATATACAACACCAATTAAAAATTTTAAAATCTGAGGAAACATAAATAAATATAAAATCAAAAACATAAAAGTAAAATAAAATAAATACAAAATGCATCAAGAACCGCACGAAATTTACATAAAAAATAACATAATAACAAGAAAATTTGACCGTAAAATGACCATTTATTTAAAAGAAAAAATTAATGAATTTAATGAATAAAAATAAAATATTTTTAGCTAAATAAATTTATTTAAAAATGTTAAAAATAAATTACCAATTTAAATTAAGAAATAAATAAAAATTTAATTTAGATAACACAAATAATTTCAAGGTCGAATTTTGTTTAATCGCAATAAAATTAACACGCAAGGTTAAGGTCAAATTTTAGGTATAAATACTGATGTGTTTTCACAAATTTTCAGTCTTATTTTTCGGAGAGAAAATTTTCAATTTTAGTGGTAACTTAGTTAGAAAAATAGGTTGATGTGCGTAACTAGTCGAGAGCCGTGCATTCAGGTAATTAACACGGGTAAGTGTTTTGTCTGAACACGACCACTCTCGGCTAGTGTAAAATTATTGATTAAAATTTTAGATTGGAATTAAATTTATGGAATATACGCAAATTAAATTTATGGAATTTTATGATATGAATGTAGAATTTATATGAAGAATATATGATTTTGCCTCGGAACTTTTATCGAATTTAGACGGTAATATTTAATTTTTATTTTTATTTTGTGGCCCACAGCCAAAACAAACTGCAAGTAATTAAAATCACACATAATCTATCGAACCGTGTAAGTGCGTGGAATATCGCCAATGATTCGTGCCCGTGAAGGCTCCAGCGTGCGGAACGCAGGAGTTGGAACGTCAATATTATCCGTAGATAGGGTAAATTGGAGGGTAAATGAGTAGTCCTTTGGCTACTCCTTCATCATCCGTTTCCTGTAAAATTTACATAAATTTTTAACAACAATCGACTCAAAATATCTAACACCGAGTAGTCCAGTGGGTACTCATTAAATATAATATGAACATAAATAGATCTTAAGGACAAAAAGGGGAATGGGTAGTGGGGAAAATTGCGAAATCGTTGCAACAGTTAAATTGAATAGCCATCGGAAAAAAAAATCCGAACGACCAAAATCATGAAAAATAATGTTTTAAAATAATATATAAGGATTTAATAAATTATGTTGAATTGAAATGGAAAATATGGGCAGAACGCTGCGCAAATTTTTGGAAATAGTTAAAACATTTATCATAAAAACTGTAAAATAAGGGCGGAACGCTGCTCAAATTTTCCGAAATGATTAAAATACTTATAGAAAATAGTAAAGTAAAAGTGGAATGTCGTTCGATTGTTAGTGTAATATTCTTATAAACCGTAAAATAAGGGCGGAACGCTGCAAAAATTTTTCGAATTAACATAAATACTTTATCGAAAACCGGAAAAATACAGATGGATTACAACTAAATATTTATACAAGAAAAATAATTTATAAAGCGTTGGAATAATGAAGGATCCCTAGTAAAAACTTGATAATAATAATGATAATAGTAAGGATAATGGTAATTATTATAATAATAATAATAATAATAATAATAATAATAATAATAATAATAATAATAATAATAATAATAATAATAATAATAATAATAATAATAATAATGATCATAATCAGGATAATAATAATAGTAATAATAATGATAATAATAATAGTAATAATGGTAATAGTAGTAATATAATAAATGTAATGGTAATTATATAGTAATAAAAATAATAATTAAAGTAATAGTAGTAACAATTAATAAAGGTAATACATATAATAGTATCAATGATAAGGCAAGCAATAATACGTAATAGGGAACATTGTGGTCATAATAGGGATAAGAGTAAGAGAGATACTGTGTGAATATTTAACATAACAAAGGGTGTACATGCCATAGAATAATCATCAACATGGACAACTATAAGAAGGACCAAGTGAATGGACATAAAGATAAATGACATGAGAGTATAGGTTAACATTTGACAGAGATAGGAGAATAATGGGACCTAAAAATCGAAATCGAGCACAGGCCTTCTATCGGCAGCTCGTTGGACCCGTGGATCGTTCGGTCAATTATAGCGTTAGTAATAACGCTCACTTTTTGCGGACGATCTACCCACTCGAACACAGTTCCAACGTTGCTTAGCAATGGGTGCCGAGTGGCAAGCGAAAGATATTTGTATGGGGTTGTCTGGGTAACAACCATATAGTTTCAAAAATCTCCACCCAGAAACCCACCAAAATCAATACAGCAATATTTTTATGACTCATAAATGGGATGTGGGAAGAACAAATCTACTAAAGCATGAGATTTTTACATCGAATAGACCAATTGCCCTTAACCGAAGGAGGCAACCTGCACATTTGTTAGATAAAATTGAAGAGCAAATTAAAGAAATGGGAATTTACTGATTCATTAAAAAATGTGAATCACCGTGGAATAGACCTTTAGTATGTGTAAAGAAAAAGGAAAAGATGATATAAGACTGTTTGGACTTTAGAGCTCAGAATAATATAGCTGAAAAATCAATATTCCAAATGCCAAATATAAATGAATTACTGGATGTGTTATGGATCGGCCTGGGCTCGCTTGGTGCGTGCCTTGTGTGATGTTGTAAATAAAAATAATAAATAATATAAATTACTAATAATTGTAGTGAAATTTCTAAAAAAAATAAAATTTTAGTCTTTAAATAAAACTAAAAATAATAGATAAATATAAATAGTAGTTATAAATAATTATATAATTAATATGGTAATTTTTAATTTCCAAAAAATAAATAAATTGATTCTGTCAATCAGTATAAAAAGAATACGTTGACAAACGATAGGGAGGGTAACAGCTTGCAGTAGAATTAGTGAAAGAATAAAATAATCAATTCTAGTGATCAATTGGAAATTAATAGTGGACGATAAGAATAATAATCTTTAAATTAGTGAAAGAATAATTTGAAAGATTAACTGGCAACAGATTTCAAGTTGTGTCATCCAGAATGTACTGAATAGGATCGATCAAGTAATGTCCAAGCAGAAAAAAGCCAAAAAAGGTTCAGAAATCCTCAATACGTGCTTAAAACTGGTAGATTCCAGAATGAGTATCAGCAGAAGCTTACTCAACAGTTGAAAAGTTATCGCAAAACGATATCAAGAAAGATGAAATCAATACAATAATGAAACTAATACCTCAGGTTGAGGACGATTCAAGATATCACGAGGATACAAATAAAATCCTAAGGAAAGTAGGAGAAGCCATGCAGCACGAATGGGATCTACCAGATGTCCAACTCAAAATAACACTCCCGCAGAATCAGTAGTATAATATTGACACTGGCATACGATGCCGAGTTGATAAATTATTAGAAATGTTAAAAGGTATTAAACATAGGAAATATTAATTATACCTATGTGGGGTAAAATTGGAAACCAGTGAGACCCTCCTTCAAAATGGTGTATTACCAGGTAGAGTTACAAAACTAACAGCCAAATGGGTATAGGTACCGGTCCAAGTAGTGGACCAGGACAATGTGTTTTTGATAACAGAGATGGAGATAGAGCAGTTAGAGTAATCTCAACAGCTAATCCAACGATTGGGTTTCGATCTAAAAAGACCTCGCGATGGAGAAACGATGAAAGAATTCCTAGATTGGATGTTAATGTAACGTAGTCCAGTAGAGTCTTTGGAAGCGATAATTCCACTTATATTACCAGCAATAAAGGAAACGAGTCCGTTCCAATCTTAAATCCAAGAGTTAATGAGAAAAAATGGGAAAGCAATTAGAAACCAACCCCAGAGACAAGGTACACTAATAGTAAAAGTTCAAATGGTCGACAAGGAAGGCGTAATAAAAGAATACCATTGTTTTAGCAAAGTGAAAGCACTAAGGAAAGATGTGGTAGCCTTTGGTCCCACAACAGATATCTTTTTGATCATGATCCACAGAGAACAGGTGGACGACGAGGAATATTTGGTGGATTTTGGATGTCTACCATCTGAGGTTACGTTGGTAATGATCATCCTGGTGACACCACCCGTGTCACAATGGTCGTTATTACGATTACCCGATATGGTTGGAGAAATTACAGATCTAATAGATTATGTGCAATTAGAAGATATTGCAATGCCACCAATGAATGTGGATATAGATGAGGAAGATTAATTCTCTCAATATATTAGATTGAACTTTGAAGAATCAAATGTGGGGGCCACAACTTCACGTATTGCGAACAATTAGGAAATTATCCAACTAGCTGAGAAACTGAATCAAGATAGACGAGGACGCCCAAAAAAGAGTCAAATGAAACCTACACCAAAGGTACTACTTGATCAAAAGACATTCCAGGAAGTTCATACTAAAGCATTAGAAGGGATAGTCAGAGAAGTAGATGCACACAACGATGCAGTTGCAGAGAAGCCTTTGTTATGGCAAAGATTGAAAAAGGCTAATGGAGAAATCAAGCCAGAATGGGGTATCAAACAAATCAAAGGACTCGGGGTGAGAGGCACAACGATGGTAATACAAAACGAAATATAAAGGAGTATACCACCCCAGCAGATACAACAAAAAATAGAATCTTTAGTGCAAAAAGGGTTAACCAGAGGATAAGTAGTGACATCATTAGCAATGATGATCCAAAGTGCTCTTACTCGAACAGGAAAAGAGAAGAAGCTAATTAACAAAGAGATTGATGAGATAGTTAAAATAGCCGATCCTTATCTCAGTGATTGGATGACAAGATACAAGATTTTGGATGAGATCCATTATCCGATACCAAGATGTGAATTCAGACAAGAAGTTGTTAACAATGGAAGTTTGGGAACAGGAAGTGTGACAAAAATGATCATAATGATGCTTGAATGATGGAGATATTGAGACAAACCAACGCACTTACAGCTTTCGACTGTAGTGATCCAAAATTTGTGGATGCAATTGAGAGCAAAGAGGCGTATCCAGAAAAAGTGTACAGCGGAGAAAAGGTGTAATATTACGTCTATCAGGAAAGCGAATTCTACCAAACAACGATAAAGGAATGCAGAGTCCAAAGAGCAATGTTCGAATACTATTGCGGGAGTCACAGCTATTAAGCTTTTCTATCAGCCACACTGATTCTCATACCGGTTAATATACAACCGGAAGATTGTCAAGATGCATTTCGGCCAGGATCATTAAAAATAGATAATGAAGTGTCGTTGACGGCCGAGATTGGCAAAACAATCGGAGTTATGATCACCCGAGGAGGGACGATGTGACCATATGGTACATGTGAAGGGAGTCGGAAAGTTAGAGGTAAAAACCTAGTACAATTTGTGGTGGATATTGAGGATTATTCAATCAAACTAAAGGAGTACGGGGGAACCTTTGATATCGTTACAGGGAAGCTAATGGCACACCAACAGTGTAACGAGAAATTCGGGCGATGAAAAACAGGAACTACAACACTCTTGCAATCGCCAATTCGAGACCATTGTGAATTGAGTTATAACAAGAAAGTATTATTCAGTAAAATTAATGGAACCAAGTATCGGGATCTGCTTGATACAGAACAAGTCTGGGACAAGGCCAAGACGATTAGACAGATCAGAAAGAAGAAAGATAAAGAGAATATCAGTGAGGAAAAGATGCCACTCGTATTGATAACTTACGATAAAATAGAATGCATCATATTTGTCAGAAAACAAAAGAAAACGAAGTGTAGGAAAATAGTCTATGAAACTAATTACAAAGGAATATTCCTTGCCAGAGAATACGTCCAAACAGCAAAGTTGTTGCACACGAATGATATCAAGCTGACAAATTATATCAACAATAAAATGACGCTCCTACAGCAAATAGCCAAACACTCACTTTGAGAGAAAATATTCAAGTTAACCGGTTATTGAGAAAATAAGACCAGGTATTCGCTAAACACGAATACGATTTGGGTAAAACAAATTTTCTGGAACAAGAGATTGTACGCACAAAGCCAAAGCCAATAAAACTGAGACCTTATCGAATCCCATTCAGCTTGGAAGAGCAAGTAGACAAACAAGTCAAGTTAATGTTAAAACATGGAATCATCAGGCATAGCAAATCACCCTATCAATCTCCTATGATAGTGGTAGCAAAGATATATGGATCTGTATGCCTATTTAATCATTGTCGAATGGTCAATGAGGCTACTTTTAAGGATATTCATCCATTACCGTTGGCAAATATTTAAAATGATGAATGCTCAGAAGGGATTTTATCAGATCAAACTAAAAGACGAAACCATTCCAATTACGGCTTTCTTTACGAGTCTTTGACATTATGAGTATAATGTCATGCCTTTTGGACTCACAGGAGCACCAGCAACGTTCCAGAGAGCAATGAACTTAATGTTAATGGACGTACATCAAGACGTACATCAATGATATAATTGTGTTTTCATCAAATTTTGAGAAACATTTGGAATACCTTGAAGATGTGTTCAAAAGATTAATCAATAGCCTAGCAAGTGCAAATGGGCCGAATCAGAGGTTGTCTATGTCCGTCATATTATATCTAAAGACGGAGTTAAGCCAGATCCATCGAATATTGAAAAGGCCAAAAATTAAAGATTTCTTGGGCTTGGTGGGATATTACAGAAAGTTTATCCGAAATTTTTCAGGAATAGCCTTTCCTCTTACGCAATTTGAAGGCAAAAAATATCAATTTCGTTTGGGGTCCTGAGCAGCAAGAAGCATTTGAAAAGCTCAAGAAGTTGTTATTGGAACCCCCGATTCTACGATTCCCAGATTTCAAAAAACATTTTTTGATCATGACAGATGCCAACACTCGCGGTATTGGTGTTGTGCTAGATCAGAGAGATGACCTAAGTGATGAATATGCTATTGCATATGCCAGCAGATGATTAAAGCCACACGAGAAAAATTACGCCGTGATTGAATTTGAGGCTTTAGCAATTGTCTATACTATTATCCAATTTAGAACATACCTATGGGATCTGAAAATAATCGTCTAGACCGATCACAGACCACTTCAATGGTTAACCAAACATACAATAGACTACTCAAAGTTGGTCAGATGGGCATTAATCATGCAACCGTATGATATCGAAATATATTACAGAAAAGGCAATCATAACGGAAACGCAGATGCTCTCTCTAGAATGGATCAGGGAGATGATGAAGAAGACTTAAAGAAGGCAGACTCGAAGTAACGATATTTTCTTTAACAAGAGAAGTTAACAAGCTCTCAAATTTGATGGAGGGACAAAGGTCCGACGACGAGATAAATTCAATCAGACAAGCGTTAGAAGCAAAATATATTGCGACAGAATTTGCTAAATACTGGGACAAAAACAAAGATAAATTCATACTCGAAGAAGGATTGGTAAAGTACATGGACGTGAGAGATAACGTCATTATTGTCCCAAAAAAATATCGAGAATCGCTTATGTTGCAATACCATGATGAAGCACTGAGAGGACATCTATCCTTACGCAAAACACTATCAAGGTTAAGGCTTAAATATTTTTGGCCAACAATCAAACAGGATGTCAAAGAATGGTGTCAGACTTGTAAAATCTGCGTCACCAGGAAAAATACGGGGAAAAAGCCACACGTACGGATGAGACCGATGTCTGTTCCGTCTATACCGATGGAAATGACAGCGATGGACGTGTTGGGTCTTTTTAAAGAGTCAAACAATGGAAACAAATACATTCTGGTATTTTGTGATTACCTAACAAAATGGCCAGAAGCTTACTCAATACCAAATCACAAGGCGGATACGATAGCCAGGATTTTTGTGGAACAAATAGTTTTTAGGTATGGAGTACCTACAAAATTACTAACCGATCAAGGAGTCGGTTTTTTGAGTAACATGTTGAAAGGAATTAAATGACTATTTCGAAATTAAAAAACTAAATACTTCCCCATACTACCCACAAACGGACAAGTTGGTAGAAAGAATAAATGGAACGTTAGCAAATATGTTAGCGTCATACGTTAATTCTGGACAGATGGATTGGGATATACACATTCCACCTTGTTTGTTGGCAGATCAAAATGCTGTTCATGAAGGAACTGGACAAACTCCATTTTACCTGATGTATCTAAGGCAGAGTAAAATGCCGGTCGATTTGTTGTTCTACCATAAAGCAACACAATATTTGGACCAATAAATTATCTAATGGAAATTCGGGAAAGTATGCAAGAACCATGGGTGAAAGCAGGGCTCAGTATAAAATTCAGTCAAGAGTCCTCAAAGGTTTAACATGAGAAAAGGCCAAGGAGCATGGTATCATGGTTGGAGATTAAGTGATGTTAGAAAGCCACTATAACAAATAGAGGTTGTCACCCAAGCTGATGCAAAACTTTAAAGTACCATACGAGGTTTACGAACCACAGAAACAAATCTGATTCTGCAACTTGTGGCAAACAGAAAAGCTGAGCCAATTATGGTTCACGCGAATCGTTGTAAAAAGTGTGTTAT
Source organism: Schmidtea mediterranea (assembly GCA_022537955.1). NCBI lineage: Eukaryota > Metazoa > Platyhelminthes > Tricladida > Dugesiidae > Schmidtea > Schmidtea mediterranea. The sequence goes on from CM039681.1 coordinate 112,634,185, forward strand.
TCCGGCCAAAGAAAAGATATTACATGAAAAACTTCCCAAAGAAAAAACGAAGAATGTCTACGAGGAAACTTCGGATCACCAATATCCATTACGGTCAAGAGGTGTTCCAAAATCAGTAACATTTCAGGTTATTTGTAGTCTAATTATGACATCAATCCAAGAACAATCGTCTGCAATGTTCGAGCCCATCGCATTACAAACGGATAATTTACATTTTGTGAGAACATACAAAGGATTTCGGATTTTCACATCCTGTAATAATCGAATTAAATTCTCTATTCATTTTTAGGCCTATCACTGCTCATCGTTTCAGTTGGATTCCACAACTACGCAAAAATATCTACACGATTTAAAGGCAGAACCAAATAACTAGGCGGGGATCACGGAACATCATTATTTATTCCGTCGTTGGGCCACATATTATAACACTCGTTAGATACTCAGTACAGCAGCTTTCACCAAACGGATAAAGATGTCCTACGAAGGGAATCAACTATTGTTTCGCAGGCAAATCAGAGGCAACCAGAAAGTTAAAATAGATCTCATCTTAGGAGAACAATCAGTGGGAGAAATATGGTTAGACAATGAGAACCTCACCCAACGAATACAGTTCAACAATACTATGCAGGCGTTAGTAACGTATAACAGCCAGAAACAATGAGGATAAGAGGAGTTGTACGAGGTATTCAAGGAAACCAAAGACACCAAAGTCGAAAATCACCAGAAAAACAGTAACTTACCAAAAATGGCAGTAAAGTCTAATAATTTTGAAAATTTGTTAGACGATCATCCTGTGTATTTTTTGAGAAGTTCATCAGCAGTATTTTTTTATTATTATTATTATTATTATTATTATTATTATTATTATTATTAGCAAAAGTAGAACCGTTTTTGCATTTTATGAACAGTTTACATAAAAACATTGTATTCACATGTGAAACGGAGAGAAAGTCATCAATTGCGTTTTTGGATTTGTTAATTCAACGCAAAGATAAACAGTATGAGACAGAGATTTATAGAAAACCAACTGATACTGGTCTTTATACTTCTCCAGAAAGTTTTTGTGAATTTAAGTATAAGAGAAATATGGTGAAAGGATTGATTTATCGTTCATGGGCTTTATCTTCTACTTTTGCTAATTCGGTAAAAAGTGTTGATAAATTAGTTGAGTTGTTGATAAAGAATGGATATTCTAAATCATTTTTATTGTTGATGATAAAAGAAACTGTTGATAAATTGATTAAAAATCCTAAGGATCCATGTTGTGGAAAGTCTGAATGTAATTTGTCGGATGGGTGTGAATTGAGTGTTGATCTGGGTGATGGTAAAAATGGATATAAAAAAATTGAGCCTAAATATGTGTTAGTATTGCCGTACTCTGAAGGCTTTACAAATTATAAGAGGAAGTTGGGTAAACTGGTAGGAAATTTAGAGTATAAGATCGTCTCTAATTCGTGTAAAGTACGCAATATGTTTATTAATAAATCAAAAACTCCGGTTGGATTGGGTTCTGATCTCGTTTATCAATTTACATGTAATGGGTGTAATGCCACATACATTGGAGAGACTTCCCGTCATCTCTGTACTCGAGTTCTAGAGCATTGTCGATTGAAGGGTTTGACCAATATTAGTGAACACAATAGAGGCTGTAAAAGTGATATAGGAATGTCTGATTTTAGAATTTTGTTGAGAAGTTTTAATAGTTATTGGGAACGAGTGATATGTGAAGCATTGTTGATAAGGTCATTGGATCCAAAGATTAATGTGCAGAGTGCTGTGACTACGAATGTTTTGAATGTTTTTAAATAGTTTACGTATGTTAAATCATGTTTGTTTTTTTTAATATTATTAAAATAATTGAAAATTTTAAATAACATTAATTTATAAAAATTAGAATATAAGTAAAAAAATTTTAAATTTAAAATTAATTTAAAATATATTTTTAAAAATATTTATTTATTAAAAAATTAAATTAATAAAAAATAATTTGTTTAAATTAAATGTTAATTCATAATATTTTTAGTTGGTTTTGAGTACCTGAAGATGATAGCTGTGCTATCGAAATATATCGTACGAAAGGTTTTTTATTGGCGTTATCTTTTAATTAAATCGTTGCCAAATTAATTTAATTAATTATTATCATTATTATTATTATTATTATTATTATTATTATTATTATTATTATTATTATTATTATTATTATTATTATTATTATTATTATTATTATTATTATTATTATTATTATTATTATTATTATTATTATTATTATTATTATTATTATTATTATTATTATTATTATTATTATTATTATTATTATTATTATTATTATTATTATTATTATGAATGTTTTAGGTAAAAATGATCACGAAAACCAAACATAATTGTGAAAATTATAACGAAGAGAATAATTATAAAGGTGATGAGATTGGAAGTAACGAAAATGCAAATTATGAAGAAGACGATTGAAATGAAAATTGTAATTTGCTTTTCTCTATGGACAAAATTTTTACTAAATCATTCTAGTTAATAATGGAATTTCAAATAAATTTTTTAAAAAAGAGCTAAAGTCATTATTTATAACTTTCTAATAATTCTCCATTAAAACTATATTTCTAATACTTAGAATTGAACTTTTATATAGTAATATTTGTCTTAAATTAGTAAGCTATAATAAATTTATATTGTCAAATTTAGGTATTGTTAGTAATGTAACGAAATTACTAAAAAAATAGAACGTAGTTTTATGGTTGTCGAAACAGAAAAGACATTGTTAATCTTTTACATTTCAGGTTTGAGTCGTAAGTAATTTTATTCCTAAGCCAAATGTGGTTCATGGGAAACCAGTTACATATGACTGCAATTTAGAATGTGTGACTGCGATTTTATTTTCTAAGAAATCTTATTCGAAAATAAAAATCTCATTTATAGAGGTTCACTATTAAAAAAAAATTTTAAAAATTTAAAAAAACTTTTTTGAAAATGTTACAAATCCCAATCTGAAAATAAATTTGAATTAAATTTCAAAAAAAATTAAATAATTTTCTGCATATATTAGTTTTAGTAGACAATTTGGGATCGACGGGTCGTTGAATAAATCTGAACACAATTTCAATATATTTATCATATGTTACTTGAAACTTCATAACAACTAGAATTTGTATTTAACCAAAATATGGAGGTAAATTTGGGACATGGGTAATTTTCTCGGTTTGCGATTAGTAACAGAAATCATTTTCTGAATTTATTTGCATATTTATTAATTATGGAAGTATAAATGAAAATTGAATAGTTGAATAAAACCGAATTTGACAAATATTTCATATGCGTAACTATATTTTATTATCAGTTTTTTTGATTCTGATCCAAATATGTCTATACTCTTCTAAACCTATCAGAGGTATTTTTATTTTTCAATTATCGTATTCTTGTTATTATTATTATTATTATTATTATTATTATTATTATTATTATTATTATTATTATTATTATTATTATTATTATTATTATTATTATTATTATTATTATTATTATTATTATTATTATTATTATTATTATTATTATTATTATTATTATTAATATTATTATTATTATTATTATGATTAATATTATAATTATTGTTATTTTTATAGTTATTATAAATTTTTAGATAATAATGATAACAATTTTGAAGAAATGAATTATGATGAACAGGATGATGAACAGGAGTATGATGAACAGGATTATGATGAGGATGATCAGATTGGAGGTGACGATAATGCAAATTATGATGAAGACGATATAGATGAAAAAGAAGTGTATATGAGTAATAAAAAATATCGTAATTATTTTGATGATTATGATGTTATTGTTAATGATGAAGAGAATAATGAAAATAATGATGAAGATAATGATGAAGATAATGATGAAGATAATGATGAAGATAATGATGAAGATAATGATGAAGATAATGATGAAGATAATGATGAAGATAATGATGAAGATAATGATGAAGATAATGATGAAGATAATGATGAAGATAATGATGAAGATAATGATGAAGATAATGATGAAGATAATGATGAAGATAATGATGAAGATAATGATGAAGGTAATGAAGAGAATGAAGGTGACGATAACTTAAATTATAACAAAGATGACTCGGATGAAGACAAAAAAGTTATGTCTAGAAAACAAAAGAAGCAAAACAAAATTACTTTTAAATAATGTTTTGGTTACTATTTTGTTTAAATAAAAAATATTGACATTATGCATTCGTTTTCTGAATTTATATCGTATCCCTATTTATTTTATATTTCTTGTGCCACCATATACTAATTACGTATAAGATTCCTCTTGTTACTTTGAGGGTTTTTATATGCATTATTTATATATATATATATATATATATATATATATATATATATATATATATATAGAGAGAGAGAGAGAGAGAGAGTGAGAGACATTTTTTTTCATACATAAGGCATTTGGTGTCTGAAATACCTTAGAAGGAGAGAACATTTAAAGCATCATCGTAAAATATACTATCCAATCTAGTATGAATAAATCTTGTGATATGTTTTGAATTTGGATTGTTAAAATTATCAATGAGAACGTTCTATTTTAGAATGTTTTATGTTAACCCATCGCCGATATGGGACCTCTGTTGTGTTTCCAGAATGTATTAACCGATACAGTGTCAAAAGAGTTTTCATTGTGTACAGATATAACAAATTCTAAATATGAACTTTAATGATTTGACAAGGACTCTAAATAACTTTAGTATTATTGCTTAATAAACAAAAGACCTGCATAATTGTGATACACTTAAGAAGCTTCAATATATACTTAAAACATTTGTTTTAATATATTTCCTAAATTTACATTTTTGTTATGTATCCATTTGACACTATTTGTGTCTATTAGAAGCGGTGAAAGATCATTTTCAAAAATTAGATTAATTAAACCTCCATTTACTTACTAGGGTTATATAAAAATTAAGGTGGTGACATAAACTTATGTGCAGAACTATAATAAATTTAACACAAAATGCAAATAAAATATATATTCATTATCACTTTTCACCACACCGTCACTGATAACCATATTGAGTAAAGAAAATGCAAAAAGCGGACAATCTCAAAATATGTTTTTTGCTTTTTAAGCCAAAGCCTATGTGACCTTTAGGGATGCCTCCGTAACACAGTTACTTGCGGTCAGAAGTTGTCTGAAAACATGCTGCTGGCCAAGTAAATTATTTTTTAAAGAAACAACTTTTTCTTCTCTCATTTTTGTACCAAGTGGATAATTCTTTTCAAAATTAATGCGTCGTGTAGTGTTTCTGTAGATTGGTCTTTTTCAAAACTGAGATGGAGTTTTGACACAAAAAACAAACCATCTCATCAGGCATTGTAAACAAAAATTCAAGTTCCCAAGATGAGTTAAACAAACGATTTTCTTCCGTAACTTTTACTTTCTGCTGCTTATATCTGAATACATACTCTGGTTTGTGTTGTTATTTTTGCAGTACCATAATATTGTTTTGTAGAAAACTTAAAAAATAATAAAATTATTAAAATTAATAATTCTGCGCATTCACCTTCGGTTTGACAATAATTGGTAAGTAAGTAAGGGTGTGGGGTAATTAAATAAATAAGTTACTAATTACACTAAGCAATTTATAAATTTATAAAACAGGCATCCTAGTAGTTAAGTAGTCGGTTTAATTTTAATACATTAAAAATGTTTAATTTAGTATAGTCGAAAAAATCAGTGGAGTTTCATATAAGGTGTATTAGTTTGCTTAAAATTGCAGCTAATATTTTGTATAGGGGAATTGAAAATTAAACTTGTTTTGAACAAAAGAGCAAGCACTCTGGCGGACCACTTAAGATCATGCTGTGGGTCACATGCGGCCCGCCGGTCGCAGGTTGGACGGCACTGCTTTATGGGATTGAATAAATGAATTATTTGATGAGAGTAGTATAATATACGCTGTAATAACAACTATCCCTTCCCCAGTCAAGGTCAAGGTCATTGTAGGTAATTGCCATTTTGATTTTCAATAGCTACCGTTTTGAATGTCCACTATTTTGAATGTTGGTTTTAATGAACTCACCATTTTGAATTTCCTCAACTTTCAAAAATTAAAGAAAAGCGATTTAAGGGTGTGTTGATTCTTTTTGTTGAAAGGGGTTTTAACTAAAAAATTGGTTTTCGGTCAAAAAACATCAATTTGGGTTAAATTTCACTCTACTCTTATCACTATTTACTTTTTTACTATTGCTAATCATAGTTACATTATTTACGAAAGAAGCCATTTTGTATTTTTGATATTTTGCAACTGAAAGAATCAAGTAAATTTCTTTTTATGTATGATTATAATGTTGTTATATTTATTTTTACGTCAAATCTTATTTAGTTTTATGACAAAGTTATTTGGAAAAAATAAAATTTGGTTTAAAATATTTTTACTATTTCATCTTATTATTTTTCGTTAAGTCCATTCAGAATGTCCTTATTTTCGAACCTCCATCATGAGGATTTAAATTTAAAATATTTAATTTAATTTTTGTTGCGTTGCTACAGCGTTATTTGGTACTCACCTTAGCCTACATGCACGCAAGATAGTGAAATTGAAAATCTTTTTTTCGTTACCCCTGATCAAACCGGTATGTTAGTGGGGGAAGCCCTGGTGAAGACACTAGCTAGAGCCGCTCAGTATTCTACCCTTCCTAAGTCCTATCGCCCAACCCTCGAAAGAGTAGTGTTGAGGTCCTGGGAAAGGTTAAATATAAATTTTTACACAACAGAACGAAATACATATGTAGAGATACACCTAGTAGAAATGACCGAGAAATCAACGATAGCACGAACTTTCATACGAAATGTCACTCACTAGTCATAAAAGAATAAATTACAGCTATCATCAACAAATCGTGACTTGTAACGTAAAAATTAAACCTATCTGACAAAGATCGACTATATATTTAATTAGATTTCACATCAGATTTTTTTAATTTCATTAATCGTACCTTATCAATATTTCTACTCTAAATGACCAAAATCGACTTTAGATTCGGAATTTCACGTTTACCCCATCAATCAGACTATCGTATTTCGTTAACGACAGAATTCTACACATTTTTACAAAATTAATTCCATGACCCCACGGATCATAAAATAACTATCATTATAGTTATTATCGTTAATATTGTTCATTTAAATTATTATTATTATTACAAGATTTATTATTATTATTCTCATTATTATTATTATTGACAATATAATATTATTATTATTAGTGAATTATTATTTTTAATAATATTAATTATTATTATTATTGTTATTATTATTGTCACTATCGTGGGTAACATAACATTATTATTGTTCATTTAAAATTATTATTATTATTATTATTATTATTATTATTATTATTATTATTATCATTGTTATCATTATTAATCCAATCTTAATAATAATAATAATAATATTATTATTATTATTATTATTATTATTATTATTATTATTATTATTATTATTATTATTATTATTATTATTATTATTATTATTATTATTATTATTATTATTATTATTATTATTATTATTATTATTATTATTATTATCATTGTTATCATTATTAATCCAATCTTAATAATAATAATAATATTATTATTATTATTACTATTATTACCATTAGTTTTATTGTTATTGTTACTATTAGTATTAGTATTGTTAATACTAGGATTATAATTATCTCACTATCTACTGTTACTTTTAAAAATTTTAAGTTATAAAATCATTAAAGCAAAGAATAGAATCACAAAACTTTATTAAATTAAAAAATACGACATAAAAATTACCACCATTACAAAAAGAAAATCTCCAAAAAATGAATTTCAACATAGTGATTTCTTTTGCGAGCTGTTTTTGGACGATCTGTAACTTAACGGCGTCTAAGATAAGCAATAAATTAAAAACATACCTGGTAGCAAGTGTTGAAGTTGAAACCTGTAGCGGCAGAGAGTCTGGTTGTGGTAGGAAGCCTGTAAAACCTGAAATTTTAATCAAAAAGTATCAAGAAAAAAACAATATTACTTATTATAGAAATTACAAATTGTTTAATCCGTTACCATGGTAATAAGCGGCAAGCAGGATGGAACCTATATAGGGAAAATGATATATCATAAAATTTCTCCTAAACCATTGGGTTTTAAGGATTTGGTTCATAGCAGGTATTATAAAACAAGATGTTTTATCTGTGGTAAAGTTAATTTCATTTTATAAATTAAATTTTTATTTAAATTTTTTAATTTAAATTAAATAATTTTATTTTTTAACTGTAACAAATTAATGTTTTTGGATTCAAAATAAAATTCCTAATAAGAAAATTAGAAATAGATTTTTAAAATTGTAGGATAAAAATTTTAATATTATTATTATTATTGGCAATGTAGTTATAGTTAAACGGAAATTAATTATAGTTTTATTGTTATTGTTAATATTATTAGTATTTTATTATTATTGGACACAAATTTTAGAGAAAGTTTTTCAAAGATTGACAACCGTATTACTAGGGTTTTGATAACATGATAATCTTTCGTGAAACCTTGTGAGAATCAGAGGGCCCAGAGTGTTCCCAACAGTGGACATAGCACGTTGGCCGGTGTCACGTCTATGAACACTGTTGTAAATACCCTCCCTAGACTTATAGAATAAATAAAATGCGCATGATCCAGCCCTTCCCCCGTCCAGAGAGTATAATTCCATCCCTAAGGAGAGTGCGCTGTGAGCATATAAAGATTAATAAATAAAGTTATCTATAATTTAAATCATCAATTGTTAATAAAGATAGGGATGTTAAAATTTATTTCTTCAGTGGAACCAAATAGAAAAATGATGGAAAAGTTCTGAAGGGACATCTTCGAATATCATAGGGACGCTTTAAATCAGAGTCAGAGGGCGGAGGCCATGGTACGGAAATGCCGTCACATGAAGCAAACATGGCTACGTCCAGAAGTGGCATCCAGCTTGAAGATAGAATGGTTGAAGAGTAAATTAATACCGAAAGATGAAGCCCTGCGGCAAGCAGAGGAGAAGGCCCAGGCGCTGGAAAAGGAAGTTAAAGATCTCAAGTTGAGAAATGAAATTCGCACAGGGCTGGTGCAGAGTGGCGCGACACTATCGGCCGAACTTGAAGACATAGTGATCCGAAACGTAATAAGGAAGGACATTGGTATAGAGATCCTCACCCAGGACCCTCACGCTCGCTATTAGAAGCGTGAGAGGTTATTTAAACTCCACAAGGCTCGCTTGATTGGTCATATTCTCGACACGAACGGGTTCTAAACACCACGCGTTCAATAACTCTAATCTGTGATGAAACCTTTTGATGTTGTAATTGTTGGTAAATTACAATAATAATATATTAGTGTTAATTTTGATATTAGTATTAAAAATGAGTTAAAGCAATTGAAAATCGGAATATCGGAATGGTTGAGTTATCAAGTTAAATATTAAATGAGGGGGATAGAGCTAGAGCACGAAGTCTTCTACGACAGCTCATGAACCTAAGAAGGGTCAATGCATTAGCAGTTCTTGTAGAGGAGCTCACCTTTTGCTACCCTTCCACCCACTAGTTCACAGTACCAACGTCAATTTTGACGGGTGACTAGCGGTAAAATCTTTTATGTAGGCGCTGGGTGGGAAGTAGTGACGCTTAGGCAGGTTTAATATTTTAATGACCCATCAGTGCCCACCAGTCGCTAAATAGCCTTACTGAAATCTACAAAATTGTATATGAAAATGAAATGATTTCCGAAATAATGAACTGGCTTAGTGACGTTCTAGTTATCGTAATATATATCTTTATTATCTGCTTATATAATTCCTATATCAGCAAAAACGAGCGTTCAACTTCAAATCAGCAATAGAAATTTGATCCATCGTTTGTACAAGAAAACCAAATATCAATTGCAAACTTACAAGTAAGATCACTTTCTGTATGATTTTTGAGATCAAGCATTGGCTCATATTTTTACGTCTTTCGGGAACGGTGCATAGATGTATTTAGATCGTGTCACTAGTCAGAGCAAAGATACGCTTTTTTACTGACACATGCATTTTGTATGATATTGTACATTGCGCTACACGTGAGAAACGAATAAAGAATCTAATCGGATCGCAATTGACTTAATAAGTGATACCCTTAGGATGTTTACTGATCTATTAAAGAACTGTATCCTGTGGTGAATATTTGTGAATAAAGATTTCTTTGTTAGAATTTTGTATGATTGATTATGGAACACGAGGAGTCGGATCGAGAGATTTATTAATCAACGAATATATAAAATGCCGACATCAGCAACCAGATTACGACAGATTTATGAAAGATGTAGCATTTTCCACCACCGAATCACTAAAATGCCAAATAGTGGAATTACTGATCCAACGATTTATCATACAAGAAATGTGTGATTCCGTATACTACTAGGCTGATAGAATCTTAGTTGACATTGAGAGAAAGCTTCCGGATATGGATCAAACAATGCTCTGGCACTTTACATGTGACCCAGAAGTTAGAGATAGAAATCGAAGTAAGTGAGCAGCAAACAATTTCATATAGAGCAGACCAAACTGGATGCTGAAATTCCCCACTCAGGAAAAGTCAAATGGACAATGTAAAGAAGGCGAAAAGATGGTATCTATATATTTTACATTAATCTTTTTAAATTATAATGTTAATTAAAAATAGAATTAAATTTTTTCCCAGCCCTATTCTGATAAATTTTGGGACCCTAATCATAAATAAACACGAAACCTTTAATGGTAGATTTCAAACCCAAAGGTGCGTCAGCGTATATTGGTCACCTTTTACGGACGACCACCCATTAAGTACACGCTTCCAACTTTACTTGTGACTGGTGCCTGATAGCTATTCTTCATTATGAGCGTATCTGATTGGAATGCCCTAGAGGTGTATGTGTGAAATTTCATTTCTTCATCAGGTACCCATCAATTTTAAATTATCTTACACCAAGATAAGTTCAGGTAAATTCCGCATAATGCAAGTTGAAATATAAATCAACTGGTTGGATTTTATTTTTTGTGAAAATTTAATGGATTTCAGCCATTTCTGAAATAAACAAACAATACATGATTTGAGCATTGAAAAAACCGATAACTTGAAAAAGTATGTATAATTTTAACATTATACGGATACAGAAAATCATTCTTTACAGATTTGTTTTTTATATTTGTTTTGTAAGTTCAAATGTAAACTTCGAATAATAAAACATTATTTATTTTTTTAAGATTAATTATATTCTCTTAAATTGTTTTTCCAGGAATAGTCGAAAAATTTTAAATTAAAGCTTGCAAAATTTATTTTGTTGTTTCTTTTATTCTATTAAATTAGGCTCTGATTATATATACTTTACCAGTGATTTTCATGTTATTATAAAATTTTGTTTTTTCTCTGATGACTTATTCTTATTAAAACATAAACTTAAATATTTAATTGCTTCAATTTGTCCTTTTATTTTATTTTTAAAAAATAAAATTTTATATATATAACAAATAAATTAACAACGTAATAAGAATAATAAAGTAAAGATTTTATAAAAAATATAAACATTTTTGATTTAAATTTTTTTAAGAAATAAAAATAACTATTTCTAATAGAAAAACTTACGGACAATAAATAAATAAATAATAAAATATTAATAATAGGAAAGTTATATTATTATTACAACATTTATAATTAGCATCAATCCACCATTTTAATTATCCAGTTGGCCATTGATAGTTTGTGAATTGCTTCTGTTTTGTCTAAGCCTTTTGCCACCAATGATTCCACTTTTATATCCATTTCTTTAAAGTAAGGTTTTTCTGGTCCATTGGCAAATACATAATTCCAATATGAGGCAGTTTGCTCATATAATTCTTTATTGTTTATCAGTTGACTAGTTACGACTGCATCTTGAGGATGATTGGGCTCACCACGATGCAGAAGAGTTTGGAGAGGAGTTAGACAATCTTCATGAGAATTTTTAAAAGGTTTGCCTATGAAATAATCTAAATTAATGCATCCAATTACTGAATTGATATTACGATGCCAAACTGGCGTAATAACTGCTGTTTTAGGAAATTCTGATGGGGTTTGATATCTTATTTGATAAGGGCTATACATTTGTGGCATTATTTTTCTTTCTGAACGTTTAGACATATTTGATAAGTTTTGATAATGGATATACATTTCTACCATCATTTTTCTTTCTGAACTGTTATACATATTTGATAAGTTTTTATAAGGGGCATACATTTCCACCATTATTTTTCTTTCTGAACTTTTATACAAATTTGATAAGTTTTGATAAAGGGTATACATTTCTGCTATTATTTTTCTTTCTGAACTGTTATTCATATTTGATAAGTTTCGATGATTTTATTACATTATTTTTGTGTCATTGAAAATGTAGAAATAAAAATAATATTTCACTATTGGTTTATTGGATAAAATTATTTAAATTTTAACTTATTTAAAATATATTCAGTCATAAACATAGAAAATTGTGTTATTAATATTTTTAATAATTTATTTGTATTTTGTTTTATTGTTATTAGTTTAATACTTTTTAATAATTTAATTATTTTTAATATTCTAGAAATTGTTCAATAATTTTTATGAAACTATTTCATTTCAATGTATTAACCCCCACTCATGACCCCATTTTAATTGGACATTATTTTATGACAAAATTACAATGGAGAAAACCAAACTATATAAAATTGATGAATGCGGAGTTGAATTAATATATTTGTTGACAAACATCTGCATACAAATACAAACAAATGAAATGAATTATTTCCTCTTATCAAGTAAATTATTTTTAACATTTTAAAAAACAATTTTATAAATTTTAAATCTAGTGACGAAAATGTATGATTCAATTTTATATAATTTATAAAATTCTGACATGAAATAATTTTAAATTATCAGTATATTTTATAATATAGTTATCATTAAATTTAATTTCAGCCGTTTTTTCTTTTTTTTAGTTTTATGTAAAATATCTTTTAAATAAATCTAAATCCCAACAGTTTATATAGTTAATATAATTCAATTAAATAGTTTAAAATATATTTTATATAAAATGAGTCTGAATGAATCTATTTGTAAAATACTAAGTGCTTTTATTATTTCCTTGGTCAATGTACAACTTCTAAAATTAATGTGATAAAAAATATTAAAAGCTCCATTAAATATGAATGAGAACTTTAAACACGTTTAGGTAATTGCAAATAAACAAATAAAATATTTTTACAGAGTAAAGGATTTGTTAATAATTGTAAAGAAATTAATAAATTCAATAAATTTTACTGTTTCAAATAAATGAAATGTTTAAGCAATGAAAAAAATAAAATTTTCTCCACAATAATTTAAAATAAAATAAAAAAATTTACAGAATTTAAAAAAGAAATTATTAAAATTTAAAATTAAAAATATAAACTATAATTTTTATTTAAGTTTAAGAATGTTAAATGCTGAAATTTTAAAAATGTGTGTTTAGCTTGTCGATATAAAAATTATTATTTGTCTCGAAAATATTGGTTTCAGTAATCGTTAATGTGAGATTTTTGACCATATTTAGCCTCGCGTTGCACAGGCGCAGCATGAGTTTCCAACAATCATTAAAATATGAAGTGCGAAAAATTCCCATAGTTGCACATATGCAACAATTACAGTTTGATATTCCTCATTCATATATTACACAACCAATTAGGAACGTTGGCTTAACATGTTGTCAAAGGCAATGATTATTTTTAGTTATATCAAACGCTTTAGTTAAAGGAGTTGAAGATAAAAAAATATGTTTTTAAATCAAAATCATATCCAAGCGCATTAGGAAATGTAGATAGTTTTAAAATATTATTTTAAAATCTATATAAAAATTTTATTAATTTAAATAAAATAAAATTAAATCTAGTTTTTGTAATGTTCACATATTTTATAAAAATAAAATAATTTTATCAAGCAATAAAATCAATATATCTTACTGATTCTTCAGGCAGTTTGGGATTTTTATCTTTTTCTTGGCTTATTTCCATTAAAATCGTCTCATGGCTGAGAATTTCATGTTCATCATTTGGCATTGTTGATCGTAAAACTGTCAACCCAATTACTTCACCAATAGGAATGCTACGAATTATTCTCACTAGATCCGTTTGCGTCATTGATCGAACATCAAGATTGTTGATCTAATAAATTTCCAAATATTTATTAAAAATTTTTTTAATTTCTATAAAAAATAGACAATAATATTTTTTATCTAATATTCTTTTTTTTCGATATTTAAATAACAAGCTATATTTGTTGAATGGATTTAAACAAAAAAAATGATAATTTACTCCCTATGGACGAAAGCATATTATTTAAATACAGTCAGCTTATAGATAAGATGATAAAACTATATACTAAAATGAAATTTAATGACTAATAAATATTCAAGTATTAAAATATTTCATCTTTTAGTAAACTTCAAATGTATTTTTATATTTTATAATAACTTTTAATATTTGAAATTCACATAAGATATGACAGTTCAAATTATATTTTATAAACAATTAATCAATTAATTTTATAAACATTTTAGTTTTACTAAAGATTAAAGAACTTAATGTGATATAAATTTTATAAAAAAATTAAAAAACATTTTTAAATTTTTTTTTAAATAATTGATTAAAAGCAGTTAGGATTTGATAAAATATTGTATAAAAAAAAATCTGTATAAAAATAAATATCAAAATTTATTTAATTAAGCAAACCCAAAATTTAAATTATTTTATAGCTACTTTAAAAATATGTTTTTATTTCAATATGCCTTTTGAATAACACTAAAAAATCAATTTAAAAATAAAAAAATATATTTATTAAATCGCCTATTGAATTAAATTTTTATTAATTAATTGAATTTAAATTTCGACAATAATGCATTACCAATATTCAGTTCGTTATTAAGCATAAAATATTAAATGAAATCTAGTTGATGCATGCTTGAAATAGTTAGTGAAGAAATAAAAATCAAAAAAAACTTTTATCGAGTTTTCTTAAATTAACACATAAAAGTTAGAACCAGGTTTTTTAAAAGAAAATCATAGAACAAATTGTTGTTCTTATTTCCATTTAATAAAAATCCAAATTCAGAAAGTTGAAAATTATATGAAACCTGAATCCAAATAAAGTCAGTTGAAGAATTTCCAACAATTATATCCCAAGTTTATGGGGATTATTTAAAAAACCATTAATATTTATTCATATCACACATGCTAATAACTGATTGTCTTTCACTCTGCCGAATTATTATTTGGCTCACATCACATTTTCCCATTTAATTTCTGTTTGCTTTACTCATTTTCCGCAAAATGCTTCTGACAAAAGAGACTCAATTAGTGATAAATAGTAAAAGATTGCAGTAATAATATCATCGCAAATAAATATATTATAATATTAGTTATATTGTCACTGATAACGATGTTTCTCTAAAATATGAAAATATGTGAATAAAATTTCAAATAATGGCATTAAGAGTGACATTTGAACTTTTTAAACCATTTTTATTATTTTCATCACTGTAATTATAGCGTATATTCTCAAAGAAAAATTGCATATATTTGATTTTTTAATAAAGTAAAATATGGACATCATGAAAATGTATAAGTTTTACTATGATTTGCTCTTTTATAAATGTGTTGTTTAAATTATTTGGATTTGGAAAAATCAAAAATCGGGTCTAAATTTGTTGTTATTTGACTATAAAAAAAATGTTTGTGAATTTGGAGTGTTTTAAAAATAACATTGCAAATTTTTTGGATTTTTGATTACAAATAAATTTCACGAAAATGATGTTTTTATAGTATTCTTGGTTGTTTGACACAGAATTAAATTCTTTACAAAGTGGTATGCAATGTTATTTAAAAAATTACAGATTTTCAGAATTTTCAGTCCTCACACAACATTAGAAATAATGCTCAAAATATATTTAACTTATTATAATTCGGTCATTTGAGTTAGTATAAAAGTTTTCACATAATGATGCAAATTAAGTATGTATATTGTCTCTGAGTTGTATGCTACTATTTATGGACATGCACTTTGTACACCAAGGAAGTTCAGATAAATTTCGCTATAATGCAAGTTGAAACATAAATCAACTTATTGAAATTTATTTTTGTGAAAATTTAATGGATTTCAACCATTTCTGAAATGCCTGCAAAGTAAGTTATTTTTTAAAGTTATAAAGTTTTAAGAGTTGAATTATGATTTTACAAGGAAATTATAACTTTAGATCTACAAGCTCATGTATATTATTATTTTGTAAGTTATAAAAATTATTAACTGCATTGAATAACTATATTTTTTATACATCTTTTGAAAAAAATCTTGAAATATGTATACAAAACAATAATTGGCTTTATGAATATTTTTTAAAATTTACTAATATAATTTACAATTTATGCTTTTTTTCGGATTTCAGGTTTTGTTTTTTTCCCACAGAAATGCCTGAAAAATTAAATTAATTTTAGTTTTAAGGGTAAATCTTACGAAGAGATATCTTCATTTAATCGAAAATTCCTAGCAAAAACCTCAAAATTTAAATTAAAAATTTTTATGCCATTTTTCATTCTAAAAATATTTCAAAAATGTCTATAAATTAATCTATTATAGGGGTTTTTTCAACTTCTGATGGCTACATGTTAAAAGTTTACATACATGTTTTGTTATTGGTTGTGTTAATGTGCATTATTTTATTTCTCTATCACTTTTTGTGTTTCTATAGTGTAGGGTTTGTCTCAGCGACTATTTTACAAACAACCTCAAGGTGAGTTGGTGTGTTTATGTTATAAATTTATTGATTTTCTTTTTATATTATAGGTGATTTGTCTCAACGTGGCTTGGTGTAGCGCTGAATACTTACAGAAGTAGGCAACCCGAAGAGATTTTTGAAGTGTGACATGCTTATAGTATGGAAAGAACAGCAGACAGTATTCGAAGGTCCTCAAATCCTATTCGAAACAGAGGTGAAGAATTTCTTTGGGAATCTAGATAAATATGAATTCGTGAAAAGTTTGCTTAACACTTTATTAAAGTTAGATTCAATAAGCATAAAGATAAACTTTCTTATTTAGATCGATTCCCAGAGAATCTAGGTCACCACAGTGAAGAACAAGAACATTCTATCATGATACTAAGACTCTCCAATGTGAATTTCCAGGTTCAGTAAATATAATAAAGAAATTTTCTTAGCATCATAAATACTTTCTCAGTTAACTTCCGATTTTTGCTAGTTAAATTATCTTGTCCCACATAAGCTTGTGGAATTTTGGAGGAATGATTTAATGAACCGATTTTCCTCAAATAGGCAACCAAGCAAAGCGACTGACATATTTGGATTCAGTGAGTTAAAATTACACAAAATTCACCGGCAATAAATATTGTACAGATCCAACTCATAAGTATCAATATCTGTGAATCAGTTTTTCTTATAACTCATGAAATAACTTCTAAATATTAAAGTAATGCATTATACACAAACAAAGATATGCCACTAAAGGCTAAAATCCTCAAAATTCAACACGAAACCATTTATCAGAATTTAGTGAAATTTCACTAATATAGGTTTTAAACTTCAAATTGACTTTTTTAAATTTAAAATTTACATTTTTAAATTTCAAGTTTACTTTTTTAAACTTCAAATTCACTTTTTTTAATTTCAAATTCACTTTTTAAAATTTTCGTAGTTATAATTCGATATATAACCTATAAAAACAGAACCTCAATTAAGATATACATGAAAATTGATGAAAACATTCACTTGACAAATCGGAAAACCAGCTTAACAACACTACCTCTAATGTACAGAACTTTGCAAATCAACAGATTCGTTCTATATTTCAACAACAGGCAGAACTTGATTTTCCTAATCCTCTAACAGCAGAAACAAATTCGGATACTGCTGTTATTCAAATTAGGCAATATAATAGGTATTGTAAAAATAAAGTTAAAAATAATTGAAGTTTTCATTCATTTCGTTTAAAATAATTTCTAATAACTTTTTAAAAACGTACAAATTCCCAACTTCGGATAGTTTTTCGTGTTTGATAAATAAAAAAAAATGATTTTGAAAACTTTTCCCAAATCAAACTAAGCAATTCAATTATTCTATTTTTAATTATTTTTAGAGTTTTCTATCAAAATGGTTTTAAACATTTTTTTCATTTCTAATCGCTTTAGAGATTTATTATATTTTTCACGCTCTTTTTTATCTCTATCTTTTTGTTTTACAATAATTTCAGCATTTTCTCCATTATATAAAACATCTAGTTTAATATTCAGGATTTTTCTAGCTAATCTTCGATTTTCTTCTAACGATCGAGTATCCTAATAGATTATTCAAAATATTGGTATTGATGAATTACAGAACTAACATGATTTTTAATAATTATACCAGTTTTTAGATGTTTTAATTGAACTGCATTTGATGTTTTATTAACGGATTGTCCTCCTGGACCCCAACCTCGCAAAAATTTCTCCTCGATGTCTGCTTCATCATAGTAAATATTTTTGGAATAAAGTTTGCTTAATAAAAATTGTTTAAAGATATTTCTTTTATAGAAGAAAATTGATCTAAATTGTTGATAATTCATTTTTATTAATCTTTCATTATTTAAAACATAGATATTCAGAAATTAATAATTTAAAAGTACATTGTCAATGATTTACTTTAAACAAACACAATTGCAAAAATATAATACTTGACAATGACAGTCAAAAACAGTTGAAATTTTAATAACTAAAAAATAATTTAGATAAGTAAAAAATTAAAATTAAAAAACATTTATAGTTTTTATTATAATCATTAGTTTTAATCTGCTAATTAGAAACTTTCATTTGAATATTATTATTTTAGACATAACAAATCAAGCGTCGTCAACATTATCCAATAGTAAACCTAATAGGTACAGATAATTTTATGTATACTCTGTTGTCATACCTGTTTGAATCCTAGTGTGAACTGCTGATACGGTAATTCTTTTTAAACCCACACACATAAAATACTATTTTATGTCTGAGGAACTGATCTGAATAATACGTTCGTCCAGTACAAGACGACTTTCATCACTAAGATCATTTGACATGCCAAAATATTTCAAATTATCAAAATTATATTTATTAAAAATAAATATAAATAAGTTAGAATTAATTTTGTTGGGCCAGAACATAGTCTTGTTTGAATGAATCGGTAATAGCACGCAAACAAAACACTCAGATTTAAAATCAGACCCATAAAACATGAATTAATCACGTTAAAATACGAGAAAGAAATAGTTAAAATATAAAATCGAAAACATAAAAATAAATTAAAATAATAACAAAAATCACAAGGTCAAATTTTGTTTTACCACATCAAATTTAACACGCAAGGTTAGGGTCACACAATAGGTATATATACCGATTCATTTTCACAGAATTTTAACACTCACTATTAAACCAAATTTTGAGAGATCAAAACTCGTATTAACAAATTGAAGCAATTTTGAATTTTGTAAGTGGACGATATCGAAACTTTTTCCATGCAGCGCACAAACAACCTTAAGTGAGCTCTGTTTGAGCGTCTTCGTGGGGAAACGTTATTGAGCATGATATTGATGAATGCCAGGATGATGCGATTAATTTTGCAACTGTATTATACCAATTATAATGAAATAAACTTATGAAACAATGTGCTGGTTTATGTCGAAATTTTTCCGTCCCACAGCCGCTACAACACCACAAGAAAGTAAAATCTGCACAATAATTCAAGCTGTGTAAGTGCGGTTCATCCGCCAATAGCTTGTGTCCGTGAAGGTTACGGCGTGAACAACGCAGGACCTAAATGTCAATACTATCCGTTATAGGAGAAAATGGGAAGGCGAAGGAGTAGTTTTTTAGCTGCTCCTTCACCATTCATTTCCTTTACATTTGACAAAAATAAAATCATTCTCACATAACGGCTCAAAATCACAAACATTGAGTAGTCCAGTGGGCACTCATAAAATCATAATATCGACATATCTACCCTAAGGTCAAATAGGGAAAGGAGAATGGGGAGGGATCGGAAATGGTTATTATGTCATTGAATAAATAAACTGTTCTAAATGAATCTTGAAGCTAGGGTAGGAGGGCAAAACAAAGTCACGCCTAAAATCCGTAAAATGAACTATTTCATCGAAAACGATGAACTAGAGTGAACCTAGAAACCGCCACTGCAGCCGACATTTAATAAATAGTGATAAAGAACCTATGCAACGGCTATTACTATGTTGAGTTAAGAGGAAAGTAAATCGGCTAACCATAGTTTAATAATTCAGCCACCCGTGACTATCCCCATAACTGTCTGAAATAAACAAGTTAATTATAAATTAATATTTAAGTTACCCGCGGTTATCGCAAGGACAATTTGAAATGAACCTAAATACTTAGAGTTAATAATTGGATCTCTAACGACTACAACAATTGTGAGTGAGCCTCAAATTCATAAAGTTATTGTAAATTCAGTTTGGATCACCAAAGCTCAATAATGATTTCTCCCAAAAATAACAATGAAATTACTATACGGATCTAAGTATCACCCTAAACTAAACTCGATTATGTGAACGGATAAACCTAATTTATTCAATAAAATGCCCGATTACGAAATCAACTAGACTTAATTTACCCGATAAAAATGAAAAATATTTAACATCACACATATAATAACAAAGGAAAAACTCATAATACGCTAGGAGAAGAATTAGTAATTATTAATGAAAATTCGAAAAATCCGGAAAGGATGATTGTCAGGATACCGATCGAATTGAGCAGAGAATAAATGGATCGTAGGATGAATTTGAAATCATGCTTCTTGAAGGAACCATAGATGGGCTTGTGGCGCGAATGTAATCCAAACACGAATCCTATGTAAAAAATACATAAACGAGATTTGTAGGGATAATCATATTGTACCAGACGTGGAGGTCGAATATAGCAAAATTCTGAATGTGCTATGCCGTTCACGAAGCCAGGAGAATGGGAAGATAGCCACGATATCCGTAGGAGAAGTTGCAAATAAAACCCATTAGGAATTGAAATGACAGTGGTTCTTAGAACGACTTATTTATCATAATCTTCCCCTATCGATGAAACCGGAGAAAAAAGAATTATGATACATTGGAGACACACCCGATGAGATTGATCAATTAGAGTAGAGTGAAATTGCCACGTGGCAGAGAGAATGCGAGAAGAGTATGACAGTAGTTGGTTTATCGATCGTTCGGTATAATTCTAGAACAATCTGTCAATAAGAAAATGAATCATGCCATTGTTAGGTCTGTCGCTACAGACCGGAAATTGAATATGCGTGTGTTCAAATGACATGCATGCCTGCGAATAACAGTATAAATAGCCTGTCATTTCGCTGCGTAACTAGAAAATTTGAAGATTTTAAAAAATGAACACAACTATCAATAGGAAACAAGGATACCCCGCGGCCAGGAGAGGTCCATCTACACGAACGGACGACCCAGAACTAGACGTAGTGATCATATAGCAGAAAACTAGTAATAGGAATTGTAAGAGATTAAATTAAATTATTTAGAAAATTTAATACCTTAATTCATGCCCAAGACGTACTACCTTCTCGTTCCATCGATCCAGTATTACTATCCAGTGAATGAGATTACCGACTAGGAACAATCGAAGAGATCTGATGTTTATCCAACGAGTATACGACACGATAAGAAGAATCGATATTTATTAGATAGATACCCTAAGGGGTAGGAGGAACCGAGGTTCATCAATGAATGACACATGATGGAATTAAACCAAAGTCTATTGAATAAAAACACCATATGGAAGCGAGATTTATTAAAGGAATGTATCCTATGTTAGAATAAATTTATGTCCCTTAAATTAATTTATGATATGACAGTGTCGAATTAATGCCGTTGAACAAATATATGATATGATAGAGTCGAATTAATGCCGTTGAACAAATATATGATACGATAGAGTCGAATTAATGCCATTGAACAAAGATATGATACAATAGAGTCGAATTACCGTCTATTGAATAAACATATTGCACGATAGAGTCGAATGAATGTTAGAGTCAAATCAATGTTATTCACTATATGTTAGAGCTACATCCACGCCTGTTAAACGATTATGCTATGATGAAGGAAGGATATGAGGTTTCCAAGAAATAGATGGCCCAGACGATGATAAGACCTAATGTTTTATCAGAGAAATAATCTATCTGACCGGATGATCCAATGACCATTTTAACAGAGACCCTATCTGAAGGAATGAATCCATTTGTTTCTCTTTAAATGAACCCTCAACATGCCGGAAAGAGTGACGTCTTACAAGTAGAGAACACCCACCCATAACGGTCTTGAATATATATCCACGTAGTTTATTTTGGTTTCTTCTTATGATTAAGAAATTACATAACGAGAAATCGAAATAAGAAACAATTAACCCTCCACTTCCCCATCAGACCCAAGGTCAATCAACCATGCTTTCCTTTTCACGAAATTATGTAATGATAATAATCACCCTTTTGTTTAGAAGATTCCTGGATAGACGAATCCGGGGTTACTGTAAGATTCCCATCGCACTCCGCTGCCAGATGCAGGCAGGCGATGTGGGATGCGAGATTCTCTATTTCCCCTGTAAGGAAATCTAGATCAGGCCTTCAAGGAGGTTTTCAAGATTTGGAGATACCGCACATCGCGATAAAAAGGGAGCCAGGCCGTAACCCGGCTCGAGAACTACGGGGTCACACCGAATTCCTCTTGGCCCGCCTAGAAGAGCACCAAAGACGGACCAATGCGCAAGTGGAAAGTGTTCGGCGCCACTTGGATCATATCAACGCCGACATCGCGGCTGGCAAGATCCCGAGTACGGATGGGTATGCCCCCTCATACGGCATCTCATTCGAACTCGACGATCCAAGGATAGACAGACCAACCCGGCCTATAAACTGGAGAGGGCAAAAAACTGAGATAGGAGTGGGACCATTCCTATGCCGAAGTCTTCGATAGATATTATCGAAATTCGTGTCGATATTGAATTTAATAAAAATCAATATTACGGTTTTTCCTCTATTTATTTGTACTTAGGTTATTTACATAGGATAGCGAAGAATTTACATAACCATTATAGTATAATAAAAGTTTATCATAATTATCGCATAAGCAATTTTAACAAAATAAAATAATAATAATGATTTGCCTTATCGTAGACATGGATCCATACCAAATCTTGATCACCGCCCTTGAAAGATCAGGCAAGAAAAACGCCGAACTACATCAACAGCTGATACAGATGACCCGAGAGATCCACCAGGTCAAGTAAACCTGGATAGAACCGGCCAAGATAAAGACATTATACCAAAGAGTAACTGCTGCACAACAATTATTACCACTAGATACCCGTCAAAATGACGTTGGAACTGTGTACAAGTTGGTGGAAGGTTAACAAAAGGTGAGCTCCTCTACAAGAACTGTTAATGCCTTAACCTCCCGTGGGTTCATGGACTACCATAGAAGGTGTATTGTCCAACTCATTAAAGTCCCTTTCTAAATATCCCTTCAGTAATCTTGAAACAATGTGAATTTAATTGTGAGATTTTTCAATTCATATAAATTTTTTAATAAACGATGAACTACAAATTATAATTTCAAACAATCACAAGTTCACAAGTTGGTCAATACATGGTGCAACGATGTTAATTAAAATCAAAAATAAGGGTAAACTGTCCCAACAGACGGGCTTCCTTCAACTTCCGGTTCCTAGCCCTCATGTTTACCAGGCCCGCGGTCTTGGTGGACGTTTTCGGACAGGCGTGAGAGTTTTATTGGTCGACTCCGAAGGAGGTGCGGAGGTGGAGGCTTTTGCCTTGATCACGAAGGTATCATTGGCTAGGAACGATTCGGTTTCGGCGTAAGTGGGTTTTGGGGCGAGATCAGTGTGAAATTGCATTTTCGTTTCTAAAGCTACTATTGTGCAAGCCTGTTTGCAAATTTTCACCTTCAGGGACCTGGACAGGGTAATTTCCTCTTCAAAAAGTTGTTTCAGTTGTGCGATCTGTTGGTGGAGCTTTTTTGCTTCGTCTAGCCGGATCCATGTTTTATCCATGCGTCTGCAGCGCCGTTCGAAGGACTCAGCGCGTTGCGACTGGTTCATCGCCTCCTCATGATATTTGGCGACTTCTTTTCGGAATTTTTCAAAGTCCAATCTGTGGTCTTGCACTAGATAAAAGGATATGATTTTAATTACTAGTTGGATAATTACGTGGAGAATTCACTCAAAACGATTATTTTTAAATCAGTGATTATACGTTAGTACTGTTAAGTACCTCTGAGTCTAACGCGTTATTGTGTCCTCTAGCTCTCTCTGCTAGTCCTAAATACTTTCGTTTGTAATTGTCAGTCAATTTACGTAGGTGTGAACCTGCTAATTGGGGTGGTTTTCTCACATCAAATGTTTGGGGTCATAACGAGATCATGAGACATTATGCGCTGACGACGACAGATCAGGGTGGGTCGCTTGTATTTAAAAACAATTGCAATATAATGTTATCCTATCGGAATCTTTTCCATAACAACGATCATAACCTCAACACATCCTGGATTCCCGGAAATAGTAGCATTAATAATGATCGTGCTTGTGTGGCGAAATGAAGATAACATAGGTGTAAATGAAAACGTAAACATGCTAAATAATAATAGTCAGTGGCGCAACCAGGAATTTTGAATGGGGTAGGCTGTCAGTATCGGCCCAAGGAGGGTCAAGTGCGGGCCTTGCACTAAAGGACCCACATATGCTACACTGGCCAGAGCTTTTTTAACATTTAATATTTGATTTATTATAAAAATTTGATAAATTATAAAGCAGTGCATAAAAACTTACAAAACAAATCGATAAATTTGTGCAAAATGCAAAAACAACAAAGGAGTAATATTACTTATAAATCGACCCTTACAGAACAATATCTAATTTACTCTTTTTTTCCTGAAATATATTAAATATTTCTTCTTCCGTTATAGGCATGTCTCGATATATATAGAGTAAAGCCAAAACATTTAGCCGGTCTTCTGCCGTGGTGCTTCTCAAATAGTTCTTTAAATATTTTAAAGTTGAAAATGACCTTTCAACCGTACTTGTTGTCATGGGAAGTGTGGCCAAGATTTTAAGCAATTTGAAAATGTTGGGAAATATTTCTTCACTGCATTTGCAGAGGTATTGCAAAACACTTGCATATTTTGTATTGGATTTAAACTGAACTTTGTTTGCCACAGTTCGTATTCGGCTATTAACATATTTATTGTGTAATTTAAATCGGTGTTATATTTTTGTAATAATATCTCTAAATTTTTGCTATACTCATGGTGACTAGTATTTGTATTTGATGGAATTAAAATATTAAATGCTTACAATATTGCCTTGTGCTTCAGAAATCTCTCCTTTAATTGGGTTACTGTTGCGTCCAAAAATGGGATAAATAATGAAATGCGATAATATTCTTCCCGGGATTGAGAACTAATATTGCATCTGTGGATTTGTCGTTTATTTATGCGCGGAATTGAAATAGCAAGTTGGTATCTACCATTTCTCTCAATAATACTTCAGCTCTTTTGTATATTTCATTGAAAACAGTAACTGCTGATTTACGAAATTTCTCAAACTGTCCAACTACATCTTCGCAAATTTTAATGGCTGTTACAAGGTCAAGTGATTCAGTTTGCAATATTTTGCTTAGCGGTAGAGTGTAAGAAAATATTTTTTCCACTGTCAAAATTGATAAGAAAAAATTGGTACTTTTGATAGCACAAAGTAAAATATGTGCACCTGAAGACGATTCTTTGTTTTTCCAAGTTTCAATTTCTTCTAGGGAGAGAATAAGTAGATTAAGTAATTTAACCATTATCATGATTGAATCTTGTCTTTCAACCCAACGGGTTGGACATAACTTTTTCAGTTTATATATATATCAGAAATTTTCTTTTGAAGAACTGCATCTCTTTTCGGTGTGTTCATGAAACTGTAACATTTTTCCACAACACCCATTCAATTTCTGATGTCCTGTATTTGACATACATCAGACAAAGCTAAATTTAACGAATGTGAAGCACAATGAAGGTATAATGCAGAAGGGTATAAATCCATTATTTTAGCTTGAACTCCGTTAAATCTTCCAGACAAAGCCTTGTCCTATTAAATAAGATAGATTTAACCAAATGCTACTCAAAAACTGCACCAATGTATTTTCCAGGCTTTTACTTGATGTGCTTACTACAGGCACAAACTGCAAAAAGGACTCGTTCATTTTTTTGTCTTTGTCGATGAACCGTTATCAAATAGAAAATTGTTGTTGCGTCGACATATCTGTGGTTTCATCGGCAAGCACAGAAAAACATTCACTTTGATTTGCTCTTTCGACAATACGTTTTAGTATTATTTGATTGCAGGCATTTATGATTTCATTCTGAATCTTCCAAGACAAATAATTGGCATTTTTTGAAGAGGTTTCTAAATGTTCTTTAAGAGCCTCATCGCCTGATTCAAGACGAAATCTTATTAATTGACGAAAGTTTCCTTCTTGGCGTATTGTACTTTGTCAATTTCATCAATATTCATACTAAAGTTGATCGTATCTTGATGTCCCCGAAGTGGAAAACTATTTCTACCACAAAACAAAAGAGTTTTTATTATTGGCGTTAGCTTTAAACGATTTTCCTTAGCCTATTTGACCTTGCGAGTATCAACGAGGTCAATAATCGATTGCCGCTTTCCGTCAACAACCGTTTGCAAATCGTCTGCACGCAGAACTGAATATTTATGATAATTGGTAATTTGGTGTTTATTAAATTTTCTTGTTCCCTTCTGCCAAGTCTTGAAAGGGTCTTTCACCAACTGACCAAGAGCTTGAGTTGCACGATCTGCAGCAAACAAGCAGCAATACTTGCAATAGACCGCGTCAATTGATTTGGAATAAACTAGCCATGGATAATTTAAAAGCCTCTTAAAATTTTCGTTCTGTATTTTGGTGCCAGGGAAACAAAAATTTGGTGGCGGTTTCCAAAAATTATTTAGATAGTAAATTTTCTCCTCGTCCTTCAGAATATTCAAATTCGAATGTCTGGACAGAACGTTGTGTACATCATTATCATTTCTTTTTTCCAAATTTTGACTATTAGAAGGCTGAGCCTGGTGGTCAACATGCATAATCTGATCATCAGCAACGGCAATAAATTTTCTTTAGTTGGGGGTGAATTATCTCTGTTAACGGGTTAGTTATTTTTCCAGGAGATTTGGCCTTGGTTTATTAATGGAATTTTGTTCAGGGAAATTACTTATTAATTGATATTGTCGGGATTTTAATGTTGGGTAATTTTGATTTATTCAAGTTAAATTAAGTCATGATTTAGAGTAGTTATGGGCAGGTTTGTAATCTCATTCTGTTCGGGACGGGCGAGATGTTATTCAGTTGGGTGATGAAATTCGAGTCTCATAACTTTGGATTGGAAACTTTAAATACGCTATTGAATTGCTGTCCACAATCTGATATTTTAGTTTGAATTTATAATTTTTCATTTTTTCGATGTTCGATGGAGTCATGAATTATATTGAGGTCGGTCTATGACAATGTGATTTTGGATTTTTCTCTCGCCTTTTTATGTGAATTCCAATTCTACATTATGAACGTTGATGGATGCTAATCGAATATTATTGATCATTTGTTAGTTTAATTCATCATTGATACTAGGGTCTTTAAATTTATCGAAATTATTATGACTTGGCTGCCGTAAGTTCTTGATTGTTGTGGGGGGGTTAGGGTTAACCTAGTTGATATTAACACTTCGTAATTTAAGCTGAATTTTTTGATTAACAACCTGAAATTATAACTAATACCCCGCGTTTACAAATAATAAATTTATAATTAGGGTTAATAATACGAATTTCCGATTAACAATATGAATTTATGAATAGTAATGTGACTTTATAACCAATAATATGAAATTATAATTAATAATACGACTTTATAATTAATTGTATGATCTTATAATTAATACTACGAAATTATGGCTAATAATATGGATTGATAATTAATAACAAATTTATAATTAATGACGTGAATTTATAGTTATGATTAATAATATGAATTGATAATTAATAATCTGAATTTATAAAAAGGATTTATAATCGATAATATGAATTTATAATTAATAATATGAATTTACAATTGATAACATTAATAACATGAATTTATAGTGAATAACAACGATTTCATTTTTATTTAATTGCCCGTCACCTTCCCTTAATTGACCTTAGGCGCATTTTGTGTTCATATTACATTTATTGAGTGCCCACTGGACTACTCGGTGTGATGATTTTTAGCCGTGTGTGAAATATTTAGGTCGAATTTAAAGGAAATGAGAAACGAGGAAGCAGCCAAAAGACCTCTTCCTTATTTCTCCTTTCTTCTATATGGGATAATATTGACGTTCCAACCCCTGCGTTCCGCATGCCGGGTCTTCACGGACACAGATCATTGGCGATATTCCACGCACTTACACGAATCTGAATTGTATGTTGATTTTACTGGCTTGCGATGTGTCTTGGCTGTGGGCCGGAAAAATTTCGACAAATAAATTAATTATTTTTATGAAAATAAATTCGATTTTAACATCATAAATATTTATTAATATATTAAAAACAAAGTACAAAATTACTTGACCAAATCAATCCAAGAAAAATTTCAAGAAAAATTTACATTTCCCCCCACGCCGACATCCAAGCAGAGCTCTACCGAGGTTGCGAGGATGGGACGTGGAGAGAGAGTTTCCAAATAAAACTACTGCTTACCTAAAAATTAATTCACAATAGATTTTTAAGAATTAACAAAATTTTGTTTCAAAATTGGTTTGAAAAATGGTTAAATTTTATGTGAAAATGCATCGGTATTTATACCTATTTTCTGTCCCTAACCTCGCGTGTTAATTTTGATGAAGTAAAACAAAATTCGACCTTGTTATTTTCTAGTGTATTCTAATTATTTTTCCATTTATTTTGATAATTTTTTTATTTAGAATTTTTATTGAATTATTTCTAATTCAAATTTTTTGATTTAAATTTCATTTTCATGAACTTTTATTGATTTATCAATTTTCGGTCGAATTTGTTGGGTTTTCATGTTATATTTGTATTTGTATCGTGCGGATCTTGTTGCATTTTGTTTTTATTTTAATTTATTTTTATGTTTATTATTTTTTATGTAATTCTCTTTTTCCTCATATTTGATAGGGTTTAATTCATGTTTTAATAGGTTTATTTTAAATTTGCATGTTATGTTTGCATGTGTGTTACCGATCCATTTAAACATTTTCCAAGGCCGTTTGTGTTCTGGCCCAACATTTTTCTATTTATTAAGCATATATTAATTAATTCTATCAACTTGAATTCGCTTAATTATCTGCATTTAATTATCGCCCTCACCTTATTTTCCTCGATTTTAATGTACTTAATTCTCTTTATCAACTCGAATTCATGTAATTATTCTCATAACTTTTAGTATCACTTAATTATCTTTATCAATTTTTATTCGTTTAATTATGTCTATGACTTTTAATACATGTTTGCTTATCTTTAGAAACTTTAATTCGTTAGTTATTTTGGTAGCTTTACATTTAGATAACCTTAATTCATTTAGTTATTTTCGTACCTTTTGCCTTGATAGGTAATCTTTATCGACTTCAATTTATTAATTTATCTGCATTACTGTTTCAACATATTAAATTATCCCTAGCAACTTCAATTTCCGTTAGTTATTTTTATTACTTTAATACCTTCAATTAACTCGATCAACTTTGATTCATTCAGTTATTTTATTACTTTCGATACGTTTAATTTTTCTCTATTAATTTCGATTCCTGTTCTTATATTACATTCAATTTTTCTTTTTTAATTCATCTAGTTATTTTATTACTTTTATACGATAAATTTTCTTTATCAATTTAGTGATTTTATTACGTTAATACCTTTAATTTTCTCTATTAATCCATTTAGTTATTTCATCAT
Organism: Schmidtea mediterranea; assembly: GCA_022537955.1. NCBI lineage: Eukaryota > Metazoa > Platyhelminthes > Tricladida > Dugesiidae > Schmidtea > Schmidtea mediterranea. The sequence goes on from CM039681.1 coordinate 112,664,327, forward strand.
TTTAATGCATTTAATTTTCTCTATCAATTCATTTAGTTATTTCATTACTTTAATACTGTTGGGCCAGAACGTAAACGGCCTTCAAATTTGTTTAAATGGATCAGAAACACACACGCAAACACAACACGCAATTTAAATAAACCCCAAAACACCAATTAAACCATATAAAATCCGAGAAATAAAAGAATTAAATATAAATTCAGAAACATAAAAATAAATTAAAATAATAACAAATGCACCAAGAACCGCACGATACCTACACAAATATAGCAAGAAAACACGACAAATTCGACGAAATTGGAAAAAGCAGTTAAAGTTCATTAAAGAAAGATTTAAATCGGAAAATTTGAATTAGTAATAATTCAAATTAAATTCTAAATAAAAAATTATAGAAATAAATCGAAAAATAATAAAAATAAATAATAGAAATTGCTGGAAAACAACAAGGTCAAATTTTGTTTTACTGCATCAAATTTTACACGTCATACAAATAGGTATATATACTGATCCATTTTCACATTAAAGTTAACCTTAAAAAAACCATTTTAAAAACAATTTTTTGAAATTGTTAAAACATTTTTGAAAACACACCGTGTTTCGAATTATTTCAAATTATTTGAATTTTGTTTGAATATTTTAAATCTATTTGAGATCGTACTTTTGAATTTTCAGAAATTTTAGGTGAGAATCATTGATTTTGGAACCCTCTTTCCACGCCCCGTACCTTGCATCTCTGTAGAGCTCTGCTCGGACGTCGGCGTGGGAAGAGAGGCATTTGGTTTATTGTATGAATTTATGCTATTTTTATTGGAATGGTAACTTGTTATTTTTGTTTTATATAATTAATAAACATTATTATGCATAAATTATTTCATATATATATAACTCATTTTATATGTTTTAAAAGATGTCGAAATTTTTCCGGCCCACAGCCGAAAACCTAATGCAAGCAAATAAAATCTACATAGTGCAGATTCATGTAAGTGCGTGGAAAATCGCCAATGATATGCACCCGTGAAGACTCGGCGTGCGCAACGCAACGGTCGTAACGTAAATATTAATCCCTATAGCTGATTCGAGGAATAAGGAAGAAGTCTCTGGCTGCTTCCTCGTTTCTCTATTCTGTAAAATCGACCTAAATTATATCACACACGGCTCAAAATCACCACACCGAGTAGTCCAGTGGGCACTCATTAACTATAATATGAACATAATTCGCGCCTAAGGTCAATTAAAGGCAGGTGACGGGAAGCTAAATGAAAAATTGGAATCGTTGTTATATGCAAAAAATCACAATCATAATCTATAATATCTACCTTAATGTCAGATTTAAACTCAAGAAATTATTCAGATTTTATATAGTAACTCTGTATTATTTAAACTAGATTGAAACCCTTGTCATTACCCGTACATCGTTTGTTAGCGATCGACTCGTATCATGAACCTACTACCTACACGACTCCTTTAGTAGTAATAACTGGTAAAAATTATTAAGGATAAAATTTGATTAATAGATTGATCTCATTGTAAACCTTTTAGTAATAATATCTTCATAGAGATAAGCGTAAATCACCGAGTAATAAGTATTAGTAGAACCATTTTGACAATCACTTCATAATATTGATTCATGTAGCTAATTAATGGTAAATCGAAAATCATTCACCGTAAAACAATATTGGTAATTCCAAACCCGTTTAGGTAATTAAATGAAACCCTTTAGGTGAAAATAGCCCTATTCAAACTTATCTTCAAAATTCATAATCATCAAATAATTAATCATAAAAAATCATTCTCGCAGATAAACCTTTATATCACGCTATCAATCTCATCCATGTCTTAACTTGGTTATCAATACTCAATTAGTTCACGTTATACATTCATCACAAGCCCCTATTATTCATTCCATGTTTTATTTAATAATTGATAGCAATAGCATCAGTGTGAATTAGATTGTAATCCCCAACATCAAGTCAAAATTCCATATGAATTAGGTTTAAAAATTGTTAACACAAAAAATCATCTATGAAATCAAAAACTTACAAACATCATAATCATAACAATGGCATAAATAACAGTAAGATTAATAATCCCGAGGGGAAAAGCATATGAAAATTAATTGTCTTTTGAGGAAAGGTCGACGTATAAATCCATGAAAGCACGAAACTTCATCATAGGCCAGCACGCCGAAAGAGTTTTCATCCAACCCAACGAGAATCTCGATACAACGAAAATCGGATGGAGAGTAACCAATTTAGCAACACCAAACGTCCATTTTTGCGCTGAATAACAAACCTAAAATTACAGATTCATAACTAGTGAAGTGAATTTCAGCTAAAACTAACCCAACGATAGGTATAAACCCGTACGGAAAGCCGACAGTGTCATCTCGAATCATAGAATTTTCTGAAGTTTCCACCAATTCCGAAAATGTAATCTAAAATTAATATATACAAATATTGATAACTCGTATCAACCGGAAACTTACGACTAAACAGTTTCGCCAATCATAGGGACACGCGCCCAAAGTCCAATTTTTCCGAAAACGCCAACCAGTATGTACAATAAATATGATGAAGATGAACTTGAACCTCGACATATCCGGTCAGTTCATAAAGTCGACGATCAGTTAAATTATGAAATTTTAGATTACAATGCCAACTTCAATTAAATAACTTTATTTTTCCCCGAATGACGAATGAATATACAATCATCTAATCAATGAATTTATATTAAAAACTATATAAATAGGATACAAATCTTCACCGAAACTTAGTCAATCAAACGTACCAATGTGCTCACCACAAAATCCCAAGAAGCGAACCCTTTCGAACAGCCCAACCGGTAGAAGGTCCACAATTGAATCCGAACACGCAGGTAATGATCTGTGCACATATGGTGATTAAACATGAGGGTTTAATGAGTATACGCCGCATAATAATATTAGCACCTTCATAAGTATATTCACATCAATCATTCAGTCGAAAACACCACGATAGATTTCGAAATGAAAACGACACAGAATATTCAAATTATTGGAGATTCTTTCTCCCACCGGGAACGGATGATGTAAATAGTAACTGTTAGCAATGGATAAGAAAGCATTAAGCGGGAAGAATTCGTTACCCGTAGCATAGTCAAACCCGTTAACATCCCACTTAGGATGATTGAGACGATCATATCATCATTCGTTATCTTATACAAGGAGCATACTAATTATGAATTATTCAGGAATTGCAGACCCCGATCTCATCCCAATGCAACTCGCCGACCGATGGAGGGAAGCCTGGAAACTCTACGAGCACTCAAAATTCCCATCCAACTTCCGACGTAGCAGCAGCAGACCGGAGTATCTCGACCGAACTCACGAGGTACCAGAGCCGTTCTGGGAGGAGTGGCACCCCACGGCGGAGATCTATGCCCATGCGCGGAGTCTACTCGACGACCTTCTCGAACACCAGCAACAAGTGGATCTGAGAGTAGCTCGAGCCCGTCAATGTTTGGCAAACATTGAGGAGGATCTCGAAGCCGGCAGGATTGCCGAGATTTACTATCATCCTCGGTCACGCGGACACCTGCACGAAGACGCCGTGAAAAGAAAAAAATGCCCCGATGACGAGAACTCACCGAGGTCGAAACCTCAGGAGGCCGGTGATGATCATACCTAATTGCTCTCCCCGAAGATTGGGTAGCCAGAGGCTTCTCAGACTCATGAGAATCACATTGTGAACTCCTTTTAGTTTGATATTTGTCATTAAAATAGAAATTGCGCTCGAATAAACCTTAATTTTGCTTTATTTTTGGTTGCTGTTATAACAATTCATTCAGAAAGTTTTGTCTTATTAGTTACTTCGGTGATGATAGCTATTGTTTAACATTGTAAATTCCAGACATGGATTCTACATCCACTCTGAGGATGGAACTAGCCACAGCCCGAAAAGATAATAAGAACCTCTACAATCAGATAATTCAATTAACACGAGAGGTGCATCAAATACGAGCCACCTGGATAGACCCAGCAAAGGTTAAATCTTTGTATCAGAGGCTCACGGCTGCTCAGAAAGGATGGGCCGAAGAAAAACAAGTCAATCAAAGTTTACGCACACAAATCCGAGGACTGGAGGTCGCCCTATCGGCCAGTCAGGAAGGAGCGGCCGTCACCTATCCGCTCGTGTTCGCACCGGCTCAGTTAGCGTACCGGGAGCCGGTAGCGACTTCAACTTCAACCCCAAATCCTACAACAAACATAAAGACGTACTCACGTCCCGGACGCAAAGAGAGAGCTAGACGTCGTGCTACCAAACTACCAGCCTGATCCGAGTCAGATTTCACGGACCATTGTAGTTCCTGTATAAAATATATTTTCGTAATTTGACTTTGTTAATCTAAGTGAGAAATCCCAGAAAAGTAAGACAGAATTCCTGAAACTCACCAGATTTTGAATGATATATGACATAAAGGGGACCAATTACAAATGTAAATCGAGCACATGTCTTCTAACGACGGCTCGTTGAACCCGAGGGTTGTCCGAGCAATTATAGTATTAGCAATAGCACTCACTTTTTGCGGACAATCCACCCGCTCGAGCACATTTCCAACGTTGCCTAGCAACGGGTGTCGAGTGGTAGGCAAAGTAATATTTTGTATGGCGTTACTGGGGCAACTATTAGGAATCCCTGTAACCCACCAATACATTTAATTTAGTTATTTTATCACTTTAATGCATTTAATTTTCTTTATCGATTCCTTTAGTTAATTTAAACCTTTTAAATAATTTCGTCACAATTCATTTCGTTATTTTATTACTTTAAATAATTTCGTCTCATCGATTTCGAAGTTCCACCTCCCGCCCTTCTCAGTTTGATCTTAAGGTAATTGTGTTTATATTAGATTTTACGAGTGTCCACTGGACTACTCGGTGTGATCATTTTAGCCGTTGTATAGAATTAATTTTAGGTCGAATTTTCGGGAGATGAGGGAAAGAGAGCCAGCCAAAAGATTAGTTCTCGATCTTCCTACTGCCTCTATAACGATTATGATATTTACGTTCGAGACCGTCGTTACTCACGACGGAACTCTCACGGGCACACACTAAAGGCGGAGAAACTGCACTTACACAGTGTGACTAGTTATGTTTTAGTTTGCTATCTTGCTTGTTGTGTGGCTGTGGGCCAGAAAAATTTCGACATGAAAAATTCTCTTTCATTATACATATATTTTTCAAAAACAATTGCATCATAGTTCATACATATCAACATACGACAAGGTTCCCACACATACGAGCAAGTACTTAATTGGATATCTTCGGGGAATCTTCTCTCTAAAAACCAAAAAGCAATTGGAGCCTCTGATGGATGTTCTGAACATCAAACTACAATAAATCTTATAAGAGACTTTAGCATACGTAACAATAAACAACTACATATTATATGGCTAGACATTGCAGATGCCTTTGGCTCGATCCCCCATAACCTCATCTGGCACACCTTGACTGAAATGGGACTTTCTAAAAACACCATAAGTCTCCTTAAAGATATGTACACCGGGATCAACACTTTCTTTGACTGTGAGGGTGAGACATAAGACCATATACCACTACCTAAGGGAGTCAAGCAAGGCTGCCGTCTCTCTATGACTCTTTTCTGCATCACTATTGATTAAATAATCAAAACTGTCCTTGAGAAACACCCCTTCTTCTTTAATGAACACAACATTAGCATCCTTGCATATGCTGATGACTTAGTTCTTATTGCTGACTCACATACATCTATCCTTGACATATTACATACCACTGTTGAATGTGCAACCTATATGAATCTTAAGTTTAAACCTTCCAAATCTGGCTACATGGACATGTCTAATGCAAATAGACAAACCTCTTTATATAACGAAACCATACCTACTGTCAACAATGACAATCTTTACAGATATGTTGGTGTAGACTTTTCTTTCAGCAAAAAACACAACATAGATGCACGACTAAATATATGTACGCATGACACAAAACTGATCTTTGATTCATACCTTCATCCATCTCAAAAAATTTACTCATACAAAACTTTTATCCATTCAAGGCTCATCTTCACTCTTCGTAATTGTAATATTAACCATATGGTATTAGATTGCCATAGTAAACTAAAAACTAAAGGTCGTGAAAGTCAACTAGGCTTTGACCAAAAAATTAAAAACTTGATTAAACCAATGATTGGTGATTTTTTCCATCAAATAAATAATAATTTTATATATGCTGATTGTAAGCTTGGAGGACTCGGTTTCACTTCCTCTATCGACGAATATTTAATTCAAAGTGTAGTACACACTCTTTATATGATTAGCTCTAAGGATGAACTTTTTTCAAATATGTATATAAGCGAACTCAAGGATGCTAGGGGGAATGGTGACATACTTAGAGCACTATCCTGGTTAAATGGGGAAATTAAAATTACATCCCGATATGACAGCTGTTTTAGGAAATTTAGAAAATCTGTTATTAGATTAAAAGATAAATTCAACATTAATATTAAACTTAAATATATTGATGACATTATTAATTTAGAAATTATTTATAAAGATCGAATCAAATACTTTAATATTAACAACCTTAATGAAACCTCCTCTGAGCTGCACTACCTTATAAAATATGAATATGCCTGTAGATGGTATATTATGCCTTGCCAAGGTTACATTGCTGCGTTTATTGGTGAAAGTAGCACAGCTGCCTACCTTATTCAATCAGAAATACTAACTGACTCACAATTCTACTTCTTAATAAAAGCAAGAAATAACATTCTAACACTAAATTATACACCACACAAACTGAAACAAAACAAAGCAATAACTACATGCAGACATTGCAAAAAACTCCCTGAAACTCAAGCACACGTATTCAATCACTGTACATCAAAACCGCATGCAAAACGCAATAAACACAAAAGAGTACTTGAGGCAATAGTTGGCTTCCTTCTTGAGAAAGGCTTTGACGTTGATGTTGAGAAAACACCCATAGGAATTAACACAACCTTAGTTCCTGACCTTTTAATAACATCTAAAAGAAACAAATTAATACATATTGTTGACCTTAAGGTTCCTTATGACTCTAGAATAAACTTTGACAATGCTAGAGCTGATAATTACAAAAAATATAAAAACCTTGCCATTGATATTAAGCATGTACATAAGCGAAACACAACTGTAACTGCCCTAGTAGTAGGCACTCTTGGATCTTGGGATCGCTTTAATACACCTCATCTTAAAAAAATAGGACTTACTAAAAATGAAATTAAAACACTGTCTGAAAAAGCTTGTGCTGCTGCTGTTAAAGCAAGCTATGACATATACAGAGAATACACTTCTAAAGACTAAATACTTTGAATATAATTTGCACTCTCTGCTATTAATTCAGCTATGTACCTTGGCATTATTCACTATTTATTTATAACTAACACCCATATAACTTAAATATTAATTATATAATAATAACATCCTTTACTTATAATAACTAGCACCCATATAATTTTAATCTTAAATTTCTTTTTATAATAACTTTCATTATTTATAAATAACACTAATCTAATATAAACTCTTTATATATACTTATAATATACAGTATCTATAAATAACTTCCATGTACCTAATTAATATTCATTATACCTATACTAACCCAAATATACATCCTATTATATCGTACATGCAATGCTTATATTACAGGATAACATATATGAAGATTAATCTGTGCTGCTAATACTGCAAGCAGGAAATCGATGGATGATAATGCAGAGTGACTACTGAAGACAGATTGATGATGGCAAATAATATATACCGACAGCTGTAGCACCCAAACTGAACGTTGAATATGACCCTGAGAGTCGTACTAAGGGCTGGAAATGCTTTTTCCGCCTTTGATGTGTTATATCGTGGATAAACTGAAATTTTGAAGGGCAGAGTAATCGAACTCGCCTTAGGCCCAGAAGGGGCCACCGAATTTTAATAAATAAAAATTTGATTTTTTTTTTTTTTTTTACATTAAGTTACTTGATCTCGCAGTGTGGAAACAATTATCGAGAGTTGCTCCTTTGAATAAAATTGTTCTGGTGAAAAGCAATCAGTTCACTGAGTGAAATTTGATTCAAAATATTGTTGGACGCACATGGGTTATTAAATTTCAAAAATTTACTCGTCCTACTGATGGGACCTTCACTATTAATCGCTAGGGAGAATCCCCTGATGCGCCGCACGATTTTAGTAACCATTATGTACCCGTGACCGAAATCACGTTGGTGCTGTACACAACGGCCGAATGCCATTGGAGCAGGTGAGCGCCATTACTAGCACTACTCCTCGAAGGACCTTCGTCTTTCCCGAGTTGTCAGCTGCCGTTAGGAGGGCTTACGCTTTCATTCGTTAGTTCATCCTACCTTTAATCCCGGAGAGAAATTCATGGATACTATCTAAATTTCCATACCGATTTACCGAGTGTTGCACTTTTCATTCACACCACCTCTCTCATGGACCAATTTATTTGATTTAGTTTTAATATGAAAGCAAAACAAAAAGAAAAATCATTGTATTACGGAAATATTAATTAACGAGATAAAAGGAAGTCATTCACAATTGTTAGTACCAAGACATAGAGAATGAAAAATCCACATGAATCTTTTCGTTTCGCTAGGATCAATCTCGTCTTCTTGTTAGTCTTCCTCGTCGATGTCCGTTGGAAGATACTTCCTCTTCGCCGGTCTGTAAGGCGGGGGACTTGCCTGACGGCCGATGTCCTCTCTCCGAGTCGAGGGACCCGCTATTTCTTGCGAAGGGATATTGTGAGGCATCTCGCCCGTGAGGATGACTACGTCCTCGGTTCCGAGCCCTAGTCTATCGAGGATTTGAGAAACTGGGAAGGGGTTTGGATCCTCATCCACCAGATTGATGTGGATGGATGGAGCAGGTGATCTGAAAACGACGTTCGGAGCGTAGCATATGTCCGGGTCAAGTTCCGGAAATTCAAATTCCTCATAGGGGGGTGGTAGATCCTCGATTTGACACGAGATGGAGGTGTTTTCGGCTCCTCTGGAGAACTCTTCCTCTCGACGTCGTCGATCACGGCGTCGCCGATTTTGATTCGGTCGCCTACGAGTGGCAGTTGGTCTAGGGATCTCCCCGACCTCGGTTGGCTGTTGAGAAGGTACTGGCACTTCTGTAGGAGCTCGGATTTCTGGAGCTAGCGAATTAGAGACAGGAAGCGACGGGAGAACGTCAGTAACAGGGAGATAGTGAGCCGGAATTATCCCCAGTTGACTGGCCCTGACGCTCCCCGGGACGTGAGCCTGGAGCTCCACGTCCGTAAACGCACGTCGTAATGCGGTCGACTGCTCTTTGATAAGTAACCGCTGAGCGCGGGATTCCGAGATCAACTCATCTCGCGCCCAAGTGAGCCGTTCTATCTTTCGCCTCAGTACTTTGATGGCATCGGGCGGGGCCCAAGTACCTTTTACCCGTTCGTATTTTGCCTTGAGCTCACTGTGTTCCTGTTTGAGCTCCTCGTATTGATGGCGAATAGCTATGATGGAAGGGGGAAGACGGGGAATCCTTGGTAGATCATTGGACTTGTTCTGATTATTAGTGTTCATCCTGGAGAAAAAGAAAAGAAATTCAAAAATGAGATTCTCTGAGAGGTGTGGTGATGACAATTAGTACAAACACATCGGGGAGGGATTCTCGAAGGAGATTTTACAATTTTGTTCTTATCATTGTTAAGTATGCGCGTATGGCCCGGCTTACGAGAACTATTGGTACCGAGTTGGCTTATATCGGGTAATGGTCGACACAGTTAATGAAGATTATGTCTGAAAAATATTAATCGCGGTGGTAACATTGCTCAGAAATTTTGGTTCCTTCGACGTATTTGTTGTTATCGACCTTATTTTATTCGCACCCCTTGGTACATCTACAGGTATGGCGTTCTCTGACAGGGTCGCGCATTCTTACTGTTGGAAAAACTTTTCTTTCCGATTCGTAGCCAATCGCACATATGTTGTGGAATTAGTATTAATTTATATACCTCCCCTATTATTACCCGAAATTAGAAATGTTTATTTTTATATTACTAACCTGATTAGTTAAATATTCGTCGTCTTGGGGGCAAAACAAAACAAAAATGTTTTGAATATAATTCCTTCGTAGATCTTTTAGGTGATGGGTATTCTATGAAAAAGGTGTAGCTAGCTTTCAGTGTCCATATTTAATCTTTAGGAAAATGTCCTATTTACTCAGAAGAAATTAAGATGGTTAAATTATTTATATTTAATTAAATGAAACCAACTTTATTATTTTATGGTATAATTTAGCTAAGAATTGGGTAGTAATAGCCGTCTTATTTAGGTAGGTCAAAGTATATCCGTACAAGTTGTTTTCTTGGTTGGAATGAATTGTAACCGATCAATATTTAAGTAATTGTTATCTGCCGGTGCGTGACGGCTATCATTTATTTAAAGCTATTAGTGGTGATTTGTTTTGTGTAGTATCGATTGATTGTGATGAACTTTAATTCACATTATGTGCGTAAGAAAAAGACATTTCTCTTTTTGGGGTGGATTTCTGACTAAACAGAAGCTAGTGAAATTTTATGAGCCAGTGATTTCAAGGTATTCATGTGCCGACACTCCTGTTCAGTGATAGATCTACATTACGAGCATCTTTACGCGTTACTACCATTTCAATGGTTTATTGGGTTTCCCTACCTTTGCGTTCTATTCGTAAGACTTTACCGAGGTATTTTGACTATGATAATACCCTATCCCTGCTGCCCGTTCCTTAATTTTCTTGTCCGACAATAAACAAAAATCTGTCTGATTCATTCATGAACATCCTTAAATTCCCCTTAACTCTGCTGCCGCATCTTCCCTGATTTTAATTTCGACTCGTTCCGGCCACTTTTCAGTAGCCGCCCCGAGTATACAACGGCGCCCTGCGTAGCGGTCCTGTGCATTATCGCCAGACCCGACTGCGGACTGCCGAGGGGTTCACGAGGCATGACCCACGAGCCCTTTTTATTTGTTTTCTGGTCGCCACTTCTGCCTATGTTTTTTCTAAACCTTATTTTGCAAGGTTTTGGCAGTTTATTTTATTTTTAGTATGTTTCTTTCTGCAGCTGTATTGCTTTTTCGTGATTTTTATTAATTATTTGTTTTTATTTAATTTTTGTTATATTTTTATTTTGTTTTAATTAATATGTTTTTCGTTAATTTTTAATATTTTGGTGCGGTGCATGTTTATGTGCAGTGATTCCTTCCAATACTTTCACTTTCATTCTCTAACTTTAATTTTTATTTTTTGTTTGAATTGTGGCTCTGAGCCCAATAATATGGTTAAAATTCTGTTAAAATGGATTGGCATATATAGCTATTCTGTGACCCTAACCTTGCGTGTTAATTTTTATGCGTTAAAACAAAATTTGACCTTGATGTTACTCATCTAATTTACTTCTAATTTTTATTATTTTCTCGATTTACTTGACAATTTATTCATTAACTTTTAATTTTACTCATTTCTGACTAAAATTATTTTATTTTTATTCAATTTATTCATGAATTCTTTTTCTTTTTCCGTAAATTGTCAATTTTTGGTCAAATCTTTTGTTATTATGCTATTTCTATGTCAATTCGTGCATATCTTGGTGCATTTGTTAATATTTTAATTTAATTTTATGTTTTTCTATTTTCTATTTTTAATTATGTATTTTCTCGCATTTTGAGGTGACTATTTGATGTTTATGGGTCCGATTTTAAATTTTGCATGTTATGTTTGCGTGCTGTTTCCAATCCATTCATACAAAATCTTGTACTGGCCCAACAGTTTTATATGCATGAATGTTGAATGAATTAACTAATAAAGAATGAGAATATAATAAATTATGAATTTACTAGAATATTGATAATAACTTACTTTTTAATTCATAATTTATTTTGCAATTTGTGTAAAGATGTTATCTTTATCATAATGAATGAAAATGAATTGTTGATAGTTATATATGCAGTAGTGTAGAAGTATTAGTAGTAATAGCAGTCTCACTCTGTATTTAGATTAGCTGTTTGTGTATGTAGATGTGGATTGTGGATGTACCTTATACCTTAATGCGTCTTATGTGTTATTATACAAACGGACGAACAACGCGCATCCACATGGCGAACTGCCAACTGCTAGGGTCCTAGGTGCCTTGTGCCGATCGCGGGTTGCTTGTCGCCCCTGTGCTCAGTCTCTCAATCTCAATCTGCTGAGCCTGTTGAGACCAGCGCCTGAGGTGTCTGTGCCTGCCAAAAATCAAGCACAAAGCACACGCTCGGGTTGTCGGTTTGCATCATACCACTTCTCACTTCTTCAGTTTCTAACAGATTTTATGATCGAGCTTTTTCGGATTTTTTATTTTGTTTTTTTGTTGGTTGAAGGGGTGCGTGGTAGCGTACCAGCGTACACCCTGATTGCGCCACTGATAATAGTAATAATAATAACAATAATAGTAATAATAATAACGTAATTAATGATAGAACAATGAGAATAATTTTAATAATAATGGTATTTCAAGCTACACTGATAACAATTATCACTAAAACTAAATAACACATTAATGCGTAAGTTCAGCTTGATAACAAAAACTATATATATATATATATATATATATATATATTTATTTATTTTTTTACTTTATCGTTATGAGGAAGTTTTATGATGAAGAAATTTTTAAATTGAAAATTTTAAAAATTAAAAAGTTTAGATTAATTTTTAAAAAAAACAAAATAAGAAGATATTTTAATTAAAAATATCTTCGTAGAAAATTTGTTTAATAAGAAAGATTAAAGCAGACAATTGTTGAGTTTGATATTTATTGAAATAAAATTTATGGAAACAAAAACTGATTTTAATGTTTTACAGGATGAACCTCCTAATATGGTGGCAGCGGTAAACACGGACGCAATCACCGAAAGATTGCTACCAAAGGTATTCTGCCAAGGGGACGATTTGGAAAAGTTCATTAAAAGATGCGAAATTTATTTCGACGCCAAGGGAATCACGCAGAAGAAAGACCAGGAAAGATTAACATCTTGCATGATTGATGAGGATCTCCTGGAAGTGTACGCCAAAACACTGAAAAAAGCCGAAGGATTCCAGGCTAGGTTGCGATTGGCATTCGATCGTGAAAGAGATGTTTTAAAGGATCTACAAAACTTGTTGAATTACAAGCGGAAGGGTGAAGAAATAGAAACGTATTTTAAAAAGGTGGAGGACCTTGTTGATAGGTTGTTCGAAAATAAAGAATTTACCAAAGAGAAATTAAGAGCAAGGATGTTAATAGTATGTGCGGAGAATAAAGAAGTTGAGAAAGAAGTGATACTACGGAAGATAAAAAACACAGAAGAAATAAAGGAAACACTAACTCTGATGGACAAAGTAGAAAAGCAAAGAGAACAGATAAACAGTATGAAAAGTTACGCCAGAGTGGTCTATCAGGAACCACAGGGAAGAGTACAATACAAGAAGAAAGAACAGAGAGAAGAAAGTATCCGAAGAGAAATGCCAGAATGCTGGTTATGCCACAAAATAGGACACACGAAAATTGATTGTCCAATAAAAGGTAAAATAGAATGCTGGACATGTCATAGAAGCGGACATATAAGTAGAAACTGTCCAGATAAAAAAGCTCCAAGATGTTTTGGGTGTGGGAAAGAAGGTCATATAAGAAGATTGTGTCAGGAAATACGCTGTGAAAGATGTAGCAGAAATGGTCATAGATCCGAGGAGTGTTATACAAAGATGAGGTACGGGCAAGCGACGGAGAGACAAAGATTCACGGGAAACAGATACAGTCGAATAAATGGTATCGAGGAAGAAGAAGAAAGGGAATCGTGTGTAGAGACAAATGAAGATAATTTTAGGAAGACGTACCCAAACAACAGGGCTCCACCAGTAGAGGAGTTGGTTGGAGCCATATTCTAACAGAAAATTTGATGGGATATCCTCAAGGGGCAGAAAAGTGGGAGAATGTTGGAAGGGTAAGCGAGAAAGTATACAGGTTCCTAAAGAGAGAAATGTTTGAAGAGGAAGTGGAGAGAATTGGAACCATCGAAACGGAGCAGGTTGTTGAAATTTTGTATAACAGAATGCAAGGAAGGCCTAGTATAACAATAAGGATGAATGGGGAAAATTTCGACTGTTTATTAGACACTGGGGCAAGAATCAATGTAATGAGTGTGAACTGTTTCAACAAGCTACGAGGACAACAATTGACGAAAAGTGACGATAAGTTACGATGCGCAAACGAGAGTACGATCGAGACAATAGGAAAAACGAAGGTGCAAGTAACAATTGGAAATGTTTCGAAGGAAGTTATATTCATTGTGGCGGAGAAAGTGACACCAGACGTGATTGGAGGAATCGAATTACAAGAAACATTTGGATTTAGACTGTTAAAAATTAAAGATATCGAGGCTAGTGAAAAAGACAAGAACTATATTTGTAACATTGAAGCAAAATTTGGCAGAAAAATAAAGGATGAAGAACGATTGATACGAGCGTTGGAGCAGTTAAAGATCAATGAAGATAGCAAATTAAAGGAAATTATAACAAACAGTGGAAACGTGTTTATGGCAGATAAATGGGATGTGGGTCGCACACATTTGGTAAAACACAAGATAGTTACAAGAGGTGAGCCGATAAACATAAAACCATATCGCCAACCACTAAATTTGGAATCAAAGATTGAAGAAGCAATACAAAATTTGTACGAAAATGGAATTATACGGAAATGTAACTCTCCATGGAATACACCGCTAATATGTGTATGGAAAAAAGAGAAAAAGGATATTAGACTATGCTTGGACTTTAGACAGCTGAACGCGGTAACAGAGAGGCAGGCATTTCCAATGCCAAACATAGACGAGATGTTGGATTTGTTAGGAGGATCCGTCTTTTTCAGCTCAATCGATCTAGGTAATGCATATTACCAAGTGGAACTAGAAGAAGAATCACAGGAGAAAACAGCTTTCTCAACAAAGAACGGACAATATTGTTTCAACAGAATGCCGTTTGGAATTGCAGCAGCACCAGGTACGTTCCAAGAAATGATGACAAAAGTATTAGGCAAAATAAAGGGAGCAATGGTGTATTTGGACGACATCTTGATTTATTCAAGCAGTAAAGAGAAACACTATACAATACTCGGAGAAGTGTTAAAGGCGATTGAGGAAGCAGGCCTAAGGATTAATCCAGAAAAATGCCAAATAATAAAGGAAGAAATCAGATTCTTAGGACACATAATCAGCAAGGAAGGAGTACAGACAGATCCATCTAAAATTCAGGCCATACAGAACTTTGGGAAGCCTAACTGCGTAAAGAAACTCCGAAGCTTTTTAGGTATTTGCAATTATTATAGAAGATTCATCAGTGATTATGCAAAGAAGGCAAGGATGTTAGAACAATTATGTAGCGGACCAAGTAACAAAAAATTAGAATGGAGTGAAGGAACGAATAGCGTGTTTGAGGGATTGAAACTAGCACTCACGACGGCGCCAATCTTATGTTTTCCGGATCTGAAAAAAGAGTTCATTTTAGATACCGACGCTAGTTTCGATACCATTGGAGCAGTACTTTCACAAAGAGATAAAGATGGAAAGGAAAGAGTAATTGCGTATGGATCACACTCGATGACGAGCCACGAGAAAGGATATTGTATTACAAGAAAGGAACTATTGGCGGTATATTATTTTTGCATTCATTTTAAGCACTATCTCTACGGAAGAAGATTCACGCTCAGGACAGACCACAAGGCAATCACGTTTATGATGACAACCAAGAAGCCGATTACTTCACAATTCCAAACATGGATCAATTATTTGAGCAGTTTAGATATAAGAGTAGAATACAGAAAGGGTATTAATCACCAAAATGCAGACATGGTGTCGAGAACTAAATGTGACACGTGTGTTCAATGTCAAATGGCCCACGAAGAAGCTAAGAAAGGAAAAATAAAAACAAGATTACTAGACTCGATCAGAGAAGAGGGAAGAAGCAACATCCAACATGGAATTGTAGAAGAAGTACGAAAGAAAACGATGATACCTGAAAATGAGTTACAAGAAACAATAAAGGAAATACATAGACTATTGTGTCATGCTGGAGTCGAGAAGATAGCCGATTATATGAAAGATAGATATGTTGGAAAACACCTGTGGAGTAAGATTCAGGAGATTGTTCGAAGTTGTGAGATTTGTCAAAAAACCAAGGCTTTAACAATAACAACGAAAGAACCAGTAAAAAGACAAGATTCGAAGGAAATGTTCGAAATCATATTCGTAGATATATGTGGACCGTTGGCAGAAACAAAAGGACGTAAGAAGTATATATTGGGCATAATAGATCAGTATAGTAAGTATCAAGTCTTGACAGCGATAACAAAACAAGACGAAGAAACAATAAAGAAAACGATTTTAGAAAAGTGGATTTTAAGATTTGGATGCCCAAAAGAGATAAGAGTTGATTGCGGAAAGGCGTTTGAATCAGGAATGATGAGAGAATTCACAAAGATGTTAGAGATTAAATTATGTTTTTCGAGTCCATACCATCACCAAACAAACGGTCAGATAGAAAGACAATTCAGGACAATACGGGATTTGATAAATGCTACTTTACAGGATAGAAAGAAGACGGATTGGGCAGAGATATTACCAGAAGTCGAATTCACTTTAAATGCAACCAAACAAAAAACGACAGGGAAAAGCCCGGCAGAGATAGTTTTTGGAAAAAAGATTAGCAGGGAAAAATGGTACGGGCCCAAAGAAATACCGATAAAGGAAGAACTAGAAGAACAAACAAGGAGAAAATTCAATGTAGGAGAAGAAGTATTAGTAAAAGTAGAAACACGGCACAAAGGCCAGGACAGGTATGAAGGTCCGTACAAAGTGATAGAGAAAGTGCATGACAGACGATACATCTTAAGAAATGAAGATGGAAAAAGGATCGAAAGAAATGTGGAAAAACTTAAAAATTTCTTAAGGAGGGGGATATGAGGAAGTTTTATGATGAAGAAATTTTTAAATTGAAAATTTTAAAAATTAAAAAGTTTAGATTAATTTTTTAAAAAAAACAAAATAAGAAGATATTTTAATTAAAAATATCTTCGTAGAAAATTTGTTTAATAAGAAAGATTAAAGCAGACAATTGTTGAGTTTGATATTTATTGAAATAAAATTTATGGAAACAAAAACTGATTTTAATGTTTTACAGGATGAACCTCCTAATAATCGTTTTAATGTTTTATATTTAGTGATACTATTTATACATTTTTAAAAATTTATTTAATGTTTTCATTAGATCCCTCTACTAATGTAATTTAATGTTTCGCAAATGATTATAAATGTCATTCATTTGACTTTTACAAGGATCTAACTAAATAAACATTTTAATAATTGTAAAACCTGAAACGTTAAATTTCATCGCACATTTGCATGTATTTCTAATATTACGAATCTTGGTTGCGTGTTTAATTTTTCTTTTTAATTGTTTGTCTGCCACATAATAATAAATGCAATTTTTGAACTTAAGCTGTCAACATACAAATAAGGTGTATTCTATATTATAAAACTGTGAATTGTTTGGTTTACTAAAGAAAAATGTTAGGGATTGAAAACTGGTCCCCTTTCATCGAGAGTAGGTGTGTCAATGCCATCATTATTTTGCGATTTGCTCTATACAGATTTTCTCGAGATTACTGACACAGGTGCATGTAAACACCCAACTCTACCTATCGACAACTCTCATTGGTCACTACAATATTCCCAGACACACAACCTCACTTGTCTATGACTCCTCCCCAACTGTTTATGTGGCTCTACAATATATATATATATATATATATATATATATATATATATATATATATATATATATATATATATATATATATATATATATATATATATATATATATCCTTTTTCTCAATAGGAGGCGAATTCAACTCGATCATGCTCAATGAAATCTGTAATTATATACGTGATTCAACAAAAATCGGTAGCTCACTTCGTTCTACACGGGTTCCTAATGATTTGGGAATTTATAGGCTTATGAGAAAGCGTGCGCGATAGAGACAGGAAAACTTCTGAAGTTCCTATCTGATCATTTTCAAGGTCATTCAATTTTAATTCTCTTTAGCAAATTTATTGAATGTGAATATTTTATAACATGAACTGATACAATTGCGGATTTAGATCTATGTTTGGTAAAACTAAGCAGAAACAAGCTCGTATTCTCAAACAGTCAATTCATATCGCATCTCATGTCAAATATTACGCTGCAATTCTAGGGCTAAAATACCTATTAATTGGAGTTTTCTTGCATCGAGTATTTGATTTTGTAATTCGACTTATTTACTGTGATCTCTGGCATCTCTCATGAAAATTTCATGCAAATTCGGGATACTATGCACGGAAGATTTATCAGAAATGGTGATGAAATTTCGATAAATTCAATTGTATTTCAAAAAATTTTGGTGCTTGACTTTAAGTTATAAAAAAATTTTACTAATCGAAAATAAAATTTTTTAATTTTAACATTTAATCATTGATTCAATCACGTCTTATCATAAAAGAAACAAATTACCCATAAATTTCAAAAATGATGTAGTGATTGACTAGATAACCCAACTGTATACAGTGGTATCATCTCTATCTGTCGCTAGACAACGTTGGTTAGGTGATCGAGTGGTTGGTAGTCCTCTACAATTGAGTTTAGCTACCAATGGATCGGTCGTACACTGGGTTCTTTAAGATCCGACATAAGACATGTATTCGCCTTTACCTTTACGGACTCTTTCTCGATATCCAGTGGTTTCAATTTGTTTTATAAAGAATTAATTAGTACACAAATTTTAGTAAACGAAAGTTTTAATCAATTACTATTATAAAAAATCACGATTTAAGTAATATTCATATGTAATTGAATTCAAGTTGTTTTCTCAAAAAGAATGCAGAGGTATTTTCTGAGCCCATTCTGTCTTTACTGCCATTGCTTGTTTATGTTGACTGATGTCGTCCTCGCTCATTGTTCCTTTCAATCTGAGCTAGTGGAAACACCAGAGAGCAAGTTACAGAACTTCCATACTGACTGTCCATGAATGCCGTTTTCAATGTTCGTATTATTGTTTTTAGTGATTGAGCTGGTTTTTGATTGCTAACAAAGTCTCCTGTTGTGTTTGTATCTGTTGCTGGAGTCTTTACCCTTGTTCAAGACGAAACCAGGTTGCTTCAGCTGACTACTATATTGTTTCACACGGGCATATTTTTCTCTTAGAGTTTCATTGTCAGTCTGTATTTCATTCAAATTAGCTTTGATATGGCCCACCGGTTTATTAACTGAAAGAAATTAATTTTAAAATAATTTTGTTGAGTTTATTCATAAAATTTCATCGGTTATTTCTTTTAAAGTCACCACTAAGAGTATCAGCCATGTTAACACTAGTCATTATTTTTATTCACATTTCATTTAATTCACTCCATCATTATAGTAAATAACCATTCAAACTATAAATTTTGAATAACAAATTTAGCATTTTATTCTAATCAAACATTTTCATCAAATAAAACATTGACCTAAATGATTTGTAAATATTAATGTTCACTAAAACTAGTAACAATGATCTTCTCCTGTTTATGGGCACTTTTATTTCTTTTTCCGTTCATCGGCTATAATGTTTTTGGGAATAGCCACTAATGTTGAGACCTGAATAGATTGCAATACTGGACATTTCAGTTTACATAAAAGTCCATAATCGTGTTCGTTCATATCAGAACTTGGAATTTTTCAGGACACTGTCACGTTTCACTTGTTCCAGATTCTGAATCGTTTTGTACACTCAATACCATGTCTTTTGTAAGGCTATATGCGCTGGGTTGAGTTCTAACTCGAGTTTGACGGTGAGACTACTACATGGAAACCAATGCCCCACAATGATTGGTGAAGCCGTGCCGAAGTAGTATTTTTCACTTATACAATTCATCTCATCAGATCGTGAATTGAGAGTTTATCAAGTTGATTTCGTTGCATTGTATTGCTACTGAATAGAAATAAATAAATCTTCTACCGATATAATTACATTTTAAGCTTATTTCAGGGTTCCTTGATTCAAATTAGTTTTAAATCTTAGTTCTGACATATGCTTTATCAAATTCATTTTTTCCTTTTCATTTCACATACTCGCGTTTGTAGAGAATCTCATTTTTAAATCCTATCCATCACCAAAGTTCCTCTGATTTTATAAACCGGAATACTTACTTTCAATTCATGTCTTTAAACATTCTCACTCGCACTCAAACGGGTTTTATACTTGATAGACTATGTAATTTTAATTATAGGTAAACTGTCGGTCAAATTCATCTTCTACAATTAAAATTATTAATAATTAATTTTTGCTGATGAGTTTTTCGACATTCTACAATTTATTTTGGCTAATCAACATCGCAAAAGCTAAATTGGATTACGCAATCAGAACTCTCCTTCCTCGTTATTATGACATTGGCAATTATTTCTCCAATAAACTGTAGAGAATTTCCTAACTTGTCCAACATCATACCATGATCTACTTTAGCCAGTTTATCTTTACTTTTCGAAATTATTGTACTCACCTGACAGCTATTATGAAATCTCAGTGTTTTTCTCGGGAGCTTATTTAACATCTTGGAACTTAATTCTACTGATTCCTTATCTAATCATTTAGTTTGTATCTCCCACTTCAGAGTTTTCTCAAAAGTTTTGTCTCAGAATCACGATGTTCTAAATCGCCTCTTTAAACTAGTTTAATCAACTTGATTCTTTGATCATAACTTTTATTATAAGGACTTTTTTTGTTTTTCACCTCTGATTTCTTTATAAGTGACATAATATTTTCTACAAAATTTGACTATGAATCAAATTTATTTAAAGTATTCACAAATTTTCGGCACAGCCTTTTTCAAGTGATCACGAGAACTTGGAGCGGAAATGACGAGCAGTCATTCCAACATATGTGGCATTGCAACCATGACATAAATATTCATAACAAAGATCTGAATACCATATAAGCAAGACTTAAAATCTATCAATAAACACGATGACGATTTTATAATGCAAAATACAAACCCAAAAAGAAATCTCACTAGTTATATCAAACAAAGCTAATTCAATAATTGATAGTTTTTCATTCATTGAATTTCTACATCTCTTCCATTAAATACTGGAATATTGAATACTGGAACAAACAAAGTGTAACTAGAAATATAGTTTTGGATTCGGGTATTTCAGTATTGGGATAAGCTTTCTTTAGCTTTTTTGAAGTTTTGGATTGTTTGGTTGGTTAAGTTTATGTTTCTTTGGGTTTTGATCAGGCCATTTAAAGAAGATGCTAATTCACTACAGTTTGAAATGTAGTCGTGCTAAAGATTTACTTTTCCAGAGAATTGCCAAAACTCATTATTGTTATTCGAAAGAATGATTTATATTAACTACAGTAGCTTTTGTAAATATAACATCCAATAATAACTACGAAAATAATTTATTTTACGAAAATTCAAAAGCTGATCTTTTTCTCATATTATTCAAACACAAAATATTTTTGAGGAGTTTTTCTTAAGTCTAAACTATTGATTTTTTCAGAAGCAAATATCTCATTCTTCATACATTTCAATTCACAATAATATACTAAATTTATTAGTTTAAATTTATATTAATTTTTAGATAATACATTTAATATGTTAATTTGAAAATACTATTATAATAATATTTTACATAATTAATATTTGTAGTTATAATTTAAATTTTTAATATATACTTACAAATTCTTTGATCGAAGTTAGTTTCTTTTCTAGTGTCTTTTTATCCTTGTTATTCATCATGAGTTCGAAGAAATTTATTTCCCTCTTTTAGGAATTCAAATTTCTAGATGTTTATTTTAAAGTTTGAAGAATTTAGGGTTTCGAACACATTTTCGGTGTCTTTCAAAAGTATATATTTATATGGACTCGATATAGGAATGTCTTCCAAATATGATATTGCATTTTGATTGTTTCTTAGAGTTTGGTTCATAAAACATTTAAATGTCGCAACTGTGTTTCGTAGACCAAATGGCAGTCGGTTATATTTAAACAAGCCGATTAGTGTTACAATTGCTGTTTTACTATTATCTTCTTTTCTGATTTAAATTTGGTGATAGATCTTTTTTGAAAAGTTGATTATATCTATTATTATTAGCAGTAGGTAATCGTCTGGCTCTGAGGTTATTTAAAATTCTTTAATCACCATAGGCTCGCCATTCTCAGTTTGCTTTTTGTTCAAGCATTAGAGCAGATTACCAGTCTGAGTTCTTGTATTTTACAATTTTGTTTTCTAGTAGCTCTGAAAATGTCTCGTGTAATATTTGTCTTTTGTGGGTAGAGCTGTCTCATCTTTGCGTTCACTGGGTTTCCTTGTCTAATGATTGCTTGGTCAGTTGGGTGATCTGAATTCTTGTCAAATTTTACTATTTCGATTAGTTTGTCGAATTTGTTTAGTAGTGAAGTTTTGCTTTGGATTTTGTTTGTTGAATCAGTTTGGATTACTCCAGTATCAACTTATTGTTGCTGATTGGTAAGACTTTTGTATATTATCTCTGGCTTTCTATTTTTTCACAATTCTTAATATTCTTCCCAATTGGTTTTCACAATCGGTCTTCAAAATTTTTCTTCAAAGCTGGTCTTGACAATCATCCATTTTTTGAATAATTAATTAATTTTGGTGGGTTACAGGGTTTCATTATTTGTTTGAACTAACCGGTGGTTGCCCCCGTAACGCCATACAAAATGATGCTAATCGCCACTTGGCACCCGTTGCTAGGCAACGTTGGTAATGTGTTCAAGTGGTGGATTGCCCGCAAAAATTGAGTACCATGTGCTAGTACTATAGTTGCTCGAACAACCCTCGGGTTCACGAGCTGTCGATAGAAGACCTATGCTCGCTTTGCTCCGTCCCTCATGATCGTTCGAGATTAGGTTCTTATCTGCCTGCGGAGAGATGAAATTAAGGTCGAGTAACATGATGCGAATGTTTGGCATACAAATATATCAACGGAACAAATTAAATTAAGAACACGACTACTCTATTTATTTAGCAACGCGCGCAATGTTTACAGGTTAGTGATCCTGAAGCTGGATTGCTCGACGTCGGGCCCGTTCCTTACGTCCCGGCCGACGATTGTTTGCTGGAAGGGTGGATTGTTTCACTGGTTGGGTGTTCTTCTGCGACATCTGGGTTGGGGCGAAGACGAGCGGATACGTTACCGCCTCCCCCTCCCGGCAGACTGCTAGGGCGACTTCGAGTCCCCGAATTTGCGTACGCAGGCTCTGGTTGAGCTGCCGCTCCTCTGTCCAGCCTTTCTGTGCTGCGGTCCGGCGGTGGTACAATGCTTTTACCTTCTCCGGTTCCTTCCAGGTTGCTCTAATCTGTTGCATTTCGCGGGTAATTGAAGAATCTGGGCGAGTAATTCCGCGTTTGCCTGTCTTGCATGGTCCAGTTCAGATTGTAAGATTTGTAAGGAAGACATTACTACAATCAAATAGATTATTTTAATTTACTATCGATTAAGTCAGATAATCATTTATCTCATTAAACAAAATCATGAATAATTCTGGCTATAAGAAGAAATAACACGTAAATTTCTAATATTCTAAATCAGTTACTACATAAAGTCTATCATTGGTAGTTCATTCGTCAGGGCAATATCTCTTCAGGCTTCGTTTGAGAGCCTCCACGGTATAGGGTCGTCTGGTGTCTCGAACTGGGTGAGGTGGATAGGCGACTGCAATCCGCCCGGCAAGGATGTCTTCCACCACGTTCGCAAGATACATCCTTGCCTTGACCACCTGTAAATCTACCTGCTCCTGCACCCTTTCCCATTGGGTGAGGAGGACCTGTGCGTGCAGGTAGGTCTCCGCAGCTGGATATTGCCGTTCCGAGAGACATGGTCGTTGCAACTGGTCGAGTATCCTCATGGTCAGCGGGACTCCTGTCCGTTCCTGTTTGGCGGTCTCTCGACGGGTAATTCGTTTGGGCAACATGTCCAAACATTACTGTTATTAGGTTCGATTGATTCACCATTCTAAGTTATTAGCAAGCAAGTTGTGTCTATGTTACTAGTAAGGGTGTCATACACGTGACTATTGCCTTCCTTTACGCGATGGGACATTAATAAGCAGGTTGGGTTACTTTGCGGGTCTGGTTCTTTAAGGTGCACTCCTTTATAGGGGAAATATATAATAATATGATTAATCATATGGATGAGATAACCTGATGTTTAATTTATTCAATATATGCGTATTAACATTAAAATTTTACATGTAGGCGGATACTCGTGTATTGACCTAAGAGAATTTGTACATTGATTTAAAGTTTGTTTACCAACCCCATGTACGGTCAATTCGAACTTTAAGATCTAGACCGGATGTTGATCCGAGATAACTTAGTTGTACGTGGGTGTATCCTGGTGGGCGAACGATTTCCGACGGATCTTACCACTACGACTTGAGCGGTTGACTAAAGGTGATTTACATTGTTTACATCCGGTGATTGTATTATTCGTGTCGTATTTTCAGCATTACTGGTCAACTGTTTCGCCTACACTCGATTATCTCAATTCTGGTAAGTTATTTCGTTGATTAGTTTGAATGTACTTTACTGGCAAATTTTAGGAAAACTTCTACGCTTACCGAGGTTTCCAAGTAGATGCGATACCCTTCTGTTGGAATAATTTCGCTATGTGGAATTTCATTTGTTCAATAATGTGATATTAATACAAATTCACTCTTATCTTAAACTGGGGTTTTTACAATTCGATTAATTTACTTTACTTAATAATTCGTTCACTTTATCTTTAATCAGTTTGCTGTAATTACCGAATTTATAATAATCAAAGAAAACCTTTGTCAAGTCCGTGAATTTATTTTAGTTCTAACTAAGGAGTCGTGTTATTGGTAATGTATTCTGTTGTCCATTTCTCAAATTGCTAATAGTTTCCCTAAGGCTAGCTGTATCAACTATTATTTAATCCGCGAAGTTATTTTAATATTAATTAAATTCGTGAATTCGGTCGTACTTTAATTTACATCGTAAATTACTTGATTTCTACCAAAAAAACGGTCTTACAGTTATTCAATTCATCTCTAATTTTAATCTATGAATTACTTTAACCCACTAATCATGGTTCGTTAAGGAACTTATTTTATTTATTCTTATCCAATACTCTACTTTACCAAAAACTAGGTTATCTTGGTTTTACTCAATAGCTATTTGAACTAATTTAATCATTTTTATTGTTACTAATAAATTGATTCAATTTAATCAACGATATTTTTATTTTTGTTCATTTTAATTTTAATCAATGATTTAATCCAACGCCTGATTTTTCTCAATCACCTCTTCAACTTTATCAAATGAAGTATCAGCGAATTACGTGGCGTTACATTAATTTCAGTCAACAAGTTAACTAAGGGATCCCCTACTGTTATTCGAGAATTACTTTACTTTTACTCGATACATTTCATTATTTGAAATCAATGAATTCGATTCGTAATTGCTTACATTTTTCTCGGTGGCTTCAATACGTTACTCGTCCCTACCAAGGATTAGATTAATTTTATTGAAACGAACTACAATATGTTAATTGATGAGATTATTTGCCGTTGCCCTAATTTTAATCAATAGTTTACGATCATTTAAATTATGAATTATCTTTACCATAAAACACTTTACTTTTACAATCAATGGTTACTTTAATTTTTATCAATAATCGCAATTTAATCGAATTCAATGATTTCCAATAAATTTTATCTATTTCAAAATATTAATCCAAAATAGTTATAACAACGATTTCAGTTAATTTAATCCCCGTACCATTCCCTTTAATAGGCCTTAGACGCATTTTGTGTTTATATTATATTTACTGAGTGCCCACTGGACTACTCGGTGTGATGATTTTAAGCCGTATGTAATATAAATTTAGGTCGATTTTACAGAATTGAGAAACGAGGAAGCAGCCAGAGACTTCTTCCTTATTTCTCGCTTCAGCTATAGGGATAAATATTGACGTTACGACCGCTGCGTTGCGCACGCTGAGTCTTCACGGGTACATATCATTGGCGATTCTCCACGCACTTACATGCATCTGTACTATGTAGATTTTACTTTCTTGCGTTATGTATTGGCTGTGGGCCGGAAAAATTTCGACATTTTAATTTATGAAAACATATAAAATAAGTTAGGTATATTAATAATATTTATTAGTTATGAACAAAATAACATAATTACCCATCGTTGACAATCCATAAAATATCATAAGATAACATATCATAGCATAAAACAAAAATACCTCTCTCCCCACGTCGACGCCGAGCAGAGCTCTACTGAGATGCAATGAACGTGACGTGGAAAGAGGGTTCCACCATAAATAATTCTCACCTAAAAAATCGAAATTGACTTGGAGATAGTTTTTAAAATAATTTTCAAAACGATTGAAAAGTAAATTTCAGAGTGGTTAGTTCGAAAATGGTTTTAAACAATTTTCAAAAATGGTTAAGTTAAATGTGAAAATGGATCAGTATTTATACCTATTTTTCTCGCGTGTGAAATTTGATGCAGTAAAACAAAATTCGACCTTGTTATTTTCTAGCAAATTCTATTTTTTAGTTTTAATATTTTTTGATTTGTTTTTATAATTTTTTATTTAAGATTTTTATTGAATTATTACTAATTCAAATTTTTCGATTTAAATTTCATTTTAATGAACTTTTATTAATTTTTTCAATTTCGTCGAATTTGTTATGTTTTCTTGTTATATTTGTGTAGGTATCGTGCGAATCTTGGTGCGTTTTGTTATTATTTTAATTTATTTTTATGTTTATTATTTTATATTTAATTCTCCTTTTTTTCTCGTATTTTATAGGGTTTAATTGGTGTTTCCAGGTTTATTTAAATTGCATGTTATTTTTGCGTGTGTGTTTCTGATCCATTTAAACATTTCTCAAGGCCGTTTACGTTGTGGCCCAACAATTTTATTTTTCTTATAACTTTACCTATAGAGTCCATCAATTGTTAATAAATACGAGTCTTTTTTCAAGAAATGAACTGTATTCATTATGTGGTAAGTTAGTTATACTGTGTCTGGGTTGTTGCGACCGACTTGCTCATATATCAAGAGGTTATCTAGTGAAAATTGGGAAGATTCAATAGAAAATCATATTGTTGAGAAAGTAAAATGGTTATTAGAAAACGTGAATGAAAGAGATCCATCGTCAGGTATTTGGAGTGTTCGCAGCAATCAGACAGGCATAATTTGGTGCGATGCAAGTTCAATCGCTGTGGAATTGTATTAAAAATGGAAGTTCAATGGTTGAAGATGCGTCCTGGTTGCAGAAACCTGATGATTCAAGACATATTAAGCTTGTGAAATTGGAAGCGCGATTGTTAATTGTGTTAATTTATGTATCAAAGGAAATTTAAAGTACATTAAAATTTAATCCGATAGTAAATTAGCTCTGTGTTGGGTTAACAGCATATTAGCAAACGACAGAAAATACATACAAAAGCAAATTCGGAGTTGTTAATACAACGAAGGCTGGAGTTTTTAAACAACCTAGCGATTGAGTATGAACTTATAATGGACATTGAGTTTGTATCTTCAGAAAACAACAATGCTGATGTATTAACGAGAATACCAGCCAACTGGATGTTTAATAAAAAAGAAGTCGCAGCTTTAAGCAATCAAAAATCTCTAAAGATGTGTTATTAGAGACTCATAAGAACTGCCATGTAGGGAAAAATTGTATGCGATTCTTAGTATTGGAAGCGGGGCAACTAAATGTGGATAATGAAATCTCGAAATAATTGCAAGCTGTAACCAATTCTTATTAATTGACTCAATCGAGCCAGTAACATAGGGAAAAGGTGGACTAAGTTGTGATGAAAATTGGTGCCGTTTAGCAATTGACTAACTAAATTTGCTAAAGATAAATATTTGACAATAATTGATTATGGGCCATCGAAATATGTAATCTGGAAGAAAATTAAGAATGAAAGTGTCGAAGAGATATGTAATTCCTTAAATGAAGTGCTATATGAAAGAGGAGCTCCAAGTGAAATATTACTATATAATTATTTGTCTTTTAGATCTAGAAAATTTCAAGAGTTAGCAGATAAATGGAATATTGAGTTGGTATTTAGAACAGTGAACCGCCCAGAGAGAAACGAGATCATAAAACTCAGCCATCATACAATAAAATCGCTAGATCCTCGAGAACGATTGCAGAAGCCGTGTACTGGTTCAACAATACACCTAAAAAACAATAATATTTGTCCATCCAGAGTTACATTTAAATATAACCCAAGACTGAATTTGCCAAGCTACCATAAATAATAGAGAAAATAATCGAAGCAAAATATTCTGCTGGTGACCCAGCATGGATAAAACCGAACTCGAATCATTTCTGAGAATTATCGATTGATTTTGTCTTTTCATAATTTTATGGAGAACTAACAAACCTTTTAACGATTTTATTACAGATTATTCTTATTTGAAGACAGATGCAACTTTTTTGCTAATGATGTATCGACTAATTATGTCGAGTTCTCAATGTTCCTAAAAAGGTTTCGAAAAAACACAAATATATCAAAAAGAAATATTTTCTTTGATTTTTGTATATAATCTAAATTGTCGTCAAATAATACATCTTTTTCATGCATACACTTATTGATATTATAGATATTTAATAATATTATAGATATTTAAAAAATTAGTTTATTTAAACAAAATTTCATATTTCGCGAAATAATATTAAAAATTTGAATAAAAATTTGAACTGTCCATTCAAAACTACTTAAGAAAGTTGAAAGTCCCATCAAAATATATTGATTTTTCGATGAACTGTCATAAATATTCCGAACAGCCGAATTTCTGAATTATCGATTGATTTTGTCTTTTCATAATTTCACGGAGAACTAACAAACCTTTTGACGATTTTATTACAGATTATCCTTAATTGAATCAAGATGCAACTTTTTGTTAATGATGTATCGACTAATTATGTCGAGTTTCCAATGTTCCCAAAAGGGTTTTGGGAAGATAAATATAACCCAAGACTAAATTTTCAAATCTACCATAAATAATAGAGAAAATAATCGAAGCAAAATATACAGCTGGTGAATATTATGAAAATGTCGTGAAACAGAATTTCAAAAAAACGTGTTCGGATTTACAGAATATTTTCTGGAATTTAATGCCATACTTATCAAAATATATTATAAAAAATGGAAAATTAGCTAGAAAAATATTACAAAATATAAATTTAATCTATTAAATTATTCTAAATAACTCATTCAAGGTCATTGGATGACTCATCATAATTTTCAAAGTCATTTAAACAAAGACAATGACTGGTTTGATGACCTTGACTTACTTTTAAATGATCTTGAATTTTTTTTGGATGAGTCATGGTCTTTGATTAAATGACACTGAGAAATTTTGAATGACCTTGAAAATTATTATGACTCGTCGAATGACGTTGAAAAATTATTCGATGTAAATGGAAAATTAGCTAGAAAAAAATTACAAAATATAAATTTAATCTATTAAATTATTCTAAATAACTAAAATTTACAAGCCATCACGAAACAATCCATTTATAAAAAATAAATAATAAATGCATATTTATCAAAAAAAAATTGGAATTTAAAACTCTTATGTTTCTATTTTCCTCTTGCCAATAAACATGTTTTGATTGACTGCTTTCCAATTTGCTGTCGAAGTAAAAACATTCTCTTTGAGTTGTTTTAGTAGAAATTTCATAATTAACCTAGAAAATTTTAAGTAGTATTTTATTTTAAACGTTTTTCAATAAAAAAATCTAAGATTTGTTTTTTCATCTGTTTATTGGTTAAGGAACGTCCATAAATAATGTCAACAAAATAGGGGGTGGTTTGAAGATGTTTAACAAATGTTGGCATGTGGAAAGGTGGGATTTAAAAGTAAACTGACGTCAACTATATTACTTTTTACAATACATTTAATAAGAAAAGAGGAAATAAATAGGAAACAAAGTTGAGCTCTTAAAAATTGTTTGATATAATTATATATTAAAAGGGTCGCTGGAATTTTGACAAAGGGAGAGGGTAAAAATTGGTGAAATTGGACGCTTTCAATTTTTTTATTATTGATCTATGGCAACCTGAAATAATTTGGATTTAAACTTTCGTTACCAAAACATTTTAATGACCATCGTTTTATTGAGCTATAACAGTAGATGGTTGTCAACGCTAGACCATTCTAAGTCTAAGAGTACAAAAAATTAAGACAAAGATAATGACTCATTTAAGGTCATTTAAACAAAGGCCATGACTCATTCAAGGTCATTGGATGACTCATCATAATTTTCTAGGTCATTTAAACAAAGACAATAACTCACCTCGATCTACTTTTAAATGACCTTGAAAAATTATTGACTCATCTAACTACCTTGAAGTTTTTAAATGACCTTGAAATATTTTTTGAATTTCCTTGAAAATTATGATCAATGACCTTGAAATTTTTTGGATGAGTCATGGTCTTTGCTTCAATGACTTTGGATGAGTCATTTTATTTATCTCAGGAAAACTTTGTACTTTTAAAAAAATTTGGACTTTTGGACTTACAAAAATTTTTACCCCGAGGGGGTAGGGGGGTATGTGGTTTAGCGGTGACATAACTATCTACTTATAAACCATAATTTAAACAAAAATGTAAAAATTGTGTAAATTAAAACAAAATAATTAATGTAGTTTGGAAATTATTAATATGGCTGCTGTAACATAAGCACACACCGCAAGCAGAAACTAAAAATAAAATAAACATATTAAATAAAACAAAATGAAAACATAACAAAATTAAATAAAACAAATATTAATTAAAATCATGAAAAACCTACAGATGCAAAAAGAAACATAAAACAAAAACATAAAACCGCAAAAACCTTACAAAAAAAGGTTTAGAATTTTTTATAATTATTTAAAAATATTCAAAATTATTTTAAAAATTATTTAATAATAAAAAAATTTATTTAAAAATATTCAAAAATATTTTAAAAAGTAGTTTAAAATGTTTTAAAACTTATTTAGAAATATTCAAAAATTATTTAATGTTAAAAAATATTATTTAAAAATTATTTAATATTAAAAAAAAAATATTTAAAAATATACAAAATATTTAAAAAATTATTTAAAAATTATTAAATAATAAAAAAATTATTTTAAAATATTCAAAAATTATTTAAATACATTCAAAAATATTTTAAAAATTATTTAAAATTATTTAATATTAAAAATTTTTAATGTTTTTCAATAATTTATATTTGTTTTATTTATTTTACACCACATAAAAAATTGATTAGCTACAAAACATATAAAATCAATAAACATTACTCTAAACTAATCGCGTGGTGCAATCTGCAGAAAGTCTCAAAAATCAGATAACGAGCTGATTGTATGAAAGCAGTATCGCAGGCTTTTAAAAAGAAATCATTGGCCAGAACCTCATCACAGATTCTCAACTTTTCCTGGGATTTATTGAACCTACAGATGCAAAAAGAAACACAAAACCAAAACATAAAACCGCCAAAACCTTACAACATAAGGTTTAGAAAATATACAGGCGTAAGTGACGACCAAAGATAAAATATCAAACATCCAAAAAGAAAATGGCCAAGAAAAGCAATAACATAATAAAAATGATAAAAAATTAAGAATATAATATCAAAAAATAGAGTAAATTAAGAAAAATAAAATATTAAAAATAAACTAAAAACGATAAAATAAACCCCGAACAACGCTCAAAATTATCGGATTGATCGCACCCAGGCATAAAACTAGTAATATATAATTTTAATATATAATTTTAATATATAATTTTAGACATTGGTTGAGACAATTGGTTTTAGACAAAAATTATTTTAGACAATTGTTTAGTCATAATTTTTGACATTTTCAGACGTTTTTGAACTTATGCTAATTTTCAAACATTTTGTTGATTCAACATTTTATATTTATTAATTTTTTATTTACTATTACTTTTATTATTTTATTGTTTATTTTTTGTTATTATTTTATATCTATTTTTTATATTTATTTTTTTATTATTATTTTATTTACTATTACTTTTATTATTTTATTGTTTATTTTTTGTCATTTTATATCTATTTTTTATATTTATTTTTATTATTTTTTTATTATTATTTTATTTACTATTACTTTTATTAATTTATTGTTTATTTTTTGTTATTATTTTATATCTATTTTTTATATTTATTTTTATTATTTATTTTTTGTTATTATTTTATATATTATTTTTTGTTATTATTTTATATATTATTATTATTTTTTTTATTATTTAGTATTAGTTTTATTATTTTATAATTTGTTAGTAATTATTATTTTAAAATTAATAATAGTGACAGTTTTTGTGTGACCTTCGTTGATTATATTATTCAATTCAACATTATTGATTTTCAGTAAAACCTTTTATCCTTGTCCCCATTGATTGATTTTCATTTTGAATTATGTTCACAAACATTTGAGAAACACTCAGAATTATTGTTAAATTAATAAAAATATCGATTTCTGTGATGTAGAAAATTTAATATAAAACTCGATCAATATTGTTAGCTGTCGCTCTCTTTTTTTCTTCTTCTTTTATCGATTCTAGGACGTTTCATCGGGGTACTATTCATCGGCGGACGGCTCATCGGCGGAAGGTTCATCGGGTGGACGGTTCATATGTAGGACGAATCATCGGAGGACGGTCACCGGAATTAAATATATATATATCATACATATCTGAGCGGCATACATCGGGAATGCAGAATGAGCAAAGGCGCATATTTGCAGGCTACGACTGGTGCTGTCCATGTCGGCAATAAAACGTATCGAGATCTGCAAGCTCGTGTTACTCGAGCAGTGGCTGCATATGGTGAAAGTGACATAGTGACATACTTGCGTGCAATCGCGCATTTGTCACATTTTTAATTAAATACTTTATTGCTGATTTCATTATTCTTTGTATGAACTGTTTTGAATGATTTTGTGTTGTGTATAAGTAGTATTATATAGACTCTCTTTGATGCGTTGACTGTAATTAAAAACTAAAATTGAAAAAAGAACCACGAAATATGAAAAAAAAAGAAATTGTTAAAAAAACAAAGAAAAAAACATCAAAGTAATGATTAAAAAAAATCTGCCAAAGCCGGTCCTAAGTCCTAAGCCCGGTTGCAAAAATGAGGAAGGGTTTCATATACTAAACGGGTTTCTATAATAAAACTGATGAAGCGTCCTAATTATGAAACGTCCGCCGATGAACAATCCACCAATGAACCGTCCACCCAATGAACAGTCCGCCGATGAATAGTACACTGATGAAACGTCTGGATACCCTTTTATCATTGATGTCTTTAGAGTCTATCGGCAAAAATTTGTCCAGTTTGTAAGTGGTTTGTTTATGATCTAAATATATTTTCGGTATATGTTAATGGTTCTTTAATTCATTCTGGATGGCCGTAAATGTTTTTACATCCACCGACAGGTCCCCTTAAATCAGTCTTTCTCAAAGTTGGTTATAACGTCCCTTTGTGGGCGTTTGAGACCTAGAGGAGGCGTTAAAGGGCTTAGAAAAAAATGCGGAGCGTTGACGTGGGTTAAGAGGGCGATGGTAGATTTGTAATTTCATTTACTTTATATTTTAAATTTCACTAAAATTAAAACCTACTTACTACACAATAACGAATAATTAGTTTATATTTCTACCCTGTATGATGGTATAAAACTTAAAATACTTAACATAGATTTCGTAGGATAACCCGCACGCCGTACGCAATCAAGTTGTAACAAGTTTCTGTTACATAACGCTGTTGGAGCAATCCAGTAGCAATTTTTCACAATAGTTAACCCCAAAAAATTTAAACATCTTGATCTTAAGTAATATTGTTTATAAAACTTTTCATCATTAAAATTTAATAATTAAATTAGTTTTAAATATAACCCAAACATTATCAATACAAGAAAATTAAAGATTTCACCTACTTTAAAACTTCTACTTTCACAAAATTCTGAACCATTCGAATATAAATGTCCAATATATGAGCCTTTTAAAATTGCATTTTGACAATGTTTGTAAAGAATATCACAAAACTCGAGACATATTTTAAGTTCTTCTTCATAATAAAAACGATATTGATTAGGTGAGCAGATGTAACACATAAGATAATTTAAATATTTAATGCAATCTTCTGATGCTTTTTGTAAAGGTTTCATTTTTGCAAATGTTATTTTTAATTCAGATTCTAAACAGCAACTATTTTTTCTATACCATGTACAGTTGCTTAGATTTGGTTGTTCTTCTGGTGCTCGGTTAGCAAAAAATGAGCAATAAGGTTTATTTGTATATTGATCTATTGCTACAATATCCTTTAATATAATGATTAAGGGGAAAAATAAAAGTAGCATAATAACAAAAGAAAACTTTAAAATTATTCAGTTTTCAATGGCATATTGTAAATTACAATGACGCGTTTAAACAAATGTATTTTAATTATTATTTTACTAAAAGAAACTTGTGAATATAATAAAAATGTTTTAAATAAATAAATAATTAATTATTAAGTTAAAAAACGTGAATTATAATTTTTATTTGTAATTTAAAAACTTCGAATGTTATTAAAGAGTTATTCGACATAATTTCTTTAAAAAATTGTGCATATTCATATTTATCTCATTGTGATTAAGGTATTATACATAAATGAGCTGACGAAAATATAATAAC
This sequence comes from Schmidtea mediterranea, assembly GCA_022537955.1. Classification (NCBI taxonomy): domain Eukaryota; kingdom Metazoa; phylum Platyhelminthes; order Tricladida; family Dugesiidae; genus Schmidtea; species Schmidtea mediterranea. The sequence goes on from CM039681.1 coordinate 112,699,198, forward strand.
TGAAATCTTTTTTCATAAACGAAATTTAAGCAAATTATGAGTGCCTGATGGGTAAAAATAAATAAGGTCTGCGCTAACTATCAACGATAATACAGTGGAAGATGCATCATGGCTCAGGAAGAAAGATGATTATTATCATATCAATGTTGCTGAGTTAGATGCTATATTAAATAGGTTAAATTTTTCCTTGAAGTGGGGAATGGTTGGTTCTCGGTACTCATCGCGTGCTTGTAGGCTACTTGGGCTGGGGCGAACACCAGGGGATAGGTGACAGCTTGCTCCTCCTGGCCTGCCGCTACGGCTATTTCCAGACCACGAATCTGGACATTTTGGGCTTGATTCTGGACTCTCTCCTCTCTGCATCCCTTTTGTGCCGTGTCTATTTTTTGATAGAGCCGTTTTACTCTAGTCGGATCTGACCAAGTGGCCTTAATCCTTTGCAGCTCGCGGCTTAATTGCAGGCACTGCTGATGTAAATTTGCATTTTCTTTGCGGAGGTCCTTTAATTCTTTGCCGATTTTTTGCATCGCGTCCATCATCGTTTTCCTTAATAACAAATTAGATATAGGATAAATTTCATAGATTAATTCGGAAAAATAAACAAAATTTTTAGTCCCACCCCATTATCATTTTATGCGTTGTTACCTCCGGAAAGCCGGTTCATTGTTCACCTTACTCAGTTCTCGCGTGCCACTTTATTATTTAAATTAATAAAAAGAAAGTTACTAATACAACAAATTTATTGAAATACAGAACGTAATATAAGTCTTTAATTTTGGTGCGTTCGATTATCAGTTAAGCGCCTCAGCGAATAGGCGTGCTCCTGCGAGTCCCGATACTCTAGAATGTCCCGAATATCTTGCTGTAGGAAGCTTTTCGGGACCACCAAGTGCACGTGTGCGTCGTTCTCTAGTAAGGCCGGATCCCGATGATCATAAGCTATTCCGTAGGAGGGCAGGTCCCCGCCCGATTTGGGAATACATCCGTTGGCGATGTCCCGGTTGAATCTTGCGAGATTTTCCTTTTGCCGTCTCACTAAAAATCGATATCGCCACTCCAATTGCTCTAAGCGGTCGAGCTCGCCTTCAGCTCTTTGCCGGATCTCTCGTGCGGGGTTTGGACCCCGCTCCCACTTGATGAGGATGGTGGGGAGTTCTACATCCTCTCCTGGCCCATTGGCTTTCCGGTTCGGCCACTCGGGGGTATAATAGGTCGATATGGTATATCACCGATCCCATAATGCTTGCCGATATCTCCCGGCAAATCTGGTCGGCACTGTTAGCGTAGTGCGATCCGCGTCTTCCCAGTTGCCACTATGCGTGCCTGTTAATGGTAAATATAATAGGTTATCGTTGTTTCTTTCATCCCATCATTATTGGAGATAAGATTAGTTTAATTTCTCGTCAGTACAATGTTCTTCGTAAGTTCTTACCATTTGGCCTTCTCCGATAGTTTCACCAAATTGAAAGTTTACGTAGGACAGGCCTGAATGAGGTTTCTTGTCTAGGGAGACGCTGAAGAAAAGGGGAACGGATTCTTTGATGAGATCCAATCAAGTGGATATCAAACGTCAACAATGAACAAAATTAAATATACTTACGGGTTAGATACAAAAGTTACCTAATTAATTAACTACAAGCTTCGTTTAATGAACCTTGGTAACCTCCAGTGGGTGATAAAACACATCGAGTGATTTTGATATCATGGTCATAAAAATTCAAAGTTACATATTCACACCTGTTTCAAAGCCATTTAAAAAAAACGTAAAATTGGATAGTTCGAAACGATCTACTTACGAGGAATACAAATTCAAATATTTCCAATATGATTGTAAGATTTATTGGGCTAGAACACAAATAGCCTTGAGAATTGTTTGAATGCATCAGTAATACAGCACGAAAACCAAGCACCAAGATAACTTAAAATATAACATACAACACCAAGTAAACATTTTAAAATCTGAGAGAATATAAATAAATATAAAATCAAAAACATAAAAGTAAAATAAAATAAATACAAAATGCATCAAGAACCGCACAAAATTTACATAAAAAATAACATAATAACAAGAAGATTCGACCGTAAAATGACCATTTATATAAAAGTAAAAATTAATGAGTTAAATGAATAAAAATAAAATATTTTTGGCTGAATAAATTTAATTAAAAATGTTAAAAATAAATTACCAATTTAAATTAAGAAGTTAATAAAAATTTAATCTAGATAACACAAATAATTTCAAGGTCAAATTTTGTTTAATCGCAATAAAATTAACACGCAAGGTTAAGGCCAAATTATAGGTATATAAACTGATGTGTTTTGACAAATTTTCAGTTTTATTTTTCAGAAAAATTTTTCAGTCCAAATCGGTTGGTGTGCATTGCAGCTGTTAGCCGTGCATTCAGGCAGTTAACACTGGTAAGTGTTTTGCCTGAACACAATAACTTTCAGTTGCTGTACATTGACATATGTGAATGAATTCTTTGTGAATTTACTGACCAGTTATGAGAATATAATGAAGCGATGAACAGTGTTTATGTTCTCCCGATTACTATGGGAGATATGTCATGCCAAATGAAACATGTATGAATTTATTGACAAGTTATGAGAATATGTGAACGGGTGCTTTGTGAATTTATTGACAAATTGATTAAAGAATGAAGAATTGAAACGGTAAATATGGGCAGAAAGCTGAGCAAATTTTCGGAAATAATTGAAACTTTTATCATAAAACTGTAAAATAAGGGCGGAACGCTGCCCAAATTTTCCGAATCAACTAAAATACTTATCAAAAATAGCAAAGTAAAAATAGAATACGGCTCAATAATTGATAGAATATCCGGATAAGACCGTAAAATAAGGGCGGAACGCTGCTCAAATTTTCCGAATTAATAAAAATACTTATAGAAAATAGTAAAGTAAAAGGGAAATGTTGTTCGATTGTTAGTATAATATTCTCTTGAAACCACAAAATAAGGGCCGATCGCTGCTCAAATTTTTCGAACTAATTAAAGTACTTATCGAAAGTAGTAAAGTGGAATGTTGTTCAATTGTTGGTAGGATAATCGGATAAAACCGTAAAATAAGGGCGGAACGCTGCTAAAATTTTTCGAACTAACAAAAATACTTTGTCGAAAACTGTAAAATAAGGATGGGTTACGGCTAATGTCGTATATCAATAAAATATTTTTTTCGAAAACTGTAAAATAAGGATGGGTTACGGCTAATGTTGTATATCAATAAAATATTTTTATAACGCTGAGGAATAAGGACGGATCCCTACAAAAACTTAATAATAATAATAATAATAATAATAATAATAATAATAATAATAATAATAATAATAATAATAATAATAATAATAATAATAATAATAATAATAATAATAATAATAATGATAATAATGAGGATAATAATAATGATCATGGTACTTATAATAATAATGATAATAATTAGGATAATAATAATGATAATAATTAGGATAATAATAATAATAATAATAATAATAATAATAATAATAATAATAATAATAATAATAATAATAATAATAATAATAATAATAATAATAGTAATAATAATAATAATAATAATAATAATAATAATAATAATAACTATAATAATAAATATAATGGTAATTATAGTAATAATAATAATAATAATAAATGTAATAGTAGTAACAATTAATAAAGGAAATACATATAATAGTAACAATGACAATGCTAGTATCAATAATAGAGAACATTGTAGGTATAATGGGGATAAGAGTAAGAGAGATACGGTGAGGATACTTACATAACAAAGGGTTCACAGGTCATAGCAAAATCATCAATACGGACAACTATAAGAAGGGCCAGTGAATAGACATAAAGATAAATGATATGAGAGTGATATTTTCGTTTAGTCGTATTTTCTCAAATTATTGATACGTTATAAGATTTTTGCTCAATTTAACTGTGTATCACCAATTTATTAATGATTTATAAGAATCCCATTTTATTTAACCAACTATGATTTTTAAGATTTCTAATCTCGTTTAGTCCTATTTTACGTAATCAATAATGATTCTTTAAGATTATTAGAAGTTCGATGCATCGATTTCCGCAAGCCCTTTCCCTTTAACCTCAAGTTTATCTTAGGAAATCTCTATGTTGACGTTAAATTTTAAGAGTGCCCACTGGACTACTCTGTGTTGATATTTTAGCCGTTGAGTAATAATATTTTAGGTAGAAAGGTAGGCAACCAAAAGATTGCCTCCCGATCTCCCTTCTGCCCCTATGATAATGAATAAATTGACGTTCGAGTCCGTCGTTACCCACGGCGAGATCTCTCACGGGCACGAGCTGTTGGCGGACTTAAACCGCACTTACACTGCTCGATCTTTATGTAAGATTTTGCTAATTTGTTAGTGTGTGGCTGTGGGCCGGAAAAATTTCGACATAATAAATAAGTTCATTTAATATATATATTTAATCAGTATTAATTTCATTTTCAACCATCGTTTACATCCAGTTCACACCAATTAGCAAGTCATTCTTGCTTACTTTTAATCAATAAATTTGTTCGATTCAGGAGTTAAATAATGCGAGTGCCGTTGTCGAATTTCACAAACTGGTTTAATAAATGATTTGTCCGTTAAAAGCTGGTTCAACCGAATGATTTTTGGTTAAAATTATGTGAAAATGAATCGGTATATATACCTATTTTGTGACCCTAACCTTGCGTGTTAAATTTGATGTAGTAAAACAAAATTTGACCTTGGGAATTTCTTTGTATTTTCTAACTTTAATTTTCTTAATTTTTGATTTACTCTGACAATTTGTTCTTTTAATAAATAATTGAATTGTTTCCAATTTAAATTATTTAATTTTAGTTCTAACTTGAATGAACTTCTGTTTCTTTAAGTAAGTTGTCAATTTTCGGTCAAATATTTCGTGTTTTCGTGTTATTTCTGTGTTTGTTTCGTGCCGATCTTGTTGCGTTCTGTTATTATTTTATTTATTTTTATGTCTTTTAATTTTTTTTTATTATTTCTTTCTCATATTTTAGCATGGTTAATTGATGTTTTATGGGTCTGATTTTAAATCTACGTGCTGTGTTTGCGTGCTATTACCGATTCATTTAAACAAAATTGTGTTTTGTCCCAACAGCTTAAAAGATTATATGAATCAAGAAATTCATATTTCAAAGCAAGAACTTGAAGCTATTAAAATCTCGCATTTATTTCTTGAATCAGTATTTGTAGAGAACAAAATTTTTCTCTCTGCAATTCAGTTTAATATGTTAATTCAGCGTAACAGGATCCTTTGCCAAACAATCGCTTTTTGTTGTGGTTGCATCGATGATGATTCCTTATGGCAATTTCTAAATCATCATAATTTGGTTTAGCAAATAAGATTGGTTTTTCCAATAGGTTTTCCACATTTTCCATTGCCTTAGGCTTGAAATCACAATATTGTATGGTTATATTTTTAGTTTAAAGTATACCTGTGTTTCTTTAATTTGTTCCAGAACTGATTCTCAAAAACCGAAGTAGATGGATATATGACCTCTAGGAAACCCCCTCCCTAGAAAAAATGACGATGGGAATCATTTCCTTGAAATATATTTTGATAAGTTGACGTATTCGTTTCTTTAATAAAATTGTACCATCCATTTTTCATTATTTGATTATTATTTTTTCATTATTAATTACACGAATATTTCCAAAGGATGTTTACGTAAATTGCTCAAATTTAGAGTCTAGATTGATTTTTTCAATAAAACATCGAACGCAATAATTACAATAATTAAATGTAGAATTAAAAACTATTTTTTGTCAAAATTAATTATTGGAATATAAACAACATAAAAATAACCTGTGCTCTTCTTACATAAACGTGAATTTTTCCAATAACAATATTCATATTACTCAATTAAAACGGTTAGTGGTAAACTTAAGAGAAAGTAAAAAAGCGCTAGTAGTGAAAAAATAGTATATTAACATCGGCCAGGATATTATTTTATTGTTTCGGATGTTTATAACCCTGGCACTTCGCGCTCGTGCCGAAAAACTACCACAATATTAAATTAACATTTCCTGGTTAATAAGGTACTATTACAACTGTTGGGTCAAAACACGAACGGCCTTAGAAATGTTTAAATGAATCAGTAAAATACACGCAAATACAACATGCAGTTTCAAAATCGAACCTATTAAAACACCAACTAACCCTGCTAAAATAGAGAAAGAGAACAATTAAATATAAAATTATAAAACATAAAAGTAAATTAAAATAATAACAAAGTGCAACAAGATCCGCACGAAATAAACATAAACATAACATGAGAACATTAAATTTGGCCGAAATTTGATAATTTTCCAAAAAATGCAAAAATCCATGAAAATGGAATAAAAATCAAAGAATTTGAATTAGAAATAATTCAATTAAAAATTCAAGAGAAAATTGTCAAATTAAATTACAAAAATAATAAAATTAAGAATAGAATATTCTAGTAAATAACAAGGTCAAATTTTGTTTTACTAAATCAAAAAATAACGCGCAAGGTTAGGGTCGTACAATAGGTATATAAACTGATTCATTTTCACATAATTTTAATCAGTTTTTAAAAACTTGAAAGCAGTTTTACAAAACTTGAAACCAGTTTTAACCAGTTAATCAGTTTTTCTACCTGAAACAACGCTATTTCGATGTGAGTGAGAGAGTTGTTAGAAACTCTCTTCACGTCGCATCCTCGCAACTTCAATGGAGCTCTGCTTGGATGTCGGCGTGGGGAGAGAGTGTTGCTATATGATGTTCAAACCTTATGTATTATGCTCAGAAAATTTATGAAATGTAGTATATGATAAATATAAACATTAATGGAATGAAATTTTTCAGACAATGCTATAATCGTTTTTCGGCCCACAGCCACATCTCGCACCGCAAGTTAATAAAATATACACGCAATTCAGGCTGTGTAGGAGCAGTTTATCTGACAATAGCCTGTGCCCGTGAAGGTTCCGGCGTGAATAACGCAGGGCCCAAACGTCAAATTATAACCGTTATGGGGGAAAATTGGGAGGAAGGGAAATAGTCTTTTGGCTGCTCCTCCACCGCCCATTTTCCTGTAATTTCGACCTAAAATTTGAATTCTACATATCGGCAAAAATCATGAACATCGAGTAGCTCGGTGAGCACTCTTAAAAATATAACGTAAACACAATTCTCCTAGGATCAACTTAGAGGGAAAGAAGTGGGGATATGTGCACGATAATCTAACTTGGTAAAGTAATTTCCTTAAAATTCATTAACTATTATGATTAAAAGTATTAGATCAAAACGGACAAAATTTGTAAATCAAAATATCTAGAAAAAATTAGTAAGTTCTCACCCACGAACCCATTGATAAAATATGAGATTAACAGTTTCAATAATAATTACGTTCACTATAAACTAAACTTTCAGCCGAGTAAATAAATTTAAAACATTCCAAAAATCATTTATAGGAAGGTTTATTCACTAAAGTGACCAAATATTAAATTAAAATGGTAAATGATAATTAACGAGGCCACTTTAAAGTTAAAATTTATAATAATAAAGCCGCGAAGAATCCAGTAGGCAAAAAACCCGCCCAAATGAATAATTCATTTTGACTATTAATAAAACGTACAATACTAATTTACCCGGGGTTGAAATTCACTACAGTCATTCCATTAAATGGTTCAGAGAATTTAAGGTTACTAGAAAGGTGGAAATACTATAAAAAATCATTACTTGACTTCCATTAGATTAAGCAACAATAGAATAACACGGCATAACAACTTACAAAATTAACAAAAGTTTTATTGACAGTTCAACATAGTAGATTCATGCACAAAATAAGATCATCACCGAGCGTTAATCGAATCCACGGAAAATCAAGGCGATACTCGAGGAAATCGAATTATAGATCGTAGAGAACGACCTCAGTTAATAAGCTCTTGACACCCACGAGTTATTGAATTCATTACATAAATCATAGATGATAAGGCGAGATACGTACCTAAAATATGATAATATCAATCGGAGTTAACGTAATCCCTGACCAATATTCACAATGACGAGAAATAGTAGTAGATTGACATCCACGGGAGTAGATACATTCACCAGGCCCCCAATTCAACCCCAATGAACCCTGAAAATAATCATAATTAAAATAAGGCAATCAGCAAAGAATTCTAACTAAATTTCGTTGCTGATAAAAATCGTAATTTCGACATTGATCAATAAAGTAGTAGCAGATGGTTCATTAAATGGAATGAAGAACAAATATGAATCAATATGATTATAACGATATGACCAACGTGGCACGGCACAGCCCGTTGCTGACAAACGGGAAAGGAAAATAGCAACGTGGCAATTGACATCTGTCAACACACACCACAGGCGAGTACACGACAAGTGAGAAAATGGAGACACACCGACAGATAGCGGTTAGGAAAAGCAGACAATAGGCACACTCAATCGAACAAACTATAAAAGAAGCAATCAGATGATTTATGCACAATTTTTGTAGTAATTAGTATGAATAGCAACCGACCCAATGAACTACGATCCAGAGGCCACCACGCGCGTTACCAGGATGCTGACGAAATCCGAATAGAGCGAAGAACAGACGTTCAAGGAAGTAAGATTTTCTTTCATTTAACAAATTTTTATTGTACACAATATTTATGTACTGAATCAACCGACATGAGAGAAAACGGTCATCTAAGCCTGCCAACTACCCTATGCAACCAAAATGATCAAAACCATTACAATCACTTTTGAATAAATGAAACGTATCAAAACTTTATTGCAAAAGGGTTCTACACATTCAAACGAAAACCTTCTAATTATTATTTAAACAAACGAAATGCTTCGAACTATATTATGACAATGTTCCATACTGTTATATGAAAGTTATCTAATTATGATTATTATTTAAACAAACGAAATGCTTCGAACTTTATTACGACAATGTTCTATACAGTTATATGAATTATTATGCTTCAAACTTTATCGCGACAGTGTTCTATACAGTTATGCGAAGGTTAACTTTATTGCGACAATGTTCGATACAGTTATATGAATTATTATACTTCAAACTTTATGGCGATAATGCCCTATATAATTCCATGAAAGCTATCCAATAATGATTGTTGTTAAATAAATGAAATGCATCAAACTTTACAGCGCTAATGTTCAATGTAGTCAAACGAACGCTATCTACGTATTATTGATGATAAATGAATGTAAGCGTCGAAACTACATTACAATATGATGTTTTGCAGACCAATGAAAACCACGTAAGTCGCCCCGGTTAAGCTCTCGCCAGCCCCGGAATTCCCTGACGACACATCCCAACTGTTTTCGTTGAACATCGAGCAAATATCTACTGAATGACTAAGGCAAAAGCTATAAAACCAGCACCACGTCTAACCATATAACCGTTACTTAAACGCTTGTCAAAGAAACATTAGATCAACAGTTGACTACACCATATGCCAGGTGTAAGAGAAGAATGTCGAATTTCTGTCCTATGTTTAAGGAATTCCGTAAAGCAATAAACACAAAATTGTTATCCTACTGAACTTGCCAGTAAAATCACTAGGTTTCGCCAGAGCAATTGAACAGTTAACTTATGGATCGCGTTTCGGGCCTCACGAGATGAATTCAGGAACATTTCTAACGAATTTACAAACTAACACACATGCAAGTTCCCCGTCATAACCCCCTCCTTGACTACTGACTTGATAAGACCCATTACGAAAACTTAATTCATCTATAAGTTGATGCATGGTCCAGTAGCTCTACGCGAACGATTTATTCAACGATCTAATTAATTTGTCTTAAAAATGCATATCAGTTCACTATAACTGCTACAAACAAATTATCTGTTTAATTGTTAAAACCATATGAACAATTCAGCTTATTAAGCGATTTGATAAATTTGTATTCACAGGTTTTTGGAATGGACGAATCTCGTATCACGATGAGATTCCCATCCCACGCCGCCGCAAAATGTCGACAGGCGATGTGGGATGAAGGGTATTCTATCTCCCCGGTACGACCGACCAGATTCGAGAGACAGGATGACATGGAGGACGCCGAACGGCCATATATTGCCATCAAACGGGAGCCCGGGCGAAACCCGGCTCGTGAACTTCGAGGGCGGGCAGAAGATATCCTGGCCCGACTCGAAGCTCACCAACGGAAAACTAACAGAGAGGTAAATCGGGCTCGCCAACATCTCAAACAAGTAAACAAAGATATAGCGGCTGGCTTGATCACGAGCACGGATGGGTATACCCCTTCATATGGCATCTCATTCGAGCTCGATGATCCACATGTGAATCAGCCAATCCCGCCAATGACAGTGTCGGTACCAAAGAAGTATTTTTTGGAAGAAAAACGAATGAGAAATGGAGCCCAAAGACCGGAGTGGGACCATACCTATAAGCAATGGTCGTCACGTCAGGACCCCAGAGACCGGCCTTCCACTTCACACCACATTTGATTGGAAACTATCTTGATTCACATTGTGGTTAATCCAAATACATTAATATTAATTTGACTTCGTAAATCTATAATTATTATAAAATATTCGCCATAATAAAACTCCTTTTAAGACTCCAGATTGATACGCCCAAATTTGTTTTTTTATTATATTTATATTCATTACAATCCCTATTCATTATATGAATTAAAACATTTGTGATTTATGTTGTCTTTCCTTTTTGCAGAGATGAACCCTAGCATGGTCCTGAATGATACACTGAAAGACGCACGAAAAGGAAACAAGGACCTTCATCGACAGATGTTGGAGATGACCCGAGAAGTCCATCAAATTAGAACAGGCCAAGGCAAAGATTCTATACCAGCGAGTAACCGCCGCCCAACGTGGATGGGCGGAGGAGAAAAGGTTGACTCAAGCCCTGAAAACGCAAATTCGCGGGCTAGAGGTGGCGCTTGCAGCCTGTCAAGAAGGCCAACCCGTCACATACCCTTTAGTCTTCGCGCCGGCTCAACTGGCGTATCGGGATTCGACAAATGTGACCAAACCGGCAGTAAAACCACCACAACGCCGCTCTGGAAAGTTCGAGCAGGCGAAACGACGCGCCTTGAGATCTTCCGAACAGTCGAACTGAGAAATATTATATGAAATAAATGATTTTGTTGAATTACTTGTGCGTTTCGTTAAAAATTATTAATTATGGCCGAATAAGTTATGCACGATAATCAATCTTCGATCAGAGAGAGAGGAATCAGTGATCACATTTACAAATAGATGGGACCAGGAATAGAAAATCGCACATATACCTTTTATCGGTGGTGCGTTTAACCCATCACAGGATCGGGCCTTAGCAGTTCCTATAGAGCGCTCACCTTTGGCGATTCTATAACCAGTTGTTACAGTACCAACGTTGCTTGGCAACGGGTAACCATTGGGGGCAAGATAGTCATTTTCATATGGGGTCAAGGACCTTGACAACAACAACCAATAACCCCACACAACAGTTATAAAATTTACTTCAATGTTAATTTATTTAGAAGTTACCAAACCGAAGTGTTTCATTCTAAATATCAACGTGGTTATCGCAAGCACTACTAACGAACTAATTCTGTTCCTAGAAAACAGAAACAATCAGATGCTTCTGTTTACTGAAGTTTGGCGCGAGTAAGCACGAGAATACCCAGGATGTTGCGAGTGCTTATCTTTTGATTCCACGCCCCACCGGTGCTCGGCTCCAAACGCGAAAGCGAGATATTTCGTTCCAAGAAGAGTATGGATTGGATGTTTTAGCATTTTTTCCCGAAAAATTCGCGGCGAGGATTGTGGATTACTTACACTGCTGATTCATTTTTTGACACCTATTCGACTTTATTTGTTTGTATTCGAAAATGATATTTTGGAAACAGCTACATGCCCCCTTGTAACAGTCTCGCGACTCACAGGTTGGAAACCACTGTTGTAGAGTATTTAAATTTGCATGAGGTTTGATTGAAAACTTTGATAAAAAATGGCACGTCCGTTCTTTGAAAAAATGGTTTGAAAAACCATTCTGTCTGGATTAAATTAAATACGTAAATGTCCTCCATCCTCTCGTTTTTGGCTTTAAAATGTCTATTTGAAGAAGTAAATTCATAATTAAATTCAAAATTTCAAAAAATCTTTTTGAATTGTCATTCGCATTTTTTGATATATCATAAACAAACTATTAAAACAAAATTTTATGTTTTTAAAGGAAATTTGTTTTAATTAAGAGTAATCGCTTGGATGTGCTCATAAAATGGACATCTGTTTTGGTGAATAATTTTTAAGTCGAAAATAAATGCGTTTGGCTGCAAACTTTGTTCTCAAAAATTTATTTAGATTTAACATCATAGATATATCGAAAACGATTATAATTAATATACCTGAAATTAATAAAAAGAACATTTATTAATAAAAAGTTACATAAAAGAAAATATATGAAATGAAATTGTTAAAATTTCTTAAAACCTGAAGCATTCAAAATCCCAAATCAGTTTTCAATAACTTTAGTTACTCCTTTATTACCCCTTCCCCTGTATCTTAAATGAGGTTTTAAAACCGCTTCCTTCATTGTCATGCATGACGTTCCATCGTACATCAACACATAATTAGAAGAACATTGACAATAGAAAGATCCGTATGTATTGTAGCAGATTCCACGAAGCTTATCACAAGGGGCATAACGCTGACATTCATCAACATCTACTCCACAGTCAATTCCATGAAACCCTATCGGGCAATAGCATCTAGACATATCTCTACAAACACCGCCATTCAGACAATGAGGGTTACACATTGTATCTTTGGTAGAAATCTTAAGTAAATTTTTAAAATTATATATTATTAAATTATTTTCAATTGATTATAGAAAAACTCACCTGGCATGTTTTTTGATCATCCAAAACTAAATAACCAGGGGGACAAATACATTCATAATTTCCAAATGTATTTCGACATTCTCCAATACATCCATGCTTACTAATTGGCCACTGGCATTCATTTATATCCTCTTCACATGAATCTCCTTTATATCCTGGTTTACATTTGCACTTCGAATTCACACATTTACCACCATTTTTGCAAGGTGAAGAACAACTATCATTTTTTTCCAAACATGATCTCCCGTCTACTGTTGAAAGATAAAATGGAAGATTGCAAGAGCAAGAGTAGGATCCCTTTACAAAGAATTCAAATAAAATAAATTCAATGCAAAATAATAAATCAAAGCATTTATTATATTTATTTTAAAAATTTATAAAATTAATTATTAAATAATTTTTTGAATCATCCTAAAGACTCTTTGTTTTGCATGCTTAACACTAAACCTACCAATATTTCATTTATACCTATTCCTACCACAGCGGGTCAAAAAACCCGTCTTTAAAATGTCATATATATATATATATATATATATATAACCATGTATAGCAAAAAATATATTATGTAGCACAATTTGTTACATGAATAAATCAATTTTTTTCAAATAACTTTTAAAAAATGTCTATAAAATTTAAAAACCATAAAAATAATACAATATAAAAATTAAATATTCTTCAATTGAATCCTAAATTTAGAAAATAAATAAATAATATGCTAACTTTATTCGTGTTCATCGCATATTTTGCAAATTAATGGGTTCTCGGAGGCACATTTTCCACGTACATATTTGTTGTATTTGAAACAGATATTTAGTTTTGTTTACTTTACTAATGAATCCTTGAATTTGATGACGTTGTCTGTATAATTTCTTTTTCTCCCTGTTGCTCATGTTGACAATCTTCGATAAGTTATTCAGCTAGTCGGAATACAAATTGTTGTCTAGAGTTTTAACGCCGGTTGTTTCTCTTTATAAAACCCATGAGTTGATTCCAGCTAGGTCAAGAATATTCATGAAAATCTGCATGGATTCCCCAAGCGGAGTTGAAGCTCCTCTGTTTTCGTTTTTTCTCAAATATGGAAATCCATTTATAATGTATTTTGGGCTGACTTCAGATGCTATCCAGAATTTGATACCAAATTTATCCGGTGTATTCGGCATATATTGCGTACCATCAGCCGCAATCTCGGTACATTGGTCTTCTACATCGCTTTCTAAACTTGTTAACGGTCTTCCTTTTTTGTTCTCCATATATATATATATATATATATATATATATATATATATATATATATATATTCAAAATATTCTCGTCTTCACTTTCTTAACCTGATTACTCACATTCGTCCGTAGTGTCAAATGATTCATCATGTTGTTATATGCTGTCCACTTCATTTTCAGATAGTTTATCTTCTCTATATTCCGAACACTTTTCATCTATGTTATTTATAAGCTCCTATGATTTCACATATTCTTGAATGTTTCGACATTATGAATGTAAAAATTTTTTACATTCAATATATAATGCAATATCAAAAATGGTTTCACATGAATCTTTACAAGGGTCCAATGACCCGTTGTGGTATTTAGGGCAAATAACATATTTTTCGGTTAAAAAAATTAACAAGAGAGGAGCAAATGTTGAAAAATACATTCGCTGTATTTTTTAATAAAAGTAGTAAAGTCAAATGGCGATGCAATAATGTTATTTACGAGAAATTCTGGCAAAAAGTTTAAAATGGGTCATTTGACCCGTGGTGGTAGGTTTAGTGTTAACTATAATAAGCCTGAAAAAAATATAGAACTGAAGCAATATTGTAAAAACAGTTTATAAAAATCTATAAAATAGAGAATCGTTAATTAATTAATTAATTAGAAAATCTACCGAAAATTTCTATGATAAAAATTTAAAAATTATAATATTTTGAATAGACACTTAATTATTTTAAATTGCAATATAAAAAGTATTTTGTAATTAATATTTAAAGTTATCTGACTATAAGAGTCCAAATAACAATTTTATGATAGTCTTAGATAAAGATATGAAAAATTTATTACAGTTTTAGAAAAATGTTTCCTAGTATCTACCATGAATCTGAAGAAAAGCTGATGATGAATTGAAAGAGTAAATCAAAGCTGTATTGTCAGAAGGTAAATATTATTATAGCTATTTCTAGAATTGATATATTGTACTTCCGATTTAAATAAGTTTATATTATGTAAAAACTTATTCAGTTTTTGTGTTGAAAGAACATTGAAGTGAGATAATAATGACTTCAATTTTTGAAGACTGAATGTTTGCATGTGCAATGGAATAAAGTAAGTATGTATTTGTCTGATTGGTCTGTATCAATTATAACTCCTAAACTAATAATACTATAAATAGTGTTGCAAATGCATGTTCCGGTATGGATTTTCACAAGTCGATATTGAAAATAATGAAGAATTATAAGAAATAATAAGAACAAATAATTTTTGAATTCTAAAGATAAATATTAATTGTATTATATAAACGCATGTGTTAAAATGGTGAACTCAAATTGCAAGCCAGCCACAAATATATAATAAAAGTAATCGCAAAATCGTTAGCATCAAAAAAGTTTATAAATTATAGTAATTAAAATTAGAAGCGTGATTTAACCATAGTAGAATCTAATAGCTTGCAAATTATAAATTCGGAAAAACGCATTTTTTATACAAAAAAATAATTTTTAGGCAGTCAATTGACAGTTTGGGAAAAACTGCTTTAATATAATCATTGCAACTAACGTGTTGAGGTTGTTATAATAAATTATGGAAATAAAATGAGTGCACTCGAAAAATCAAAGGTGAACAAAAAATCGTTAAAGTGCAAAATTAATTAAAAATTTATAAAATTTGAAAATTAATATTGATCGGGAGAAATGTGTATGGTTGAACGTCATAAGACGAGTTCAGTAATAATAATAAAAATTTAATTAATGGTTCCTCGGAAAAGTTATACCGAAAACATAAATTAATTAAACTTAATTAGTTGGCTAATGGAAAGACCGAGCGATGAGGAAAACTCAAAGCGATAGAAATCCCATGGATTAAAATTTTAGAATTAACTTACCCGGGCGACAGAGATATAAACAAATAAGCAATTATCCCAAGCAATCTTAACTTATTTGTGTTACCCCAATCATTCCGAGAGAGTTGTATTGTCTCAATGATCCCTAGAGATTTGGAACAATAATTGTATAATTATAGGTAATTATTCTCATTATAAAAGGAGAGCTCAAATTATACAAGTTGCCAGTTGGTCAAAAAAGTATTGTGCGAGAGAGTAATAGTGACGAAGTGTTTTTGAACTTAGAAAATTATTAAATCAGTTAAATACAATTATCGTACAAGAAAGGTATTTACCCCTTGGGTAGCCTTACCTAACGATAATCAGTAATTATCATTGAGATAAAAGTGCAAATTAAGTGACAACTTGTATTTGTGATAACGTGAAATAAAGTCTTTCTGTATTGGGTTTGTTTATTTATTATCTAAAGAACACGAGGAGCAACCGACTTTAAAAATAATAATAAACGGATTCTATAAAATAGAATAGGCTATATTATTAAATAGAAAATTCAAATCATTTTGACATTTTAGATTACTCTACTAATTTAATGTTATAAGCATTTATTTAAAATAAAATTAAGTAATTCAAATATACATCTAAAATAAAATAAATTAAATTTGGTTTGATTATTCATAAATTATATCAAAAATATCATAGAAACATTCAGAAATACACAATTAGTTATTAAAAAAATCCATTCGTAAACACTACGTAATGAATAGCCTTTAAAAATAAAGATTTAAAAAGTGAATCAAAGTATCAAAATTGTGTGTTACTCACATTGGAATTGACACAATTGTGTTGACACTTGTGTTGATTTAGCAAGCATTCGTCAATGTCGACATCGCAGAGTTCACCGGTCCATCCAGTTTTACATTTACATTTGTTATTGAAGTCACATTTTCCATTTTTACACAATGAACAAACAGACTGACAAGAATGACTATTAGCACTCAAAATAAATCCGGGCATACAAGAGCACCTAAATAAAATAAAATTTTTCAAAAATATACTATAAGATAATAAGATTATAAATTTAACCAATGAAATTTCAGTGTTTTAAAGTTTTTTTTATCTGAAAAATAGATCACTTTATGATTGGTTTACAAAAATGATTAATTATTCAAAAGAAAATATTGCTTAATTTTCCAGCTTTCCTATGGGAATAAAATTATTGAACTTAGTTAATTTTATCAGGAAATAAATGCGTCTAAAAAATGCAATACAAAAGTTGAATATCAAATAGAAAATGTTTTTTAAATGCATAAAAGAGCACATAAATGAAATTAATGGAAAAAATTTGGTGGAGAATTCAATAATCAAACTCGTAAAAATGTTATTACATTTAATAACAGATTTAGGATATAAAATATCTAAAGAAATTAATTAGTTATTTTGTTAAAATAAATAAAAATTACATCAATTTTTTTAGCTAGCTAGTATATTTCAGCAAAAACAAATTTGTTGATTTAGAAAGGATGCAATGAAATTGATGGATTGCTTTTGGGTAATTCTCGTAAATATTTACTGTAGTGACTTTGCGCGCAGTGATTGATTTTAAATATACTATATACATGATAAACTTAATTATTTTTACCTAATATTATTGTTCAATAATCGAAAATAAAATAAAATCTGTATATAAATGTAAAAAAGTAAAATCTAAATTTATAAGTATAATATTTATCACCAGTATGAAAATTATATAATCTCTTAATAAAACACAAAAGAAAAATAAACATTAGTTTAAATAACACAAAAAAAAATGGAGGGGAAATGTGAAAGTTTTAAAACGATCTAAAAAATATTTACTTTGTAATTATAAAAATTCAAATTATCCTAATGAGTAAAATTGTTTATTAATTCTATCTTAATAAATGAGATAGAAACAAAAACATAATTGAGATAGAAAAGAAAACGATAAAGCGAAATTATGAAGAACAAAATTAACTAACCTCTAACCAACTTCCAGCTATTATTATGGTAAAAGGAGATAATGAACCCAACAAAAATCAAACAAAAATATTTTAACGGTGATATTTATACAACTGATTTATAATATCAAAATCGAAAAATATAAGTGAATAAACTAAAACGAACTGCATTTATAGAGCTTATAATCATACAGAATAGTCAATTCCGGAATATGTGCGAGAACTTTGCAAAGTGTGCCATGAAAAATTATTAATAATGAAAGAAATTAAAATATGCAAATTAATAGTAGATAATTAGAATTCGAGTATTTGAATTAGAATGTTATCACATAATAATGATAATTAATTTTTAAAATTACAAAGCACCTTTAAATGTACTGTAAGTCATAAAATATTGGGAGTCACTGGCATAGTGTCATTACAAGCGCAGTTTACTCCCTTAATGAAATCTGTATTACAAATTAAATAGCAAAAATAAGATTAAAATTGCAACTTCAAATACAGGTAGATTTGTGACAAACTTCGATGGTTCTAGGATGGATTCTAGCGACCATATATCATAATAAAGATATTTTATATGCTAGGTATATCATTTTTGTTTTGTATTTTTGTAACGTATTTCAAGGTGGCTAGTAATTATATTTTAAAGTTTCCTATTTTATTACTGGAATAATAAATTTCTTTCTATTAAGAATTCTTGCATTAATTCATCCATTTAAGTTTAAGTGTTCAAAGTTAAGTAATCGAGAAAATCATTCAATTTCTCCACTCACTTGTAAGATCCTTCGGTATTCATACAAAAATGCTCACAAATGTGACTGTATTTTTTGCACTCATTTATGTCTTCATCACAGCGCTTGCCCCTATAACCAGATTTACATATGCATTTTGAATTGAAACATTGACCATGAATACAATCTTTATCCAAACAGGTTTTTTTATTTGGTGGAATACAAGATCTTTTATCTTCAGCCAATTTGTGGCCATTTTTACAACGACAAAAAAACGAACCAATTGTATTTGTACAGACATGTTGACAAATTGTTTGATTAAGACATTCATTTATGTCATTTTCACACAATAAACCTGTAAAACCTTTGGGACATTTACATTTATTTTCATTGCAAGTACCTCTAACGCATTTTGGACATTCCAATTTTTTACATGTTTTTTTATCTGGCATTAAATCATAACCTGGTAAACAGGAACAGACCATGTTGTCATTTATAGTTGTACAATTGTGTTCACAGGGAGAAATAAAATGACAAAAGTCATTAAATTCGCAGTTGTGTCCAACGTAACCTGGGGGGCATTTACATTTATCCTTGTCACACAAACCACCATTTAGGCATTCAATATTGCATGACTTAGAAATGCATGTCTTCTTATTTATTTGAAGAGTAAATCCTGAATGGCACTGACAATTAAAACTTCCCGGTACATTGACGCATAAATGTTCACAACCATGATTATATTTACACTCATCAATATCTAAAGAACAATCCTCTCCATGCCACCCTGAAAAACAATAACAAATACCATTTAAACAGTCTCCGTTTTTATTGCAATTATTTAAACAATTGATGGCGCATTTACCATTTGATAATAACGTAAATCCTTCTCTACAACTGCATTGATAGGAACCTATTGTGTTTACACATATTTGTTGACAAACAGGAAATAAACATTCATCAACATCATCGTTACAAAATTTCCCCTTCCATCCTTGTTTACATTTGCAATTTCCACTAACAACTTCCGTCGTACCGAATTTAGAACATTCCTCTTTAATACAAGATTTTCCATCATTATCTAACTGAAATCCGGATTGACATTTACATTGGAAATTATTTTCCCCTTCATTCACACATATATGTTCACACGTTCGGTTTCCCATTTGTCCACTAGAACAGGAATTAATCTCTAATTGACATTGATCACCTTCGAAACCTTCAGTACATTGACATCTACCTTGAAAACATGTTCCACCGTTTTGGCAACCTTTTGAACAAGTGCGCAGTTCTAAACAATTGTTTTGAGTTTCCTTAATTCCACAAATGCAACTGAAATCGAGTTTTCTTTTATCAAAACTACATCCATGAACACAGAATAATAATTTTCTTTGCTTACACAATTCTGGTTCTAGAATCACACACCGCTCACCGAACCAACCCGTTTCACAATAGCATCTGCTTTTGACGCAAATCCCATGCTCTCCACAATCCGGCACGCAGTTATCAATGGCAGGTTTATTGAGACATACCACTTCTGATCCGAATAAAACTCGTTTCTGTTCCATCGAACAATCCTGATTATTCCTCGCACAAGGTCTAGAATTCGTTATGCAATTTGATTGGCCACAATCGATTTGATCGCATCTTCTCGGTAAACAGAATGGTGGCTTACATGGGGAATTCGGAAACTCATTAAAATTAAAATCTGGATATGATTGATGATGCCTCAACTTATAAGTCCAATATTTTCCAATTTCATCCCAAACATATTCAGTAGGTGGCGGATTTTTACTTTGAAAATTTGAATTTGCAATTTTTCTTTTTGTAAAAACAAAATTTCTATAACCGGTTTCCGTTTTCGTTGGCGTCGGTGTTGGATTGTTGTCAGCCGGAAATTGTACTAAATCAAATTTGAAAAATCTATTTCTATCAGAGAGAATTTTCTGATTTTTTTCGGATTTAAAATAATCATTGCGGTTGAATGAATCGATTAAATAAAATTCCAAATTGATTAAAACAATAATAAAAATTTTAACGACTTGATTCATTGGTGAATTTTGAGGAAAATAATTCTGTAAATTGAATCCTACATTAACATATGGGATGAATTGATTCCACAGGGCGAATCAAATGTTGATCGATTCATTTTATTGACTCGTCAATTTGATATGCATTAAACAAATCAGTGATTCAGATTCTATTGCCGATTGGAATCGTGTTTTGGATTTCAGTGGATTTACTTTATGCCATCTATTAATCTAAATTCCCTACACATTTGCATAATGTTTATAATATTTGATAATATCGCTGCGTGATTATTATTATTTTTTTATTATTTGTAATATTTCTTAAACTATTTTTAGAAAATTAAAATTAAATACTATTAATGAAAATAGTCTGAAATTAAATATAGTTTTATTATTATGTTGGGCAAAAACTAATTAAGCCCATATTTGTTTGACCAGCACGATAACGCCTGTGTTTTTGAGAGGAAAACTTAAATTTAGAAAGAAAAATGGAAAATGTAAAAGAAAAATTAAATAAATAAAAATTAAATAAAATTTTTGTACCAAAAATGGAAAATTTTAATAATAAATCAAAAAAATTATAATTTTGGAATATTCTCGAAAATTCCTTGTTTTACCGAATCAAAACACACACACGAACAATCGTGGTATATAAAGCGATGCTGGTCGAGCAAAACTCACTTTTTTCTCTCTCACTAAATTTTTTGGTACTCTTTTAACTCTTTTTAAATCTCTATTTTACTCACTATATACTATCACCAGTTTATTTATTGAATCAAGATTTTTAACGATTGATTTTGTGCTGATAATTATAATATATATATATATTATAATACATATAGGGTTTTGCTATTTGACCATGAAATAATATATTTTTTTTAATAAATTTTGACTAAAATGTCTCATTTTATATTTGAAATAATTTTTTAAAATTTTATTATAGAACTTCCATCACGAGGTTTAAAATGAAAGTTTCATCTAAAAATTCAATTTTTCACATACCATAACCCACACTCACGCAAGTGATTAAAATGAAAGTTTTGTTACCCCGAATCAAACCGGTGGTAAGTGGGGAACCCGTGGTGAAGTCAGTAGCTGGAACCGCTCAGTATTCTCCCTTCCTAAATCCTATCGCCCAACCCTCGAAAGAGTAGTGTTGAGGTCCTGGGAAAGGTTTAAATATAAAGCACCTCACAACTTACCACAAACAGGCATGTTTGATAAAAAACCAGCTCAAAGTAAGACCTAGAACACAGATTCGTTCAGACACACATCCAGATTTTTATATTATTATTATTGTTATTGTTCTCAATTTTTTATATTATTAAATGACCGAAATTAATGTTAAAGTTGAAAATTTTATATTTATTTTTGAAACGGGGGTCGCCATATGAACTGTATAAATAATACCCACTTTACCCAAATTTCAGACCATTCTTTATTAGTTACCTTAAATTTTTTGTAAATTTAGAATTATTACTATTATTAACATTATTATTACTATTATCATTAATATTATTATTTCGATTCGTTTTATAATCACCCTAATAGTATCAATATCACGATTATTATAGCTAAGCCCTATATAGTTCTAATGACCCAATTTTACCTTACTAGGATCCTTCGTAGTCATTTATTATTAAAAAGGAAAAATGTAAAATATTCCACATTAAGAGAAATTTTATTTCCAAGCGGTTGCAATGTTCTGTTGGGCCAGAACACAAACGGCCTTGTGAATGTTTAAATGAATCGGTATCACACATGCAAATATAACATGCAGCTTTAAATTCAAACCTATGTAAACATCAATTAAACCTAGCAAAATATGAGAGAAAAGCAATTTCATATAAAATAATAAACATAAAAATAAATTAAAATAATAACAAAATGCAACAAGATCCGCACGATATAAATATAGACATAACACGAAAACCCAACAAATTCGACCGAAATTTGATAATTTTACAAAAAATAAAAATTTCATGAAAATGAAATTATAAATCAAAGAATTTGAATTAGAAATAATTCAATAAAAATTTCAAATAAAAAATTATCAAATTAAATTAAAAAATAATAAAAATTAAGATTAGAATACACTAGAAAATACCAAGGTCGAATTTTGTTTTACTAAATCAAAAAGAACACGCAAGGTTAAGGACAAAAAATAGGTATATATACCGATTCATTTTTACACAATTTTAATCGTCTTAATAATCTTCATTTTGAATTTAACAGTTTTTAAAAATCTACTTTAGGTGAGTGAGAGTTTTATTTGGAAACTCTCTCCACGTCGCGTCCTCGCAACCTCGGTAGAGCTCTGCTTGGATGTCAGAGTGAGGAGAGTAGTATTTTGTATGCTTTCTATGATGGCAAGTAATTTGTTATATTGTTTTCTGTTATTATTAATAAAATATTTATAAATTATAAACTCATTTTGTTTTTATTAATTATTCGTTTTTGTCGAAATTTTTCCGGCCCACAGCCAAAACACATCACAAGTCAGTAAAATCATACACATTATTCAGATTCGTGTAAGTGCGTGGAATATCGCCAATGATCTGTGCCCGTGAAGACCCGGCGTGCGGAACGCAGGGATCGGAACGTCAATATTAGTCCGTATAGAAGAAAGGAGAAATAAGGAAAAGGTCTTTTGGCTAATTCCTCGTTTCTCAATTTCTGTAAATTTGACCTAAATTAACCTACATACGGCTCAAAATCACCACACCGAGTATTCCAGTGGGCACTTATTAAATATAATATGAACACAATGCGCCTAAGGTCAATTAAAGGAAGGTAACGGGGAATAATAAAATGAAATCGTTGTAAATAATTTGAATCAATTGTAGATTAAATACGACTATAAATCTTTAAACCTTAAAAGCAGAGTTAAATTAATTGTAAAATAGAATAGTTATCAGGAACGCAATAATATATAATCTTTAAATTATAGGCTTAAGTAGCTACCATGAACTTTATGTACCTCGTTAACTAAATAGAATAAAGGATAGCAATAAATATTTGTGAGAGATCTGCAACCCCTTCCGTCATCGAATTAATACTAGGACCTTATTTTTGATGTGAATTAAAAGGAAAAATCGTTACCGGACCACCAAAATAAATCCCAATTAATAAAATGATCTGAATAAGTTAAAACTACCATCAAATAAAACAAAACATGAGAAGATTATAATTAGTTAGTCATCAAAATGAATAAATATACATAATTCCACCGGAACGATTTTCATGTTAAACCAGATTCGGAAAATTTTGGAGCACGAAATAGTGTTGCAAAAGGAGGGGATATCTATTAACTCCTCGATCAGTGAATATCAATTTTCTCCTACACCTACTGTAAGCTTAAATAAAAGAAATACGAAACAAATACCTGTATTAATCTCTCCAACCACTGGCGTGTTCCCAAAATTTCATTCACATGATTCTCTTTTAACTCATACTGAAACAACCACCTGCCAGTAGTCTACCAACCCAAGTAATAAAAATTATTATAAAGGAATATATAAAATTTACCTAAGAAATTCAATCCCTTTATGCCGTAATTCCAAGCGTTAGCGACGAATTCTTCTGAGGACGTAGTAAATTCCACGAAACATTAAATCAATTTTTCTAAAATCAAGAAATAAGTTAAGAATGAGAAAATCCCGGCACTTACCACATATAGCCTATTCAACATCTAAATGTTAAAATCAATAACGATCACGCATGCCCATAATGCGCCAGCCATACATAAATCTGACTAAGCGAGCAAATCCAATGAATTATGTTCAAGGCTGCTATTAAGATAGAAATAAATGAGAGGAACAAAAAATCTAATTTAATAACCTGCTAAATAAAACTGCCTACCCCAATCAATAATCTCGCATGTCCACGGTTGACTAAAAAATTGATTAAAGAAATTGTCACTTGCATGCACAAGAAAAACAAATTGATTCCATACAGGCAGGAACACGACGAATGTACACCTGTTCCACACGCACTAACAGATCGACATTTCAAATATTGAACGAGAATATCGGGGTAGAACATGACGCGAATATCCGCTAGATGTACGTGCAATTATAAAATCCGGTTCCTGCATACACACATCCCTACTAGATTCTATAAAGAGGTGTGATAAAGTACAAACCAATCAGTAATATTAATCATTTTTTTATTATTATGCACCAATCCCAAAACTTTAGAAATGTGGGTTCTATGACCCCGACGCCGGAAGAAAACGCAGCAAGGGAATCAAGCCCAACGACTCAGGGTAACTTATTAATAATATTTGAGATTTTTATTTATTAATAAATCTTATTTGCCTAAATTTTAGTTTGATAATTTTTCTTAAGTCGTAGATAATTAACCTCTAATAAAAATGCAATTATTAAATGTTCAAGGTTTATAATTTACCAGTTTTAATAAAGATATAATTATGCAAATCTTTGGTAAATGACGGTTAAATTTTCCTTGTAGGAGTAACTAGATAAATTTTAAAAGGTTTTTCGTTTATCATAAAATGTATCGTATTAATCTTGTACAAATGATTTTTTTTGAATAGTAATAATTATGAAAATCTCGGGAGCCAGTTTATAAAGACGGGTTATATTAGTTTTGTAAACGGGTCTGAATTCCTCCTAATAACGCACGGTAAAAATTGTGTAAACCTTTGTAAGTAATTTTAACCTCATAGTAATAAATGTTACATAAATTTTCGCAGATGATTTCTGATGCATTTTGATAAGTACATGGTAACAATCACCTGAGTTCTGTAGACAATCTACTAAATTCGTCTAGGGGGAGGTATTGCAACATGATTTCGTTATCAGATTCAAATTATCTCTCTTCTCATTTTCCAAAATTTTTGTAAATGTTTTGCCAAAATTCAGGGACATTCTTGTCTGCAAACTAATTGGGGATTAATTAATAGAGCAGAAACAAATAGATAACAGACTCCATTTTTTTTTCCACACTAAAATTGTTAAAGCATATTAAGTAAATTTTTCATATACAATAATTATTACGTTAACTAATGCTTTTAACTTTTGTAATATTAAGCCGGTACAGTTGATGTTTTAGTATCGATAAACAAAACAGTTTATTAAAAATTAGAATGATTTAATATGTGGATTTACATTAAATTAAGTTAAATTAATTATATTGCTCCAAGAGAATTGAATGCATAGTTAAAATATATAACCTGAACCCGTGAGAATAAATACGTTGGGTTAACACCAGACACTTTGAAATTACCTTATACATGTTTACATAATCATAATGGTATTTAGAAAGACCAGGACCTATCAAGTGGGTTCCCGCCCATGTTGCCGAAGAATGGCGACAGGCTTGGAGGCGAGCACGGCCAGTGAGGGGTTACTAGGAACCCCAACCCAGAAGGCCTCACCAGACCGCTCTGCAATTGTTAGGAATGGAAAACGACCCACACTGGACGAACAATCAAAACGACGATCGGTATCCGGCTCAGGAGATTCTAGACCATGCACGTAATCTCCTCACCCGCCTGGAAGAATATCAATGGCAGGTCGACCTACATGTGGTCAAGGCCAGGCAGTACCTGGCCAATGTGGAGGACGACATCGCTGTCGGACGGATTGCGGACGTCTACTCGAGTAGGCCGGGCCGTAACACAAGACGACCCGTACTCGTCACTCCGGGTTACTCTCCTGAAGAATGTTTCAGGAGTTGTTTTGAAGATTCATGACTTTACTGGTTTTGAGACCACTGACATCAATTTTGTTTTGTTGTTTAGATCAAAAATAAATAAGTGTCATTCGAACTTCATTTCTTCTATGATCCCTTAACTAAATTTCACAAACTATGTTTGATATTAATCGTACTTGTAATCATCCGAGTTATTAATAGAATTTAATGTTTGCTATTGCAGCAATGGAGTCTACACAACCGTTACAAACAGAACTAGCCCATGCCAGACGAGCCAATAAGAACCTCCTCGACCAGGTAATTCAACTGACACGAGAAGTCCAACAAATCAAGTCCACCTGGTCGGACCCAAAGAAGACCAAAGCCCTTTACCTCAGACTGACTGCTGCTCAAAAGGGGTGGGCAGATGAAAGACAACTCAATCAGAGTTTGAAAACCCAAGTGAAGGGATTAGAAGTGGCTCTATCCGCCTGCCAAGAAGGAGCCGCGGTAACATACCCTCTTGTATTCGCTCCAGCCCAATTAGCCTACCGAGAGTCGGCAGCAGCCCCAGCAACGACCGCCACCCCAATAACAACCGGTAGTTATCGGCCTGGAAGGAAGGAGCGTGCGAAGCGCCGGGCCGCTCGATTATCGAATAAAACTGGATAAACAAACCAATTTGTATTGAGTTGATAAATAAAGAATTAACGAGTTTGTAAACTTGATATGTGTAATTGCATTTCCATAGTCCCAGTAAATTGAAACGATACTTTTAACAATTAGATAATCGTCTATGTCACCGCAGCCAACACGCACAAATACATCATTATAATCTATTGGCTAGGTTCAGTTCTCAAATAACATTGTCAAATCTCCTTTGATACTATGATAAACTCTAACGATACATTTACGACATAAAAGGGACCGAATGAGTTAAAGCGAGCACAAGTCTTCTAACGACAGCTCGTTGGACCCAGCGATTGTCCGAGCAATTACAGCACTAGTAATAATGCTCACTTTTTGCGGACAATCCACCCACTCAAACACATCTCCAACGTTGCCTAGCAACGGGTGCCGAGTGGTAACCAGAAAGTATTTATATGGCGTTACCGGGGTAAACACAAGGACGTTTAAACAAACAGCAACACCCAGTAACCCACCAGTTCCAATGGGGAATCTCCATTTGGGATCGTGATTGGGGTTGGGTCTGAGAGTCCTGAAATTAAAGATTAATAAAATATGCAATAAATTAATCCACAAAGCTCATTGGAAGTGACCATGTCGCTGGGAGTCGGCCGAGTGAACTTTGCCTCCATGGGAAGTCTGGAATGCATAAAATATTAGTTAAAAAGTATCTAAAAATCGATACTTACTTTTATTATAGGAATTGAAAATCCTATAATAAGTTGCCATGACAATAAATGGCAGGCGAAGTGAAATAAATTTAGGTAATATAGTATATATTAAAATACCTTCTAAAATCTTGATTTTTAAGGGTTATGGTGAGAACCCGTAGTATGGAGTGGGGGATTCTTACTTACTCTAGTGCTGACTGTATTATACGAATTAAAATTTTATAATTTACTATATAGTTAATTAAATTAGTTAGTTATATTGATTAACACTAATGAATTAACATTTTAAGGATCATAGTGCTTCTCATTTTAGGAAAATTAGGAGCAAATTTTTAACATTCTAAAATCAGAATTATTAATATTATTATTATTATTATTATTGATATGAATATAATTATTGAATCCTATTCGCATGAATTGCATTGTTATTGTATTCATCATATTATTATTGATTTCATAATAAATATTATTATTGTTAATTTGGGAATTTCTTGTTTTATTATGGGATTTAGGGATTATTATAGTAATTAATAACATTGTTGTTATGATCCCTGATATTGTTTTAATCTAGAAGGATTATGAGATAACCCAGGGTGTCCCCAACAGTGTTCCTACTGCGTTAGCCGGTTTATGAGCACTGTTGTAGATACTTTTCCCCAAAATTATAAGGCGAATAAAATGCGTGTGTCATTTACCCTTCCGTCATCCAGATAGCATAATCGAACCCTTGGAAGGAGTGCTACCGTAAAGTTATAAATAAATGTAGAAAGTCATTTTAATAAATTACGCATAATCAAATATTGATAAAGGTAGGACTTATCGATTCATTTTCTTTAAGTGGAATCGAACCGACGCTTAATCGAGAAATTCCGAAAGGATGTCGTTCAGTACCACCATAAAAATACTTTATCGTAAAATTTTAGCAGCGTCCCACCCTTATTTTACGGTTTATCCTTATTCTATAGTTTTCGATAAAGTATTTTCATTGATTCGGAAAATTTGAGCAGCGTTCCGCCCTTATTTTACAGTTTTATAATAAATGTTTTAACTATTTCCGAAAATTTGAGTAGCGTTCCGCCCTTATTTTACAGTTTTATAATAAATGTTTTAACTATTTCCGAAAATTTGCGCAGCGTTCTGCCCACATTTTCCGTTTCAATTCAACATAATTTATTTAATTCATATATATTATTTAAAAACATTATTTTTCATGATTTTGGTCGTTCGGATTAATCTTTTTCCGATGGCTATTCATTTTAACTGTTGCAACGATTTCGCAATTTTCCCCGCTACCCTTTCTATCTCTTTGTCCTTAAGATCTATATATGTTCATGTTATGTTTGATGAGTGCCCACTGGACTACTCGGTGTTAGTGATTTTGAGCCGATTGTTGTTAAAGATCTTAGGTCGAATTTACAGGAAATGAGTGGCGGAGGAGCAGCCAAAACACTGCTTCCCCTGCTCCCAGTTTCCCCTATAACGGATATTATTGACGTTTAGGCCCTGCGTTATTCACGCCGGAACCTTCACGGGCACAGGCTATTGACAGATAAACTGCACCTACACAGCTTGAGTTGTTGTGTAGATTTTGCTTTCTTGTTGTATGTTTGGCTGTGGGCCGAAAAGAATTGAATGAAAATTACTGTACCAATCGGGTAAAAGCCTCGAATACACGAAATAATTGTCGGAAGTTTGTAAGCATATAATAGAAATTCATAATTCATCCTATATTGGAAATTCGTAGTAGCATAATTCATCATCTTGTTGGGCTATAAGCCATAATTTAAACAAAAATGAAAAAATTGTGTAAATTAAAACAAAATAATTAAGGAGGTTTGAAAATTATCAATATGGCTGCTGTAACATAAGCACATACCGCAAGCAGAAATCAAAAATAAAATAAAAAAAAACATATTAAATAAAACAAAATAAAAACATAACAAAATTAAATAAAACAAATATTAATTAAAATCATTGAAAAGCCTACGGATGCAGAAAGAAACACAAAACCAAAAAATAAAACCGCCAAAACCTTGCAAAAGAAGGTTTAGAAAATACATAGGCGGAAGCGGCGACCAAAAAGTTAAATATCAAAGGGTAAAAAGAGAAACAATCATAAAGAATGGTTAAATAATAAAAAATAAAAATTCACGAAATATTGAGAAAATAATATCAAAAAATAGAGAAAAATAAGGAGAAAAATAAAATATTTAAAATAAAAATAAAGCAATAAAACCCCCCCGAAAAATAGCCGAAAAAGGCTCAAAATACTCTGATTGGTCGCACCCAGGCATGAAATGACTATATATACAGCAGTCATTTTCATAATTTTTAGACATTGGTAGACATTTTGTTGACACAAAATTTTTAGACATTTGTAGAGAAAATTTTGTAGACACAAAATTTTTAGACTTCACTGTTTATGCCGATGTATGACAATTTTTCAAATTTATATGCTTGACTGACAAACTTGTCGATCGTAAGTATTGTTTTTGTATAAATATATTTTTCCAAGTTAATGTTTTGTTTAATTTAACTTATTCTGGATGGCCGCAATGTCTTTTGGCATCGCTCGGCAGGTCCCCCTTAACTTATTTATATTCATTTTGCTTATATTAGTTTGTGGAAAGTGTTAGTGCAAAATTCAATTTCCTCAGTTGATTTTGAGGAATGTTGAGGTGTTGCCTTGTCGCTAACCACCCTTCGGTGTCTGCCGGCATGGTCAGGTCTTGTCACACTGATCGCGGAGTAGGACGCCGTCGTACTTCACCGTGGCGGCCATTTCAATGTTGGTCGGAACGGTAAAAATTAATATTCGGGAAGATCGCCATAATTAAGGGGATAACATTTATGTAAATGTTTAAGTAGGAAAATTGAATTTTTAATTTAACTCCTGCCGATTATTATATTTTCAAGGGTACGACTAGTGATAGAAATTTAGGTCAACGAAAGTATAAAGTCGGTTTAGATCACGTACATTGTTTGATAATCATCGTGGTGGAAAATTAAAATAAAAGGATACATTTTGGCATAGATCTGTGAGATGATAATATAGAGATTAACGAATGGTGGTAACTGTAGCGACCATAGGAAAGCAAATATGAGTTGTTGGACTAAAATAATGATCTTATAATAATGCATTCATTTCAATTTACCATAGGCTAACGTTTGCATGAAACAAGGAATTTTCCATAAAATAAGGGCGGAACGCTGCCCAAATTTTTGAAAAATATTTTAATAAATAAACAGTAATGATGACAAATTGATATAGGAATTGTAGAAATAGATGATTATGGACAAGCGTATAGATAGAAAGAGACGTAAGACCTTCCATCGGCAGTCAGGAACCCGAAAGTGAAAATATCATGAGGAGTAGTTCTAGAAATGGAGCTCACCTGCTCATGAATTTTCAGCTGCTATATACAGTACCAACATGAGCTTGCTCATGGGTATATAGTGGTAGGATTAAAATTGTGGGGCGTCTGGGTGAGACAGCATAGACCCTAGGAAAAGAAGGTATTTTGATAGAGGGAAATAGGTTTGAATAAGCTTTACACAGATTTAAACAAATTAATTACACCCAGTACACCAGCATGATTTTTGGGGGCTCAGCCGGGATAAGGCAATGTCAATTAGAAATATGAAAACCAAGAAAAATTTAAGAAATATCAGAGATTTTTATCAATGCACCCTTAACCGGGATTTCAAGTCATTTCATTGAAAAGATTATAGCCATCAGAATTGGAAAGTGTCTATAATAATTATCAATATTCTGTAAATTTGTGTGCTGTTTATTTTTCTAATTGTCTACTAGAATTTACAATATGATAGAATGCTCATCAACCTAATTTGTTTAATTATAATAATAATTTGTAAGGAATTTATTTTAAAATAATACTAATATTTATTAATTATCTTTCTTGAATTATATTTATTTTTTACTTCTTAATTTATTATAATAATAATAATAATAATGATAATAATAATAATAATAATAATAATAATAATAATAATAATATTAGTAGTAATAATTACAGTAATGGTAATTGTAATAATGATGATTATATTAGTAATAATAATAATAATAATAGTAACAGTAATGATGATAATAATAATGATAATAATCATAATGATAGGGATAGTAATAATGGTAATAATAATTGCACAAAAATTTTATTTTTTGAGCTTTTGTTGTATGATAGAATTATTACATTGCACGCAAATATTTATAGAGTATAAAAGCATGGATAGGTAAACTGAATGATTGGTGAAAATTAGGAATGATGAGGTAGAAGCATTGTATGATGAATGTATATAAAATAGAATGATTGAATGGTATGGAGCTTGATGAAGTAAAAATATGGAGTGAGAATGTGGAATGATGGGGTCTAAACAAAAATTAAAATAACAGACAAAAATATATAAAAAGACAACCATAACAATAAGAATTAATCCGACGCGAAAATATTAGCAATAAAAACGATAAATAAATGAAAATAGTTATTAAGAGTAAACTGATGACGGAATAGAAAGACAGTGAAAAATATCACAGAAAAATGAATTTCAATAACAGTTAAAAGCGAAATATCAAAATGATATGAAAGAGAATAAATAAGAAGAATAAAAAAGAATAATTAGATTCAATGATGATATGTGAAGAATAAGAGGCAAAGAATAACTTTATAAACCGAAAGTTGAATAACGAAAAATACAAAATGAATAAATATCGAAACAATGTATAATGAAGAACGAGTAACAATAAAATATAGAAAGTTGAAGTACAGATTGAAAGGAAAGACATAAGCGTTGAGTAGCGAAAATGTAAGGACAATAAATAACAGAAAGATCGTGAATCAATTTCAAAAGATAAGAAATAACATCACAGAGACAATTAAAGCGAATAAAGTCAAACGCAGTAAAGAGAAAAGATTGAAGAGTGCAAAGCAGTTAAATGCATGCAGAAACACAGACGAATGGAAGAAAACAATTTCGATAAATTAAAAGTTATTGGGAATCGAAAAATGAAAAATCAAAGGCTTAGAAACACTTAAAAACATCATGGATAAATTATAACGTGGAGACAACAAAAAATAGTCAAAAAATAAAATCAGCTAAACAACGAATAATACCCGAGACGCATAACGAGGAATACATTGGACAGTATTTAAACTGATATTGCTAGAATATATACTGAACCGCATAAATGTCAAACAAAAATTATAATAGTGAAGATTCAAAGTAAAATGTTAAAATAAAATGCAAAACAATAAAATCATCAATGAGGAAATATGAAAGTTAAAATACAATGAACAAATAAAATGAAAAGTAATGGCAGTGAATTGCGACAAAATATCGAATTTCAAAGTGTTGAAACAATAAAAACAAACAATATTGAACAGTTGAGGAACGAAAACAGCGAATGACATAACAAATGGATATAGAAAATAAAGAATGGAAACACATTTATCGAATGAGATTGAATCAGAAAGAACGTGAATATCGACAAACGAAATGAAAAGAGAATAATAATCTTTGAGTAATATATAAAGTAATAAATAGAGTGAAAGTAATTATTATGACAACTAATAACGGAAAATGTAAACGTATTGGAAATAGAGAAAAAATACTGTGAAAAAATTTGAATAAAAGTATAAATAAATTAACATTCAGTGACAATATAGAACAACAAAATCACGAGGTAGAGTAGATGTGAATCAAGGTTGGAGCATTAAAATGAAACTATTAAGATAATGAATAACACCAAAATGGTAAGAATATATCGAAGGTTGTTGAACAGCGTTCATACTGGAAAGTAATTCAAGTAATAAAGAAAATAAATAAATAAATATCGAAAAGGGTGAAATAAAAATACTAACCATAATTAATAGTAAGTTTGAGAAATATAACTGGGAATAACATATCTGAATGTTATAATAACGGATAATAATATCAAAAATCATAAATTGAAATCGAAAAATATTGAAAGGAAGAGGTATGTGAAAAGACAACCAGTGAGAACAAAGACCAAATATCAATGGTACAGAGAAATAGTAAATAACGCCGACCTAAATATGCAATATTACGCGATAGAACAATAAGTCAAACAAATACCAGACGCGGTTAAAGATGAGATTCATAAAGAAGTAGAATACTTACACAAATGTTGCATTAGTCAAATAAAGTGAGAATATAAGTGTTTATGCTTCCCTGTGGTCACTTCAGTTACTGTCGACAATGTGCTGAGACAATGAAAACTTGGGTACTTTGTAATAATAACATTGAAAAAATAAATAGTCAAGTTTTATGAATAAATGTAGTTGAATTAATCAATATTTAGTAGTTGACCCATCCAGCGCCTATATCTCTATATATAAAATATGAATATTTGTATGTAAAAGTAGGAAAGTAATGAATGAAGAAAGTTAAAAGTAAAAGCGCCCGGTCATCCAGAATAGAGTTGAAAAGGGATAAAAACACTTTTTGAGCTATCTTCGGGTAGTACGATTAAAAGCCAAATCGGGAGGGAATAACCGATCACCCAGAAGAGAAGTATATGACGACCTTCCGGATAGGTTTGCCAAGTTGAGAAGCTACTGTGGTTGGGCTGATCACCTTACCGTTGCAGTAGTGGATCAACAAAGCCGCTTTATGTTTTTAATTTGGGGGGTAGGCAAAGAATTCTCGGAAGAAGCAAAAAAGAAAGCGCGCGTAAATGAAAACAACAGAATAAAAAGTGAAGATTGAAAAATGAGACGAAAGTTGAAGAACGAAAATTAAAGAAATAATAATTAGTAAATAAATAACGAGCTCAAGAAAAGTATGGAGAGGAAAATCAGACAACGAAAGTTAATGAAGCCGGCGGGAGATAAAATTAGAAAAAATAGTTCTCAATCGTATTAACGGAGCATAGTTCTCAATCGTATTAACGGAGCATAGTTCTCGATCGTATTAACGGAGCATAGTTCTCAATCGTATTAACGGAGCATAGTTCTCAATCGTATTAACGGAGCATAGTTCTCGATCGTATTAACGGAGCATAGTTCTCGATCGTATTAACGGAGCATAGTTCTCAATCGTATTAACGGAGCATAGTTCTCAATCGTATTAACGGAGCATAGTTCTCAATCGTATTAACGGAGCATAGTTCTCAATCGTATTAACGGAGCATAGTTCTCAATCATATTAACGGAGCATAGTTCTCAATCGTATTAACGGAGCATAGTTCTCAATCGTATTAACGGAGCATAGTTCTCAATCGTATTAACGGAGCATAGTTCTCGATCGTATTAACGGAGCATAGTTCTCAATCGTATTAACGGAGCATAGTTCTCAATCGTACTAACGGAGCATAGTTCTCGATCGTATTAATGGAGCATAGTTCTCAATCGTATTAATGGAGCATAGTTCTCGATCGTATTAACGGGGCATAGTTCTCGATTATGTTAAAGAGCGTAGTTCTCAAATAAAAGAAATGTTCAAAAGAAAATCAGCTGAAGAAATCGAAGAAATTAGTGTAATAAAGAACAAGGAAACATCCGTGCACAAGGAGTTATGTGTTTAAAAGCTATAGCAAATGACGATTATAAAGATAGAGAAAGAAGTAAGAAAACGAAAATGACCCAGCAAACGATAATTATCGACAATAAATGACGGAAAGCGGAGAACATAAAATGAGAAAACGAAATTATAAAATAAAAGATGAGATTAGGCAAGCCAGATGAAGTCAAAACAAAACTGAGATAAATAAAACAATAAAAGATAAGGAGAAAAAGGGGAAAATAAAATTATATGGAGATAAATAGAAGGAAATGCGGAGCGTGATATGAATAAAAATAAAGTAAATGGAAAATGGGAATCGGGATTTGAACTGAATAAAAATTTACGGGGAGTAAAATAGCGTGGAAAGCAACATTGCCGAATGATTTGTTAAATATAGATAATTCTTACGACCATGTAGATAGTTAACAATTGTCATAAAATAAAATCAAAAGAAATAAATAACACGAATTTGAGTTATAACAAAAATGCAATAAATCCTGGGGATATGAATTATTATAGCTGCGAGTAAAATTAAAATAATAAAATTGGAAGTGACTGACAATATAGGAATCCTGAGAAACGAGGATAAGTTAACATTGATAAAAAACAAATGAGTAAAGAAAGTTTTGAGGGAATAAATAATATTTTAAACGCAACTATAAACTAAATACTGTTGGGTGGAATTAAAATTAATAACGCAGGGAAAACGAACGGTAAAGTGCTATACTATGTAATCATTTTGAGGTATGATTTATAAATGTATAATAAACAGTGAAGAGGCGATATTTTTCTATTCAGGTAAATAAATCAAACAGACCAATAATCCAGCATCAACAGCAACCAATCTAACAACCCAGTATCGACCGCAAACGAGTCAATAATCCAGCATCAATTGTAACCAAGTCAATCAAGAAATAGAACAACAAGACAAGATTCGAAAACGACGATGAATAACGAGAACTCTGAGACATATTGTGATTACTGTCTAAGACCAGGCCACGGATCTAGTGAATGTCATGGGTAACGTGGATGTTGGAATTGTGGAAAACTAGGGCATACCGCAACAAGATGCAGAATACCTAATAGATGTTTTCAATGTGAACAAGAAAATCACCTTACAGCTACGTGTCCAACAAGAAGAAATCAGGAAGAAAATAACAACACAAAAACACCAGCAAGCAAATTAACCGAGAGGCAAAATGAGATAGACATACCTACAAGAATGTGTAGCTATTTGACCAATAACAAGCTCCACGAAGAAAGGAATCAACAACCAGAAATAAATGTACTACAAAGTGTATCCACAAAATATCGGATAGAATGTATGTGAATAAAACATCAGCAAGACTGGAACACGTTACAGATTGCAGAAGCACTAGAAGCAGAAAAAAGATATAGTGAGATAATAACATTTCAAGCACGTATAGAAGAAGAACGTTGGAGAAGAAGAAAAGAGGAGTTGTTGAAAGATGATATTACGAAGTTAACGAACAATGATAGCCCAGTAAAAATGATTAACTAAATGTGGAGAAAATGAAGGAATGAGGCACTGAAAATCAATATGATGCGAGTAATTAAAAATAATGAACCAAGCGTGCAAAGAATTCCACAAACAATAATTGAAAGTGAGATAATCGAAAGAATGGAAAAAGTAAAGTTAAATCATGAGGATAAAAATGAACCAACAACGGAAATGATGTAAAGAGAAATGACTAAATAATAAATCAATTCGGAAATATAATGTCACAAAAGAACTCTAAATTGCTAATAAACGAGAAAAACGAAAAGAAAATGAACGTCAATGAAGAGAATGCAAAAGGAATACATGAAACTACCGAAATCGAAAAAATAAACCAAACCAAGAAGAAAAGGAGAAATGAAACCGAATTCAAACCAGCATATAAAACTTATGATAACGCTGTGAAATACTGTAATAAATGCCGACGACAAGGTCACAATAAATGCAAATGTTATAGAGATGAAATAAGTCGAAATGATCAAAGAAATGGACACATGAAAAATTAGCGGTATTGTGCAAAGTTATGTTACGAATGTAGCAAAGAAGAACATTAGCGAAAAGCTGCCAAAATACGAAAGATAAATTGAGAAATCTGCTACAAAGACATAATAGATAACAGAACAATCAAATGTATGTAAAGAAAAGAATTTGTCAGTCTAAAATAGAGAAGTATCAATCAACTATAATAACAAGACAACAATTTACAAATAAAGAAAGGCAAAAGAATGGACCGAATAAACAGCCGAAAATTAACCCATACGCAATATCAAGAAGGCAAGTTATAGAAAAAATTAGAATAATAAGGGAATTGATTGTAAAAGTAACTAAACAGGATGAAAAAATTATAATGTGGAAGCAAGTAGCAGAAAACAAATCAAGAGAGAGTGAAACACTAATGTCAACAGTACTCAGACTGAAGGAAGAGGTAATGTTATCAGAATTAAAAATAAACGATATGAAGGAGGAACACAAAAATGTGAAATATTGATTGGATGTACAAAAGTGGTAAATATGAAGAAGACTAAAAGAGATATGGCGAATAAAATGGAGATAAACAGTGAAGTGTAGACGAAAAGGTTCAAAAAGAAATGTATATACATTAAAGTAGTATCAAAGTCTATGAAGAAATCTATGTATAAGTAAATAAAATAGAAGTAACAAAAATAAAATTAGATGTAGATATAGATTTTAATGTAGACACAACTGAGTATTGGTGTATATGTAGTTTAAAAAAAAAAAAAAAATTTTAAAATGAAAAAAAAAAAGTGAAAAGTGAAAAGTGAAAAAGCAGTCCTAACCGAAGATAGAATTTTGATAGCATGAAAAAATTGATTAGAAAAATCAATGTCGAGGACGACATTTTTGCGAAGACCGAGGAAGATACGCCTAACGATGAAGACAATGACAATCAACAATAAAACAACAACGAGAAAAGAAACAACGAAAAGAAAGGAAATGGCAAGGAAAAGAAAGCTAACGAGGGTAACAACAATAAAAACAACAGAAACAACAAAAAACGAAAACAAAAAGACGAAATATGGAAAACGCACTATATGCCTACCTGAAGTAGAAATAAATTGGAAAAATAATATCATGACGTTATCAATGATACTAATAACTTAGAGATTAACCATATCCAAGCAACGGTTGAGGGAAAGAGAAAGTATAAGAACGAATTATATGCAAAATGTCAACATCAACGGTCAGACGATAAATCAAATATGTATAGCAAGAATTGAACGAGACGAAAGAAGAAACAAAATATGTCAAGAGTTAATATTAGAACAAGAAAATCAAAAACAAAGACATGGACTAAAATCGTTAATGAATTACTGGATGACAAAGGAAACGCGAGGAAACCTACAGATAGAGAAAATTAGAAAAACCAATAGAAGTAACAAAAGGAACAACAATAACTCAATATGTGATGAAAGGAGAAAAACAATGAAAAGCAATCGATAACGAAAGGCAAATGGGAAACCGTATCAATGAAAACTGAGGAACTCAAAAACGAAAGCAAAAAAATTGGCTAAAATTAGGAAAATTCGGCTGAGAGTCAAAATTGCGAGAACAAATACTAGAAGCTAAAATGGAAATGTTTTAACACGAAAATAAACTGTGCAAACAGAAGCGGTGGAATGAGGTGGTCCAACAAGTCAGAACCCCTCCTAAATTACAATCAGTATAATTAATGGGTATATGAGTGTATATATTGTATAAATATATGTATATAAGTATTATAAAAGCGGTATGTATAATATATAACCCTACAAATTTTTTTTAACGTTTAAAATTAGATGAGAAAGAGAATGGTGAGTATAAAAATAAAGGAAAATGAATCAAAACTATCAAGGAGGCGTAAACGGAGAAGCGGTCACTGAGATGTGGAAACAGCAGAGAATTACGTTAACAATTACAGGAAGCCTACTACAAGAACAATGGCAGACAGTCAGATGATGCTGAGAGAAGTGTTAAATACGAATTATTACAAAGGTTAATACAACTTTTGGAAGTAGAAGAGCATGAACAATGAACTTAATGGTTATCGAATCAAGAGAAAGAGATACAAGAGCCGGACTCATCAAGTAGCATAGAATAGAGTAATGGCGAAACACGTATAGATGCAAAAAGACTAAATGTATAAAAGTAAAAAAAAAAAAAAAAAAAACGTAAAGCCTCAATGTATAGAAGTAGAAAAGAAATTACAAAAAAAAAAAAATAATAAATGAAAGTATATTATCAAGTAACAAGTATAACGGATTAGGAATAAAATCAATAAAAGAAACGCAGGAAGATCGGGCAACCATTAAAGAGATATTAACAATGAAGATAAACTGTCCAAATCAATCATGCGATTGGAAATGAAAAATCATAAATGCAATAGAACATGTGGGCAAATACTAGTATAAAAGAGAATCTTTCAAAAGATATCAACGATTAATAAACAAAGTGAACGGAAAAACAACATGAGAAAATCTGTGAGGAATGGAAAGAAAAATGAGAATATTTCACTATAACATGAACCTGGAAGCAGATACAAAAGGAAAATGTGAATAAAATAAAAAGAAAGTTGGCGAAAAGTTCAAGGGGTTATAACCAAATCAATGTGTAATGGAAGAGGAAGTAGAGTTAAACGAGCACTGGGAAAAATGTAACAAAAAAAAAAAAGAAAACAGAATTACCAGTGAAGAAATGGGGATGCGAAGTAAAGACACCAAAAGAGGAAATGTTTTAAAATTTGCAAGATACTGTCGAAGAGCATGTGAACATATGGATAACCGATCGAGTATGCCGAGGAGTGAAAATTGTATATAAATAAATATATGTGTATATAATGTAAAAGTAGAACCCATAAAACACTAAAATACAGATGCGTAAAATTAAAATGATAACCATCGTTAACGATAAAACTAATTGTAAAGTATAATTATAGAAAATGAATATCAGAGAAATAATTATCGAAGTAAGAGCAGACCTCACAATATTGATGAAGATGAAGTTAATAAAACGAACAGAGCTATATTGATAAAAAAACGAAGAGATGGAAATAGTGAATAAAATAAAACAGAGGTTAGAAAGTGCGAATAAATGGAATAACAATGACAAAGAAAAGCCGAAGAAGACAAAAAAAACCTTAAAACGAAACAAATGAACCACATAATGAGACAAACTAAAAAGGTATATGAAAAAGGGATAGAAGAGTTCAAAAGAGTGATAAAGGAGAAAATGAAACAAAAAGCCGAAAAAGAGAAAATATCAAACCTGTCATACCAAAAGCTGAAAGCGCAAAAGGAGAAAACTAAGCAATATAAAGAGCGAGCGGAAGGATGGGAAGAGAGTTCAGAAAAAAAAATGAATACTTAAAATAAGTGAGAAAAATTTACGAAATATATTAGGAACAAAAATAAAATAAAATAAAAATAAACCATGAAAAAGTATTGTTAGAATTGGTAAACAGAAACAACAACTAATTTGAAAACGAAGTGTATGAATTGGGTAGAAACAGAATCGAATAAACTAAACAAAGAAACGAATAGAGTATCCAAGCAAAGTCATAGATGTCGCATACACCAGTTGCTTAACCTAAAGATAAAAAAAAAATAATAAATAAGAGAACTCCGAACCCAAGCGGAAGACCAGAAGATAAAAACTAGTCACGAAAACATAATGTTGGAGTTATTAAACAGAAGAAATGACCAGCTAAAAGACAAAGTAGATGACTTAAACCAACGATTAATTGAAAAAAAAAGGCGGCTCAAATATCTTAGCTAATAGCAAAGGCCACTTACCATCAATGTCAAGCCGATGAGGAAAGGAAACAAAAAGAAGAACTTGAAGTTCAAGTTGAACAAGTCAGAAGCGAGATCAGAGTACGAGAAAAGTTATACCGCACCAAAAAGGAACAGATATTATAAGTGACCGAGTGGTCGAAAGGGATGGAAAAGTGTGAGAAATGGTAAATGGACTAAAGAAGCAGGCAAAATCATGGAAGCAAAAGTACCACGCAACAGTAAAAAGAACTAAAAGATTTAAGACAGAAATGGACATCTTTTGATGATTAAAGGATATGGGAACAGATAGAAGAGATTTTCAAACGAAACCTAATTTACAAGAAAGAAGGGCAAAGAATCTCAGAAAATTCACCACTATCAAAGCCAACCAGAAAAAGAAAAAAAAAATGCAAACCATAGTGAGAAAAATCAACGAGGATAAAGAACAAAGTGATCTACAAATCGAAATAGAAGGACAAAGATTAGAATATGCGGAACGAAACTCTAATGGTTACAAAATAATGAGCAAGCAAAGAGATCTTGCGCTGCACAAACATAAAACGTTACGGGAAAGCAAAAAAAAAAAAAAAAAAAAAAGAAAACAAAATAAAAGACATTTCAATCGAAAGTGAAAGAGATGCAAACAGAGATCGAAAGAATTAAAGATCCGAGAAAATACGAGAATATTGGAAGTAGAAGTAGTAGACCTAATGGAATAAATCAACAAGCTATCATATTTATTGGATGAGGAACTAAGCATCTCAATGACGTAACAAGCTAGAATAAACGAAGTTGTGTGCACACCCATCAGTAATCTGGATACTATTAATACAGACACCACAACCCCAAAGAGCATCAGAGGATGAAAAATGTTGAAAAATATAAAAAACGTATGTATAAAAAGAAGGAGTGTGTGTAAAGTGTAAATAGAAATTGTGAATAGAGACAATGTAAATAAAACGAAAAAAACGAAATTTAATCAAAAAACAAAAATGATAAAAAATAGAAAACCAAAAAAATCTTAAAAAAAAATCATAAAAAGATAACAACCAACGAAAATCAAAAAAAAACAGAAATATAATAAAAATAACAGAAAATAATCAACAATGTAGGTTTAAATCTGCGAGACCGTTAACAATGAAAGATTGTACACAACAACCAATAAAAATTGAAGTGGAAAAAGAGGATTTAAAATCAGTTTGATGCAAAATTGAAGAGATAGTAGAAACTGTAATCAGCGAACAAGAGGAGGAGATAGAAAACCTGAAAATAACGATGAAACAACAAGCACAAGAAATAGACAAAATCAAGAGTCAATAGTTTCAGTAGAGGAACCTGATAAAGGCGCTAATGGAAGAATATCGGTTACTGAGTAACTAGCGAGAAGAAGTGTAGGAGGAAAACGAATGGCTGAGACGACAATTGGATATAAGCCAAGAATGGAGACAAAAATAGAGGAACTAAAGAGAGAATTAGTCATGAAATGAGCAAACAATGTATTGGAAGACCATTAGCAAACGGTAGTAAAAAGATTCCAAAGGAAATATAAGGAAAAAAAAAAAAAAGTTAAATCGGGCATACAGAAAATTTGAAAGGCGAGCGATTAAACAATACTGAAAGCCATTTAAACTCAACCAATGAATTCAAGCACTAGAAGACAATAAAAGACAGAAGAAAGCGATGGAATGAAAAGACAAAATTATCGCAGCAATACCCGAAAAAGAAGTCTCATTCTAAAAGCAGAAATGTAAGTAAACCGACATGAGCGAGAAAAAAGACTCAACGCTAAAATAAAAATCGAAAAATCCAAGTGTAAATAAAACAAATGAAACATTGGCTAAAACTCATTCTCGTTGTTACCCTCACCCTCGTCATCAAATCAACTTTACAACCAGAAATGATCCAGACAATACCCGGAAACCAAATCGAAACCAAATAGAAGCTCAGAAGAATCGAAACCCTGAAACAAGAACTTATCCAAATACAAATTCAATGCCTGAAGAAAACTCCCTTGTAGAAACATCAATCCACAGCTAACCAGAACAATTAACCAATCTCGAAGAACTCTTATCAATTACAACAACCTCTCCTACTCACCAAATCAAAGAAAACTCGAACACTAACCAATCTCGAAAATTACCTACAAAGCCTGGTAGTCGTTGAAACCAGTGCAATCCTTATCCTAATCTTCGTAACTATCTATCGAATCGTAAAAACCTGTTGAAAGCTGCAAATGTAAAGAAGCTGCAAGTTAAAGAAAACCCAAATCAAACAATCAAATTCAAGAGAATTTAAAAGCAAAAACCCAATATCACAACAATCAAAGAACCAATTCGTCCAATTCAAACCCAACAGTCGAGAACCAATCAAAGACACCAAATGAAGATGACATCCCTAATCCCAACTACATAGATTGATTGCAAGCCAAAATGACAATAACTATAGCTACTATTATTATGTAAATACGTGCATTCTAACTGTGATATAAAAATTTTCGATGTATATGACCTACCGCCTTATGTGGTTTCTGCTTGAAGCTTGTAAATTGACATTACTCTGTTTCATGAATGCGTAAAAGTATTAACTCTATATGCGTATGTATAAAGTATGTGAATGTGGCGGCTAGACCAATGTTGGCCTAGACCGAGAAATTGCGGGGCGCAATTTAAACGGCCTAGGGAGTGGTTTGTTGGGCTATAAGCCATAATTTAAACAAAAATGAAAAAATTGTGTAAATTAAAACAAAATAATTAAGGAGGTTTGAAAATTATCAATATGGCTGCTGTAACATAAGCACGTACCGCAAGCAGAAATCAAAAATAAAATAAAAAAAAAAACATATTAAATAAAACAAAATAAAAAACATAACAAAATTAAATAAAACAAATATTAATTAAAATCATTGAAAAGCCTACGGATGCAGAAAGAAACACAAAACCAAAAAATAAAACCGCCAAAACCTTGCAAAAGAAGGTTTAGAAAATACATAGGCGGAAGCGGCGACCAAAAAGTTAAATATCAAAGGGTAAAAAGAGAAACAATCATAAAGAATGGTTAAATAATAAAAAATAAAAATTCACGAAATATTGAGAAAATAATATCAAAAAATAGAGAAAAATAAGGAGAAAAATAAAATATTTAAAATAAAAATAAAGCAATAAAACCCCCCCGAAAAATAGCCGAAAAAGGCTCAAAATACTCTGATTGGTCGCACCCAGGCATGAAATGACTATATATACAGCAGTCATTTTCATAATTTTTAGACATTGGTAGACATTTTGTTGACACAAAATTTTTAGACATTTGTAGAGAAAATTTTGTAGACACAAAATTTTTAGACTTCACTGTTTATGCCGATGTATGACAATTTTTCAAATTTATATGCTTGACTGACAAACTTGTCGATCGTAAGTATTGTTTTTGTATAAATATATTTTTCCAAGTTAATGTTTTGTTTAATTTAACTTATTCTGGATGGCCGCAATGTCTTTTGGCATCGCTCGGCAGGTCCCCCTTAA
The DNA here is from genome assembly GCA_022537955.1 of Schmidtea mediterranea. Lineage (NCBI taxonomy): Eukaryota > Metazoa > Platyhelminthes > Tricladida > Dugesiidae > Schmidtea > Schmidtea mediterranea. The sequence continues at coordinate 112,743,763 of CM039681.1, forward strand.
CTTATTTATATTCATTTTGCTTATATTAGTTTGTGGAAAGTGTTAGTGCAAAATTCAATTTCCTCAGTTGATTTTGAGGAATGTTGAGGTGTTGCCTTGTCGCTAACCACCCTTCGGTGTCTGCCGGCATGGTCAGGTCTTGTCACACTGATCGCGGAGTAGGACGCCGTCGTACTTCACCGTGGCGGCCATTTCAATGTTGGTCGGAACGGTAAAAATTAATATTCGGGAAGATCGCCATAATTAAGGGGATAACATTTATGTAAATGTTTAAGTAGGAAAATTGAATTTTTAATTTAACTCCTGCCGATTATTATATTTTCAAGGGTACGACTAGTGATAGAAATTTAGGTCAACGAAAGTATAAAGTCGGTTTAGATCACGTACATTGTTTGATAATCATCGTGGTGGAAAATTAAAATAAAAGGATACATTTTGGCATAGATCTGTGAGATGATAATATAGAGATTAACGAATGGTGGTAACTGTAGCGACCATAGGAAAGCAAATATGAGTTGTTGGACTAAAATAATGATCTTATAATAATGCATTCATTTCAATTTACCATAGGCTAACGTTTGCATGAAACAAGGAATTTTCCATAAAATAAGGGCGGAACGCTGCCCAAATTTTTGAAAAATATTTTAATAAATAAACAGTAATGATGACAAATTGATATAGGAATTGTAGAAATAGATGATTATGGACAAGCGTATAGATAGAAAGAGACGTAAGACCTTCCATCGGCAGTCAGGAACCCGAAAGTGAAAATATCATGAGGAGTAGTTCTAGAAATGGAGCTCACCTGCTCATGAATTTTCAGCTGCTATATACAGTACCAACATGAGCTTGCTCATGGGTATATAGTGGTAGGATTAAAATTGTGGGGCGTCTGGGTGAGACAGCATAGACCCTAGGAAAAGAAGGTATTTTGATAGAGGGAAATAGGTTTGAATAAGCTTTACACAGATTTAAACAAATTAATTACACCCAGTACACCAGCAATCTATTGAAAATTAGTAGCATAATTCATCATATATTGAAAATTCGTAGTAGCATAATCCATCATATATTGAAATATCATAGTAGCATAATCCATCATATATTGAAAATTCCAATCAGCGCACACTACTACAAGCAGTCTACAAGTGAGACTGAAAATTGATATTTCAATCAAGTTGGAAATAATACTGGCAAGTAGTTGTATTAATTTGTGAAAACACATCAGTATATATACCTACAATTTGGCCTTAACCTTGCGTGTTAATTTTATTGCGATTAAACAAAATTCGACCTTGAAATTATTTGTGTTACCTAAATTAAATTTTTATTAATTTCTTAATTTAAATTGGTAATTTATTTTTAACATTTTTAATAAAATTTATTCAGCCAAAAATATTTTATTTTTATTCATTAATTTTTTCTTTTATATAAATGATCATTTTACGGTCAAATTTTCTTGTTATTATGTTATTTTTTATTTAGATTTCGTGCAGTATTTATTTTATTTTACTTTTATGTTTTTGATTTTATATTTATTTATATTTTCTCAGATTTTAAGTTATCTTGGAGCTGGGTTTTCGTGCTTTATTACTGATGCATTTAAACAATTCTCAAAGCTATTTGTGTTCTGGCCCAACACTAGAATGAAAGACAAGTCAACACTACTTAAACAAAGAAAAACCTATCGGGATACAGTAAATTCACTATTTTGTATTTGCTCGATTTTGTGTTTTAGTTTATATGCTAAATTACAGTTTAATTTCTTGATGTGTTCATAATATTCAATATTGCTTCAACTAAACAAATTTCAAAATTACTTTCTTTTTTTAATATTCATTTTATAATTAATAGTTACTATATGAAAAATAATTCTATTTTTAATAATTAAAAGATTTTAATAGTTTTTTAATACATTATAAATTATATTTGTGACTTAAAATAAAATAATAATGAAATTGTGTCATATGATAGTTGTTTTAAATTGTCAGATGAAATTTCAAATTGATTTAAGAAACAATTTTATTGTATTTAGTTAAAAATTATAAAATAATGACTGAACCAAATAATCCAAAATTTATTGAGGTTATAACAAATAAATGGATTTTGTGTTTATTTTCTGAATAATAGGAAGTCGATAATATACGACATGAATTAATGGAAAAATTAAAAAGGAAATGGGTTTTAATTGATGAAAAGTATGGTATGCAAGAACGTCTTCGATCAGCTAGAATTTGGGCTCAAGAAAATCCAACAGTTACACTAATTTTAATATCCACATTTGTTATATGTTCTTTGCCATTATTTTGTTTTCTGATTTCTCTAGGTGGGATATTTTTCATCATTATAACGGGATTTGTTATGTTTGAAGGTTAATTTTAAATTATATTGCTGTATTTACTATTATTATATAGGTGCATTGATAACTATATCATTATTAGTAATTGGATTTTTTTTACTTGTTGGAGCATTCTTAACATTTGGATTATCATCAGTTCTGCTTCTTATTTACGTTGTGTTAAAATATGGTAAACAATTTCTTAATTAATTAAGTACAATTCCTAAAATTAAAATAGTTTGGTATTTGATAAAGTTAAAAAAATTTAGGAACGATTAAACTATTATTTTCTTTTATAAATGCTAAAGCTTATTAATAAAGTTATTTGTAATAAGTTGAAATAAAATTTACATTAAAAATTTTTACTTGCAATCTGTTAATGGATCTTATTTTTCAGTTGGTTCTTATGTCGAAAAATTAAAATCTTTAACTAATCGAAAGCACGATTAATTCAATAATTTTTATGGCCAACCCTGTGAAGAAATTTCAGACTTGTTTATAACAACATAATTGATTGACAAATTATGTATAAAATTATCTGTTGTTGATTTTTGTTATATTTAATAAAGATTTGGCTCTTATTTCTTTTTATTAAATATTTAATTTTGTAAATTTCTCAAATCCCAATACTAACTCCGTTCAATTATTTATTAAAACAAATTAAAATAAATTGACTTGAATAAAGAAAATTTTTATTTTTTTGGATGAAGTAATATTGATATTTCAAATTGTCACAAAAAGAATTTTAAACGAAAAAGAATCAAATAAACAATAACAATAAGAAATTTAATACACTCATCGGTATTGAAAATATTTTTCTCCTCAAATCCTTCAGTTAATAAGTGAAATCGTTCAATAAAACTAGTGACTGTTTCAGTAGATACTTCATTTGACTCACCATCAAGTATTTTCTGAGAAATTCCTTCGCGATTTTTAAATCTAGCCAACCAACCGTTTGAAGCTTGAAATGTCGTAATGCCAAATCTTTCGGCAAACGCAAGTGCAACTTCCTGGATCATTGTTCCAGATATTCTGGCGTTAATTGATCTCAGTTTTTGAAACCATATTAAGACCGCGTTGTTTATTTCATCAAAACAATTTTTTTACGTTTTCTGCAAAGATTTGAATTTTCATGTTCAAATCTTTTACGTATTTCAAATTCTTGCTTTTTTATTCGATTAACAGCTGTTTTACTAATTTTGAATAACTGTGCTGTCTTTCGTTCACCCGAGCACTTTTCTTTTAAATGGTTAAGAACTGCAATTTTTTTATCGAGAGATAACTCGTTTCTCTCCTTTGATTTGGGATTTCTACTCATCAGCAATAAATTTATTGACAGTCTAGGGATAATTTTTATTTATATATTGATCGAAATTACTCTATTCGATATAATAAAGTATGCCTATTTAAATATGAATGATAATATTTAAATAATTTCATACGTGTTTCATATCAAAATAAAGGTTTACTTTAGTCATTTAATTCAAAGATGTTGTCCATGATCAAGACAATTTATGATAGAAAATAGACGTGAGGGACCACAAAATAGTGGTCCCTGCCACGAATGAAGAGGTGGTCCTTTTATTAAGTACTGAAACCATTATTTCACTGGGAAATTTGCCAGGACTACCTAAAAATGCCCCGTTTAAAGAGTTGCCCCTCTTGAAGAGGTGGTCTTTTGTGGGGGTTTTACTGTATTCACAAAAAACATTTACAAGCATTAAAAAGAAATAAAGCAGCCCAGAAAGAACAGGTAAAATGACAAAGGCCGACTAAAAATTATAAAAAATAACCAATTGTTGAGGATACCTAAATAATATAGTAAAATAATTAATAAACATGTAAAATGATTGTGGGAAACAATCATAAGTGATTAAGATGTGATTCTGGAGCTTAATAGAAAGGGAATGAATAATAAATGTCCAATACAGAGAAGGAAATAAGAGAAAATCAATAAAAACAGACAATTAAATAAAGGAAGGTCATTTATAATTAACAAGTGCAAATTTAGAAAAACAAAAGCAAAATTTGCACGTTATCTCGAAAGCCCTTTCAAGATAAGGGAAGGAATGTTGTTTGGGAATCCAGGAAAGGTAATCTCTAAAAATTGTTTATCTGAACACCTGTCAGTGATTATAGAGGCTCAAATGGAATTAGCGGTGAAATATATTGGAAATTCTATTTGACACCAGTAAGCGTTATTGATTAACAGAGTATAAAAAGGGAACGTAGTTAGAGAGAAATTTGACAGAATTCGACGAATAATTGGAAAGGAGAAAATTATTGAAGAAAGGTATTAAAGAGAAATTTGGAGAAAACTTAAAGTTGAAATCAAGGAAAAGAGAAATTTGAAACAGATATTAAGCGAAGTCAAAGCTGAGCAACTAAATCAGATTTATCGATCTCAGAAACCGGTCACAGTAGTCAAGTGATTGTGAAATCCAATTGATCCAAAAAGTGCTATTCTTCCCGAAAGGTTGTAATAAGCAACAAGTCGTGACTGTAACAGATAATTCTTTGTGTTATTTTAAAGTGAAGATAAAGTGTGTTAATCAATAAAGTTTATATCGTTTGGAGTTTATTACTGTTGTTTAAAAGCACGCTTGGAGTTAGATTGACAATACATCCTATTCAAATTCACCGACAACCCCAACAAAATGAAAATCAAAATAATTAAGAAGAAAATTATTATTTTTGAAAAAATTAGAGTACTTAAAGCATGATTACGCTTGTATATTTTTGCATGGAATAATAAAATAGGACTTTGGTTTTATTTTGTTGGTTTTCTTAACTAAAGTAATTATTAAAAGAGACTACCGGGCGAATATGTATGCTGGTGCTAGAGGTGAAATTCTTAGTCCATCAGCAGATAAACTACTGCGAAAGCATTTGCCAAGAATGTTTTCATTAATCAAGAACGAAAGTCAGAGGATCGAAGACGATCACATATCCTCCTAGTTCTGACCATAAACTATGCCAACTGACAGTTAGTAAAGATGAATTATTTCTTCTTACTAGAAGTCACAGGGAAACCAAAGTCTTTGGGTTCCGGGGAAAGTATGGTTGCAAAGCCGAAACTTAAAGAAATTAAAGAAAGGGCACCACAAGGAGTGGAGCCTGTGGCATAATTTGACTCAACACGGGAAATCTCACCCGGTCCGGACACTGTGAGGATTGACAGATTGATAGCTCTTTCTTGATTCGGTGGGTGGTGGTGCATGGCCGTTCTTAGTTGGTGGAGCGATTTGTCAGGTTAATTCCGATAACGAACGAGACTCTGACTTATTAAATAATGAATTTATATTCAATTGTAAATTCTCACTTCTTAGAAGAATAAATAGAGTTTAGTTATATGAAATATACCAATAACAGGTCTGTAATGCCCTTAGATGTCCGGGGCCGCTCGCGCGCTACAATTGCAGTACTAACAAGTTTTCCTAACTAGAAATAGTCGGGTAATTTCTTGAAACACTGTCGTATCAGGGATTGTGAATTGAAATTATTTCACATGAACGAGGAATTCCTAGTAAGCGCAAGTCACTAGCTTGCGCTGATTACGTCCCTGCCCTTTGTACACACCGCCCGTCGCTACTACCGATTGATAAAATAAGCCAAAAAGAGAAGACAGGTCTGATATGATTGGACTAAAAATACAAAAAATCAATAATTTAAGAGCAATTTCAGCACATTCATATCGTCTAAGAACTATCGTAGTAAAAATTTTAATATAATGCAACATAATATATTGTTAAGTTTGTTAGTAAGGTAACGTCTAACACAATCGAATATCTGACTCCAAAATATTATTTGTATAATGAAAACAAACAACATTGTCTTTTCAAATATTTATATACGATAAATACAAATATGGATTAATATGACAAAACAAACTTATTTAAAAACGACCGCTAATGCTCAAGAAAGAATATCGGTTATTACCAACCGTCCTCGAGATATTTCAAAGTTGGCGAAAGCTGTATCCTAGTAGATCAGCAGCTCCGCTATACGGTGATAGGAACAAGATGAGGGTTTCCCGAGATTTTACCCGCGATCGATTATCACCCAGAATTTGGTGATAACGTTTAGCCTAAATAAGACTACCATTTGAAGTTTAATCACAACAACAGCAATGCAGTTTCCCTCGAAAACTGATGACAAAAAAAAGATTTAAGCAAACGCTTAAACTGTTACAATTAAGATATCAGTCTTTTAGAATAAGGTAACGTAGCAATATAATTACTATTTAGCTTTTGAATAATAATTTTCTGGAAATATCGCTTCAAATCTCAGTTTATTAATTTGTGAAAATTCTGATTTTCTAGTCGTTTTATATTACTTTCCGCTACATTTAATCCTTGAGATTGTAATCAATCCTCAAGATTTTTTTCAAAATTTTCCACAAATAATTATCCAAATGTCGCTATTATCTCCAATCCGTCAGTTCAAGCTGTTACTAGATTATTATTCTTGCTGACAATAATTCTTTTTTCAAGCTGTTTATCTCCTGTCCTTTCTAATGATTTCCTTAAATACTATTTTCAAAATAAACCAATATTTATTTTAAGTAATTTAATATTACTAAATTTAAATTATCTATATTATTTTATTATTTATAATTACTATTTATATTTATTTATTAATTTTAGTATTAAATAACTGTTGGGCCAAGACACGATTTTGTTTAAATGAATCGGTAACACGCACGCAAATACAATATGAAGATTTAAAATCAGACCCATAAAAGATCAACTAACCATGCTAAAATATGAGAGGGAAACAATTAAATATAAAATCAAGAAACACAAAAGTAAAATAAAATAATAACAAAGTGCAAGAAGATCCGCACGAAATAAACATAGAAATAACATGAGAACATGAGAATTTGACCGAAATTTGACAATTTACCAAAAAAAGCGAAAGTCCATGCAAATGGAACTAAAATTAAATAATTTGAGTTGGAAACAATTCAATTCAAAAAATCAAAAAAAAAAATTGTCAAATTAAATTACAAAAATAATAAAATTAAGATTAAAATATACCAGAAAATCACAAGGTCAAATTTTGTTTTACTACATCAAATTTAACATGCAAGGTTAGGGTCGTACAATAGATATGTATACAGATTCATTTTCACATAATTTTAATCAGTTTTAAAAACTCGAATCAGTTTTTGGTAACAAAAAAACCTTTTTTTTCCGGCCCACAGCCGACACATCACCACAAGTCAATAAACTATACATACCGCATCGAATTGTGTAAGTGCGGTGTAAGACCGCCAATAATTCGTGCCCGTGAAGGCTACGGCATGAGAACGCAGTAGCTGAAACGTAAATTATTATTCCGTATAGGGGAAATGGGTTGAAGAGGAAATAGTCTTTTGGCTAGTCCATCATCACCCTTTTCCTGTAAACTCGTCCTAAATTACAATAACAAACTGCTCAAAATCAAAACACTGAGTAGTTCAGTGGGCACTCCTAAACTCATAATGTGAACACAATTTTATCCTAAGGTAAATCTAGGGAAGGTGAGGGGGGTATTAACGCGAAAAAATCATTGCTATGCCAATAAATTGTGATCCTAAAAAGTAAAGACAATAAATATGGTAAAATCTTAATAAAAAATCTAGTCTTCTGTTCTCAGATTTTGCTACAACTAAACCACAAAATCACATTCGATAGGTAGGACGCCCATAATTTCGTTGACTTAAAAAATTATTTTAAATTTACCCGTAGTACTGCGAAACCGCTAATTAATCACGCCATCAAATCTCCCGCTAGATATACAATTTGTAATGAAAATTGCTTTTAGGTCGCACATTTACTAGTGGTGGGTTTCTGGGTGTTGATATTTTGAAACTATATAGTTGTTACCCAGACAACCCCATACAAATATTCTTCGCTTACCACTTGGCACCCGTTGCTAAGCAACGTTGGAACTGTATTCGAGTGGGTGGATCGTCCGCAAAAAGTGAGCGCTATTGCTAATCCTATAATTGACCGAACGATCCATGGGTTCAACGAGCTGCCGATAGAAGGCCTGTGCTCGATTTCGACTTTTAGGTCCCATTATTCTTTTATCTCTATACTCTCATATCATTCATTGTTATGTCTATTCCCATAGTCCTTCTTATCGTCGTCCGTGTTGATGATTATTCTTGGGCCTGTACACCCTTTGTTATGTTAAATATTCACACACTAGCTCTCTTACTCTTATCCCTATTATAACTACAATGTTCCCTATTATTATTACTAGCATTATCATTGTTGCTATTATATGTATTACCTTTATTAATTGTTACTACTATTACCTTTATTATTATTTTTATACTATATAATTACCATTACAGTTATTATATTACTACTATTAACATCATAATTTTTATCATTACTATTATAGGTACCATGATCATTATTATTATTATTATTATTATTATCCTCATTATTATTATCATTATTATTATAATTATTATTATTATTATTATTATTATTATTATTATTATTATTATTATTATTATTATTATTATTATTATTATTATAATTATTATTATTATTATTATTATTATTATTATTATTATTATTATTATTATTATTATTATTATTATTATTATTATTATTACAATTATTATAATTATTATCAATATTATTAACAAAATTTTGTGTAGGGATTCGTCCTTATTCCTCAGCTTTAAGAAATATTTTTCTTATATAAAAATTTAGCCGTAATCCATCTGTATTTCCCCGGTTTTCGGTAAAGTATTTTTGTTGATTCGAAAAATTTTAGCAGCGTTCCGCCCTTAATTTACGGTTTTATCCTTATTCTGCAGTTTTCGATAAAGTATTTTCATCGATTCGGAAAATTGGAGCAGCGTTCCGCCCTTATTTTACGCGTTCCACTTTTACTTTACTATTTTCAATAAGTATTTTAATTACTTCGAAAAATTTGAGCAGCGATCCGCCCTTATTTTACGTTTATAAGAATATTATACTAATAATCGAACGACAATTCGCTTTTGTTTTACTATTTTCTATAAGCATTTTAATCATTTCGGAAAATTTGAGCAGCGTTCCGCCCTTATTTTACGCGTTCCACTTTTACTTTACTATTTTCAATAAGTATTTTAATTACTTCGGAAAATTTGAGCAGCGATCCGCCCATATTTTCCGCCTCAACTCAAATTAATTTATTTAATTCTTATTTAAAAACATTATTTTTCATGATTTTGGTCGTTCGGATTAATCTTTTTCCGATGGCTATTCATTTTAACTGTTGCAACGATTTCGCAATTTTCCCCACTACCCATTCCATCTCTTTGCCCTTAAGATCTATGTATGTTCATTTCATAATTAATGAGTGCCCACTGGACTACTCGGTGTTAGATATTTTGAGCCGATTGTTGTTAAAAATTTATGTTAATTTTACAGGAAACGGATGATGAAGGAGCAGCCAAAGGACTACTCATTTACCCTCCAAGTTTCCTTATCTATGGATAATATTGACGTTCCAACTCCTGCGTTCAGCATGCCGGAGCCTTCACGGGCACGAATCATTGGCGATATTCCACGCACTTACATGGTTCGAACAATATGTTTGATTTTAATAACTTGTGACGTGTCTTTGGCTGTGGGCCGGAAAAATTTCGACAATTTGAAAAATTAATTTATGCATTATAATAATTTATTAAAACCAAAATTAAATTACCAGATACATCTATCAAATTAAAATTCATAAATATATCTTCTTAATAATCCATAAAACATCGACCAATGAATCCATTATTCACAGATAAATATATTAATTCAAAGTAAAAATCCATCAAATTAAAATTCATAAATATATCTTCGTAATAATCCATAAAACATCGATCAATGAATCCATTATTCACAGGTAAATATATTAATTCAAAGTAAAACAGTTGAAATCAAGTGTCAAAGTACGACGGAAAATCAATACTGAAAATTAAGATTAAGATTTGTCAAATCATATCAGTATATATACCTATAATTTGGCCTTAACCTTGCGTGTTATTTTTTATTGCGATTAAACAAAATTCGACCTTGAAATTATTTGTGTTATCTAAATTAAATTTTTATTTATTTCTTAATTTAAATTGGTAATTTATTTTTAACATTTTTAATTAAATTTATTCAGCTAAAAATATTTTATTTTTATTCATTTAATTCATTAATTTTTACTTTTATATAAATGGTCATTTTACGGTCAAATTTTCTTGTTATTATGTTATTTTTTATGTAAATTTCGTGCGGTTCTTGATGCATTTTGTATTTATTTTATTTTACTTTTATGTTTTTGATTTTATATTTATTTATATTCTCTCAGATTTTAAAATGTTTAATTGGTGTTGTATATTATATTTTAAGTTATCTTGGTGCTAGGTTTTCGTGTTGTATTACTGATACATTTAAACAATTTTCAAGGCTATTTGTGTCCTGGCCCAACACTAGTGTATTTTTTTAATTCAATAAGAAACGAATAATTGACCTAACATCTCCTCTCAATAACGAAATTTATTAGATTAGGTGATTAAAATGACAAACGGAAACCTTAAATCACCGAGATGGATAACTGTTTTGTTATAAGTAACATGGTAAGGTGATAAATGTTAATGTTGGTATATCATAACGAAAATTTTGTTAAAATAATATGACTCTGAAACGCAAGCACTCAAATTTGAAAATACTTACTTGGAAAATTGACTTCTCAAAACAATAGGAATAAAATATATTTACGAACCAACACACATGCATAAAGATGTATTCAGTAAGCATAAGATCAAAGGGATGCAGTGATAAACATTGAATCGGAAAGAAATGTATTGCACCGACTTTTCCCACTCCGAAATATAATCATTTACGTTTCATAAAGGCCATCCCAAGAGAGACCCAGAGTTGAGGAATAATATGAGGTCGACCCACTAAATTAGTCAGAAGGAGATACGGGGTTAGAGCATACTCCGACTTACCGAAAAGGAGGAAGCCTAAAGGGCATTAATTATTCATGACACTTCTAATCATAAATTAATACTTACTGCAATTTACGTTAAATGATCCAACTTAGAGCGACCCAAAATTGTTATGAAAATTGCCACGATAACCAAATTGTTCCCTATCGAATTATGCTGCCGATAAATCGAGAATAATTTTTAAAAGTAATAAACTGATTTGGAAAATCAATCCGATGGTAAATGAAATCCCCTGACATATGGCAATCTCCAAATCTATCAAAATATATCTATCAAACCAACAAAAATCAGGTGGAATTCGATTTTGTTTGTAAACTTGATTGCACCAGCCATGACTGAAATTTAAGTCGATTGACATTTAGGACAGAAATCTTATGCGACACAAATTCGCTACACATACCACCCATACGCATATATATTCTATCGATCATCGGAACGCCGTCATTTATTAAAATCCCAGCTAAAAGTATTCAATCTAGACACTCGATACAGGAAACCTCAGCTAGGACACAGGAAATCAATGTCGACGAAATTGTGATGAAACAGAAAATTTCCCACCGAGACGGTAATTATTTTTCCACTGTTTATAAACATTTTACCGTAACTTCGAGGCTTAGATATTTGACAAGACCGATTGCCTAAAGCAAATTCCATTCAGAATGCGAGCCATTGAGACAGACATGTTGAATTATGATTTATGCCCTGTTTTTGATAAATATAATGTGTTAAATCAACGATTTATTTAAATGCTGTTCCAAGACACCATGAGAAATCATCAGATGGTGATTTAGCCAGCGAATGACGACACCGTAGTTTTCATAAAACATCGCTCCATACAATGCATTCAGACAAATAATATGAAATGCCATAAAGTATTCACATCTCTCTCGTCAACCAGTCGCCTACCATCATTTATTGACGATAGAATAAATCAGCCGTACCAGTATCTATACATTTTGCCCAACCGAGATAATATTAAAGCATGCAAATGTATCGTATTCCGAAACAAATCGCCCAACATCAATATGTTTTGTGCCGCGAAATGAACTGAGTCTAGAACTAGTTGAGATAACCACGCCGAGAGATCAGGCGTAACAATCTCAAGTATGATATTTAGGCAATGATTTCTACAACAAACTCGGTAGCACAATTCCCCGTGGAAGTCATAACCCTTACTAGGAAATAAAGGAGATCCATCATAATTCCAAAACGATGCTACAGTAAATCCGAGAATAGCGACAACTCGTTTTCCAAAGATAGATGCTACCAAAACCAAGTCAACCAACCACCGGTTCTGATCGTTAATTTAGTAATTGCTACATTGAGTTAGGTAAAGACGTAACGTAGATAGAAATTCTTTTCGTTTGATGAGTTAAATTCTGCGAGTTTTATGATTCTAATCACAAAAAATCTAAGTAGAATGGGTCGCGAAGCCAGAAAAAGATTGAATAGTAGAATTAGATAACCATCAGAGTAAGATAAAGACCGAATAATTACCCACGAACCAGACGAAAATAATGTAACATGCTCAACCCAACAAGGCGCACAATAATCATTTCAGGCGACCCACAGCAATTAAGATTAATAAGATAAAATTATTAACGATTTGGCTAATGCTTAAGACGCTTTCAGACAATTCATGGATCGATGCATCCAGGATCACCGTGCGGTTCACCGCGCATACAGCTAACCGATGCCGCCAAGCCATGTGGGATGCGGGTTTCACCGTCTCCCAGTAAAGAAGTCCCGATTCGGCATGCAACAGGATTCCGAGGAGGCCGATCTCCCGTTCATCGCTATAAAGCGAGAGCCTGGACGCAATCCGTCCCGCGAAATTCGGGGACAAGCAGAATTCCTCCTGGCTCGCCTCGAGGAAAATCAGCGCCAGACTAACGCACAAGTGGAAATCAACGAAGATATCGCGGCGGGGAGAATCCCCAGCCCGGATGGATATGCTCCTCCGTACAATACCCCATTTAATCTCGACGACCCAAGATTAAGCACGAGGTCAGCGGAAGTCAACGTGGTGATCCCGCGGAAGATACTTCCCCAAGCGTCGCTGAATTAGGAATAAGCGTCAACTGAATAAGGAATAATTCCAAAAAATGTTGTCATTCAATAGAGAATTAGAATTGACTCTCGTCATCTGTATAACTTATGTTAATAAGAATAGATTTATTAAAAACCGAAAGCCAGTGAAATTATAAGTTAGATGACATTAGATCCAACGGTAAGGGACCAAGAAAGAAAATCGCACGTAAACCTTCTAACGGTAGTGAGTTGAACCCAAGTTGAGGTCGGGCCAGAGTAGTTCCTGTGTGGTGCTCACCTTTGGCGATCTCAAATCCAGTGGTTACATCCCCAACGTTGTCTAGCAACGGGTAACCATTGGAGGGCGAAGTAATATTTATATCTGGGGTTGAGGTCACTTCAACCATAAACCCCACATAACTACCAAAATTAGATTATTTCTATTTTTAGTAATTTTAACACTATTTTTAGTAATATATCCTATTTATTACTTCACACTCCTTTTCATTTTTAGGTCCCTTCTAATACCAAATAATTTTATTGAAACGCCATCAGCAACCATTAATGGCAATAATTAAGATTATTACGCAAAACTATATAATTAATAAATTACAAAAGATTATAGTGAATTGGTGCATTGTAATGGTACGCAATTACATTGATTCCTTGACTTTTCCTATCAAACAAGCTACCTTGAGATTACCGATATGGTTCCGTTCGTGTTTTCCTGGACGATGTTTATGTAGTATTTTTCAGTGACTGAGTTTTATAACCATTTAGTTGGCCCTTTTGGATACAATTTTCACATATTTGTGCTGGCCCCGTGCGATCAGCATCTCACAAATTGCTAGAAATCCATGAAATAAAATCATTAATAAATAAAATTAAAATTCCGAATAAATTATTTTAAATTAAAAGTTTTCGAAATGAAGATCTTTTACTAAATCTAAATAATATAGTCCTGAATAAAATAGATTTATGAAGTAATAAATATCCACCAAAATATAAAAATTACAATTCTTTTTGATACTATTTTGATTCGGCAAAACAAAATACACCCAATTCTTTTTTATGCGGCATATACGTTCTTCAGAAAACCGTATAAAATAACACACGACTTACGTTGATACGTTCCAAAGTGTTCGAAAAGCACATAAAACCAAAAAATCCCGTTTTTAAAAAAAATATAAACAAACTTTATGAATAAAGAAAAAACTTGAATTTATCTCAACGAAGGCCGGTAATGAATCTATTGATTATCTAATATATGTCCCCACCCTTAATATTTTTAGTGAACTTCTATCGATTGTAGAACACGATAGATTTATGGTTAAAAGTTATGGAAAGACAGCTAATATTTTTCGGACTCTTTAGTACACGTACAAAAATTTTTAAAGATTGAAAACTGTTAATTTCTTTGTTGTATATAAAGTTTTAAAAGATGAAGTTACAGCCCAAAAAACTGATTTTTTATTAACTACTACGACTAAATATGTAATTATATTTCAGCATTATTACAACAAGTTGGCAAACTATTGTTAATACTATAAACATGTCAAAATCTAATTTATAAATGTCAATCGTATGTTTGACATCGTATGTGTGCGTATAAGGAAAAAAACATTTCATACGCACACACATAAAGAGATTTCTCATTAGATACTGGCATAAGAAAAGATAACCACTAGGCATTCATGACAAATGACATTAAAAGTGTGATCCAATAGGCGGTGTCAGTAAATGATTATACATATCGCCATGACTACTAATACCCTGACGTACGAATGGGTTCAATAAAAAATACGATTCAAATTTAGTATTTTCAAAATAACAAAGAAAACATTTTATTCATCAATTAAAAAAAGGTGTTTCGATTGTCGACATCAAATATCAAATAGTCGTCACTCGCTTAGAAGGATGCGGTAATCTTTCAAAGGTATCTGAGCTAATGTGAAGATCTTAACTTTATTTCTCTTGTTGCTCTGCTTTGCCTGATCGTGTAGTGCACAAGAGAGTTCGACGACGTAATAGCTCCTCTCGATAACCAAGTCCATCTTTGAATTCATTTCAAGGTGTTGTGAAGCTCTCAGCACATTCAGACCCAAACAAATGTTTTCTTTGATCTCCAATTGTGTTACAGAGTTTTCAATATCAATGTTTTTCTAAACCCCGATTTTTCACCCCTTCTTTTGTTGGCGGTGCTATCAATTATTCTGTTGCTGATTTTTTAGTGGTTTTCCATGCGTCAACAACACCTGCTCTACAAAGGGCTTAATCGTAGTGATGGACTATGTTCCACCGGAATAGTTTATAATCTGGCTACTTATTGGCCACTGCTTTACGAGGAGATCAATTTTAATCATTTTATCTAATATTACTTATATATTAATATCATCGATGAAATGAAATGATGATCAGGACAAAGATATTCTTTCAAAAAAACAGTGTGAACTCTTGCAACTTTGACTTTTAGGTAGTAGGACTTAATAAAATTAGTTGATCAAACGTGGAGCTTTGATTGGCAGTGTAGTGTCCCATCAATGCCTACACTGGTTCGAGAGGACGTAATTACTGCCGTCAGTATAAAGTTGATTTAAAACAATTATGAATCGGTTATTATACAAATAATTAATCACCAGTATTTTATCAATATCAATAAAATTTAACCATATTAACAAATATTATCTTCATATAGTGATAAACGTGGTTATTTCAAATAAGTTCTTCCTTCTTTATTTGGCAGCTGAGCATGAAAAACCGGTAGCACGAATCCTCCGCTCGCTGCCATGATTATATATATCTTAAAGAAAAGAGCAGGGGCTATGCTGAACGTTCCTTCTACATATAGTCTTCTCACCAGGTTACTCCACTCGCCTTTCAACTGTCGGCTAAATAGAAGAATGCAATTTTCATCATGTTCTCCAAAATCCCATAAAAGAATCTCTTTCATCTGACCTGGTGCGACTTCGTACATCAGATATTCATCCTGAATGATAATTGAAGCTCGATTTAAAGCTTGTGAAGGTGCTATTTAGTTGCCATTTCTACTCCGCTGAGCAACCTTGCTAATGGCATCTTTGTTTGACATCTTTCCTAGCTCGGCAGTCGAGGTTCCTTGGAAAACACAGTTGAGGATATGTCATGGAATTACCTACACTGAACCTTTCTAACATATAAGAGTATCCTGCGTGATTCAAATAGCGATTTAAATAGCGATAATGCTATTTAAACTACCGTTAATGAGTAATTCAAACATAATCAACACAAATGATGTGAAACATCTACTAAAATAACATTTATAAATACTCACTGCACTAAAGTCATTAAAATATGATGTAATGAAATCAATAATTGGTTTCATCGTACAAAATATCACTTTTTCTTTCAGGTTATAGAATAAATATCTAACCTTCTATCGGTACTCAATTTAGTAGGAAAATATCAATCGAGCCATATTTTTCAAGAAAAGAAGATCACCAACTCGTTGATTTTTGAACCCATTGTACAGTATCAACATGGGAGTTGGGTAACATTCGTATGGGTTTCATGGTGGGTCTTAAAATTGTTGGGGTTTTGTCGGTGAATTTGAATAGAAATTATTGTCAGTCTGACTCCAAGTGTGCTTTTAAACAACAGTAACGAACTCCAAACGATATAAACTTTATTGATTAATACACTTTATCTCCACTTTAAAATGACACAACGATTTATCAATCACTTCACAATTTGGTGTTTATTACGACCCTTCGGGAAGAATAGCACTTTATGGATCAATTGGCTTTACAATCATTTGACAACTGCGGTGGGTTTCTGAGATCGGTAACTCTGATTTAGTTGCTTTGCTTTGACCTTGCTTAATTTCTGTTCCAAATTTCTCTTTAATTCCTTTTTGTCTTTCTTTGTCTTCTGCAATTTTTGTCTTATTTTTTTGTGTCATTTTTGATTTCAATTGCGCTTCCTTTTTATACTCCATCATCCAATAACACTTACTGATGTCGAATAGAATTTCTAATATCTTTTACCGCTCATTCGTTTTGGGCCTCTATAATCACTGACAGCTGTCCAGATAAACAATTTTTAGATATTACCTTTCTCGGATTCTCAAACAACATTTCTTCCCTTATCTTGAAAGAGCTTTCGAAATAACGTGCAAATTTTCCTTTTATTTTTGTTTTTCTAAATTTGCTCTTGTTAATTATGAATGACCTTCTTTTATTTAATTGTCTGTTTTTATTGATTTTCTCTTATTCCCTACTCGTTATTCGACATTTATTTTTCATTCCCTTTTTATTAAGCTCCAGAACCATATCTTAATCACTTATGATTGTTTCCTCCAATCATTTTACATGTTTATTAATTATTTTACTCTATTATTTACGTATCCTTAACAAAATTTTCGAATTGGGCTCGTTTGTTGAGGACAATAAAATTATTTTTGGTAACCACAAAAGGTAAATCCACATTGTGCCAGCACAAGCGCCATCATTACTATAAGGCTAAACAGACCGCTACTTAAATTTTTGTAAATACTACAGTAATTTCAAATTATTCAAAAAGAGAATCTGAATAAAATAAAAGTGCATTGGTAAATGATCATCCTCATTATGGAAGAAACATAGCTGAAATGATAATGAATTAAATCAGTAGTCAAGATCTCAGGAAAGATGATTAGTAAAAAGTAGTTTTAATAGTGAAGCTCAAATTCTTATTAATTTTCAGTTACGCTAGAAAGAACCTGCCGTTTAGTAGTCAAGGTTTTTTGAGGATACTTTAAACTGAATCCATAAAAATACTTCAAGTATCAATATTAAATATAACTCCATAGCCAAGTATGTGGAGACCCTTTGTCCCAAACCACTTCATCATAACTAAAGTGATATTCATTTATTTATTTGAAGCAGAACTAATGGATTGTAATAATGAAACTGTAATAAAAAGAATATTATTTTTTTCGCGATTTTTAGTTTATATCATTTTTTTTGTTTTAAGTTTTCTTTTAACTGTATTTAATGATGCAAATTTAGGAATTATTATCTTATTTGAACAGATCTACAGTATTATGATCTTTTCCTCAATAGATAAAATGACATTTTCAAAACGTCTACAAACCACATTAACACAATTTTTATAGTTAAATTGAACGTACTTGTAATTGAAAACAGTTACACTTAAAATGGCGTCAGAATGAGCAGTTCAATAATAATTAATGTGTTTTATTTGTATTCCTTTCTTTTAAGCACACTTCATTACTCATTTGTTTTTTAAAAATCTAGTTAATATTGATAATTAAGAAAAACAAACATTCTATTC
The DNA here is from genome assembly GCA_022537955.1 of Schmidtea mediterranea. Taxonomy (NCBI): domain Eukaryota; kingdom Metazoa; phylum Platyhelminthes; order Tricladida; family Dugesiidae; genus Schmidtea; species Schmidtea mediterranea. Next base: position 112,762,422 of record CM039681.1, read on the forward strand.
AATATATTATTATTTAAATAAAATAATTAAACTTAGTTGATATTAGATGTTTTCCTGTTGAAAATAATGTTTTTAGTTTATAATCGAAACGCCCATCACTTTTGTTTAAATATCATATTACAATCATTTCGTATTAATCACCACTTTAAATTCTCCAGAAATGGTAATTTATTGTTTATCTTATAACTTTATACAATAACTTTATAAATTGTTTATTAATACTCATAATTAATTATTTTAAATCTTATAATTTTTTTATAAAATTTCAAATAGCATTTATTTGTAAATAATCAGTTTTTACAATTAAAAAAGTTGCTTATACAAAAGAATAATAATAATTTTTAATTTTTCATACGTATTAATGCTGTGAGGCTTCACAATGCTTCACAATTTTGTACAACTAATGGTCTCAATAATTGTAATTAAAGTTTGATAAATTATTTTAAATTGATCTAAGTTTATTTCAATATCAATATATTGTCAATAAAATGCATTTTGAAAATTGTATTTGTAAAATTTGAGTGACCAATAAAATAATTTACAAATTAACTTTTTCGTAATACATTTTAAATAAAGTTTTTTGCACTTAGAGTTTTCTCCGTATAATCTATAAAAGGTTTTAAAAAGCTTATTACAGCTAGAATTATTTATTTACACCATTTATGAATGGAAAAATTGTGCAATTAAACCAATTATAATTAATAATGATTAATTTTAAATTATTAATGAAATCCACTACATTTTATGAAAGTAGGTTACAGTAACGGAGAGCAGTTTTGCAGGAAAGGAGAAAGCGCAAGGTATGTTATAATGCACTGAAAAGTATATTTTCATTATACGAGATTATTCAGAGATTATAACAAATCCAGTTTAATTTGATGTGAGATAATGAATTTTAAGTGATGGTGGTGTGGGTTTTATGCTATGTATTTTGACGCATTTAAAATAGCCCAACAATTGGATTATTGAATGACCTCTATTTATCCTAAAACATTGCATTGGGATATGAAATAAACGAAAAAATCTTAATTGACACCCGTGTTCAACGAATTTGATCTGCAGCAAAAATGAACCGTTTTCAAAATATTGCGCAGTTGTCAAAAGTCATAGTATATAGAGAAGGATATCACATGTTTTTAATGCTACACAAAGAAACTCTACATTACACTCCAAAAATTCAGATGAAAACTATAATGACATATAAAAGATACATTTGGTCAATAGGAAAAGCGCCATATTTTTTCATTATGTCAGATTGACTGTCAATAGCCATATCTGACTCTTGAATATATATTTTTGTTTTAAGTTTGACTTGTAATTTATTGAAATTAATCGATAAAATATTTAAAAACCGTGATTATTTAATATTTATTTTTTAATTTACTAAATTTTACTTCAATGTCTTTAGTGCTTTTCACCATTTTAATTGCTGGATTAACAATGCCGCCTCCGACAAAACCGCCGCAGACAAGAATTTAAATAGTTATATTATAGAAAATTAAAAAAATAGGTTTTCAACCAAAAATGTATTTGAAAAATTACAATATACAAAAAAATGTACGTAATACAAAAAATGTGTAATTATGTGATAAAATAATACAGACAATATTTTTCTTTAAAAACAATTAAAAATATATACAATTTAAATTTCGATATTACGTGACACCCTTCTTAAATACTCTATTTTACTTATATTATCACTATCATATAAAGGCATTAAAACTCGTAGCCTTTCATTTAACTTAACGTATTTACACTTTGAAGCACTTGGTTGTCTGAAGCCTTCATCATACCTTCGCACAAAAATTTCTATGCGGTCTTGTTCTTTAATAAATTGTTGGCATACTTTATATACCGAGGGATGGTCGCTATTTAATGTTTTCTGGAACGAATATTTATATTACTTTTCAAACAAATAAATTAAAATCGAAGTAATCAGCATTCCTACAAACTGTATAAAACATATTTTTAAAATTTATTTTGGTTTCCGGCGCTTATGTTGGCGGTGGTAAAGCCTTTTAATTGCATTCAACTTAATTTAAAAAAATATTTGGCATATTTTTATGGCAGAATTAAATTTAAATTAAAGTAAATTTGAAATTTATAATTATATTATTTGTCTTGTATTTAAAATAAATTCAACTTTAAAAATAATATATAAAATTACATGCAATCTTTTGTTGTCGTAAAATTTCAACGCAGTGTTAATGTTATTTACAAAATAAATTGTATCAGGAACAAAATTATGTCATAAATATAAATAGTCAATTATAACAAATGTTATCAATTTAAATATTTTAATAATATTATTAATATTTTATTTAAACGTTTTATAAAAAGTTTATATTACTGATAAATAATTCATTATTAATTTAAAATATTTATATAAATTGAAACTGTAGTTGGCTAACATTAATATATTATCGTACACTTAAAAATAAAAATAATTGAATCAAACAATACTGCAATTTTAGAAAAAAGTAAATGACAAATTTATTATATTATTTGTTTTTTTTAAATTAATTAACTCAATTAATCAAATATTTTAAATGACATGCAACCTTTTATATTGCCGTTGAATTCCAATGTATTGTTAATCATAAAAATCATTAAATTAAACAAACTATATTAGTATAAATTATGTAAAAAATATGTCAAATTTTTTATTATAAATTTTATTTTGTAAATAAAGTTAATTCAACAAACAATATATATATATATATATATATATATATAATGACATACAGTATTTTATTGTCGTGAAATTCCAATTCATTGTTAGTAATAAATAGTCAACCTGTAATAAATTCAACAACATTTGTGAAAATAATGGTACTCGACACTGTGAACCGCCACGTTAACGTAGCACATTGCCTGTATTACCAAGTGCACAACACATTGAATACGTTTGAAGAAATATTTTTTAAAAAATTAATTTTTTTATTGGTTCATTTTTGACCATTGAAAAATTTTCACTTCATTTATAATTTCGATATAAATAATTTTGCTTTTATTATATCTTTTATTATTTTTTGCCATTTCAATGTCTGATCCGTATGGAATACGAAATGGGGTACGGTAAAATATTTTAAATGTTCTATTTAATGTATATTGCTAAGAATATTATTTTACTTAATTTCAATATCATTAAATGTACTTTTTATAATATTTTTTTTTATGTTTTCTTTTTTTTCTGTAATTTTTAATTTCTATATGTTGTTTGAATGTTTCGCTATCCAATGAATAGGCCTTTTAATAAACAATTTAAATTTATTATTTTGAATAACAATATTGATAAAAAGGTACAATGTTCAATGTCTTTCCATGATAGATTACACTCAACCATTGCCGCATAAGATAGAAGGACGTTTAATATCATACTTCCCAAAATATGAAAATATTCTTCAATTTTCCTTTTTTGAAAAAATCTTGCAGAAACAAGTTTAAATTATTAATAAAAGATTTTGGGAAATTTTTAATTTTTAACTAATAGAAAAAGAAAATTTAATAAATTTTGAAGTCAAATGAAAATTCCTCGGAATGCTTATATGTACGAGTATGTATTTTTTGTTTTATTCTTGAGAAACATTTTCGGAAGTATATTTAGTTGAAAATTAATTTTTATAGCATAATTTTATTTATCAACTGATGATGAAACCTGAAAATAATTTCTAGTCCAAATTTTGGAATTGTTTCTTCACTTATATGGTGACATTTTGGGAGTCGTCTAAAAACAAGAGTGACAAATATTTTTGCAACAATTTTAGAATTTTATAAAGTAAATTCCTTTTTAAAAGCTTCAAAATCTGTGTTCATATTGCACCATTTTCTTACTGTTGTGCTTACGGATCCTAGGACGAATTTACCCTTTTTAGGGTAAATTTGAGAACTTATCTTTTTTTGATTTTTTGATCCTATTTTTTATATAATTTTTTATCGATTTTAAACAGAAACATCAACATATTTTATTTTGAAAAAAAAATATGATTAAAACACATATCATTCAAAAAAAAAACGTATTGTAATTAAATAAATCAATTAAAGTTTTGCTGGTAAAAATACTGTGAATTAATCCAAAAATGATTTAATTGAATTTTTTTATTTTTCGGAATTAAAAATGAAATTTTTTTATAAAAATTTTTAAAGAATTTCTCACGAGCACATGATCACTTATTATTATTATTATTAATATTATTAATATTATTATTATTATTAATAATAATAATATTATTATGATTATTATTATTATTATTATTATTATTATTATTATTATTATTATTATTATTATTGTTATTGTTATTATTATTATTAATATTAATATTATTATTATTATTATTATTATTATTATTATTATTATTATTATTATTATTATTATTATTATTATTATTACTATTATTATTATTATTATTATTATTGTTATTATTATTTTTATTATTATTGTTATTATTATTGTTATTATTATTATTATTATTATTATTATTATTATTATTATTATTATTATTATTATTATTATTATTATTATTATTATTATTATTATTATTATTATTATTATTATTATTATTATTATTATTATTACTATAAATATTATTATTATTATTATTTTTATTAATATTGTTTTCTTTTAAATATTTGAAAATTTACTTTAACAAAAGTTAAATAAAAGTAACGTTCTTTCAGACGTCTAAGATCTTGAACGAAAATGTCTTCTGGCAGAAAAAGCATGTGAGTCGAATAAAACGAGGAGAAATTTTGGGCGAAGGAAGTTTCAGAGGATGTACAATTTGGTTTACTGGTTAATATTCTTTTACTATTAATTATTTTTACACTCTTAAACGTAGCGGAAAAACTTAAAAAGTTTCGAACAGACATGTCTGTTGGAGAAGCCTAATATTACTTTAGAATGATTTAAAGACCAGGCAGATAATCTAGAATAACTTGTCAATGCTAATAGAATATTTGGTCAGTCATTGAAATTTTATTAGACATTCACGCCAATGTTTGAATTTTACCTTTTTTACTCAGTCCTATTTACGCAAATATAAACTTGCAGAACCTTCTCTATGTATTTTTGCTAATTTCTATCCAGGCTTTCTCATTGTATTTCAGTTTATAAGGTCACTTATAAACAAATTAAGAGTGATTTTAGGAATTTGAAATAGTGCCTCGTCACAACTAAAATTCAATAACCAAATATATTAAATGTTTAACATTGAACTTATAGTAAATTGAAAACTTTAGACAATCAACTTTACAAAATTACGATTATATCGTGCTAAATTCTACGCAAATAATTTATAATTATTTTTAGCGAGTTGTTTATTATTATTTTTTTTTTAATATTTCTGATTTAAAATAGAAAAATTGTTTTAAAATTTTTCAAAAACATATAAATCACGAGAATGTTGTTTTTAATATTTTATTTATTAGATTTTGTTTTTATTAAAACAATCAATTAAAACAAAAAAATTATAGATGAATAATTAACTTGAAGTATAAAATAAATTTTTTACACATAAACAAAATATCTATATAACTATCTAACAAATGTTTTTAAAGAAAATTAATATTTAATAAATATTAACTTCAAAACTTCAAGTGGACCACATAAGTTGAATATGGTTGAATTAGAGAACACCCTTTCATATTTATTAAGAAAAAAATAATTTTAAATGAAACACAAAATATTTATTTTTCTAGTTTTTTAAAATTTACCTTTCACAAATAAAACTTTATCATCTTCAAAAAACCAAATTGAAAAAACGAATCCGATTATTTATAGGACATTAAATTGATAAATTTGCATTTGGATTTTGCAGTAATTCCTTTATAATTACATAGTAATCTTTTATCGAAATTTACAAATTTGTTTTAATTGGATTTAAAATATTCATTTTCTCTGAAAACGAAAACTGTCAATGTGAGTCCTCAATGCCACTTTAAGTATTAACACTTAATTTTTGATAGTATTAACAGCTTCTTGAACATAAAGATTTAATTAAATTTTTGATTTGGGTTATTTTTTCAAAATAGATTTTTTGTTTAAATGAATTTAAAAATTTAACATGTAATGATTTTTTTTATCATTTTCAAGACGTAAAATATAAATATCTGTAAAACGTTAATTTTTTTCCTAGTTTTATTTAGTTTATTTTATTGTATAACTGCTTTAAATGACCATGGACATTATTTATGATTTTATGAAAATTTTATATAAATTATGTGTGCAAATATTCCACTGTGTCCTCCACACTAAATGAATAATAGCTAAAAGGTATTTTAACTGTCTATTAATTGTTTATTATTATTATTATTATTATTATTATTATTATTATTATTATTATTATTATTATTATTATTATTATTATGATTATCATTATAAGTATTTGTAGTATTTGTTGTATTATTTTTCAGTACATTAAATATCTCATTAACAATATTTCTGAAATATTTGTTTTTTTGATTTGTCGCTCTTAGTTTGATATTAAAACAAAAATTATTTATATAATTGATTTTATATTTATATATTCAGGTTTTATAAAATTTTTATTTCAAACAATAAATTTCTTCATGTTAACATAGGTCTTTCCGGGGCTGGTAAAACAACATTAGCCTTTCATTTGGAACATTTCCTGGTTGCCCACGGAATCCCGTCTTATTCATTGGATGGAGATAATGTTAGAACTGGTCTCAACCAGAATTTAGGTTTTACTGCTGAAGACAGAGAGGAAAATATTCGTCGGATTGCTGAAGTTGCTAAATTGTTTTCTGACGGGGGCATAGTTTGTTTAACTTCATTCATTTCACCATTTGAAAAGGTAACAATAAATTTTTTTTAAGAGTTTATAAGAATAAGTTTTTAAAGAATATTAATTATAATTTCTTTACCGAATTGTGGATGCTAGTCATTTTTTTGTAATTGAGAAATATAATGATGTTTTGTTTAAATCTCTCAATTTACATATTGTCTTTTTTCGTTAAATAAATATTATTTTCTATCAGACAAGACTTTTGTTCCAATCCTATATTATTCTTCCAGTTCAAATAATCTAAATAATATTTATTTCTCATTATTTCATGTCAAACCCATATACGGCTCTACTCGTTTACGGAACCGTAAAATTATGTAATTATGTTAAAGAGTAAAATAAATACATAAAAACAGAGTAGATTAGAAAATGAGAAAAAGATTTCGCCGACCTATTTTTAGGATTTCATAGATCTAAAAATAATATTACATAGATATCCAAATAATTTTTTATAATTATCTATGAAATACCAAATAATTATCTATTTTCGATAAAGTTTATATCTATAATTAATTAAAAAACAATAACTTATAGATTAAGTTTTAATTCGAATTATAAGAAGCGTGTAGCCGAAGAGTTTAACCTTTGACTCAACCACAACCATTCAAAAAAGTAAAGATAACTTCAAATTCAAAAAAAGCAGCAACACAGTCCTCAATATCATCATCATCAACTCAAGCTGTTAAAAGACCCGTTGGTCGTCCAAGAAACGCCTCGAGAAATCCATTGAACAGAAAATAGATATTTATTCTATATTTTTTATAAAATTATGTTTATTGTGTCTTTTTAATGATATTTTTAGAATTATCTATGAAATATCTTTTTTTATCTTTGAAATCTCAATTTATTATCTTTATTCTCTTAAGAAATTATCTAATAAGCAATTCAATAATAAATGTGTGAAAATCTATGTAACTTAATTTTAGCTCTATGAAATCCTAACGGATATAGCTTAAAGAGAAAATAAAAGTGTGAAAATCTATGTAAATTAATTTTTAGATCTATGAAATCCTAAAAATATATCGGCGAAATACTGCTCCCGATTAGAAATTATAAGTTTTTAAAATAATTTTTACTGAATTAAAAGAATTTAATTCAAAGTTTTATTTTTTTAAGTCTGGTTTTTACAAACAGTCCCTTTAATTGATTGATTACCACTTTTTTCAATTTAATTTTATTGGTTTATATATTTTATATATAAAACTAATAAATAATTAAAATATTTTCTCTTTTCATAATCAGTTTTCTTTACACTCATTTCTTCTCAAATAACATTAAAACAAAATATTAATAAATATTATCTTTATTCTCTTAAAAAATTATCTAATAAGCAATTCAATAATAAAAGTGTGAAAATCTATGTAACTTAATTTTAGCTCTATGAAATCCTAACGGATATAGCTTAAAGAGAAAATAACACTAACTGTTATAAAGATTTGAAAATTTTAGTCAAAATGAAAAATATATTTTTCTACGTTTTCTTTTTAAATAGAAAATTTTACATTTAATTAGATTTAATGTATTGTTTGATAATAGAACCGACAGCAGGCTCGAGAGCTTCATAGTATATCAGGTCTTCCATTTTTTGAAGTATTTATCGACACACCAATTGAAATTTGTGAAGAACGAGATGTTAAAGGACTTTATAAAAAGGCTCGAGCTGGTAAAATAAAACATTTTACCGGGGTTGATAGTGCTTATGAACCTCCTAAAAATCCTGATCTCGTACTGAAAGCTGGAGAAAAATCTGTTTACGAATGTGTTGATATTCTTGTTGAATTCTTGAGGCAAAAAGTTCGATACATTTTTCCATTTTTTAAAAAAGTTTTATTGTTTAATATTGTAGGATATTTTGACAGATTCCATAATGATGAAATATTCAGAATTGTACGTTCCGGAAAATATATTAGATCAAGCACGTTCAGAGGCTAGCAACTTACCTAGAATAAATATTAAAACTATAGATTGTCAATGGTTGCAAGTTCTTTGTGAAGGTTGGGCAAGTCCATTAACTGGGTTTATGAAAGAAAGAGAATTCCTACAATGTATACACTTTAACAGTTTAAACAAAGGTTGAAAATATTATTATTTTAATATTTAAAAAATAAAGATATTTTTATATTAATTATAAAACAAACATGACAAAGATTTAATTATTGCAAAGTGTCAATCAAGCATACGTTCTGCGGTATATATTTCGACAGCTTTCCTGTCATAGTCAGGTAGAATGTAAAAATCAAAATTATATTATAAATTTTTAAAAAAATTACAAAGTTTTTATTATTTTGAAAACTTTTTAACTTAACTTAAATAATCAATTATTTTTCAAATTTAACTATTTTCAAAAAGTATATATCTGAAAATTTTTTTAAATATTTTTTTTCACACAAAATTTAAAAAATTAAAAATTAAAAAAGCTTTTTAACAAATACACAATTATTTAACTTAATTATTTAACCATGCAATATAAAAACAACAATCCATATATCTTCAATCTAACACCCAAACTATGTTAAAACATTTTAAACACAAGTATTTACCATTTTGGATATTAATTCTCGGATCCAATGACTTTATCAACTCCGATGCACATTTTACACGTTCTTAATAATTATTAAGTTTTTAATAAAACTTTAATATCAAAGATATTTGTTTTACTCACTCAGCCCATATTGCGTTCACTGATATTGGTTAATCTCTTCGGTCAACAATAATTAAAGACTCGAGGAAAGAGATACTCGGATATTAATATAATTTTTTTATTTACTCAATATTTATAAAAAGATTTTAAAAATATTATTTTCGAATGTTTTCTTCACAAGATCAACATTGAATATTGAGTTCACAAAATTCAATTATTTGGTAAAATTATAAAATTAAAAAACTAAAATTTAAAATTTAAAAATTGAATAATACATTTAAATTATATTTGAAAATTTTGAAATTTCTTCCAATTATAGTTGTTAAATAAATTTATGTGCTATTAAAATATAATTCAATAGTTTTTTATTTACGTCAATTTAGATAAACATTTGTATCTTAATAAAAAGTGTAGGCAACTGAATGAAGTTTTAAAGTACTTTAAATATGAATAAATGAATAAATACCTGGTCTCAACTTGATTTTGTTAAACATTGAGGCGGGCCAGAAAGAACTTTCTGAAATTATGTGCGACAAAAACAAATATTTTGAACAGATATTAAGTTAAAAGTTATATTTTCATTAATTTTACAATTTTTTAAAGTTTTTAAAAAATCTTTCAAATCTTTTTTGTAAATGTGGATGAGATGTTGCATTATCTAAGAATAAAATAACATTTCTTTTTTGATTTACCATTCTTAAATTGAAATCCTTGAGCCAAATATCCATTAGGCTCCCAGTCATCTAAGCCTTTTTATTTGCATGCTATTTAACATGTAAGTCATTTATATTCAGCTGTTTAAAGCACCTGGGTTTCAAAGATTTGCCAATAACCAAAGGCTTGTCTAATTTTACATCAGCAAAAGCACAAAGAAATAACGTGACTCGCTCATTCAAATGCTAACCATTGACACATTTTTTATTTTTTAGTGCTAAAGTTTTATTTGGTAAAGCACGAAAAAAGCTCGGTTTCATCTCCGTTTGCTATGTCTTTAGTCTCATATCCCTCTATTTCTATTGCGATCCTTTTTATCCAATCTTCAACTGTCTACTGACAAACATCTACCGCTTCACCACAAACTTAACCAAATTTAATGGTATATTTTTTCCAAACACTTTCAATCCAACCATTAAATGCTTGAAATTCTGAAATACTCAAATTTTTTGCTAACGTTTTAGCTTGTGCCTGAAGAAGTAAGCCTGAAACTGGAATATTTTTTGTCCTAGCTAAATGAAACCAATGAAACAACCGTAAATTGATTTCACTGAATTCATTTTTTCTTGTTTTGCGCATAGAAAAAGGAACTCTTTCATAAGTTAAAAATTCATTTTTAATTGATTCTGCCACCTTAAAAATTTCATAAATTTGTGTTTTTCCGCCATCATATTGTTGTTGCAGAGCTTTTACATTAGTTTTCCCTCTGAGTTGAGAAATTTCATATTTTTCCTTCAAAGATAATGTCTTCTTTATTTTACTCATATTACTGCAAAAATTATAAAAATTATCTTAAACTTTTAATTGCTAAGATTCACTACCAATTTCCACCAAAAACTATAAATAAAATTTTGTTTTCTAAATGTAAAACAGATTATGCATGTAATGACATGTGACATTTGAATTAACCCAGTAAAAAAATCCAATTATAAAATGATAATAATATACCCAGCTGAAAATTGCTATTTCATTACATATGATTAAAAATATGACAAAATATGACAAAAATTCTGTCCGTTTCCGTCTTAAGGTATTTTCAGTCTTACACAGATTGAATTGAATGGAAAAATCAACAATAAAAAAAAGTTTGTTGTTTTCCGTCTTAGGTAGTTTTCACTGTATAATGTTATTGTTTGCAGTGTTTGGGGATTTCTATATTATTTTTTCCATAAAAATTATTTTTCTGGTATTCTATAGTAAATGCGATTAATTAATGACAGTTCTCATAATTTTTGTCGTTATTTCAAGTATGTTTATTTTTTCAATATACAAATTAATTATTTCTTATAGTAGACCTTAATTTGTGGTTACACCACCATACAAAAGTTTACTAAAATTGTTCAAAATTTAATTTTAATAATATAAATAAGACATTTGCATAAAATGGATAGCTGCAAGTAGCAAGAAACGGAACTTGTCTACCTAATGTAGAAAGAAGATTAGACTTATATCTTTTATTTGTTGTTGTCAACTAATTTATTTAAAAATTATAAATAAATAATTAAATAAATTTGGCAACGATTTAATTAAAAGATAACGACAATAAAAAACTTTTCGTACGATATATTTCGACAGCATAACTGTCATCTTCAAGTACTCAAAACCAACTAAAAATATTATGAATTAACATTTAATTTAAACAAATTATTTTTTATTAATTTAATTTTGTAATAAATAAATATTTAAAAAATATATTCAAATAACTTTTAATTAATTTAAAATTTTATTTATATAAATATTATAATTTTTATTTATATTATAACTTTTAAAAAATATAATGTAATTTAAAAATTCAATTATTTTAATAATATTAAAAAGAAAGGTGTTTTTTAAAAAAACATACATAAACATGATTTAACATACGTAAACTGTTTAAAAAAATTCAAAACATTCGTAATCACAGCACTTTGCACATTAATCTTTGGATCCAATGACCTTATCAACAATGCTTCACATATCACGCGTTCCCAATAATTATTAAAACTTTTCCACAAAATTCTAAAATCAGACATTCCTATATCACTTCTACAGCCTCTATTGTGCTCACTAATATTGGTCAACCCTTCAATCGACAATGCTCTAGAACTCGAGTACAGAGATGACGGGAAGTCTCTCCAATGTATGTGGCATTACACCCATTACATCTAAATTGATAAACGAGATCAGAACACAATCCAACCGGAGTTTTTGATTTATTAATAAACATATTGCGTACCTTTCACGAATTAGAGACGATCTTATACTCTAAATTTCGCATCTGTTTACTTAAATTTCTTTTATAATTTGTAAAACCTTCAGAGTACGGTAATACTAACATATATTTAGGCTAAAATTTTTTATATCTCTTTTTATTATTCTTTAGATCAACACTCAATTCACACTCATTTGACAAATTACACTCAGACTTTTCAAAACATGGATCCTTAGGATTTTTTTAAAAATTATTATGCTCATTTTTAATCCGGTTTCACAGCATCCTTTTCAGAACGCCGTATTTTAATCACATAAAACAAGACTGTTAGTTTTTAGGCCAGTTAGAATAATAAAAATTGTTATTTTTAGAAAATCATATTTCGTCGCCAAAAATGCACATTGGCATTTTTTTCAATTTATGAGAAGAAAGAGTATAATAGATATAAGCTGCTGCTAGATGAAAAGTTACTTTTTTATTCAACGGGTCAAATCTACAAAATAACTCCCAATGAAAGGCTGATAGGAAAGCAGTTTATCTATCTTTTACTTCAATTCTGGATTATTATTAATGAAACTTCTTTTAATTTTCGCCACTGATTTCATTTTATTTTCAAATGACATTATTTTTATTAAAAAATATTTAACTATGAATCAGTAAAGATATCGATGTTTTTTGATATTCACGATTTTTCAGCACAAGCTTTTTCCAGTGATTATGTATAGCATTAAATAATAGCATTAAATGAAAACAAAATGTAAACTAATACTGTAATTTTGTTTGAATCGAAATATTGAAAATAACTGAAAAATGCCGTCGGTCAATATTTTTATTTACATGATTTATTTGGTCCTAATGAATTCAGTGGTTTCCGATAGCTTTTTTCATTGACTATTAGTATGTGACTTGTACGTGAAGGGTCTTCAGTAAATTCAACCTTTAATTACTAGTGTTTACAAAAAGCTTCTGCTTATCCTTTAATTATTGCAACTTAGAACAGGTAAACAAGAAAATATTTTCATTATTTATCCAAAAAATTAAACTTAACCCACTTTCAATTACTTTTTAATAGGATTATACAGTCAAAGTATTCCAATTGTACTTCCTATCAACGAGGAAGACAAAACAGCGATTAGCAACCATCCGGCAATCGCTCTTTGCTATGATAACAGAATCGTCTCGATTATTAGAAACCCAGAAATATACAAGCATAGAAAGGTCTGACATTATTTTATAAGTATAACATAGCTTTATTTATGATTATAATCAGGAAGAACGCTGCGCAAGGACTTTTGGATTTGTCGATAAACGTCATCCTTCGATCAAAATGATTTTTGAATCGGGCGACTTTTTGCTTGGTGGTGACATTGAAGTTCTTGAACGTTTTCATTGGAATGACAACCTTGACAAATATCGATACACTCCAAAACAGATTCGACAAAAAATGAAAGAAATGAACGTAAGAAAATAATATTTATTTCTACATTTCTTTATTGTTATCTTTAAATATAGATTATGTAGTTAAGATAAATATTTATTTATGTGAGTTCTTTAAATGAGACTTGAAATCGAGATTGCAAATTCTGTAAAATGCCAATGTAATTGTTAGCCGTGATAATATCACAACTTTCATAATATTTAAACAATACATTTGGAGGCGATTTTTATTTAATAATGACATTGATCAAATTTGCTGGTTTAACTTAAAATATAATGCAGAGTTAATATAAAATATTTAAATGTTAATAAATGTTAATAAGAATGTTTGCATTTTTATACGTATTAAACGATGACAATGTTAAATTTAGATTAAAACCACTGGCAAACGATTGAATGAAATAATTTTATGAGGAGTTAGATAATTTGAAAGCTTCAGCAATTAAATAATATTTCACAATAGTTGGTAACAAATGGAGAAGATTAAGGTACATGTTTGGTGTAATAATCCGTTGAATTAAAAACATTCCCAATAGAACCAAAATCATAATATATTTTCTTTGATCTCGGTATTGGCAAAGGATTCAGTTCAATTAACTCCGGTTAAACGTTATTTTGAAAGGTTAAATGATGTTAATTTATTTTTAAATTATTTTCCATTCGGATTTCTTGACTGTTCATGGAACATTAAATTTTGGTAAATCGATAATGCATAGCTGCTTTGTCAAAAGCTTCTTGAACATGAGGTGGAAATTGACCCAGATCTTGACGACCAATATCTCCAGCAGCTTTGGCTTTGTTTTGGAAAACATTAGCTAGATTAGATAATGCTCACGCAATGCTAGGTTTGTCATTCAACTCCCGGCAAATCTTCAAATTGTGTTCATAACAAGTTATTGATTCATCGAATTTGCCAAATATTTTCAATATATTGCCAAGATTTTCACTTGCTTTATCTTCATCAGATAAATCCTCGAGCCGTCTCGATAAGTCTAAATCTAGTTGGCTATAAATCACCATTAAAACATTCAAATCATCTGTTCCCAATGATAAAGCAGTTTCAAATGTGTCTGTATTTTCGATTAAAATACTTTCTACATAACTTAATAACTCATCTTGGAGATTGGAATATTTATTCTTAATAATTGATAATATTTCTGCTGAAGTGTTAGTCATAACTTAAAATCTTGAAAATAAACTCCTTGCAAAAATATTTATTTTACAATAAAAATTTTTTTAAACAAAACTCTACCATTTTATCAAAATTACATTAATTAAACAATAAAAAAAAAGAACAAAATAATTTTCCATACTTTTTAAATCAAATACAATCAAGAAAACGATTGAATGAAATAATTTTATGAAGAGTTATATCATTTGAAACCTTCGGCATTTAGTTAATATTTTACGATAGTTGGTAACAAATCGAGTAGATTAAAGTACATTCTCTTCACAATCTTAATAAATTGCAATTTAATCAATAAGTAGCCACCAAATTTTTAAGGGACAGTTATCGAATGAAGTCCTCGAGATCCAAGTATTTTGTTATAGCGTTAGTATCAGTACCATATCAAAAATTCTTTAAACCAAGAGACTGATTTGACTAGTTCATCTTTGGAACTTAACTCAGTATATTCATAGTTTTTTGGCAGGATAAGAATTTTCAATTAATAGATGACTGACATTTGCCCTCAAGCTACTTTCCAAACCCAAAAATTAAATAGACACAAACATGTCACAACGAACTAGGGCTTCCTAATTCGGGATCCTCATACATAATTTTTGGATTGTTTTACAGAAATTCTTTTTACATATTTGAAGAACATTTATCAATTTATAAAAATTATTAAATGTTTATTAAGATGTTGATGAAATTATTTCAATGCAACCGTTAATTGCAAAAGATGAAATTATTAAAGCAATAAATAATGATATGGCACGCCCACAAATAATACCACATTGATACAAATAATTGACCTCAAAAGTTCAAAAAGAGATGGTTCTATTTAAAAAATGAAGGCTTATGTGGCGACGTATTTGAAAACAATACAGCCAACCGGCATCGAGTCAAAAAGAGCCTTTTCTTCCAAAGAGTTATTTTGTAATAAACTACAAAGTTCTTTTGCTGACAAAGTTTTGGACAAGCTCTGCTTCCCTTCAGTACCGAAAATACACTTTATCAATATTTAATATATACATTTCTTATTTTCAAGTCGCAATAATTTCATTTTATCTGTATATTTTGTTTGTAATTTATGAATTAATAATAACGTTATCCACGTGTTATCAATAAGTTAAATTAATAAACTTAATTTTATAATGAATTTTAAAAAAATTTATGGTTTTTAATTTATATTAATTTTTTAAATGGAGAAAGTCAATCATGGGACAAAATTAAGAGATCCCATGATTTACAAAACGTAATTCCAAAATCCTGAAATCGGAAAATTGGACCGGAATCCCTATAACGAGCGATATTATAACATAATATTTATTTGGATATTTAAAATGATTCAGTATTTAGACTAACAGACTGGATGAGTAATGCAGAATTATGATATAATTTTGAATAATTAATAAATAAAATGATTAGCCTTTACTGCAAGTTTCAAGTTTTATTAAAAAATAAAAAATTCTTATTCTAGACTAAAGAAACAGTCCTCCATAATTCAATATTAAAATGTAATTTTATTTTGTATTTTTTTTAATTGAAGGAGGAATGTAAAGACTCAATTAAGAAAGGACAATGGTTAAAAAAATTATAAACACAGAAAAAATGTCAACATAGATATCAAATGTTGAGAAATGCTGCCGTTGGTATTTATTTAATTTGTTAGATTTAAAAATCCGGTAATTATTTTTACTGAACTCTATAATTCTATCAAAAAGTTGTCAGTGATGCTATTATAGACATATTGTTGGGTTAATATCGTTTACAAGTCGGTTCTCGCTGATTCCTCGTGTTCTTTATATATAAATGAAGAAAACCCAACACAGAACAACTTTATTCTCAATTCACCACAATTAAAATTAGTTATTAATTTTCTCTTTTCTTTCTTTGATAATTTATTGTATGTTATCGTGAGGTAGGAGACCCAATGGGAGACCACTTTTCTGGCACGATAGTTTAGTAAATGTTTTACCTTCGCTACTTGTTCTGATCGCTTCTTTCCTGGAGTTGGAAATATTTCGTTCTTAACCCTTTTCGACCAAATTGGCAATTTTCTGGTTTCTGAGTTTTCCTTTTATAGTTTTGATCAGGCCATTATTAAACTGTTATCTATTTATTTATCTATTTATCTATTTATCAACATTTGTCATCTACTGACGATGTTATCTACTGTGTGAAACCTGAAATGAGATCATAATAACAATTAATGTTCTATTTGGTGCCCATTTGAGTTGCCATCTGCTCATTAATTACCCCAGGTTTTCCTTTATCTCTCGGGCTTCCTAATAACTCGGGTTTTCCATTAGCTTGGGCTTTCCATTAGTAATTAATTAATTTGTTTTTTCGCTCTACCTTTTCCTGGGGATCCCTGAGTGAATTTTTACCTTCATATCTAGATTCGTCTTTCGATTTGGCATTCAACCATACCGCTTTCCCCCGATCAATAATTAATTTTGCACTTTCGTTTTATTTTTGATGATTTTAATTGTTTCATTATATAACCTCAACAATATTATAACAGAGAAAAAAAACTAATAAAAATCCTTGATAATTATTAACTTGTGCAATTTAAATATAATAAATTACTAAAGATTATACTTTAACACTGTTTGAACAAAACTCTAGCTTATATGCTAATCAAAACTCAGAAAATAATAAAAAACATTTTTATGATTTTGAAACAATTTAAAAAATTAAATAAAATCCACATATAAAAAATTACTCTTTCGACAGCTTGTTTACGTAAAGACTTTCAACAATCATCATGAATAGATCTATCTAGATTGTTTGTCTTTTAATGAAAAGCCTTTTTCAGTATCAATCTTCTAATTTCTGATATTTTCCCTTAATAATAAATTGATAATAAATCCATAATTTCTGATAATCCATATTCATTTCCAAATTTCTAGAAAACGCTTTATAATGGAATTCGTTTTATTTAATTCGTTTTATTTCTCTTCTACTCATGGAAAATGATAAAGCGCTTGAAACATTCTCAAATTGCGAATTATTATAAAGTCAAATCCCAGTAATATGCTTATGAGGATAATAAATAGAAGAGTTAATTATCATGTAAAATGTAAGTAAAGAACTTTAATTAAATATAAATTTAAAAAAACCATAAATAAGTTTAAAGTTAAATTATGGAATGATGAAGTTGCTTGACAGTAAAATCAATATTTAGGAATGTTTGTAATTTAAAAATATAGAATATTTATTGAATGCTTGTGTATTAATATTCCCTATTCAATTGTTTATTCATGCTTGCTAAACTATCCTCAAAATAAATACTAAAAATATTTATGTTATAAAACAAAACGAGATCTTATTTTTAATCTTGAATTGTTGAAGATTTTTTTGAATTAAAGTTTTGAATTTATCATTACTTAGTTTTTATGGATGTGCTAAAGTTACGAAACTAAACTACTAATAGTGCTCATAATTGATGTTCTTTGATGAGTATATTTTATTATAGGGTTATTGTGTGTATTGTATGTGTATTTCTATTTTATTTTTCCAATAAAAATTATTTTTCTGGTTTTCTATAATAAATGTAATTTAATTATGAAATTTTCACACAAAAGTTTACTAAAATTGTTTAAAAATTTAATATAATCGAGGTAAGACTTCTGCATAACTTCATAAACGTGAAAAATCTGCAGGACTTTAGTGTTAGTCAGTTAAGTACATATTTATTTAGTTCAAGTTGATAATGCACTGAGCCCTTAAGCGGTTAAACATTTCAATTATATTATTTGAAATTATTTTAATTTTATTTTTTCAAAACTTTTTTAGGCAGACACAATCTTTGCTTTTCAACTTAGAAATCCTATACATAATGGCCATGCATTATTAATGCAAGATGCTCGAAGAAAACTCATAGAAATGGGGTACAAGAACCCAGTCTTGTTGCTTCATCCATTGGGTGGATGGACAAAAGACGACGATGTTCCATTGAATGTGAGAATAAAACAGCATGAATCTGTTTTGGATTCAGGAGTCTTGGATCGAAATTCAACAATTCTTGCCATATTTCCATCGCCTATGATTTACGCTGGTCCTACTGAGGTTCAATGGCATGCCAAGGCCAGAATGGCTGCAGGTGTAAATTATTATATTGTTGGACGTGATCCAGCTGGCATTCCACATCCAGAAACAAAAGAGGATCTTTACGATCCTTTCCATGGAGCAGAAGTAAATTTTAATATAAAGAATTTCGAGACTCTATTATTTTTATTTGATTGTTGTTTTTAATATTATATTAAAATTAAAAAATAAGTTTAAAACCTATAATTAGATTTATAATAATATTATATTAATATTATATTAAAATTAAAAAATAAGTTTAAAACCTATAATTAGATTTAATAATAATATAATGGGTAAGATCTTTATTGTCGTCATCATTGATCAACTATTTTTTAAAGACTATCCTTCAGATATTCAATAAATGATTTCCAAAGATATCTTTGTTGGCAGTTGCTCTTTGGATGAAAAAATGGTGTTTCTTTGTGATTTTGAATTGATTTTTCAAAAAAAAACTTTTTTATTATATCACCCGTTTTCGAACCAGTTCTGGTCACAAGTCTTGGTTTCAATATCCATAATATTATTCTAAAACTCAATCTTTGTAATCCAGGCATATTCCGTTTGGTGATCATGCCGAATTCCTAGGAACATAAAGCTGATAGACATAGTGTTAAAATAAAATCTATTTACACTAAAAGAAAAATATGTAATTATAAAATTGATAAAATAAAATTCTTCCTAAGTTATATTATGTTATAAAAACACGTATAATTAATGTTTGTATATCTGAATGTTTGATTGATTAATCTTAATTGTCATAGTACTCAGATTATATCATTGTTTATTATTATTCCAATCGATACATAATGATAGTTGCCTGAAACACCTGGTTAATCATTATTAATCAATCAATCAATGTTAATTATTTGCGTTTTCATAATATGATTTAAAAGTCAGGGCATCAAATATACTAATACAATTCCCTAAGATTTGGCTTCTGTAAATTCTTGATTCAGAATACTTATCTGTCAATCATGAATTTTTTCCAAGGTCTAAAAGAACCAATTCGAGACAATAACTTTTTTGTGGCGAGAGATGACAGGCTTTAGTGGAGATTCTTGACTAACACGAACATCATCATAAACTTTCATATCCAAGTTTATATAGATTCTTTCTAATATGTCCTTTGAGTATGAAACTGAATTGACGATTGTAAAATACTTCATTGCTGCCATAACGTAGTCAAATTAAAAACAATAATGATGAAAAATAGTTTTAATAAATCTTTCTTACAATTCATCACGATAACTGCTTATTTTGTCCATATTATAATAATGTTTCTATCGATAATTTTCTAGTGTCAAATTTTTAATATTCATTTATCCAAATTAAACTCAAATAAATACTAAGTTAAAATACTGAAAGAACTTTTTCTAGTTTTCACCTCTGATTGCTTTTCATTTTGCAAAGACATAAATAATTTTTTTATTAATGTTTAACTATGAATCAAATTTTCGGCATAGCCTTTTTCAAATGATTTAGATCATTATTTATAAATTAAAATAAATATAAATGTTATCAAAACTCTTTGTTCAAAAAATCAAAATTTATCAACTCTAAACAAAAATTTTTGGTTTTTAATTTTTATAATTTTTATTTTTATTTACTGGCCTATTAGGTTTTGTTAAGGAAAACACGGTATATATTAATATAAAATAAATATTTTTGATAATTTAAAAACTTTTTTTAAAAATAATAATTTTAAACTAGGTTCTTTCTATGGCTCCCGGACTGACAAAGTTGGAGATCATTCCATTTAAAGTTGCTGCCTATGATAAATTGAACAAAAGAATGGATTATTTTGATCCGAACCGTAAAGATGATTTTATTTTCATATCGGGTACAAAAATGCGAAATTTAGCGAAAAATAACGAATGTCCACCCGATGGCTTCATGGTGCCAGCCGCATGGGAAATATTAAGGGATTATTATCAAAATCTGAACAATACTGACTAATTTTCCGAAGTCCTTCCAAATATGAATTGTGATTGTGGTATTTTGTTAGGAAATTTTTATAAATTGTGAATTGTCTAAATTTATGAACCTAAATAGAAAAAAAATATATTTAAATTTTCTTTGAAATATATTCTGTTCACAGAAATTGTTTTAACCGATATGCTATTTATGTTATAATTAAAATAACTTTAGACTTTTAAAATTGAAAACTATTATTAAGTGATTCAGAAAACTAATTTAAATAGAAAATAGAAAATTAAAATTTTTACATTATTTTACTGCATTCATTGAAACCGAAATTTCAGCCTTTTTTGATATTTGTTTTAAAAATTACTTTGAATTAGAAAATATTCATTAAAATTAATCTTTCATCATGTATTCATGCAATTTTTGTAATTGTTCTTTTTAAATGAGTACAAAATTTTATGAATCCTTTATAAAGTTATTTATTAATTTCGCACCTCTGTTAATTCTTTGTAATTTCTTTATTTGAAAAACTACTTAAAAACTTTATTATAACTACTAAATAACATTCATCCAGATTATTCCTTCACTTTTTTAAAGAGACTATTTCCAGAACATAAATAACTTACAGTATCCTCAATAATGATGGTCCGATTCCTCTCTTGTACCATCACATCTCCGGCATAATCATTTTCAACATTTAATCCTAAATAATGGCCAAAGGGTAGACGGCTATTTTTCGTTTTCGAATTTGTTTGACAAATCGATTTTACTATTTTTAAATGTAATAATTGATGATTGAACGTTCCTATCCTACACTGTGGCACTGAAAACATCACATTACTGTTGTAATATATTCTAAAAATCGAATAAACTAACATTAAAAAATTATAATGAAAAATATGTTATAAGCAATTTCATCATAAAAAGAAAAAAACATAAAGACTAAAATTGCCATCCAGAAATGATGGAAATATTGAAATTTAGGTTGCAAATTCTAATTACGAATATGTTTTAATGAGCCATAAAATACACGCAGAAAATAAGTATGAATATCGATGCAGATTTCAGCAATTTTTATCATCATTTGACATAAACTTTCGAAAAGGATTACTTTACCCAAAGTGCTATGAGACGAAGAAGGCAGAACTCTCGAATTTTGATGCCTCAGAGAAGTTATAAAAAGAAAAATTCTATACAAAGAAAGTTAATCGAATGAAAATTTTTTTAAGAAAAATTTATTTTATAATATTTGACTAATAATTCATATTGTGACATCATTATTGAAATAAAATTGAAGATTTAAAACAGTTCTGATATAGAAGCTGCACGGATTCTTCAATGTTTTTTTTATCAAGATCCATTGCCTTATACAACAGGATTTAAATTATTATTAATTGAATCTGATGATTTGTTTAATTATTAAAGTAATATTTATTATTACAGCAAAGCTGCGGTAATTGGAGAAAGAAATACCCAGCTCAAATTACAGGAAGATATACGGCTGTGATAATATAACATCCCAGTACCCCAGAAATAACGATTATAAAACAAAACCTCCACAAGTTAATGACAACCCTTCAAGACCCAATGGCACTAACGCTGCAGTATATGAAGATTCACAACAAACCTCGGCCAACAAAAAGCTGAACGGACACGGAAGAGAAGGTTAAGAAAGACCATATTGTTAAGCCAAATGAGAAAATTGACCTAGACCTTATTAAATTGCATCATTAATAAAAGCAAAATTTTTATTATTTTGTTTTGATATATTCGATATTCTTTTATTAAGCATTATTTTCATAAATTCATTGACACTAATTTTAATTGAGCGTGAAACCTTCTATAGTAGCTATTGAACCCAGAGGTTTACCAGAATATTAGCAGTCATTTAGATAAGACTCATATTTTACTAAAAACTGCGCATTGGAATACATTTTCCGTATCATTGGTAACTGGTATCCAATGATAATTATTT
Source organism: Schmidtea mediterranea (assembly GCA_022537955.1). Classification (NCBI taxonomy): domain Eukaryota; kingdom Metazoa; phylum Platyhelminthes; order Tricladida; family Dugesiidae; genus Schmidtea; species Schmidtea mediterranea. Next base: position 112,785,369 of record CM039681.1, read on the forward strand.
TGATATGTGTATACACTATGGGAATCTTCTTGAAAGTGGACAAAATTCGTTTTTCTTACCTTCAGATACCCAGAATTTAGTATAATTATTCTTGTTAAGAGCAAAAGAAAATTTTTTGATTAATTTTATTGCGTAATTCCAAAAATATACAAAAAACCGAAAGAGTGAGGAACCGGTAAAAATAGAAAACGAACATAAGACTTCGCTTGACACAAGGTCATCAGACACATAACAATATTGGCAACGGATTTCAATTTTGGTGGACTACTAACTACTTACTCACATTTCTAAAATTGTTTAGCAAAAGGTGTTGAGTGGATAAGAAAATAAATCATTTTTAATTTGAAGAAGGTAAGTTTTGACTTTCTTATTTTGTTCTATTTTTTAATTTTTATTTTTAGGTGATATTTTTATTTTAATTGTTTTTCAATTTCTTTTCTTTTTTATGTATGAATTTTAGAATAATAATTAAATTAATCAACGATCGAAATCAATTAATTAATTATTTGGTGAATAAACGGTTAATTTTCAGGTAATTTTAGTTCATGGTCTAAAGGTGTACGGGACATGAATCTTTTAAATTGAGGATATATGCGCTGGGAATGAAGAAAAACCAGGTGGTGAATTTCGCATTGAAATATGTGATGGAAACAAGCGAGACGCTGCAACATGTTACAAATGATCCAGCGCCATGTGAAAGGTGGTACGACAATATTCTCTTACTCATGAGAGCATATTACCAGTTAACATGGTTTTTAACATTTTATGGTAAACTATTCGTGTGAATTTATCAACTCGGACACCTGAGTGAATACGCAGACCATAGAATCTTTATTGCGCACCTGGAAAAGAAAATTAACATCGGGCATCAGAAAATATAATTTAAAAATGCACATTTGTGAATTTCTTTGAAGTCGCCATCTCAGAAATAATAATTTGAATATTTTTTTTATTCATTCATTGAATATATTTAAAATGTTTTTTAAATTAAATTAAAATTAAATAAAACTTATTTCAAGATTTTTTATAATAAATTATTTTTTTTACGTAGGGCCGATACGGAAATGCCCCTTAATCTTTGTTATGTTGCTCAAAATGATGAAGTATGATAAGATTATTAAAATGAAACTTTCCATGAAATGTCTTTAGTTTGGCAATCATTTGTTTAACATTTTTCAATATTTACAAATTGAAAAATTAAATTTAAATTTTTTATAAAAATAAGTTTGTAACTTGCATAAATTCGAAAATAAAATTAATAAAATTTATTTAATAAAAAATCTTTAATTTTCGGTGTTTAAATATCTAACTACTCATTAATTAATTTAAATTCACTAATAAAAAATTATTCCATAATTTTCGAATTTGAATATAAATTTTATTTTATTAATTTAGAATTACCATTAATGTCGGATGAAGTTTCATTTTATAAATTAGAGAAAATTTTAAATTTTAAGTAAATAGATGATTTACAATTGATTTAAAATAAATACAATTACTTGTGTAGTTCTAGTGTTTACACAGTCAAAATCGCAAATGGAAATGTAGTTGCAATTACCAAAAACATTTTGTTAAGATTTTCACTTAGTGAACCAGATAATATATTAGGCAAATATATTTATTCAAACGTGCATTATTATTTTTGATGTAGAAGTTAAAATATCACTAGAAGATGATTTGGCTCACAATTTGTTTATTGATCCAACTGGAAATCATGTTTTAATATGTATGCAATCTTCTCAAACGTATTATTTGGCCAAAGGTAGCACTAAACCTCGTTTAATTAAAGAAGCTAAAGTTATAAATTTAATAATTGTATTTTAAATTCATATTTATTGGTGCCAGAATTGTTTGATAGACGCAGTGGGTTGGAACATTAAACAGTCATCTGAAAGTAACACTTCCAACATATTAATTGGCACTTCAAATGGTGAAATAATCGAAACCAAGTTATCCAACAGCATTACGTTGTCGGACCAATATTGGAATAAAGTGTGAAATTGTAAATCAGTTGACTATATTAAATTTCCTAAATTAAGATCCATGTACTTGAAGGTTCAATCAATGGAATTATTTTTGATTCCTACCCAGATTCCAATTATTCCAAATACTTTTTAATTGTCGCTACTCCAACGAGTATTTATCATTTCTTTTTTAAAGACATCAATTCCTCAAAGGGAAGCCCAATTTTCACGAAAGAATTTATTCAGATTAATCAAAATGTTGTTGGTAAGAATGTAAAATTTTACAGATTTTAACTCATTCAAAAAGGGTTTAAGAAGATATTTTCGTTAATTTATTGTGTTTTATTTTAATTGGCTGGATAATTATTCTCGTTTTTCCTGTCCACACGGTTCTAAAAAGGTTGGAGGGGTGGTCTCCTACTCGCCAAGATTTTAATGATATTTTGTGAAATTAAAATTTGGTTTCATTTGACAATTTTCTCGTAACCTCATTTTGATTGGCTGGTTTATTATAGACATATTTTGTCCCAATATTATTATTATTTTAAACTGTGGAATTATATTTGATATATTCATCATTTGACATAAAATTTGAAGTATTATTAGGAATTTTATTTTGATTGGTCGGCTATTTATAGTAACATTTTTAATTCTGATTATTGGGGAGGGTTTTGCCCATCTGCATTATATGACAATATTGTTTTAAATCTATATTTGACATAGGTATATTATTTTTAATTCAACTGGATTTTCGGTGGTTTATTTTGATTGGCTGAAAAAAATATCTGCTGTTCTTATACAAACGTTTTAGGAAGTTATTTCTCCTATGTTATAATATTTCTATCGTACATTATTATAATAAATTTTTATGAATATTTGTTTCGATTTTAAAAAGTTTTTTGAACTTTATTCTAATTGGTTGTAATTTATATGCATTAATTTTGCCTAAACCTTTTGAGTGATATCCAATTTGAACGAACTTGAATATAGGTTTCTCATACGCGTTCGTTTCTACAACATTAAATATGTATTTATTTTATATAATTGTTGTTATTTCTCATCCAGGTGCAAAATGCACAACCTTTCCCTACGACTTCGGATATAGTGATTTAGATCAATATTATGACCAAGATGCGAAGTTTACAAAATATATTTCCTGGATGAACGGTAGAATTCTTGTCCGAGAAATTTTGTCATTATAAGTTCTGTTCCGTAGGGGTCGGGATTTATTGGGCAACAATTAATCTCAATTCAGTGGAAGCTGAAGGAAATATTTTCCTCAAACCGAAATTATTGAATTATCCTTCAACGAAACAAAACATCAAACCTATCAATATTCGAAATACAAAATATCACATCGTTCTCCAGTATTCAGATGTGTTAGATATTTTTTATTGTCGTTAAATATTTTAATTGATAATTATTTTATTATTATAATTTTTGCCACTGAAATGTTTCATGGATAACTTAAAAATATTCTTTTAGCATTAACTTTTTCTCGATTATACAAGATGAAATAGTTTCAACTATGAAATTTGATGTCCTTGGTGATCAACGGTTCCGTGGACTGTGTAAAGATCATTCTAATGGTTACATTTATTTATTCACGAATCTCTCATTTTTCCGAATAAATTGTGATGAAGAAACTAAGTAAATTTTGTTTATTATTATCATTTATTATTTTTATTTATTATTTTTAATTCTTATAACTTTGATTTTTTACTATTACTATTATATTTATTTAACATTTTTATTATAACTATTATTATTATAAATTTTATATATTATAAATTTTATTTTTTTATTTATTATTATTATTATTATTATTATTTTTACTATTATTTTTAATTATTATTATTATTTATTATTAAATTTATTTAATATTTTTATCATTATTATTATTTTTTTATGTTTTAAATTTTATTTTCTTCTTCTCCTTCTTCTTCTTCTTATTATTCATTCTTTTAACTTTTATTTTTTACTATTTTTTACTATATTTATTTAACATTTTTGTTATAATTATTATTATTATTTTTATATATTATAAATTTTATTTTTTTATTATTATTATTCTTTTTTTTTTAATAATTATAATAATAATAATAATATTATTATTTAACATTTATTTAACATTATTATTATTATTATTATTATTATTATCATTTGTTATTTTTATTTATTTTTTTTAATAATTATAATAATAATTATAATTATTATTTTTATTACTATTATTAATTCTTATAACTTTTATTTTTTACTTTTATTATTATTATTATATTTATTTAACATTTTTATTATAATTGTTATTATCATAATTTTTATATATTATATATTATATTTTTTATTATTTATTATTATTATTATATTTTAATTATTATTTTTAATAATTTTTTTTATTATTATTATTTTTAATTTTATATATTATAAATTTGATTTTTTTATTTTTTATTATTATTATTATTATTATTATTATTATTATCATTTATTATAAATTTGATTTTTTATTTATTATTATTATCATTATTATTATTATATTTTTATTTTTATTATTATTATTATTATTATTATTATTATTATTATTGTTATTATTATTATTATTATTATTATTATTATTATTATTATTATTATTATTATTATTATTATTATTATTATTATTATTAAAATTATTATTATTTTGGCTTTTAATTAAATTATATTTAGGAATCTATGGCAAGTTTATATTAAACTAGGAAATTTTGAATTGGCTGATAAATTTTGTAAAGTATGAAATATTTTATTCCTGCTAAAATCAATTATTTATATTTTGTTAAAGTTTTTATTGATTTTATTAAAATTTAAGAAATCTCAATATTTAAAAAAATATCCTCAATATTTATTCTTATATTCAATCAAATACACATTTGTATTTCCTTCTCAATTTATCTGCAATGCTACTGAAGCAACTTAGTAATATTTGCATAAATGCAATATAAAATTTTCGTCTTGACTCTGATCGGGAATATTGTTAAGGCTGGTGACAGAGTTGGACAAACTAATAAAGGAACTGATTCTGATCTTCATCTTATGTGATTGGTTCACTGCATTCCTGGATGAGGTCCAGGAGCAAGATTTGGTGAAGCAAATGCAGCAGCTGGAATCTTTAAGTCTTTATCTCCATCTAATCATCTTCTTAAGGCATTGACGAATTGCCTGCAATTGCTGATTTAATCTTTATTCTTCTTGAAGCTTTGAATTGTCTTTTATTCAGATTGTTTATTTTGAGTATTTTACTTCTGAATGCATATTGTAATAAAGACAGCTTTTGGGAAACCTAAATTTTGCTATAAAATTTACTTACCTATAGACCTTAGTATTTATATATCTTAAAATACTAGCTAACTTAATTATTAATCCATTTATTTGATAATTTAGAAATCGATTTATTTATTAATATTAATTTTATCAAGCGAAATATATAAAATTAATATTAATAAATAAACCGATTTCTAAATTATCAAATAAATTGATTAATATATATTATATGGATTTAATTAATATTTTTTAGCAAATTATTATTTTTTAAATATTTTAATCTATTTTTTGTTTTACAAACTTTTTTACATTATATTTCCTACAAAATTTGACTATGAATCAGATTTATTTTAGGTACCAAGTCCTTATAATATTTTTTACATTAATTTAAAATTTTTATAAATAAATAAATGCATTATTAATATAAAAATTTTAATTCATTTTAACATAAAAAAATAAAATTTTTATTAAAAATTAAAGAATAATGACATTTTATTACAATTTTACATAATACAACTATTTATAAACATTCAACACATTCGCACTCAAATCATTTTCACATTGATCTTTGGATTCAATGGCCTTATCAACAATACTTCACATTTAACATGTTCCTAATAATTATTAAAATTTTTAATAACATTTAAAATCAGTGATGCCTATTTCACTCATATATCGTCTATTGCACTCACTAATATTGGTTAATCCCTTCAATCGACAATGCTGAAGAACTCGAGTACAGGCATGGAGGGAAGTCTCTACAATGTATGTGAGATTACACCCATTACATGTAAATTGATATACGAAATCCAAGCACAATCTAATCGGAGTTTAAATTATCATATTACATAACTCACGAATTAGAAAAGATTTTATAATTTAAATTTCCCAACTTGTCTTCTCATAATTTGTAAAACCTTTTGAGTATTGAAATACAAACACAAATTTAGGATCATTATTCTTACACACACTTTTGATATTATTTACACCAACAATCAAATATTCTCAAACGTAGATCCTTAGAATTCTTAATCAATTTTTCAATAAAAATGATTTTAAATAACCATTCTTTATCAATGTCTCAACCAATTTATCAACACTTTTCACTGAATTTTACAAAGAAGAAAATAGTGAAAAAACGATAAATCAATCTTTAAAAATTATTACTTGGTATTCCTCAAACAATTAGTAGTATTTCATTGCTAAGTAGCAAAAATATTCTCCCCTTCAAATGTTTAATTATCACAAATCGGACATATTATCGGAATGAATGGTAAATTCTGAAACCAATTAATTCTATTCCTTACCAAATTTTTTTCTAAATAAAGCTTCATTGTTAAAAAGTTTTTTCAGTGTTTTTCTTGGCATTATTTGATTATTATCTAATTTCTTTTTATTTGTTGCACATATTTTTTTTAACAGTACCATTTTTTGGATTTCAGGTTATTAGAGAAATAGAGGATAGATCAAGGCCACATCACATAATATATCTAGGTCGCTTAGAGTCAAATTCGTGTTAGATAATCTTTATTTAGTATTTTTCTTTTAATAAAGTGATCAACATTTTGAATTCGCGTCATTTGAATTTGTGTTTTAATAAAGTGTAAAATTTTGGATATTGTTTGAAATGTCAGATTTCGGTCAAATATCATTTTTAGTTAAATTTTGGACGAAAAAGCTGATTTTGGGGTAAGAAGTCATAAAAAGCATGATTAAAAAGATAGTATTTTGAGATGTTTTCTATCTAAATTTGATTCTTAATAGTTATATTTTTCATTTTCTAAATCTTATTGAATTTCAAAAAAAGTAATTTTAAATTTGTAATAGTTTTTTTTTAAATTTTAGAATACAGAAGAAAAACTAAAAATAAAATTACGATACGCTGAGAGTTTATTAGATCAAAAAAAGTAATTTTAATTTTTTGAAGGATAAATAATAATGCGAAATAGTGTGATTTTATTAATTTCCATGTATAATTTTAATATATTACTACAAGGTCATTTTTTCTAAAAGCTCTTCAAACATTTCAATACTGAAAAGTATCCATATTTTTTGACAATTTTTTGTTTTAAAATTTAAGTTGAAGAGTTGAAATAGTGTGCTATTGGAGTATTGACAAAAACAGTTACAGATCTTTCATGCTTTCAAAACATATAACCACACGTAAAAGTTATTAATTCCTTCATTTTAGTATGTTGTTAGTATAAATACTCAACATATGACGATTATATTAATTTATCACAGTGTTGGCCAACCCAAATCAATTGAAGGATCAAATTTTCGGAAAAATAATTATCGCGCGCCACAATAAATTCATTCAGTATTTTCAGTAAATATATTCATTATTTTCAGTAAATAGTACATAGTAAATAGTATGCAGTAAACAGTAGATTGTATTTAAACAATTTTAATGCGATTGCTGCTTCTCAATTTCCTCCGAGAGTTTGGACAAGTTGATCTCACATTTTATTATTATTATTATTATTATTATTATTATTATTATTATATTTTTATTATTATTTTTAATAATTATAATAATAATTATTATTATTATTTATTATTATTATTATTATTATTATTATTATTATTATTAAAAGATAAAGTAAATAAAAAAACTTTTCGTACGATATATTTCGGCAGCATAACTGTCATCTTCAGGTACACAAAACCAACTAAAAATATTATGAATTAACATTTAATTTAAACAAATTATTTTTTATTAATTTAATTTTGTAATAAATAAATATTTAAAAAATATATTCAAATAACTTTTAACTAATTTAAAATTTTATTTATATAAATATTATAATATTTATTTATATTATAATTTTTTAAAAAATAATGTAATTTAATAATTCAATTATTTTAATAATATTAAAGAAAAGTTTTTTTTAAAAAACAATACATAAACATGATTTAACATACTTAAACTATTTAAAAACATTCAAAACATTCGCAGTTACAGCCCTTTGCACATTAATCTTTAGATCAATGACCTTATCAGCAATGCTTAACATTGACGCGTTCCCAATAATTATTAAAACTTTTCAAAAAAATTCTAAAATCTGACATTCCTATTTCACTTTTACTGCCTCTATTGTGCTTACTAATATTGATGAAACCCTTCAATCGATAATGCTCTCCAATGTATGTGGCATTACACCCATTACATGTAAATTGATAAACGAGATCAGAACACAATACAACCGGAGTTTTTGATTTGTTAATAATCATAGAGACGATCTTATATTCTAAATTTCCCATCTGCTTACTTAACTTCCTTTTATAATTTGTAAAACCTTCAGAGTACGGCAATACTAACACTTATTTAGGCTCAATTTTTTTATATCCATTTTTACTATTCACAATCATTTGTCAAATTACACTCAGACTTTCCAAAACATGGATCCTTAGGATTTTTAATCAATTTGTCAACAGTCTCTTTTATCATCAACAATAAAAATGATTTAGAATAATCATTCTTTATCAACAACTCAATCAATTTATCAACACTTTTTACCGAATTAGCAAAAGTAGAAGATAAAGACCATGAACGATAAATCAATCCTTTCACCATATTTCTCTTATACCTTAATTCACAAAAGCTTTCTGTAGAAGTATAAAGACCAGTATCAGTTGGTTTTCTATAAATCTCTGTCTCATAATGTTTATCTTTGCGTTGAATTAACATATCTAAAAACGCTCTCCGTTTCACATGTGAATACAATGTTCTTATGTAAACTGTTCATAAAATGCATGTTTCTTGTTTTCAAATACAAGAAAAATGTCATCCACATACCTTTTATAAACAAAGGGTTTCTCAAATTGGAAAGAAACAAAAGTTCTTGTGTTTAAAAATGACTTTTACAAAGCGAGGCAGTATGAATAAACTTTAAATTAAAAACTGAACTGGGAAAGCAACAAATATGGCTTTTTTGATTTTTTTGATTTTTTGAAAAAACTTCACCAGTAATCAGCTATAAATTTAATTAAATTATGAATATGATATTGTCATTTGTTTTTAAAGTAAGTAAAATTGCATATAATTTTATTGATTGAAAATTTGCGCGATTAATGTAGGATAGATGAAACAACAAAAGCTAGTTTCAATATGTTGTTTCATCTCACTTATTGTAGTGTGTAATTGCAGATTACACAAAGAAAGCACTAATTAATCTATTTGAAAAATTACTTTATTTTAATGAATTTTACAACACAGTCGATCCAGATTGATATAGCGTCCTTCGTGCATGAAAAAAGTCGATATTGAGCATGACGTGATATTATCTGATGTAAAATAATTTTATTTGGCTATTGAAATAAATTTACGATTCAAGTAAACCTAGAATCAATTTTTTAAATTAAAAATATGCTTAATTCGATTATAAATTCTAAAAAAGCCAATTATTGAGCTGATATTTCGAATTGCTTCGCGGCTCACTGGTTGGCCATGGCTGATTTATAACAATGACCTAGACAAATCATAATAATCTATCTCTTGATGGATTTCCAATCATCACAGAAAAACAAGTCAATAAAAATAAATATAAAAAGATAATATAAAATAGTTTAAAAAATCGACTATTTTTATATTTATGCATAAAAATTTTTAAAATAATTTATTCTCAAAAAATAGAGATTTTACACATTTTTTATTTGGAGGTGTGTGAAACATGATATTTATTATTGTATCAGGCAATATTCTCGGTAACCTCGGTAAAATATCAAAAATGTTTTTGTTTATGATAATAAAGAGTCACAGGTTGTCAACCCCTGTGCTTGACTAACAAGTAATTCAATAGACATGATTGCAAGATGTCGTATTGTAGTAATGACCATTAGAAATTCTAATATTTGTATTAATAATATTATTGAAAAAACATTTTCTACTTTTCACCCCTGAGTGCTTTTCATTTTCCAATGACATATAGAATATTGATGAAACCTTAATAAATTCTACTATAAAAGGTTTCTTAAGTTATTAATACATTTTTGAATTCGTACATTATATCCTAATCCTTAGGACCTAAAGCAATAATAATTTAGAAATCGATTTATCAATATTATTTTATATATAATCATTTTAAATTAATGGTTTTTATATTGTATTCAAAATCAGAAGCTGTACTTTATTTCGCAAAAAAGCATATATTCGAATGTAAATAATTTAATGATATAAAAATTGGTGTGTAAAATTAGATTATGGTGAAAAAGTTTCTTTTTTTGCGAATATTTCCGTTTATTAATCGTCTCACTCATAAAAAAGTGTTTAATGATTATAATAAAAATTATATCTTTAAGCATACAAGTTTAAATAAATTATGTAGTTATTAAAATTTTTTAATATTACTCAACAATGATCTTAATACACATTCAAGTTTATAAGTACTCACTTTCAAATACAAGTCTCGTAATTATTCATCAACCAAAACAAATTTTTTTTCAAAGTATTCTTTTCCAGATACGTTGAAGCTGGAAAACTATTTGCATTCACGTCTTTGCCATTTGAGGAAGCTACTTTGAAATTTATGGACCTGGAAAGTAAAGACGGTCTTAAAGCTTATTTGTTGGAATATGCCTCCAATTTTCAACCAACGTCTGTTCTTCAATCCAACTCTTATGACATTATGGCCATGTGGCTATTGGAATTATTTTTTGAAGACATTAATATCGAGCAATTTAAAACCGGAACAAATATTACCAATTCTAGTTTTCAATTGATAAATGAAGACTACAAAAGATTTTTGAAATTGCCACAAATTATTGTTTGTTTATTTTTAATTTTTTCATAATTTTGCTCATTGCTCATTTTAAAATAGAAAGTAATAATAATTATTATTATTATCAAATTTTAAAATCTTTTTTTTGTCAATAGCGGAATCACTTATATAAATATAATTTAAATAAATAACTATGCTATCCAACAAAATTTAACAAAATTGAAATTCGCCACCTATCGACTTTAGGAAAACTAGATACTCCTTAAAAAACATTTAAAATTTATTTCTTAAGTACTCACTAGTCTTTTGTGATAGTCCATGTGTAAAATGTGTTGCCTAAATATATCATTAATCATTATATATTACATTTTGATTAATTATTTGTAAAGCAATTATATCAATAAAAATGTATTTAGAAATCAATTCATAATTATACAATCAAATGTATTTGTTTTAATATTTAAATTTCTAGTTTATTCACATGCTTCTATAAACATTCATTTTCTATATTTAATTGCATTTGAAATATTTTTTTAAACACTGCGAAATATTTAGGCGAATCGCGAATAAAATTTCCTAAGTCATAAACACTTGCTAATTCCCAAAAAAATTAAAAGATCAATTTTGACAGTTAAAAAATCTATCGAAATAAGTGCAGCACTGTATAATAATTAAGAGAAATGCACTCAAATAAATTTATTATTATAGTTTTAGGTTTGAATATTAATTTGTTAAATCAATGCAAATTATAAGTTTTTTTCGAATTATAAAAGAAATTTATTAGTAAAGAATTTTTCAGACAACTTTAAATTTACTTGGAAATTTGGAAAAAAAATATTTTCATTTTAAATTGGTTTTAAATATTAGTCATATTTTGTTTCTGTTAGTTCTTGTTTATTATTAAATAAACTGTTTTCAAACTTAATAAAATCAGACATAGTGATCAATGAAACTAAGTTTTTCAAGTAGTTTTTTGGTAGTCTGATATTTTGTTACCAGTTTCTGTGTTGAACTTGAAGTCCACAGAGGTATAATGGTATCTACCGTGGTTTCAAGTGAAAGGAGGTTCAAGATAAAGATTCGTCTTATTGTCTTGCCTTAAAACCAAACTTTGCAAACTTATTTGATGTCCAGTGCATCAGGATAAGTGTATAACAGTGTTAACTTGACACTGTTTTTACACTTACCTGACGCTCAGAGAAATCTGAGCGTCTCCTGCATAGTATTGATAAGAGCCATTAGCTCGAAACTAGTTTACTATTGGGAAATGTACTGGATATCACTTAATGTATCGTATATTCTTTGAATATAATCAGACATAGTGATCAATGAAACTTTAGATAAATATTTATATATGTTTGATACAAAAATGCGATAATGGAAATTTTGAAATGTAAAAACGTCAAAGAAATTATACTTGTTAAAGTGTAAAACCTAAATTGAAATATTTGAAAATTATCCTACTGAGACGTCTTCTATTATATTTCTTTCAGTATTATTTTCAAAACATATTTTTAATATTCAATCCTTACTTATTTGTTTTTCTATTTTATAAAATTTTAAAAAGTTAAAATTATCAAATTTTTTAGAAATCTCTCAAAAAAAATAAAGATTTAATTTATGAAAAAATTAGAAATTATGGAGATTTTTACCAATCAGCAATTTTCGCTGAAATTATTCAAGGTTAAAATGGAACTTTTATTTTCAATACTACTCAAATTTTGTATATAGATAATGTTCAAATTATCCAGCATCTAATTGAAAAGGGCAACTTTAAAAAAGCTCTTGATATGCTAGCTATTGAAAAAGATTCAAGAACTCATTATAAATTTGGACCAAAAATCATTGAAATCCATCCAGAAGAAATTGTCAAACTATGGATAAAACTTTCCAATAAATTGAATCCGAAAAAGTTTGTCAATTGATTTCAAAGTAAAGTACAATTTGTACCTCATTCAATTCCTAGAATATTGTCAATTATACGCACGACAAGAGATGAAATCGCAATTGAATATGTGAGACATATGATACTAAAAGACAGTTCATTGTCCACAGCGTCCAGATCTAATTTAGAAGAGTTGCACAATTATTATGTTTTATTATGTGCGAGAATAGCACCAAAGATTTCACGAGTTTCTGGAAACGATGAGTTGATGGTTTATTTGAAAAATCAAGGATTAAATTCATTGCAAACAATGTATGATCCGCATCTTGCTCTACGAATATGTATGGAATACAACCACTTAGAAGGCAGTATCTTTTTGCATTGTCTTTTGCAAAAATTCAATGAGGCGGTGGATTTGGCTTTGAAAGAGGTTGGATAATAAATTCATTTTAGTTATACATATATATATGTATATAGTATAATTTTCAGGTCAATAGTATAAATATTTAATTCAATAGTATAATTTTCAGATCAATAGTATAAATATTTAATTCAATAGTATAATTTTCAGGTCAATAGTATAATTTTAAAATTATTTAAATATTATTTATGCTACTTATTAAATAATCATAAGTTTTTTCAATATTGTGTTGTTTATATAAAGTCTAGTTTAAGTTATGATTGAAAATCTTGTTACTGGCTACCACGCTTAAAGCGAATCTGCCGTTACAGTTACAAAAAAAATAGCAACGACAATTTATTTTGTATTCATTATCCAAATAAGGTAGACATTTTAAATTTCAATACCCAAAACTATTTTGGATTCTGAACAATAGTAGAAATGCATCGATCATTGGCTCTGAATCAATGATTTAAGTTTTATTGGAATTTTCGATTTATTATTAACCGAAGAAGCCAATAATCTTTGGAAAGATTTCCAGAAAATGTGCTTAACTGACGAAGATGCAAGAAGCTGGTTTGTTGACATGTCTATGTCACAAAAATCAATTATTGATAAAATTTACTATTGTGCTCAAGTAAAACAAGAACAAAGCATTGTAACTTTTGAATTAATAGCAATATGCTAGATAACGTTTTTGATTGTGGTGTCGCCCGTGAAAAAATTGTTGCATCTGTCGCTTCAAATCGTGTTCATAATGGTCGGATAGAAGAAAATTTGTTTTCAAAACCTGATATGCCAAGAGAAAAAATGAAAATAGCTGCCAAAAATTTTGGATCTCGAAATTTATCCGGAATCAATCAAATTTTGAATAAAATCGAAAATAATTCATTCTCATCATTTGGATCATCAATCAATCAATTTTCATTGTTCAAGTACATTCTCAAAAGGAACAAAATTGGACTATATTCTGATAGAAAATTTTAATGATGCCTTGCAGCTGTAGATTATATGCTACACCTGATTCAGTTCATTAAAAACTTCTATAATAGAAGTTTTAATGAACATTCAACTACAATTATGATTAAGTTTATGAATTAGCAATTTTAGGGCTTGGATTGTGATCTCGTATATTTATGAGATCATTATTCAAGCTCTTAAATAATACTTTTCATCATCATTTATTATAAATTTAGTTTATTAATTTTCTTTGGGTTTTTTTTAGGAATTTATGCCAATTTATGTAAATTAATGGAATTATTTTCAAATAAATTCAAGTTCGATTAATTGAAAACTAAAATTTATTATTAAAAAGTTTCTATATTCGAATAAACTATTTCTCTGTTTCTTTGAAATTCGTTTTGGCTGTCATCTTTTTTACCTTTTCACAAATCCCAATTTTTGATATTTAATGATTTTATAATTATTGATTTTATGAGGCTTTGGAAATTTCTGTTAATTTCCCAAATTTATAAAAACCTTCCCCATTTTCAATGGTATTAATGATTTAGATTTTTTATACTTTATAAAACATATTATTTTTAAACTTATGTTTTCCGTTTTTTCTTTAAACTCCTCATTTGAAGGTTTTGGTTCCACTGCTCCTGGTAAATTGCAAATGAGGTAAAAACTCAATTTATATTAAGTACAAATTAAATGTTACATTGTTATTTCTTCATCTCCTCAAAAACCTAGAGTTTCGATGGATATTTTTGAAATATATGAAATATTGTAAAAATATTAAATTGATTGAATTTCATGAAAAATCTTACGAAATTATTTCTTAATTTTCTCTACAACTCAAAGTACAGTTTTTGGTATTTTCTTCAAAAATTTTCGGCATTAATTAAAAAAACTTGTCTAAAAAGTTACTAAAAATAGTTTTATAGAGTTTTTATTGATCTGAACATTTCTACATTTTGAAAGTTTGCATACATTATTTACTATGTATTATGTTTTTATGTTAAAAAAACATTTTCTTCAAATTCCTTCCTTCCTATAATATAAGTTTTAATTCAGTGGAACAAATTACATGCAGACACGGGTAAGTATGTATGTATATATAACATTATTGATTTTTTCATTTTATTATAGCAGTTTTTAATGAACTGAAACAGGTGTAAGTATAAATTCTCAATTATGTCCAAGGTTATCTTACACCCGATAATAAATCAATCCGTTACTTCAAATAGCTGTCATTACTGTTATATTGCGGTTCAATAATTCATGCCCTTTACCCAACATAGACATCCCAAAGTGTTTTCTCATAGACACCTGAAACCCGGTTTCATCAACCAAAGGATACTAGCATTAATTAATTTGTTTTGTATTACTTCAAAATAAATAAATCATTTCCTGAATATTCATAAAAATTAATTCATTTTTTTATGAAATCATAATTCAAGGCTTAAATACTATTTTAAAAAATAACACCTCCAAAATGACTGAAATCCACTTGATTTTTGAAAAAAATATTCATGAAGTTGATTTTTATATCAACTTATATTATAGAGAATTTATTTCATTGCAGTTTGGTGTAGTAAAAGCACACATGCATATATCAAATTCTCATTTGGTTCTCATTTGAATGCACCGTCTGCATGTAATCGCCTGGCCCAATTGAGCTATATATTATCAATGAAATATTTAGCTTTTGGTTCTACATCTTTCATCTATTCATATGCATCATCTGAGTAATCTAATTCCAAAGAAAGATTCGAATCATAAAGGGATTGGATCCATTTGCCCAACAATTTGTTTATCTTCATTCTTCATATTCCATACTCGTGCTCTCTGTCAAATTCAGCTTGAAATCTTTGATTGCTTATAAATTATATAAAATCAAACAAGCTCTGTGATACCCAGCGCAATTCCAAATAGTATACTAGTTTCGAGCTCTTAGCTCTCATCAGTGCTCTGTTGGAGGAGACAAGAAACTATTCGTTTGAATGAGGCAAGTATAAAATAAAGCTGTTCAGTTCTATTACATACTTTTTGTAACTTTGAAAATCACATTACTTGTAACGTTGCAAAACATTAGAGAAAGTGTGCAAAACTTCCAAACATGGTGTTTGGATCTGATAATCACATCTATATTTTACCAACAGGCTTGCCAGACCTCCCGATTTCGGCCGGAGTCTCCCGATATGGAACACATATTCCCGTCTCCCGATATATGAACCGTAACTCCCGATATTGAACAGTTTTAGATTTTGAATAGATCTTACCCATCTTGAAAGGATTTTTTTTTAAAAAAAAACCATAAAATTAAACGAAGCTAAAAAAATAGAAAAATTATATTTCTATCTTACTTATTTTTTGTTACGTTAACAAAACTGAAGACTTATTTTTTTGTTATTTTTTCTAATATATTTTATTTATAAATGCATATAATAAATATGAATGAATTTATATTTTTTCACAAAATATAATTGATTTTTTTTTGTTTTTTATTCCCGATATGATTTTTCGAAAATCTGGTATCCCTGATTACCAATATCACTTAAACTGTCTGCAAATCCATCCTACCGCATTTAACTTCTTTGTATTTGACTATTATTTAGAATGTTGGATGACTGCCATTAGATAACATTGTATAAATAAAATATTACAATAAAGAAGTGAAAAGGAAAAAGTAAAAGCAAATAGTTATTTGCATTGTAAACTGTATTTTGAAATTGTTTTCCTTTTAAATGATCTACAGATTGTTTTAATTTTAAATAAAAAAAATTTTAAAAAAAAGTTTGCTTTTGGATCAAAAGATTTTAAAATCTTTGTTTTAATCTTTTAAAAATTGATTTAGAGATATTTAAATTTATTTAATTTCAAAATAAGGAGTGACAGTAGTAGTAGGAGTAACACTAAGATTATCATTACTCTCCAGCCATAGTTTAGAAAGAAACAGTGATTTATTTGTTGATAAAGAAAGTTTTAGTAGAAAAAGAAAAAATCTATCCAATGTGTATATTTTCTTTATTTTATAATATTTTTAAATGCTTATAATGCAAAGTAATTATAGCTTGTCAAAACACTTCTAGACCTTCAAAAACTTTTTTACACAAATTTTTATTTATTATTAAATTAAGTTTAGATATGTTTTAGAAAAATTTAGATCTAGCTAAAGAAGTTGCTGTAAAGTTTGTTGGGCCTGATGAAATAAAAAAACATTTGTGGTTACGGATTGGTAATTATCTTTTTTCGTCGGTTTTATTTATATTCGAATTGATAATTTCTTTAGCTAGATTTATTATTGATGAAAAAAATGATATCAAAGACGTTTGTGAATTAGTTAAAACACAAAGCTCTTTAAATCTGGAAGATGTGTTACCATATTTTCCAGATTTTGTGAAAATTGAAGAATTTAATGTAAATTTCTCGTCATTTTACTCCTGTATTAATTTACCCACAGGAAGCTATTTGCAATTCGCTGACAAGCTACAATAAGCATATTGAGAATTTGAAAAAGGACATGGAATTAGCTAACAACTATGCCACTAAAACACGAGAGGAAATTAAATATTTAAAGCAGAGGTTTAATATAATTTCTCAGATATACTCTGATACTAATTTTAACACCAACCTGTTTCCTTTTTTGTCAAAGCTTTCAATT
The DNA here is from genome assembly GCA_022537955.1 of Schmidtea mediterranea. Taxonomy (NCBI): domain Eukaryota; kingdom Metazoa; phylum Platyhelminthes; order Tricladida; family Dugesiidae; genus Schmidtea; species Schmidtea mediterranea. The sequence goes on from CM039681.1 coordinate 112,803,238, forward strand.
TCCTCCTTGAAGCCCGGGATAGAATCCATCATTTCCAAATTCTAATCATATATTTGTCACTCTTATTTTAATTAACATTTTCAACACTTCTTTAATATATTTTTACCCTAATGTTTATTTGTATCTTATAGTAACAGTGACTTAATAAGGGAAATTATATGGCTCCAATATAACTGTTTTAATTTAATTTTGCATTGATTATTAAATTCAAATCAATAACATTTTAATATTTCGCATAGTATAACTGTTTTAAATGAAATATTTGGTTAAGTTAAATACATTTAGCAATAATCGTCATAATATTTATTATTATAATTATTATTATTTATTATTATAATTATATATGATTTACTAATTACAAAACGGTGATTCTTTGGTAGCAGCATAAATTAATATATCAGATAAGTGAATAGCTAACAAAGCCTCGAAGAAATAATTATATTGTTGAAAAAAGTTTCTATTATTAAATAATCCTTAAGATATCAAAAAACTGAAGAGGATTATTTAATAATAGAAACTTTTTTCAACAATATAATTATTACTTTACAGAAAGGGCTTATTTTGTTATTTACTTATCTGATATTTTAATTTATACTAATTTATACTTTTAATTTATATAACGATTTTATTAAAAGAAATCACTATTCAAACACTTTTTTACGATATATTTCAACATTAACTGTCATCATCAGGTCAAAAAAACCAAAAAAAAATATTATGGATTAATTTATATATTTTAAAAAGTAATTATTTTTTAATTAAATATTTTAAATTAATATTAAAAATTATTAAATCATTTTAATTTTAAAATACAAAAAATATTTATCACAATTTTACATATGCTATTTACATATAGCTACTTAAAAGCATTCAAAACATTCGTTCTCGTAGGATTTTACAGATTAATCTTTGGATACAATTACCTTATCAACAATGCTTCACACATAACCCGTTTTCAATAATTATTAAAACTTTATTAAAATTTTAAAATTAAACATGCCTATTTCATACACATTGTTCCTATTGTGCTCACTAATATTGGTCAATCCCTTCAAGTTGAGTACAGACATAACGGGAAGTCTCCAATGCAATCCGGAGTTTTTTGTCTTATTAATGAATATCCGGCGTACCTTTCACGAATTAGAAAAGATCTTACAATATAAATTTCCTATCACTTTACTTAACTTCCTCTAAACATTTGTAAAATCTTCCGAGTACGACAATACCAATACAATAATTTAGGCTCAGCATTCTTACATACATTTTTAATATAATTTATATCAATAATCAATTTACATTAATTTGTCAAATTATACTCAGAATTATTAATCTATTATTATTATTATTATTATTATTATTATTATTATTATTATTATTATTATTATTAATAATAATAATGATAATAATAATAATAATACAATAATACATAAAAATAATATTAATAATAATAATAATTGAAAGTCTTTAGAAGACTTTTTATTGTCTGTTCTCACGCGTACATTCATACATAAAATGTCCCAAATTTAGCACTCTCTTTCGTTGTCCTTTTTTATTTTCAGCCTAAATGCGAATCTTCACAAAATATTGATTCTTCACTAATTGACATTCATTTTTCAAGAATTGATCGACTTATTATTTATTATTAGACCAATAACTGTTCCTCGAAACACAAACTGTTCATTCTGCCATGAATTGTTGACCTTGAAACCATTTTGTTTATTCCCATGCTATCATTTTTTCCACATGCACTGTCTGGAAACAGTAGTAAGAATGCCCTTGATTTACTGCTTATATTTACATCTGGCTCTTAAACTCTAGGCTTACCCAATGCTGCTTCAGAACTCGTCACTGAATATCTCAGACCTCAGAGAAAAACTTTCCATCGATTCCAATGAGGAATTTAATTTCAAGGTTAATTCTAATAATCTTCGATACTTTTTTTATTGATTTATTGTCATTATTTGATACAGAATGAATACTATCGGTTGATATCGAATGATTGCTGCTATTGCGGTACGATCACTATTGACATCATTGATAAACCTTTGATCAGTTTTAGAGATTTTGAAACTGAAATGAGTAAATGGGATTGATTGTCTTAGTTTATTTATTCTTTTTAATCAATTTAAACATTGTTAGTTCTTATACAATTATTTTATTATTTAATATAACATTATCAGTAAAAAATTTATTTTATTTTTTTCGATAAAAAATTAATTCTTGTAATTTTCTTTTTTAATAATTTTGTCAATATATTTAATTGTTTTGTCAATATGTTTAATAATTTTGTCAATATATTTAATAATTTTATTAATATATTTATATTGACTAGTTCTCAATATTTTTAATAATAACGTCAATATTCTTATTTTAATTCAATAATAATTTTCAAAAATTAATGAACGCTTTTCAATGTTGTCTTTTCATATTCCAAAAAGAAAAACGCCCATTATTTGTTGAAAGGTTCTATTCAAATAACTTAAAGATTTCATTTAGTCAGTACAAATAAAGAAACAATATTTTTTACCAAAGTTTATTACATACTTCATCAAAGGTTGAGTTGGTATTTAAAAGTTTCGGTAATTCTTTGAATTCGTTTATTGCAACAGTTTCATATGAAAGTTCGTCATTTATGAAATGTTCATGACAATTAAATTAAAAATTTATTTACTTTTAAAAAGAATCGTATAAAAATTGTGATATTCGATGTAAAATGATCTGATTCTGTTGCAAGTTGGTTCAAGAATTTGATCAAATTCATTGTATGGTACTTTTGGATGATGAGAACAAGCCCATCAATACATTTATCCTAAATAAATCTTATTGGAATGTGCCGAATGAATATCGAATTAATGTGTAGTTAAAGGTAGTTAAAGAAAATTACAAGGTCAACATGAATTCTCAAATCCCAATGCAGTATATGTGTATATAACCAATTTATTGGATAATAATTGGTGTTTTAATTGACATTTTGTGAACAAAATTTTATGTTAATTTTTATGAACAATATTTAGTGATTAACATTGTAGAAAATCGAAAAATACCAAGAGAAAACATAAATCATATTTGATATATTCCACTAACATCATAGAAATTAAATGAGATATTACATTGAAATCGGTTTTATTTTGAGGATTGATTTGTATCCTTAAGCATGAGACTAGAACGAATTATATTAAAAAGCAATAATACATTGTTAATACATTTTTTATTGATAATTTAGTATTGTGATATCTGTTAATTACTTTATACCTTTATAGCCTTGTCTGTACAGTAATTATAATTTTTTAAACATTTATTACAATTTATAATAAATAAACCGTTAAATAACAAAGATAATTTATTCACATAATAAACTAATCCCATTTTTAAAATATTTTTTAATTATATTTATAACCAAATATAGATATAGAGCTTTAAATTAGAAAAATAAGGTAAAAATTTTTATAACTTTATTACTTTTGAACAACTCTCCATTGATGATGTTTTAATTCAAAAAAAATCAAAAGAATTTAAACTCATAAAATTTGCACAATTAAAACAGGCTTTATCACATTTAATTATCTAGGCATTTATGTAACAATGTATAATGATAGCGGTATGATAAATTTCACTTATAGGTTCAGTTTTTCATATATTATATTATTAATAGTATTATAATAGTTTATCATTTTCATGAATTTTTTAAAATAAACTACAAATTAGATACATTTTATTGAAATCACCGAAGTATGAAACCATTGAATATCTGATATTAATAATAACAATATTAATAATAATAATATTAATAGAATTATTTTAATAATAATTTTCTGAAATTTAATGTTAAATTTTGAAAAAAATTCATTTTAATAATTAACTGAAATTATCGTGTTCAGAAAGTTTGTGAAAAATTAATTACCAATGTAAATTGAAAATCTGATATAAAGTTAAAAAAAATTACAAGATTAAATTAATATATTTCTGAATTATTTACCCAACTATTTTAATCTTTTTTTCAATGGAATTCTACAAATTAAACATAATTCCTCATAAATATATTATTATTATTTACGGTTCCTTCAAACATAAGAATATGAAAAATACATTTAATACTTAAAAGGCGTTTTCTGTCAAATTAATGAAATGAAATCTGATGCATGATTATTTATGTATATATTAATTAATATATGTTATTCAGTAATATATTTTGAAATTGGTGACATCTATATTCAATAGTGATATTGTAACGAATAAATGCCCAAGGAAACAAAGTGTCACTTTAATATTTCAGTATTCAAAGAATTTCATATTATTTCCATTTTGTCCCATTTTATATTTTGATATTCAATGAAAATAAGAAAATGCAATTTTAAACTCATAATGATTAAGTATTATTATTTTCCACAAAAATTCTAATTATTTTGTTCTGTTTTTTTTATATTTTATTAAATAATCAATTAATTATTACAAAAGAAAATATTGTTTAAAATTATTCAAAGATTTTTCAAATTATGAGTCTAATTAATTTAAACAAAAAATAATTTAAATAATTTTTCCTCAACTTTTACAGTGTTACTAGCTGGCATTTGATTTATGTTTTAAGGAAGTTCCTGTTGAATTACATCTGTTTATTATTCAATGAAGTTGTTGAGGTCATTAAACATAGAATTAATTGAGGAAATAAATGTTGCACTAAGTCAATGTTAAATTAATTTATTAATTTTAACAAAATTCCTTTCCATACCATATTATTTATTTTTAATTTTAAAATAAAATAAATAATAAATCATTAATAATTATAATAATTAAATCAATAACGAACCGCAATATTGATTTTTTAATTAAAATAGAAAAGCAATTAAAACAAAAAATGTTTCTGTTAGTAAATTAAAAAATCTTAAAATATAAATAATAAAATTGTTTATATTGTAAATATTTTTAAAAATTTGTTGTTTAGTATTACAACGTTAATATTATAACGATTTCAAAATTATCATTAAATTAGAACCCTAAAAGTTAAAACAATTATTTAAGTAACCTGAATCAAAAAGAACATTGTAAAAAAAAGGCACTCCAAACACAGTTATTTAAACAAATTATATTTTTTGTTTATATTTGAGAAAAATTTGTTTTTATGGTTTCATCGCATCAATTATGGAAAAGTAATTTTTTGTTTTAAAATCCAATACGATTTATTCATCAAATTATAAATATTGCCAAGATTTATTTCTTTCTTACATTATTTAACAGTGCCAATTGGCATGGTAAAAATATTTATAACGAGAGAAAAGATTAAGAATTCATCGTAGAGGCTGGAGATTGTAGAGATGTGACAATTCTTTTTTAAAGTTTAGTAATAAATTATTTCTATCTATATTAAGAATTTGAAACATTTTACAGTAAAGTTAAAAAGATGTAGCAAAGATACTTATTTCGACGAATGAGGTAATTAAATGCTGAATTTTATGTTATAAAACTATACAAATTTTTCGTAGAAATTAATTTCTGTCAAAAAAATAGAATCTTATTGTGTTTTGACCATGTCTAAATTAAACTTTTCCAATAATTAATACAAAGAAAAGTCAACAGTTTATGTGTGAAATTTATTTCATTAAAACAAACAGACAGAAAAAAAATTTCTCAATTCAAAATTAAGCTAGATTGAATTAGTATTTTGTCTCACCTTTTTGTTTTATTAATTTATTTCGACAAAAAAATGTTTCCCATAATTCAAACGACTAAGTGAGAAAATGTTCAATCAATCCCTAATAAACGGACAATTTGGAAATTAACCAATTGACGGTTTTTTGCACTTGTTTGCAAATCTAACACTTTGAGAATTGTTTGCTCTTTGAAGGAAGGAAGTATTCCTTCTTTTAACGCATAAAATTTTAAATTCAATCGAAATTTTGTTTATTCTTTTGTTGAATTGTTTGGTGCAGTTAAATGTAGTTTTAACAATTGAAAGGGATAACGGTAAAGTAATGTTAGCTAGGATTTACAGTTTCCTACAAAATGTTTGAGTACTGATTTAACATCCCTTTTTTGTAATTGTAATAATAATTAGAAATGACTTTTATTATTATTATTATTATTATTATTATTATATATTTTATTATTATTATTATTATTAAAATATTCATTTTGTTTGAATACTATTGTATATTGGATAATAAATAATATTTTATGAAAATTTGAGAAAGTATGAACAATAAATAGAAAATAACGACGGAAAATAGATAAAATAAATATTTCCTTTCTTACAACTAATGAATAGTTAGGATAAATTTGACAACTATACTATAGCTGGGAATGTTGTTAAAATTTCCATCTGATGATTAAAACAATCACGAATATAACACCAAATGATCTGGGTAATAAATTTTTAAAAACAATGAAAGCTCAACTGATATTTGTTTATTTTTTTCAATTTTTAAGCGGTAAGTGAAACTGTTTTTTTACTGCGAAATTGATTTTTGTGGAAAATGTTTTCGTCTATTGACAACATAATTTTCAATTTTATTTTTAAAATATTCTGAAAATTTTTTTATTAGACATTTTCACATGAAGCATTCGTTTTTAGTAAAAATGTTTATTTGCATTTTAAATCTTTTATCTTTTATTACCTAGGCTTCGTTCGATCTCTTTTTTAACAATTTTACATTTTATTCACAAAGATCTGCCAACTTGGTGTCTGAACTGTTTGACTCCTAAAATCCTCAATAAATATTGTGAAATAAGCAATCAGCAGTATAAATATATAATTTCTACATTAAATTATAAATATTTCTCTAAGTAATACGCTCAAATGTTCTAGGAATTTGTTAAGTGAAATTAAAACAAATATTAATTATATGATTTTTATTATTGTAAGCGATTTAATATTTAATAAAATAATACGTTCTTCATTAAAATAAATAATAAAATCGCCAAATTATTAAAAACTGGAAAACAAAATCTTTTTTTGAAAAATTTAATTATTTCTATTAATAAAAAATTTGGATTCAATTTAAAAAATCTATTATTAAATTATCTTCATAATTATATTCGTGACTTATAATCTAAATTTAATTTATCAGTAAAATAATTTTGCCCTCAATTCATTTTCAGTGAATCAGTCCATCAAATGCCAAATAAAATATTATTTTTTTTATTATTTTCATTATTAATTAAAACATTAATTACTCACGAAAAAATTAATAAATTTAATAAATTAAAATAAATAATTTTATTAAAAGATTTTAACATATTAAATAGCTTGAGAACTTATATCAATAAATTCTTGAATCTGGTGGTACAATTTTAACCAATTTACGATTCATGTCACATAAAACGGATAACTCCTAATAGTATCGTGAAGAACTATTAAATTGTTTTAATAGTGATACTATTTGAAGATTTTGTATTAAAAAATTTAATTATTCATCAATGGCATACAATTCATTTTCTTGATCAACCATTTCCATTTGACTAACACCTTTTGCGTTTAATTCAACTGTTTCCACACAATTCACAAAACTGACGGCATAAATAAACTTTTACGCATGAAAAAGATTTTTAATGATACTATTAGGATAGAAATAGGATTAAAATACTATCAGCAAAATTTATTGAAAAATATGATACTATTAAGAATAGGGATTCACATTTATATTTTACATTAAACTGAACTTACTCTGGTAAAATCTCAAAAATTTGTCATCGCATAAAATTAATTAGACCCACAGAAACAAACTTTCAACAAAAAAGAAAAATATATAATACTTTATTTTTAAAATAGAGGAAATTATAATTATATGTGGAGGAATTTTAAAAGATTACATTAGGAATCCAAAACACAATATATTTAATAGTGCTTGCAAATGTTTCAAAAAAAAATGGAAGAAATATAAGTTAAAGAAATGAATTCAAAATAAAAAGTTAACTGAAATATGACTGTCAATAAATTTGAAATAATAAGAAGAATAATTAATCACACAAAATTGGCAAAAGAACTAAATTAAGGAGAACACCAATCCAAAATATATTTAGCTAAAACATATTTCGACTGATTACCATCATCATCAGGTACTTCGTCTTAAACTTTAAACTATTTAGAACAAATTATTATTACTTAAACAAATTTCTGCTTTTAACTTGTTATCAAAAATATTATCAAAATTAAAAACTTTGCTTTTTCTTTAAAATCACAAATTTTACAAAACTTAAAAAACTTTAATTTTCTAAACCTTACAAAACAGAGACTTTAACAAAATTTAAATAAAATTTTCAACGAAATATTTAAACAAAATTTTTACCGAAACTATTTTACACTTAGTTTCATCCTGCATCAAAAAATTGCGCTTACTAATATCAATCAATTCCATCAGTCGACTGTGATTGAAATCTTAAGAGCGGAAATGACGGGCAATCATTCCAATGTATGTGGGGGTATTACACCAATGACATAAATTGAAAACCATGATCCAAAAAAATCTAAATAGAACTTGAAATCCACTTATAAACATAAAATTCAGGCAACAATTGTATTCACTGACATTAATCAATTCTTTCTGTCGACAGTTATCAAGAACTTTAAAAGCAGAAATTTGTTTAAGTAATAATGATTTTTCTAAATAGTTTAAAGTTCAAGACGAAGTACCTGACGATGACTGTTAATCAGTCGAAATATATTGTAGTTATATATATATTTTGGATTGGTGTTCTCTTTAATAAATAATTAAAATCAAAAGAGGTTTAAGAGAATAATTACTTTAAAAAAATACAGAAAATTGTGAATAGTACTGATTAAAACAAGTTAAAAAATTGAGTTATCTTTTAAATTCATGAATGTTTCAGCTAATGCCTGGTAAATCTTCAGGCGACTCTTTAGGGAATTGCGCTCTAGAATTAATTGATTCAACTTGTTAGTAAAACAAATTTACAAATGAAAACAAAATTTTCAAAACCACAAATCTCTAAATGTTTGCACATTCTGAGTTTTTGGGCCTGTTATCAAATCACTCTTATGTCAATTAACTTTTAATTTTTTTTAGGTGGTCCCGGTAAAAATCATAACCTCAGCACTCACTTATGTCTATGTTTAAAAAAATTATTGTATTTTCAGAATATTTTTAATGAAATTATTAGAGATGATAATGATTTCAATATATAAAATAAAAACCGTTTTTCTGATGCCCTTTTTTACTTATAGGCCGAAAAACTAATTTGTATATGGAAAATGTTACCAATAAAATCACGAATCCTGTTAGACTTTTTTAGTAACATTAAATTATGGTAAAATATTACAAAGTATTTCTTTCGACTAAAGTGGAAGATAAATGAAGTGAGCCATATTTTAAATGAGAGTCATTCTCGTGACTTATTTCACCAACCAGAGTAATTTGTTTTTTCATCATTATATTTTATATTTTAAGCTCGTGATATGCTAAGGAACGTACATTGGGGAAACACGCAGAACATTCACGAGACTTAATGAACATATCAAAACAAAACAAGTAATTTTCACGAACACTGGGTAAAAGCACATAAATCAGCACCTTCCTTACACGAAATAAAATGCCAAATACTATTAAACGCATTTAAAAACTCATTACAAAGATTAAACGCAAAATCGTTCTTCATCGAAAAACACATTCATTCATCAATATCCAAATATCATAAATAAATAAATTAATAAAATTCAAACAGAAAATTAAATATTTTTTTTAAAAATTCAAAATTCGAAATTTTGATATAGAATTTTAAAAAAATTAAAAAACTTTCTATATCTGAAACTAAAATCATTAACTGAATTTATATTTTAATTAACCAATAAGATCAATATAAAATACAAAAAATTAATTTTTTTTGTGACCATTTATCATAGCAATTAATTAATGATCTAAATGACGTGAAAAAGGCTGTGCAGAAAATTTGTGAATATTAAAAAACCATCGATATCATAACCATAAAAAATTCTCTGTCATATATATATATATATATATATATATATTTATATTTATATAAAATTCTAAAAATGTGTAGTTAAATGAACACACGCAATGGTTTAAAAGTCCTTATTATAAATTTATTATTTTAATTAATAATAATGTAAAATATTTTTGCTGTTAAAAGATTTTATCTTATAAAGAATTCTAATAATAAATATATGAGAACCTAACAGGTTGAATACTAAATTAATATCATTAGACAACAATCGCAATTGTATTACTTTTCTAAAATGATTATCATTCTTTTGCTCACGTTTATTATTATAGACTACTATTAATAATAAATTGTACTCAGGAGTAAAGCCAATTTGTACCGTACTCAAGGGAAATTCATATTATGAATTCATAATTAGTAAATCAACTGTCAATACTTTTATATTAATAAATACTGTTTTAATTAAATAAAAGCTAAATAAATAAATTTTGGGAATTATTATTATTATTATTATTATTATTATTTATTATTATTATTATTATTATTATTATTATTATTATTATTATTTATTATTATTATTATTATTATTATTATTATTATTATTATTATTATTATTATTATTATTATTATTATTATTATTATTATTATTATTTATTAATATTATCATTTTCATTGCCATCATTATCAATACAGACATACTTCGTTTTGCGCTCAAGATGCGTTCCTGAAAAAAATAGCGTTAATTAAAACAAAGTTAATAGACGCACTATTTGTACTAAAATATTGTATTCCGTTCGTTTTGAATTTTTGAATTATTAAAGTAAATTTTAAGAATAAAAACAAAGTTTGACAACATATAATTTTTATAATATTATGTATTTATTTTTCTTTGATAAACTTATTTAAAGTTGAATGTTTCGATATTTTTCTTTTATCTTTTAACAATTCTAAATTTTTTTTAAATTTTTCTCCAAGAAATTTTGATGATGGAAAATAGCATTAAACGAGGTATGTCTGTATTATTAATTTTCATCACTATGAAGTTATGTAATGTTTTATTTTTCAATTTTTTGCAAAGGCACGTCTGTTTTCATATTTATATATCTATAAACAGTATTTTAAAAAGGCATATTAGTTATATTTTGTGTAACATGTTCATATTACTATTTACTCTCAAAACATTATTTTGGCAAATATATTTAACAGGATATTAATGTTTACTTTAATTATAACTTTATGGTTGTATTTGAATAATTTTCCCTCCCTAATTTACTGCATCCCATATTTTGTAACATTCAAATATTACATGACTAACCCATCAGTTTTAAAATTTTCGGTATTTAGTTTATTTAATATAATAATTATAATAATAATAATAATAATAATAATAATAATAATAATAATAATAACATTAAAAATATTAAAAATTATTATTATTTATTTATGTATCCATTTAAAATCGAAATAGAAAAATAATAATATTATTATTACAAAAAAAAATCTGAAACCCTTTCATCAGCATTCGGTATTTTGAAATCCATCTTTAAAAGAAATAAAAATCTTTGCACTGTATCCGTTATGGAATATCCGTTGAGAAATTCTTTGTTTTTCACGGTTTTGAGAGTCATTTTGATATCCGTCCAGCCATAAATTTTGAAATTAACTTCATAATCTGTCAATGGACGAGCTGCAAATTTGTGATTTAATTGGAGTAGCCTAAAAAAAAATTTCATTATAAATGCAATAATATAAAATGACCTTATTTTAATATAATTTTGAAAAAAAAGTTAAATTTTTTTTTGCAATTTTTATCAGATTTCCCTTGTTTTTAGTTGATTTTTATCGCAGTTTTTTTTTATTAAAATAATTATTTGTAAATTTTTATACTAATCTATATTTAAATGTTTATATCAAAACTATTTATTTCAGTTATTAAAAAGATTAATTGAAAATATTTAAAAACCAATTTAATTTGTATTCAGAACTTTATGTTAGATTTATTTTTAATGATGACAATTGATATTATTTAATTGAAATTTACTAAAAACATATTTTTAAATATTTAAAGTTCTTTTACCAAATATTTTAATTTTGAGCATGCCGTCAAGAAGAACATATACGAGCTGAATGTCAGAATGTTAAATGCAGCTTGTAAAGACAAATATCATTACAGAAACAACAACCTAGGAAGTCACAAAAAATCGGAAACTGAGGCCAATATCAACGCCAGTGTACTACAATTTATGACTGCTCAGACGAATACGAAGGACGAAAAAGGAAAGCTCCAGTTTCAATGGAGGTGCTAGGAGCCATAAATTTGGTTTAATTAAGTTTATTATTAATACAGAATTTCTGAATTCGAATGAATTTAATTTTTAAGTTTGTTTGATGAATGAATAATGACTTGATTTTGAATGACTGTCAATATATGTGTTTTGAGTATTCGATTAATTCGAATTAGGTTTAGAATTATGAATTTTGATATTTCTATGAATATATTAGTTAAATAAGGTAAAATATTTGGTAAAGGCGAATTAGAATATCTTACGAACATTATTTATGCAAAGATGACTGGTAGACCTGTGTGTGTATTTTAATAGAAAATCAAATATATATGATGTGTTTACTAGATACATGAGATAAAATACTTGTTATTGGTGAGAATATTATTGAAAGGTTAAAAATGTTAGATAAAATAAAAAAAATTCTTATATTAATATTCATTCAAATTTAGAACAAATTTATTCAATTTCTATTTTTCTATTGATATTTTTATTTTTTGAAAATGGCTTTTTTTTGTCAAGAACTGAACTGGGTTTTCTATTTATTTCATGAATTTTATTTTATTAAATTTATTGTAAAAAGTAACATTGTTAACGTCAATTTATTTTTAACTCCTCCCCTCCCTATGTCAACATTTGCCAAATTTCTTCACTCGCCCCTCAATTATTTTTTTGACATAATTAATAAAAGTCTCCTAAAAATGCTTACGTATAAATAAACCTAGATTTTTCTATTTTCAATTAATTCTTTTTCATTTCTATAAAATATTTTTATTATTATTCAATTATTTTTTATTATAGAAATTATCAAGTTAAAACACTAATTTTCAGTTCCTGAATTTGTATTTTAAAGAAGCATTTTATCATTTTTTATTTTTTAATTGTTTTTTTTTGTCTTCTTTATTTTGACTTTTTTGTGAATTTGGTGAATTTTGCTTTGTGAGATCGGCAACTATCTAGTATCGCATATAGTACTTTACGCTAAGGATTTTTGGGATATTTTTAATAAATATTAATGTAGAAATTTGAATAATTGTCTTTAAATATTTTTTATACCACCTAAAGGATAATCCTCACTTGTTTTTATTGACAGTCAAACACGCAATTATTTTAAAATATAAAAGAAAATTCAACTTTGCTGTCTATCCTTCTTAATTAACCATCAATTCAAATGAGAATAAATTTTAATATTTTTAATATTTAATTAATAAAATTCTAAATCGTCCGTTTTGGTAAAATAAACAGCACGAAACTGTTTTTTTTAAAAAAAGAAAGAAATGTCTACAACTGGAAATTGAAAAAGAGAATTAATTCATTAAAACAAAAGAAATCAATATCAGCAGCTTCACTTGTTAGTAAAACAAATTTATAAATGGAAATAAAATTTTAAAAAACCCAAATTTTTAAATGTCTCCCTATTATAAGTTTTTGGGCGTGTTATCAAACCACTCTTATGTCAATTAACGTTTGGGTGGTCCCGTTAAAAATCATAACCTCAGCACTCACTTATGTCGATGTTTAAAAATATTATTGTATTTTCAGAATATTTTTAATGAAATTATTAGAGATGATAATGATTTAGAATATAAAAAATAAAATACCGTTTTTCTGATGCCTTTTTTTATAGGCCAAAAAACTAATTTTTTATCAATAAAATCACGAATCCTGTTAGACTTCTTTAGTATCACTAAAATATACTAAAATATTCTTGCACCAATTCAGTTGATATTGAGAAGCGAAGCAGTAGATGTATGCAGTTGACGTTATTTTTTGTCATTTCCCCTGTTCTTTTCGACTGTTTCGTATGTGTTAAATAAAGGCACGTTTTATTTTAATTATAGATTTAGACCCATTAATATTTTATCCTTCAGACAAGATGAGTGCAAAAAGAAAAGTTAGGAATCGTCGAAGAATCCTAGAATAAAAATCTTATGGCTTTCTGCAAAGAGAATATGTTGGATCTAGGATTAGTTTGTAAATTGCGAGCAGAGCATCATAATCTTAGCCAAGCAATTGAAGGAGTGAAATGATAAGAAGTGCATTTTAGGATTAGGTTGGCAACCGTCATTTCCAGCGATAAAAGCTTTCTTTGCGAAGAACGACAACACTGTTCTAATTAGAAGACGTCGACGTGATTCAAGCTCTATGTTGATACTATGGACTTTTCATAATATAATCTCTCCAATATAATTGCTAAATCTCGAGGTTTAATATAGTAACGTATATTTTACTTTTGGGTTTCCTCGCGAAAATAAAACCTACATCGAAAATAAGGTGTTGTTTGTTTTTTGGCTATGAAATATATATAAGACTGGGTTTTATATTCAAAGAAACACTGTAATAAGTATTTCTTTTGACTAAAGTGGGAAATAAATGAAGTGAACCATATTTTAACTGAGAGTCCTTCTCGTGTATTATTTCACCAACAAGAGTAATTTGTTTTATCATCATTTTAAATTTTAAGCTTGTCAGTATATGTGACTTGTTTAAAACAACGTAAAACTTTAAAAAAAGAAGCCGTTGGAATTTTCAGATAAGTAAATATAGATGTGTAATATTTTCTGGAATACCTACAACTAGATGTTTGATTCTTTTTAGCGCACAATTACGCAATTGAATCCTTGAAACTGTTTATTAAAATTTATACATTAAAATAATGTTTGACAGATATTTTGCTTAAGACATATCATCAAAAAATAGGAAAAGATTAAGTAAATTATTTTATTTTTTTAAAATTTGGTTACATATATTTTTTATATTATTTAAATATTTTTATTAAAGGGCAAAATTTAAAGAAAATATTAATAATAATAATAAAAATAATAATAATAATAATTTGAAAATAAAGTAATAATAAAACTTTTTTACAATATTAGTAAAATTATTTATGTGAATAAAATGAAAAATAAAATCTGTACGAAAATTATTATAAATATTTTATTTTTAATATTTTATTAATCTGGGATCCAAACGATTACTATAAATATAGTTGAGATTGACAGTCTCGTGTAAGTTATGATCTGATCTGCTCAGTGGGATCAAGACCCACCGCATAAAGACGTTTTTATTTGGAGACAAATTTAACATTTCTTTCATTAATATGACTTCTGGGAGCTCATTAAGGTTTTCTATGTTTTCATTGCTAGATGTGTTTATTAGATTGATTTTAGGAGCTTCAATTACTAAAGACTTGCTGACAAAATAGCCAGGATTTTTATCATTTATATTGGATTTTGCATTTTTGTAAATTTCACTAACCATTTTATCCCATCCCACATTTTTACTAATCTCATGGAGTTGGATTTGTCCTTCATTGTGTTTTGATCTTTTTATTTTCTGTCGAATCAGCTCATTACTGTCCTTATCAGATAGAGGCAAATCTTCGTATATTTCTTTAATGTAAAAATAATTTGCGATTTGTTTGGGAGCTTTGTTATTTTTTAATTTCAAATGGGAACTTACTAAAATTGGGATTTCTTTTTTGGAATTTTTAGCTTTTGATTTGACTAAAAGGCTCTTTGATTTATTTGGAAAGTTCTTTAATTTTGACGGTGAAATAATTTCAATACTAGGCTTTTCTCGGAAATTTTCTGGGGTCCCATTTTTTACATTTTCATTACAATTATTGTTTTCAGTAGTTTTAGGTATTGTTTCAAATGTTTTACTCGAGCTTTTTATATTTAATATTTTAATCGGCTGGCCAGGTTTTGGTTTGGTGTCATAAAATTGTTGAAAGTTAGGTTTTGTTATTAATGGTTGACCAAATGCTGGCCTGTAACATGAATTTAAGGGATGAAAATTATTGTTAATTTCCAATTGCTTTTTATTAATAACAATAGTTTTTATGGACATTTTAATTTTTGTATTTTCTTTAAATAAATGTACAAATTGAGACTCAAAATTTTATATATTTATTTTATTAGATTTTGATTGGCTTAAAAAATTAAAAAATGTTTTAAATAAATAATTTAAAATTTAAAATAATGGTTGTTTCTTTAGTTGCTGTAATTGAAAAATTTAAAGTTCGTTTTTCTGATAGTTATCAATTTAATAATGCATCGTTTGCAAATGCTGTTAAATTTCTTTGATTCCGTTCTTTTACGGATTTTAGTTGGGTGCAGTTCCTGATTTACCTATAGGTAATTTATGCAATTGCATAAGGCGCATTTTTAAGAAAGGCGCAAACAACTTAAGTTTAATATTTCACATATTTGTATAGAGTTTTCATTTTCATATAGATTTTAATAAAATTTTTATAAACTTATTTTTGATGAGCTTAATTTTTTTGATCTTTCTTTTCGGTTTATGATTTGAAAACTTACAGAAATATTTCTTTATAAATTTAAAAATAAAATTCTGAATTGAGAAGCTACGATTGTTTTTGAATATTTTTTTTAAAAAACAAGAAAATTTTTCAACGATTTATTTTTATTGTTGAAAAAATCGATTTAAAAATTTTCTAATGATTTATATGATTTATATGATATTTTCACTTTGAGTTCAATTATCAATAAAAGTTTTCAATAATAATTAATTTAATTACTTTTTAAATAATATATAGTTTCTGTGGTTTAATTCAAATGTTTTAATCGAAATATTATTCCAGAGATTTAATTGTATGACTTTATTAAATTGAAATTAAGATGAAAATTTTAATAAATAATATTAATTTAAAAATAGAAAAATATATATTTGTTTTAATTTTTTAAAAAATTGTCTATGACCCAAGTAGTGTATGATAACGTTGACAGTATTTTGAATTAAATTATGACTCCAAATATTGAATTGATTTTGTATGCATACACTATGAAATTTGATATCGATATTCAGAAAACACACATGTGGTTTTGAATAATTTCCACAGTAGCATCTAAAAATGTGTGTTCCCTTAATTCTAAAGTCGGTATGTTTATAGTTATACTTCAAGATGTTTCTTTCTCATGATGTTAACGTTAAAAAATGCATATGAGGAATAAGGCTTTAGCAGGCTCAAATATCTGAGGCGAGAAAATTTAAGGAGAACATTTTAACTAATAATTTGGATAAAAATTACTTTAAGTTTCTTATTAACAGCTTGTATTGCAAATCCGTCGAAAATCTGAAAGGGGATGAATTTAAGATTGTACAAATCATCTAAAGTAGGGTTGGTCAAACTGATTACTGGTATGATCGACTTTAAATTTTTTATTTATGCGTGATCGACTTCCAAAAATGGGTTAAATTAAAAACAAATAAAACTTTAATTAACGTCTTTATTAATAATAATATATTAAATAGATGCATTGTGTTTACTATTTTGTGGAATATAAACAAACTTTATTGATAAAACTTTTGTATTAATTTATTGATGTAGATGTGTGACATTCCATTTCATCAACGAGTCTTGTAAAATTAGGTTTGTCAGTCAGAGAAATCCTAAATTGCGATTTGATGTTTTTCATTTGAGAAAACGCTGCTTCACATAGATAAGAGGAACCAAAACCTGCAAATATTCTCGTTATCGATTTCGCCAAAAGTAAATGAAATAAATTCAATAATCGGTTGAAATTTATTGATATTTGCAAACCGTTTCTCAAATTCTTGATAGAAATTTTCCATTTCAAAACAAAATATTTCAATATTTCATTCACTAGCAATTTTAATGTATTTTTCTAAAAATGGAAAATGTTTAAAATTTTGCTTTTTAAATTGTGAAGCAAAAGGTTTTAATTTTTATTTAAAAGCATTTACCAAACTGGCCAACTCAAAAATATTTTTTTTTTGTAATTGTAAATTTACAATGGCCCATAAAATCAGTAAGAAACGCTAATTTTTTTACCCATACTGGATCTTCCAAATGTTCATGTTTTTCTCCCACTGTGTCCAAAAAAGTAATAATTTCAGTCAAAATATTTTGAAATCTTTCTAAAAAGCTGCATCAGAAAAAAGCCACCTTACATGACAAAAAAGAAGTAAATCTTCATATTCCGAGTCATTGTTTTCAAGTTGACTATGTACAATATACAAACAAAAAATATATATTGGCAAAGAAAGTATTTTTGCTCTCAGTAGCACGATCTCAATGCACTTTAGCACTAATAACATTCCCGAAAGACGTAAAGCTTTGAGCCAATACTATATCTGATCTTCCGTGTAAGTTTGAAATCGATATTCGATTTTGCATGGTGAAACGACCGATAAAATTTCTGTTGTTAATTTGAAATTGAAAGATAGTCACAACTGATGCAAAAATTGAATAAGAAGGTTATACAGATCTATAATAATATTAATAAAACATCATATTTGATCGGACGATTCAATATTTCCAAAATCGTGTATTTTAATATAATATTTATATAGATTTCGATGAGTCCGTTGAGCAGTTCACCACAAGGTGTATTCAGGAAATTAGTCACGTCAGTTTTACTATAAATACATGTTTAATTTTAAATTAATGTTTTATAGTCTGCTAAATTTTTAGTACAAATTTTAATTTAAAATTTTTTAAATTAACCTAGTAAATTATTTCAAATGATTGCGATCGACGGTTTGAACACCCCTGATGTAAAGTCATAAAATATTCTTTCAGAAATTACATCATGATTATATACTGATTATATCTGAATTCATCCAAGAAATCTTGATTTTTTGTAACCGGTAAATTTAAGGATGAAAGTAAAAGTCTTGGTTATAAAATGGGATTTTTTTTCAAAATATAGTCTTTTAAGTGAAAGGCAGTGTTTAACAATAATAATATTAATAATATTAATAATAATAATAATAATAATAATAATAATAATAATAATAATAATAATAATAATAATAATAATAATAATAATAATAATAATAACGATAATTAAAATCATAATGATTATAAATCATATAATTAATTAATTGTCATAATCATGCAGCACTTCAAACTAAAACAAATTAATTATGAAAATAGTTTTCATTTGTTTTTTTTTCATTTTTGTTTTCTTTTACCATAGTCAATCATTTTTCAACGATTTATTTTTCAAGTTGAAAAAATCGATTTAAAAATTTTCTAATTGATTTATAAGATTAGATATTTTCACTTTGCAGTTCACTTATCAATAAAAGTTTTCAATAATAATTAATTTAATTACTATTTAAATAATTTATAGTTTTTGCAGTTTAATTTAAATTTTTTAATTGAAATATTGTTCCAGAGATTTATTTGAAAATTAAGCAAGTCTATTTAATCCTTACGTTTCTTATAAATAATAATATATTAATATTATTCAACCCTTTGGGACAAACATTTCAATAACGAAAATTGTTTCGTTTTACTCATATTTTTACTGTTTTTGTTTTAATGACATAGTTTATAAATTTTGAACATTAATGCAATTTCTTTACTGTATTTCAAAACTATAATGATAATAATAATTTATTAATGTTGAATAATAATAATAATAATAATGATAATAATAATAATAATAATAATAATAATAATAATAATAATAATAATAATAATAATAATAATAATAATAATAATAATAATAATAATAATAATAATAATAATAATAATAATAATAATAATAATAATAATAATAATAATAATAATAATAATAATAATAATTGAATTAGTATCCACCAATAAAAGCGAGGCAAAAATCGGAGTATTCTATACTGAATCGTGAATTAAATATTTTTAACGAGATTCCAATAAAGGCTATTTGTTATTGTGAAAGCTTTTATGAATGAGTAAATTCTTATATTCCTAATGTTTTTACCGCACCATTTTATACATGTTTTTATTGAGGAAAACCTCAGACATTTTATTTTTTCAATTCGTTCATTTTGTAAAAATTCATAGAAGAGTATTATTATTCATTATTTAAGTTTAAAAATTACTTAGCAGACTAAATATGTAGAAAGCAAAAATCCAAAATAGTTAAAAAGGCGCAGATCATAGGACATAGATTCAATCCAATTGTTATCATGGACCAGTAGTTATTAATTATGCAGCTGTTGACTATTTTTTAAAGAGAAAAAAGCCCGTAGGACAATTATATTATATAAAACGTGAGGAGTACCTCTGCGCTTGAATAATATTAGTAATTGCTTCAATGATTTTCATAAAAAATTAAAAAAATTAAAAAAAATTTTAATAAATTTCAATAAAATCTAAATTTCTTATTTTTGAGGCCATAAAATTACTTAATTTACAATAATTTTTTAAACAGGTTGTTATATTAAAAAAACTTTATTGGGTCTCCATAGTGTAACCCTATCAAGCTTATAATTTTCGCTTTAAATTATTTTAAGGTATATGAAGCCACGTCAAACGACAATTAACTTTAATTAAATAAAAAAAATAGCCAATAACCAATATAATTTTAAATAAATTTTTAAATAATTTTAACTCAATCGCATTAAAAAGAATACTTAAGCATGGATATTATGTAAAAAAAATTAGAAAATATTTGAAAATAAATTTTCATTTTAATTTATGTCATTTTAATTTATATATTACGTTTTACAAATGGAGTTTTATTTGTCAGTGCAAATTGAGGTAATTGTAAAATATATATATTTTATATTCAAATATCTGAATGATGAGTGGATAATAAATCTTTTTTTCTGACAGATGTTGCTTTATTTTCCAAATCAGGTTTCATTATCGAATAATAAATACATTTGGAAAAAAATAAAAATATTAAAAATGGTTTACAAATTAAATGTTACCAAAAAAGATAATATTTTCAAATAAATTATTATTATTAATAATAATAATAATAATAATAATAATAATAATAATAATAATAATAATAATACCGTATTAAAAATGAAAAATAAATCTCATTATGATTAGTTTTAATAATCAAATTTAACCAAATACTATAGGATATACATAAAAAAGTATTAGATTTAAACAAAAATGAAGTTCTCTGTTGAATAAAATCTCCTTTGCAATTCGAAGCAGCTGGACAAGAAATTAATGAATGAGAGTATATTAGGAATGTTCCACATGGCCATAATTGAAAATGTATGAGTTAAATTAATTGTACGTATAAGGAGAAAAATATTTAATTTTAAAATTAATAATAAAAATTTATCTAAAAGTAATCTCTCTTTAATCATTCAGGAATTCTATGCTATTTCTTTGGCATTAAATGTCTCTATTTTACAAATTTTTTCAGAATTTAGGTTTTAAACAAATTTGAGAAAAATTTTAAAATGATATTATATTTTTGTTTTTGATAGTATCGCAATTCATACTATCAAATTTTTAATTTTTTTTTAATATTTTTTAAATATTCTTTAGTTTTATATTAGATAATTATTTAAATTTAAAGTAAATTATTTATTTGAATATCGATACAAAAAATACTATTTTCAAAGGTTTATTATATTAAATTTATATAAATGACAGTCAATATATTCTTCTTAAAAGATTTTTGGTAAGTTGTCCGTATTTTTTACTAGTTTTTCGTAATTGACTTTCTATTGGTTGAAGTTGTACTCGAAACTTGTCCCCTTCCCTCCTTCCCAGAAAGATATTTTTATTGATAATATCATGGACATTGCATTATTCAATGTTTTAGCACTTTTAGTATACCCTTTTTAATAGATAGATTTTATTAAAGAACTTAAATATCACAATAAAAAAACTTGTTTTTTTAGTACAATAATAAGATAATGGGTTATAATTTAATTACTATTTTATTACTATCTAATTATTATTGATTACTATTTTAAAATTAAATGTTTTTAATGTTTTTATATTTATTTTATATTTATTTATTTTTTATTCATTATTTATGTTTAATAATATTTAAATATTTATTTTGATAACGAGATTTCGTAAAACAAAATGTCATTAATACAATATCCTAAATAAAACGCAACTCCTGGTTTACTTACTTTTTGCTTATATCTTGCACACATTTTATACATACGACGTTTTTTTAATACACTTATGCAATATGTGGACAGGTTAAGGGTAAAGGAATATCCTTCACAGATAATCCAAGGTAAACTCTGATGAGTTCTGTTTTATATTTAATTTAATTCAATTGGCAAAATTCAACATCGCAAAATGCTGAAGGTTTTGAATTATGTTTAGTAAAATAATACACTAAAACCTCGATTTACGTCGTTTTAGAAGTTGCGTTGTTTTTAAAATTTCGTTATTTCAGAGTTGCGTCGTTAAAATATCGATTTACGTTGCTTAAATTTCCCAAATAAAATAAATTTTTAATGTAAAATAAATTAGATTTCCAGCATGAAAATAAAGATAATTATAGTTTTATAAAACCAGTTACGAATTGTTTCTGTGCAATGAATTTTATATTTAGTTTATTTAATGAATTTTTTATTTTGTTTATTGAATGAATTTTTATGTTATTTTATTTGTTATTTAATGAATTAATGTTTTATATTTTATTTAATATTTTATATTAAATAATTATATTTAATGTTGGTTTATGTATTACATATATATATAATGATTGAAATAAAAATAGTTTTTAATCCAAGGGATCTTTTGTTTTAGTACTAATTAACAAAATGCATTTTTATATGGAAAAATTAATTTCGATTTGCGTCGTCTTTCTTGGGGTCCAATTAACGACGCAAATCGAGGTTTTAGTGTATAAAGGTTTTTATATGTCTTATCATTTAATAAAAATGATTTCCTTAGAATTACTAATCGAATGAATTAGTGAAATGATTTAATTTCAATTATTATTATTATTATTATTATTATTATTATTATTATTATTATTATTATTATTATTATTATTATTATTATTATTATTATTATTATTATTATTATTATTATTATTATTATTATTATTATTATTATTATTATTATTATTATTATTATTATTATTATTATTATTATTATTATTATTATTATTATTATTATTATTATTATTATTATTATTATTATTATTATTATTATTATTATTATTATTATTATTATTATTATTATTATTATTATTATTATTATTATTATATTATTATTATTATTATTATTATTATTATTATTATTATTATTATTATTATTATTATTATTATTATTATTATTATTATTATTATTATTATTATTATATTATTATTATTATTATTATTATTATTATTATTATTATTATTATTATTATTATTATATTATTATTATTATTATTATTATTATTATTATTATTATTATTATTATTATTATTATTATTATTATTATTATTATTATTATTATTATTATTATTATTATTATTATTATTATTATTATTATTATTATTATTATTATTATTATTATTATTATTATTATTATTATTATTATTATTATTATTATTATTATTATTATTATTATTATTATTATTATTATTATTATTATTATCATCATCATCATCATCATCATCATCATCATCATCATCATCATCATCATCATCATCATCATCATCATCATCATCATCATCATCATTATCACCTTCATTATCATTTTCATCATTTTATTATCATGGGAATATTTTGCTATTTATAAAATTATGTCCAAAGGGTATATTTAAGAAAGTGAAATAAATTTTAAGTCTGATCCGAAAATATAATAAAATTGAAAATTACATATTTTTGATATTAATTAATCCAGATTTGAAGTCTCAGTGGAAAGCAAAGGAAATATTCAATTCTAAAATACAGATATTTATCACTAAATTATATATTTAATAAAAGGTTTTAGACAATAGAAAATAAACTATTTTATCTTGATAATAAAAATTATTATTATTCAGTTATTTCAGTCGCAAAGATATCGAGATGTTCAGGCTCATAATTGATGTAATTAGTCCAGCTAATGACGGAAAATCTTTGAACATTAAAACAAATACAAATTATATTTTTAATTAACGAATTTCATAATTAATTTTTCAAAACAAATTTCTAATATTTGAATTTTTAAATTGATTATAGCAATGAAATTTATGAAAATAACTTATGTAGTTTAGATAAATTTTGATTAAATAAATTATAATATAAATAATTTAATTTTTATGAATTCACTTGTATAGTATTCTACAAATATCAGAATTATTGCAAATTTTCTAACTGATAAAAATTTCTAGAGATACATTAAGTTCTCAATTAGTGTCACATTTGATAAATATGACACTCAATAACTATTTTCCTGGATAAATGCATTCCTCAAAAAATGAATCTATAATTAATTCATGAAAATTCATTAATTTTTATTTTTTATTTGTTTTAACCTTCTTTTGCCTATGGTGTGTAATTAATGCACATTGCTTCTAATAATTTAATATTTCTATAAATATAATAAACTCTGAGTTTTCAATTTATGGTTCATTTACATATCGAACAAAGTATTAATAGTATTTATAATAAACTCTCGTTAGAGGTACTTTGTCGAAAAATTGTAAAAATGCATATACTGTTCTATATTCTATAAAAAATATGAGTGTAAATTTTTAAATAAATAATTAACTTATTGCAATTATTACATTTATTTTCTAATTATAGTTTGGTATCTATTTATAGAAGATGTTAAATGATTATTTCAATATGTTGTTCAATAAATTACTTATGTAAACTTATTATTTAGGATGTTTTAGCAATTAAATTTAAATTATTATTTGTGGTTGGTGTAAAGTCATGGTGAAAATTTGATTCAGCATTTGTGACACTTATCGAGAATTCACTGTTTACATTCCAAGCAAATTTTTATTAATATAAATCAAATATTTAGTTATAATTTTCTTTGAATGGTGTAAATAAAACTAGAATTTAGCAACTCCTTTACCCGTTTATCCAATGTTTTAGTTACCTTTGATTTGTTTTTTTGAATATTTCATTTATTTTTGAATATGAATATTTCTTGCATTAATTCTTGATTTTTGACATAATGAAAATAAATGAAACATCTTCTCCTCTTTTCTTTTATACAACTCAATGAACGGAAATAAATGATGATGCATACTTTTTCTTACAGCGGCTTTTTAAACATAGATCTTTTTCAGTTAATTTTTTTGAATGGATGTTGAATAACCATTAGATTATCATTCAAGTACTTTTCGAAAAGTTCTTTGTCATATTATCTCCATAGTTTTTACAATGTTTTTGATTCTTTTTATTTTTAAAAAACTTTTTTCGATAAAAAAAGTCAATTAAATTCAAAAAAACAAAAGATTCTGACACTGAAATCTTTTAACCTACTTAATTTACATATAATTTGTTTTTATTTATTTAAATTTATTTATTAGATATTTTGAATTTTCTGCAATTATTTCAGTAGCTCATTTTTTATGTAGAAATTCATGTTTTTAAATAAATTTTATTTTAATAATTATTATTTGCTATTTATCCCTGTAACTATTATTTATTAATTATTAATTATTTATTAGTTTACAGAGATTGTAATTCTGATTTATGAATTAATAAATAATTAATAAATAATTTCTTTCGATTTTGATAATAAAAAAAACCATTTTAATTTTTCAATGGTAAATACGATTTAATTTATTTTATTTTAAAAAATTAAAACTCTTTTTTTCTAACTGTTAGGGGTTTATATATCATTATTTTTAATTAAATGATTTGTCAAATCTCTGCCAGATAAATACATTCTGCAAATTACACGAGGCTGAGCATAACCTTCATAAAATTGCATATTATGCGATACACCATCTCCAGAATCCAGAACGATATTAGTTGTACGCCCAAACACATACAAAGAAAGAACTACTGGAATTACAACATACATGGTTGATAAATTTATTCTCTCAGGCATAATTCGAGTTATCTTTTCATGGTTCGTCTTGTGATTCAACTGTGCTTCAGTCAACAAAACTGGATTTTCTTCTTATAAAATGTATGATAGATATCATTTTGATCCATTCTTATTTCTTCACATGCTTCAGCACAATTCAGCGATAGAAAAATTGCAGTAGGCATTTTTGTTTCAGAAGATTTAATAAATAAGACGTATTTCCAAAAAATGTTTATTTTAAATTCAAATTGACATAAATTCTCAAAATCCGAATTCCACCAAAAGATATATTTCAAAAACTCCACAATTTAAAAAATTCACAGAAAAACCTTACTTTGATACGAATAAACAAAATCAATCTTGTCCATAATTAATATCCTAAAATCTAAAAGGAAACCAAGTTTTCATAGTGCACGCATAGCGCTAAACAGGCAAGTTATGAGCAGTGAACGTGCTACAATCTATTCAAACAAGTTCAAGTTTAACATTTTTATGTCAGAAAAGTTAATGATTTACTAAAACTATAAGTGTACTCTGCCTGATTGTGACAAAAAGGTTACTGGTGATAAAACTAAAGTTAATGGTATAAAACTTTGTTTCCTTATTGACTTGAAGTCTTTAATGATACTAAATTCTTATTTTATAAAAATGTGTGATTGTATAATATAAGGAGTTAGAAACAATGCCCTAATAATCATATGATTCCATGGACTTCCATACAAGGTTTTGCGTCCTAATTATTCAAAGGTACCTTTTCATGATCAATCTAAATGAATTAAAAGCCAATAATCTCAAAGGCAAATAGTACGCGCTTGTTCGTGCAAGATTTGAAAAGTTGATGTCTTCTTATAGAAACGGCTAATTCATCCGTTATTACGGGATTTTTAGTTGACAAGGGAGTTGTAATAATAATCTCAATGACATAATCATCTTCGGCGGTGAACAAATCTGTTTCCGTTTT
Organism: Schmidtea mediterranea; assembly: GCA_022537955.1. Taxonomy (NCBI): domain Eukaryota; kingdom Metazoa; phylum Platyhelminthes; order Tricladida; family Dugesiidae; genus Schmidtea; species Schmidtea mediterranea. The sequence continues at coordinate 112,830,113 of CM039681.1, forward strand.
AGTTTTCTTGATCACAAATTTACTTTTATATGACATTGAGCCTCTAGTTTGGCGTTTACATACACTTGTCCTTATAATGCTCTGAATGATACGAGCTTTTCATTATATGGTCCCTTGAGCAGATAAATTAGTTGTCTAAGTTTCATTGTCATATCTTACAGCCTTCTTTCCTTTTTGTGACAATAACGCACCTTAAATTCCACGCGCCGTGATTGTTGTAAAGCTTTGTTGTGATATAACACAATTTACCAATTACTATACTGGTCGACTGCTTCCTTTACCTGTCATGTGCTGTTTGCTAAGTTGGCAGTTTTATCAACAAATCAAATATTGTATAGTGCTTAATTTAATGTATAAGTTAAAATAACATTCCAACTCACTGAAAATGGTTCTGGGTAGGTTCGTATCGTTTTCATACTAATTAATTGTCAATACAAGTGATTAAGTTCTTCGTATACAATTAAGACTATATAGATGTCATCATATGACCTGTCTAACTTCTTTAAACATTCTCAACAACTATTATTATATGAGATTATGTGTCGAACTCTTAAATGTAAAAATATTTTTTTCAAGTTCATTCAAAAGTAGGTCAAGGTCATTGGATGAGTCATCATATTTTTTCAAGGTCATAATATTAAAAAAAAAATTTAATTTACTACTTATTTTTATAAGTAGTGTTTTAATTATTAATATTTTTAAATTTTATTCTATTATTAATATTATTATTATTGTTACAAGTTTTTATTATTATTATTATTACAAGTTTTATTAATATTATTATTATTATTGCTAAAAGTTTTTGATTAATATTATTAATAATATTATTATTATTACAAGTTTTATTATTATCATTTTTATTATTATTATTAATATTATTATTATTATTATTGTTATTATTATTACAAGATTTTATTAATAATTTTATATGGCTCATGTGCTTGTTACTCACGCTCTTATGTTGATAATGTCCTTATTATTCATGCACTCCTATTGATCATATCTTTATAAGTCATGTGCGTACAATGTTTAATAATATTATTAATGTGTAACAAAGACATTGAAAACACACACACATATTTTGTGTTAAATAATATTTACTCTCTTAAAATGACATTAGATATTTCAGAATCACCTTTAAATCATACAGAGGTTTTATTTTATTTTAATTAATTGTATTAATCTTCTAAATTAAAATACCAGAATTCATTATTGAATGGAATCAGACATTTTTAATAATCGATAGACTGTTGACAGAAATCTATAATTATTTATTACTATCAAAAATAAATAAGTCTTTTAAACATCACAACATTCAAATTCACGTAGAATTATTCGGTTTCAAAAAGTCACTAATGATTTTATCTAGTGGTATATTATTTCTAAATAATATAAATCCTACAGAAATTAATATGCTTAATATATTCTGGGTATGCATGGATTTCAGGTTTGGCAAATGTCGAGATGTTATTCAATCCTACATTGATAATGCAGATAAAATCGAAATAAAAATCAAGGATAAACTGGATGAAGTACAAAAATAATATCTTACATGTTCAAGTTGTTTAATTAATAAAGTCAATATTTTGAAATATATGATGAAATATGATGGGTCACTCAATGACCTTGACCTACTTTTGAATGACCTTGAGAAAGGTTTGATGAGTCATGGTCTTTTTTGAATGACCTTGAGAAATATGATCAGTCATCCAATGACCTTGAATGAGTCATGTTCTTTGTTTAAATGACCTTGAAAAATATGATCAGTCATCCAATGACCTTGAATGAGTCATTGTCTTTGTCCTACAAAAATTTGTACTTTTAAACTTAGAAAAAAAATTGCCGGGGGGAGAGGGGTATATGTCTTTGTCCCAGTGGGCCACTGGTTTAGCGGGCCACAATCCCACTACTCATAACCTCTATAAAAAAGAGTTAAATAGTTTACTAGTTATTGATGCAGAATATCTTCAGAAACACAAACATATCAACATTCAAATACAATTATTAAACATCTTAAATAACCTTTGATCTTAAAACTACAATTTTGGCATATTATTACTCAATACCTTAATTTAATTAATTGCATAATATCCACCTAGTATCTTTCCTTACATGGGTGGTACAGCATCGGATAATCGAGTCTATAATCAAAATTTAATAATATCAAATTATGTTAGAATAATTCCACATTAATTTTTTTTCTCTCATTTTGTAAATTAAAAAACTTTCAAACAAACAAAAAGTCTTTCAAGGCAAATTGAAACTCCGTCTTACTTTATAAATCTAGTGAATGGAAAAATTTTGCTTTATGCCCAGACAATTTTATTGTAAACTTTTGTCACTTTTATAACTGAACTTTTGTAATTAGTTTTACGGCATAATTACGATGCGTCGAACTATGCATTTTCATAATGATGTTTTAATTAGTAACCTTAGAGTTTGTTTAAATTAATTTTTGCCACTAAATATACTTAAATATTTGTAAAATTTTTTACTAGTTCATTTTTTAAAAATTTTTTATGTTCTTTTTCTGGAAATAAATCAAATTTTTATTTGTTAAAGACTGTTTTAATTTGACTCCAAATAGGAATTGACTCTCGTGAAGAGATTTTTTCATTCTGAAAATTAAATTTTAAATGTCATTAAATAATAAAATATTTTTTATTTATTTGATAAATTTTTTATGCTTTTATTTAAAATTAATTATTTAAGTTTTTAAATATTTTGTTTTAAATAATTGTTTAGAAATTATTAGAAACTATAAAGTTGATATAACTATCAAGATATTGTTGAAAAAAGGGTTTATTTTAAGTTTTAATTCTCTAGAGTTACTTTCTAATTAATCAGCGACTCTTACCTAAACGCTTTCTATGAAATTTCAGAAAAACTCGATTGATTTGTTTTATTAATAAATCCAATATGATTAAATATATATTTATGTAAATAGAGTATAACTCATGTTTGAACAAAGTGTAGATATATGTAAATTTTAAAATTAAATAATTAAATAATGAATAAATTAAATATTATTTATTAAGATATATATTTTTAAATGTATATTTTTAAAAGAAGGTTTTATATAATTTGAATATATAAATATTAAAAGGTAATCTGAAGCTTTCCATGAAGAGAATCTGTAAAAAATAACAGAGTTGTAACTATTAGTAATATATAAAATTTAATAAAACTCTGCATTACTCTCATTAATTGAAAATCTGGGTCACACTGAAACTATTAAAACAAATATACTGGTTAGAAATGGTAGTTCAGTGGATAAAAGTTATTATATAACTCCATTTTTCCATAATATTTTTTCTTTATCCCCAGATATAAAATATATTTTTTTAGCATTCTATCTAACAGTAACCAAAAACCTATAATAAATAAGTAGAATTAGCATACATGGGACCGCCGGAGCAATTTGGATTAATTTTTGTTTAATTTGGGAAAAGTTTTGACATATTTGAAAAGTATAAAAATAATTTTTTTAAAGAATGTCTATTAAAACTTAATTTTTAAAAATGTTTTATTTAAACAAATAGGCTTTTTAATTAAACAATTAAAGATAGAAAAATTCAAATGTAATGTAAACATAACTTTTCCTTTATTCAATAAAATCTCAACCATTTACAAACTTCGGGATTATGTAATTTTTATTTATTTACGGTTTCTATTAAAAAATTAACTTAAATTAATCACTTTTAGAGCTGTTGACGAGAAATGGGCCGCTGAATATACCATTTTTAATGTTGAAATGTAATTATTATAATTAATGTATTTCAATAATTTGGAAATAATTAAAATTTATAAAATAATTAGTTTTATTACGTAAATTATTTGAATTTTTATTGCATAAATTGAAATGTTTATTGCTATGTTTGACAATTTGAAATTTTTATTAAAAGTAATATTTATCTTAATTTTTTAACAAAAACTTAATTTAAACAAAACTTAAGTTGTAATAATTAAATTATAATTTAAATTCGTAATTACTCATTTTTGGTGAATTTCGTTAATCATTTTTAGAACTTTTATGTTAAAAATTTTTTTGTCAGGCTGGCAGAATAAATTGGTTTAATTTTTAATACATAATTGCATATTAGGGTGCATTGTATGCCCCATGATTTTAAAAACTTTAATGGATCACTCTGTCCCGTGTCTAATTCTTTTACATACATAGAAAGAAATTTTATGGTAAAGTTTGGTGAAGTTTGAAATACATTTAGGTGGTCCACCATTCAAATTTGTTTTTTGTCGTAATATCGAAAACTAGCCATATTTTCACTCAATTCAAAGACCTGTATTCAATGATGTAGTATCGAATGTCATATTCACAACCGATTCGGTACAATGGCACGATGACAGCGAACCCACTCCTAATTATATCTTCAAACTTTCTGTCTGTTTCAAAGAATCTTCAATTCTGTGCCAACCCTACGATGACAGTGAGACGTTCTTCTGTAATATTCTGATTTGACAGTGATGATATCAGCTTTGAGTCCCAATGAAGAGATATCAATCTTGCAATCTGCGGCTACACTTGTTTGCGGTTGAGTATGTTGTGGATAACTTTGAAGTATCCCCACCTGTCTCTGCCACTAATGTCTCAGGGTATGCAGCTTTTTGTACTGAAGTCGTCTTCAAAAGTGTGGCTAGTTGAACAATTTTCGGTTGCTGAATGATGTGATGTATAATTTAAGCAGGTGTTCCTGCTCGATTAGTTCACATGTGACTTCTTCATCATCACTAACAAAATCCTCGTCACTGCTGCTGGTGCTAATGTCGCTATTGTAGAGTGTTTTAGGTGCAATCAATAGGCTCAAGTTCACTCTGCATTTTCTCGACGCATAATGATTTTAAAATGATTGAAGGTTCATAGCATGAGTTAGAACCAGAAAACAAACTAATTGATTAATTAATTTCATCATTTATACCAGGTGTCTCAAAACTACGACCCATGAGGGCTTCTTATCCAGTCTACAGAAGCCTTTGTATCTATGGAAAAAATGGAAATTTACCTATATCCTATCAAGATTAGCTGCCACTTACGTGGACGTTATGTTTTCCAATCGATCACTACATTGCTAAACCTTAGCCTCTACTTTCTTTTTCGCCTCACATTCATCGTCTATGCGATGAGAGTAGGTATTGAAATTAGCCTTTACTGCAGACATAACTAGTCATTTTAATTTTTTTGAACCTAAAATTACAAGGCGAGAAAAATCTAATTTCAGATTTATACAACCACTTAAAGGCCTTCAAATCCAAACTTTTCTTGTTTTTGGAACAAATACAAGCCAACAATTTGACACACTTTTAGCAGTGCAAAGTCTTCATGGCTGAAACAACAACTGAGTTCCTCACGTCATTTGCATGTGAGATCATCAAAGCCCTCAAGCTACAGTTTCAGGAGCGATTTTCCGACTTTGATTCACAGACAGAAGAAGAATGTTTTAAAACCCATTTGGAGAAGATGCGACCAGTTCTCCAAACGAATTAAGGCTAGAAGTCATTGAGTTGCAAGCAAATGATCTCTTTAGGGACAAATTCAAAATGGGACTGGTGGAATTTTACAAGTTTCATCCCAAGGAAAACTTTCCTAATGTCAAAACTTTTGCATCAAGGTATTTTTCAATATTTTTAACAACATACTTGTGTGAACAAACATTTTCAAGAATGAAATACGCGAAGAACCATTTGAGAATGAACTTGTCCGATGATAATCTAAGGTCACTGTTGATGTTAGGGACATCAAATCTACACCCAGAAATTTCTACTATTGTGGCATCCATGAAAGAATTTTACCATTCCAACTAATACAGATGTTCATGTGTTGTGTGTCATTGTGTTATTAAATAATGGCTGAAGAAAATAATATTAAATAAATAGTTAAAACAATATCTATCTTTTGATTCTTTTTTATTTGGACTTCAACTGTGTATTCAGTCCCTGAGCTGCTGTTTGATAGTTAATCCAGACCCCTGATTTATACAAGGAACACCCATAAATCATGGGAGAATCTAGAGCAATGCCAGTTTAAGTAGGAAATAAACCAACGGGAGAAAGTTCCTTGAATATTAGGCAGACAAAACAGTTGTCAGATCTTTAAGTTAAATGATATACGAGAAGAAACGTATATATAATCAAACTTCTAAAACCGAAATCATAATTTGGTTTAGATAGATAATTCAAACTACATTGAGCAAATAAAAGAGTTATTAGGAGACAAACGGGGGGGGGCAACTTAGGAGAACTAGATTGTCCAAGCAGATCATATTTTATGGGGTAACACTCATTGGGTGTATATCTCAGAATTCTGCTTGTGATTGATCTTACAGAGTGCATTCAATTGTGATAAATAAATCAGTAATTTTATGTGATTCTATTGGTTTTGATTTAAAACAACGAGCCAGATTGAGATATAATTCTTATCGACATCTTAAGATATTCCAACAATTTTATGACTACAAAAATGAGAATAGTGAATACAATTTAAATCAGATATGTAAAAGGTTTTGGAAGTTTTATTACTAAACAAAGTATTGAATGGTTGTTTAAACTTGTTATGTAAGGTTGCAAAAGTCTAATGATAAATGTTGTTTAGGTTGACCCCTTTCGACAAATTGGTAAATTTTACATACAAAAATCGAAAATAATAAAATTTAACAATTGTCAATTTGAATGTCACTGAACTAGAGTTCAAATGTTTCATTATGTATGGTGGGAAATATGTTAAATATGACACTGCAAAACGCAATGCAGATATTCCATAAGAAAAATTTTCATATTCGAACTTTTAGTTTCAAAAAAATATCTGTAAAAAGAATTTCTGAAGTTAATAAAGGATTAATTAATATACCTATGTTGTCGTTTGTTAAAAATCTTTCATGGAAACATTTTTGCTACTAATATTTGTTGGAGTTTTTCAAATTAGTGCAAAATAAAATTTGGCTACAAAACCAAATAAAATTCGAAAAGTTGCGAAAGCAAATTTAAAAACAAAAATCAGTTTAAACTAGGAAAAATCGAAAAGTCGATATTTTTCAAAGAAGGCTGATGTGAGAGAGTAGCAAACAAAAATTTAGAGATGAATATACAAATTTTAAATTGAACAGCCAATTCAATTTCAAATTTACAAAACAATTAATAAGTCAATCAAAAATTTTTTTATGTCAATAATTTTTTCGTTTGAAAACAGAATCACTTTTTTATACTGTGGTGGACATATAAATTTATAATTCTCTTTTCTATGAAATTTGGGGGAAATCGATACAGTTTTCAAAAATGAACTTTGCATTGGAGGTCTTTGTAAATGCAACTTCTTATAAAAGTCTTTGGAATTTCAGACATGTTTAAATATTGTCAAGAGCAATAGCAATGATCTCCGACGATGGATAAAATAATAAAAAGAGAATGTCGGGGTACCCAACAAATTCCTAATGAAATCCCGCAAAAATTATACGCTGCATTAAGTAAATTATTAAATATAAATGTAAAATAATATGTTTTGCTAACTAAAAACAAGTTTGAATTTTGAATATCATTAATACAAAATTCAAATAAAAATATTAAAATAAAAGCACTTGACATTTTTCAACACTTACTATCAATATTACCAAATTTTTAACAAGGAAGTTATTTATGTGCTCTATGTATTATAATAATAATGTGCTACATTCAGTTAAATGTTTATATTTATATCGATAAATAAATGAATCGATCAGAATCTTTGACGTGATCCACCGAAAAAATCTTCCCAATTTCTTTTAGACATTTGATGAAAAGATTTGGAATTGACCGGCTTCATTGGCAGCACATCGAATGGGTATTGATATCTCACACTTTCATCCATTTCCATCGGAATTTGATTGTTTGAATTTCTGTTAGGAATATTTTTACAATTTACTGATCCATTGAACGAACAAAGGATCATCATTGCCAACAACACAAACTCAATCAATTTAGACTCCATTGTATCCGATATGTGAAAAGAATTGATTCATATTTTGATCTGCACATTTTATATCCCATTTGGCAACTGAATTCGATTGGTTGCTGGAGAAATTCGCAGAATCAGAAATAGCAAATCAATTGACAGATGGAGTTAATCAGGTATAGAATGTTTGCATTTTCTTTGATTGAAGCATCGTGGATTATTTGTTTAATGCTAAACAATATTTAATTAAAAATAGTGCTTTGGTTTATAAATTATTTATTGTTTTGAATATAGCTTTGAAAAAAATTCAATTACCAAGAACTTAAACATATGGTTAAGATCAAATGTATTTTGTTTGAATTGATTGAAATTGGGTGATTCTTGAAGTTTAAAAAAATTATTCAACTACTAATTCAGAGTTTTTTTTTATTTAAGCAAGCATTTTCCAGATCAGAATTAAGCAGACGATGCTTCTTGAGCACTTTTCAAATTATTCCGGCCTCGGACACAATGATCACTATCTTTTCCGATATTCAAAAAAGCATCTGATATGAAAATCATTCACATGTGCCGAAGATATATACACACGTAGTCAAAGAGTTCTTCGAGGATATAGTTCTAGAATTTGTGGAACTACTGGAGTCATGAAACCGAAAATTAAGGTTTAATTAAATGTGTCTTTACGTGTAATAAAAGTTATACTGTTTTAATTTGGACTTTAGGCTAGTAATTTACTGAACGCACCACGTTTAGAGTTATTTAAATTAATCTAATTTTAAATTAATGATAATTTTTCTGCCATATTATTATCATCCAATAAAACAAGACAAGGCTATCATTATATCCTTCCATCCTATCATCCCCCACCAAATCAAGCCAAGATTATTATTATATTCCATTATCCAACCATCCTCCAACAAATCAAGTTAAGAGTAACATTTAATTTTTTTAATAAGCTGTTTTTAAATATAATTATTACGTTTGTTAAATAATATTTTTCTAATATTTTATCGGGTACACAGCATTCACCCCAGACCGTCCCGAGACTATTTTACTGGAGACTCGGCTGGGCTCAACAAACCTCCAGAAAAGCATTAGATAATTAATAATTATAATGTATTCACAATAACCCCTATAATTCACTATAAGTAGTGTTCAATAAGACTATGTCTTGTCTGATATTTGAAATAAAAGGTTTAATTTTTTTGTTTTAATGAAGTGATTTTTTATTTTTTTAAATTTTTGAGTTCACACTATAGCCAGGGATTATTTTGAATCTTATTAAAAAAAGCACCAATCAAGTGTTTGTGAATTCCAAAGTTTATTGCAAGTACTATTCTTCCTGAAATGCTGTAATAATCACATAATACGGATTGTTGTGATATCGAATTACAATTGTAATTTTTTAATCGATTGTATTGATCAATAAAGTTTATTTTGTCTAAAATTCGTTGTAATTACTTATTATAACTTATTATTAACACGCCCTGGATTCAGATCAATAAGTGTTAATTACACATTTCACCGACAACTAACAATAACTCCAACAATTAATTTGATTGCAAAAGTTGGTATAAAAAGCAAGAACAAAGATATTGAAAAAATAAGCATCAAAGAAGATTAAGAGGTCAGATCAATCAAAGATATAAAATTGTTAACCAAAAAAACTATAGCGGTATAAGAAAAGGCTATTGTCCGTATTGTTACTTGCATTATCGTTTTGTAGAAAAGTTCAGATATGTTGACGTAATTGTGTGATTATTTAGTCTTCTCAAATCACCCTCAACGAATTTCAGTGGCGTCAATTTATAATAAAAATTAAATTGTTGTCAAGAACCTGATCTCATTTGCAAATTCAAATAAAACTTTATTAACCACATGCAAGTTATGAAGTAACGGTGAACTGCGAGGGCATTATTTGGTGAACTGCCAATCAAGTAGCCAAACAAGCTTACAGAGTTCAAAGGTTTTTCTCCTCATTTCATTTTACAAAATAAAATTATTCAACAGCTTCGGTAAGTCAAGCTGATCCACTTCCTCACGATAAATTGGCATAATTAGAAGATGGATTAGTCGTTTCTGAGGCATTATACTCCGAATACGAGTCTTTGGCAGCTTCAAGTAGTTGAATGATCGCTTGACATTGGTAGGAGATGCTGGGCATATAAGGTAAATCTGGATCAGTCTCACCACTTGAGAGATCATGGATATCACTTAACTGTTCCCGATCTGCTTTATGGTTTCTGCAATTATCACTAATTCTGTGTGTTTCATATTACCACGAAGATTTTCCAAACCCAGTAACTGGGCTGATAAACACATTTTGTCCAGCTCTTCGTCATATTGATGACACCCCAGATCCAAGTCAGTGACATCAATGGGATTTCCTCGGAAACTGCACAATAGTAAATTTTTAATAGCTGCTAGCACTGGCATAGCTTTATGTTCTATTCTCTTTGATTGATCACACTAAAGTCGATAACTTCAATGAATTGAACACGATAATAATCATTTTGAATGACAAATAAGTGCGGTTCACTCGACTGAAAGCGACAGAGTGCTCTAGAATATCGAGAAAGTTGTGCAGCTCCGCATCCAGTTGATTTGCGCTTTCTAGGGAAGACTTTCACAGAAATTTGAACCAATCCTCTTTTCTGTGTGACGATAGCTCCATTATAGCGTGACGCACTGTCCATATTCCATCACCAGCAGAACAGCTTTCTGCATGCAAATTGCTGCTCAATCTGTCAGTGATTTCGAACAACAGGGCCGCAATTTTCAGACTAATGTGGAAGTCAAATTTGAAGAGTCTTCTCAAAAAGCCACTTGCTTTCGACTTAATGGTATTGTTCACTGATTCATCATCCATAATCTCCAACGTTTTATCAACGTTTCTTGGAGGTGAGAAATTGCACGGAAGGTTATTGTAAATCTTGTAGAGCTAAATGGTCACAGTTGCTTTTGTTCACATTCCAGAGACTCTGCAACAGATGAGAACATGGAGTTTCTTTTGGGGGAGGCTCTGAAAAATATGATCAGATCTTGAATGAGCTGAAGAAAATCACGCAAAAGCGGCACACTTAAAATGGCATCATGCACTGCTAAATTTACTCAATGCATGTGGCAGTTTGCACGTATAATTCCCGTAGATTCATTCTTAATGCGCTTGACAACGCCTATCGCTTCACTCTGGAATTCAGATGCACCATCAAAGCACACTGCTTTGTAGTTCTTCATTTTCACATTCAGCCGTTGAAGTGCATCCTTGATAGCGTTGAAGATGGTTGAACCATCACAGCAACATTTCATCAACATCAAGGTTGTCACTCACATAACGAAGGCATTTGGTCAGTTGTTCTTGTCGGCTGCAGTCCGCGATTTCGTCACCTATAATTCCAAAATGCTTTCGCTTATTTGTTTCATCGGCTAATTTTCGAAGAATTGTATGAGACATAAGTTGTACGATTTCTTCTTGAATTTCCATTGATTTCCAAGTGGTTTTCTTGGCCATCCACAATAAAAGTTCTAGAGAGTCATGGCATCGAGGTTTCAGCACCTGTTTGAAATTTCCCTCAGTGTCTTCATGACCACGAAGTGCCAGACCTTGGCGTTTTAGGAATTGTAATTATGAAAATATTTGAGTCAAACAAGCTGTTGGCTTTTCCTTTGCAATTTGAGAATGTAGTTGTGACTGAACGCATTCACCTTTCACTAAATTACAAGGCCTTAAGGCTTGTTGCAAATTCTTTTGTAGTAAAAGCATCTTCACTCTTTGTGTTTATAAAGATGTGTTGTTAGTACAGTTGCCGACATGGATGGCAAAATGCACCTTTTACTTCTGTATCCCATTCCAGCCAAGAGAATAAGTCAAAACACTCTAGAGGAATTGACGATTGTTTTTGTCACTAGTAGAACAATCAACATTGTGAGGTTGCATAGGTTATAAACGCAAAACAAGCATCATCTTTTCTTTATTTTTTGGTGAGATCAATGATGAGACTTCTTTTCAACTGTTACAATATAGTTGGGAGAGGGTGTGGTCAGAAACCTACAAAAAGCGTATACTCACACACATCCTCAACCATGTAACATCAGATGTCAGATGGATTAGCTAACGAATCACAATCAGTTGAATCAAATTTTTTTTTCTCCTTTTCAATTCTTCGTCTAATTTTTCTCTCTCCGATTCCAGTATAATGCACTTTCTTTTTATACTTTATAACCAAATGTCATTTAGTGATATACACTTCGATTTCAATTTCAATATCTTTTCTGGTGAACTGCATTTGGTCCTCTTCAATTTTCCTAATATCTCTGACAGTTGTCGAGATATCCCATTTTTCAAGACGCCATCTCTCGGCTTCTCCGTTAATTCATTTTTCTTATCTCAACAAGACTATCAGGATATGTCACTTCATTTTCCATTTTGTTTTTGTTATTATTATTTTTTCTTATTTGCTTCGTACTTCCCAATTAAAATGACCTTGACATGTTTTATTATTTTATAGTTTGATTTTTTTTCTATTATTTGTTATTTCCCTTTTATTTTCTCATTTCTTTAATTTGTTTCTATTTCCAAGGATTGTGGAACAACACACATCTTTCTTGTCACCCATTTTCCCAATCATTACATTAATTGTGCTTATTCATTTTTATTTTATTTTTAGCTATTCTCAACAAATATTATTATTGGTGGAGCAGCTGCTCCCCCAGAATCGACGCCTCTGACGATTTTAATATTTTGAATTTAATATAAATGTTTATAACTATACTTTAGATTTTATATTTTTGTATTTATTTCACATCGCAGAGAGAATATTTAAAATAAAAAATTTTTTCAGGTTTATTTTTAGTATTTAACTTACATCAGAATATTGTTTGGTTGACTTAAAAGAGCATAAAATAAATTGAAAATGGAAATTAATTAAATATTCAAAAAAGTAAAAATTAATATTTTTAGGGGAGTAGAATTATAGGTGTAAATTAAAAGTTGAAGGCGAGTAAAAATTTTTTTAATGATAGAAGGTTTCTTGGAGAGGATGACACTACACAAAAAATTTAATTATCTTAATTATTATTTAAGAAAACTTATGCATCATATAGATAAAGGATCTCCCAACATTTCATTCTGAGGGCCAGATTAACTATCCAACAGCAGTTCAGGGGTCGACTACATACTTGAAATCCAAACAACTAACTTAATTTCCTTATCATCAACAGTGACCTTAGATTATAATCGTGCCAGTTCGTTCTCAAATGGTTCTTCGTGTATTTCATTCTAGAAAATGTTTGTTCACGCATGCATGTTATTCCAAAGATTAAAAAGTACCTTGACACAAGGTTTTGACATTTGGAAAGCGTTATTTGGGAAGAAACTGGTAAAATCCAACCAGCCCCATTTTTAATTTGCGCCTAAGGAGATCATTTGCTTGTAAGTCAATGACTTCCGCCTGCAATTCGTTTTGGAAATTGGTCGAGGCTGCCTCAAATTGGTTTTGAAACAGTCTCACTTCTTCTGTTTGTGAATCCAAGTAGGAAAATCTCTCCTAAAATTGTAGGTGGAGGTTTTTGCTGATCTCACGTGCAAATGACGTAAGGAACTAAGTTGTTGTTTCTGCCATGAAGACATTGAACTACTGAAAGTATATCAAATTATTAGCTTGTAATTGTTCTAAAAACAAGACAAGTTTTGGTCTGAAGGCCTTTAAGTGGGTTCTGGATTTTTCTCTCCTTGTAATTTTAGGTTCCAAAAAAATTAAATGACTATTTATGTCTACAGTGAAAGCCAATTTCCATGCGCAGTCTTCATCAGAGTATATTGTTTAAAACTTGGCTTTACTTTCCAGGAAGTCACTTATTTCCTTTCTTAACTTAAATAATCTTCTCAATACTTTCTCACAACTTAGATATCTTACTGCAGTTTAATATAGTAAATCTTGCAATTCTGTGTCTATATCTTTCAATATGTCTATAACATATCTATGGTTGAGTCCATGTGATCTTATTAAATGCAACATCTTCAAACAGGATTCAATAAACCGCCAATATCCATATATGTTTAGAACACAAAGCTTGCTGGTGAATAATATAGTGCAGGAAAATCGGTTGTGGAATGTTTTTTTTCATTAAACATCTGCTTCACTTGACCAAGATATAGGTAATCTTGGCAAGAAATAAGTAAATTTCCATACTTTTTTCATAGATACAAATGATTCCGTGGGCCAGATGAGAAACCCTCTCGTGCCAAAGTTTGGAGACCCCTGATATAGATCAATGGGAAAATCTCGGAGTTAACAATGAACTAGTTGCCTAAATCATTTTAATTGGAATTAATTTTTTGTTCAGATGAGTGGAGTAGACCGGGCACTATTATAAACGATGATTGATGACAACTAATTATTATGAACAGGAACGATTAGTGGGGAAATTGAGAACTTTTGGTCAAGATAACAAAGCGCGTACCGACAGAAAGAATTAAGTCAGTAAGAAATATCAGATTGATCTCATGGGTGAAATATCCAAAGTATAATTCGAAATTAAACTTCATTTCTGTTGGGTTCACATTTTTAGAAAAAATTGGCTATACACTGAAAAATACCTTGTTACCAAGACAAATATTTACTTTAACCCTTTGCACACGAACCATTTTTTAGTATGGGTATTCAGCTATCCGACAATAGCTTTAATAAAAAATTGTAATACATCAAACATAAGTATTTTAAACAAAAGTAGTTTATTTACATATTTCATTTTTATTTGCATACTACAAACATAATATTTTAATATTAAATTTTATAATTTTCCTTAGTGTGATATTTGAGGAAGCACTCTCCAAGGTGTATCCTACGTTTTTCAGGACATGTGTCACAGTAATACACCGTTTCACGTCTTCTACTTTTCTTTGTCGTTATGTCTGAGCACACTATACAATCTTTCTTTTTTCCTTTTTGCATCATATGTAGCTTACCATTTAATCGAATACTGTTATCGGTAGTTGCAGATGTAGAACCACGGCCAGCTGCACGGTCTTGACAATAATCTCCGTTTAGCTGATCCACTAATAATTTCACAAATTTGTAATGACTGATTGGTCACTCGTTTCTCTGCTTTTTCACCATTTAATAAAATATAGGAATTGATTACACATATTTCCAATCCCAAAAAAATAACTTTCTCCACCATTTTAAGGATTTCCGCATAAAACAGTACGTAATTGTATATTGATCGGCACGATCAACGCCCCCAATAAATTCAATATATTTTAGAATAAAGTTTGGTTTCTTAGCAGCAATTTCAACACCATCTCGTTGAAACCTTTTTACGCTTAACAGAATATTAAACGTTTGTTTCGATTTCGCTTATCAGTGTTTTTGCTTAACAGAGCACCAAAAATTTTGCCTAAAACGCTTCAGTGTTCATAGTGCAGGATCTAAGTGTCCATCATCTGATATATACTGGACTAATCTCACACCCTTTCCTAGTACAAAAATTTACAACGCATGCACGCATATGGTGCAATATTATCATAAATAGTAATGACGCCTCTCGGGCGCCATTCGAGTTGCAGCAATGAAAAGGATGGCACCGTTCAGGTGCAAAGGGTTAATAAAAGGACCGAGAGCAAACCTTCACGATCTTGAAAAAAAATCTAATGTCCTTTTTTATTGAAGTTATTAACCAGTCAACCCGAGACGAGCAGTAAATGGAGAATAATTAGCTTACTTTTGAACCTTATTTTTGGGGTTGATCGTAACAATTGGGGGGGGGGGGGATGTCACGAAACGGAACAATTTATAAAATGTTAAAAACATGTAAGTTGGCATTTCTCATAATGCGGAATTATATTTATTTCAGGAGAGGCACAAAGCTTAAATACTGTACATAAACAGGCATAAATTTAATTGAAATTCTTAAAATTATCAGGCTTTATGACTATTATTAAAAGCAAAATTTCAAAACAAATCACATTTATTATTTATAAAAGCAATTAACGCTTTGCATCTCCTAAATCTTCAATAGTTTCTTCGTCGATCTAAAAGTAATATATATATATATATATTGAAATATAATTTAATCACTTACTTCTGGCCATTTTTCTATTATAAAATCAATCAAATCATCTTTGATATCGCCTTGAATAACAATTTCATCTGCACCAGTAACAGAACTACCTGTTGCAAATTTTTGACCGAAGACTT
The DNA here is from genome assembly GCA_022537955.1 of Schmidtea mediterranea. Classification (NCBI taxonomy): domain Eukaryota; kingdom Metazoa; phylum Platyhelminthes; order Tricladida; family Dugesiidae; genus Schmidtea; species Schmidtea mediterranea. The sequence goes on from CM039681.1 coordinate 112,846,247, forward strand.
TAGATGCAACTTTTAAATCAATTCCATAAGTTGTTAACCCAGTAATAACTGTAACGAACTTCTTTCTACCTCTACTTGCTCTGGAAATTGCAATTTTATGTTCGACTTCTTTCTTCTTTTTAATTTGTCCTTTTCCACCTCTAGTTTGTCTATGCTTCTGATCATCTCCTGATTCTTTATCAATTATTGATAACTTTTCATATTCTTCTGGCAAATTTTTTTCTAGCCATTGTTTACACTTTTCAACATTTGCTCCAAATTCACAGTACTCAGTAGGTAATTCACATTCTAAAAAACTTTCAAAACATTAATATTCATAAAATTCAAACCTCCGCAATATTTAACATTCAACGGGTAATCGACCCCTTCAACAGGCCCAGAGTATACTAAAAATTCATAATTGTTCATTTGTCGAAAAAATATTGAAATATGTTAAAAATTATTTGACGACTAAAAAATTTATTTAAAAAACAAATAATTTTAAACAAATAGTCAAGTCCAAATATCTTAATATATTAAAAAATAAGATTAACTTAACATCTTTAATTTTAATTAAGGCAACTTTTCGCTAAAAAATTTTAATGTTTAAGTATCTATAAAAATTGTTTTGAAATTTTTATCTTTATTTGCTATCTGTCTTGACCTTATTGAAGTTATATTTAAATTTGGCTATAATAAAAACCTTTTAGTTCTTATAAACTATTGGTGGGTTACTGGGCTTTGACATTTGTTTGAATCTTTCTATGGTTACCCCAGTAACGACATATAAATATTCTCTAGCTACCACTCGGCACCCGTTGCTAGGCAACGTTGGAAATGTGTTCGAGTGGATGGATTGTCCGCAAAAAGTGAGCACTATTACTAATGCTATAATTGCTCGGACAACCCTCGGGTTCAACGAGCTGTCAATGGAAGACCTATGCTCGCTTTGTAATGTCCCCTGTGTGAGAAGGTTCAAGATCAGACTCATGTTAATGGGTAGAGATGGAATGACATTCATCTAACGAAGCGTGAATGCTCATGACTTTTCTGTAGTAATTTACTATTATTCGCATTTTAAAATATCACTTCTAAACGATTTAACAATATTTATAATTTAATTCAATTCATAAACAAAACAAGGTAAATTAATTGAGTCTATTTGCCAGGCGGGCAGCTCTGCGTCTGGCGCGTTCTTTGCGCCCCGGCCTGTAACTGTTTGAGGGTACTGTAGGAGGAGTTGCAACCGGCGTTGGATTGTTGGTTGAGTTCTGATACGCCAACTGAGATGGGGCGAAGACAAGAGGGTAGGTCACTGCCTCTCCCTCCCGACTGGCGGACAAGGCAACTTCCAACCCCCTTATCTGCGTCCGGAGGTTCTGATTTAATTGCCGTTCCTCGGCCCAGCCATTCTGAGCGGCAGTGAGTCGGTGATAGAGGGGTTTGAGTTTCACCGGATCCACCCAGGTGGACTTTACCTGTTGGATTTCTTTTATGAGTTGGATTATCTGCTCGTATAGAGCTTTGTTTGATTGTTGTGCACTGGACAATTCTTTTTCTAGGAGTTGAATAGGCTCCATTTCTAATAATGGGAATAATTAGAGGTGGAATATTATAAAAACAACATCATAATTACATGAGTTACATTTAAACAAAATAGACAAATGAAGAAATTATTTACGTTCAAAAATCTAAACCAATTATCGAAAAAACACTTAATTTATTTATTTAAAAAAATTTGATCAAAACTTTAGTTGTCAATTAGTTTAGGATGGGATGGATTAGGGAAAACCCTTCTCCGCCCATTCTTCCGGCGTATAACCTGAGATGATCATGATTGGCCGTCTGGTATCCCGAATTTTGGCCGTTGTTGGTCGGGAGGCTCGTGTGGCAGTACCTTGTCGAGGGTGCCAGTAGTAATTGGCGATCCAACCCGCCAGTAGGTCCTCTTCGACGTTCGCCAGATACTGGCGAGCCCGGATCACTTGCACGTCCACCTGTCATTGGTGGGCCTCCAGTTGCTCGAGAAGACGTTGAGCTTGCCGGTGAATTTCCTCGGTCGGGCTCCACTCTTCGGTCAGCTCTTGATCATCATCATCTTCGGTAGTGCTAGCGAACTGAAGTCTCGACGGGGAAAACTCCGGGCATCTCTCCTGCCGGAAGCGTCCCCACGCCCATCTCCACCGATCCGCAAGGTGAGTTGGGATGTGATTCCTCGAATTAAGTGTTGCTGAATGAAGATAATTTACCGCGTGTATATAATTTTATCAAAAAGAAAATGAATAAATAATCATAAGATTTGGGTTTTACTCCTGCGTGTAATTATACTGGGAATTCAAACTGTCCAAGCCCTTTTGTCCACCCAGGAAAAATCTTATGGTTCAGTGGCATCTTACTCTAGTGGTCAACATGAAGTTATTTCCATTTTATTTGCTGTGGTCTCGTTGTGGCAATACGCATATATATAATTTTAATTGATTTTCCAATTATATTATAGGGAACGCAATTGATTAATTTCAAATACTTTGTTTCATTTATTACCCCACCATTATATATAGTTATTATACTTTTCATATTTGCGATTTAAAACAACTTCATTTTATTTAAAACGTAGAGTAAGTAATTGTCTAACGCGACTGGAGAAATATTGCTAAAAATTTGTCCATCGAAATATTTGGGAACGAAATACTCTCTTAATTCTCGGATAGAAATTAACATTTTTGGAGGAGGAACACGACTAATTTTCCCTTATATCTAATTAATTTTATGAATTTTAAGAAAATTTAACGACAACAAATCAACTAGTTACCCATTTTTATTAGACAAGCTCTTTTCCTAATAACTATTTATCGAAAATTAATTTTCGCTAAAATATTGCATTTGCGATATGATTAATAATTTTGCGAGAGATTCCTGGAAATTTTCATGATTAAACAAAATAATAAATACAGAGTATGTTGACAAGTGACGTGTGAGTAGATTTGATAGTACTAATGGTAATTAAGAAGTGGAAAAAACTGATATTACTAGAGTGAGGTGAATACATTCTATGAGGGGTCGTGATGTCTAAAATTTAATGGACTAGATCCAATAGATCGAGGATCGAACTAACAATGATGCGATGTCATTTACGGAGATAATAGGGTGAATGATTTTTATAATCAAGAACAAAAAAATGTTAAGGGTGACAGGACTATCATTAATGTATTTTGGGCGTATAGGGCGATCGTTTAAATATTAGAACAATTATTTATAATTATCACTAGTTATTATTAATCAAATATATTTTATAAAAATCTTACCCTCAGTTGTCATATCCAGCGTTGTCGTGGCCTCTTCGTTAGGTATCCTAGGCGCTGACGCTACATTGTCCAAAATTTGTTGATAATTCATACCCAAGAAAATAAATCCAAAATGTCTTTGAATAGTGATTGCAATTGCGTTTTTATCACATCAACAGAGTGGGTGTGTTTGTGTCTACTTATTGAGGTGATCGTCGACACACTATGCTTGTCGGTGATAAATAATCAATAGATTCCGTTAGTCTATCAAATGGGCGACAATTGGAAGAACGATGTAAATTGTATAAATATTTAGGTTAGATATGGTGATCGTTGGTCGGGTGATTGACGAGTCAGTTTATTTATTATAATTTGCATTGGATTTTTGTTGACTTTATTTAGAAAATTGTTGACATTAGTATCTGGTGATATGCAAATTCTTGTCGTTATCAGTTTTCGATATTTTGGAAGTTCGGTTTCGATATATTATCGGGTAAGTTTTTGTGCAATCATTCTCCACCATAATGAATTTCCTTTAGCTGACACTGGCTGATATTTTTAGGGGTACAAAGTGAATGAGTTGGAAACACATTCGCGTTTTAGATGGTTCTTATCCTCTACTGTTGGTCGTGTGATCGGACGATTTATTTGTTTCAAAAAATTTTTACTGATCGTCTAGTAAGTTATATCACTAATTTAATTGATTAATTTCGGTCTAATTTTTAGGGATTGTTGGGATTCTCTCGTAACAATGTTATTTAAGTCGAGCCTGTTAGCGGGTTTTCGTGATTTATTTAGATTTTATTTTCCGAGTTTCTGGGGGTGCCATCAATTATCTGTTGCGAAATTGGATTTGGGCATGGATGGATGCTTGGGTCTAGTCAAATCAAAGTTGGGTTACTAAGCCCCTCGTCTGGTAACCTTGGATTATGATCGTAAGTCTAGTGTATTGGTATAATTTTAATGGGATTTTGTTGATTTCAGATACCTTATGCCTATTTGTAGTGAAACTGATTTAGTAAGTGGGTGTTACTTAATTTTTAATGAAATAAAAAATTGTCTTTTTAAAGAGTCTTTAATTTTAGGTCTAAATTAATTTATCTTATCTATAAACTCTTCATAAATTCTATAAACGTTTCATGAGGTTTATAATAGTTGCAGTGTCTTGTCACTTATTTCAATAATTTGGATCAATTCTTAACCAGACAAAAAAAAACTTTTGATAATTACTTTATGATTTTCGACACAAGACAGTTTTTGGGGTGGTATACTCGTAATAATCATTCGGGGTTCATTACTGGTCTCGGGTTACGGTAATGGTTTAAACTATAGTCGATTTAATTAATAATGGTTTCGTTCTTTATAAGGGCGTTCGAAAAAGGTACGTCTATTAGCTGTACTGATGGATGTGCTCCGACTTAGGATCTGATTAAATTCACTACTTTACTGGGAGTTTGGGGTGATTTGTTTAATAATAATTTAAAATTACTATTTAAAGTTGCATTTAAGTTAAATTAATTTATTTCATTTCATAGCAGTGATTTCATATTAATTTTATTCCCCGTCACCTTTCCTTTAATAAGCCTTAAACGCATTTTGTGTTCATATTATATTTAGTGAGTGCCCACTGGACTACTCGGTGTGGTGATTTTGAGCCGTGTGTAGAGTAATTTAGGTCGAATTTAAAGAAAGCTAGAAACGAGGAAGTAGCCAAAAGACCCCTTACTTATTTCTCCTTTCTTCTATACGGAATAATATTGACGTTCCAATCCCTGCGTTCCGCACGCCGGGTCTTCACGGGCACAGATCATCGGCGATATTCCACGCACTTACACGAATCTGAATAGTATGTTGAGTTTGCTATCTTGCGGTGTGTCGTTGGCTGTGGGCCGGAAAAATTTCGACAATAAAACAATTAATTTATGAAAAAACAAAACTGATTTTATATATTATAAATATTTATTAATAGGTTAAGACAATATAACAAATCATCATTTAATACAAATAAAAATACATCTCCCCCGACGCCGACATCCAAGCAGAGCTCTACCGAGGTTGCGAGGACGAGACGTGGAGAGAGAGTTTCCAAATAAAACTTTCGCTCACCTAATAGATTTTTAAAACTGGTTGAAAAATTTTTAAAACAACTTTTGGTTTGAAAAATGGTTAAATTTTATGTGAAAATGCATCGGTATATATACCTATTTTCTGTCCCTAACCTCGCGTGTTCTTTTTGATTAAGTAAAACAAAATTCGACCTTGATATTTTCTAGTGCATTCTAATCTTTATTTTTATTATTTTCTAATTTATTTTGAAAATTTTTATTTAAAATTTTTATTGAATTATTTTTGATTTTTAGGTCCCATTATTTTCCTATCTTCTCCAATTGTTAACCTATACCGCTATATCATCTAACATTATGTCCATTCCCATAGTCCTTCTTATCGTTGTTCGTATTATCGACTTTTACCATGGCCTGTACACTTTTGTTATGTTAAATATACTCGATAACTACAGTGTTCCCTATTATTATTACTAGCATTATTATCGTTTCCATTATATGTATTATTCTAATCCATTATTACTGCTATTACTATTATTATCCTTATTATTACCGTTCCTATTATATTTAGTATTATTACTATCATTATCATTATTACTATTATTATAATTATTATTATTATTATTATTATTATTATTATTATTATTATTATTATTATTATTATTATTATTATTATTATTATTATTATTATTATTATTATTATTATTATTGTCATTATTATTACCATTATCCTTACCATTATCATTATTATTATTAAATTGTTAGTAGGGAATCGTCCTTATTCCTCAGCTTTATAAAAATATTTCACTTATATAAAAATTTAGCCTTACTCCGTCCTTATTCTACAGTTTTCGATGAAGTATTTTCATTAATTCGAAAAAATTGGGCAGCGTTCCTCCCTTATTTTTTAGTTTAACCAGTTATCCTATCAATTATTGAGCAGTATTCTACTTTTACTTTGCTATTTTTGATAATTATTCTAACTAATTCGGAAAATTTGAGCAGCGTTCCGCCCTTATTTTACAGTTTTACGATAAACGATTTAATTATTTCCAAAAATTTGCGCAGCGTTCTGCCCATATTTTTCGTCTTAATTCAACATAATTTATTCAATTATTATATATTATTTAAAACATTATTTTTCGTAATTTTGGTCGTTCGGATTAATCTTTTTCCGATGGCTATTCATTTTAACTGTTGCAACGATTTCGCTATTTTCTCCGCTACCCTTTCCCTCTCTTTGTCCTTATGATCTATTTATGTTCATATTATAGTTAATGAGTGCCCACTGGACTACTCGGTGTTAGTGATTTTGAGCCGATTGTTGTTTACAATTTTATGTCGATTTTATCAAAATTGAGTGCAAGAAAGTTGAGCCAAAAGACCCACTTTCAAGCTACTCTCTTTCGCTATTTAGGTTCAATGATTTGACGTTCGAGTTCCTGCGTTACGCACGCCGGAACCCTCACGGGCACAAGCTATAGGCGGAGGAACCGCACTTACACAGCTTGGTAATTATGTTTTAGTTTAATAGCTTGCATGTTGTGTGGCTGTGGGCCAGGAAAAAGGAAATAAATAAATGTTACCATTCCGATTGAGTAGAAGCTTCGATGCAATAAAATATTTATTCATAAAATCGTCAGTATATATTGGTAATTTGCATAATTCATAACATCTTCAATTCATGGCATTATCAATCAATAAGTTCATATAATATCTTCGATTCATATCATTAGTTATCAATCAGTATTTTGATATTCACTCATGCGCTTACAGATAATATTGTACACCTAAGATTGAAACATAAGACTGAAACGTAAGACTAAACGTTAGCTTAAACGTTAGATTAAAAATTTGTCAAAACACATCAGTATATATACCTATAATTTGACCTTAACCTTGCGTGTTATTTTTATTGCGATTAAACAAATTTGACCTTGAAATTATTTGTGTTATCTAAATTAAATTTTTATTAATTTCTTAATTTAAATTGGTAATTTATTTTTAACATTTTTAATTAAATTTATTCAACCAAAAATATTTTATTTTTATTCATTTAATTCAATAATTTTTACTTTTATATAAATGGTCATTTTATGGTCAAATTTTCTTGTTATTATGTTATTTTTTATGTAAATTTTGTGCGGTTCTTGATGCATTTTGTATTTATTTTATTTTACTTTTATGTTTTTTTTGATTTTATATTTATTTATGTTCTCTCATATTTTAAAGTGTTTAGTTGATGTTGTATATTGTATTTTAAGTTATCTTGGTGCTGGGTTTTCGTGCTGTATTACTGATGCATTTAAACAATTTTCAAGGCCGTTTGTGTTCTGGCCCAACACATGGATCGTTCGGTCAATTATAGCATTAGCAATAGCGCTCACTTTTTGCGGACGATCCACCTACTCGAACACAGTTCCAACGTTGCTTAGCAACGGGTGCCGAGTGGTAAGCGAAAGAATATTTGTATGGGGTTGTCTGGGTAACAACCATATAGTTTCAAAAAATCAAAACCCAGAAACCCACCACAGATTTTAAAATATTAACATTGTTATATAAATAATTTATGTGAGCAAATATAATTTGTATTTAAAATTTTAAAATTGAAATGTTTTTACAAGTATTACAAGGAATTATAAAATCAGTTTTATAATTAAATTTATGTGAACAAATGTTATTTGTATTTAAAATTGAAATGTTTTAATTAATGCTCACGTTCTTACGTTTAATTAACGAAATTAAAATTTCTTTTAACTATGCAGTTACTACAGCAACGATAAATTTAGACTTTAAATTATTTTTAGAAACAGAAAATCATCAAAAATTTTTTGCTTTACTTATAAATCAACAGTTTCAAAAAATTAACATTAAAATTTTTTTTTTAAATTTCAATAATTATTTAACTTTATTAATTTTTTAATAAAAAATAAAATTATATTTCTAAAGCTAATTTTTCACAATTGAACCAAAGTAATAAAATACAATACAATAATTTATCATTATAAATTTACAACCATGTGATCAAAACATTCATTGTGTGTATCAATTAAAACATAAAGCAACCACACAATTTTTACTACAAACTTACTCATCAGAATGGAAAACAATTTTCTCTAACTGATCAAAATGAATGAACAACTGTACTGTATTGCAAGCATACATCCGTAGCAAACATTTTTGTAATGTTGTGTATGTATTCTCTGCCCTGCGATTACATAATAACTTGATTTGTTTGCGTTGATGTGATTGGTCAATGAAAGAGGTAAAAGTTGGGTTATTGGCTTCAATCAATGTGATTTTTGGATATTGTAAATTTCATATGTTGTAAGTGTTTGTTTTTATTACATAAAATATTATAATTATTACACCACTATTTCACCCGATCATTGTGAAAAAGCCTATCAAATTTCTATTACACGATAAATATATGTATACATGTATATACAATATTTACTGGTATTTTCATATTGAATTTAATTGTTTAATGTTTTAGATTTGATACCGGTGGAAATTTTTAATGAGTCGCTTATCATGTGGACTTTTATTCAACAATGAACAGTTTAAGAGAAAATCTATCATCCGAAAATAGTAGCATTTATTCGAGCTCTTATATTTATGATACCGATATATCATGTGCTACCAATAATAGAAATAATAACAACAGTTATGAAAATGAATTTAAAGTCGAAACTTCACTGTCCATTTCACACAGTGCCCCAACATCTCTAGCCATCAGTGGAGACTTATTTACCTATCAGCAATACACTCCAAATATTGACTACCTCCAATGTCTTCCGTCTACCGATGACAGTATTGGCTCCTCTTGTTCCTCTGGAACCAAACTATCATTTTCTCATTCACATAATCAACCAATAACTTCCATCACATCTCACCAGATCTCAAGTCCTTCTTTCATTCAATCAAATCTGGCAAGTGTTCATTCAGTCGATTCATATTTCAGCAATGAAGCATCGGGAAGCGTTTCGAATATGGCCGAAGTCGATAACAACGAAGAAGTGTTGAATCGGAATCCAAAAGTCGAAACAAGACAATCGAGAGGTGGACGTGGTCGCCATTCATCTAGCGGCTCGTCTCGCAAGCGTCATATAAATCAAAACAATGATAGCAATGGAAATGCTAACAATGTACAAGCTCCATATGGAAGAGGCAAACATGGAAAGGCTTTGGCTAGTAAGACTATGATAAATTTCTGTTTACAAAAGAATAACAAAACTTAGGGAATCCATTCATACCGAGCTATATGGATCCAAACACTGGGCCACATCTATGCGTGGTTTGTAAACATAACGCCTCAGGATTTCATTACCGAGTTATGGCCTGTGAAGGATGCAAAGTGCGTTTTTCAATCATTTTTAATCATTAAATAAAAAGAAAGTCATTGTGAAAAAAATTATTTTAGTGATTACATAATTAACTATTTACCGAATTTCAGTATTTTTTTAAAATAAGATTTTTCTTTTTTTTATTTTTTGATTAGAAAATTGATCAATGTTTTGTTTTATATATTAAATATTAACAAATCAATGTCATTATATTTTAATATAAATAAATTATTTTTCTTTAGATTATCAATATTTTTAATAAATTTTTATATAAAATAAAATTATTATATATTGATTACATAATTAATTATTTTAATCAAATGTTTTAGAATTTCAGTTATTAATTTATAAATTTATTTTTCTACAAGAAACACCGACAAGTGTTAATGTCATTTTTCATTTATGATTCATAACTCACTTTATGAATAACACATTTTTAAAATTCAGTAAGTTTTGCAAATTTTAAAACAATTTTTAATTTTAAACGGCGAGATTAGTTGGAAAATTATTAATAGATCAATGAAAAAAATAAAATGGAAAAAAAATCAGTGGTAAAGAAGAATAAATTTTGAATTGAAATTGTTAATTAATAAATAAATTTATTTTGGTAATGTATTATTGATTTATGTTTTCCGATTTAAATTCTAAATAAATATTTTTTTTTAAATAAATATTTTTTATTTATTTAAATAATTATACATTTAACCATCTTGCGACTCATGGGACATACTTTTACCACTAGATTTAATTAAGTTGATTTAGTTTTTTAATACATGAGCATAGTGTCCGCACCTGGGCCAACACAGAATGGTATGATACCGTAAAATTTATTTACTTAACTAAACCCAGCACATCGAATATTCCCGTGTCCTCTACAAAAAATACCGCGAAAAGGTTAAAGAAAAATCTGAGAGCTTTGATCAAAGTATCTTCCAAGCTTGGTTTTATCGTATCACTTGACAGTATAGTTTGCTTCTTTGGAGTTATCAAATCGGCATCAGTAGCATTTACTTCTTTTTCTTACTTTTTAAGTTGCTGCTTAATATGCTTAGTAATGGACCAGCTATTATCAACAATGGGTTTATAAGAACTTCAAAGTTCATTGAGAAATCACAACAAGAAATAGTGATGAAAAAACTAATCATACATAAATGCATTTTAATTTAATTTTTTTGTACGGGCATAACTTGTTTAATTCGATTCTAGTTTAATTCGACGTTCCTTTTTAATTCGATTTTTATATCGGTCACTTGATATTTACATTGATAATTCGATTACCTTAATAAATCTTTAATTCGAATTTTTTTTATTAAAAAAATCAAATCAAACTACCCATTTAATTCGATGTCATTTTTTAGAATTAATTTAAATTTTAAAAAATAATTAAGATTTCAAAATGGTACGAAATATATAATACAAAACTTTACTTTTAAATCAAAAACTGCCTGCCATTCAAGAAATTAACGATGCTCAAAGCATTAAAAAGGTTGCAGAAAAGTACGTTGTTCCAGCAGATACATTATCAACAATCCGTAAGAACAAAGAAAAATTAAAAAATGTGCTACATGATAATCCATTCTTAATAAAAAGAAAAAGAATGAAGACAGGAAAATTTGATATGGTAGATAGTGCAATCAGTTGCTTCGTTTCAGAAGCCAGAAATTATAATATTCCTATAAATGGAATTATGCTTAAAGAGAAAACCAAGCAATATGGATTAGCATTAAATTGTGATACGTTTAGAGCTAGTAATGGATGGCTCGATGGTTTAAAAAAGAAATGGAATAAAATGGCGTTGTTTAACTGGCGATGCAGCAGGTTGCGACAAAAATGTAGCAAACATTTGGATTAAAACTATTGAAACCATTTATTCGGATCTACAAAGAAAATGATATTTTTAATGGGGATGAAACCGCTATTTTTTTAAATGCCTTCCATGTAAATCATTCGTGTTGCAAGGAGATAGCTGTCAAAAAGACAAGAATAGTAAGGAAAGAATAACCATAATGCTTTGTGCTAATATGTCAGGGAACGAAAAAATTAAACCGTTGGTTATTGGCAAGTTGAGACGTCAACATTGTTTTAAAAATGTCAATTCGCTGCCAATGGGTTATGATTATAACAAAAATGCGTGGATAAATTCATCCATTTTTGCTAAATGGTTAATGAAATTGGACGTAGAATTTGGGAAGTAAAATCGGAAAGTTTTGTTTTTCTTCGAAAATTGCTCAGCCCATAGAAAAGATGATCTTAAATCCATACGAAATAATATCCGATAATAATTCTTTTCTCCTAACCTAACATCACTTATTCAACCAATGAATATGGGTATTATCAGATGCTTAAAAATGCACTACAGAAATGGAGTAATAAAAGAAATCCTTAGGTTTATAGAGAAAAAAGAAAATTTGCCCAAAATTACCTTATTAGATTGCATAAAACGAATTTAGAAAATATAGGATGTAGACATCTCTCCTACAACAATCAAAAACTGTTTTAGGAAGTTTGGATTCTATGATGACGATGATAATATTCCATTAATAAATATTATTGAAGCAACGGAAACAAATTATATTTCCCTGCGCCTAATATCCAATTTCAGAGAGGAGTTTACGGATTATCTGGATTGTGATGTTAATGTTGTGTGTGGGGATATTATGACGGATGAAGATATTATTGAAAATGTACAGAATCAATCAATGTCTATCAGTAATATGTTTGAGGATAGCATTGGTGGGGAAGTGGATGAAACGAATTTGTCTTCTGAATTCTCATTTGTGACAAATTCAGAAATGATCGACTGTATTCAAAAATTAAGAAATGGAATTTTACAGCAACCTTCTGTACCACAAACATTTTTAATAAACTCAATGAAACGGACGTTTTTTTAGAAACGGATTGAATGTTTGTTATGGGGCAAATTATTTTAATTATGAACTTTTAATAAATTTGTTTTAAAAATGTTACATGTTTTTGTAATTTTCCTACTACGGTCTAATAATATTATTAAACTTAGTAGTCACAAATATAAGAATATTTCCCTGTTTAATTCGATTAATTTTTAAGGTCTCTTGGAGAATCGAATTAAACAAGTTATACCCTACTTTAACTCCAAATTGAAATTTCATTAAAATCTTTTATGATTGTCTTAAAGGTTGATGTTATTACGCTCTTTATTACTCGCTACTGCTTCCTATTGATATTTTCGATATAGTCCAGTATATTTTCATTTGTTGTTATGTCTCTTACGAAACAATGTTTGTTTATGCGTTTGCCAAAAATAATTTCTACTAGATAATGTTTAATAGTCATCTGAACTGCAGCATTTAATGTATATTCTATTTATGGTAGTGCATCTTCCCAATTTATATACAACTTTTATTGATACAATGCTGAATTAAATCTCGTATTATTCGAAATTGTCTTTCCATCTGGCCATTTGTCTGGAGATGATATGGGCTCGAGTTGAAATTTATATGATTCAAAACATTTTCCTCTATCTACGTAAATTGCCTTTGATGACCCAAATTTTAAAATTCATTTATTTAATAGAATGTTACACATCGTTCTCTGATCTTGGGCTTTAACAGCTTTTAAAACAACATATTTACTAAATTAGTCAATAATGACCATAACATACTTTCCACTAAAATCTATTTTAAGTGGACCACAAACATTAATGAAAACACTTTCAAATGGTTCATTTGACGATAATCTATTAACTACTTCACGCGTTTTTGATATTAAGATTTTTGATTTCTGATTTATTCACAAGCATTTATCACAATTTTAGTGATTTCATCAACTAACGGGACAAAAATATGTTTTTAGTATTTTTAATACCAGTATGACAAAGTTCTTTGTGAATTTCTTCTATAAAAGCTTTACTCTTTTCTTTTGGGATATAGATTTTATTTTGATATTTAATCAAGTTGTCACTAGCAAATATTTGGTTGGTTCACGATGGTAATATTGTAATTTTAATATTTTCAATTTCATCACTCTTATTTTGCCACTTTAATATTCTTCAAATGTCGGTCATTGCCGAAATTCAAGCATCTGCATTAGAATGTACTTTGCCTTTGCGATATTCTAATTTCAAACTACTCAAAAAGATACCTATTAAACCTTATTAGATGATATAATTTCTAAATTGAGCAGAACGGAGTACTGCTTTATTCATGATAATATTTCCATGCAACCAAATATTATCTCAAAAAACATTTCATCAAAAATTTGCCACCGTGAAATTTGTAAGCGTCTTTAGAAAAATAAAATGAAGCATATGGAAGACTGTATCAAGAACAAATGGATTCAACTCAATGCCCTTCCCAAGCAAGTTTAATGTAGTCAATGAGACTTTGGAAATTGAACTGGGAATATAAGAATATAAAAACCTCAAAAATTATTACTACGTAACGTGGATATTGTCGTAGATACGTAAGTGCTAAATGACTCTTCCCGGTAGTCGTCTAATAATTGACGAGCAGCTGATAAGATTTCATGGTTGATGTAAATTTAGCACTTATAACACATCGCAACGAGATATGTGTGGTTATAACACAATAGTCGTTTTTTACACCAAAATATAAAATAGAGTAATTGTTGAGCCCGGCCGAGCCTCCTATAAAACTATGCCTCGGGACAAATAGTGGGATGTTTGTGTGTAAATGTAAAACGCAATTTACAATTAATTATCAATAACAAAAACGAAGAAACCAACTTCTAACACAAAACTATAATATAATAACAACTAAAAAGTTTATTAACGACTTCTTTTTCTTTTTTTCTTATTATTATATACATTTATAATAATAATTATTAAACAAATATAAAAGGGGAACCGTCACTCTTCTGATTAATATATTATTTACAAATTTTTTAGATTTTTTTTTCGTTTGACTACAAGATAATCTACAAGATTATCCAACATGGCTCTATTGTCATTATTGTCCTAATACCGTTTTTTCTGGCATTTACCGTTCTTTTTTAAATTCTTTTATTATTTTAAATAAACCAAGATTTTCACATTTAACTAAATGTTTTAAATCTATGATGATGATCTTCCGCAATATTTTGTATGCGTGGAACTTTAATGGCTATTAAATACGAACCATAAATGAGTTTAATAATAAGGGTGAAAGTATAGCTACTATATTACAGAAATGTCGTATTTTTCTTTCATGAAAGTAATTTGTCTATAATTATATAACTACATAATTAACCTCCGATAGCAAAAAGGCTCCAGCTAATCAAATGCTACTAACATTTGTTAAGTTGTTACAAAATCATGGTAACACCTGGTCCTGGAACGTAGTCTTGATTAACACTGGACCAGCAACATATTCCATCAAGATTTCTATGAAATATGCTGTTTCTTTTTCAAGATCAGATAACTTCACATGTTATAGCTTTCATAATTAAATAATAAAATCGCTTAAAATTTGGAAATTTAAAAAAAAAATCATTAAAAGGCGGTAAATTAAATGACACCGGGTTATTTAATTAATATCAATAATTAAAAATAAAATGATTCTGTTTTTAATTTAAAATTATTAATAGTAAAATAAATATTTTTCCTATTTTCTCTCGCATTTATATTTTCATTGCAGTCATTTTATATTATAATTCATCCAAACTACAGTTACTAATAAACTGCATATGAAATTAAATGATATATTAACACTATTGAATGACAAAGTCATTCTAATAAATGAGAACGCCAATATTAAAATAACTTTCTTAAAAATATCATTTTGTTTGCACCTGAACCTAATTTTTTTATATATTTAATTGTAATCCATAGAGAAATTTGTATTAATTTTTGTAGGAATTTTTTTTTAAACTGATTCTTGAATATTTTGCCGTAGTTTTTGTAGTGATTATTTTTTTTTGGATTAAGGGCTTTTAAATATCACTACTGTTTTTATTTTGAAATTTATTTTTTGTTTTAATGATCGATGCTAATGAATATTTGTACATTTATGCGATGTTTTCTTTAGTAATTTGCGGTAAAAGAGTGATAGATTATTCATGACCAAATGAACGCAATTAGTTTATACGTTTTGACGCCTAAATGTTTATACAGCTTGTTACAAAATTTAATTTTCGTAATTCTGTCAAAAACAGTCCTATTTATAATAAAGCATAAATGTGTTTTATTTTTGAACGAAATTGGCCTTCATCTCGCGATGTAAAAAATTTATAATTTTTATTATTTTATAATATTATTTATGAAAATTTAAATTTATAAAATTTTATAATATACTCTTTGAATCAGCAATTTAAAATTCATGTAGTTTGAATTTCGATTATACACGATGATGACAGTAAATATATCGAATTTTATTGTAGTATAAGTTATGTTTCAGTGTCGCTTTCTATATGTAAATCAGCACTATTGTTATGTGTATGTTATAATCAGTTTTTTTAATATTTTGCATTAGCCGAATGATGATATGAGTTAAAATTTTCAACTTTGTGTTTTCTGGTAGTGATTTTATTAGGATGGTTTTTTTTCTATCAAACTGTATGAGTCTTGCAGCACCAAATCGTAAAATCCAGTTATTTCTTAATATATTGCCAGTCGTATTTTTATCCTGTCATGATAATGTATTTAACGAAATATAAAAATTATTTCTATTAAAATAAAATAAAATAAATTAAAATCATCAAAACCATTCAACTTGTTGCAAAAATCTTTCAAAACCTTCAATAGATTCCCCGATGACTTCTTATAATTCTGGGGGTGTATTTGTTTCGGCTGATTGAAATCTTCTCCAATTGCAGCTAAATATCCTTTATTCCGATATCTAATCTTTTGATCCACATCTTAGCATTAATTTCAGAAATTACCACTTTACAATGATTGCACGTCATATTTAAACAATTTCTTGTTTCTCTACACGCACAAAATCTTTTTGGTTGATTAATTGCTTGTTGGAATCACATATTTTGGAATTCATTTATAGTTTGATTTTGTGAATACTTCTGCCGTTTATTATATCTGTAACTTGATCTTTTATTGTATTGTTGTTATAGACTTCTACCCTATTCGGATACAGTTGATTGAAACTGTTATTGTGTGGTATATTTTGGTTCTACGCTGACGTTGCCTCATTATTGTGGCTATAGAATTATTTTTTAATTGATTCTTTTGTTGAATAGCTGCGATATTTCCTCACTTCGTCTCTTGTCTCATTTCAGCATGTTTTTCAACAGTTTTTGGTCTAGCTTTTAATATCTTTTCTTACACCTGAATCTTTAAGGCATTTTTAAAAAAATATATTTAAATCTTCAAAAATAATTTTTAGATACATTTCTATTTTTCTGATGAAATCATTACTTGAACCCGGTCTTCTGCATGCTAAGGCAGCACTTAAATCTCTTGCTAACTTGGTAGGTCTCTCGAATGCTGTTAACATTCAAATATTCTTCATTATTTATTACATCATATTTTCTTGTATCTTCAATTGAGATAATTGCTGTTATGAAAATCCCACTATGTATCTCAGCCGTTTTCGTCTGTTCGAAGAATTTTTCTGTGTGACCTCCAATGTTGGAAATTTCCGGTGGCTTGATGGATTGAAGCATTATCGTAATTATTTATATCCTTATCTTTATTCATTCAAAATATACACATGGTTTTCTTAATATTTATTATTAAAACGAAACTGCCAAAGAAAAATTGGAGAATTCAATAATACCTTTCCATATTATAACGATGTCAACATACTGTAATCATACACATACTACTTAATATATAATATTATATATTTAGCATATATATATTAAAGTTAAATTTATTGTTAGATTTATCTCAACAATTATTATAATTAAAAACAATTTTCATATTAATATTTAACATTAAAGACGATAAAGACAAATCGAATTTCATAGAACTGAAATGATGATATTAATAAATAATAATAATAATAATAATAATAATAATAATCAGATAAGTGAATAATAAAATAAGCTCTTGCTGCAAAGTAATAGTTATATTGAAAAAAGTTTCGATTATTAATTAATCCTCTTCAGTTTTTGATTCCGCAAAAAAGAAACTGGAGAGGATTATTTAATACTCGAAACTTTTTTCAATATAATTATTACTTTGCAGCAAGGATTTATTTGATATCTTAATTTATGCTGCTACTAAGGAATCACCGGTTAATAATAATAATAATAATAATAATAATAATAATAATAATAATAATAATAATAATAATAATAATAATAATAATAATAATAATAATAAAAATAATAATAATAATAATAATAATAATGATAATAATAATAGTTTTTTGAACAGTAAGAAATTTATGAGATTTTTTTAAGGGATTTTTCAGAAGAACTGTTCAAAACAACTTGAAGTATTCTTGCAAATTTAACAATAATTGTGTAATTCAACCACATAATCGCGCGCAATGCCAAGAATGTCGATGGAAAAAATGTTTGTCAGTTGGAATGGCTAAAGATTGTAAGTAATAAATTCATTATAAGTCAATTGTTTTTTGAAAATTTAAGTGTTTTCAGAAATTCTATAGATTAATGATTAAAACGAAATTGATTGTGACAAGGGAAAATTTTGCACCGGACACCGGGATAAGCTATATTCAATATTTTATTAAAACTGCGCGTTTTTAATATTTATTGATTTTTTTCACATTTTACATTAAAAATCTCGTTTTGAATTTTATCATTTGATTATGAAGTAGACAATATTTTACTATTTGAAATGAATGCAATAAAGCTCCATATAGCACAATTAATTCGCACTAAGCTTTTAGGGAGGTTACGAAACATACCAAAACACAAACATTTCAATGTGCCATTTCTCACAGCATTCAATTCATAAATGTAGTTTTTGTCCAAATGCTTGAGGTTTGGTATGTTTATTTCACTAAAATATTAAATGAAAAAACCATCAAAAAAAATTTTTGAATTTATTTTTGGCGCTTCGAAATTGCCACTTGACTACCTGTTGTACAATGGATGAGAGAATTCGTACATGATGTGAAACATTGCTGTGCAAGTTCCATTGAAATCAGTTAAGCGTGCATAATAATCTGATTACTCAACAAATTACTGATACAATGTACTGTTGCTGTTTTGATGTTTACAAAATAGAATCGACCAAATTTGTTTTATTGCTCTTGTAACTTTGTAAATTATATTTTCATTACTACTTATTACCTAAAGTCGACTCACGGGATGAGAAGCATTGAAAAGAAATGAAAAATGGAATTTTATTTATTATTATTATTATTTTTATTGTTATTATTGTTATTATTAATATTATAACTTATTATTTATAAAAAAATTAATTTTGTATAGTGGTTCTAAGTGATGAAGCTAGGAAAGCAAAGAAGGAGCTGATTGCAGCTAACCGAGCAAAAAAACTAGTCGGTGACCGATCAAAAGACTCTACAAACAACAGTGAACAAAGTTCCGACGGAGACTGCTATAAAAAATCATTTACATTGCCGGAAGAAGACGAACAATTTATTTGCCGCGTTAAAAAAGCATTTGAAGAAACAGATTTCTATGCAAAAGAGGTAAAAAATATTTTAGATTATTATGTAACCATTAAAATAAAGCGTAATGATGACCGTTCGAATTATGTTATTTTAGTGAGCATTGTCGGTTCGATTTCAGTGCAGTGAAATTGGCACCGAATTGGCGTTGACATAGTGAAATTTTAAATTTTGCATAGAATAATATGAGAAAAATTTAACTTTGTTTAAATTAAATTCGATATGGCAATCATAATAAAATTGAGTTTATAAACAAATTCATTTTATTGAATTGCGATTTGTTGAATTTATTTTTATATGTTGAATTTTTAAAAATTGTGAATAATTTCGCTTTTATTATGAGAAATAATGATATGACTTTAAGCAGAGTATAAAAATTACAATCATAAAAATAATTATAAATTATAATTAAATAAATTTAAAAATATATATAAATTATAATAGTAAAAAATTAAAATAATACAACAATTATACTTTTATAATCATATTATTACTTTTCACTTGTCAGTATGACACATTGAATATAATATATATAATGCACATCTTTCTAATTAAAAGAAATTGAAATTTATTTTCAACGAATAAATGCTATTACATAACAATCACATTTTCCGTCAAATTAGCATAATTGTAATTAAATGGTGAATCTAAAACATCAATTTGATTCATTTTTTCATCGCCTACATATTTATATTAATGATAAATAATTATTATGTCAAAGTAAATCTTCAGTGAAGCTTAAACAAATATTCATAAGTAATTCTTCAAATTTTATTTAAGTTTTAATTTAAATTAATATTATTATTTGGAGCATATTATATATTCGGTGCCATATATATATATATTTAAATGATTTAAATTCACTTTAAAAATATTTTATTTATTAAATAAATTTTATATTAAAAAAATAAAAATATACTCCATGTTGCCACGATTTCAAACGTGACCAAACAATCCATATATTGTTGGCCGAAATGCATAAAGCATATTAGTCGGATATTTTTGATTTGAAATAAAAATTAATCTTTTTTATTTAATCTTTATTGTCAATTAAAATATTTGTATGGATTGAAAGTTTGTTATTTTTACAATTCAAAATTTATCGATGATTTTTAATTCTTTTTTACATTGAAAAATTATTAATAGACTTACAATTAAATTTTAAAAATAAATAAATAATAAAAAAAAATGTTAATAATAATAAAATAATAATAATATAAAATAAGTAATTATTTAAATAAAATTAATAATAATATTAAATAAATAATTAAATGAAAATAAAAAATAATTATTTAATTCACTTCATTAAAACATACAATTTAATTTAATAATAATATAATTTAAAAATAAATAATATTATTGACTTGATTAAAACAAACAATTTAATTTAATAATAATATAATTAAAATATAAATAAATAATATTATTGACTTAAACAAATAATTAAAGTAAATAAAAATAAAATATTCATGATGTTTAATCAAGCAAATATATTTTAGGCTTTTTAGTCGACAATCAATTTGAACCAATTTTATTTTTATGGGTTTTTAAGTATGAAAAAATACTTAGGCTTTTTATTCGATATTTTTAGGTTCTTTAATCGGGTTTGAGCCAATTTTATTCGAAAATACTTCTCACTATAGTACGACCAATCATAGGCGATTTAAGACAATTTTTATTTTTTAGGCTTTTTTATCGAGAAAAAATACTTAGACTTTTTTATCATTAATTAAAAAATTTTAAATTTGAACATTTAAACAAAAAATTATATTAAATAAAAATTCATTCATTAAAACATAATTTTAAAAAAAATTTAATTCATTAAAACAAATAATTAAAAATTATTTTTTTTCATTCATTAAAATAAATAATTAAAATAAAATGAAACCCCCTCCCCCGAAAAATTTTTTTAGGGGGGGGTCTCTGTTTTTTTTTAAAGCCAAATACCCACGGGGCATAGTCCTCATATTACACTACTACTATTGATTTTATTTTAAAAAAAATATAATAAATTAAAAGTCATTTTATTATTTTTGTTTTTTACTAGATGATTCTGAATCTGTAGAATTGTCTTTATCTGTGTCGTACATAAGATGAATATCTGTCATTTCAAAATTTGAAAAGCATTTAATTTTAATAATTTAAATAATATAAATTAATTTACGAATATTCAAACAAACTATTTTCAATAGTTTTATAAGTTTAATAAGTAATGTCCTTAATCACAATAAATAATAGCCTCAAAATAAAAAAGCTAACCAAAAATATATGACATTAAAATGGCTAATAAATAAAGTCCTTTGTCAATAACTAATGACCTACAATATAGAAAGATAGAAAAGGTTAATGTGAGAAAAAAGATTCATACACTTGAAAATCTTGATTTTTCACCCTCACTAATTATTTCTTACCGTAAGTTTTTTAATTAATTTATGTTACTCAGCGGTTCACAAACTTTTAAAAATTTTCTTTTTATGTTTTTAGATAGCTCATTTAAATTTCAATAATTTTTTTCAGAAGCATTCGTGTTTTACAAAACGATCTTAAAAACTACAGATTCAGTCATCGCCTATATACCAATATTAATTAAAACACTAGATTAAAAGATGATAAAGGACCTACGGCTAGATTCTAATTGGTTTAAATAATGCTAAATAAAATGGGTGAACTGCTGTGATTAATGAAATTATTTACAATAAGAACAATTCTTGTAAAAACACTTTCTTGACAGTCGGTTTTTGTTGTCCAAATATAACACTTAACAGTAATTCTTTCATTAAGTGTGAGGGTTAGGGTTAGATCTAATTTGAAACTACTTTTCAATTAACTTTTACAACTAATTCTAAAGAAAACCATAATAACCAAAGTTACATTACTCAAATTAATTTTAGCACGAAAACCCTATAATTTGTATTTTGGACTTTTAAAAAAATGATAAAAAATTATTTGATTTTTTTTACTTTTATCTGATTCATTTAATTTATGGATTTATTTTAAACGACAAGCTTTTCTTTTAACTGTTCTGAGATTCTGTAGAGAATTTTTTTTCCACTGGGAAAAATTTTTTTTAATTAAAAAATAACTAAATCTTTTAAAATTTCAGAAGAGATTAATTTAAAAAAAAATGAACCCTAATAATAAAAATAAAGGTAATCTATTTCCAATTATTATATAAATAGGCAAAAAACTGATGTTTGTCATCAAATAATCTTCAATTATTTTAAATCAATTCAGAAATTAAAAGAATCAAATAAGTTGATATATTTATTATAATTATTATTATTATTATTATTATTATTATTATTATTATTATTATTAGTATTATTATTATTAAATTTATATATTTTACAGTATTTTAAAAATATGAAATTTGTTTTGTTTCCGTATATATTTCATGGGTTGAAACTAGTATTTTATTAATCACCGTATTGGAAATTTATTCCACAAACTTACAGATACTGCCAAAAATTGTTTTCATCGATCAGAAAATCTGTTGTAGAAAAATTAAAAAAATATCCCAAATGTCATTAATCAAAATTTTCATGGGAATTTATGCCAAATTCGGATGGCGTCAAAAATGAATAAAATTGATAAATTATTGCGATAATTATGAAAGAAAATATTTCTTAATTCATCAATAATACATTCCAAATTTAAAATATAATATAAAATTTTCCTTTTGTTGATTAGATAAAGGCCTATAAATCCAGATCCACTAAAAACACATTTTTAATCGGTTTCCATAACTGTTGCCTACATGACTTGAAAATGCTTGAGAAACATTTTAAAAATTAATAATAAAAAATAAAATGTTTAGAATGTGTTATTTTGTGTACAGACGTTTTGAAACTAAAGAAAATTAGTTTAAAATACACTTTTAAAATTTTTTAAAATTATCATGTTATTGAGTTCAATATTTTTTTTTCTCTTTATTCATTATATTTTACATTGGGAGACATTTGGGAAATTATTTGCTGGAAATTGTTTAAATCTTGGGAATTAAATTCAAAACTATGTGAAAAAGGACGGATTCTGCCAAATATATAAAATATCAATTTTCTACATGTTAAATTTTGATGTGTATATAGGGAACATATTTTGTATAGCATTACATTTATAACTAAACAGTTTGATTACAAATTTTTTTTTTCAAATTAGTATTTTTTAATAGGAAATTAAACTTTGCACAAACATTTTTTAAAAACTTGATTTAGGAAAAACTGGACTTTTAATTAAGTTTGGATTTTTGAAAATATATAAATTAATTTATCCAAAATAAGTACCTGATGCTGCATTTTAGTGATTCATATTTTCAACAATTTAATAAATTGTGTGAATGTATGTTTTTGTTTGATGCAGTTTGTTGAGTTCTATGTTTATACCCTTGTACATTGAAAGACTTTCTGAAGATTTTGTTGGAATTATAATATCGAGAATATTATTATTGGAATTAATAAATATTTAAATAGAATTTTAAATAGAATAAATAAATATTGGATTTATTCAAATATTGTGTGATTTTGTATAAATATTGATTAAAAAGTGCAATGGTTATTTAAAGGATTAATGAATTATTATTAATATTATTAATTTATTTTTTTTACCAAATAACAATTTTTCAATGTTTTATAACTAACTTCATTTTCACTCTGGATCAATGTTTTATTAATATATTAATCAAATAAAAATTAAGTACAAAAGACGGTTCTGAATATTCATGATAAACATTGATCAAGAGTGAAAATGAAGTTAGTTATAAAAAAAAACAGATCAAAAGTGAACAAAAAAAATTAATGTTTTTTTAACTCTCTAATTTCTTGACAACAGTAATTAAGTTTATGTCTTTGATATAATCGTGTTTACATGTTTTCTTCGATGTTTACTGCTTTTTTGAATTAAAAACAAATTTTAATTTCTAAAATATTTCTCGACTTTATAAAGTTTAAAGAACCAAACAGATTTTCTGTAAACATTTTTTCAAGTGTTGTCATATTACTAAAAGTTTGAAAAAAAATGTAAATTTACAATTATAAGAACAGTTAAAATTATATTTTGATGATTGAATTATGATAATGTGCAAAACAATACAATTATCATTTAATTAAGAATAAACTTTTTCCTCATTCTATGAAATTTTTATTTTGGAATCAAAAGTATTTGCCGACTCAGAATCCCGGGAGACATGAAATATTTTATCAACTTTAGAACACTCTATTAATTAAATTCATTGAAGCCTATATAACAGTTTTTGAGTATTCATTGACGAAAACCAAAATAATTGTCCTCCTTAAATCTTTACCGAAAATTTGATCGAGCTTAATGAGTCAAATAAAATATTCCAAAATTGTATACTGGAGTCAAGTGAATTTTTCCAAATTTTTTTTTGATAAGGTTCTGATTTTCGCCTTCATACTTCTATAATTATATTTTCAGTTGAAGAAATATTGAATAATATTTGAAAAAAAATTTCTCGACAAAATAAATTTTTATTAACAATAAATGTTTTGTGTATAAAAATTTAAAATAGTCTAACTACCTTTATTTTCTAAGATTATTATTATTATTATTATTGTTGACTCCTCTGGCGGGGTGGATAGACTACAACCAATTCCTTGTATGTGCGTTCACTTAATCGATGTAAATACGATAGAATAAATCAGTGAGAGAACAATATCCGTTTAAAATATTTTTTTAACTGAATAACAATTACAGATTATACAATAACTACAATGGAACAAAAAGTTATTGGGTTTTGGGGGCTAACTATTGAAGCAAGATAGAGTTGATATTATATCGCCCTAAGATTAACAATTTGATCGAATCTATGTTTCCTGATCAACTGAGAAAATAGAGGGAAGAGTAGAGTGCTAATTAAATTAATTTCTTTATTTCATTATAACTCACAAACTTATGAGCTAGTGGAGAGTATTTAGACAGCGTCTTACCTGATTTAGCTCCTTTTGAATACTTGATATATCCGGGGGATTTTTCAAGCGACCTTTTATCCAGTTGGATAGGAATCCTTTATTTAGCTAGTCTATATCAAGTTTGATAAGACAAACTAGAGTTCAAAATAATGAATTTCGACGCTGTTTATATACTAAATTTCGTAGTCCATTGACCAATCAAAATTTAGGGATTTTTGGTTTTCCCAAATTGAAAATTTTATTCCTAATTCTAGTTAGATAATTTAAGTAATTACTATTTCTAGTAATTACGTCATTTTTGGAAAAACCCAATTAGATATAATGATTATATATTAATTACTAATTATATAACCACCAAATATATAAATTACTACTTATATATATATATACATTAGTACAAATATCCTGGACATTTGGGGAACTCAATATTATTATTATTATTATTATTATTATTATTATTATTATTATTATTTCAGAGTCCTACAAATTTCCAGAATTCAAGCATCAATCATATTCTGCAATGCATAGTCGAATATCACGTAACTAGTTTGATAATTAAGGTAAAATTTATATTTTCTAATGTAAAATTATGAGTACACTGACCCCTTATTGTATCAAATTTTAGAGTTTGTCCTCATGATTATTATGATAATTTATTATTAAATTATTAATTTACTCATATGTCAGATTATATGTTTTATGAAAGAAAAATTAAAAATAACATTCCATTATTTTTCTATTTGTAGAAATTAATGAAGTCTTTAATTAATATTTTTTACCCCAATAATCGAAGATAACTTTTCCTTTTTCTTATTTTTAATGAGTAAATATTCTTTTATACAATATATTCAACTTTTGGATTTTATTATGGATTTTTCGAAAATAAAAGTAATAAATTAATTAAAAGTAATTAAAAGTATTTATTTAAAACAAAGTTGATTAATTTAAAACTTGCCTTTTCAAAAATTTATTTCAAGAAATCTATTTGGAAATAATATATATTAACATAAAATTAGATATTGAAGAATTTGCAATCTTCATAAATTAAAAGTTAGTTTCATAAATAAAAATAGATCTAGAATCTCATCAAAACTCAAAAGCAAATGGTTGAATGCAAATAAAATGCAATATAGAAAAAGAAACTTTGAAAGAATATACATCGTACTGTAAAATATTGCAAAGAATAATTACATGCGTATTTAGTTTTCAAGTTGTATCTGGATAAAAGTAAAAACAAAACATTTGCCATTGACACAATTGTATGTTGTCAAAATGACAATATATACATTTATAGTTCTTGAATCATGAATTTTTTATACTTGACTAACAAAACTGAATGTAATCATATCTTACCTTGTACGTGCCTTTACTCCATGAGGTAGCTTGATCACAATTATTTTTATAAACACAAATTTTTCATTTCCTATTATCGTTTCAAATGTTATAAAAGTGCTTTTATATTAAAAAAAAATAATTAAAAGAAAAACAACAAATCTTTCTGTCCCCCAAAGTTGGCATTCGGATAATAAGGCTTGCGAAGAAAGCAGGAGTGAGTAAATTAAAGACCTGATGAGCTAGGGCAAAAGTTTAACTACTATTTCGAGTATAAAACCATTTTCATTGAATACCAATGAAGTATACGGATAATATTATAAACGGGAAGATGTTAAATTTCAACTTAAATTTGGATTAAAGATTCACATATAAATTTGAACTAACTGTATTTGTCTATTAAACTAAATAAGAGAATAATAATGAAAAAATATAAAGAAAATCTTTCACCATCTCCAGACATAAATTTTCTGGTAATTGCAATACGTAAAAGGCAAAGGTAGAGAACGAAAGTCTCAAAGTCAAAGTAGCATTTACTTGTTTCTTCAGGGCAATAGTTTCCATCAGAAATTTAGAAAGTTCTTTCACAACCACGTGAAATGCTTTCTTGCATCAGCCAAAGGTTCACAACCTCTAGTTACGGACAATTGCCTTAGTGTCTAAATTTCGAATTACTTTTAACATGAATTTTTAGCACTGTCCTTTCAAATGTTTGTTGGAAAATGCAATTCCAAAAATTTGAGTCAAATCTAGCACAGATTAGTGATTGATAGTCTTAAAAAGAAGAAAATAAGATAAAGACAATTGAGAAAAGATCTACGGGAAAGAAGTTAATAGATTTTACTGGTGAACATTATTCAGAGAAAACACATGGCAGTTTGCTCAATTCTATTAATGACATTGGATCGTCTATTGATTCTGTTATAACAGACATTAATGCAACGAAATGTGGATGTACTATGAGAATGAAAAGTGTGACTTCGTTTTTATTACTGAGAGAAGTAAAATCGGCAAAGTTAATGTAATCCGATCGAAATTTAATCTCAGTTCTTTGTCTCCAGCACAGATCCCCATATCAATGTAGGAGGAGTGGAACCGTAATCAAGTCTCAATCGGCCACTAATCGAGGAAATAGTCTCTATGCGAAAAATGAATTCTATGAATTCTATAATTCCATCCTTCTTATAACATTTTCATGTTATTTTACTTATTAAATTTATTAATTCTCTCCTTGCCAATATTTCACTTGTATTTCATAAAAATACATCTATAATAATTTTTTCATTTTCTTTTCGTTTTTATTTTTCTTATTTGTACACAAACGTTTTAAGTTAAATTAAAATTTTATTAGCGTCCAAATTTCGATAGCAACATATGTTAGACATTTTACAATTTATTCTGTCAAGTGTACACCAAAATGACCAATTAACCAAGTTTAGGCCATGAGACTCCAGTGGTCACTTTAAGAGTCAATCGCGGTCAATCCATCAATGTACATAAACACCGGTTAAGTGCTCATGAACTATTTGTTCCTAATGATTTTGGTGTCCAGCATGAGTATACCTAATTTTCTGACATATATGAAGGATGCCTTCCATTTAGACAAAGCAAATCTTTTTCTACAGAAATTTAAATACCTCAATAGTCTGTCGTGAATAAAGTAAGGACTATTATAAGTATCCTAAAAATGCTGCTATACATTGTCATTGAATTTGTACTTGACAGTCTTGTATAAATGTGAATGAAATGCAAATTTTTTAAAGAATATGAATTTCTTTTAAATAAATTTGATGTTATAATGTAAACAATACATTTCAATTCACAGTTCCATTTTAGGGCTCCTCGATCTCTGAGCCCGGCATAATTGTATAGGTTTTGCACAGGGAGACGGACATAATCCCCACCCCTCGGGCCAAAATATATCATGATTAAACCACAGAAAAAAAGAGATTATCATTACACCTAACATTCGTTGCACCGGTCAAGTTGCGGCAATGACGACTTTAGACTCCTGAAAGTACTGGATGATCTCTCGGTGTTGAAGTAGGAAATAGATAAATATGAAACATAATAATAATAATATTATTGTGAAAATAAGCCGATAAAATAAACTAACATATAAATATCAGTTAATTTAAACATTTTTCAATAGTCCAAGTAAAGAAATATTTTTGAAAATCATCAATTAAAAAACATTTCTTCTTAAAGAGAATAATTTAAAATTAAGCGATATTTTTTTAAAAATAATTTATTTATTTATAAAAGTTCATCATTTACCAACTACAATGTCACAATAAAAAAATGTACTTTTGTAGATTTAATTCAACATTTTCATTGAATAAATAACAAATCAACCGGTCCAGTTCAATGTTCATTTATGAACATTTTATTATTCATTTGCATATATATATATTTTAGTTTCATAGAAAAATTTGTTTCAATTATTACAAAAACAAAATTAGCCAATTAAAATTGTTTGCGGGTTTTTAATTTCGTTTTTCAGTTGTTAAGTGGAACCCCCCATGTTGATTATGGATTTATCAGTGAATCTGTGATGGTATATCGATTTTTGATAAAAATTAAAATAATTTTGTTTATGGATGAGGAAGCTGTTAAAGATGATTATGACGATGATGATTATGCTGGTGGGTGTGGTAGTGACGATGATGGCGGTGAATCAATTATTGATAAGAGATAACATCACATAGAAAGAGAGAGAGAGAGATGTGTTTCAACTAATAAACTGTGTAGTCATTGAGATTAGCACTAATGACGAATCAGTTTAGGTTTTAAAAAAATATTAAACCATGTCATTACATTTATTTATTAAACACATTTTTTTGGAATCGGCACAATTCAATAATTAAAACAAATTAAGCACATATATCTTTTAACCAATCAAAAATTGAACCTGATGATTCATCGAAACACCAAAAATGGATACAAAATAATATTAAATAAATTATTATTTGAAAAGAAAAATAACATCTAATAATTGACTTCATTTTTGATTTGATTTAGCTTTAAAACTAAAATTTAATTAGAAATTAAAATATTTTTTTAATAATAAATTTATTTAATAATTCTCATAATTATTTGATTTCAACAATTTTTAGTCGATTTAGTTAAATTGTAAAAAAAAGCATTAAGACTAAAATATTTTATTTAAAATTTGAACAAATTAATATATTTTTTTGACAATCAATTTATTTAATAATTCTCAAAATCAATGGATTTCAACGATTTTTCGTCGATTTAGTTAAATTGTAAAAAAAGTATTAAAACTAAAATATTTTATTTAAAATTTAAACAAATTAATATATATTTTTTGACAATCAATTTATTTAATAATTCTCAAAATCAATGGATTTCAACGATTTTTCGTCGATTTAGTTAAATTGTAAAAAAAGTATTAAAACTAAAATATTTTATTTAAAATTTAAACAAATTAATATATATTTTTTGACAATCAATTTATTTAATAATTCTCAAAATCAATGGATTTCAACGATTTTTCGTCGATTTTGTTAAAAATTGAAAAAACAACATTTCCATTTCAGTGTGACATAATCGATGACAGCAATATTCAAGGTGCAAAGTTCAATTATTCTGAAACGTTTAATATTCTCTCATCAATTGTTGAACCGATATTGCGAAAAATCATCAATTTTGCAATTTTGTTACCGAATTTTCTCGAAGTATAATTGATGATTTTTGGTGATTTAGGTTTTAAATATAATTTTTAGCTGACAATTAATGATCAGATTATTTTATTGAAAAACGCCTGCTTCGATATTGTTTGTCTTCGGAATTCAATGAATTTCGATAATAAAACTCAATCGCTTCAGTTGGCAACTGGCTGTGTCGTATCGAAAAATGATGTGAAAAAATACAAATTAATCGAGCCAACTTATGTGTTTGCAAGGAGAATATCAAAGTTGAACATGGACCAAACTGAGATTAGTTTAATGGCGGCCTTAGCGTTGATTAGTTGTGGTAAGTTAAATATATAATTTCTTATTATTTCTCTATTGTGCAAATGTATTGATTTGGTTTTTATCCGAATTATTTAAGATTAAATTTTACTGAGAGAAATTATGTTGCGAAAATGGCATGTGCACAATTCAACACAAATAGTGAAGAAAATTAAATAAATCATCTCAAAACAATTGATGATATTTCACTTATTTTTATTTTGACAAAAGATCAAATATTTCTTTATTATCAAGTATTATTGATAAAACAACGGAAAATTTGAGTGAAGTATAATTATAAAATAAGAAAATTTCAATCAGTTATCAAAATGAAAATCAATGAAATATAAAAAATTAGATCAAAGATAACCAAAAAACATACGAAATAAAAACAATTGAAAATCGACATAAACGAATACTATATATTATATAGATGAGCAGTGGAATAAACATGGCAATGATTTAATTATTAGAAATCACCACTCAAACATGAGTTTCAAGATAAATTTAGATAATTTTTTGTCATCAGCTTGGATAGAAAAACTATGGATATTGTAGATTTAATAAAACAAATTATAAAATTAGTTTTATCATTATTATTTTGCAATTTATTTATTTTTTATTGTAATTTATTTATTTATTAACTCTATATATATTATATATTATAAGCAATGTTAAATTGACTTTTTTTAATATTTAAATATGTTAGTCAGAATCTATAATATCTATAGTTTTTCTACTCTACCTGACAATGAGAAGAAACCTATCAAAATATATTGTGAAACATAGGATTGAGTTGTGTTACCTTATGGTTATGAATATAAATATCATGGATACAATGCCACATACATAGGAATAACTACCCGTGATCTCCGTAATCAAATTCTCGATTACTGTCTACTAAAGAATGGATTAGTATTAGTAAAACGTAAAAATATTTTAATATTAATAAATAGTTTCTTTTGTGATTTTTCGAAATATTTTGAATATATATATATATACATACACATATTTATAATCAATTCAATAATAATCAATTTATTATAAAAAATTTAGATTTTTGAAATCATCGGAACAATAGATTCCATTAGTTCTTAGCAAAAATGATTTTTAATTAATTTCACAATTCGTGACAATTTATATTAATTTTTAAAGCCGACTCTTGAAAAATTGAAATAAAATTTTTTTTAAAAAAGATTTTAATTTTAATTTAATATTAATTTATGTTTAAATTAAGCAAAATAGTGATTTTTGAAATAAATAAAATCTTTTGAAAATTCATTATTTATATTATTGTAAAATTCGCTGTTTATAAGAGGATGCAGGTTATACCGACCTGAAAGTTATGTGCACTAAAATACGGTAGTCAAAAATGTATTGCAGTGAAATTTATTTATGTTTTAAATATAAAAAGTTAGAAGTGTTCCACTTCTTTGGATTGACAGGATTGCGAAATTTTTCCCATTTTCATGAATCCTGTGCCACAGTGGCGCCTGTGTAAGTTCAATGTAGATAAAATAGCATTTGATAAGATAACTTATATATTTCACTCATACAAAAACGAAAGCATCTGCAATTAAAATAAATTCAAATTTAAGATTGCCACTGAAATGTAGTGAAATATTTAAACAAAATAAATGAGAGCACAGTAACAGTTTACATGACAGTTTTTCTCTTATCTAGTACGAGATGCCAGTGTAATTTGCTTTTTTATCATTATATTTTCAATGCCTACCTCATCGAAATATGTCACTTGCTAGATGTTGTTTGAATTTTTACCACATTTAACGCCAACAGATTAAAGTATGTACTCAGTGTCAGTCACAAGTGACTGACAAAGCGGTCAATGTGTTAAACAGAAAGATGCGGGCGAATAAAATTGAGCACAAAAAAGTTTTTTTTCATAAAATTTTTATAATACAATAAAAGTGAAATGTATTTAACATTTAAGAATCCTAGGTGAATCTTGCATAAGTTTTCATGTTAATATTAAAAAATTATGTTATTGCGTTAAAATTTCTGGACTTTGTGGAAAACTTTTATTTTTCCGTTTCATTTAGATCGATTGGGTCTTCAAGACTTTATGAAAGTTGAAAGCTTACAAGATGATATTCTGAAGTCAATAGACAGCTATATGAAGCACAACTCCTTCGATAACACTCATCGACAGTCAGAGCTATATGCGACAATACTTCCGGAGTTACGCAGCACTACCAATTGGCATTCTCAGATTATTATTCGATCTATTAATGCCATTTTTAGTGAACAATCAGCAATATTAAAAGGAATTTATAACTATTCTCAAATCTACTTGTCCGATCATATGCAGTCGACTGATGAGAGATTTCACCCGATTTCTAATATATTAATGAACTCTAGTTCTCTTGACTTGGACCGATGCCATATTTATAATTCAGACATAAAATATCCTCATTATTCGTACATATCTCAGCCTTTGGCTCCCATGTATTCACAGCAGACATCGCCGAATATCGGTCATCTTGGAAACGGTGCACAATCCATCCAGTCACATAATCTTTATCACAATAGTTTACTCAGAAATTCGCATTTACCCAACAACTCAGGTCAATCATCATTCACAGAATTACTGATACAAACGTCTCCTGAACTGAAACCCTCTGGTAAAATATATATAGCGGATAAATTTTCTCAGGAATCCTCCTTAATACATGCCAACTACACCCCGGTGACAAACCATTCTAATTCAATCACTCATGATTCTGTAGACCCGGTTTTCGATTTTTCGACTGATTTAATATAAAATTATATGCAAGTGACTGAATATATATATATATATATATATATATATATATATATATATATATATATTTATATTTATATATAAATTTTTTACTCCCAAACTCTTTTTCAATTATACATGTAAAAAATTTGAATATTTTTTATTGAACATTCTGGTGAAATTTATTATTATTATTATTATTATTATTATTATTATTATTATTATTATTATTATTATTATTATTATTATTATTATTATTATTATTATTATTATTAATATTATTATTGTTATTATTATTATTATTTATGTTTATATTTTAATCGAATCTTTGAAAATCGATTTTTTTACTAGTCGATTTCCAGTTTGAAAAATTGAAAAGTTTTTTGAAAAAATGGATTGGAAAATGGATTTTTACTAATCTACCTTTGAGAGAATGATTGTGCACTTTCTATTGTTATTACGTAAATGGGTTTTTGCATTTTTGTTTTTATTATTTCTTTGAATTTGTATTACAATTTAGCTTGGCCTTGTGATTGATTATTAGTCGATTGATTGAAAAAAATTAATTAATTGTTTTCCATTTCCGCACTTGCTATTTTACCATGTTTGGTTCCAGTTATTATTCTTTATTTTTGGGTGTGCCTTAGAAGAAGGTTTCTAGAGGATACTTTATTGCACATTTTTTGGTTTAAGATGCTGATGTGTAAGATTAATTCAGTTAATTTAAATTCTATGGATAATAATTTATTATTTATGCCTTTAAGCATTTTATTTTTTTTTGTGTTCAATTATTCAGGAATTAATTTTGTAAAATTTAATTTGTTTTATTATTCTCAAAATGTAAATTTTTCTGTATGTCGGTTTGTGTGTGTGTGTGAATCAAAAAAAGTTTTCATGGATTTGTTAGAGAATTATTTATTACATGTATAATAAAAAAGAAAAGAACTGAAGATACAATTGAGTTGTTTTTTAATATCTGGTGATTTGATTTATGAATAAATTTTTATTGTTTTAATTTTAAAATCATTGCAATAATTTTTTAAACAATAATTACAAACTATTATTTTCTAATTATAGTAGACGTGATTTGTTGAAAACCTTTGGAGGACTAAAATTTTTTTGTCATTGTAGTAGGCGCTTTCTACAAGAAAGCCGGGCAATATATTATGAAACGTATGTTGGGAATATACTAAATAACTTAGCTTTGTTATATATCATTATACAAATAATATGGGCAGATATTAATTTTAAATTAATATTTTTTTAATTGTTTCTTAATTATTTTTAATTTTTTAATCTAATATTTTTTTGTATTAAAACTTATTTATTATGGATATCAGGCCATTTGTTTTTTTTGAAATGTGATATTTATTAAATTTTTATTTAAATACAGATTTTTAAGTTTCTTAGAGTGTTTTCATTCACAGATAGTTTTGAGAAATATATATTTTTATTCGATATCAGTAATTTTCTACCCAATCTGTGACTTTAATTTCTGAATATTTAAAAATATTTAAATTTAAAATTATTATTTCGCTTACGTTTTTTCGATGATTTTCTTCTATAATTTTCCATAATTTCTTATAAACTATCATAGTTTTTATTAATTTCTCAAGTACAATTATAATTTTATTAAAAAATTACAATTTACATGCTTTTATTCGCTTATCTCTTACTTGTGGAAATGTCGAATGTGATAAACAGATTGAAATATACTCCAAATGCAAAGTTTTGTCTCTTAGCGTGTAATTTTTATTATAGGGTGAATAGCTGTGTGTGTTTCTAATTTATTTTTATTTCCAAAAATATTTTTTCACTCTTCTATGGTAAATTCGCTTAATTTACACCAAATTTTGTCGTTATTATTCAAGCAGGTGTATATTTTCTATACATAAATTATTTCTTATAGAAGACCTTAATTTGCGGAGTAACTGAAGAAAATTAATGAAAGGTGGTGTAATAATTTGGTACAGTATTTGACTATAAAGAATATGAAATTACTTATCTCCGAATTTCTTTCAATATTTATTTCATGTTTATTTTCTAAATAAAATTAACTTTAAAACATTTTCATATAAAATGATCTCAACAATAGACTGCTATTCAAATGAGCGATATTGAATGATATTGCTTGAAGATTCAGTAGCAATCAAAAAAATTGTATTTTAAAATAATTATTTTTTGATAAATTAATCAGTTTTGTTTATCTAATTATTTAAAAAATTCAATATTATTTACCACATTTTAGCTCATTGATCAAATTCTAAAAAATGACATCATAATAAAATATATCTTTGCAATGGGAAACTATGAGGTAATAATGATCTGGTAATACAAGATCCGATTAAAACAACATTTTTACAAAATCTAAGAAAAAACTCCCAAAATTAATAATTAATTTAATTATTATATTGCATTAAATTCATTTCTTTAAATGTCCCTTGTAAATTGATATTTTGAACTATCCTGGATTGGATTTATCTGTCATCTTCTCTTTATGTTTATATATTTTCTTAATTTTTTTTATGAGATTTATATAAACTTTCATTTCACATTTAGTACTTTAACTAAGAACTCATTTTAAAAGTAAACTTTAAAATTAATATCGTTACGGACTTGATTTAAGATACAAAAACCAAACAAGATACCTGTGTTACTTCTTTATAAAAGAGGAAACTATATATATATATATATATATATTATAAGAATTTAATTAAGTAAATTAGTTAAAACTATTAAAAGCAGTGTAACCACTATACATAATTGTGAAAAACCGACTAAAAAATTATTTTAATAATAGCATATATAATCTAACTTTATACCAGCTTCACACTGAACAGATTCAAACTCATTTTTTATTCATTATTATTAATTTTAGTTATTCTCTTATGCTAAATTTATTTAAATACTTGACTATATACAGAAACAGCAGTCAGAGTGATATGTGTAACTACCACGTTTACCGTTTGATTTTTTTGTGACATACAAACAAACAGTCAAACAGACATGAGTATTCTGTTTTATATTATAAATAATTAAAATAAATTTTTAATAAGCATAATAATGTTAATATTTTAATAATAATTTATAAAAAATTTAAATGAGATAAAAGTTTTTTAAAAGTTGGCGACTGATTAAAATAAATTTTTACAAATAAATCTAGAATATTATATTTTAATAAAATTATTAAATTAAGAATTGATTTACATTTATTAATTGAACATTTATTTATTGATAAAACCAAAGCAGTTATGGGTCGCGTAGTATACTTGTTTTGATGGGAACCTAAACAATGATAATTAAAAATTTTATAAATTTCTAAATAATATTTTACATGAATGACTTAAATAATGTGACAGGTCTACGAATCTTTTACAAAAACATCAAAGTGAGAAAAAAAGTCAATTGGCACAGTAAAAATTGTGAGATAATAATTTTTTAAAAGAAAGTCTCAATCAGAGAGTATATGTTATTTCATTCAAAAATTGACAGTAATTAAAACAAAAGCTAAATTTGTCAAACCATGTTTATATTTGCTATGGAAATATGATGTGATCAGAGTCTGATCATCAGACAAGTTTGGTAAAGGAAGTATCTAATCTTTGGTTCAAGTCACATCTTTTGTTAATACCTTAATTCATATTTGATCAAAAATTGTTTTTAGTATTTCAAAAGATATGCCAAATTTTCAATTATTTTAGTCAAAACCAGGAACTATAGTAATAATTTGATGATAAAATTTCATTCAAATCCAAATACTTATCATTAATTTAAACAAACCATTTAAAACAAAACAATTATTATTGAATTTTGTAACTTATTATTTATTTGACTCTTATTTAGACAATAATAAATCAAAATTTTATAATGTTTATAAACAAATTGTTTACTTGGGAATCAAATAAACCAATCAGATTTGAGAGTAATTATTTACACTATTTTTCGTTATAATAAAAGTTTTTCTTTTGATCAATCTTCCAAATGTTTATGATTAGAATCGATAATTATACATTTTGTCATAAATTTCCTTGACACTTCTTTTAAAATGATTATTGTGTATATTCAGATAAAGACCTTACATACTCTTTCATAATGTGAAATTCTCCGACAACTGAGTCTTCTGGTAATTAAAGTATTTACAAAAAATTTTTGTGCAATTTTTTATTTTCAATTTTGTTAAGAAAAAAAATCCTTAATAAGTAACACTGTTAGGGTTTGTACTCCTTGATACGATCTTTAAATACAAAATCTGAACTTCCTGAATAATATTGACTAAATATTAAAAAATAAAATAATTAAGTGTTAACTAATTTTTCTTTGTAAAAGAAGTGCATATTTCGAAGAATTATTTCTGAAATAGAGAGCCGGTTCATTTTTCCAATTTTTTGATGTTTCACCTACCGCAAAACATCTTTCAAACAATTTTTATGAATCCCAAAGGGTTATTAATTAAAATATTTATAAATTAATTTTAATACATATCATTCCGAATATATATATATATATATTGTTTCGGCCAAATAAAATGTAATTTTTATTTTTTTATTGTAAAAATTACTTTGTTATTTTGAACTTTGTTTTGTCGAATCAATTTATTTAATTGTCGAGGGAGTTCTTTAAAAAGTTTTGTGAAACTTTATTAATATGAATAAATTTAAGGATTTGAACTTATTGGATGGAATTAATGATAAGCTATTAAATATAATATTTGAAAATATTGGTCAATGTATTAGTTGTCATATTATAAGAGATTTTCGTTGTCAAACAAACCCATATGGGTTTATCGAATGTACTTACCAAGCTTCTGCAAGTTTATCTTCATCGACAATATATCGAAATTGTATGTGGAACGATCAAATTAAAGTTAACTGGGCAAGTGGATCTAGTACAATACTAGGACCTGCAGATGTAACATCTGTTAAAGTTGACTATAGGGATTCAGTACAAACATTTGTTGGTGACATTGACTTTGATGTAGATGAACCGATGCTGAAAGAAGGATTTAGTCAATTTGGGCAATTGATCGATGTGAAAGTCGTTAGATTTCCCGATGATCAATCCAAAGGACTTGCATTCATTTCATTTTCAAAACCTAATCTCAATCGGCAACTAATCGAGGAAATATATATATATATATATATCTTATGAAACTGGCATAAATTATTTTTATTTATAGAGACGAATTTTTATAATCGTTTGTTTTTAACATGTTTAATTTAACTCTCAGCTAGTCTTGGATACATATTGCAAAAATGCCATTCGGATCAATTCTCCTCCCGCTCTTCTTGCGGCTTCAATTCTTGAAATGAAATATTAGACTTTATTATTTCATGAATTTTAATCAAATATTTCATTTGTATTTGTTAACTACTTATAAATTGTAAGTAGACAAATACTGTTTAAACATTAAGTAATTTGAAAAATGAAACGAGTTTACTTCACCAGTATCAATTACTAGAAAAACACGAGTTCTATATTTGTACCTACAGTGACTAGGACAGATACGGAAAATGTTTACAGGACTTTTTTGTAATAAAAGTTACACGAAAGCCTATGACAGTGTTTCCAATCTCATCAGTCCATAGAAAAATCAAATTATACTTTAATAAATAAATAATTAAAAATTTTTAATCATTGATGCGTAACGACATTCGATAGCATGTTTATTTTTTTACTATTTGATTATTCGTATGTTTCTGTTTTTTCATCTATTGGTCTAGACTACCGGATCCTTAAAACCGTTTAAACAAACCTCATTATTACTAAATTCCTTAAAAATTTAACTTTTTAACGTATCAAATATAAAAAGGCAATACGATTTCCAGTAGATTCAACTTTTACTATTTTGCAAGAAAAAGGACGATAAGATATTATATAATTATTTTAAAATCAAATGACAGACGTGAATAATTAAAATACAAATGCATATTTATTTTATTGTGTTTGGATAGACATTACAACTTATAATTTTAAAATGATTAAAACAAAAATAAGCATTAGAAAAACAGAAAAAGTATTTCATTTTCATTTGGGTATGAATCAAATTTATTTATTTTTGATATTAACTGTTAAATCATTTGCTTTGTGTTGGGGTTTTATTTAGAAAGTCGGTGCTTAGGTCTGACTCCTTGGTGTCCTTATTTATTCAATTCAATTAACCCGACATAATAAGATTTATTTCCAATTTATATATCACAACTTTATTCACAAATTTCACAAAAATCGATTCAATTCACAATACTCTACACAATTACTCTGCATGATTTCACAAAATTCAATGCGTAGGGATACGTCTTCCAAAGGGAGATGTCCCTGTCTGGTACGCAATTTGTTTGACTGGTTGATTTATCTTTAAGTTTATAACCTCCTTTATTCCGCTCTCTGAAATATTCTCTTCAACAAACTGGCCATTTTGTTGATCTGCCTTTTCTTTTTATACTAATCTTGCAACTCAAGTCACCCCCAAACTAAATTTATTTTGGCATTTTTGACAACTCTGTCCAAAACCAAATTAGCTATTTCTGGGCTCCCGGGGTTTCGATTTGTTTACAATAATTATTTTTTGTGGCGGGTTTCTCTTTTATGCTGGGCTTTCTTCGTCAACCAATTTCGTTTTCCGTAATTAGAAAATTTGTTAACGTTCCGGGTTTCTCACACTATTCGTGTTTTCTGTTGGCTCAGACTTCCCATTAGTTCGGGTTTCCCATTAGCCAATTAATTTTTAATTAATTTCTATTTTTTATTAAATATTTCCTTCTGGGGACCCCCAATCGATTTAATTTTATTATATTTGAATTCGTTTCGCATTTGGCATCTGCCCATACCCGTTCCCCCCGATAAATATTTATTTTAAAATTTTAATTGATTTTTCCTTTTTAATTATTATTTCGAATATCAATGTTTTTATTGATTTTCTATTTTTACTTTTGTGCCTTTTGTTAACCCCAACATTTGTTTTGAGAATTTATTTTTATTATATTATTAATTGTATTGCGTTTTACAAAAGTCAATTGGGTATCATAAGATAGTTACTTATATCAGTGGGGGGGGAACCAACAAGTCATACAGTCACCCTTACTAACCAAAAGTAATAAGTTTTTTTATTTATCTATCTAATAATATCATTCGAAACGTAATGTTTTACCATTATAATTTATTTAATTTATTAAAAATTTTAAAATATTTTAATATGATGTTTGGACCAACACCAAAAATTCAACAGACCTAATGTAATAATCACAGATATTTTGAAAGTGTTAACTTAATTTTATTGGGATTCCACACTAATATTATTA
This sequence comes from Schmidtea mediterranea, assembly GCA_022537955.1. NCBI lineage: Eukaryota > Metazoa > Platyhelminthes > Tricladida > Dugesiidae > Schmidtea > Schmidtea mediterranea. The sequence goes on from CM039681.1 coordinate 112,886,741, forward strand.
CAAATAAAATTTTATATAAAATTGTTTTATTGAAGTTATTTAGGGAAGACAGTATTAACAATCAAATATAGATAGTTCATAAAAATAAAATGAAATATATTTAGTTGAATTTCTGATAACAATATTTGCTTGAACCTTTTCCCGTAGAAATATAAAGTCGCATTCTCACAAAAAAATTCACTATTTGTTTTATAAAGGATCACAAATAAAAAATTATAAATAATTAAAACAAATACATATAATTATTACAAGCTAGACCAAAAAAAATTGACAAAAGATTAAATCATTTTTTATTATAATACTCATCACAAATTTTCGGTTGACAATTTGTGTTTAGTATATTAATAAAATATATATAATCACACAAACGTTGACGAATTTTAAATCTATTATTTTCAACAGATTTTAATTAATTTCTTTAAAATTCGCTGGAGTAAAAAATTTGAAACAAAAATTCTTTTGTATTTTTGTTATAAATTAGCTTAACTTTAAAATTTAGAAACAAATATTATTAAATTGTTACTTTTAAAAATTAATTTAATTTTAAAGGTGTAATATAAACAAATATATACAAAACTATTAACCATAAAATTATCATAAATTCTGATCTCTGAAACATAATGATCTATCACATATCTTACAATATCTTTAAATCTTTATGAAACGTAATATTTTTCTTTCTAATGTCGAATACATTCTTTAGTTAATTAATCGTTTAAATTAATTAAGAAAAATATTTTTTGAAAAATAATTGAGAATGCGGGTGGCCATAAAGTTCAATTAAACAACAAAATAACAGCGAATTATTTTCTAGATAAAATAAAATTACCAAAAACTTCGAAATCCAGAGAAAATATAATCGAGAAGTCTTGTGTAAATAAATTTAATACAAAATTGACAAGGTGACAGGTAAACTTTGAAAACTTGGCAGAAAATATGAAAAATGTCACTCGTTATCAGATTGCAATATTATCAACTCAAAATTTGATTTCAGAACTAATAATTTTCTAAAAAATTTCACTTTTAAATTTTTTTTTTAAAACACAAGAAACTTTTAAATTTCAAATTTCCCAAAAAATCACTGAACTTAAAAATTTTTACATAGCATATAATTGTCCAAGTTTTTATTTTATTAAAATTCTTTTATATTCAACTGGTTTACAATAGTTTCTACATTATTTAATTTTGAAATTAATAATAATAATAATAATAATAATAATAATAATAATAATAATAATAATAATAATAATAATAATAATAATAATAATAATAATAATAATAATAATAATAATAATAATAATAATAATAATAATAATAATAATAATAATAATAATAATAAAAATAATAATAATAAAAGTATTATGTTATTGAATGAAATTATCACTAATTTTGATTGGACAATATTGAATAAAATTTTAAATTTATCCTAACAAAAAAACATGAATTATAAATATATATATAAAGTTTAACAAAAAAACCAAATATTTATTAACTGATAAAAACATTACCTAAATGTTTATAGTCCAAATTGCAACTCAACAAACTTTCGGAATCTTTAATGTGCTGATAAATTTTATTTACTTTAAATTGGGATAAAATATGTTTTTAAAGAATTTTAGATTTCTGATTTAAACTCGATTACAATTTGATTATTCAAACAAAATATCACAATATTACTACTTTAGAAGCTAGTTTACTTTTGTTTGTGAATTTGCTTATGAGAATAAATATAAAGTATTAATTAGATATTCGGTTTTGAAATAAAAGTTTTATTTAGAAATTTTATGACTGCTTGATGACTTCTGGAAATATTATTACCGGATTATTGAACTTCATCATTAAAAACAAATTCATTTGAAAATTATACTTTTGACAATATAAAAGAAACTGTTAAAAAATAATTTATTTTGAATATGATATGAATATTTAAATTTTTTCACAGCAAATAATTTCACTGACCTATTTTGTTTTATGAGATATTTTGTTTAAAACAGTTGTGCTAAATTTGGCATGATTTACAACAGATTATTCCACACATTAAGGTTCAAACTTTTATTAATATCAGAATATTTAAACAAGAAAATTATTTTATATACATGATATCATATACAATGTTAAAATTATTATTTTAAATTACAATTAAAATAAAATCTTTCAGTGTTGATTTAAAGTTAATTATTATTTCAACAAATAGGTTCCAATAGGAAATTAAAATTACAAAACTGCTACGAATTTTTTACTATAAAATATTAGAAATAATTGAGATAATTATATTGACTAAATGTTTTTTTGAGTAAATATAATTTTATTTGATAATTACAAAAAACTTTAGTTAGAATTTCAAAATATTAAAACAAAATGATGAATTATTTATTATTTATTCACATTCTTGAGATAACTTCATTTACTCTGAATTTATCTGCTAGCTTTACCCAATCTTTCATTTGATTATGGCCATAAATTAAATTTCACACTTTAAATTTATGACAAATTTTGACAAATTGGATAAATAAAAAAATATATTTGAAAGATAAATACAAGTCTAAGATTTGAAAGTTCTTTATTTGATAATAATTAATAACTAATTATTTAAAAATTATTATTCTTTTACCATTGCTTAAATAGAATTTATATATTTGTTTGAATAATCGAAATACTTGTATTTTGGACCTATGCACAGACACGTAAGTTATTCCTTAGTCAACCAGTTTTATAATAATATCATTTTAATTTTCAACTTAAATAACTAGCAATAAAATAAAACAAAAGAAACATATTAATAATAATTAAAAAAAATTAATATTTATTTAATTGAAACATGAATTTTGTAAAATTTTATTTATGCGGATATAAAAATGTGGAGCCCTTGTGCTAGGAATTATAAGGCACCTTATAAAACGTTTTCAGATATTTTATTTACAAAAATAAAAATTTATTCATTTTAAAAGGTTTCAATTCAATTACAAAAATAAATAATAATGAAATATAGATAAATAAAGAAATAAAAAAGATATAATAAGAAATAAAAATATTTTAAAAACAAAAGAATATTAATTAAAACATTTTGACTTTAAATCAATATCTTTCTTTATTTAACACAAATTTTCGGCACTGCTTTTTTTCAATACCACTTTTACAATTTGTGCTAAACAAGGTAAAAATTAATCTATAATCAAAATAAAGATTAAAGAAACCGCAATAATTATTATGTTAATATAATTAACAACATTCAAAAATCTTTGGTATTATTTAAACTATTTTTTAAAATTTTAAAATGAATAATGAAGCTGCCAAATATAATTTATGTAATTTAGGAGGTCTAGTGAGTTCATTTAAGGATTTTCAACTTTCATTTATTACATGAATAATTTTGATTAATAATTGCCAGGACAAATACGGTTCTGTGAAATTATTAATGTAACTGTGAAGGATAAATATTTTCTTCCTATAATCTAAATGATAAGTTTTTAATTAATAAAATATAGAAACAGATGAAAACACATTTGATATTATTATTAAATATTATTTAAATAAATAACTATTCCGCAATGTTCTTTCATAAAATAAAATAAAGAAATATTGTGACCTAAAATGGGTCATGATCACTAAACAAAATTTAACTAGACTTTCGCTTTCTGCCACCTCTTCTTTGATTAATCTTTTCTTTCACTCAACTATATTCAAAAAATACATTAATTTAAACAATTATTATTATTATTATCATTATTATTATTACTAATATGAAACAGCTATTTATCAATATAATAATACTCTGAAGCAAGGGCTTATTTTATTATTTACTTATCTGATATTATTATTATTGTTAATATTTTAATAATAATTGGTCAGTTTCGTTTTTCGCATCTGTGGGCGCGATTGTAGTTTCTTTATTATTTGGTTGTGCACAGAGACGTGAAGCAATGACAATTAATTTTGAACTTTATGGAGTTTATATTGATTTATTTAGCTGAATCAAAGTGACATATTAGTTTTGATGAAATTCTGAAATGTGAAGGTTCTCTGTGTGTTATAATGAATTTTATTAATTATGAACTTCAACTTTGGATTATAAAAACCTTTCTTGGAGAAAATAAAGAAGTGTTGAAACTTAATCTTTCGTTTTGTTGTATTTTTCTGTCGATTTATCTTAAATGTTTGGTAACAGAATAAGTATTATTTGAGTGCTACCTATTCATGCGTTAATGTATTTCAACATTGAAAATCTGAAATTATTGCTAATGATCAATGTAACCTCACAACGCCCAGCTATGTTGCCTTTGCAGATACAGATCGATTGATTGAGTATGCTGCAAAAAATCAAGCTACGATAAACCCCAATAATAAGACTTTCGATGACAAGCGATTGGTCGAGGTGAATAATAAAAATACAATAATGAACATGACAAAAATTATCTAATAAAGATAATAATAATAATAATAATAATAATAATAATAATAATAATAATAATAATAATAATAATAATAATTATAATAATAATAATAGTTACAATCTTTTCAAAAGGCATTATATAATTTATACTAAATGTTATTAAAATCTAAAACGTGACTAATTAATTCCCAATATTAAAACAAAGGTTTTAATATTCATTATTGAACATCACTATAATAATACTAATAGGTGATCTCGATTTGATATTTGGACACAATTGGGATCTGGTAAGACCCTTCAATTTTCGTCGGGATCTCCACGATTTGGGTTTAATAAATACCGGATTTAATCTACTTAATAACATACGAGATTTGTATAATTGATATATTATTCTTTCGCAATTATTTATAATAATTTCTGAATAATTCAACTGTCAATTCAATTGAAAGTTGTTAGGTAAAAATTGAAAATTAATTTAAAAATTAATGAATGGTTTGACAACTATTTCCATTTTCAATTCCCAGTTTAGTCAAATTTCAGTTGATAAAGTTGAGTTATATTTCAGAAGAAGATTTTCATATTTTTCAAAGTTAAATTTAACAATAATTTTTGAATTCAGGATTCATTGAAATGACGAAAAAGAATAGAATTTATGGAACATGTTAGGATTAAAAATAAAATATATAAACAAAGTGAAAATATTTTTGAATTCAAAGGATTTTTATATTTTAAATTGAAATGTTAAGGTTGCGTTTTTATTTTTCTCAGTTTTCTATAGAATAATAATAATAATAATAATAATAATAATAATAATAATAATAATAATAATAATAATAATAATAATAATAATAATAATTAAAAATGATAATTTTACTATTCAAATGTTCATTTACAAATGAGTCTCATTTCGATTTGATATCCGGTTAAGAAAACAAAAATGACATAATTTTTTTTGCAATACAAAGTAAATAAAATGTTGTCTTTATTTTATGTTTAATTTAAAATTTGAATAAAAAATTATTATATTATTATTTTATTTATTCACTAATCATGACATAAATAAGAGGAAATGTTTGTTTAATTTCATTCCATGATATATTCTTTTAAAGTTTTTGTCAATAAATAGAAAAGAAATTGCCATAGCAATCGGCAGCAATGTTTCTGACAAATCTATAAATAAAAATCCAATTTCACCGGCTTTCAATCCATAAACTTCACTGATGAACAGTTCAACCTCCATCATTATTAACCATTCAGGAACCGTGAAAATGGTGACGATTACCGACATGAAGACGTTTAAGCGATTGAGATTATTGGTGGATTTTGATTGGCCAGTTGCCGTATTTCGCGAATTTGGTAGAATCGTGCTCGACCTATCAGAAGCAATCGATGATTGATTTGCTGATGATCTTGTCGATTTGAATTCCGAAACCTTTCTAGACATTTTCAACATTTTCACAAACAACAGAATTGTGAAGGACCACATAATAATAATTGGCAAGATCAACAGAAAAACCGAATTGATGTATCCCATTACATTTGCAACGAAATACGTTTTCGCTAAAGCGGTTTTTATTTTCACATAACAAAGTGTTAAGGGATCATAAACGATTTCATATTGCAAAAATCGGTATATAGAAAATCCGAAAGCATACAAACCAATTATGAGAATGATAATGGGGAAAAATCGGTGTATGTTGTTTTTATGGTGGCGATATTTAATGGCATGGGCAACAAAAAGGTATCTATCCAGCCCCATAAAGGTGACAGTTAGTAGTGACATTTTTACGACCATAGCGTTAAATGGATAGTAAATGAAAACGTCATAATATAAAAATATTTTCTGACATAAAATGCTCGTGTAATACGTATAATTACGAATGAATCCAATAGAGAAAATGAAATTCGTATAAAGTAAATTGAAAATGAAAATTATCAAAAGATAACGGTAACTGATATTTTTATTCTGTTTCATGATTTTCTGAATCATGAAAATGCAAAACAAACTGGTAATCATACCAATACTGGCTATCATTGACACAGAAATCTCTCGGAATTGCTTCCAGAAAGTATTTGGAATTTGGAAACAACTCAATGGTATTGAGGAATTACTTGGATTTGACATATTCACTCTCAATATTTGCCGATTTTACAACTGAAAATCACTAAAATAGAAATAAAGTTGATAACAAAAACTAATAATGGATAGAACCACAAAAAACTAATATAAATATTTTAATTCTTGAAAATTTTAAACTTATAAACTTTTATCCCGCTTGAAAGTCAAATGAAAAATTTCGATGGCACATCTAAAAAAACCATCTATCACTTGCATTGGCAGTTAATTTACAAGCACACGCGGTGAACTAGTGAATCATTTGCAGTGAATTGGTATATTATTTTAACTTATTAAGTTAGTTGGAAGCTGTCCAATATATAACTTGTTGATTGAACTGTCGACTTACCAAAGATCACATGACATGCTATGCATTTCATATCGACATTTAATACAGACATCAGTCAATGTGTATGACAAGTCATTCAAGCGTAAGTGGTTAGAAGAAGGATAAAAACAAAATATATAAAAATAGAATTTTAACATAAAAATAATAATAACAATCTCTGATGTGTTATAAAAATAAGTTACAACATACAGGGAAAAATTACCTGATGTAAGTTGCTAATTTGTAAGATTCCGTTGGAATTCTTTCAAACACATGTTCATAATTAACATGGCTTTACCAGAAATTCCAGTGTCTGTATTCTCTTCTTTTGACAACTTCCTTTGAAATTTTCTTTTTTGATTTAACAGAAACCTTTGCTTTCAATAATATTTTATGCACACCATCGAGTCGGTAAAACGAACCATAATAACCAAATTATCATTCCCTCCTTTCATTTGCTTTAATTTTGCCAAAATTGGATTTAGTAACACAAATGTCTACTTAATAAATCAACCTTTTCTTTTACCCATAATCATTGTCCTTTTATTTTTTAAATTTGTTCAACATTGATCTAGATTACTTCATCAGTGACATGGCGAAAATTAAATTCAAAAACATTTTCCAAAACATATACAATTAAGATAACTTAAATACAAACGAATATTTAGTTTCTAAAATCTTGACAATTCTCAAAAATTTAAACAATGTCCAATGAATTCCATGAAAAAATTTAATATACAATATGTTTCAACTTCAACGAAAGAAGAAATAAAATTAAACAATTTACACAACAAATAACAATTAAAAAATCAACGATAAAACATAATAGAATACCATCAGAAAAATAAAAAACAGTATCGCGAAAATTAAAGAAAACAAACAAAATTAAAGTAACCATCTTACTGATATAAGCATATCAAGGATGCTTGATTGAAAAAGCAGTTTGTCAATCACTAACAAGGACTGTTACTCATTGTGTGTCGTAATAAGTCAGGAGTTTACAGTCTTGAGTGGTGAATCTTTTGTCTAATTGAGTTACCGAAAATCAAATCGATTGTAATTGTGATGGACAATAAATATTGATAATATTTAGAACTTGTCATTGTGTTTAATATTCCCGACGCAGTTAGATTTAGTTTAATAATTGATTTATAAAAACAGATATTAATTTTTTTCAAAAATATATGACTCGAAGTGAGTATCAATTTTATCAATTTTTAAGGCTTGAAAAATAAGTTTTAATTGCAAATTCGCCAACACATCCTAGAGAGACATATTTTCAATAGAAGCTAATAAAACCTAATTTACAAAAGTAATCAAATAAAGAAGAACCAAATAAGAAATATATGGAAAACTTTTATACTAATTTCACTTCAAAAATAAAAATTTCGAAAAATACAATTTCTTATGCAAAATTAACACTCATTTATCTTGCCCATATTGCCTGATATTGTAAATATTTTTATAGTATTTTTTTGATAAAAAAAACTAAATATTTCATTTGTTTTTCTTTTACTGCGTCTCTAAAATTTAAATTTATTTTATTTTAAAAAATTATTCATAGATAATAAAGATCCATTGAAAATATTTGACAGAATTAAATTACTTTTCCAAAATTCGTTTTGTAAATGAAAAGGCAGCTGAAAAAACTAATGAAAATCTCAGAAAATAATACAAACTTGTTTCTAATATTATATTTATTATATTTAAATATCAAAAATAACATTAAAAATTACATCATTTTAATATATAAATTTCATTTTTATTCTAAAACACCAATTATTAATTATTTTATTAATTATTGTCACCGTTTTTTAAATATATTTAAAAAAATTAAGTAACCATTTATTATATAAGAATATCAAATTTCATTTATAATATTCAAAATAATTAAGTAAAAGATCATTAAATAATTTTAAAGTGGTGAAAAATACATGTTTAATGATCAGTTAATTTTCCAAAATTTAATTTAATATACACACACGAACATAAAATTATATATAAAATTATAATTATAATTTGTTTAATAAATATGTATATAAAATCTCACTATAAATGATAATTTTAATATTAGCTTTGCCAAAATTAGTTTAGTAAATTTGAAACTCACCAAAACGCCATTCTTATTATATTATGAACCCTATCATGTTTTTCATAAACATTTATGAATTTTTGTTTCTCGCATAATTGCGTTGGGTTATTATTATTGAAAGTCGGTTCCCTCTGACTCCTTGTGTCCTTTTCAAATCAAATGAGTAATCCCAACACAGAATAACTTTATTTGCACTTTACTACAGTTACAATTCAATCCGATTTATTTCAACGTTTTGTAATTACAATTTGTGATTTATTTGCAACCTTCAACCACAGAATAAATTTGATCACCTTAAGGTAGGTTATCCAATGGATAATCCCCTTTTCTGATGGATAACTTTTGACTTTACTTGGGTTTAGACTCTTTTACTGACCTGACTAGACTACTCGTTTGCATCGACCACTGGCCATTTCGTGTTTTTCCCTTTACCTTTTATACTCCTGCTCAGACTGTTTTCAGACAATTGTCAACAACATTTGCTGCCATACTAAATTATTAAAAATAATTAATTCCCACAGACCACCTTAGCCGACATTTGTCAACAACGGTTGCTACATTACTAAATTACAAATTAGGAAATAATTACCTCTCCATAGATCAGTGGCGCCCATTTAATATTGTTTAGGTCAATTTAGCCTTTTCTATTGCTTTGTTTACACGCATGGTTTTTCTCATCTCTCGGGTTTCCCATTGCCTCGGACTTCCCATTGACTCGGGCTTCCCATTAGTAATTAATTTTTTAAAATTAATTTGTTTTTTGTCTTATATTATTTTCTAGGGACTCCTCACTAAATTTTTATTATTATTTCTGGACTCGTCTCTCAATTTGGCGTTCAACCATACCAATTCCCCCCGATCAATACTTCTTTCGAATTTTTGTAAATTTTTTTTAATTAATGTTGCACTTTTATCATTTTGGTGTTTTATCGATTTTACCGTGGTTTTTCGTAATACCTCAACAATTGTATCCTTTGACAAATTTTTGGAAATATGATTAAACTTTGTTACATTAGTCCGTTAAGTATAATAAATTTGATATGACGTTGTACTAGCAAACACAGCTCTATATGGAGAATTCCATTCAGTTTTATAACAAAAATTAAGTATATTTTTGTCACTTTAGTCCATTAAGTACTATTGTCTTATTACAAGGATAGTACAGTAATAGTTACTTATATATAAACTTTAATTTCTAAATAAATTTCAACATAATAATTTTTCAGTACTATATGCATTTTAACTACATTTTTTAAAAATAGATTTGTTTGTTTGTTTTATTAAAATTATTTGAAGTTAGATAGTTTACACTGTTTAATCCGACTTTAGATATATAAAAATCAACAGTTTTCCATTCAGAAAAGCATTGAAATAGCTGAATGAACTTAAGTGCAAGTGCTTCTGTTAGTGAAGTACTGAAACTTTATTATTATAAATATATAATAATAAAAAAAATACTTATTGTCATTTATCATCCACTGCTTCAGAAGCATTTTACATGATAAAATGATGTTTAATGAAAACAATTTCTACCAAAACATAAGTTTTATAAGTATTCAATTTATTAGAGATATTTATTAATTATTTATCAATTAATTCAATTATTTCACAATTTAATGACAAGAAAGTCAATAATCTGGCACGGGTGACACTTTGACATATCAATATCAACTAATGAAAATCAACATAATCTCGAAAAATTTTTATTACTGATTCTTGGGATATTATAAAAAGAATAATGATAATAGTAATAATAATAATAATGATAATAATAATAATAATAATAATAATAATAATAATAATAATAATAATAATAATAATAATAATAATAATAATAATAATATTAGTTTTTTATTATTTTTTTACTAATACCGTTATCTTGTACATTTTGGTGAAAAAATATATTCTTTCAATACTCAAAAAAACATTCATATTAACCCCAAAAAATCAAATTAAGTCATTAACTAAACAAACAAATAATTCAAATTTCTTATTTGTTGTCTTTCAGTCACTAATTAAATGGAATATAAGTTTTTTTTAAAAAAAATATATCAGTGAAATAAAACTAAAATTCCCGGAGAGATTAAGAACAAAAAATATAATGAACGACATAAATTATATCGTTTACTATTTAATAAATGCTAAAAGGATTTATAAATTTATAAAGGTTTTTTTTGTTTTTTAATTAATGTTTCAATTAATAAATAAATGACTTTAAAGACTTACTTTATTAAAAGTTTCCATTTTAAATAAAATTCAATAAAATTGTTTTCAACTAAAAATATACCTGAATAAATAGACCAATGAAAATTTCTGAATATTAACCAATTATATTTGGGTGATTTTATCGACATATAATATTCCAGAGAATTTTTTTTAAAAAGATTAAATTTTTTAGATAAATATTTTTATGATGTCTTTTATTATTTTTTGTGTTTACTCAAAAATATTTTATTTAATCATGTATAATTTCGACACTAGAATAATTGTTATTATAATTATAATTATAATTATAATTATTATTATTATTATTATTATTATAATTATTATAATTATTATTATTATTTTATATATTTTCTATTACATTTTATTGTGATAATTAGGCACCTTCATGTTAGTTTTACATTACAAATTATTATAAAAACTATTCTTTATCTAGGGCTCTAATGTCATTTTTTCATCCATGATAAAACATTTAGTATATTAAAACAAATTAAAATAAATGAAAGACTAATTGCAAATTTCTGTATACATATATATATATATATATATATATTAATTGAATTGAATAATTATTGTGCTTCTAGGAGACATTTAATTGAATAATTGAGATTTACAAAATCAAGTGACTTTTTCATTTATGTAAAGAATTTTCATAAAAAATAAAATTTGAATATCTTAATAATATGAATAATTTTAATCCCATGCCAACAATCAAAAATTAACACAATATTACAGTTATTTAAATAAAAAATTTATATTAACTAAAACAATTTTTTAAACATTTCATTTCTTCTTATTTCGAAAATAAATCACATTCACTTTTGCATATTGGAGAAATGTGATCTATAATCATAATGAAAATAAAAAAAATGTTTAAAGAAACTAAAACAGATCTAAGGTAAACAAGAAAAATAAAAGGGTTTAAGTTTGACGTGTCCTAAATTATTTGCGTCAAGCAAACATTTTATTAGCACTTGGTAATTTAAACATTTTAAATATTTTTTATAAAATTTTTTTTTATTTTTAAATGTTCTAAAAGTTTTTTAAAATTATTTTTAATTTTTTCAAGTTAATAATATTTTAAATGAAATGTCATTTAGGATTTACTTTCAAGAAAGTATGATTTATTAAATTCCTTTTTAAATACAAAATTTTATGTTTCCTAAAATGGTTTCATTTATTCAATTATTTCTTGATGAAATTTTCTATTTTTTAATATTTAATATATTATAAATTTCATCTTTTCGATGATTTTCTTTTACGCTTTACTATAATTTCCTATAATTTATCATTATTTTCCCAATTTCTAAAACAGTTTTAAATTGAGATTTTATTAAATTAATTATAAATTACATAGGTTTTTTTTGCTTCTCTTGCACTCTTGGAAAAGTGGAATGTGATAAAATGCTTGAAATTTCTTCAAATTGAATATTTTATAATTAAAAATGACCACAATAAGTGACTGTGAGTTGCATAACTTTTATTTCAATGTGTGCATATTTTATTATAGGGTTGCCGTATATATTGAATGTGTATTTGTAATTTATTTTTATCCTTTTTATAGTATATACAAGTAAATTTTGTTCTTATTTTATTTTTATTCAAATTAATTTTTTTCGGATTTTGAGTCATCTTTCTAATTAATGAGAATAAATATGGGAAAAAAATTTCAATTTATTACCCATTTCCCTTTCTGATTGCGTTCTGCCCAAAGTCTAAATACTGATAGACGGAAATGTATTATAAAGATAAATATAATATTATTAAATCATTTGGTAAATTGATAATTCATGCTTTTTTTAAAGATAAATTTATCTTTCCTAGGAGTTCTATGAAATTAATGAAAAGTTAACTGTTTGACAATCTGTTAATTTTAATCTGTATAAACAAAACTGATTTCAAATATCTCGTAAAACCGAGTTTATTTTCTAAAAATACTTTCTCGTTTAATTTGTTTTAACTTAATTTTGTTTACTTATTTTTTTTGGTATGTTATAAAAATTTCTGTAAGGGGGCTTTCCTCATTCCATTCATACTTTCATGTATCATGGCAGTGAAATGGCAGTTACTGTTGATAAACCAGTTTGCTTGTTTATCTGTTAATTTATACTTTTCAAGACTTCCTTATAATTAATTAATAAATTTCTTGTTGTTGCATATTTTGCTCATTTACACCAGATTTTAGAGATAGATGTGTTATATACAAGAAAAAGTAAAAATAAATGGGACAACTCCACAGACAAAAAGCAAAGTCACTATAAACGTTTTGCCGACACTGAAAAATCAACTCATACTAGCATGACATTCATCATCTTCCAGGAAGTAAACAAACAACAGTTAAATGCCAAAACAAAGTCAAAGAAAGAGTTAAAATATCTCTTCACAAAACCGAATCTGGATAAATATCAAGCAACCAAAAGAAGTTCAAACACCACCAATAAATCCAAATAACTCAAAAGCGGAAATACCAAAAGCTCAAGACTACTCCAATCAAACAAGTTTGGAAAGAGCAATTCGGAAAGGGCAATATATAATCAAAGGAAAATACCAGTGATTTACAATTTCAAACCAGAGACAAAGAAAAACTCTAAAAAGAATCAAAAGAAGAAAAGATAAGAAATAATAATCTTTCCACTCAATCAAATGAAACAAAGAATTTCCAAGTTTTCTGGCACCAAGTATACTTGTTCCCAGATACATGTTTCCGACATTTTAATCAAATTCTAGTTCACATTTGCTCTAGGTATTGAAATGGTCACTCACTAACTTTCCAATGACTATTTTTGACATATTTATTGCTCTTTTGTTTTAATTATTCATTTTTTTATTTCTACTTACATTTATTTTAGCTATTTAAGAAAAAGCTTTAATGATGCCTGGAAAATTATATTTTTTAATGGAAAAATTATTTTGTTGTATACAAAATATGGAATTTCTGGAATATATTATGCATGATTTGAATTAACATTTTAAAATAAAAATAATTATTTTATCAGTAAATATAAATTTTCTTTCTTCACAACAACAAACAATGAATTCTCTTCACCGCACTTTAATAACATTTCTTGTTTGACTGACAGACAATTTGAGTCGCATTCGTCAGAAAATATACTTTTATTACTGCTCTCCTTAAAATGTCCACGGTTCCCAATGAGCTTAATTCCTAAATTATTCGTAATTTACTTTCGAGAACCTCTGATTTTAGGTGCTAAAATTGCTGGAAATTAAATTTGAATCAACTTTTAAAAATGACCGGATTTTAAAATATCAGTAAAAATAATAGTGCGGAATCACAATGCATTCTTAAAATTTTATTGTAGTTATTTTACGGCTCTTTACAGCTTACTAAAAGACCACTCTCTTCCACTTTTACAAACCACGTTCTGTATCTCTGAGACTTAACCTAGTAAATGCATATAATTAATCATATTCAAGCATAAAACTTGGTTGCTAGAATGCTTGTAAAAATCTTTCTGTCAAATATAACGATACATGAAATAAGCAAGTGAATTTTAAGATAATTTTTATTGGTTACTACAACATCAAACAGGATAACCTCTGGGTTATTATATTTTGATCTGTGAATTGAAATATATTTTTACATTATGTCATCACAAACTATAAACATATAGAGATATAGAAAATATTGAAGTCAAAATAACCTTACATCCCTTGTAAATAGGAAAATAACGTTTTATAACGTTGTTGCTTAGGATGTTCTCATTATGCTTCTTATCTATCAAACATTGTCTTGTCATTATTGCTACTGAAAATAGCCTTATTTTTTATTTATTAATTAGCTATAACCCGCCAAAGATGACATCATTAGTAAAATTTATGTTCTAGTCACTAGAATCTAGTGGTACAAAAATTAAACATCCAATTGCATTTTATCAAGCTATTAATAATAATAATAATAATAATTATAATAATCATAATTAATATTGTTACTCTTGATTATTATTAAACTATTTTTCTTATTTTAAAAATATTTACCTACTTATTGTTATAAGTAAATTATTTGTATGCAGAGCAAGCAGTAAGATTACTATCATTCATACAGACGCAATCACTAGAATTAATAAATATTTTTTTATTACAATTTTCTGTAATATTATTAAGCTAAAATAAAACCGTATTTTTGCAAATTTAAATAGTGATAATAGTTGAATATGAATTAGATTTATTTAAGGTATTCATAGTCAAATTTTGTAGAAAATATTATGTCACTTATAAAGAAATCAGAGATGAAACACAAAAAATGTCCTTATAATAAACTGACATAAATTAAAAAAATAATCATAGTCAAGTAATAACTCTGAAACTAAGAAATTTATTTGGTTATTTAAAAACCAAAAATTATTTAATTAAAGACTATAAAGCAGAAAAATAAATTCGTTAACCTGAATTATTAAAACATCAGTTAGATTTTATATTATCTCAAACTTATATTTAAATAAAAAATTTGAAAGTATGGAATTATTTTTATTATTATGAAGTGTAATATTATTGTAATTTGCAATTATATTGTTGTTTTCATACATAAATAAAAAATATAATATTAATTAATAAAATAAAAGCCAAACACTTTTGATTAGAATACGCTCCCAGTCAGCCTGTTAATATATTAACAATTGACATAAAGTTGTGTAATATATTTACGGAGATTAAGTAAGGTTCAGAGTGGATCTTTTGTGCAAAGGATTATTAAATAATAACTTGATATGATCTAACATTCGATATCAGGATAAGAGAGGCAGAAAGGGAACTAGATTAATTACAAAATTCTTATAGGGCGCTATTCCACACAAACTAATCTGAAAATGTCAAAAAGACAAGAACTAAAGGTTTATAACATTTAATTAATCTTAATGAATTGTGAAGAGTTGAATAGATATTGGTTTGGATTATTTATTGTCTTTATCAGCAAAAAGGTAGACAAAAATGTCAATTTAAACTCTAAAATCAACTGATTGTTTAATGGCTTTTTCAAACAATTAACCAATCAGATTTAAACCTTTCGCCTCTATTGAGACAATCCATTCCCAGAAACTTTCATCATAATACTACTAGGATATTTTCTAAGCAATTTTCATTGTTAGAGTTTAGTTTCAATGTTTCATCTTATTTTATTTCTATTTAAATTTTATATAATAATTTTAATGTTCATTTTTCACGGTTATTAGATAGATAATAAAATTAAGTAACTAATGACATTTCTATTTTTGGTGAATTAGTTACACATAAAACTTTTGCTAAAGTATGTTAAAATGAAAAATAGCTTTACGAAATTGTGTTCAAAAAATTATTAAAATTAAACTTATAGAATAGACATCCAATGAAGGTGGTACCACTCATTGGTGCTGAAGGAATCTGAAGTAACATTTCTAAAAAGCCAATAGAGTTCACCAACATCGAGAACTTTGAAAATTCAATAAACACTTTAACTCAAATTATGGAAAACTGATCAAAAACTGTTTGCAGTAATGATTAATCAGTAGTGATTAAATATTATAACTAGTATACTAACTACCTTACTATAATTATTGCTATTATGTCATTATAATTACTTCAAATTTTGTTATTTTGTTAAAAATTTCGTTATTTTAGATAAATTGGTTGTCTTTTTGTTCCTTTTAAACAAATTTTATATTTACGAAGCAATTGCAACAAAAAAGGTTGTCCACTCTTGTCCACTATTGGATAGTTGAACAATTCTAATTTCTACATAATTTAATTTACGCAATAATAATTATTCTAAATTTTAATTATTAACATTTTCAAATTTCCACAATTATTCATTATTAAATTTATTTAATTTGAAAAATAATTTCTTATTGTTTAAATCGAATCACTTAAATAATAAATGTAAAACAAAATTAATTGGATTGTTTCGTGATTGTTTTTCATAATTGAAAAATATTTTTCTTTTATGGTTTCAAAAATTAAATTGAAAAAAAATTAATGGCAATAAATGTTTGATTATGTAGGCAAAATCAAATAATTATATTTCAATTGAAACAAAAAATTAAAAAATATCAGTAATTGTTGAAACATCAGTGTATAAATATTATTAATTTGTTCAAAATTACTTTTTCTATAAATAAGCATATTTAAGGAATAAAAATTTAAAATTGCAAATGATTTTAAAATTTGAAAGTAATGTCTAATGGCAGACTAATTTGGTTGTTATTTGCACAAGATTTTGCTGAGATATTTAAGTTCCCCATAATACGATTTCTGAATAGTTATCAAGGTATAATTAATACTATCTTAATAAATCAGTATTATTTAAAGAAATTTCTACACCTGGTTTCAGTTCATTAAAAACTGCTATAAAAAATCAATAATGTTATAATATAGGGGCATACATACTTACCCGCGTCTGCATGTAATTTGTGCAACTTAATAAAAACTTATATTATAGGAAGGAAGGAATTTGAAGAAAATTTTTGTTAACATAAAAACATAATATATACTAAATAATGCATGCAAACTTTCAAAATGTAGAAGTGTTCAGTTCAATTAAAACTCTATGTAAAACTATTTTTAGTAACTTTTTAGACATTTTTTTAAAAATTAAAGCCGAAAATTTTTGAAAAAAATACCAATAACTCTATTTTGAGTTGTAGAGAAAATTAAGAAATAATTTCGTAAGATTTTTCATGAAATTCAATCAATTTAATATTTTTACAACATTTCATATATCTCAAAAATATCCATCGAAACTCTAGGTTTTTGAGGAAATGAAGAAATAACAATGTAACATTTAACTTGTACTTAAAACAAATTGATTTTTACCTCATTTACAATTACCTAGGAGCAGTGGAACCAGAACCTTCAAATGAGGAGTTAAAAAAAAGGAAAACATAAGTTTTCCGATAACTTAAGTTTAAAAAATTATATTTTAAAGTATAAAAAATCCAAATCATTAATACCATTGAAAATGGGGAAAATTTTTATAAATTTGGGAAATTAACGGAAATTTCCTAAACCTCATAAAATCAATAATTAAAAAATCAATACCAAAAATTTGGATTTGTGAAAAGGTAAAAAAGATGGCAGCCAAAACGAATTTCCAAGGAACAGAGAAATAGTTTATTCGAATATAGAAACTTTTTAATAATAAATTTTAGTTTTCAATTAATCTGACTTGAATTTATTCGAAAATAATTCCATTAATTTACGTAAATTGGCATAAATTCCTAAAAAAAACCCAAAGAAAATTAATAAAAGTAAATTTAAAATACACGTTGATGAAAAGTATTATTTAAGAGCTTGAATAATGATCTTATAAATATACGAGATCACTATCCAAGCCTTAAAATATAATTTATTAAAAAATTTACCTGTCAATCATTTGAAAAATGGCTAATTCATAAACTTAATAATAATTGTAGTTGGATGTTCATAATATAGGGGCATAAAAGTTTTTAATGAACTGAATCAGGTGTATTTAATAATATTCAATTTTTAGCATAAATAACAAATAAAATCAAATAATTCTCTCACTTAACTTCTGTAATTTTTCATCTAAATTTTAGTTAATTAAAATATTTCATTGATTTGTAAAATTAATAATGGATTATTTTACAATATTGTGATCACTCAATGGAGCGAATGTCTTGGTATTATAGTCTATGCCATAGACTCTATGGCATTTGCTAGCAGTAAAATATTAAAAAAATTTAGCATTTAATATTTCAGAAGTTATAGTACTTTTAATTATCAGTAACTAATTATTAAAATTAATTTATATATCAATAATAGCATTAGAGCAGAATAGAAGCATTAGAAACGGTATATGCATAAATAATAAAAATGGGGGAAAATATCAAAATTTGAAAAAAGAACCCTGAAAATTTGTATATTTCAAACACATCAGTTTAATAATATAGTACAATAATCACAAGATGTAATATTTATGCAGGATATATAATATAAATCCTAACCAAAATTCAGTCAATGTATATAATTGGTAAAAATACCCATTTAATGATAAACTTAGGAATTTGATTGTAAAAAATTAATCTATAATAGATCAAGAAATACATCCTTCCAATATCGGTATTTCTTTTTCAACTTCATATTTTATTCTTAGGCTTTCATGAAAAAATAAGGCTTTTTTGAAAATATCAATGTTTATTGGTTTATGGTCAGAAATGTCGTTGCTGATTTGCCATATCCTGTCAAAGGTCGCTTCATTGTCATTTGGACAAATTGTTTTGAATAAACTCTTTACCTGTAACATACAATAATCTATTCAAATATAGTTTATTTACATTTGAATACGTTGTCAAGTAGCAACAATTAATATATCACATATCAAAATTAAAAATATAAGTCTAAAACAAATAATTTATAAGATAATATTAACATAATCCAATTAAACTAACACAAATATATTTATAAATCACAGTAATAAAGGAAAAAACTATATATATATATATATAGGTTACATCATTTAATCATGTAATATTCTATATCCTGAGAAATTTTGCTTGGGGCCGCACTGCACCATCTATATCATGGGTGGGAAAACTGATTACTGGTATGATCGACTTTAACTTTTCTTATTTATGCGCGATCGACTTACAAAAATGGGTTAAATTAAAAACAAATAAAAATTTAATTAACGTCTTTATAAATAATAATATATTAAATAGATACATTGTGCTTACTATTTTGAATAATATAGATATACCCTATTGATAAATATATTGTGCAACATACTTTATTGATAAAACCTTTGTATTAATTTTTTGATGTAGATGTGTGACATTCCATTTCATCAACGAGTCTTGTAAAATTACTTTTGTAATCACTAATACACAATCGAATAGATTTCATTAAGTGGTCACCAGTCAGAGAACTCCTAAATTGTGATTTGATGTTTTTTATTTGAGAAAACGCTGCTTCACATAGATAAGTGGAACCAAAAAATCCAAATATCCTCAAATATCCAAAAATTATTTTCATTTGAATGTGATTTCAGAATTATATCTGATTTTAATGTTAAAATTTCTATTTCTAGATTCGATGAATAAAATTGAAAGGAATTCAGTTATATTTGATGAAATATTATCGTTATCGATTTCTCCAAAAGGAAATGAAATAAATTGACAACTCGGTTGAAGATTATCGTTTCTCAAATTCTAAATTAAAATTGTCCAGTTCAAAACAAAATATTTAAATATTACATTCCCCAGGAAGTTTAATATGTTTCTTTAAGTATGGAAAAAGTTTAAAATTTTACAATTTTAATTGTGAGGCAAAAAGTTTTAATTTTGCTTTAATAGCATTTACCGAACTGACCAACTCAATAATAATTTTTCCTTGTAATAGCAAATTAACATAGCATAATCTTCAATGTTGAAGTTCTCTGGTATTATACTGTTTGATTGAAGGTGAACAATTGCAGACTTAATAGATTCTATATGGTTTTTATCATTATTTGATGCTATTTCTATATCAAATCCACATTTTTTGAAACAATTTTGTATGGCTGAACAGTTCATATCCTTCCAGATTGATCCGATAAAATCAATTGCTTGTTTGACATTTATTTTTTCAATATTTTTACGTTAAACTTCACATTAAAGATTCTCCAGAATTCTTCTAACCATCACCGATCAATATTTTAGTTTGAAATTTGCAATTATGTCTTGATACATTGGTTGAAGCTTTGAAGTACAATTTGGAGGAAAAAACACAACTTTTACATAAAACAAATAAAGGCCTTAATTGATGTTCATTTAAAAGAGTGTTCAATTAAGCAATTAATTTATATATTAAAATTACCTGAACCAACCAATTAAGGTAATATATGTTCAATTAGAGAGATTGATCATTTATCCGAGGTTCAATTAAACGAGTTTTACTGTATTTGGTAAATTTTAAAAAGATATGTTAGGTTTTATGAAAACGACACAAGGTTTACTCTGTTTATTTAGCTAACCGTTTTAACTCTGTTGGTGACTATAAATCGCCATAATGTACTATATATCTAAAAAAAGTCCAGATACTTATTTGTGTAAATCTAAACACGATTTATCAGTATGCAAAGTCATTGCTGCCAACAGAGTTACAAAGATATTTACCATGTCGACATATTGTCGCCAAAGGAGTACAAAGGATTAAAATATAAAATCCAATCCTTTATTCAATATTAAAAAATTGTTATTCAAAACAATTATAATTTAAATATGTTGAGGGATTCAATGACAATTCTACTTAAAAACTAGTTTTGAAACTATTTGGTTTTTATCAGTACTACGAAAGACATTTTCACATTGAGATCTAACTCATTAGTAGCGTTTTTTATTATAGGAATTTTGTGGAAAAAGTTAGAATTCAAAAATTAAATAAATATTATTATTAAATAAATTATTGATTTATATGTGTATGTAACATAAAATACAAAAAAATAAGGTTTAGCAAAATTATTTTAAAACTATAAAAAACAACAATAGAAAAAATCATTTCTGTTGAATTCATGTGCAATTTCCCGTCTTATATTTACTTTTCTTTCTCCCAATTAATATAATATCGTTTATCAATTTCATTTTTTATCTCATAATTGTGGGCCACTTTGAAAATGGATTATAATTCCACGGATAGGCAATAGGAGGGGGTAGGACCACTGGCCCCGGGTTCAGAAATTTTGGGCCCCAGATCTTGAAAATTTCATTTGAAGAAAAATGTTTTAGAAAATAAAATAAATTTTTTAAAATGCAATGATTTGAAAATTGACTAATGATATAAGTCTTTTCCTCATATATCGATCTAACGTGTTTTTACATAAATTAGGTTAATCTAAGATTAGGAGTTTGTCATTTACGATCGCAAAATCGTTATGAAAATCTATGAATAACATAACAGTTATTTTAGAAGTATGATTCAAGATGTTTGTATATTAATGATATCTCATGCGAGTTGGGAAAAGTTGGGGACCATAATTTAAACTCAACTAATGTGGAATTCGAAAGAAAATTTTAAATTTCATTACAATTTAATAATATGTAGTAAAACCGGCTTAAAATGTTTCAAAAACTTCCAGTTGAAATTTAAAATTTAAAATTGTCGGTACTAAACTGAATAAAAGTTTTTTTACATTGTTTGTGCTTCAATTTGTGTCTCAATTTTAACCATAAAAAGTGATCGAAAGGTATGTAATATTTTTTTTCATTTAAAATTTATCTCTTTATTTAATTAATATTAATTTTATATGAAAAGACACAATAGTGGAGCAGCAAAACGAAAAGACGTAAAGAAGCAATCGATAAATCTTATAAAATCACCTCAATTTTAAAGAAAACAAGCCAACACGATGACGATGATTCTTTTAAATCAAATTTAAAACGTATTAAGAATTTATTGAGATCTACAATGACACAAGAGCGGCTAAACCTCAATTTTAGTGAAATAATTGATAAATTTTCTATTTCAACACCTCGAAAATCTTTAATATAATAGAATTTGCTTTTATATTGTTTTGTTGCTAACTATTTTTTTATTTTTCATTAAAAAAGGGCCCAAAAAACAAATTTAGCACCTGGCCCTACACTGTTCCTACAAGGCCCTGCTCACGTGCAATATATATATATATATATATATATATATATATATATATGCAACTAAAGGGGTTGAAAATTTTAAACAGAATAAATAATTATTATGGTTTTCAATTATTATTCATAAATTAACAACATAACAGTTAAACATAAATATATATTATTTCAATAAGTATATTAGGTGATTGCAAAATTTCGTGCCCGATATTCATAGATGACAGAAGCATTCATTTTTGACTGCTGTTATTTATTATATAATAATATTATTTACTGGCAGTAATTTACATGTGCAGTGAGTAAACATAACCATAAAAATAAAGTTAATTTGAATTAATTTGCGTGCAGAGTCAGTATTCAAAATGGAAAACGATAATTTCATTTGTGTCATGTTATGTTATATAAATTTAAAAAACGGAGTGAGTATTGGAACTGTAAACAAAAACATTTAAGTCGTTTGTTTGGATTGTGTTCCAGATCTAAGAACAGTTTAAAAGTGGTTAGGTCGATTTCGAAATGATGACTTCAATTTAAACGATCAACTTCATCCGTTCGACCTTCTGGCATTAATAATGACTGTATTCGTGATTTGGTGAATAGTAATCCAAGTACTTCGACTGAAGAGATTACTGAGAAGTTAAATGTTGACAAAGCAAAGTATTTTGCCATTATGAAAATTATGGTCATACTTAGAAACTCGATTTATCAGTTCCGAACATTATGACAAAACGGAACAAACTGAAAAGTGTTTCTACTGTCATTTATCTTCTTGTCCGTTAACAACAAGAACCTTTCATTGGATCGAGTGATAACTGGAGATGAAAAATGGACCACAACATAAAAAGAAAAAGAAGCTGAAAGCATGGGAGTGAATGTGAACGACAGAATCTTTGGAAAAAGCTGAATTATTGCATTGAATCAATGTTTTGTTATGTGTCTGGTGGTATTGCAGAGGAATATTTTATTTTGAGCTTCTTCGACGTAGCAAAACAATAACAGCGGAGAAGTGTTGCCAGAAACTCAAAAAGGAAATCCAAGCAAAATGTCCAAGTTTGGTTAATCAAAAAAGCATCATCTTCCACAACGACAACGCTGAACCACATATCGCTCAACAGAAACGGCAAAAACTTAGGGAGCTAAAATGTGAAATCATCGATCCCCGCCCTATTCCCTTGATTTTTCTGCTTCAGATTTTCATCTTTTTGTTTTCTTCAAAATAATTTGAATGGCAAAAAAATTTATTCCGAGCAAAAGGTCAAAAACTAACTTACGACTTTCTTTGAAGATAAATCACCCAGTTTCTACAAAGTAAAAATTCAAAAACTTGTAGAACGTTGAAAGACAGTTATAGAAAATCTAGAGGAATACATTATTTATTACTAAAAAAGTTTTCCACGCAAATGTGTTTTATTTAATTTAAAATCGGGCAAGACTTTATGCAATCACTTAATAATAATAGCAATCAATAAAATAATCGAATATTTAATCAGTGAGATATTTGTTTGTCTTTTCTTTCACTTAACTTTTTCAATTCTTTTTCAATACTTGTATTTGCATATCGTTATTGATATTGCATGTTTTCATCACGATTGCACCGCATAAAGTCATAACAATATCACAAAATAGTTTTGTGAAAACGTGTTGAATTAGCAGGACACAAAATTATACAAAACAAGCCGCATGCGGCTTACTTGTTCAACATTTCTCCGGTGTTTAGAAACAACAGTTTAAATAGCTAAAACCTACTTTCCAAAAAAGGGTTTCTAGTGTCGCTAAAACTTACTTTACTTTTTCATTTCTGTGTTCAAACATAAAATATATGAATTTAAAGAGAAAATATTTTTTTAAACTTGATTAAAAGCGGTAAACTTTGAATTTTTGTTTGAGAAAATCCAAAAACCTCCAGGCTATAAAATGAAATTTAATTATTAGCTAGAATAATATATAATCTGACAATAAGTTGAAGTATAATTTATAAAATATTGAAAATCAACCTCTTCTTTTGATCGAGGAATTAATAGATCCATTTCAGTTATTCCGTGTTTTGTCATGATACTTGGATTAACGACACATCGAGCACCCCCTTCATCACCATAACAAGTTTTGTCTGTTGCTTTTCTAATCTAAAATGAAAATAAAAACAATGACCAAAATCAAATAAAAATCACAATAAAAATATCAGTTGAAATAAGATTGCAATTATTAATTTTTGAAAAAAATAACAATTAATTTCAAATCAAGTTCTATTTTTCAATGAATAAATTTTTAATCGATTTTTTAAAAATTTCTAATGACAATTTTAATAATTAAATAATTTTTAAATTTAAAATTTTCCTGCTATTAATAGCAATGGATCATTTCGTACAATAAAACAACTAATATCTCTAATTTAAAAGACCAAATGTATGGAAATAATCAAATTTCTGTTATTCCCCACCTTGATTTAATTGGAAAGAATGAAATTTTTGCACAAAATCTGGTAATAAAAAGTTGAAGTACATTTTTTTAAAAATCTTGAAAACCAACTTCTTTAATAATTTTTTAAATTTTTATTCATCTTGCTAGAGCAGAAAAAGCTTGAAAACTTTTGAAGTTTCTATTTTTGGAAAATAATAGATTTTTGAAATATACATATAAACTTACCACGTATTGTATTTCAAATTATCATTTAAACAAAAATTCAAAATATTTTCTTTGTAAACTTTCATTCACATTTTATAATATATAATACAAATATTAGAAAATTTGAAATATATTAAAAGTTACAGTCATTTCAAAAGTTACACAAAAACCATTTTTAACCCTTTAACGGTTATGCTGATTATAGTCGGTTTGAACTATTGAATACTATATGATAGACCCGAATGAAATTGTCTAATTAAGTCTTCTTTCAAAACTGAGTGTTTGAATTGATTTATAAAATAATTTTTCAAAATCTGTTAATTTGTTATTTTTTAACAATGATCTATATTTCAAATTTTTCTATATTTATTTCTCGTTTGGTCAAATGAGCTATATTTTATTTTATATTTAACACGAATTTAAATACTTTTTCAAGTTTGTAAAAAGATTTGTGTTCATCAATATTCTAAAAAATAACTGAAAAAAGATTCAAAAACAATTGTGATTAAAGTATTTTTGATAAATATTAATGAACCAATAGCCGCTCCTACGGCACGTGCGCTTATATTTGATTTGATGTATCTAGTTAGATAGAAAAAATATTGATCAATACTCAAAAACTAAATAATGATAAATGAAATTATAAAAACATCAAAAAGTTAAAAACTTTTTTTAGATTTCACAGAAGCATTTGGTAATTTGTGAAACATCATTCAGGTAAATATCGAGATAGATATCGATGATAATCTCCTTTCATTTCCAAGAAAGCATTGAAATTTCACCTCGATTCAGCCAATATATTTACCTTAGTAGGGTTTCTTTTTTTATTTTAAGAAAAAATAAAGAGCAACAGAAAATAATCGAAATTAATAATCCACTTTATAAATTAAAAATTTAAATTAATTTAAAATTATATTTTTAAAAACTTAAATAATAATCTCGGTTTCCTATAATTTCATATTATTTATAGTTGCAAAGCTAATTAAATTCATTATGAACATAAACTTTACCTTGGGGATTGGAAGGTCAGTACGAACAGTAGATGCTCCCAAAGCAGGGAAAACCTTTCCCATTAATACTCCACCGCCATTATACATTGAATTACTCGTTGTCCAATTTCCGATTTCTCTTTCAACTTCTCTCTGAAGACGATTCTGAATATTCCAATCAGCTAAGTTGCTTTCACATGGATCCCCAGAATAAGAATCTAATATTCAAAGAAGAATAAATTAAAATATATTAAGTAATTAAAGCTGTTGACAGTATATATATAATATCACTGTCCACATACAAAATGCATCCGTAATTGACACAGAATTTTATTATAAAAAAATAAACACAAATAAATACAAACGATGGTCAAATATGGGAGGGATATAATATATCCCTGAAAACAGAGAAGCTGAGGCTCGCCTGAAAGGTTGTTATTTGTCTCTTCAGAGAAAGTTCGCAGATAACAAATTCAGTTAATATTAAATAGAGAAAAAGTTATTCTTTCTTTAACTCAGTCTTATAGTGTTTCACAATGATACATTGTCCTTAATACGATGAAGATGTATACTATTTTGAATTAATAAATTTCTCTTTTATAGATGTTTTTGGTAAAAAAAAATATTTACTCTAGACAAAAAATTGATTCAGAGAAAAATCGGTCCCAAATTGTTTGGAAATCAACACTCCAATGGACCTATATTTATTGAACTGTGAAATTATAAAATATCAAACAATATAATTAACATTAAAAAACAAAATAAAGAGAAACATGTATGTAACTTGATTTGAAAAAACTGAATTGAAAGATGAATAATTTAAAAATTTAAAGACTGATATTTGAAAATATTATTTTTCTTACAGAAATATTTGCATAAATCATCAAAACTGATAAAAAGTTTTTAAAATGTCCGATTGCACATTATTCACTTTGACAGATGAAATTTGACATTGTGTTGGGGTTAACAA
This sequence comes from Schmidtea mediterranea, assembly GCA_022537955.1. Lineage (NCBI taxonomy): Eukaryota > Metazoa > Platyhelminthes > Tricladida > Dugesiidae > Schmidtea > Schmidtea mediterranea. The sequence goes on from CM039681.1 coordinate 112,914,041, forward strand.
AATTCACAAAAGTAAAATGGAAAATCAATAAAAACATTGATATTCGAAATAATACTAAAGAAGGCATAGATATATAAAAAACGTGGTAAACGTCTAATAATAATTGATAAACTGAATATTGTTAATGATTTCATCGCATAAAAATTATCAATGCATAAATAATTGGATCAATAAAATTTAAATTTGATATCAATCGATTATGATAATTATGATTACTTATATTAGTAAGTAACTAATCCTTGTATTATACATAGCCTGATTGATTTTTATTCAAGATTAACTATATATTGAAATAAATCAAATTTTTAAAAAATCAATAAAAGAACACAATAAAATCTATACTTACAATCAGGCTCAATCTTATCAAAATCCATTCGTTCTTGCCAGTTAAAGCTGTCAGTAAATAATCTCCAGTTTATTTTGTTGTCTTCGTGACAAATATCAAATACTTGCTCCATCAATTGAGGATCAACTGGCAAATCGAATTGTTGACAAAGTAATCGGACTTGCTCCTCCGTTAAATAACCCGTATTTTCCTAAATGAAAATTATAAATATAACAATTTCCTGTTTCTCTTATATTTTTGTTTAAATAGGATTATGTTAAACATGCAAATTTTCACAGAGATTAAATAATCGACCAGTTTCATTATTGTTTTTAATAACAAGATTTAGCGATCTTTTTAAAAAACTTTAAGATTTTTTTTGATAAAATAATTAAGTCAATTAATTTTGATATTTTAAAGTTTTATTCATCATTTTTGTGCCAAAATTTTGAAAAAATTAAATATCCAAGTTACTTAATTTCAATTAAAAATTTAAAAAAACCTTTGAATAAAACCTGAAAAATTAATTGCTTTTAATGTATAAAGAAGAAAATTGTTATCAGACAAATAATAAAGTTTGAGTAAAGCCTTCTATTATACAGTTTGTATGTTTATGTGGATCAAATGAAGAATCATAAAAGTGATGTCTCTCATAAAATACATATCAATTCCAGAAGGATACAATAATCATGATTCTTGAGAATTTCAAGAGAATTTAACATTATTATTATTATTATTATTATTATTATTATTTTTTTTTTATTATTATTTTTATTATTATTATTGTTATTATTTATTATTATTTTTAATATTATTATTATTATGATTTTTTTATTATTATTATTATTGTTAATTTTATTTTTATTATTATTATTATTATTGTTATTATTATTTATTATTATTACTTTTTATTTTTAATATTATTATTATTATTATTATTATTTTTAAATAATTAAATAAATTTGGCAACGATTTAAATAAAAGATAACGCCAATAAAAAACTCTTCGTACGATATATTTCGGCAGCATAACTGTCATATTCAGGTACACAAAACCAACTAAAAATATTATGAATTAACATTTAATTTAAACAAATTATTTTTTTTATATTAATTTAATTTTGTAAGAAATAAACATTTAAAAAATATATTCAAATACTTTTAACTAATTTAAAATGTTATTTATATAAATATTATAATTTTTTATCTATATTATAATTTTAAAAAATAATGTAATTTAAAAATTAAATTATTTTAATAATATTAAAAAAGTTTTTTTAAAAATTATTTAAATTATTTAAAAACACTCAAAACATTCGTAGTCACAGCACTTTGCACATTAATATTTGGATCCAATGACCTTATCAGCAATGCTTCACATATCACGCGTTCCCAATAATTATTAAAACTTTTCAACAAAATTCTAAAATCAGACATTCCTATATCACTTTTACAGCCTCTATTGTGCTCACTAATATTGGTGAAACTCTTCAATCGACAATGCTCTAGAACTCGAGTACAGAGATGACGGCAAGTCTCTCCAATGTATGCGGCATTACACCCATTACATGTAAATTGATAAACGAGATCAGAACACAATCCAACCGGAGTTTTTGATTTATTAATAAACATATTGTGTACCTTACACGAATTAGAGACGATCTTATACTCTAAATTTCCCATCTGTTTACTTAACTTTCTTTTATAATTTGTAAAACCTTCAGAGTACGGCAATACTAACAAATATTTAGGCTCATTATTCCTATATTCATTTTTACTATTATTTAAATCAACACTCAATTTACACTCATTTGTCAAATTATACTCAGACTTTCCAAAACATGGATCCTTAGGATTTTTAATCAACTTTTCAACGGTCTCTTTTATCATCAACAATAAAAATGATTTAGAATTTATTATTATTATTATTATTATTATTATTATTATTATTATTATTATTATTATTATTATTATTCATTAATTATTATTTTTAAAATAAACTAACTGGATCAAGTAATTGACAAGCATCTTTTAAATCTTTATAATGACTATAGTGCAAAGCTCTAAGATGACATCTAATGGCTCCCATAACCGCTCGTTTTCTGTTTGGCCCCGTGTTGAAATAATAAGGTATACGCCCTTGCACTAAATCTTCTACTTTATACAAATCGGGATTAGACCTTGTTCCAAACACATGATTAGGCCCAAGATTCATAGTGTCTTTCATCCTAAACAATAATAAAATCAGAAATTAGACATCCATCCATACGGATCTAGAGGCAACCCAATTTGTGGAGTATACTTTTCCCTAAAATCATCGAGTCGTTTATCAATTAATGGTGTTATCTTTTCGTTTGCTAAATCAGTATGCCATCGCATACAAGCTTTTGTTAATAAACCTTCACGATTACAAGGCGTTGGTATTCCAAAATAATCTAGCTTCTGGAAGCTAGAAAAGTAAAAACATATGTCAAAAATATAAAATCAGAATAATAAAAATTAGCGTAGAAAACAGTATATCATATCTATGTAAAACCTGCAGAAAGACATGGTGATAAACATGGCAATGATTTAACCATTAAAAAGTGCCACTCAAATACACGTTTTACGATACATTTCATCAGTTTTCCTGTCATTGCCTGGATAGATATTAAAAGTTATAGATATTAAATTAAATTAATTAAATGTTAAAATAATTTAAAATTTAAAATTAATTAAAATTAAATTTTTAATTTGAACAATCATCAAGAAATATAAAAGAAAAATATTTTTATTATAATTTCAAAACTTTGATATTCTGAATTTGTTCCCCAATCACTGTTCTAGATTCAGAAGATTTCACATGTTTGTCTTTAGATTTCCTTGATCTAACTTCCATTTCTGAATTTGTGTTTTCACCTTTTAATGATTGCCATTTATCACTAACTGGTCCTGTAGTGGTTTGTGATTCATCGTATACATTATGACTATGTCCATGGTCGCCTTTAACTAACTTCACGAACTTTTCCACCATTAAAAAAGACATTATTCCTGCAACAACCCATAAGCCAATGGTCGTGAAGCGCCTCCATACCGTGTTCATAAGCATGACTATGTCCATGACCATGCTCATGACTATGTCCATGTTTATGATCATGAGAATCACTATGATCATGAGGATCAATAGAATGTGGGATTAAATGAAGAAATGCATCTCCTAGAAGACCACCGGCTGCAAAGGCAAGGAGAATGTTTAATAAATCACGATGATTTTTTAAATCTGGTATAAGAAAAATGACCAACAATGGCGCAGCACTGACTAACATAGTAGCGGACAAACTATAAAGCCAAAGATCTGAGAACATATTTGTGAACTTGTAAACTTTATTTTATCTTTAATATCTTGAAATGAACTGTGTGCCGAAATATTTTGCAACAATGAAATGATAAAAATAAACCCAAAGAATATTTTCATTAAAACTATAGACAAAGAATTTCTTATTAATTATTTTCTTATAAAATTTGCAACGTTCATTTATAATAACCTTAATTATTCAAAGAATACATAATACATTAAGTGATATCCAGTACATTTCCCAATAGTATACTAGTTTCGAGCTAATAGCTCTCATCAGTACTATGCGGGAGGTGCTCAGATTTTTTTTCGCATTAGATAATATGCCCATGTAATCGATTTTAAAAAAGCTACATTTATTTTCATTACGAAAAAAGATAAAAAAAAATTCTCCGCCACACTTATGTAGCTCAATGAGTTACATAGAATTTATTTAAATTCTTTAGTCAGAATAGAAATAAATAAAATTTTCCTTTTAGACAAAAACATTTTATGGTTTAAACTGATAAAAATAATTTTAAAAAAATGAAGAAAGTTTGACTATTTAAAATATTCGATTGTGTTAGACATTAGCACACTAACGAACCTAACATATTTTTGAAATAAAATTTTCTGAAATTTTAGAGGAAATAAATAAAAAATGTTCAAAATTTTTCCCATGTTTACAAACAAAATATTAAAAATTAAATAGAAATAAAAATGTTACTTTGGATTGGCTGAATATCCTCGTTTGGCTTGCTCGCCGGGATAAAATCTTTTATGTGTTCTGAGATAGGTGTCATGATCAAATTTGTCTTTCGCGTGCAATTCTGCGTATTCTATCTCTGGATTAATAAGTTCCTTCGCATTACCATCTTGTTGAAATAAATAAATAAATAAATAAATAAATAATATAGATTTCATATCTTTTCATTTTTAGATCCTTATAATTCTTATCGCTTCAAGATTCACAAAAACTTTAAAAGAAACCGTATACGTACAAAATTTAAAAAAATTGTTTTAAATATAAAGAAAACACAAATAACACACTTACAAAAAGGAATTACAATATGTACGATACAGCATTTTCTGCATATAATAATGTTGGATATTCTAAAATCTGGCAATAGGACTTGACTAACAGAAAACATACTAATATAATCCTCTATTATAAAATCTGGTGAAAAAAACAATTTCTGGCTAAAGGCATTTTATTATATCCAAAAGTTACTGTAAATTTATAAATATTTATTTTTTTAAATGACATTTAAATATTTTCGGAATATCTATCTATTTATCTATCTGTCTATCTATCTATCTATCTGTCTATCTATCTATCTATCTATCTATCTATCTATCTATCTATCTATCTATCTATCTAAGGGCAATTCCTTCTGATTGTACGCGTGCAACAGTACAAATATATTACTGGCAACAGAGATTAGTTTAATTTTATTTCATTAAGGAATTTCAATAACATTTAACTACTCTCTATAGTCAGTAATACATATTTAATTATTATAAAATTATATCTCAAACCTGACTTTGAAAACTATATCCGATGCATTAAAATATTTGAAGCCAAAAAATCTGGATTAAGCAGCTGTCGAAATTAAAGATGAAGAAAATAAGAATGCGATAAGAGAAAATGTCTTAAGTAAACTTTAGAAAGCCGGGCCACTTGAAAAACTTTAACAATTCAAATTAATATTTTCGAAAAACAATGTTATGAAAATCTTAAACTGTCACACTATAATGCGATCAAACAAAACACAAAAATTGCACTTCTTTTGCACCCAAAAATCAACATTGTTGGAGGTTCAAAAAGAGCACTCTTGTTAAAAATGCTCAGAATATAGTCAAAAATAAAAAGTGCCTCTGAATATAATCAAAAATGCACACTGCACTCAAAAATCAATATTACACTTTAAAATTTTTGCGCGAAATTTAAAATAAATTGTGTTATATATTATCACTTCCTAGGAATAGGGGCACGATAACTCATAGTGAGCCAGTGAGCTCACTATTATGTATCTTCGCTGTATGTATTAGGATAATTACTTTGTTTTTCAATTTAAATAGCTATACTGCTTTGTCCGTACCATTTTGTCTGTACCATTTTGTCCTATACCCTTTTGTCATATACCATTTTGTCCATATACCATTTTGTCAGTACCATATTTTTATATACCATTTTGCTTGGCCACCGGCAAAACAGATGTAGCCAAAAAATCAACAGGCACAACTGATCAAAGTTCAAAAATAGTATTCCAAAAAATATTGAAGTAGAGGTAGAAAACTATTTACAGGAAATTCTGAAATGAGATCGTAATAAAACTTTCCAGATGAAGTGGTATAAAAAGAAAAATGAATATATAAAAAATATGCATTGATTACAAAGCTTTAAATACAAGGAACAATATTCCCAATACCAATCAGCGTATAAATATTTGACTTAATAGAAGATGGGAAACATTTGAATTTTTAGACAAACCGAAAAATGTTAACATTTCACAATTATTATTCGAATAAATCAGAGAATTTAAAAATAAAATGCACAATTTTATTCAGATTTTTATTTCTATTGAATAAATTTCTTGCAAATTTGGTGATTGTTTGAAACCAGCTGTTTCTAAACTTCAGTGAAACCACTTTAAAAAAAAGGTTGAATAAAAATATTAAAAATTATTTTTTCACTTTATATTTAATACATTTATCTAAGAAAAATAAATCTATCAACAAGATAAAAAAAAATCACTGCAGTCAGTCTTAGATATGAATACTTATTTTAAATATTTTAACTAGGATATTATTAATTCGATTATGAATTATGAAATTGATTATTAAATTAATAAAACAATTGCAGTAAGCAAAAATATATTTATTTAAATAAATTACTAATTATTAAATTGATAAAGCAATTACATTATTCGTATTAGCAAAACAACTTTTAATGTGCTTAAGGTATTTAATTTTTCCAGTTTAATAAATGTACTGAACATTTATATTAAACTAGACAATAAAAACGCCTTTCCTTCACATAACATACTTTATAAGTTCTTTCATTCATAGCGGATTTGGATATTTTATCAACATGTGAAAATATTTCTAGAAGCTGTTGATTAACACGATAGAGCATTTTTCTTCTAATATACTAATGATAATGGTAATAATAATAATAATAATAATAATAATAATAATAATAATAATAATAATAATTTATTTTTAAAAAAGATAACAATGATTACTGTAGACATTTTTAATTCCAAATGCAGTTTCCCGCCAATCATACCCTTCAGGAAATGCATTAGTCGGGTCAGGTACTTGACCAAGGGGTTTCATACGTCTTGTTTCGTAAATTGATTCTAGTTTGTCATTGTATCTTTGTTGATATACAGATTTTGGAATCGGATTTACAAGATCTGACGCATCAGCCCTAGATAAGTAAAGTTGAAACCGTATTTTATCCACCATTGGAAAACAAAATATAAAGACTAAATTATCACCATGTGCAAATTAAAGATATAAAAATTGTTAAGACTCGACACGAAGACATTTAGTTAGAAACTTACTAATTCAGATAAAATTGCGAATTCGATGCATCTAAATTTCTAATAGTTTTAATTAACAATCACGTAATTTTATTTATATTAAATTTAACACATTTTTTCTTGAATATCTGAATTTACGGTTACTGTCGACGTAATTTAACTTGATTTATGACGATTGACTTTGTTAGAAGCAACTGAGATGATGAAAATAACCCTAAAATTAGAATTAGGGAACATATCATGATTTATACTGTTGGTTCCCAGAAACAATAATTATCATGGTCGCATTTATTATGTTTATATTATCTGCTATCATAATTTTTGCCAAATTCTATATACGGAAACAATAATGATGTAATAGTTATGATTTATTGATTTAATTAAATAATCTCAATAAATTCATTGGTGATTGCATGTTAATTGAAGGAAATTATGGTTTTATCAAAATTACCTCACATAAAATTCTTTCCCACTTATTATTAAAGTTCCTAAACCAGCGCACGGAGATAATTTGAAGTCTCTCCAATGTATGTGGCATTTATACACTAGATAAGAAACTAAACCTATTGCTGTTTGATATTTATTACTAAACATATTTGTTAATTTCAACACATTTTAAATACACTTGAACTAACTAAAACCTTTCGATTATGGAATAACTAACACATAAGATTTTATAGGTTTACCGTCATTAAAATAACTGCAATTTCCATTGATTTTATCAGACGCTATCAAAAGGCGATCAATCGTTTCTTTAGACAGTCTTTCTACAAAAGTCTTAGAACATGGGTTCCCAACCGGGGGTCCGTGGACCCCGTAGTGGTACGTGGAGCAGTCTTCGGGGGTACAAGAAGCGCGACCGGTAAGAAAGTTTTTTCGAATTATTATTGATAATTATTGATATTTTAATCATAGTGATTCTGTCATAGTGATTTATAAGTGACAATCAATGTAGACTATCATTGTCGCAAATCGCCAAGGATTGTAATGAATGGTGATTTTTCGAAATAATAACTGTTAAATTTATTGGAATATCCATAGACCATAATTATAAATCATAATAAGTACGTACTTAAGTAAGTATTATAAGAAAAGAACTAAGAGCCAAAATAGAATTTATATATAAAATAAACTACTACGTACCCACACTGTTTAAAATTTACACAACTACTATTACTTTATCCTATTTAAACTACATGTAAATTTCTCAGCAAATATTAACTATTTTTACTCTCAGCAGTCTTAGTTTAATATATTTTGATGAGAAATTTACATATAGTTTAAATAGGATAAAGTATATTGTGAAAAAAAAAATTGCATGGGATTTAGGGGATACGTAAGATTCCAAATTGTTACCAAAAGATACGGTTATCCGAAAAGGTTGGGAACCATTGATCTATTAGCTGGTTCCCTCTGAAGTTTTCCTCAGGATAACTGACATTTATGATTGTCGTTTAACCCGGCAAAGCGAATGATTAGAAGTATTTGGGATGAAATGTTCACAAATGTAATTCTGAAACTTTAAATGGTTAAAAGTGTGACTTTCTTCATAGAAGATGTACCTCGAATACAAATGTTTAATTGGCCATTTTTGGTAAGCAGAACTGGTGATGTGGGATGAACCAAACATTTGGTTAAGGTGCCTAACATAACGTTCATGAAAATTCAAATACAATCAATAAGCAATTGTGTAAAAGTTATCGACAAACATTTTACAATTTATCGATTGGGAAGTTATCAAAGATTAAGAAAAATTAATAACGCTTTGAACTCTAAATTTTTGATTTTGAAAAAATAATTTTAATTCCATGATAAAATTTAAATCTGATTGGAATTATGTGCGAATCTAGTGAAAGTTATTCTTTAAAATATTATGAAGGAAAATCTCATTTTCAGACTTAGAGAGTTTATCAATCAATCAATTCTAATAAATGTGTCGCTGAGTAGACCAAAACCATTCAATACTGGTTGTGATTAAGTTTATTTGGTAATCGTAGGATTTTGTGAAAACAAAAACAATTAGTTGATGAAAGCAAACTTTCCTGAAAAAATATAAATACAGATTCAAAGAATATGTCATAGAAGAAGAACTGTCAAAAAATCGACTGATTCGTGGAGATCTTGATAAAAAGTTGATTGGTGGGTTTTTTGAAGATGTTGATGAAAATGATATAGATATTGACTGTGGAAATGAGAAAGGTAATTGCATTGGAATATTGATTTTTCTGTCTCTATATGTTAACCCTTACAATTAATGTGTATGATTGGCTGTATGTTTGATTGATTATATTGATTGTGGGTCCTCGAATTCTATCATTGTTTAAATATAAAAAGTTTCTTAAAAACGCAAAAAAATTTTCAAAAACAAATCTTTTCCTCAACTTTTTTTACATAATCTTGTATGTCGCCAGTGAACACATTTTATTCACATAGGATGTCTCGGTAAAATATTAAGGATAACAAAGATATTCCTCTGACTATAGTCAGAATTGCACTTTGCACATTTCTGGAACAAACTGATTCCTGGAGATGAAAAGTGAATTCTTTACGGGAATATAAAGAGAAAGGTTTACTGCAAATCTGGAACATCTCCAGCAACTCTTACAAACCAGATATTCATAAAGACAATTCTGTTCTGTTTGTGGTGGGATCGAAAAGGACCATTGTATTACGAGTTGCTGAAATATAAAGACAAACGGTCGATGTGAATGTGTACTGCGAACAGCTCGATAAGTTAAATGCAGCTATCAATCAAAAAATGCCTGCATTGGCATCCAGAAAATGAATCTTGTTTCACCATGACAATGCTAGACCATATACTGCAATGGTGACGCAGCAAAAACTTACTTCGTTGAAATAGGAAGCTATCCGAACGGTTAACCGAAAAGGTTGGGAACCATTGCCTTAGAATATCCATATTTACCCAAAAGATAAATGAACTTGAGTATACGATTGCTAGAGTTTTCCAACATAGAAGATTGTTTAGTTCAATCAATAAATCATAACTATTATATCAAACATTGTCTCTTTACCGTTAGTCGGTAAAAAATCAAAGAATAAAGACCATGAGACCGTCCAAAAACCAGTAATTTACTAGCATTTGACTAAAACTGAACCAGCTGAGAAAATAGAATACTTTGCGAGGAATTGTTCGTTAATGTCAACAGAATCGTCTATATAGTATTTCTTATATTAGTAGAATTCTACAGTTTAGAGTCTTTGATGTTTTTATAGCCTATTAAATTTCTCACGGAACCTTAATTCTAGTCAATCCTAACCCCATTTGTAGACATTTAGAAGGAAATTTTCGATAGACCAAGCAAAATATTAACAAATTCTGGTGAATAAATGATAATTGCGCTGTGGATATCGTTGATACACATTTCCGTATAAAAGGATGATAGCCACATCTGGATTATTTACCTCCCTCTCAATAAACCAAAGTTTAACAGAATATTAGTTCAAATTTTTTCATGAAAATATTTATATGGTAATGTTTACTCTTTCGGCAACACCTTCCCATGAATCATAGTGCGAGCTCTTTCAAGTTGAGGATCATAAAATTGAGCGTGAAATGTTCTATGTTTTTCCATTGGAGTAGTAGTCCAATAACGAAGCCTCATACATGGATCAGGTGTTGGAGGCTTAAAGATATGAACATTCTCTTAACTTTAAAATATATTATTTTTAAAGCATACTTTGTCAGTTGGAAATTTTAAACAATCCGCTGCAGTTTCTCCGCTGACAAATGCCACTTTACCAGCCTAACAATTTTATAATATAAATAAAATTATAATAAGTCTAAACTGTTGGATAATCTGGAAATCGATCAGTATATTTCCCATCATAAGCTGTTTTCGGTTGAACAACATTGGAACTTTTTACAGCCATTTTGAAATCGCTACAGTTAATTTAATTAACAATCAAATTCTAAAATATTTGATTCAAAATCTGTAACTATTACTATAGTTCTAAATATTAAAACACAATATTCTGCAAATATAATTTCTAAGATGTAATTTATTTTAAATTAGAAAATTAGAATTTTTTTTCAAATCAAATTTATTTTAGTTTTTTATATTATTAATATTTTATTAAATTATTGTTGGAAAACTTTGAGAAAAAATAAAATTTTTGAAAATTTGGTGATGGATTTTTTGAATCAGCTAAATCGTCTTGATATCAAGAGTAGTAAATATATGAAACCAACTATAATTCTATATAATAATAAGCATAAATGTTATAAACTATTGTTTGATAAAATGTTTAATTGATAACTTGAAATTTATATGTATTCTTTGTAAAACATATTTACTAATCGATTTTGAAACATACAATTTTCAACTAAAGGTCGAAAAAGTATAGGTCACCTTGCACTGAAATATTTTTCAACTATTACTTACGGTTAATATTTGACGTTAGAAATATAAATAATGAATCCAGAGGTCAAATGATATTTGAACAACGATAAGATTCCAAAGTTTGTTAAACTATTATCTATACTTGGGTGCTCGTTAAAATCTTCAAATTTTTGTATTAAAATAGTGATCTTGAGTTAAATCGTTTAATATATTTTAGATTACGATTATCCTTCAAAAAACAGCAATCAACTTGACATTGACATACAATACCAGCTCAAAATGACCATAGACCATTCAAACTTATTTTATTCATTTGTATTTTACCCTTTTCACTGTCAGCAGTAATATATTTTTGAATTATTACATAAATTGTCTGGAAGATCGTGTCACGACACAAAACAATTTATGTGTCCATTACCGGCAAGTGATCGTATATTATTCCATGTATTCTGTTTGGCCAAGACTTAGTGACCATGAATTTTGCTTAAGTAAATCAAAATAAAACGCAAAAACACCAGTAAAGATTTAAAATCAAACCTTTAAACATTAAGTAAACACCCTAAAATATGAGAAAAGACATAATTAAATATAAAATCCAAAAACACAAAAGTAAAATAAAATATATATACAAAATGCACCAAGAAACGCACGAAATTTACATAAAAATAACATAATATTCCAAGTTGAAACCTTGACTGAAAATGCACGATTTATAAAACTAGAAAATTAAAAAATAAAATGAATTAAAATCGAATATTTTTAGTTTAATATATTAAATCTAAAAATTATAAAAATATATTGTCTATTTAATTTAAAGAAAAAATAAAATAAGATATAGACTGTACAAATAAATTCAAAGTCAAATTTTGTTTTAACGCACTATAAAGAACACGCAAAGTTAGTGTCACAGAATAGGTATATATACCTATTCATTTTTGTATAGTTATATCAATTTTTCTTTGAAGAAATCGAACTTGTCTCTAGCAAACTTAATTTTTAAGTGGAAAACGCTAAAAAACCTTTAGGGAAACGTAATCTCAATTCAAACATAACTTCTCAAAGCCTTATCAAACACCTTTAAACTAGGAAGTAGCAAATAAAATCAACAACTAGAGGTATGATTTAATAGACTAATCATAACTCGACCCAAATTTAGACTAATAAATTCTAATGAAACTCAACTAAACTCGCGTATAAAATTATTCAAACTCAAAATTGGACATATATCTGAAGAATTAGTAGCTAAAAGTTGATAAATAAGTTGATAAATAGTTTGAGTAATTCCAAGATGACCTATAATACTGAATTAAACATCGAAGGGCACTACATAAGTTCGGTAATGACAGATGAGTGCCAATTATAGTAGAGGACCAATTAATCCAACGATAAGGCAAATATTGACACAAATCCACATTCGACAAATAGAAGACTTCACCAATTTTGTAAATCATCCAACTCTTGTCAATGAACACCAACCATCGATGTCAATATTACTTTCAAAAAATGGAGCAATAAGAACTCGCCATTAAACTTTCTAAATAAGATACATTAGAGTTCAGAATTCCGGGAATTATAATTGATTGTCTATTATATAGAGAGCAACCATCACCTCAACCGGTCTGAGACCTAGTATGATAAATACTCCAAAGATTCAACCAATAACTCCTTAACATTAAGTCAAATCGAGACTTAGAAATAAAATCTCATCAAAAACAGATCATCATTAAATACAACAAAATCATGAATCACAATATAATTAAATAAAATCGTAATGAATTACACCAACCCGCCAAGAAATAGGAACAAAACCACCTCTTGGAGTAGGAAAGCATAGATTTAGTGTGCAGACAGAATAGGAGCTGCATAGTAGTAAATCACAAATCCATAGGGATTTCTCTCCATCCTGAATAAACCGAGCGACTGAGATAATACCACTAAATCAAATTATTATATTTAATAATATATAAATCAACGTTAACCGTATGTTCCCGCCTCATACATTCATCTAGTAACATCTGTTTCAACTATAGTAATTTGAGTTAGACAAATATTTCTAAAATCCAGTGATATAGTTCCAAAAAACAATAAGGGCTTTATTCAAGCCAACCGAATAAATAAAATGAATCCAAATAAAAAGAATCCCAGATAAAATCTCGATCAAATAGTAATAGTCGATCCACTGATTTCGTTTGATATAGAAAACCACACTATTGATCCGACGGCTGGATCCACGTGTTAAACTAAATAGGCCACAAATTCATCTGAGATATTAACAGCCAGCGTAATTAGCAGAAAAAATAATTATATGACAGTTGTAAGCACAAAAGATTATTTCACAAGATTAATTATATATAAATTTCGTATATTTTCAGGTATGAAAGCCATTCGCTCGATTTTTTAGGAATTAACGAAACTACTACAAACTAATGCAGAACTGCATACCCAACTACTCCAAATGAGTAGAGAGTTTCAAGAAATGATATCAACCTGGATGGAACCGAAGCATGCTAAGAAGATATATCAGAAGTTGAACGAAACTCAGTGGGCTGGCAGGAGGGAAGACAGCTGATACAAGCCTTACGCACCCAGATCCAGAGGTTATATCCGAGGGTAATGCTGTTACCTACCCCCTGGTATTCGCCCTAGCACAATTATCGTACCAAGAGTAGAACGGGCTGACGCAAGCAACCAAGGCATATCGACCACACTCGCGACCCTGAAGGTCTGAGTGGATTAGGCGACGCTTCAGGAAACGTTAAAGAAATTTTAGATTTAAGCTGGGAATAGTTTTGTAATTAATATTCAATAAATTTTGTGTTCTTTCATGAATAATTTTATTCAAATTCTTGGAGAATCTAATAAAAGTCGAGAAAGGTACGGAAAAGAAGGCGAATGGGCATAAACGAGCTCGTTGGATCCAGTATTTGAAGAGAAGCTCACCTTTGACGGTCTCATAGCCATTGGTTACATTACCAACGTTGCCTAGCGATGGGCAAGGATAGAAGAGCAGAATCTTTGTATTTTTGAGGTCCAACGTCATAAACCACTAACTCACCAATTCTTTTAATTTGTAGTAAGGAGCATATTTTACACGGATACCTAGGCTGGCCAGAGGTTTTCCTAGAAAATTCGTGATATTTGTAAAAAAAACCGGGACAAAAAATTCAATTCATTAGGAGAATATACACTCAACATCTTTCGATGTTCCGATAGAGCGAAAGCATGTTGGACTAACATTTCCTAGTTGGGAAGCTTAGTGGACTTATTTCAAATTTTTGACTTTATATGAGTTAAAGCTTTTAACTCATTTAAAGTAAAAAATTTTAATTCAATTAAAGGGTTCTTAAATTTCCATGTGTCGTTAAAATATTGTTCAAAGAAGCAAAATTTTAGAATTTTATTGATAGTAAAATTTTGTATTTGAATTAATAAGAATTTAGGACTTACTTATTTAAACATAATTGTAATGTAGCAATACTTATGGTACCTTATTTCTGAAAAACATAAAATTTCCTCTTCGACCAACTAGCAACATATTTTGTTGTCAGTTCCTTTTATAATTTTGGGTTGCCATTAATTTGGATTAGAGCTAGGGAATCAATTTTTCTCGGTCGGACAATTTATTGCATATTTTGCTAATTCTGGAAAACCCATTACACAGATGTTCAGCTCGGCGACCCTTAATTAATGGCTTCGTTGGTAAATAATTAAATTAATTAATTAGTTTGTTTTTGAGCTTCGGACCCTTCAATATACCTCATATCAATTTAACAGTATTTTATCTCCCCCCGAAAAATATTGATTTTTACTTTTTTCAAAATTTTAATTAATTTTAATAGATTTTGATAATTTTAAAATTTTATTATTTTTATACATGTTTTATTATAACCGCAATAAATATCATCTTGATAATTTCATACGATTATTTCTTATATGATAATGAGTTTGAGAATTTATTATTTTTTTTGATTACTTCATATGAAAGTGAATGCGCTTCCAACACATCATCAAAGTCATCGTAATGGACCTTTTCACTTATAATCGCAATCCAGCAGTGAGTAAGAGTAAAGGCATTGCAATGTACACCACTCTCAATTTCATGGCATCAAATCAAGACAACATTTTTGTTTTCTTTTTAATATTATTTTAATAAAGCTTTTGTTAATTCTTTAGTTTAAAAGATTTTGTAAAACTTTTTCACAACATTCCAATAATAAAATCAAGATGAAAGAAAATATAATTTTCTAGATTTTTAAAAATATTTAACAAAATGGACAGAAGCTGTCACTTTTTGATTTATTTTTATCTTTTTTGAGAACAATTGTATGCGATGGATTTGTTATTTTATAATTAGTGATTGAGTTTTCGATTCTTGTCATTACCATATTCACAAGTTTATCCATGGCCTCTTCAACTCGTATTCCATTCAGACCGCTCGTTTCAATATATGGTAAACTGAAATATTGCTTTAAAATATATTACTTACATTTATTTAAAATAGCTATATTAACGACAACTGAAATGAATTAAATATTTAAATAATGCTTGTCATTTAAAACAAATTTTGAATTTCATAAATTTGTATTTTAATAAATAATATCAAAAGGTAATATTTAAAATATTTAAACAAATAATTTATATATAAGCTATTTAGACTATAATCAGAATATAATTTAATGTATTACTTCATATTATGTATATAACTCACTTTTACTTGTGTTAAAAGGACCGAAAGTATTGCAATACATACATTTAAAAAAGTGTTTCAACTGCGCTATTATAAACAAAAAAGACCTTTAGCTGCCTAATTAATTTTTTACAATGAAACTGTTAAACTAACATCAGAGTATTTATATATGTATATCACTGCAGCTGGTAACTAGTTTAAATTAAATATAAACCTTTGGTTTCATTACTTATATCATTTGTCCTTATCATCATTTATCTGTAAGACCTTAGTGTTATTAGACCACTGTAAACATCATGTCAAAATTGACTGGTATATAAATCATGAATATTTGCACAAGGCAGTGAAGACGTGTATTTTGAAGGTATTTATATAGTATAAAAGTGAAAATGAGAGTATTTAAGTTCTCATTTCAATTTTAATATGTTTAAATTTATATGTTATTGCGATAAAATTTGAATTTATTTTAGATGTGAATTAAAAATAATTATATTTTTATTATATTATTCATAGATCAATAGATCTTTAGTCATTATTAACCACAAAGCTTCTAGTATTTAAAGAATCCATTAAACCAGCTCATTGAAAATAGTGTTTTATTTAAGTACAATCATATATAAAGAAATTTAAAATTTTTCTGAGGAGTTTTACAAAATTAATGATTAATGAATAAATAAGGATTTCAACATGCATTCATACATGTAATCAAAATATAATAATGGCGTAATATTAACTATTTGAAACAGCCTTTCTCAAAGTGGGCGATAACGCCCCATTGTGGGCGTTTGAGACATAGAGGGGGGCGTTAAAGGGCCCAGAAAAAAATTTGGTGCGTTGACGTGGGTTAAGAGTGCGATGGTAGATTTGTAATTTCATTTACTTTATATTTTAAATTTCACTAAAATTAAAGCCTACCTACTACACAATAACGAATAATTAGTTTATATTTCTACGCTGTATGATGGTATAAAAACTTAAAATACTTAACCTATATTTAGTTGGATAGCCCGCACGCCGTACGCAATCAAGTTGTAACAAGTTTCTGTTAAATAACGCTTTTGAAGCAATCCTATAGCAATTGTTCTGTACAATTAAAATTTATTAACATGTAATACATTTTGTATATTATACAATTAAATAATCTTTAGGGAGCGGTGGTTAAAAAAACCTTGAGAAACACTGGTTTAAAAGAACACACAGTCGTAACGAAACTTTAGAATTTAATTTTAAATATATTTATATTTAGTTAATTGAAATCACTAGACTGTGTAAATAAGTAAAACGATGCATAAAATAAACTGTTATATTTCTTAAACAATTATATTACTTAAATTCTTGTGCAACTTTTTTGGCCGCTTCTTCAGTTACTGTTCTGGGTAAATCGGCTTTATTCCCCACTAATATAATATCTGGATTATCGCAATAGGCATTTGCCTTCAGAATATTCATCCATTCTCTAATATTCAGTAGGCTTTCCTCATTTGTTAGATCAAACATTAAAACGAAGCCCATTGCATCACGAAAGAATATAGAGCAAAGGCTCCGAAATCTAAAATCATATTACACGATTTAAAAAAAAATTTAAATTAAATTAAATTAAATTATTATATTAATTCCATATTTTATATTAAATTTATTAAGTTAATCTTTTTTCTTTCCTTTTATTCTCTAAAACATGAATATATAATCTCTTTCATTTGTTTTAATTTTCCATAATTTATCGGAAAATCGATATTTAATTTCAGCAATTATTACATTGCAAATTCAATAATTTTTACAAATTTTGTCGTTTCATATATAGAATTTTTTTTAATTTGAAATTATATTTATAATAAACATTATTGGATATAAACAAAATTGAGCCTAAATATGTGTTAGTATTGCCGTACTCTGAAGGTTTTATAAATTATAAAAGAAAGTTAAGTAAACAGATGTGAAATTTAGAGTATAAGATCGTCTCTAATTCGTGTAAGGTACACAATATGTTTATTAATAAATCAAAAACTCCTGTTGGATTATGTTCTGATCTCGTTTATCAATTTACATGTAATGGGTGTAATGCCACATACATTGGAGAGACTTCCTGTCATCTGTGTACTCGAGTTCTAGAGCATTGTCGATTGAAGGGTTTCACCAATATTAGTGAGCACAATAGAGGCTATAAAAGTGAAATAGGAATGTCTGATTTTAGAATTTTGTTGAAAAGTTTTAATAATTATTGGGAACGCGTGATATGTGAAGCATTGCTGATAAGGTCTTTGGATCCAAAGATTAATGTGCAAAGTGCTGTGACTACGAATGTTTTGAGTGTTTATAAATAGGTTAAGGATGTTAAATCATGTTTATGTTTTGTTTTTTAAAAAAAAACCTTTTTTTAATATTATTAAAATAATTGAATGTGTAAATTACATTATTTTTTAAAAAAATATAATATTTATATAATTAACATTTTAAATTAGTTAAAAGTATTTGAATATATTTTAAATGCTTATTTATTACAAAATTAGATTAATATAAAAAAATAATTTGTTTAAATTAAATGTTAATTCATAATATTTTTAGTTGATTTTGTGCACCTGAAGATGACAGTTATGCTGTCGAAATATATCGTACGAAGAGTTTTTTTATTGGCGTTATCTTTTAATAAACAATTCGTTTGTATTTTATTCTAAATTAGTTTAAATCCGATTTCGTTTTCTACTATAAACAATAACTCTAAAAAAGACTGACTAAACTATGTTCAGAAAAAAATATTTTTAGGTTTATAACATAAGTTAACGTCATGGGTGCTTTTAGGGGGTTGTTGGGTAAGATAATATAAACTTTAATTAATGTGCATAATTGATTACCAATGTACAACACAAAATGATTTGAAATTATAACAATGACTTTGAGTGCTTATTGAAACGCTCAAGGAGGAATAGCACGTCTTTAATAAAATTGGAATATACGACCCACGGGTTACTACTGCTTGTTTCAACAATCAATATAATTGATTTAGTTTCTTTCTTTTTTCAAACTTAAAAATACTCAGAACACCTTAAAAATAACTTTAATAATTGATTTAAATTGTTTTTTAATTTACCACTGTTTATGTCGATAATTTTATGCCTAAATTTATCACCTCTCTATCGGTTTTCTCTCTTTAAAAATCTCCTCAAAATCTTCTCTTAAAATCTTTCTTTAGACTCCTTTTAAACTCTTATTTTAATCTAATATTTTTTGATATTATTCTCTACCCCAACGGTTCCGTACCTTTTGGTAACAATTTGGAATCTTATGTATCCCCTAAATCCCACGCAATTTTTTTATTAGATTCTCACAATATACATACTAACACTACTTTATCCTATTGAAACTATATATAAATTTCTCATCAAAATATATTAAACTAAGACTGCTGAGAGTAAAAATAGTTAATATTTGCTGAGAAATTAACATGTAGTTTAAATAGGATAAAGTAATAGTAGTTGTGTAAATTTTAAACAGTGTGGGTACGTAGTAGTTTATTTTATATATAAATTCTATTTTGGCTCTTAGTTCTTTTCTTATAATACTTACTTAAGTACGTACTTATTATGATTTATAATTATGGTCTATGGATAATATTCCAATAAATTTAACAGTTAGTGAAAAGTAGGTAATATAAAATATAGTAGTTCGAAAAATCACCATTCATTACAATCCTTGTCGATTGGCGACAATGATAGTCTACATTGATTGCTATTTATAAATCACTATGACAGAATCACTATGCTTAAAATATCAATAATTATCAATAATAATTCGAAAAAACTTTCTTACCGGCCGCGTTTCTTGTACCCGCGAGGAATGCTCCGCGTACCACTACGGAGTCCACGGACCCCCGGTTGGGAACCCATGCTCTACCATATAATGGTACGTGCTGATAATTATTTTTAGTGGAAACACATTTCCTCTAGTCATTCGTAATTATGAAAATATAACCCGTAGAGATTTACGAATATTTAATATTAAATATGTTATACATAAGATGCCAACGCTGAAAAAATTAATTGTATTGTGTGGGCCCCATTCATTGATCTGTTCAATTTTTTACGATATTCTGAAATTGTTCAGCTTCAATTAATAAATCAATAAAAAATAAATTGTATTTTGTATATTTAAATACTTTAAAATCGATAAAATAATTAAATAATAATCTATTTATTCATAACAAATCATTCCAGTTGCGTGTCTTGTAAAACTAGGATCAGATAATTTTTTATTTAAAACTGGATCACATTTTGTTTGATAAATAGATTTCACGTGGAAATAATTTTGGAAATTAAAACAACTTTTCCATTAACTCGTTCAATTATTGATTAGGTGATATCAATACAGTATATTTTGATTTAATCGGATTTTTAATTAATTAATTTAAATATAAAATTAATTTTAATTTTATAATAATAATGATTATAAAATTAAGCCAATTGTCAAATGAAAATTATTATATATTTTTATTAAAAATGTTTTCAATTTTTTCATACTATTCAAAATTTGTCAATCACAATTTAAATTTTTTAATTGGCTTTGAAAATTTTTCTATTTTTATTAAAAAAGAATAAATCAGAAGCTAAGACACATTTAATCAGTAAATTTTCTCAAATAGAAAACTAGATTTATGTATTATTATTCTTAATGGTACTTTTACAAAGTTTTTTGAATGGACTATTCTTTCCGAAAAACTTGTGGAAATTAATGTCCTAAGTCTTTGAGAATTTAAATTAACAAATCGAACGTTTTTCCCCCTATATTTTATATTATTCTGTTAAAATAAATAAGTAAGCAGTATAATAATAATATGAATAGTACTAGTGAGTGATTTTGTTAAGTCGTAGACGTAGTTATAGGCGTGTTAGGCGATGATGGGTGCTGATGGGTATGGATCAGTGCGTATCGGTGATCGTTGGTTGGTGTGTGTGTGAACTGTTTTAGAACTTTAGGTCCTAGAAGTAGGTGTGTGGAAGGTTCTAGAAGGTAGATGTGTAGTAGTTGGTAGGTGTGTGGAAGATTCTAGAAGGTAGGTGTGTGGAAGGATCTAGAAGGTAGGTGTGTGGAAGGTTCTAGAAGGTAGGTGCGTGTGCTGGTCCACAACTGCGTGACATAATAAGTGTGAATTGGTGTGTTGGTCCACAACTACGTGACATAATAAGGGTAAGATAATCGGTCTGTGATAAGTGTGCGTCCGGGTAGTGACTGACCAGTGGGCACAGTCAGTGGGCAAAGGTCAATTACTAGGTAACAACTGAGTGGACAGAGGCCAATCTACAGGTAGTAACAGCGTGGACGGAAGTCAGATATTATTTAATGTTCCAAGGGGGTTGTATTTGACGGCTCACATCCTACCTCTAATATGACAAAAAAACGAAAACCATGAATCTTTGCTTTATTTTACATCTAATAAAATGGTTTGAACGTCATTAAGACCAGTTTCAACATTAACCATTTCAAAAAAGTTGCAATACAAACATTTTAAGAGAGATGGAATGCCAAGATAAGAAAAGTTAAGAGAGTAGAAATTTGGCGTATTGAATTTATGAAAAGAGATAAACTAGTAATTTCTGAGAAGAATTTGCTTTGTTTTTGTGAAATAAATAGTATTCCATCTTAAAATTTTGTATTAAAGAATTTTACTAAGTTGTTTTGAAAATAAATAAATTATAAAATTGACTAATCTTAAAATCTTTTAAATTTAAATCAGTAATTTTTGATATAAAAAGTTTTAGAATATTAATTGTAACCAATTTTTTTATTATTATTGAAACTTAATTATAGTGACCTTGAAAAACTTGTTTTAAATTTGAATTTATACAATTACTACATCTATTATTATTATTACAATTATTATTATTATTATTATTATTATTATTATTATTATTATTATTATTATTATTATTATTATTATTATTTATCTATTAATTAAATTTTTAACACGATTTCCGTTTTTCACAATTAATTTAAAACATATAGTTTTAAAGGCTATAAATAAATTAGCAAAATCAAATTTACTAATACTTGATATAGATTGTGCCGAAAATCTTTGTCTAGTGTGCATTCAAGAATTTATTGTGATTTAAAGAAAAAAGAAATTTAATTAATGCAATATTTTTTATTTTAATTATTAAAATAAAAATAATTTCTTTAAAATATGAATTATAATCGAAAATATTTACTTGTAAATCCTTTTAAAATTTCATAAAAAAATTATTTCGATTTTCATAATTACATGTTGCAAAAGTATCAATCAATGAACACTAAAGATTTTCAAATTAATAAAATTTTTTATTAGTAAAAAAATATTTATTCTCCATAATTTTTAATACATAAAATTGTGAAAAATAAAATTATGAATTTATCCAAATTGGTTTAATTTTTCAAAATTATAAAAAGAGAATTTTTTAATGGAAGCAAATTTTAGATTATAATTTTTCTAAGAGGCCAAATAAAATAATTTTATTAAAAATTAATTTTTATAACAAAAGTAAAATAAACTTGAAATTTAAAGGTTTGCTTCTAAATGAAACACAATTAGTTTTTACTTCAAAGTTATACACCAAGCGAAGTTCAGATAAATTTCGCTATAATGCAAGTTGAAACATAAATCAACTTATTGGAATTTATTTTTTGTGAAAATTTAATGGATTTCAACCATTTCTGAAATGTCTGAAAGTAAGTTATTTTTTAAAGTTATAAGCCTAAAGTTATAAAGTTTTAAGAGTTTAATTATAGTTTAACAAGGAAATTAAATCATTATTCAAACTTAAAATTATAAATTTTGATCTACAAGTTCATGTATATTATTATTAATAATGATTATAAATATTCAGGAAATGATTTATTTTATGATAACTTATTTTTCGGAAATTATTCAGAAAAAGTGAGTTAAATTATTTTTGAAGTTATAAAATTTATTAATTGCATTAAATAATTATATTTTTAATCCTTCTTTTGAAAAAAATCTTCGAATATGTACAAAAAATAATTGGGTTTATGATTATTTTTTAGAACTTACCAATATAATTTACAATTTATGCTTTTTTCGGATTTCAGGTTTCGTTTTTTTCGACAGAAATGTCTGAAATATTAGAGTAATTTTAATTTTATTGGTAAATCTTATGAAGATATATCCTGATTTACTCGAAATTTCCCAGCAAAAACTCAAAATTTAAATTTTTTCCGCCATTTTTCTTTCTAAAAATATCTTAAAAATGTCTATAAATTAATTTATTATAGGGGATTTTACAACTTCGGATGGCTACGTGTTAAAAGTTTACATGCATGTTTTATAATGGGTTGTGTTAATGTGCATTATTTTATATCTCTATCACTTTTGATTTTCTTTGGTTTAGGGTTTGTCCCAGTGACTATTTTACAAGCAATCTCAAGGTGAGTTGGTGTTTTTATATGCTATAAATTTATTGATTTTCTTTTTATATTATAGGTGATTTGTCTGAACGTGGCTTGTTGTAGATTGATAAGATGCTTTACGCTTGTCAAACTCTGTAATTTTCTTTTCTTTTTGAATAATGTCTTTAAGACGCGAATTATATTAGTTTGTAATTACTTTTTTAATAAATTTATGATTATTATATTTATCTTCAGCATTTTTAATGATATCACCACATACTTTTTAGGTCTTTCTCATATTTTTGCTTCCTGAATTTTGCACTTGAATCTTTTGTGCACAAACCCAACTTCGGAAAAACGTCAAAACACAAAAAAACTATCAAATAAAAAATTATTTCTACAAAATTGGAAAATAATTATTATGGTTCAAGAAACTTTACTATAGATAAAAAAGCAACTTTTATCTGTATTTCTCTACACAGTATATATATATTTTAAAAATACGAAAAATATTAATTTATATAAAATCCCACTTCACCTTTCCTGGCCCGCGGTATCCCATAATTGTAAGTGAAGAATTTGTTCCTCGCCGAGGCAGCTGTCAGTTTTATCGACTGATCGGTGAATAATTCTTTTCTGACGAAAGTCAACTCCAATAGTAGACGTGAATCCTGGATCAAATTTTCCATCAGTGTAATAGTACAAAAATGTGGTTTTCCCAACGTCCTGATCTCCTAGTTAGTGAATATTTAAAGCATTAAACGACATCAAATAATAAACCTAATGCAAGCAGCCTAATGAGATAATCATATTCATCATTGCGAGCCATGACTCAAAAATAATTTATTCAATTCTTGAAATCAATGACGCGTATACTTTTGATTTAATAAAACAAAATTATTTTAAAATAATAATAATAATAATAATAATAATAATAATAATAATAATAATAATAATAATAATAATAATAATAATGATAATAATAATAATAACAATAACAACAATAATAATAATAATAATAATAATAATAATAATAATATTATAAGGAATTTTTTTTTGTTTTTCACCTTTGATTTCTTTATAAGTGACATAATATTTTCTACAAAATTTGACTATGAATCAAATTTATTTAAGGTATTCACGATTTTAAAGTGGTAATAATAAACAATGGTATTAACATTTGAATTATAATTTTATTTTGATGAAATAATAAAATGAGATCATAAAATTGATGAGACAAAATAATTAATAAAGTAGAGAAAAATTATTTATGTATTGAATTCGACTAATTTATATCATTTTCTTTAAAAAATAAATTAAATTATTAAAACAATATAATGAATTAATATTTTAATAATTTATCAACAAATTATTAAATATTATTTATAAAAGCTGGGTAATCTTCAAAACAATGGATATAAATTCTTGATATAAATAATTTCATGTTTAATGACATTATCAACATTATTATGTCTGTAAATAAATAAGAATGAAGTTCAAATTATATTTTTATATCATGAAAATTATTGCTTAAAGATTTGGATGTTATTCAACTTAATAATTAATAAATTGTTTTCTATTTAATATTCCGAGTGTTTCAAAAGAAAATAGACGATTCTATTTAATTATAAATATTTTTAAAACAATATAAATGTTATTTTTAAGATAATTAAGATATTTAAATTTTATTTAAAACATAAATTACAATAAATGCTCAGTGTTTACAATCTACATCAATGGAAAATTTATAGCTTTTTTATACAGCGTTACATGCGTTCTGGATATCTTGTAATGGAATTTGAATAAATTTCAAACTCTAACCCCTCTTTGTCAACTTATCAAATTGTTCAAACTTTCTTATAGGGTTGTTTATTGTTCCCTTTGTTGGAGGTTTACCGTTTTTGATTATCATCCATTCCCCCTGTATTAAAATTTGATATTTAAGCAATGGGTGGTAGGGCATCATTTTAGGAGCCCGGGAAATAATATTTTTCGGCTATTTTTTAATTTCTGGATATGGCTAAAATAAACATTTACAGAGTGTTAAGCATTTTTCCGACTGATTCGGTAGCCGTATGAAAACTTAATATTTCTAATTGCTGGTGGTACTTACTTCTTTCTTTTTCAGTCGAAGATTGAATTTGTCCGTCTCATTTCATAAAATCGAATATTAAGCAATCTTAATTATCACCAAATAGACAAAACATAAAAGTGTTAGAGTTATTTATGGACAGTCCTAGAAGAAAATAAAAACTCAATTTTTTGCTGATTAATTATATAGTGTAAACTAAAGAAAAATGTACAAAAATCTTACAAAATTTATTAAGAAAATGAAAGATTCATTCCGGTTCTTTATTTTAGGTAAGTACATGTTTATGAAGATAGGTAGACCACTTTGACGTGCTTTCCGCCACCGGCCCTGTGAGCCTCTGAACTGCCGGCCCACCGGGAAATTTCCCGGCTCGTCTTATGACAAATCCACCCTTGATTTCAGCGTATAATAGCTTTTTAGTAAAACAAACTATAATATTTATATTATTTGAAATGATTTATCGGCTATCACCTTTTGAAAAACTCGGTATATAATCCTTTCCGTTAAGATTTTGGTAGTATTATTTATTCTATCATCATTTGGATAATTCATTTTGAAGTGGAATGTCTTCTAATATTTCCTTCTAATATTTTGGAAAACGATCTTTCGAAGTTATATTCAAAGAGTCGTTTTAATAGATTCTATTTCTCATCTCGGGGGTATATAATATCAGCGATAAAACAAATTATAAAATATTATTAATTATAAAAAATACAGTAAATTAAATAAATATAATTACGCATTAGTCAGTTGTGATAACAAAACAGAAGAGTAACAGCAAAAGAAAGTTTAAAATAATTTCTAATGAATTCGTTTAAAAATATAAAATTTTCTAAAATCTAAAAATAACTACATTATTAATATATTATATGAAACATTCAAACTCACTTATGTATTGAAAAACTTTTATAAAAAACATAATTTTATGTGATAAAAATAATGAATAAAAAAAATAAACATTTGCAAAGTATTTTTTAAAAATAAAAAATCAAAACAAAATCATTTACATTTAAATAAACTTTATAGATTCCTTGAATATTTTTCATTTTATTGAGGTTGAGGTACTCAACATCTGGTCACTATATATTAATTTTAAATTAATTTTTGAGAGCACGATCAAAAGTAAATTTATGTTAAATTTTAAATTAATTATTTTATTATCCTATTATTGGATTTATGATTGAAAATAAAAATTTTATCTTACTTTACTTTTTTATTTATTTACACAAGTTATCATAAAAATAAAAATATTCCTTTGTTAATAATAATATTTTTAAAATATATTTAAATAATTAAAAAGTATAAGTATTTTCTTAAAATTATAATTTAAATTTAAACTAATTGAAATAAAATTTAGTAAATATTTTTGAATATTATTAATTTCTTTTGATTTATGCATTTGGTCATATTCTGTAATATTTTTTAACTTTCAACACAAACTAATTTGCACGTATTCAAAAATCTCATTATCACAGATATTTCTGAAATTTATTTAACAATTTCATTTCAATATCTTCAGTTTAATGTTAACAGTCAAGAACTCACATAGTGATCTTAGAATAAATTTCGAATATATTTACTATATTTATAATGACAACAAAAATAGCTTCAAAAATCAAATTGAAAATTTTAAATTACTAAAATCTAACGTTTATTTGAAGAATTCATAATAAAATTACTAAAAAATATATATTTTATACATTATTATTAAATAACAAATTTTATTAATATCACAAAGTTAAAATATTATTGATAAACTACCAAACGTTCATAATATAAAATTTGAATAATATTTGAATAAAATTTACCTGGCACCCTCTACAAAATTATTAAATATTCAAATAAAGTATATAAAACCCAATATAGACTTTTCATGAAATTTTTTCTTACTTAATACGAAGCATCCTATTTATTTATGTACACATTATTACTTTACTAAAGTTGTTAATTAAATATATATTTAAATTAAATATAATTTAATTTAATTAAATATAAATTTTAATCATTTTAAACGACAAAAAACATTTTTTCAACATTAATCTTCAATTAATTGTTAATAATACATAAATAATTTCTACCAATCAAAATTTGGTATTGCAATATTTCTAGCAAATTATTTCATTCAATATTTTTTATCAAATATACACTGTTAAGCTTTTTGTGTTACTGTCAAGTAAGTTTATTCATAATAAATGTATTTATTTCTTTTCTAAATTGTTTTAATAATCTTTTATTTGAATTGATAAAAGTTTCAGACTAAAAATTATTGTTTTTAAAAACCTTGTAATGCAACTGGAAATATTTATTTGTTTAATTAAAAAAAAAGTGATTCAAAAATTTTTTGATTTGAAAAAGCAGTTTAAAATTATTCCTGTCAAATATGTGAAAACAATTTAAATTTAGAATAATATTCAAAACAATAAATATATAAATAATAATAATAATAACATTATTAATATTATTATTATTATTATTATTATTATTATTATTATTATTATTATTATTATTATTATTATTATTATTATTATTATTATTATTATTATTATTATTATTATTATTATTATTATTATTATTATTATTATTATTATTATTATTATTATTATTATTATTATTATTATTATTATTATTATTATTATTATTATTATTATTATTATTATTATTTACACAAACCAAAATTGAAAATGATTGTCTCTTTCGAGCTCAAATTTGCTTATCTAATTGGATGCCTTGTCTTAATATGAATAATTAAATTAATTTCCTGTATAATATCAGAAAACAATTATGTAAAATGTCTACTTTAAAAATTGTTCTTATCATTCTATCGATATTTAAATTCAAGTTTATGTTTATTTCTTTTTCAAACAATATTAAAATTTTGCTTTTTCAGAATAGGTTCATAATTAATAATAATAATAATAATAATAATAATAATAATAATAATAATAATAATAATAATAATAATAATAATAATAATAATAATAATAATAATAATAATAATAATAATAATAATAATAATAATAATAATAATAATAATAATAATAATATTAATAAGAATAATAATATTAATAATAATAATAATAATAATAATAATAATAATAATAATAATAATAATAATAATAATAATAATAATAATAATAACAATAATAACAATAATAACAATAATAATATCAAATTTATATGAATGATTATTGATGATCTACTGTAATTATTATTCATCTGTGACTTGAAAGGTATTTAATTTAAAAGATTTTTTGACAGAGGAAATAGATTAAAAAGTTACAGGATTAAATGATTTCATCTAAAATATATTTATATGTTGCAAATATGTAATTTTGTAGTTGATCTATAGTTATCAGCTTGAGAGGTTGGTAGTGGTTAGCACAGTCTATATTTCATTATTTGGAAATGTATAAAAGGTCCTTTGTTTCTATATAAGATTGAGACGGTTCTCAATTAGACAGGTATTTAATAATACTGTAAGAATAAAAACTCGAATAGCATAATATAATACTGTTGAGAATACAGGGTTTTAAGTTGTATTTTGACAAACATAATATATTTTTTGACAATATTAATTAGATAATAAACAATATTAAATCTATTATTGACAATATATACTAAATTAATGACAATAAAAACTTTATTGATGACATTATAAATATATTTTTAGACATTTTATGTATGGCTCGACAAATAAATCAATTTCCTGCTTCCATAGCAAATATTACAGAAATAGTAGTCGAAAGTGATAACACCGCCGAACCAGCTATCCGTAACACTTTTCGAGTACAACGAAGAAATAGTACAACTTCAAATGCTGATAGAGATCGTGTTATTACAGCATATGATGACGGGACTTCTATAGTTGATATTTCTCGAATTTTATCAATTAAAAGAACTACAATTTATGGTATTTTGAAGAAGTACCATAACACGGGAGTAGTGGAAGCTGATAAGAGAGGCGGCGATCATCCACAGAAATTGACAAAGGATCAAAAAAATCAAGTAAAAGAGTGGGTTGATGATAATTTCCAATTATCGTTGAAAATTTTGGTGGAAAAGGTATTTACAGAGTTTCAAATTAGAATATCCACTACTTATGTATATAATTTATTATCTCGTTTTCATTATTCAATGAAAAGACTTCATTTAATTCCAGAGAGAAGAAATTCAACAGAAGTAATTGAAACAACTTCTCTTGAAAGAACTTCTCTTTTATACTAAGTATATATTCAGAACAAGAATTAATATTTATTGATGAGGTGGGATTCAACGTTTCTATGAGAACAAAAAGAGGAAGATCACAAATAGGCACTCCTGCAACATTAAATGTACCGACCATACGATCAAGAAATATATCTATAGCATGTGCAATGAACAAAAATGGGCTATTGTTTTATAAATCTTTTAATCGGCCCTCAATAAAGAGAAGTTTATCGAATATATAACAGAGTTAAAGGAAGTTTTAATTGATAAAGAGATTCACAGATGCGTATTCATTATGGATAATGTTAAGTTCCATAAAAGTCCTGAAGTGCTTAGCGCTATAAATAATGAAAATACAACTGTAAAATTTCTTCCGCCGTACTCCCCTTTTCTCAATCCTATTGAGAACATGTTCAGCAAGTGGAAGGAAATCACCAAAAAAGCCAACCCCAGAAAGGATGATGATCTTATGCGAGCAATTGAAATTGGAAGTACCCTAATATCTTCACAAGACTGTAGTAATTATGTGCGAAATATGTGGTCATATATACCAAGATGTATTGAGGGAGAAATTATTCTTAATTAAATGTCACTTAATTTTTTTGTCATTAATATATTATTATTGTCATTAATATTATTTAAATTGGCATTTATTTTATTAATATCGTCATTAATGTATTTAACATTGTCAAAGATTATATTAAAATATTCAAAAAATATGTTATGTTTGTCATAATACGACTTAAAACCCTGTATTATATTATATGAAGTTTGATTTGTAATAATTGTGTTGATGTATGTTCCAATGGTGAAGCAGTGCAAATAATGAAAAACGTTGCATTTCTTATAAATTCTAAACTGAAAATATTATCATTTCCATTGACATTTCAATCGAGAGTCATTAGTTGCTTAAAAAAAGAGAACTATAAAGACAGTTGTTAAATACATCTAATTCTATGTTCATTTATAAAACTTAAAATTGGGTACCCAACTTTGAGTGTTTGACAAATTTCTTTAATGACACGTGCAAATTATCCATATATTCAATTTGGAAATAGTTTATCTTTCTATATATTTATTATAATTATTATTTAAATATGTTAATGTAATAATGAAATGCATTACAAGTAATACAAATTATTTATACATGTTTCTTAAAAAAGTTTATCTCGTTTGTATGAAAATTTTTTACTATCTCGTTTCTCCTTTTTTAATGGAATCTCTGATAATTTATGATTGCTATTAATTTAAACTATCATAAGGCTATAAATTTAAATTATTAATTAATATGAATAATTAACAAGATTTTAAAATTTTAAGATAATATTTCATTATTTTAAATACTTCTTATAATTAAAAGTACAATAAACTAAATCATTATTTTAGTAGTTGCTTTTCAATTAAACAAAATATTGTTTTTAATAATTATAAAATTTAAAAATTTCTCATCTCTTTCCAACTTCAATATATAAATTAAATTTTAACAAATCTATCATAATTCTTTTATTTTAATCAATAACGTGAAATTTTCATTTCAGTTTTCTAAAATAATCGAATTCAAATTATTTATTTCAACTCTATGTTTGATTCTCTTATTTGATTCTAAATGATTATAAGCTAATTTACATTTTAATTTACATTTCACAAAAAAGGTTTTACTTATTTTTACTTCATTATATACAATTATTTATTTTTAAATGGATGTAAAATTGCTAGATTTTTTGACATTTTAAAATAAGATTAATGTTTTAAATGACAAAGATACTTTTTTAAATTTAAATATTATATTATATAAAATTTGAATGAGAAATATTGGAAATATTAAAAAAATTTTAAATATCTATCTAAAAAATGGATAATCTTGCAACCAAAGAAATTATGAATATTAATTTCAATAATAATCATTTCTAAAAATATATTTAATACTAAAAATTTATGACATCCAAAATCTGATGGATTATTCTATAAATAAATATTTTTTTAGGTTACTGCAAGTTTTAGTATAAAAATAATATTAATGCGAAATTTATTTAAATAAAATTTTAAAAAATGTAAATTAAAATTGAAAAATAATTAATTAAATATAATAGAATCAAATTTTGAAAAATAAAGTTATTGAGTATAGTACTCTAAAATATTTTTTAATAAAAAATATTAAATTTAAATATCTTGTGGTTTCAATTAAAATTAATTCATAAATTTTAAAAAATGAAAATATTTTATCAATTCTTTTAGTTATTTTGCATAATATTCAGTAAAATAAAATAAACTCAAAATATTTTAATTCCAAAATAAACGAAATATATTTTTAAAATATTATATAAATTACATTTAAAATTTCGTTTTAATTGACCTACACTTACTTTTTACTCATTGAAATATTATATATTAAATGTTATAAATTAATTATAACAAAAAATATAATTTTATTATTTCATTTTAAAAACATAAATTTTAAGATATTATTTTTATTAAGTTTTTAAAAATTAAATTTCTAATTAAAATATATTTGTTTATATAATACATATATTTTACATATATTTTACATATATTTTGATATCAGACTTATCAATGGCTAATGAAAACTTCGTTGATTGTAACCTAAGGTTCTTTGAATATTTAGAAAACTCAATTGGAAAAAATATGATGACACCTTCATTCTTGAAATGTGGTTTTAATGAAGCAGTTATGTCTACGGTTGCCAATAGACCTGCAACATCAAAGCCATTCATCGTTTATATGCATGATTCCAAAGATGATATGCATAGATTATTTTTCAAGGAAAATGTTTGCAATGATATCGTTTGTGAATATCTTATCAAAGAAGATTGGCCAATTTGGCCGATAGATATCTCCAATCAAAATGAAAAACAACAATTTTTCAATTTGATGAGCAATCGTCTCGACGCCAAGGAAATATTTGCGCACCCCTTACCAATGTTGATGATGTGTATAAGAGAAGGATTGAGTACTTTCATAACAGAATTTATGTGCAGTACTGATCCAATGATGAATGTTGGAAAATTATTCGACTGTGGTGGTGCATTTCAAACAGATAAAGAATTAAAAATGAATATTATTAATAGTGTTAGAGAAAAATCGTTGATAGCCAAAAAGAAGAAAGAATCTGAATTAGAAGAAAAGAGACAGAAGCAAGAACTAGAGAGAAAAGCCATCTTGGAAGAACAAGAAAGAATATCGAAAGAAAATCTTCGATTGGTTAAAGAATCCAATCGAAGCAATGCCATTGAATTCGCAAAAAGCCAACTTGTTGATGTTTCTCCATCTCCTTCCAATTTCACATTTAGAATACGTCTACCTAACGGACAAACCCTTAACCGAGAATTCAATGAATCACAAACTGTAAATGATGTTCTGTATTTCATTGAATCGAATGGTCATTTGAGATCTGAAATAAAGGTCATGTTTTCTTATCCAGCTAAAAACATGTGCGAGATAAATGATAAATTGGTGACATTGAAAGATTCCGGGGCAAGTAAACGTGAAGCTGTGAATGTTCAGAAATTATAGGAAAATGCTTTGTAGATGAAAATTGGTTAATATCATTCGTTGAATAAATTTTTTCTTTTGATAATTATAATTATTTACTATAACTAAATTATGAATATATGCTGAACAATAAAACTCAGAAACAAGAATAGAACTATTTAAAAATATTAAAGATTCATTGATGTTCTAAGAACTTTAGGCAATTTTCTGCATAAAAAGTAATTTTTAAATAATTAATCTTTAATAAATTTGAAGAATTCTCCTAAAACCCGCTCCTGAAATAATTTATTTTATTCCATTTTTATGCGTTTTTATTTTTAGATATTATAAATTTAAAACCCATAAATATTTTGCATGCGGAAAAGATTTTTAAACAAACTGTTAATATTAGAAATTTGAAGATAAAAATTCTTTTTCAGAAAAAACATTTTTCATTATTTCCGAATTGAATCTGTTGTAAGTAGATAAATTGTGAGTCACGCTTTCATGACATTTTTAAGCAAATGAGTTTATTAATACGTTATGAGTTAAAGGCTACATTTGCTAAGACATTTTTAGGGCTCTGAAAGCAGAGATAGATTTAAAGAGCTAATGTGAGGATGATCTCATTTTAGAATTCTACTTTAATATGTTGCATTATATGCTTTAAAAATAAATAAAATTTCTAATAATGAAAAAATAAAACAAATTTGTTTTAATGTTATTTAACATGTTTAATTTTAAAATAATAACGGTGTTAAATCAAAAATTCATCAGTTAATTATAAATTAATCAGTCTTACCTGAAAGAAAAAAATAAAATATGTCAAAATCTGCAAATATATCGACATAAAGACTTAGAAATATAGAAAGTTAAGTTGTCTTTTTATTTCTTTAAAATGAGAATTTCTAAATCTTTTGATTAATGAGCTTAAAATAAAAATTCGATTGATGAATATTTGTCATTTGTGAGTTTTCTGAAGGAGAAATTGCTTATTGTGAAAATCAGATTTGGTTGCGTTGAAATTACTGAAAATAATTTGTTTTAAAATATTTTAGGAAAAAAAAACTTCCATGGTCAATGTAAAAGAGTTTTATACTTCATCTTAAATTTTAACTAATTAAATTAATTTAAATGACTATTCATATTTTTATACATTGTAGTAAATTTTGTGTTCAAATATTAGAATTAATGTCAAACTTGCAAATGACTCAGTTGTTTGAATATTACAATACAAATGTAATGGATTTTGATTTTAGTATTAATAAATATAAATAAATTGTTATGGAGGAATAATTAAATTTAATTGCGTTTAACTGTTGATTTTCAATGATTATTAAATTTGTGGATAATTATTTTTGGCATAATTTGTGTGTTGCTTCTAAAGCAAGTGCTTTCATCTTGTAATAATAAATTACATTTATCTTATTTTTTACAGGCTACATAAATATTTGGACTATCTACTGTGATTTATTCATTTTTCTTATCCTTGTCCTTTTTTTAGTTTGAAAAGACGACATATTTTTGTTAATACATGAATGATATAATTTGTTTATATGAATATAAATCTAGACTGATTATCTTGCGAATGATATATATTGTAAATTATTTTGCTTCAATTATATATATATATATATATATATATATATATATATATATATATATATATACAGTCCTCACATGATACCTCAAAAATTTCTAGATATGAAATTTATGACCCTGGCAGCTGGGGATGAGAAAATGAATGGCAATGGCTACAACAAACCAGAAACAATAAATGAAGAAATATAATTGAAAGTTAATTTTCTAAAATTTATTTAAAGAACAAAAACTGATACCCAATACAGAACAATTATAATTTTACATCATAAAAATCTTATCTTATTTAATAAAAGCCATTTGCAAACATAAGTTTAAACAAACGCTAAAATAATTTAATGATAAACATAAATTTTTACTTACTGCATAAAACATTGAGTGTTTCGTGAATCTTTTTCTAAAAATTTAAAAATACTTTCTATTTTAAAAATTATTTATAATAATATTTATAATTTATATAACTATAAAACGTTTAACAATTGTAATAATTATAATCCAAAATTATACAAACACATTAAATATTTATTAAAAATTAGAAATTTACTTTATTTGAGATTTATGATGCCTCAATGCGTATTATAAGAAATACAAAATCTTTGTATTTTTTTAAAAAATAATATATAATTTACTTTAACTAAATTTCTTATAAAATGACAAACTCAAAGTTTATTTATAAATAAAACACCTGATAGAGATTAACTATTTTAAAAGAAATGAATTTTTTATTATTGTAAATATATAATTTTCCAATGGTAACATGAAAAATGAAAAAGTTATTATTAAATTTTAACAAATGTTTAATATGATTATTGTCATTTTATATTTAAAATTTTTTTCTGAACAAATATATTTTTCTTTATATTTTATTGTTTTACTATAAACTGAAATCAGATTTGACACGTTGCTTGTAATTTTATTTTATTGCAACAATAATTTAAAATTAAAATATAATTTATATTTTTTAACAAATAGCGACAAATTTAATTTTAATAATAAAATTCTTATTAATTCCTATATAATATAAATTCTTAGCTTAAATAAAAATTATAAATTTTATTTAATTCTAGGATAAACAAAACCTCCAATGAGTCCAATTGAAATACATGAAAACAATTATTAATAAATTAATTAACATTTTTATAAATTTGTTCTGTTAGACTGTAAATAAAAATTACTTGAAAAATATCATTTTTAAATGAATAATAATTTATTTTTAGCCAAAATAACATCAAAAAATTAAAGGAAAATTAAAGTCAAATTCAATTAACCAAGTTGCTTGATAATGTTTCAATGAAAAAAGAT
Organism: Schmidtea mediterranea; assembly: GCA_022537955.1. Classification (NCBI taxonomy): domain Eukaryota; kingdom Metazoa; phylum Platyhelminthes; order Tricladida; family Dugesiidae; genus Schmidtea; species Schmidtea mediterranea. The sequence goes on from CM039681.1 coordinate 112,950,336, forward strand.
AATTTAATTTGGAAAAAATAGGATGACAGCCAATTTAAGAAATCAGATATCGTTGTCTTAAATAACAGAGATGTCTTGTATCATTTTAGAATTTATATGTTGTTTTTTCATCACACTTTCCTAATATAATTATGGGAAGATTGAATTGAAATAAAAATGACATAAATTTACAACTGCTATAATAACTATAATAGGAAAAAAATTAAAAATAACTAAGCGTTCGTAAAATAATAAATAATAATAAAAATATCAACTGAAATTAATTAATTAATTAAAAATAATTAAATTAATATTGTTGAGTTATAATTTTATTTGGTTCGGTAGAACTGTTTGTCTGACTCCATGTGCTCTTTAAATGATACTGGAATAACTCAACACAGGAAAACTTTTATTCGAGACCAACAATTTCACAACGATTCAAATGTTACTTTTACAATATTGGCAGAAATCCCCATGGGAAGCCGCCTTTTCAATTAACTACTAAAATATCCTTGACAAGTCTGATTAGTTTTCTTTTCCGATCTCACAAATCTTTTTCAAATATCTTTGAATCACAATTTTTCTAAACTATTCTGTGTCTCCGTTGTTGATTTGAGACTCCCTTATACAGGGAATCTCTCCTCAAACAACTAATCCGATTGACGGCAATTTACATTGGACTACCGGGAAACTAGTTAAACAATTTACTTTCATCTTTTGGCCACTTCGGCGTTACCTAGAAGAAGACTGCGAAATAAATCAAATTACGAAAACACTTGAAAAAAATAAATAATTCCAATAATTTTAAGATAAATTTTTGTGGTGGTTTGCGTGTTTGTATTGAAATTGTTAGCATTTGAGGAGGTGAGTTTTTGATTTTTTATACTTGTTGCAACCGAGGCTAAATATTGGATGTCTTTATCCGACTTGGAACCGATAAAACTCGATTGGTTTTGATAATCAGTAATCGAGTCGTAAATGTGATTTTACACTTAATATAGAATTTTCAAGTTGTTCCAAAAAAGAATTTTAAGATTCATCAAAATCGACTCTGGGAAGCTGCCTGTTAATCATCCTGACTTCGGGGAATTCTTTGTATGGATTCCAGAAATGATCATGCTTAAGAAATAAATGCTCAAACAAAACAGCAGATTCCCGAAATTTGAAACGACATATCTGACAGACGAAAAGATATTGATTCGGATGATATTTAGTTATGTGAAGATCACACAAAACAGAAGATGTCATATTGGTGTTTTTGCAATTGAAGTATTTGTTAATATATATATATATATATATATATATATATTATTCTACACACAACTAGAGAACCTTTGAGCTTTCTTTAAACTGTATGCCTTTGGAGTGCTCGGCAGCTGCAAACGTTTGAGAATCACTGTCTTACGGTATCTCTTTCAGACGCCTGAGGCATCCAAGTTGGGAGATAATTCTCAAATTTTAAAAATAAATACATTTGACTTGTCATAAATTTAAATAATATTGCTATTTTTATAGGTATTTTTAATTTCCATTTCAAATGAAAGCTTATTTTGCCAATTTTTCAAACTTTCAATCTGCAAACAATTATCCCGATTCCGTCAATGTTTTGGGATATTTAAACAACTGTATTACTATAGAACTGTCATTATTTGACAACCTCGAATCTATTTTATTGTTTCAAATATCGCCATATATTATCGGATTTGTAACAATGACAAATTTACTAATCTGTCTCACTTTGACCAGACCCTTTATGATTACCCCTACCAACATTATTCTCATGGGAATTGCATTGTCTGATATGCTAACTGGACTTCTACCCTTACCAATATATATTATGAGAAATTTTTCATACCAGTTTCTAGAACTGGAAAAAAGTTATTATCAATTTCTGTATGTTAACTACTATTTGACTTCATTTCTACCGACAGTGTTTCATACAACCTCAATTTGGTTTACTCTTCAGTTAGCTTTGCAGAGAGTAATTTACGTAAAATTCAGTAACAACGTTTCGAGATTCTGTACAACAGAAATAGCTTGGAAAATGTTTATCATAACTCCAATCCTTTCAAGTATTTTTCATTCGCCCGATTTTATTGTGTCTTTTCGAAATAGCTTTTCAGAAAACAATAACGGGTCATTTGGTAAAAAGAATTTTGCAATAAAATGCAACGTTTTCTCCGACACCTCCTTTGCAATCTATACAATTCTCCGAATCACTTTGGTCCATCTTATTCCCTGTTGTTCATTGACGGTTTTAACTAATATTTTAATTTTTGTATTGCGCCAAAAATATCATCTCCATAATTTATTAATTCCTCAAGCATCAATTGTTCAAAGTAGAGATCCAGAAAAAAGATCTCTGAATGTTTTATTGAATGTCTCTTCTCATAACGAAGCGGCAAAACGTTCGAGATTCAAGCAAGGCTCAAGAACCATTGACATTCAGTCTACTTCGAAAATGTTGCTTATGGTGCTAATAATGTTTCTGTTGGTAGAAATCCCTATTGGCGGAGTTATTACTGCGTATACGTTATTGAGATTATTGGGTCTGAAATTGAACCCTGTCATATGGAAGCAAGTGACCAATACATGCAATTTTGTCATTCTTGTGTCGTATCCGATTAATTTTTTCATTTATTGCGCAATGTTACCGAAATTCAGATTGACATTTTACAGTCTGATTAGATGTAAACCGAGTAGGTTTAGCTACAGACAAAATTGATGTGCTTACAGATGTATCATTTGTAAATAAATATACAGTTTATTTAAACATAACAATGCTCTTAGTATTGTTAGTAAACATTATTGTTAATGCTAATGTATAACAAAAGAGCTTCATCAAGAATTTGAAATAGTATCAATAGCGCGTTAACAAAAAACAAGGACCCGGGTGAGGAAATGTTTTTGGACCTCCTAAAAGCTGGTGGTGTACAGCTTATGAGCAAAACTTTGAACTTGAAACTATTTTTGTACGCGTTTTTGAGAGGCAATTATTAGCCAAACGAGCAAAGACAATTATAAATTATATAATATTCTTTTATATGAATGTTGAAGTGTCAAATTATAAAAAATAAAAATGTAGCTTATATTTAAAATAAATCAATAAAGTTAAAATTTGAAAATATTATTTTTATAATTTTTATTTCATTTGTTTGATTGCAAAACTGGATAGTAGAAAGATTTATTCATTTCACCACATTTAAACAAAGAAGAATTATTCATATATTTACTATTTTTATTGATTTATCAATACTTAATTAATTTAATAGTGCAAATGTATAATTTAATAGATTTTCACTCTAATTTGATTATGATTATTTTAAATTTTAATTATCAAAAATTTGATTCTGAAAAAGCCATAAACAAATTATTGTCATCCAGTTAACAATAGAAATAATGAATAAATTATGTGGCATTTTATTTAAATGATTGAATAGAATCAGTTATAATGATAAATTTTAAGTGATATAATAATATTCAATATGGTGGTTCAATTAAACCTAGGGTTGCCATACGTCCCTGTACACCGGGACATGTCCCGGTTTCAAGATCCGTATCACAGACGATTCAAAATTTACGAATGAATATGTTGGGATATTAAATATTCGTTGATGAATAGGTGTCTCGATCCGACTCCTCGTGTTCAATAATCAATAAGACAAAAATCCCAACAAAGAAATCTTTATTGACAAATATTTACCACGATACACAATAATTTATTTATCGTATACACCTTAAGGGTATCCCGATGCAGGTTCAACTGCAATCTGATGAACTTTATCGATTTACAGCTATTCACTCGTTTGCTTCAACTAGTTATTTTCGCTCTCTGACGAACTGGAAACTTATTTAATTATCAGTTGCTTTTATAGTTTATGGATTCCCATTAATCTGCATTACTATTGAAAAACAATTTTTTATTTCGTAAAATTATTGCCATTGATTAATAGGTTCGTCGGTAAATAATTTAATTAATTAATTAATTTGTTTTTGTGCTCCCGACCCTTAAATATATCTTATCTCAGTCTAATAATATTTTATTCGTCTTCACTATAAAAATTTGCCACCGGTTACCACTTTCCCCTCCCCCCGAAAAATATTGAGTTTTACTTTTTTCAAAATTTTAATTAATTTTAATTGATTTTGATAATTTTGAAATTTTATTATTTTTATTCATGTTTTGTTATAACCCCAACAAATATATTTTTCAAACATGAAAGTCAAAAATAACGAAATTTTCCGAGCGAAGCTGGTCACTGGTCAGATAGTATCTAGTATTGATACGAGCACGTAGCAAAACCGACATTCGAAGCAACACCTCCACCCTCTCCGAACTCCCTACACCAGTTATCAGAAAAAGAAAGGCCATTTTTTACATGATTCTAAATTAAGGTCATTTTTTACATGATATTAATTTCAGTCTATTATTTATAAAAAAAATTCTAACGCCCACGACAAATGTATTATTGTCGATAAAAGTTTTGTTGATGTTTTTTTTGGGGGGTCGAAGTGTAACGAGAATGGAGGTGAGATTGTCCCGGTGTAGAGTCCGAGAATTATGGAAACCCTAATTAGAGATGAAATCTCATGTTAAAATGGATGTGTCCCACTTAAATTTACATACTGTACCATTTCCAACTTACTTATTAAATAAATAAATTCGGTTGTTTTAAAAGTTGGTCGCGTTAAAATTCAATTTTGTATATATTTTGAATTCGAAAAAGGATTGGGATTTCCAATATTTTATGATTTCAAATTCTGCCAGATTTGTGAGTAATACTCTTTTAGATGAAGTTATTGCATTGTTAAATGAAAAAATGTATTTAAGTAGATTGAGTGGTCATGGATATATGATGACTTGTGATTTATATATAGCATTTTGGCTATTTCAAAGTATTATGAGGTCAGAAGTCACAAAAAAATATTCCGTCGAATTACACCACTTATGACGTTATTTATTGCTAAGATGATTTTCTGATGAAATTATGTAAAATTTCCAAATTTGAAGAGCAAAATTCACGATTAGGTAAAATATTTGATCGTGTGATTAAAGTGCTTTGATTGATATTAACTAAAATGCAAATATCATTATTCGTTTATTCAATTTTTATTGCGATACCGATTATAACATTTTATTTAAAAGTAAAATATTATTTATTATAAGATATAAAAGTATACTACTGATTAAATCTATGAATTTGTATAAAATGTAAAAATTTATGCAAGAAAAAAGCAAGATATCTTTCAAATAACTAAAAATAACGCTAATGAATTTCAGATAGACAAATTAAAATGAAGACAAAATTTGTTTAAATTATCTAGATTTCAATGTACAATTATTCATTCACAGATTTCTTTGAGTCGCAAGAAATCTGCTCCTTCTAGAAAATTGAGTGTTTTGTTTGTTTTTACCTTTTTTAGGTGAACTACAAATTAATTTTATTATTGTATATAAATGTTATTAAATTATTATCCACTTATGATTTACAGAAAGTAAGATTTAGATATATAAAATTAATAATTAAAGGTTTCACTGTTATTTTGCGATTTCAAAAAAATCAAAGAATAATATGAGAATTAATTAATTGTTAATAGAGAAAAAGAGCTTACAGTTGTTTAACATTAATGGAGAAATTAGGAAAGTACATCATGGTGATTAGAAAGACAAAAATGATTAAGTAAAAGAAAAATATACAATTAGTAAATTGTTCTATTGTTTCAATGGAAGCATGTACTAAAATTATAGAACTAATTTATATGACTAATCATTCACATAAATTTGCATATTATTATTATTATTATTATTATTACTATTATTATTATTATTATTATTATTATTATTATTATTATTATTATTATTATTATTAATACTATTATTATTACTACTATTATTATTAATATTATTATTATTATTATTATTATAATTATTATTATTATTATTATTATTATTATTATTATTATTATTATTTTTATTATTATTATTACTATTATTATTATTATTATTATTATTATTATTATTATTATTATTATTATTATTATCAAATAAAAATCGAAATTATTTAATTAATATAAAACACTATTCAAACACCCTTTACAATATATTTTGACAGTTTTTCTATAATTGTCACATATACAATAGCAAAACTATGATTAATTTAAAACATTTCAACAAATTATTTGAAATTTATGGTTTATTTGAAAATTAACTATCATTATTCAACACCTGAATAAATTAACAAAACAATCCAAAAATTAATAATTCACAAACAAATGTTCCCAATGTATTTTACACATTGATTTTCGTATCCAAAAATAATTCATTAAAAATATAATAATAATAATAATAATAATAATAATAATAATAATAATAATAATAATAATAATAATAATAATAATAATAATAATAATAATAATAATATTAATAATAATAATAATAATAATATTAATTATTATTATTATTATTATAAAAAAGTAAATGGAGAAGTTGATGCATTTCATATATAATAATTTTACAAATTATATAATTATATAAATATTATTAAAATATTGTTTTCAAAATCTAAAATATACATAAACAAAATCTTCCAAAATGAAAAGATAAATAAAAACTTACAAGACATATGTAAATATTAGGATTTTAACCTCCATTTTGAAAATTAGGAAGTTTATTTTAATTTTATTTTAAATTCGGAAATTTCGTTCAAAGGTTTTATTTTATGTAATATTCTTTACACAAATAATGATCAAATTTGTATAGGACTGGACATAAGAATTTATGCGTCGTTTTTCCAGCACTTATTAAAACTTACATCTAACAAGTTGATTCATTGTTGTTTCTTTCTTTAAAGGTTTAATTGTCACTGTAACACAAGATCTTCAAATGAAATTTAGAAAGATGACATTCGAATTGTTAAAATATTATGTAAAAGTTAATATTTAAAACTTTAAGCATATTTCAATATATAAAATATAATTACATTTTCAGAATATTTTTGAAAAAATATTAGAGATAACAATAATATTAATGGACAAAATAAAAACAATTTGCTAGCAAAAATGTATTTTTTTCTCTATGATACTCAAACAAACAATTGTCATATGAGAAATGTTAAAATAAAATCACGAATTCTGTATCAATTCAGTAATAACATTATTTCTATCGAATATAACAAAAATTAGAAAATCCTAGAATAAATAGTTTAAGTATTTTAATGGAGGGATATATACGTTCGATGGTAATCCAGATCTATTCGACCCAGAATTAGGTCCACTTTCAAATAGTCTTAAAAAATTTCAGGTTACATTAATAAAATTGATCATTAAAATAAAATAAATGTATTAAAAACTTAAGTGGACTTTAATCGATAAATATAATAATAATTGTTCAATATAAATTCTAAAAACAACAAAATTTCCAATAAAATAATAAAATAATATTGAATAATAATAACAATCTACATGCGGGTACGGACTTTAGCAAATCTTTTGATTAAATACAAATAAACAAACATTTCAGTAATTCTAAATTGTCTTTTGTTTTATTGAATAGATTATTTTTTTTCCATGTAAATGCAAATTAATTGAAAAAATGTTCATGTAATGTTCAAAAATGTAGATTCCGTTAAAAAATATTTCTTAATGCGTTCTACAAAAGAAATATCATAATTTAACTAATGAAAATTTTATTTAAAATTAATATAGTTGTAACAAAAACAGTTGCATGGTAAAATATGACATTTAAAAAGGAAAAGAAATCAGAGGTGAAAACCAAAAGTATTTTCTATAATAGTAAAATATGTTAATAGTCTTTACTTTGATTTCATTAAATTAATTTCTGACTTAAGTGCAATTTTAGATAAGTTTAAAGAAAAATCATGTAAGTTAAAAAACGTGTAAAAAGAGACTCAGAACGCATAGAAAAATGTGAAATAGTTCAACTAAACATTAGACCTGGGATTGACTGACCGGCTACCACTGTGCCGCATGAAGCCCATCCTTGCATTATTTTACGGTTCGCAAGACTCGAAAAAATTATTTTTTTGTGATAATATTATGACTTTATTTCAGTGAAATCCTGACAAAAACTTGCAATATTAACTGCAATGTGCAAATAGACGTTTTGAAATCGACTTAAAAAAATAGATGTGATCTAGGAAATCCGGAATAAGGCCAAGAGATAACAGATTCGATTTGTCACGATTGTGAGGTGCGGTATTTTTGTCTTTCGTTTTTGTCGCTTGATTTAGGCATTCAACAAAAGTATAGATTAAGAACTTTGACCTAGAGTTTTACTCTCCCAATAGTCTACTAGTCTTTTGTTTGATTGTCAAACATATTTTCGTAACCTTATTTCAGAAACAACGATTATTATGGTTATTTTCTTATTACTAATTGATATTTTCTACTGAAAGTACTGGTATTACAATATCGAAAATAGGACAATCACATTCAGATCCTCCCTTAGCAGTGATGATCTATCATTTGAACCACTAATTGTCGTTTCTGTACAATAAAAATAAATAGGCAACATAGAGGCAAATAAAGTTCCCAATTTTTCATTCAGCATATCGTTCCAATCGGTTGGCATTTTGAATGAATGCAATAGAAATACAGCAGATTTTTGCTGGAATGAAATTCATTAATATTAATTTAAATAGGCTTCTAAATTCCAGGACTGACATTTTCGGAGCAAATTTGAACATCTCATTATTACAAAATCACAAAGTTGCTGATTCAGTACTTGAAATAGAAGGAACTCCAGATTTATTTTTTAAGTTATTGTTCTTTTTCTTTCAAAATCATTTTATCCATATTGTTGATTTCTTTACAAGTTGGTCATATTTCTTTTGAATAGCTTCAGTTTCTTGAATAAGCTTTTCGAGAACACTAGAAATATAAAGCTGAAAAACAAATTCGCTTTCATAAACTATATTATATATTTTGATTAGTTAAACAAAATTTTTATTTTAACTTTTTAAATTAATTTTTATTTTTTTAATTTCTCGCAAAAATCATTTACATAAGAAACATAAAACTTTTTATAATAAATTTATCTATATAATTAAAACCAAAAACATAAAATCAAAAATCAAATGTTAGTTCATAAATCCAGTTCAGCCACATAAAGGATAATGGACTAACATTTTATATTTGTTTGATTTACAATTCTTCATTCAATAAATATGATCAAAATGCCACTACCCTTCTTACTATGTTGAGAAAATTCTAGCTCAATAACACCATACAAAAATGAAATAAATTATGAAAAAAAGAATTTTTTTTCAATGAATTTTATTAAGAAGCCACATTCCTCAATAATAGGGATTCAGTAAAAATATGCAAGCAATTTTATCCGTAAATTTTCAACTTCATCTTTCATCATAACTTGGATTTGTTATACGCTTATTCTAATGTTACAGCTGAAGACTTTTCAACTGAAGAATAAGACCATTTCGGTTTTTATACATTGATGAAATGAATGAAAATGTATGCTCAACTCAATATTCTGCACAGAATTTTCTTCTGATATACACTTTAGGTCTCGGTTGAATTGGTTGATTGAATTATAAAAGCTAAATATTCACCGAGTCATCACATCTAGAACTTTGGAAATTTAGATCACGAGACTCCAAATACTAATCCAATATTCATTAGTTATTAATTTGTCGTTGTATTAAATTAATTACAGTTTATAAAGTGGCAGTTTATAAAGTCTATAATACAAATCTCATCAATGTGACTATTCAGTATTGTCATTACGACTGCACGAGCTGAACTGCTGACTGCATGTTTGATGTCAGTAATGATAGTAAATTTACTTTTGATTGGTAATCCAAAATCAGTGATCAACATGTACATTATTTGAACATTATTTGAACATTTCTTTGCAAGGCCAGTTTTTCTGTGATCTTAAGATCACAGGCATCTTAGTGATGAAATGTTATGGTGATGAAATACTATAATGATGAATTGCTATAATAATGAAATGTTGCAATGATGAAATGTCTCGTATGATGAGGTGTCTGGTCACCACATTTGATAATACGATATTATTTTTTTAATTTAAAAATTAGGGATGGTTGCAAGTAGTATATTTTAATACATTATTGGCACGTGTTCTGATCTAATTTATCAATTCCTAAGTAATAAGCGTTGATAAAAACCACATGGTTAGGGCTTTGAAGTTTATTTACTTTATTTTGAAAATCAAAAAAATATTTAACATGGTCATTATGGAATACAAAGGAAAACTGCCAGTGAGATTAGAATATTCTTTTGAGTAAATATTGAAAGGTTATGTGCAAAAAAAAAGATTTCCAGCGAATATTTCATCTGAAAATACCTCGATACCAATCTTTTGTAGACAAAAAAATAAATTTTTTTTGAAAGATATCTGAAAGATTTGGTCTCGTTATATCAAAAGAATAAAGGTCAGTGCAAAGTTAAAATGATGTAAAAAAAAGGATGTAAAAACAAAAAAGGATGTCCTTAAAAATGTATGGGTCATAACTTTCTAATTTTTCTTTCTATACTGGGTGTAATTATTTGAAAATTATGAGTGGACAAAAATTAACCTTTGAAAAAAGAAAATCTACTTAAAATATTCTATCGAATTAAAGGTAAATTTGAAACTAATGGAACTTTTAGGGATGTTCATAGACAACATTCCGGAAGACCAAGGACATCAACGAGCTTAACCACCCAAGGTCTGGTACTGGAATGTTATTGAGAAATATCCAAAAGGTCTATAAAACAGATCAAGTGTCCATGACACTTTAAGAAATTGTAAAATGAATATGAACAATTTCATTTAAAAATAAAGAAAATAGAAAAGCATTAGAAAACAATTTTTAAAGGAGTTTTAACCACCAGTCTTTCCGGGACGTCTATGTTAGTATTGAAATGACTAAAGAACTAACTAAAATATTATGAAAAAATACGTAAATGCATGTTTAAAAAATACAGGACCCTTTGATAATTCTGAAAATATTCTGTTACTTGTGGATAAATATGGATTTAATAAAGATGCAGATGTTTTGGCAATGTATAAGAAAAACAAATTTGATCAAGTCTTTATTCCTCATTGTACTACCTTTTATCCTCAGTCGCATGATTTGATGATAAATTCAATTTTTAGGCTTAAACAACACAGTCTTTACAAATCTTATATATTGGACTAAGTTAGGTGCATTTCAGATGGATTGTAATGTTTTCTTAACAAACACCCTAACCCAGCCCCTCCCCCCCACACACACACATATATATATATATATATATATATATATATATATATATATTCCAAATACAATTAGATTAGCGATTTGTTTATATAAATGCTAGAAAAAATACTTTTATTAATAATAATAATAATAATAATAATAATAATAATTATAATAAGAATATTAAAAATAAAAAAAATAATAGTAATAATTATTATTTTCATTATTATCATAATTAATTTTAAACATCAAATGAGTAAAATTTATTATACTAATTGTAAATTTTATCAAATTATGGTTTAACCAAGAATTATTCGAATTAAATATAAAACGATAACAAAACAAATATTTATCCATTTGCATTGTTAATTCATGCGTATAAATGAAGATATTAAAACAAATTTATGTTCGAATCGAAATTATTTATACTTATTTTTATATAATAAATCTTTGTTTCAAATATTTAAAAATTGTGATGCTAAAAATAAATTTTACTATTAAGCTACTTATATTACTAAGTAGATGATTTTGATGAAAATAATAATAATAATAATAATAATAATAATAATAATAATAATAATAATAATAATAATAATAATAATAATAATAATAATAATAATAAAAATAAATAATAATAAATAATAATAAATAATAAAAAATAATAATAAATAATAATAATAAATAATAATAAATAATAAAAAATAATAATAAATAATAATAAATAATAATAATAAATAATAATAAATAATAATAACAATAATAATAATAATACTAATAATAATAATAATAATAATAAAAATAAAAATAAATAATAATAAATAATAATAAATAATAATAAATAATAATAATAAATAATAATAATCATAATAATAACAATAATTGTTAAAATAATAATAATATGACATTTTATATTAATTAACGTTAGCGTTTTCTTTTTATAATTAACCTTGTACATATCTATTTTATTAAAAACTTTTTAATTTAAATTCATTGTAAATTTATAATATATTAAAACACGATTCAAAATAAAACTATTTTTTAGACAAAAAGAAAAGCGTATAGATATAAAAACACACAACAATAAAAACATTAATAACTGAAAAAGTAAAAAGAGCAAAATGTGAAAAATTAGTTTAATTTTTGTTGATCTTACACCTGAAATTATTTGTGAAATCGCAAATTTTTAATTCAAGTTTTGTGGAATGTTTTGAAAAATATTTTCTTGCCTGTAGTCAATAGTATAGAATTTCCTCCGTGATATATAAAATATTATTTTAAATAAACTTGTTAGTTGTAAAAGATAAAAAAAATCAAAAAATTTCAATCAAAACATTCATTTGAATAATTTATATTCACACTATTTGAAATCATAAATTTTTTGAGGGATAATTTATATTTTCAATGACTAAGAAAATTGTAGTTTAAGTAATAATTAAAACAATTCGAATTTTTTAACGTTTGAAATTAAGAGCATAAAAATGTCTACTGAAGAACTAAAATTCAAAATTGCATCAGATACCAATATCAAGACAGATTGCAAAACTATAGACGTAGATAAATCAAATTTTTATGAAAATTTTAAATTAAAAATTATTAAATTTAAAATTAATCTTTGGATTAAATGACCTTATCTGCAATTCTTCACATATAACATGTTCCCAATAATTATTAAATCTTTTCAACAAAATTCTAAAATTAGACATTCCTATTTCACTTTCACAGCCTCTATTGTGCTCACTAATATTGGTGAAACCCTTCAATCGACAATGCTCTAGAACTCGAGTACAGAGATGACGGGAAGTCTCTCCAATGTATGTGGCATTGCACCCATTACATCTAAATTGATAAACGAGATCAGAACGCAATCAATTTTATTAATGTTTTACGACTCATAATAATAATAATAATAACTTTGATTTTTTTATTTTTTACTAAAAGAAAAAAAAATATATATATATATATGGTTTCATTTCATTATTATCCGACAAGTGGCTCTCAAAGAACAAGCAATTATATATTCCGAAAATACATATGAGGAAAAGTGGTTGGAGTTGATTCGATTCCATTAGATCAAGTGGAAATTATGATTAAAGCCTCTTTCAACATTTGAGTTTTTTATATTCTTAGATCGGCATAGTATTTGTTTTAATGCATCAAAGTAATTACAAAACTAAGATTATTATTGAATATATTTGATCAAAAGTTTTGTTATCACCATTATTATATTCCACATCCTTTACTCTCCCCCATAGAATATATTCAGTGTTTAGACAAAATCAAAAGTTTTCTATATTAAATATCTCAGAAAATACATAATTACTACTATTGAAATTCGGAAAAATTTGCCTGCTACATTCATGTTTATATTAAAAGGTTATTTGCACTATTTTCATTTATTTACAGAAAAATACAAGAAAATACCAAATCGTTTCACCCCACTAACACCAAGCTTGTTATCTTTTTTTTTTAAATATCTAATAATAATATTCTCAAATTAATTCTAAAATTAAGTCTTCTCTAACTTTTCATAATATTCACAAATAAATTACTAACTTTTAATTATAATTTGTTTTTATTTTGGAGTATTCAATAACATATAGTTGAATACATTTTCATTACAAACAATCAGCTCACTTCATCAGGACACATTTTTACAGGCGACTCAGTTGGGCTCAACAATTTCTCCTTACACAATGATAACTAAAAGAGAAAATACAATGTAAAATATTTTGATTATTTACCAATGTGATGGGTTATTATTATTGAAAGTCGGTTCCCTCTGACTCCTCGTGTCCTTTTCAAATCAAATGAGTAATCCCAACACAGAATAATTTTATTTGCACTTTACAACAGTTACAACTCAATCCGATTTATTTCAATGTTTAGTAATTAAAATTTGTGATTTATTTGCAACCTTCAACCACCGAATAAATTTGATTACCTTAAGGTAGGTTATCCAATGGATAATCACCTTTTCTGATGGATAACTTTTGACTTTACTTGGGTTTAGACTCTTTTACTGACCTGACTAGACTTCTCGTTTGCTTTGACCACTGGCCATTTCGTGTTTTTCCCTTTTCCTTTTATACTCCTGCTCAGACTGTTTTCAGACAATTGCCAACAACATTTGCTGCCATACTAAATTATTAAAAATAATTACTTCCAACAGACCACCTTAGCCGACATTTTCCAACGTTTGCTACATTACTAAATTACAAATTAGGTGGCGCCCATTTTATATTTTTAAGGCTAATTTACCCTTTTATATTATTCCGTCTACACGCCGGGTTTTCCTCATCTCTCGGGTTTTCCATAAGTAATTAATTCTTTTTTAATTAATTTTTTTTGTCTTATATTATTTTCTAGGGATCCTTCACTAAATTTTTATTATTATTTCTGGACTCGTCTCTCAATTTGGCGTTCAACCATACCAATTTCCCCCGATCAATACTACTTTCGAAATTTTTAAAAAATTTTAATTAATGTTTCACTTTTATCATTTTGGTGTTTTATTGACTTTACAGTGCTTTTTTCGTAATACCCAAACAAATGCAACATTTATTTTTGTTTTTATTCAAAATATTTTTATGTTGGTATTATTGATATGTATTTTTCATTGGTTAGTGTTGCTATCTTAAGTGTAAAAAATTAAATTAAATATTTATTTTTAACAACTTTATTCTATATACTTAAGGTTTTCGCTATTCATATTTATATATTTTAAATTATAATAAAAAATATATTTTAAAATAATATGCCTATGAAAACATTAGAATATTTATGGTAAATATTTTCAATAAAAAACTACTTTCCCAAATATTAGCAGAATTTAATTAAAAGTTTCATTTTAAATAAATAAATATACAACTTGGCAGATTTTTATTAAATAACCTTACAAAAACATTATTTGACATTGGAATTTGTGTATTTATCTTGAAATAAACTAAATAATACAATTATAAGAATATTTTGAGTAATCCAAAATTTAAATAAATATTTTATTAGTTAAAGTATATAGATAGGAGAGAATTAAGGTAGCGTAGAGATTATTGGTCATTTATAATAAAGTACGTTAAAATAATAATAATTTACTTGATTTTTTCAATCTGAAAATCATTAAAAATTTAATTTCTTCAAGTCGTTTTAATAATTCACTTAGCAGATGAGGTTCAACAAGTAAGTAAGCCTTGCACTTCTCATTACCATCTAACTCATCCCTTCACTCCTCTTCACCATCGCCTGTTCATTTCACCAGCTTCCATGTCAACTTTATACTTTAACAGTTAGACCAAGGGTGAGCAACCTTTTTAACCCACAAGCCAATTTAAATTTTAAAATTTTGTGGCGGCCGTACTCATTAATAATTTACAAAGCTTTATATATACTAATAAACATTATAATTTAAAAATACAAAAAAAAATGCTTGGCCGCGGGTTGCCCATCCCTGAGTTAGACGGTGATGACATAGAAATTGGTGAAACAGGTGATGGAATGTCGGTGTGGTGTAACGGAACATAAATCAAAATTAGGATTTAAGTATTTTGTTTTATTAGCAAATGAAAAATAGAGAAATATTTTGTATAAAATATTTCGGTTTTGACTGTATTTGACAAATAAATGAGTAAGGATCTATCGCGTTGCTTATAAGAGGCGTTACGTTTAATTCTTAAGTCATAAGTGTTCTAAAAAAATTTTATATCAAAAACTTTAATAAATTCATAATTAAGAATATTGAAGCCAATATTTTTAAGACAAATAATAATTTTGATATCGATAATTTTAACAGACATTCAATGTTCAACATTCTCTCAAAATTTGAATTTTCAGGTTATATTTTAAATCTCCACATTTGATTTTTTTAATTTCTTCCTTATAAATATATGAAATAACTTGTAATTTTAAAATAATTTCAGTTCTAAAAGTTTGTTCATGTTAATTTTCATCTTTGCATTGCGTATGATATAATGACGGGTAACTTAAATTTTTTTGACAAATTAACTTTATTTGTAGAAATAATAAGAAACATCTAAATAATCTCATTGCAAATTCATTATTTCAAAATTGAAATTTGTTTCAATGAATAAACTTCAACATCAATTTTAAATAATCAGCTTTACTAAATTAATTTAGAAAGTTATGCATTTATATTTTAAATTATATTTCTATGTCGGTTTACTGAATTTTTAAATCATAATGTATACATTTGCCGGTAAATGTGTACATTAACTACAAGATTAGCAAATGTAAGTTTATCATCTCGTAAATGTTAATAAAACATGCATTTACAGGTAAATGTATACATTATGTATATGTCAAATCACAAGAGATTTAGTGATTTATTGATTTTATCTACTCAAACGTAACTCAAAATTTTCTAATCAGTTGTATTTTGAACTTTTACCATTAATTTTTTGTTCACTTTTGACGAGTTTTTACACTCTTTTAAACACTTATTTATTTATATTAAGTCTATATAAAACTAGATTTATGTTCCTAATGAAAATAAATGACATCTTAAAACTAAAGAAGTTCATGTATGTAGAGAATCTAGTTGAAAGAATAAAATGATACAGAAAATTAAAGTCGAAACTGAATTTCTTGAATTTCTTAAAAATTATATAAATGTAACATTTATTTATACCGAAATATTCATAAAGTATTTAATGAAATAGTTAAAAAATTTTGCCAAATTTTCACTTTAATTTTTTTCAAATTATTAAAAGCGAGCGAAAAAATATATTTTAACCTTTGAATGAATTCAATTTGGAATCCTTGAATGAAATCCATTTTCCTAGGTCCGCAACTTTTCTAAAGCATTCATAATTGCATGTCAAAAGTCATTTGGTGACTTATAGTGCAAACCATAAATTATTTTGCTTTAAACAATTTACAATTACAACATATCTGTTATAATAATAAGGTCCCTTAAAATAGTTCCTCTACCAATAATTTGTGAAAAATTCAAATTAATTATATGAATAAAATTAAATCGAACCGTGGATTAAAAATAAATTTTAATAATTAAAATTAATTAAAGTTTTCAAAATTGTTTAACACAACAAAATAAATAAAGTTATATTTGCTAAAAAAACATTTATCATTTTACATAAATTCTAAAATAATTGGCCAATGGAATAAAAGTTAGAAAATATAAAAACCGAATAATGCATAAATTTTATCAAGATGATTCGAAATAAAAATTGGAAAGAAAATCTTGTTGAAAATTTAATAATTAATTCGAATTTAATTCGTAAAAATAGCTTTTCGGAATCTGATGAAACCCAACGAAGTTATGGTATGTAAAATTTAATTATTAATTGAAAATTGTAATTAAAACAAATTCAATAATATACTGAATTGTATAACAAACAAAATGTGTTTTTTATTAAAAGTTTATTATTATCTTCGTTTTTGTAATGTTGAAATCAAAGTCACGGTGTCATTTGTCATTATGGGGTTTTGTGCATTTTTCAAAGAAAATTGAAATTTTACGGCATTGATATTTGATCTTAAATTTGGTAATTAAAACAAAATCGCTTTTTCTCGAATTTGGTTTTTTGAAAATTTCTTCGTTTATTTTGTCAGAGTTTTTAAATTTGGAAAATTCAAAATTATTATTGTCATCATTTATTTGAGTGATAAAATTCCGTTTCGGTTCACTGAAATTCGATGTGGATTCATAGAACTCGGGAATCGGTTCGGTGAGTTTTGTGTGATTTAGTCCTATTCCATGAGCTGAAAGTGTAATTATACAGACGTTTAATAGTAGATTTATGACAAACCTTTGAAATAATTTATGAGAAACGAAATATTCGGATAAACTCTAACATGAGTTAAATACTCTTCACCATGATCCGTTTGAATCGTTCTAATGAGAAAGTTCTTTACAATGTCAGACGACTTTTTATAGTCATAGTCTCGAACAGATAAGGCATAACAGTTTTTTTCTAAATTATGAATTAAAACAAAATGTAAACTACATCTATTTAATTCTTAAAATTAGAAGTTAGTTAAAATTAATTTTTAAAAAAAATAAAACTTACAAATGAAAATTGGATAATTTCTTCACCTCAAAAATTTGAACATAGTTTTCAGTTGCAAGTGCTTCATAGAAATGATATTGCAATATTATGAGGGGGGAATATATTAAGTGTTTTATTTTTAAAATAATGAAAAAATACTAAAGGGAGTTTATTTGAAAATTGCAATATATTGCAGTTTATAATATATATATATATATATATATATATATATATATATATATATATATATATATATATATATATATATATATATATATATATATATATATATATATATATATATATATGTATAGATATAGATATAGATATATTTAGATAGTGGAATTTATTTTTGGGTTTGGATTTTACATTTTAGGATCATCATCGTGGTAGACTTCAAGTCTTTCCTAAATGGTATTCAGATGTTGGTTATGAATATTCATGTCATGGGTGCAATGCCACATACATGGGAATGACTGATCGTCAGTTCCGCTCTCAATTTTTTTTACAGTCGACTTATGGAATATATTGATATTAGTACGCAATTTTGTGCTGCAAGATGAAAATTAAGGTAAAATGTTTTTGTTTAAAAATAATTGGAATTTTTAAAACGGAGTTTGATATTTTTAAGAGGAATAATTTTTAAATTTAAATGAAGAAATTTGTTTGAATAAAACATTTTAAATTAATATAGTTTTAAGTTCAAAAACTACCCGAGAATGACCGTGAGGCTTTCGAAATCTATTGTAGTAGAATATATATTTATGGATTGGTTTTTTCTTATATTTAATTCAAAGCCAATTTTCTGTGATTCTTTTAATATATATAAATTACATTTGTTTTATTTTACATCATTTTCAAGTTCAATGTTTTACATGTAGACTATTTCTACTCCATATTTACGTGACATTTTTATGTTTGGCTTTAAGATAGTATATAGCTGTACACACAAAATTGACTGTGCTCATTTGTTAGGAAGATGAGTGTTAATAAATTCGGATTTGTTAAATATTTATTTTTGTTTAATTGTCTTGTGCTTTTGACTATTTGTCACTAATAAATATTTGGCAATTATAATATGCTGATTTGAAAGTGTTTAATGTTGTCAAGTGGCATAAATGCTCACAGAATGTTTAAATTATTTTTAGAGAACGTCAATGGAACTTAGTTTTAACCTTTAGCATAATCAATTAAAGAAAATTATATTTTAAGTCAAAAATAAAATGAAATGTACACGCAAGAGTCGGTATTAACAAAATCTTTGGAATAAGTTGTTTTTAGTTTTATTTTGTTTTATTCAGTGAATTTTTTCTAAAAAACAAAAACTCATTGGTCTGGGTGTCTTAATGTACAACTTATAGTGGAACCTTCAAAACTTAAAATTTAACATCCAATTTATTCCCAAAGGTTTCCGTTTGAGTAAAGACAGAACTTCAGGATGATAATTAAGAAGTGGAATTGTAAACCGGGGTCTATGAAGAATCTCGATAGAAGTCAGATATTTTTCTATTTAAATATATCGAAAAGTATCATTAGACTTCAAACATTATTACACTGTAAACATTTTATCGTTTTACTGAAAAGATTTTGATTTGGAAATAAAGATAAACATCCGGTCTATTAATATAATATATTAATTCAAAAATAAAAATAATTAAGATGATAATACTGATAAGATTGAAGGAAAAAATTGGTACTAACCATTCAACTAGCAATTCTTTGCCGGTAGCCTGCAGCCACAAGGGACCCCAAATTATATGTAAAACGGCCATTAAAATTTTATAATTTTTTTTTATTATCCCATCTAATTTTTTTTAATCTTTATATATATAAAATATTCTTTGATAGTAGTCCTAGAAACTGAAATTATAATAATATGTTATATGTTTTGAGAGTATTTATTTTGCACTAGACAAAATAATAACTTGAAAAAGGCTGTGCCGAAATATCGTGAATAGCTTAAATAAATCTGATTCATAATCAAATTTTGTAGAAAATATTATGTCACTTGATTTTTGTTTGTATTGGTAAAATTAAACATTGAATATTTTAAATATTATTAATAATTTATGGTTAGTAAATAAAAATGAAAAAAGAGACTTGAGAAAAATGTTGATGATAATACAAAATAGGGATTCGTAAGTTTAGAAATTAATGGAATTATAAAACCACAGCGTATCAATCACCTGTGGCATTGCACTCTCAAATGAAGCAAAGAAAATTGAAGGGATATCAATGTCAAATGGGACTATTTGTCACGTTGACAGCTGATGTTATTAAAGAGCAACTAATCTGAAAAATTAAGATTGTCCTAGGTTCTCACTACAACTAAATGAAATCTATTATAACAACTGGCAGCCTATTGAATGTAGTCATGAAGATATCAGTAAAAATTAGAAATTTTATACATTCTGTCAGAAGCCATTTGAGAGAATTACACTTTCATTTTGTTCTACGCAGAAATGAGATGGCTCTAAAGAGGGAAATTGTTTAGTCGAGTCAAAAACGGAAGTTGAAATATTTTTAAATGATAAAAAATCAGTTTTATCAACATATTGTGATGATAATAATTTGGTTGCTAAGTTGTCATATTTTGGAGAGATTTTAAGAATTTTAAATCAGTTGGACTTGTCCATACAAGAAAATCAATTCAATATTATTTTTCGTATTTTTTTTCTAAAATTTATGGGATGAAAAATGAATTTATTAGCAATATTATGTAATTATGAATTCAAATTTGAGGAAAACAATGTAAATTCTTTAATAAATTGTCATCTTTTGAATTTGATCAAAAGATTTTAAACACACCTCCCAAAACGGATCCAAATAGTTTTGCTTCAAGATCCATTTAACAATAATAAACACGCTAATTTATTATTAGCTGATAAAGAAAAATAATTAAATTTAAAAAATCCATTTTCAAAAATAAAATATTTTTATTCAAACATTTATTAATAAAACAAAAAAACGTGAACTGTTGACAAGTAGATGTCAGACGATTATTAAGAATGCCCAAAAAATATCGTATTATGCCTTACTTATGGTAGCAATGCAGAATTTATTTCTCTTCGCTTCGACATATTTATGTAAAAAGGATTTTCTACAATCGAGGAAATAAAAACCAAAAAAACAAACTAGATTATAATTAGAAATGATTTTGCAGGTAGCATGTGTTCACGATATTCAGCAGCAAATATCACACTAATTTTGAGTATTTTACTTTTATGTTTTGCAAAACTAATGAAAATAAATGAATTTATCTTTAGTGATTATTATGAATAAATTACTTTATCTCCAAATAGTATATACTTTTTGAAAACTATTGACTACCTGAAAATATTGTGTCTTTCTTTAGCGCTTAAATAAGTGATTCTATGAAGGAACGGAGGTTCTGTAAATTATGGGTTGATATTATGATTTACGTTTATATATTTCGTGTTCACCTTTTATCGCTGTTCTTTGCCTTAAAATGATTTTAGTGTGGTATGCCATTAATTAACGATAATCTTTGACTACCCAAGTGACCTTCATCAAAAGATTTGCTAAATTTCATGACCCTCAAAATAGTTAATTTGTTGCAAGTTCTTTTCTTTAGACATGTCCATAACAATGTTTTCTAGCGTTGTCTCCCGTTCGAGAGATAAAAATTATCTGATTAATACACATATAACTCATTTGACTTTTAAATTTGAAATTTAAAAAATGCACTGGGAATTTTTTTTAATATTTGTATTTGATAATTTAAATGATTTAATCTAACAATCACTTACTACTTGATGGGCGCAATATATAAGTTCCGCATTCTAAATTTGAATTCATTAACAAATATTTTGCTTGCTGTCTATTGACATAGTGCCAGCCTTCTATACTTTGAGGACTTTCAACTATCCTAATAACAAGGTGAGATGGAACCAAGCCCTGTCGTTGGTCGTTTTCTTTAACAACCTCCAGCCATGAATCGTTGTATTTCCAAATCACATTCATTGTTTCATTTTTGTAAAAGGATATATCATTCACTTTTCCATTCGCTTTGTAATTACATTTTGCTCTAACCTTGTAGCTTCCAGGCAGCATGATGGGATCATCATTTGACGTTTTACGTTTAGATTCCATTAATAATTTATTTGGAAGTGGCATTTTGTCAGCGCAGTTACCCATTTCTATAATTATCCAAATTTAACTCAAAAAAGAAAATTAATTGTATTACCAAGAAAACTTTATTGAACTATAAATGCAGTTATAATAATAAAATTGTATATCAAATGATACTGATGTTTACTTGAATAACATGGGTTTGACAAACTTTGACATAATATAACTACCGGAAATCTGTATGTTATACGTCGTCGCATGATAAAATAATTAATAATAATTTATAGGGCTTTTTGACGATTAAATTTCACACGCTTTACATATCCGTCTAATTATAATTTTTTCTTAATCAACTGACATAAACGCACTAAACTCCTTCATATATATAATATTTTCCGATGAACAAAATATTTTCAAATCACTTGAAATTTATTCCAATACTGCATTGCTACAACCAGTTTCAATGGACAACATTTTCTATAATTTTAAAAAATTCAATAAATTTTATAATATAGGCAACACACAAACTTGCCTGTGTGTTGAAAATTTTGTTAGGCTGAACAATTTTCTTATAGGATTCTAATTTGATCAGAAAAACTAATTTTCAATCACCACACAATTCCTATAAAAAAAAAAACTTTATCAAACGAGTAATTAAAAACTAGTAATATATACAATTAATATAAGCAACAATTCTTCTTAGACATTTAAATTCTTTTTTTTGCATCGTTATGGACTGTTCTATAATTTTTCCTGTTTAAATTATAATCCAAATTATTTTTATAAAAATTATCATTTGTACTTGAAAACTTTACGAATGGGTAACATGTGACTTTCTCTTTTAAACCTTAGTCAAATATTATATTATTTTGCAAAGCTAAGGACACATAAAAAAGATTCACTTTGCATACCAATTTTCTCATAACTTTGCATTACTTATAATTTAAACTTACACATGAAATTATATTCCTAGTAAGAAATTTTAAAAACATTTAGAAAAATGGGTCATTTATCAAATTTTGTTTTAAGACCTCCGTTTAAAAAATCATTTGTCAATTTAATGATCGAAAACTCACTTAAATCATGCTTTTCATTGTTTGTACACTTAAAATCTACATTTTTTAATTTTAAGAATTTTTTTTTAAATTTTAAAAGTTTCTGAGTTTTGGATTTAAATGTAGCAATATTAAAATTCTGCGTCAAAAATTACATTGGTTTTGTATGCTAACAATGTTTATTACATGACATATAAGTTATGCAGCTAATAATGTTTAAATATTCTTAGTCCAAACTTACTTTTAAAAATGTTAAACAGCATAAATTTTGAACAGTGAAAACACCCGAAAAAAATACTAGTGAGTAAATATAGATGAAATCTTTAACAGTTGAGTGATTAATGCCAGTCATTGCCACGAAACAAAGATTTTAAAGAAAGAAAAAATGTTCCTTCTAAAAGTTTCCGTGTCTTTTCACTTTGAGTAAAATAACAGCTGACAATGTAGCAAGAACGATATGAGATGAATAAATAATAAAGTTCGGAATCCCATAAAAAACATTTTAATCAGGAAAATAATTTTTTAGTAAAGATATTCATTAATAAAAATAAAAAACCATGAAATCTGAGTACTATCTTTAATCTGAAAAGATGATAGAAAGGATAATTTGAAAAAGTAAAACTATGAAAGCTACAACATTAAGCCTAAAGAAAAAGAGTACATGAAACTGTCTCATATATGCCTTTTTGAAATAATGTTTAAAAAGAACCCGATAAGATGGGAAAATGATATGGGAAGAATTGAAACAATTAACGTAAAAAAGTTGAGAATATGAGAAATAGCATTAAACAAATAGAAAATAAAGGCAAAATAGGATCAGAGAAAGCAAAATATAACATGGATAAATTTACAATAAACATAGATGGAATATATAAATATAAAGATATATATTTATAAGAGATTGGAATTTATTTAAAGTTGAACAGAGTAAAGATTAGGAAGCAAAGTATAAGAGACCATATGAAATTAGCGAAAATAAACGAGAAAATAAACCTATTGTAGAAAATGAAGTAATTATAAAAAAATTGTAAATAAAATCAGATCAGAGGAGAAAAGGATAAACAAATATAATGATCGCTCTTTAAAATGTTATTTTATTCGAAATTTTATTATAAAACAATAAAAGTACAAATTAAAATTAAGTTTAATATTTATTTTTCAAATGAAACGTTTAGTAAGTTTTTTTGATTGACTTTCTAAAATTCAAAGTAAGCCGAAGTTAAAACAAAATAATTCTACCGTCTTTATTTAAATATATCCATTCGAAGGTAAACAATCAAATAAGATTGATATCAAAATTCATGAATATTTATTAACCCATTTGTTACCCATTTGCGGAAAAGAATTTTATGGTAATTTCAAAACTCATGAAATTAAAGATTTGGAGGGCGCTCAGCGAAAAGTAATTCAGTTAGGAAGCTGTTAAGAAGGTCTTCTTATGTGTTTTATTAGTACTGAAAGCCACCACTCAGATAAATAGCACATTCGTAATTTATTTGCAAAATAATAAGCACTTGGAAAAATAGTGAGTAACCAGTTATTTGTAATTTGAGTTTAAAAATCATGTGGTTAATGGCATAACCAAAAAGGACCTCTTAGAATTCTTTTTAGAAATATGAAACTGGGTAGCCTATATTACATTGAATTTATTTATATTGCCAAGAATTCATTATAATTAAAATCATGAATATCAGACAAGAATAAAATTTATAAAAAATAAAAGATATATCTAGATATCTAGAATTTAAAAAACTCATCATTTAAAAATAAACAAATAAGATAATTCATCAAACTATTTATAATTAAAAAAAATAGCTAATCGTTGAAAATGAATAATTTATGAATGAAAAATAATTTTTAATATAATCAGCTTTTTTGTGGGAACGCAAAAAGCATAAGAAAAATAATTTATCCTTAGCAAACTCGCCAAAAGACGAAGATCTAAAATAATAGAGATTGAAAGAGCCTCAAAAGAAGTGGTAATTAGTGGCATCAAGAAAGTTTTCTATATAACATAAGGCCAAAATAAAATAATATCTATTGGGAAAGCAATATAAATCTAACTTAATTTGGGCTGCCTTTTAAGAATATAAGCGAGTAATGGAAAATCATATAATTAGACAGAAAAAAGACATTAACAATTTTTCAAGAAAATAACAAAAACCAAAAAATATTCAAGAGCCGGTCAACCCCTTGCAAAAGAAGGGTAAAGAAGTTTGTGGTCTGTAAGACAAATACAAGAATGCCTGTTCGTTAAGAATTAAAGAACTAGAGAAGAACGATAACTTAAACTTCTTGGAGCAGTAGAATTAAAATAACAATATTTATGACAAAAATGCAATACAATTAAATAATTTATTTGAAAAGTTTAAGCTAATTGACTTTATCAAAATGTGAACCAAAAACCTTCGAATAAATATAATGAAATTACAATTTTCATATAAACTAAATATTACTCAGGTCTTACTTTTATAAATTTATTATACTTTTAGAATAGGTAGCAAAAATCCAAGACAACTATTAAATATTATAAAAATAAAAGCAGACATAACAGGTTGTGAATTCGGTTTGTAGGTAATTACATGTTAAAGACTGATTAATAAGTTCATAATTTCAAATATAAATTTAAATTAAATAGAGATTATTTAGTATTAATTTAATTATAAATGAGAAAAAGTTTCAAAGGTCTAACATTTAAAATTAGATATATAAATATTTTAATAAAGAGTTTTTCATTTTAAGTTAGACTGTTTAATTTTTAAAAATAAAATGTCAAAATTTTTTTTTAAAACATTAACTATCCAAGAAATAATTTGAAATTATAAATATAAAGTACTATTATTTTATTTTACAAAGTGGCCTTGGATTTGTTTTAACAGGTTAATGTTTATTTAATGATTTATTACAATTTATGAAATTCTAATTCAAATTGAAAATTAAATCTTTGAAAATTATTAATTACAATTAAACGTCTATCGAAATAAATAAATTTTTATTATCATTTAATTGATATAATGTGACATGTTTGTGAAAGAAAAGCGTAAAAATATTCAATACATAGAGTTAAAAAATGTAACAGAGAAAGTTGTAAAATCTCTCGAAATAACTAATAAATTATGTCAAATTTCACTGAGAAAATGTAAGCCAGATTTTATGAATTTTATTAATCATATTTTTTTTATAAAAATATTTTTTATTTATAACCAAATTATTATTCAGCTCCTATTGGACTTGGATTTACATTAGGAACGATGGAATCGAAAATAAAAGATCAAAACGAAATCTTTGTCAAAATGATTCTTGATTTTAGTCCCGCCAAATGCGATGGCAGGCTCAAAGTCGGGGACCGAATTAAGAAGGTTAATATTATGCTAGTGATTCTTTTAATATTAGAGTTTAATTTTATTGTTTAACATGATTTAATTGGTTGTAAATAAATTAAAAATCAAATCACATTTTAAAACTACAAATTGGATGCAAAATTTGTGGGAAAAATCTGAATTCCAAGAATTAGTTAATGTTGCTAATATTGACTACGATATTGTCTCATTCAGGTCGCTGAATGAAGTTCGATGGTTGTCGCAGCATTTTGCAGTGAATATCTGGATCGTAATTATTCGGCTTCAATTGAATATTTTACAAAACATGTGGAGGCTGATGACAATCCAATATCCAGCTTCTGTCTGAAAAAGCATAGAAATCCTCAAATTCATGTAGAAATTGTGGATTTTTGAGGTGTTTTTCAGTGGAGCTGCATTACAACAATTGAAGTGGTTCAGTTTGCCAAAGCAAAGATAAACAAATTGAAGAAGAAATAAGCTGGAGCAAGGAGGTTGCCGATTTACTTTTGAAAGACGGATATGAAGACGTTGAAAACTCGACGATATTGAGATTTATTGAACGGATTTGTAATCATTTGCAGGATAGGTTTCCAGAATGAGAATTGAAGGAGTTGGAGGCATTTGATACACAAACTATAAAATAAAAGGCCAAATTTGAATTTGGAAATGATGATGTGATAAAATTAGTGACAACGTATGAATCTTTTCTACCAGAAAACAACGATAAGAAAACTGAAAAGAAAGATGTAAAAGATGTAATCAGAGCAGAATTCATTGAATTTAAATTTGTTTTGACTAAGAAATTGAAAACAGGAACACTCAAAACCTTTTCCGATGTTGTTACATATGTGCTGTTGAAAGAGAAATTTGCGACACTGGTGACACTAATTGATATTTTTGGCACATTTCAAGCCTCTAGTGCAGTCGCGAACGTGGATTCAGTTTAATGAACAACATTAAAACTAAATTGCATAACAAGATTAAATTTTATCTCACAAGTGGAAAAATGTTAACCATGATTCATTTTATAAATTTTGGAAGGATGGGAAAGAAAGAAGGCAGATATCATTCCGAATTCATTTTTCTGAATGTACTGTGCGCTGTGTGATGCATTTTGTGTTACATTAAAATATTGCAATTATCATAATCATTATAAAATCTGAATTCGATTTTTGGTTTGATAACAACATGAAATTTCTGTCACTTTCGGTGCTGGACAAAAAATATTTTTGCATATCACGATTCAGTTCAGCTTCAGAGCGAGTCTTTTTGAATTCGGTATTTACTGCCAATGAACGGAGAAATTCATGAAGTCCAATTATTAGTAATTATTACCCACCCCTAGCAATTATTAATAATTATTAATAAATTCTTAATAATAAAATTTATTATTAATCCCATCCCAATGCCAATTTTATAAACATTTGTATCATTTCTCATTCAAAATTGCTTTCAAATAGACGTCACTGGTGAATTGTGATGGTGACAAAACGGCCGATGGTCGAAATCTTCATTAGAAGCACAAAGAATAATAAAACTATACAAACAATCCTACAATTGTAATCCTATTTGTAATACTCTCACTTGCACAATCTAATCTAGTAACTAATCTAGTAATATTAGTTAAGGCGATATTGTAGTACAATCTTTCTAAAAGTGGGCGATAATGCCCCCTTGTGGGCGTTTGAGACCTAGAGGAGGCGTTAAAGGGCCTAGAAAAAATGGGGGGCGTTGAAGTGGGTTAAGAGTGCGATGGTAGATTTGTAATTTCATTTACTTTATATTTCAAATTTCACTAAAATTAAAACTTACCTACTACACAATAACGAATAATTAGTTTATATTTCTACGCTGTATGATGGTATAAAAACTTAAAATACTTAACATAGATTTCATAGGATAGCCAGCACGTCGTACGCAATCAAGTTGTAACAAGTTTCTGTTAAATAACGCTATTGGAGCGATCCGGTAGGAATTGTTCTGTACCATTAAAATTTATTATTTACATGTAATACATTTTGTATATTATACAATTAAATAATCTTTAGAGGGTGGTGGCAAATCAAATTGTGTCTTAAGGGGGCGATGGTTAAAAAAAGCTTGAAAAACACTGTTGTTGTATCATGAATATTTTTTAATCAAACTTTTAATTTGAAAACAGTGTTGGAAGAATAAAATAAATGAAAGTAAATAAAAAAGGGAAAATGATTGAGACTCCTGAAGTAGACTCTAAAAACATTAAACCTGAAACAATTTATTTAAATTTCATATAAATAATTAAATTCTAAATTTTTATTTATTAACTTCATATTTTTCATTAATTCTAGTTTTGGAAGATGTTATTGCTTTAATTTATAAAAAAATTCATAGAAAATAATTCAATTTTTTATAAAATTCTAATTGTTAATTCGCTTTTAATTGTCAATAGCGACAATTTGTCGCCGACAAAAATAATTGAAAAAATGTCGCCATATTCTTTACATTTCCCATAATTATAATTATTTTGATTGTTTTTTGTTTGAAATAAAATTGTAGACAATTCCAAAAAAATCGGAACTAATTTGATTAATTTTACAAAAAATTTAAATGTTAATGATAAAAATTACTTAAATAAAAATTTGAAAACTTGTATTATTGTTAATATATTTAATAGAACTTCGAATAAAAACAAAATTATTAGTAATAAATAACATAAAAATATACTAATGTATCCGGTAAGCGTATTTTAAAAGAAGTTCTCCCATTTTATTAACCAAAATTTAACATTTTCACTGATATCTTTGATATTTATATAAACGTTTTTCGTATTTATGTTGTCCGTTTTATAATTAATTTTTTTTCTTTGATTTTTATAATGAATTCCAAAATTGAATTTTGAATAAAATTATTCGTTCTACTTATTTGATTTATTAGTCGGAAATTATTTATTAATGAAATTAATTAAAATAATAATAATAATAATGATAATAATATTAAAATAATAATAATAATAATAATAATAATAATAATAATAATAATAATAATAATAATAACAATAATAAAAAAGTAATAATAAAAATAATCAGGAAAATTTAATTAAAACTGAATTATAATTTTATAAATATAAAATAAATTTTGTTTTGTTTTTGATAATAATTATTGTTTAATAAAATGAGCTTCTAGTAAAAACGTAATTACATGTTTCATTAATGAATTTAATGACGTATTTTATTTATATATTATATATTTATTAATGTTTTTATTTTCTCATAAATTAATGATTTAGTTCTAAAAAGTAAATTTGTTTTTGTTTCTATGGTAATTAATAATATTTTTTTATAATTAAATTGTTTAGCCCTGAATTTGTTGATATTATAAAAAAATATTGGATATAAATTATTAATAGGAAACTGTACAACAAGTTTTTCTATAATTACTTTTCGTCAAAATACCTTGTTGATGTGACATTTAGTGATTGACATCAAAAGTACACCTTTAAGTGATAGGACGAGCTTTGAAAATATTATAAATTTAAATATAATCCAAGTTTCTTTTCAATAAAAACGTACAATTTTTGATAAAATATCTAGAAATGTATTTTATTAAATTAATTAGAAAAAATACAAATATTAACCAATCAAAGAACACCGCTAGAACAATTTGTACTAATAATAAAATCCGTTAAGTTTTGTTCACATTTGATCTGTTTTTTTCTATTTTCTGCTATCAATTTTTCCTCTGGATAGCAGAAAATATCAAACGGTTTGCAAAGTTTAGGATATGTAATTTATGAGAATTTATGAAAAATTCTATTAAAAAATGTAAACTTTTCATAAAGCAAATGGGGGTTACTAATAATGAAAAAATTTAGTATCAGATGTGTGAATAACGTTGATTGCGAGAAGTTTCTTGGTATTGCAGATTTGTATTTTTTTCAGAACTTTATGAAGATTTGCAACATTTCATTATTTAAATCGTAATATATTTTCAAAAAAATTATTTAAATATTTTTATGTGTAATTCTTGACAAATTCATTAATATAAAGTAGAAATGATCAAAAGTATTTTATATTATTTATTTTGAACTTATAAAGTTAGCTGAAACAAGTTTATTAGGTTTTTACAATCTGTGCGTGTTTTATTTTAAATGTTTTCAAATAAGAAGAGCGTTTTCATCACACAGAGAAACTTGATTGGAAAGATCTTATAAACAGTCCTGTAACTGTATATTTATAATAATAATCATTTGCATTAATGGAGATGATTTTTGTTAGTAAAGTTTTAATTCTAACATCAATATTCACATAATTACATAAATTATCAGCAACAAATATTATGAGCAGATGATAAGTTTAAATTATATTTTTCATTGAATTTACAGTTTTGAAAGTTTAATATATTTTAATTTTTTAAATGTTAATATTTCTATTTCAATTATTTGTTATGAATTTCAGGTCATTTATACTTTATTTTCAAAAAGATTAGATATATTAAATTTTAATTTAATGCAATTCAAGTTTTTCTAAAATGTATTTGATTCAAACAATTCCGGGAAATTTTTATGATAAGATTGCAATAATTTTTGCCCCATGCTCAATAGTTTTTTTCAATTTCTGAATATCTAATAATATTTAATTTTAAAATTATTATTTCACCTATGAATTGTTTTTCGATGATTCTCTTCTACATTTTTCCTAGTTTTAGGTAGACTTTCATCATTTTCAGAATTTCTAAAAATGATTTAACTTGGTCTTCTTAGCTCCATTCGTACTCATCGAAAGATAGAATGTAATAAAGTGCTAGAAATTTATTCAATTTGGATTTTTTTATAATTATAAATTCCTGAAATGAATGATTACTGCTCATAATATTTGTCCTATTGTGCGAGTTTTTTATAAGGTTGTTGCGTTTAGTGTGTATGATTATATTTCATTTTCTCTTTTTCTATAGAAAATCACTGGTGTATATATTTTTCTATATATAAATAAATTATTTCTTATAATAGACCTTAATTTGCTCATAATTTTTTAAAACTGGTATATTTTATGTTAGATAACACCTAAAGCAAAACCTAAAAAACGTGAAAATCATAACATTTCACAATGCGACTTTTGGTAATTCGGAATGTATAATACTAATGCAAAAATGTGAACCAACAGTGTAATGTTGATAATGATAACTTTAAATTTTGATGATTATAAATTAAATGTCAGCAATTTTAATATTCAAAATTTATTTTAAAATAAATTGGTGGTCATATATAAGTAGTATATCAATAAAAAATATTATATATACCGTATATTTCGGCGTATAAGACGACCCTTAAAGTCAAAAAATCACCCTTGAAAATTGTGGGTCGTCTTATACAACCGATATAAAAGAAAGTATTACAGTAAAGGTAGTTGTATTTATACTACTTTTATGCATATCTAAAACCCGATATATGATAAATCATAAAAATTTGCTCTAATTTTGTACCTCGTCTTATCTGACGGTTACCTTATACGCCGAAATTTTCAACTGAAGTTGTCTAATGTTACCATCGGGCCGCATGCGGCCCTCGTAAAAACTTTTTGCGGCCCACCAAGCATTTTTTTTTGTATTTTTATATTATAATGTTTTTTAGTATATATAAAGCTTTGTAAATTATTAATGAGTGCAGCCCGCCACAAAATTTTAAAATTTAAATTGGTTTGTGGGTTAAAAAGGTTGCTCACCCCTGGTCTAAATGGCTGTAAAATTATAGTGATATAAAAAAATATTAGAAGAAAAATTCCATGTAAACTTTGTTTGAAAACAAAATATTACAAAAACAGATGCTATTTCTGATATTTTTTCAAATATAACCATAAGGCATTTGTGTGTACTTGTAATCATCTTCACTAATTACGTAACTACATACTTTGTTGATTATCATCAAACATAATTTTTTTATTTTGTAAATTTTTTAGAAAAAAAATATATTTAATTTAATTTTGTTAATAAAATAAATAATAATAATAATAATAATAATAATAATAATAATAATAATAATAATAATAATAATAATAATAATAATAATAATAGTAATAATAATAATTTAAAATATTTATTTACATTAAAAACCGCTTAAATTAAAATTTGTTATTTTAGTACTTTGCTAAATCATATGTCCTATTCAACATTTGATTTCGGTAAAAAAGTACATCAGGGTTTCAATTGGACGTCACTCTCGATTTGCAAGTAATGCGCACCAATTTCATAAAGAGTTTGTTTAAAATGTTTAATAAAAATATGGATTTAAAAAGTTACAAATGAGTTATTTTTATTCATTGTTAGTTTTAAACATATGTAAAACAGGCTTTTTTGCTTTTCCTTTATTTATTCTTTTTTTAATCTGTAACAGTTTAATATAAAAGTTTAGATTTAATTGAATTTCCATTAAGACTAATTATGAAATTTTCCCAAGGTTTTCTTAATTTCAACTAACAAAAATTTAACTGCAAAAAAAGTTATAGTTAATATTGTATTAATTTTTTAAAATGCTAATGAATTTTAATTAAACATTTAAACACTGAGTTTTTAAACTTTATATTTGTTGCGAAGAACTTAAGAATAAAAGAAAAATGCTTTTTATACGGATTGTAATAATTTTATTATTTATAGAGAAGCGTGTTTATAAGCGATATTAAGAGACGGTATACGATATTATAATTTCCAAAATTCATCAAACAGAAAACCCAAAAGCAAAACCTTTTATACATTTTTCAATGTTTAATGGTTAAAGAAAATAATATTTTGAAATAATAAGAAATATTTGTTTAATTCTCGCTATTCGAAAATTAATCTACATATAAAATTGCGTTGTACGTACGTTCATAATCAGCATATATAAGTAAGTGGTTCCCAACCTTTCTGATTCTGTGACCCCTTGATAACATTTGCCAAATTGTGGCAACAACAGCAATAAAATTAATAGGGTTTCTAATCAGTCACTGCATTTTTGCAGCTAACTATTATGTTTTTGACTTCTAAATATCTGATTTTATTTATATTTTATGCTTTATACTATAAAGTAGAATAGGAATACCGCTTAAATTTTAAATGATTGTAAGAAACCACTGACTAGCATAAACAAAATTACAGTTGTACGTATGCCCATAACTTTTTTTGACGTTGAAATAGTTACACCAAGCCACGCTGAGACAAATCACCTATAATATAAAAAGAAAATCAATAAATTTATTGCATATAAACACACCAACTCCCTTGAAGTTTTTTGTAAATTAGTCACTGAGACAAACCCTACACTATAGAAAATCAAAAGTGATAGAGAAATAAAATAATGCACAACCCATAATAAAACATATATGTAAACTTTTAACATGTAGCCATCCGAAGTTGAAAAACCCCTATAATAAATTAATTTATAGACATTTTTGAGATATTTTTAGAAAGAAAAATGGCGGGAAAAATTTTTAATTTAAATTTTGAGGAATTTTCTCGGAAATTTCGAGTAAATGAGGATGTATCTTCATAAGATTTACCCTTAACACTAAAATTAATTTAATATTTCAGACATTTTTATAGAAAAAAAACAACCTGAAATTCGAAAAAAAGTTTAAATTGTAAATTATATTGGTAAGTTTCAAAAAATAATCATAAACCCAATTATTATTTTGTGTTCATATTCAAAGATTTTTTTCAAAAGATGTATAAAAAATATCACTATTTAATGAAATTAATAATTTTTATAACTTCAAAATAATTTAACTCACTTTTTTGAATAATTTCCGAAAAATAAGTTATCATAAAATAAATCATTTCCTGAATATTTATAATCATTATTAATACATAAGCTTGTAGATAAAATTTTATAATTATAAGATTGAAAATGATTTAATTTCGTTGTACAATCATAATTAAAATCTTAAAACTTTAAAACTTTAAGCTTATAACTTTAAAAAATAGCTACTTTGCAGCCATTTCAGAAATGGCTGAAATCCATTAAATTTTCTCAAAAAATAAATTCCAATAAGTTGATTTATGTTTCAACTTGCATTATAGCGGAATTTATCTGAACTTCGCTTGATGTATATATGATGCAAATCAACATATTGATGACAACTTTTTATATAAATTGTGTCAGTACATCACTTGATTTTTTACAGATTAAAACTAGTTTAATTGAATAGCTTTGAAAGTCGCAATTTGACTACTATAATAAAAAATTTTTTTTTTCAAAAACTTCATTAAATATTTAAATACATTACCTCAGACCGTCTTATATTCTCGCAGAAGGCTGTATAAAGTCTCTTTCTATTTTCAACTTAAATAATTCGAAATTATTTACATCAATTGAAGATATCAAAAATAATAAAATAATATTATTAATAAAATTATAAAAGTGATTGGAAAATAGATTGTTATCAAAATATTTGTTGTTAATGACTGAAGAAAAGAATAACAAAAAATTACACACTAAATAAAAGAAAATTATTAATTATTAAGTACAAATCGAAAATAAATATGTAGAAAAATAAAGAAAAGGATAATTGGATTTTGCTTATTCAAAAAGATTTTTATACACAACGAAACCGGCAAGAGAGGATTTAATTTCTTTTTGGATGATATTTCATTAATTTTCATTTTGACAAATAATAAAATAATTTTTTATTATTATACTTGGCACTTATTAAACTTAACATTTAATAAAAGCTAATCCAAAAATTTGTGTTAACTATTAAATGAAAAAAATATTTGATATTTTGTCAAAATGAATACAACTGAAAAATTCAGTATATTCGAATAACTAAATTATTAATAAGTGTCGGTAAATATCCTAAAAAACGTTTCTTATGACATTAGGTACATACAAAATTTACTTTTTGTACAAAAAGTTTTTTTTAAAATTATAGCTAGATGTTATTTTACTAATAATATTTTTTAAAAAATAAATGTCTAGATTAGCGGTTCTCAAACTTTTTTTAGATTACGGCACCCAAAACCCAATATGAAAATTTACAGACACCCTGTTCTTATATGATTTAATAATTCATTTTTCTATAACCAACATTTCATTGTGAAGTTATAAAAGTAAAACAAATGTGTGATAATTACATAATCGTATTTATTCAAAAAATATTTTAAACACAAAAATATATAATAATTAAAGTTTGTTTCAAAACAATATTAAAAAATGTATAAACTGAAAGATGTATGGAATATCATCAATATCATAATTATGTAAAATACAAATGACTGTAGCAGCTAGTGCTAGAAACTAAAGTCTAAATAAATCGGTGATAACAAAAATATTAAAAATTATTTTCATTTATTTTAAAGTTTAAAACACCTTGGTAGATAATCACTTGTCTAAATTGTAATTATGATGATCAATAAAAATCCATTTTGTTTCAAATTCGTTATTATTAATCAATGTATATTTGGAGTCAGATCAATAGTTGCCAATTTATTTTTTAGGAGATTAACTTAAAGACACTCAAATACTACATTGTCAGATATTATGTTAAACTTAAACGAAAATCAACAATGACACAGCGACTTATGAAACACAATATTTATTCAATTTAGTGCTAAAATTGTGCGTACTGTCTGTCCACGCGCTAGGGTTGCAAACATAGTATAAGGAAATTAAATTCAAGTTTTTAGTACGAAAATTAATAATTATATTTCTTGTTATAATTTTAAAGGAACTGAATAAATGGTCTAAGGCTATTATATAAATATTTGTAATTTTATTTAATATATCAAAACAAGCTTATCGTTTCCATTCATACATTATCTCGGCTCCTATGAGAGACTAATAAACCCCCCTTCCTTCCTCCCTCCTCAGAATATTTTGCGAGTGAAAATATAAAGCACGCCTTTGTAATTTAGTTATAATATAAAAAGAAAATAAATCAGATCCTGATGCTCTTTTAATGGATAATTGAAAATTTAGCTTTAATTTATGAGCTTTCGTTTCCTTCGATTTGCCCCTTTATTTACGATCCTGTGAAATTTACTATGACATTGTAAGGTAATATTTTTAAGCCAATTATTTTTATTTGAAAAGATTCGCATTTATAATTTATTATAATTAAATTCAATAACGAAATATTATTGAAAAATACAAATGTTTTTTGTGAAATAAATACAATATATAATTTTAATTAGCATCCTATTAGTTACAAAATATGTTTAATAATAATTTTTTTTATGTATAAAATTATTAAAATAAATTATAAAATATTTTGAGTTGTGTTTGATCATTTGCTGATTATTTATTTTGCAAAAATTATAAAATTTGCATTAAAAATTTTATCTAGTGACATAAAATCCCATGTCGACTCACAAATAGGCATTCACACTTTTACTGACATTATATTGATATAAAAGAGAACTATGAAATTATGATAATAACTGAAAAAATATTTATATTTTGTAAACTTTTAATATTATTAATAAATTTCGAACAAATATACGGCTCTACCCTATAAACGGAACCGTAAATTAATTGAGGAACCTTAATTTAATCAAATGTTAAAGAATAAAATAAAATACATAAAAACAGAGTAGATTAGAAATTATAAGTTTTTAAAACAATTTTTACTGAATTAAAAGAATTCAATTCAAAGTTTTATTTTTTAAGTCTGTTTTTATAAACAGTCCCTTTAATTGATTGATTAACACTTTTTTCAATTTTAAAGTTATCAGATCCAACCTTTTCAACTATACTCCATATTCCATCTTCATAAAAATCATCCATCCTTCTTCTACGTATTTGTGAATACATGTCAAAGTATTTTTTGAAGTAAAACAGAATCACCCAGAGTAAAATCAATGCTGTGATAATGCCCATCTGCGTCTTACTGCATTCGTAAAATAAATCTTTCGCGATATTCATAACTTACAGTTATGTTAAGAATATAATAAAACATTAACAAAAAGAATAAAATTTTAAAATTATCAAAATCAATAAAAAATAATTAAAATTTTGCAAAAAGTAAAAATCAATATTTTTGGGGTGAAAAAGTAGTAACCCGTGGCAAATTTGATATTGAAGGGTCGGGAGCTCAAAAACAAACTAATTAATTAAATTATTTACCGACGAACCCATTAATCAAAGGCCGCCGAGCTAAACGTCAACGTAATGGGTTTACCAGAATTAGCAAAATGGGCAATAAATTGTCCGATCAGTAAAAATTGTTTTCTTTATTTTAATCTAAATTAATGGCAACCAAAAAATTATAAAAGGAACTGCCAACAAAATAAGTTGCCAGTTGGTCGAAGAGAAAAATTTAATTAATTTGAAAGTAATAAATAGATAAAGAAGTTAATCAGATTCCAGTGACTTATTGCGTGATACCCTTAAGGTGTCTACACAAAATCAAATAATTTTATCTTGTGGTGAATATTTGTGAATAAAGATTTTTATAAAAGGATTTTGTCTTATTGCTTATTTAACACGGATCGAAAGATTTATCCATCGACGAATATCGAATATCCCAACAGTTAATATTGGACTGTTTGTTTCCAAAATCGTTTCGTTCAATTATATTTTTCTATCTTCAATAATAATAATTCAGTTCCGTATATAGGTTCGACAATAAATATTTGGGACATAATTAGTAGATAACTGTTAAGTTTCTCTTCATTTTATGATTTTAATCCTTAAATATTTTCACTGCGCAGCAGCGGCTATTTTAAATTTATATTTCTCAATATTAGAATTTATTTTAATTATAAATGTTTTTATTCTTTTATAATGGAAGAAATACCTAAGATCTCATATGAAACACTAAATATCTGCATTGTACTTATACCAGCACCGCTGCGTTGCAAGGAATGGCTTGTGTAAGAAAATTCATGTAAGTATTTAAGAGTTAACTAATAAGTTTGACAGCCTAATTCCAAAAATAACATTAGTTGCTCAATAGTATCGGCTGTCCACATTTTTTGGGCAATGGCACACTAAAAATATCAGAAAAGTTTTGCGACACACCAAAATATTTTAGTCAACTTATTTTAGTAAAAAGATTTTAAGCGGAACACCTTTTTGATCATTTGCTTTTAGATAATTGACTAAATTCTCCAGATTCTTCACTATATCTTGATTTTCTTCAAAAGCTAATCTTAGCCTTTTTGACATCTTCTTCATCGGGAATTTTGTTATATGTGTCGCGAGAATTTTCATTCAAATATGCGTGAAGAATCGCTTTTCTTTGGTTATTTTTTAAGTTGTTTTTGTTGATGATTTATCATTTATCATTTGCTTTATTTTTAAATTTTATAATCATTTCTAAGCTCAAGAACTGTAGTAATTTTAAATATTTTTCGAAAAACTCACGACAAACATGTTAAGAAACTGTGGAATATACTAAATAAATCTATTGACTATAATTTAATAGCATACGAAAAAAAAGAATATTTGTCAGTTATTTTATTTACACAAGAATTACACAGTATTTGCATAAATGAATGCTTTGATTAGATTCATTATCCTCACAAAAAAGTTCCAAATGTACTTTTATACCTTTACTTCATTTTATTCAGACTAAGAATCTTTATAAATTTGATTTATTTGTTTACTTCATAACAGTCTTTCTTCGTTGATTTTTCCTATACACCTTGTAAGGAAGGATAATTAAAGATATTACGCAATGAAGAGCTATAAAAGAGTGTATTGAGGGTTTGTCATCAGAATAAGTCAGAATTTTATTAAACCACCAAGCCAATTGGAACCGAACAGAGATTTGGAATTATACATTGTTGAGTTAAAAATATTCTTTCAAATAACTCAACAGTCTGTGGAATTTCAAGAAACGCATACAAA
The DNA here is from genome assembly GCA_022537955.1 of Schmidtea mediterranea. Classification (NCBI taxonomy): domain Eukaryota; kingdom Metazoa; phylum Platyhelminthes; order Tricladida; family Dugesiidae; genus Schmidtea; species Schmidtea mediterranea. The sequence goes on from CM039681.1 coordinate 112,989,843, forward strand.
AGCCTTTTTGTCCGTGAAATTAATTTCAAAATATGAAGAGATCCAGTGAGATTATATTGGGTACGAAGGTAGTCTTATTAAAGCATTTGAGCCAAAGAAGAATTTAGACATTGATTTGTATTCTGCGTTACGATATATAAAAAGAAATGACGGGTGTACTGAATTTTTTGGAAAGATAGAGAAGCTTGTTGACAAAACAACTTGCAATTGAATAAAATTGACAGAAGTTTAGTCAATGGAAATGCTAAAGAAGTTATTATCAGAATGCAGGAGATCCAGAAAGAATTATGCAGTGAGCAATCATTGGCTTCGCTACACGAAAGAACTCGAATCTGTTTTCTTGCAAAAATGTATTCTGAATATTGCTTTTGTGGATCTACACTGAACCCAAAAATTAAGTTTAAATTTCTTTTATTATTTTAAGTGGTGTGATCATTAGCAATGTTCGCATTCATTATTAATGTTTGATATAGATAAAGGCTGTACTGATTATTTGTGTTTAACTTTGAGAATTTTATTGATTTTTCTATTCTATTAAAACTTGAATATTTCGATTAATAAGGGAAAAATAGTGTTAAATAGTATTTTATTGATAATAAAATAATTAATTTAACTGACTAAATAATTTATTAAATAATTATATAATTTTGTTAAAAATATTATTTTTAAAAATTTATTTTAATTAATTTTAACATTAAAAATTGAAATGGGTTTTTTCTCTCTCAGCATAAATTGATATAAATATCTTAATAGTTTCTTTCATGTCGTCGTCAAATCTGATAAAGAGAAAAAAAGATTGGAGTTCACTGTCGATAAATTTTCAAAGACAAATTTACTAACAGAAAATATCAACAAATTATTAAGCAGAAATTTTAGATTTTCTGAAAAAAAATTTGATTTTCTTTCATAATTCAAATCAAATATTAAGATTTCTTATCTGACAGTTTTTGAGTTGTAAATGAAGTTTACTGACATTTGATAAAATCAAATAAAAATAATAATATGAGAATGATGGCAAAATTTTACAAATAGAAAGCAAGAAAAAAATGAACTAAAGAACACTTTTTTTTCATATATTGCTAATAAACAAGCGATAATTATTTTTTAAAACAAAATTTATCTTCTGTAATTATCTATAATTATGAAAATAATTTTAAATTATCAAAACTTTTAATTTAATTTCTGTGTTAATGAACATAAAATATTAAAAATAATTTTTTCCATTTTTTAAAACTGTTATTTTAATAATAATATTTCTTATTGTTATTATAATAAAAGTTATTATTCTTAACAAATCACGTTAAAAAATTGTATTGAAAAATGATTTCAGTTTTGTAATATATTTATTTTCTTGACTCGTTTTTATATTTTAAATCGTTATTGATAAAATAGAGGTTTCTTTAAAAAAAACGATTAAATTGTTGTAAATTTATTATTTGATTGAAATAAGGTAAATGAATAAAAAATATTAAAATTTTCAAAAAATTACCTTTTTTGGAAAAAAACAATTTACGAGTGAATATTATAATAATTATAAATCTAGTTTGAAACATATGTCAAAGCTGAATATAAATGATGCGTTTCTGGAAGGTTTTTTAATTCAGTTGTATTTCATGTAAAAAAAATAGCAGACAAAAAAATATATTCTGTAAATAGAATATCAGTTAATTATAATAATTTATAGTAACTTGTGGAGTCTTATGTATGTTGTTTAAAAATGTATAATTATATTAACAACTAATTATTTAAAATGTTTTGAATGTTTTTAAATAGTTTAAGTATGTTAAATCATGTTTATGCATTGTTTTTTAAAAACAACTTTTTTTAATATTATTAAAATAATTGAATTTTTAAATTACATTATTTTTTAAAAAAAATTATAATATAAATAAAAATTATAATATTTATATAAATAACATTTTAAATTAGTTAAAAGTATTTGAATATATTTTTTTAATGTTTATTTATTACAAAACTAAATTAATATAAAAAAATAATTTGTTTAAATTAAAAGTTAATTCATAATATTTTTAGTTGGTTTTGTGTACCTGAAGATGACAGTTATGTTGTCGAAATATATGTCGTACGAAAAGTTTTTTATTCGAATTATTTTTTAATTAATTATTTGATGTTATAGTTGATTATTTATTTAATAACAAGCAAAAAATGTTATTAAATTTTGTTTTACGAAATTTTACAAGTAAAACTTACAAGCGCCTTAACTCGAATATATGGCGATTCTAGGCGATTGTCTACATTTGTCTGTCAATAAATGCGCTCATGACTGTAATTACAAAAGAAATGATCAGCCTCTGAAATTCATATTTTAAAATTAAATAAGTTTTTTTAATTATATTTTATTTAAAAAATAATTAAAATAATTACAATATATAAAAACGTTGTATTAGTAAAGAATTAATAATATAAACAATAAAAACAATTGGAAATTTCTAAACATGGAATGTTGAAATAGTAGCTGGACAAACTGCAAAGCACTTTGTTTTTCACACATTTTATATATACCCTAATTTTTCATAGTTAGTCCGCGGACTATCTATGAAAAAAGTGAAAAGTTTGGAAAAATAGTTGCAGTGGTTTATACATGAAGTTCGGCCTAACTATAGAAATCAAATTTTATTATTTCAATATTCAAAATACAAATGAAACTAAATATATTTTACAAAATTTGCAAAATAATTTTAATTAAAATCGTTGAAGTCTTCATCAGATTCAGTGTTGAAATCATCTATTAAATTAGATAAATCCAAGTTTTCAGGCGCTTCTAAATCAGATTCAATTTCAGTCTACTCGTCATCGAATTATTCTGGAGGATAGTCACAGATCGTTGACTTCTTGAAACCATTTTTAATACAATCAACAGATATTTCGTTTTAACTCTCGACTATCCATTGACAGACTTTACTATAAGACTCGCGTCTAGTTTTACTTGATGTAGTGAAGGTATGAAATCCACCGATCATTCATTTGTCCCATTTGTTACGCATTTTACTCTTGAATGATTTGTTCATACTTATATCTAATGGTTGCAATTTCTTAGTGAGGCCGCCGGGAATGACAGCAATTTTTGAGTATTGTTTTACAGTCTTTTTCATTTAATCAGTTATATGACTTCGTGCCGAATCAAATATTAATAATGAAGTAGAGTTGATAAAAGCATTTGCTCTTTTGCGCCATACTTCTTTTCTTTTGGAATATTCTTTCTTTTTAAAAAATAACCATCGGTTCACACTTCCCACCATCAGCTGTGACACAAGGAACTACAGTGAAGGGACAATTTTCATTACCAGTTGTTTAAACTTTATTATATTCGGTGCCTTTGACGTTGACAGTGTAATTACTTGTCATGTCAAAACTGATAGGGACCTCGTCCATGTTTACAACGTGTTGCAAACCTATGTTGAATTTGATTTTGTCGACATATTGATTGAAAACTGCACATTTTTTCTCCCAGTCTTTGTCAAATTCTATCCAGCCGAAGTTACAGCTCTTATAGAAAGTCTGTGTCTTCTCATAAATCTGAAACACCACGTGGCACTGAACTTAAAAGTTTTGATATTCACTGAATTTTGAAACAAATCTTTGACGTATTTTAATCCCCGAGACACGTGATTCATTTCGGCATTCAGAAAGAATCCAATCTTTCAAGACTGATTCGAGTTCGGGTCAAAATTCTTAAAATTTTAAAAACTCAGCAAATTTGAATATAAAAATTGATTTTTACTCTGTTGCAATATTCGTAGAAATAAACTGTTATTTTTTGTCAAATAATAGTTTGCAAATTTTTGTTCATTACTCAATCATAAAATGTCAAATCTAAAGTTTCATTGCGGCACATTTAATTTTCTTGTGGCACGCATTTGTAAAATGGCACATAGTTTGCGTATGATTCTTGCAGTTTGGAATTCGTAACTTGATATAAATTGTTTGTTGTTTATATTTCTGAAGTAGTGGATTTCCTTATGTCCTATATTTTCCGTAAGAAGTAGGAATATATATTATAGGTCATGCCGTTCTAACATATATCAAACTACCATTGTTAATTGATAAGTTTTAAATAAAATCATCGCAAACTCCTGCTAATAATTATAAACTTTCTCTTTGTATTTATTTGTGTATTATTAATACTAATTAGTATTTTCTTTCTAAAATAGGGTTAGGAGTCATTGAAATTATATTAGGCAACATTAAAAGTATATATTTCTTCAGTTTTTTTTACATCTAAGGGTATTTGATGGTCCTTTAAAATTTATATACACTGTAATTTTAATGTTTAATTTTTGTTAAAATGAATTATTATTATGAAAATAATAATAAAATAATAGCAATAAAACATTTACCTTTACTGTTTAATCATTTTAAAATGTTTATCATTAAAAAAAATCACTAACCTTTTCTGTGAAAGTTTCTTAATAAAATAATTTAACTTTTATCTTTTTTTAATTTTGTAGTTCTAAAAAAAATTTATATATATTGTTTTTTAAGAGTAATATTAATAATGTCTACTATTGTTTTAATTATGTGTAAAGTTACAAGTTGTCTTCACTATTGATCAATTTTTAATTTCCTTTATCCTCATTTATTTTTAGACTATTAAAACAAATATAAAATAAAAAGAAAATATTGAAGATAATTTTTGAAAATTTTCTTGATAATTTTAATTAAAAATTTTTTGAAATTAAAAATTAATAAATGTTTTTTTTTCTAAATTTATCACAATAATTGAATGAAAATGGCTCCCAACAATAAATACATAATCTAAGTCCCTCAAACTGATTCAGTGCAACTTAATGCCTACTGACTGTCTGATTTCGTTCCGCATATAATACGACTGCTTTGCACGCGTGAATGATTTTCCTGTCAATGTTCCTATCGCTCATCTTATTCTTTATCTCATTGTGTAAGCTCTTGTTTTCCGATCATTTTTAATCCAATTAGATTATCAATTAATTAAATTATTTATTTTCTTTTATCCAGTTATTTTCAAAACGTCAATTTCACAAAACATAAATTTTTTTCTATTTAATTATTTGAATAAAATATCAACTTTTGTTTTAATAAAATGATATTGATATAATTTTGATCTATTTCTTGTGGGATTTTTCTATTTTATGTTTATTTGTTTTATCATCACAAGTACAAAATGTTTTGTAAAAGTAATTTTTAAAAAAAAGTTTGTAAATGAAGTACACTAATTTGTTTTTAAAGACAAAAGAACTTCATCGAAGAATTTGTGATTTAAATGACTTTGTAAATTTAGAAAGCGTCAGACTCATTATTTTTATTTTATTTACGCATGAACCAATCTTTAATCTAATTTTTGTTGTTTCTTATTTTATCATTTAAGTTAAATGTAATATTTTACTTAAAAACTATTGAAATAAAGATATTAAATAAAATATAATAAAAGATTCTATAAATATCATAAGATTTATTGGTTTAATTGAAACATTCTATTAAGCCGTTTATCTTGAAATGAATAAAAGTCTAATGAAAAATTAACATACAATAAAAAACAATAAAAAATCTTGAATTATTATTATTATTATTATTATTATTATTATTATTATTATTATTATTATTATTTTTCAAAAACATTTATGTAAATTTTTCAAATATTTTTAAAATAATATAATTTTCAGAGAACAATTACAATAATTGCACTATTCTTTGCAATTCAATACAGAGTTTATTTATATATTTTTCGCAATTTCAGATTTTTGAATAAAATAATTTAATTTATTGTAAATAATCCTTAATTTTGAATTTTGAATAAAATTTTTCATATGTAAATGAATTTTATTTTCTAATGTTCTTCTTAGTCGAATATTGTTATTAATGAAATTAATAATAATAATAATAATAATAATAATAATAATAATAATAATAATAATAATAATAAGAATAAGAATAATAACAATAATAATAATAATAATAATAATAATAATAACAACAACAATAATAATAATAATAACAATAATAATAATAATAATAATAATAATAATAATAACAATAATAATAATAATAATAATAATAATAATAATAATAATAATAATAATAATAATAATAATAATAATAATAATAATAATAATTATAATAATAATATTAATAATAATAATAATAATAATAATAATAATAATAATAACAATAATAATAATAATAATAATAATAATAATAATAATAATAATAATAATAATCTTTTTTTTGATTTAAATATGACATTTCTTAAAATTATTAAACGTGAAATACTTAAATACATTTTTTTAACAATATCTTATCAGCTTTCATTCTCTCGGAACTTTTTTCTGTTACTTAATTATATAAAAAGTTTCTAATAAAAGTTTCTACGTAGTTAAGAATTTATTATAATATTGAGATTAATACCGGTTATAGGGACACCGTAAAAAGAGTTTGAACTATTTGTAAAATACCGAAGTTCCTTTTTTAGTGAAAAGAATAAATCAATTTCATGGAGTCTAATAATCCTTCTTCGAATAGAGGAAATAAAGGGGATCTGAAGATCTTAGGTTATTGTTAAATTATTGTTAATAGTTGTTTTGAGAAACTTACTAAAATACTTATTGAAATTGCCACTGAAATGTGTAACAGAGATAAATGACATAAACTAGGTGGGTGAGATTTTTTCAGTCATTTTTCTTGTAATTTATAATGCTAATAAAACATTTGGTTAGAATTTCTTTTTGATAAGATGACGCGTTAGAAAAATGTGACTTATGAGATTATTTGCGCAATAATGAAAGATAAGTTAAGGGAAAACAAAATATGAATATGAGGATGACAAAAGGCAAGTAGATTAATTGAAAGACAAGGTGATGGAAGTTACATTATGGCAAACAGGACTAGAAATAAGTTGGAGAATGATAATGAAACAAATTTGTGTCGAGTCAATTTTCAAAAATTACACATAGTGTTTCATATTCTTTATCAAATCAAAGGTTTGCCAGTTTTAGACAACCTTAATAGGAATGATTTAAAGGCTTCAACAAAGAAAATCTAGTAACAGTTAGAGTTCAAAAAAGTAGTTGATAAATGACGAGGCAATGCAAACAGGAGAGAAAAAGGAAGTGGCAATGACATTAAAGATGGAAATCGGATGCTAATAAAAAACAGAAGTGAAGTGATAGAGGAAATGAAAAAATACTTTTGTGAATGAAAGCTGATGAGACTTCATGAAAATAAAGGCACCAAGTGAGAAAATGATAAATAAATTAAAGATCCAGTATTTTCGGGGAAACTCTTAAAATTTAAATAACGAAGAATGGCAAAGAACAAATGAAAAATTAGAAAGCTTTAGTCATTAATGTGCAAAGATTAATTTCAATATAATGTTTTGGGACAGAGTAGATTAAATATACCGGTTGTCTACATAAATGTACACATAATCTTAAAATATTTCTACAAATATTTCGAATTTTTTTTATTAATAAAACCAAACAGTTTTTCATGGAAAATTTATAATATCTTATGCCCACGCATTCAATAAAATTGTTTAAAGAAAACACAATTTCTTATTTTAAATAAGAAAATAAAAACTTATTTTAAAAATTATTTTAATTATAAATATTTTATGTGACACTAAATTTCTCTTGCGACTCACTCTTAGTCTGACCCTGATTTTGAGGAATAAATGTTAGATTTTTTGTAAATTAAAATAATTAAAAAAATGGATAAAATTTTGATATATTTTTATTTTATTTTTCTACTAGATTTAATAAAATGTAATTTACATGTAGAATTAATAAAACATAATTCAAAAAAAAAATAATTAATGAAATAAAATATTAATAACTTTTATTGAAATATCAGTAATCGAAAAACAGTAATAAAAATGTAACTGCAGATTTTTTGAAGTCTCCAATTTTTCTGATTTGCAATATCTTTTCAATAGTATAATGAAGTTTATTAAATTTGATTTTTCATAAAATGCAGTTTTAATAATTGAAAAACAAAGTAGAGGTGAAATTTTGTTACTTAAAAATCTTTCGAGAAACAAAACAAATTAACAAAAAATTCTTACAGATATATTAAACGGCTCATCAATTTGTCCGTGACTGAAATATTACTTAGAAAAATATCTATATATGAAAATACCTTTGATTGTTTGAATATGCAAATTAAAGTCCGTGCGATTAATGAAAACAATTTACTTCTTGCCTCATTTGTTTAATTGAACCTAATTTTAGACAAAGATTAATAATGAGAATATTATTTTATTTTTAAACAGATTAGAATAAAAATTTTCAAATTTCAAGAAAATTTGTGATATTATTATTATTATTATTATTATTATTATTATTAATATTAATATTATTATTATAATTATTTTTATTATTATTATAATTATAATAAATACTTTTATGATTTAATATTTATTATTTATTTAAATTATATTTAAATTATATAAAGATAATTTTTAAAAAATTTTTGAAGAAGTAAAATATATATTTTTGCGATATATATTTAAAATTATTATTAGATGTCAATATTTTAAGTTTTTAATGCGTTTCTCAATATTTTAATTATATATTATTAAATATTTACAATATTTTAAACAATACTTAATGTTAATTAGTTGGTTTTGAATAAAAATTTAACTTTTTTTTTATTCGTGTTAGTAATGAAATAATGGGTTTTTAATAAATAATATTAATTTATTTACTTTTATTCAACAATATAATCTGTTTTCATAAATTTACGATAAAAAATTTAGAATAATATTTTGTTTAATATATTTTATATGTAACAATAAAATATGTTATAAAATCGATGATTAACATATTGTTGACATGAAAAGAATAAATTCGCCTTTTCATGTTATACAGCTTACAATGTAAATGAGTAAAAATAAAATTATTGACATTTATTCATCCATTTTAATATCTAATTATAAAAACTGTGGCATAGATTATTTTTAGCAACAAAATACACTTGGCAACAATATATTAGCATAAAAAAGATGTTCACCAATTGGAGACATTCATGTTCTAATTAAACATGTGTTTTTTTCCATACCTATAATATAAAACAAAAATCAATAAATTTATAGCATATAAACATACCAACTCCCCTTGAGGTTGTTTGTAAAATTAGTCACTGAGACAAACCCTACACTATAGAAAATCAAAAGTGATAGAGAAATAAAATAATGCACATTAACACAACCCATAATAAAACATGTATGTAAACTTTTAACATGTAGCCATCCGAAGTTGAAAAACCCCTATAATAAATTAATTTATAGACATTTTTGAGATATTTTTAGAAAGAAAAATGGCGGAAAAAATTTTTAATTTAAATTTTGAGGAATTTGCTCTGAAATTTCGAGTAAATGAGGATGTATCTTCATAAGATTTACCCTTAACACTAAAATTAATTTAATATTTCAGACATTTCTGTCGAAGCATAAATTGTAAATTATATTGGTAAGTTTTAAAAAATAATCATAAACCCAATTATTATTTTGTGTACATATTTGAAGATTTTTTTCAAAAGATTTATACAAAATATCACTATTTAATGCAATTAATAATTTTTATAACTTCAAAAATAATTTAACTCACTTTTTTGAATAATTTCAGAAAAATAAGTTATCATAAAATAAATCATTTCCTGAATATTTATAATCATTATTAATAATAATAAACATGAACTTGTAGATCAAAAGTTAAAATTATAAGATTGAAAATGATTTAATTTCGTTGTAAAATCATAATTCAACTCTTAAAACTTTAAAACTTTAAGCTTATAACTTTAAAAAATAGCTTACTTTGCAGCCATTTCAGAAATGGCTGAAATCCATTAAATTTTCACAAAAATAAATTATTATAGCGAAATTTATCTGAACTTCCTTGGTGTACAAAGTGCATGTCCATAAATAGTAGCATACAACTCAGAGACAATATACATACTTTTATACTAACTCAAATGACCTAATTATAATAAGTTAAATATATTTTGCGCATTATTTCTAATGTTGTGTGAGGACTGAAAATTCTGAAAATCTGTAATTTTTTAAATAACATTGCATACCACTTTGTAAAGAATTTAATTCTGTGTCAAACAACCAAGAATACTATAAAAACATCATTTTCGTGAAATTTATGTGTAATCAAAAATCCAAAAAATTTGCAATGTTATTTTTAAAACACGCCAAATTCACAAACATTTTTTTTTATAGTCAAATAACAACAAATTTAGACCCGATTTTTGATTTTTCCAAATCCAAATAATTTAAACAACACATTTATAAAAGAGCAAATCATAGTAAAACTTATACATTTTCATGATGTCCATATTTTACTTTATTAAAAAATCAAATATATGCAATTTTTCTTTGAGAATATACGCTATAATTACAGTGATGAAAATAATAAAAGTGGTTTAAAAAGTTCAAATGTCACTCTTAATGCCATTATTTGAAATTTTATTCACATATTTTCATATTTTAGAGAAACATCGTTATCAGTGACAATATAACTAATATTATAATATATTTATTTGCGATGATATTATTACTGCAATCTTTTACTGTTTATCACTAATTGAGTCTCTTTTGTCAGAAGCATTTTGCGGAAAATGAGTAAAGCAAACAGAAATTAAATGGGAAAATGTGATGTGAGCCAAATAATAATTCGGCAGAGTGAAAGACAATCAGTTATTAGCATGTGTGATATGAATAAATATTAATGGTTTTGTAAATAATCCCCATAAAACTTGGGATATAATTGTTGGAAATTCTTCAACTGACTTTATTTGGATTCAGGTTTCATATAATTTTCAACTTTCTGAATTTGGATTTTTATTAAATGGAAATAAGAACAAAAATTTGTTCTATGATTTTCTTTTAAAAAACCAGGTTCTAACTTTTATGTGTTAATTTAAGAAAACTCGATAAAAGTTTTTTTTGATTTTTATTTCTTCACTAACTATTTCAAGCATGCATCAACTAGATTTCATTTAATATTTTATGCTTAATAACGAACTGAATATTGGTAATGCATTATTGTCGAAATTTAAATTCAATTAATTAATAAAAATTTAATTCAATAGGCGATTTAATAAATATATTTTTTTATTTTTAAATTGATTTTTTATAGTGTTATTCAAAAGACATATTGATATAAAAACATATTTTTAAAGTAGCTATAAAATAATTTATATTTTGGGTTTGTTTAATTAAATAAATTTTGATATTTATTTTTATACACATTTTTAGAAGTTCACAGTTTTGTAATTTAATTACTTATTTGCATATTTAACGTTTAAACATGGTTATTATAAATTGATTTGAATAATATAAATTGAGTTCCAATATTTTATCAAATCCTAACTGCTTTTAATCAATTATTTAAAAAAAAAATTTTTTAAACGTTTTTAATTTTTTTATAAAATTTATATCATATTAAGTTCTTTAATCTTTAGTAAAACTAAAATATTTATAAAATTAATTGTTTAATTGCTTATAAAATATAATTTGAACTGTCCTATTTTATGTTCAGAAATGTTTACCGTGAGGAACAACAACCGTTTAACTATATAAAATCTTTCCATTATTATTAGCTTTTTTCTTGGAAATTATCTTTTATGTGATTTATATTTTTGATTTATTAAAAATCTTTGTGAATAAATTTGTTAATAAAATGAATTTTAATATATTTTTTATTTGTGGCTATAAGAAAGTGCAATAATTTTTTTATTTAAATAATTTCAAATAGATGTTTTCAGTTTACAAAAATAATTTGCATTTTAGGTTACACTGTAATATTATAAATTAAGAAGGAGTCATAATTTGGGCGTTGTACTTCAAAATTACATAACAAAATCATTTTCACTGTAGGGTGAAGTTTTAGGTTTTGTGATTTAAAGAACATAAAAATAAGTAAAGATTTTCATTTATTAAGAAATCTTTGGTAAAATATTTATTTTCTTTTAAAATATAAAATATCAAAAGTAATAAAAAATAATGTAAAATATGAATTTCAAATATTAAAAGTTATTATAAAATATAAAAATACATTTGAAATTTATTAAAAGATGAAATATTTTAATACTTGAATATTTATTAGTAATTTATATTTCATTTTAGTATATAATTTTATCATCTTATCTATAAGCTGACTGTGTTTAAATAATATGCTTTCGTCCCTAGGGAGTAAATTATCATTTTTTTGTTTAAATGCATTCGACAAATATAGCTTGTTATTTAAATATCGAAAAAAAATGTTAGATAAAAAATATTATTGTCTATTTTTTATAGAAATTTAAAAAAATTTTAATAGATATTTGGAAATTTATTAGATCAACAATCTTGATGTTCGATCAATGACGCAAACGGATCTAGTGAGAATAATTCGTAGCATTCCTATTGGTGAAGTAATTGGGTTGACAGTTTTACGATCAACAATGCCAAATGATGAACATGAAATTCTCAGCCATGAGCCGATTTTAATGGAAATAAGCCAAAAAAAAGATAAAAATCCCAAACTGCCTGAAGAATCAGTAAGATATATAGATTTTATTGCTTGATAAAATTATTTTATTTTTATAAAATATGTGAACATTACAATAACTATATTTAATTTTGTTTAAATTAATAAAATTTTTATATAGATTTTAAAATAATATTTTAAAACTATCTACATTTCCTAATGCGCTTGGAAATGATTTTGATTTAAAAACATATTTTTTTTATCTTCAACTCCTTTAACTAAAGCGTTTGATATAACTAAAAATAATCATTGCCTTTGACAACATATTAAGCCAACGTTCCTAATTGGTTGTGTTAAATATGAATGAGGAATATCAAACTGTAATTGTTGCATATGTGCAACTATGGGAATTTTTCGCACTTCATATTTTAATGATTGTTGGAAACTCATGCTGCGCCTGTGCAACGCGAGGCTAAATATGGTCAAAAATCTCACATTAACGATTACTGAAACCAATATTTTCTAGACAAATAATAATTTTTATATCGACAAGGTAAACACACATTTTTAAAATTTCAGCATTTAACATTCTTAAACTTAAATAAAAATTATAGTTTATATTTTTAATTTTAAATTTTAATAATTTGTTTTTTTAAATTCTGTAAAAGTTTTTATTTTATTTTAAATTATTGTGGAGAAAATTTTATTTTTTTCATTGCTTAAACATTTCATTTATTTGAAACAGTAAAATTTATTGAATTTATTAATTTCTTTACAATTATTAACAAATCCTTTACTCTGTAAAAATATTTTATTTGTTTATTTGCAATTACCTAAACGTGTTTAAAGTTCTCATTCATATTTTAATATTTTTATCACATTGATTTTAGAAGCTGTACAATGACCAAGGAAATAATAAAAGCACTTAGTATTTTACAAATAGATTCATTCAGACTCATTTTATATAAAATATATTTTAAACTATTTAATTGAATCATATTAACTATATAACTGTTGGGGTTTAGATTTATTTAAAAGATTTTTTATTTATTAAAAGATATTTTACATAAAACTAAAAAAATAAAAAACGACTGAAATTAAATTTAATGATAACTATATTATAAAATATACTGATAATTTAAAATTATTTCATGTCAGAATTTTATAAATTATATAAAATTGAATCAAACATTTTCGTCACTAGATTTAAAATTTATAAAATTGTTTTTTAAAATATGTTAAAAATAATTTACTTGATAAGAGGAAATAATTCATTTCATTTGTTTGTATTTGTATGCAGATGTTTGTCAACAAATATATTTATTCAACTCCGCATTCATCAATTTTATATAGTTTGGTTTTCTCCATTGTAATTTTGTCATAAAATAATGTCCAATTAAAATGGGGTCATGAGTGGGGGTTAATACATTGAAATGAAATAGTTTCATAAAAATTATTGAACAATTTCTAGAATATTAAAAATAATTAAATTATTAAAAAGTATTAAACTAATAACAATAAAACAAAATACAAATAAATTATTAAAAATATTAATAACACAATTTTCTATGTTTATGACTGAATATATTTTAAATAAGTTAAAATTTAAATAATTTTATTCAATAAACCAATAGTGAAATATTATTTTTATTTCTACATTTTCAATGACACAAAAATAATGTAATAAAATCATCAAAACTTATCAAATATGAATAACAGTTCAGAAAGAAAAATAATAGCAGAAATGAATACCCTTTATCAAAACTTATCAAATTTGTATAAAAGTTCAGAAAGAAAAATAATAGTGGAAATGTATGCCCCTTATAAAAACTTATCAAATATGTATAACAGTTCAGAAAGAAAAATGATGGTAGAAATGTATATCCATTATCAAAACTTATCAAATATGTCTAAACGTTCAGAAAGAAAAATAATGCCACAAATGTATAGCCCTTATCAAATAAGATATCAAACCCCATCAGAATTTCCTAAAACAGCAGTTATTACGCCAGTTTGGCATTGTAATATCAATTCAGTAACTGGATGCATTAATTTAGATTATTTCATAGGCAAACCTTTTAAAAATTCTCATGAAGATTGTCTAACTCCTCTCCAAACTCTTCTGCATCGTGGTGAGCCCAATCATTCTCAAGATGCAGTCGTAACTAGTCAACTGATAAACAATAAAGAATTATATGAGCAAACTGCCTCATATTGGAATTATGTATTTGCCAATGGACCAGAAAAACCTTACTTTAAAGAAATGGATATAAAAGTGGAATCATTGGTGGCAAAAGGCATGGACAAAACAGAGGCAATTCACAAACTATCAATGGCCAACTGGATAATTGAAATGGTGGATTGATACTAATTATAAATGTTGTAATAATAATATAACTTTCCTATAATTAATATTTTATTTTTTATTTATTTATTGTCCGCAAGTTTTTCTACCAGAAATAGTAATTTTTATTTCTTAAAAAATGTATATATATATATATATATATATATATATATATATATGTGATGGGTTTTTAACTATGTTAGATTAAGTTGCGTATAATTTTCAACCAATAAAAACTGCAGAAATAAAACGAAAAATACATGATTTGAGCATTGAAAAAACCGATCACTTGCATAGGTTTAATGTATAATTTTAACATTATACGGATACAGAAAATCTTTCTTTACAGATTTGTTTTTTATATTTCTTTTGTAAGTTCAAATGTAAACTTCGAATAATAAAATATTATTTATTTTTTTAAGCTTCATTATATTTATTAAATTATTTTTCCAGGAAAATTCGAAAAGTTTTAATTAAAAGTTTGCAAAATTTATTTTGTTATTTCTTTTATTTTTTAATTAGTATGGGTATTTGATATATTAAAAGTTAAAATATTATTCTACATTTTTTTACTTGTATTTATTTCTAGTTATAAATTTTAAAGGTTTCCTATGCCTGCAACTACAATTAAAATAATTATAATATATTTAGATAAACTTGTTATACGTAAAAATTTAGTAAAATAAATATTATATATTTTATCATTAATTTTTATGTTTTTATTATTTTTTCTAATGACTTAGTTTTTATAAAAACATATATTTAAATATTTAATTGCTTCAATTTGTCCTGATTATTTCATTTTTTAAAAATTTTGAAATTTAAAACCTTTATTAATACTTTATTTATTTATATTCTGCAAGTTTCTAATCAATTTTTTTACCAGAAATAGTTTTCCTTTATTTCTCTACCAATATTATTTGTGTATAAAATCTTTTGCTAACTTTTTTTATTTGATACGTAACAAAATCACATTAAGTCAGTAATTATCACTATTGGTAACATTCAAAAGTTCTTCTTCCAGAGTGTCGTGGAATGTTTTGATTAATTCGTTTTTAAATTCTTATATATTTTGTTATAATTTTTATTTGATTTGTTGTTTTAAATTCCGTTGATCTTTTCTAAACCTAAAAAAATGTAAGAATAATAAGAAACATCCCAATAGTAGACTAGTTTCGATCTAATGACTCTCATTAGTACTATGCTGGAGGGGCTCAGATAATTGTAAAACAGTGCAGATTTGAAATATGACCATGTTTCTTTTAATTTATATATATATATTTTTTAACACTTAATTATTTATACCTAGATTTGCCAAAATATAAACAAAATAGTAACTAGCTGTAAGAATTAGATGAAAGGAAATTATTAACAAATTTTTCAATATTGATTTAAAAAAAATTAAAATTAAACACTTAATATATATTAATCTTTGCAGCCATAAATAAAAAAAGAATTATTTACATGTATTATTTACTTTTATTCCAATTTCCTTGTGTTTATTCCTCAATTTGTTTGGATTATTTTGAATTATTTAATGATTTAATGTTTTTTAGATGCATTTTTGTATGCATTCAGAAATCTATTTATTTTAATTAAACTAAAAAGTATACAATCTATTAAAACAAACAATACAATTAAACATAATACTTCATGATAAAAATAGTTGCAATTTTAATAAGTGTAAACGCTTTAGTTTTTTCTAATTTAAAAGCAAATGACATTTTACAAAAATATTAAATAATAATTAATGTATGGGAATGAAAAAATAATAACTTGCGGTTTGTTTATAAAAAGTTTTAATCAGCTTTAAAAACTTAAGTGATTGCCATAGATTTTCAATCAAGTTTTCCCTAGTAGTGCAAATCTAAAAGAAATTCAAAAATTTCTGGTTAAAAAATAAACGTGTAAAGTTGAATTTTTCTGTGTTATTTTGATTAAATAACATTTATTGTTTTTTATTATTGTTTTATTGCCTCGTTTTAAAATTAATGTTTCCATATATGTAAATACACACAAGAAATTTATTGATTTATTTATTAATTTATTGTTAATAATAATAGTGTTATTTTTAAATTTCAAAATTTTAATAAAAATGAAACAATCAGGACAAATTGAAGCAATTAAATATTTAAGTTTATGTTTTTATAAGAATAAAATAAAATTTTATAATAACATGAAAATCACTGGTAAAGTATGTATAATCCCAGACTAATTTAATATAATAAAAGAAATAACAAAATAAATTTTGCAAACTTTTAATTAAAACTTTTCGAATTTTCCTGGAAAAATAATTTAATAAATATAATGAAGCTTAAAAAAATAAATAATATTTTATTATTCGAAGTTTATATTTGAACTTACAAAACAAATATAAAAACAAATCTGGAAAGAAAGATTTTCTGTATCCGTATAATGTTAAAATTATACATCATACTTTTGCAAGTGATTGTTTTTTTCAATGCTCAAATCATGTTTTTTTTGTTTTATTTCTGGAAATTTCATTGGTTGAAAATTATACTCAATTTTTTACTCAAAATAAAGATTTTTAAAACAATCTATTCGAAATTTATATAAATATCATTTTTATTAATATTTTTGTTGTCAATAAAACAGTTTCTCTTGTTCAAAGATAAAAATTAATTATATTCATAATATATATTTCTCAACTTAATATCACATAACTTGATAAATGTTCATAATAAGAAGATGCTCATTTAAAGAGAAGTTTATATAAGAAAGAGATAACTGTATTCTGTTTCTGTATTCCAGTTGTCTCGTAAAAATTTTGTAACATAATTTTGCAAAACCAAAAAGTTATTTCTATACATGACAATAATAAATAAACATCTCATAAAAATAATCTAACATCACACATACAAACACTTTAGCTATCTAAACAAATGTTTTTACCGGAGACTTTTCTCTCCAAACAACAACAAAAACGTTTTAGTAAGCAAATATATATATATATATATATATATATAACAAATAAATTAACAACGTAATAAGAATAATAAAGTAAAGATTTTATAAAAAATATAAACGTTTTTGATTTAAATTTTTTAAGAAATAAAAATTACTATGTCTGGTAGAAAACCTTGCGGACAATAAATAAATAAAAAATAAAATATTAATTATAGGAAAGTTATATTATTATTACAACATTTATAATTAGTATCAATCCACCATTTCAATTATCCAGTTGGCCATTGATAGTTTGTGAATTGCCTCTGTTTTGTCCATGCCTTTTGCCACCAATGATTCCACTTTTATATCCATTTCTTTAAAGTAAGGTTTTTCTGGTCCATTGGCAAATACATAATTCCAATATGAGGCAGTTTGCTCATATAATTCTTTATTGTTTATCAGTTGACTAGTTACGACTGCATCTTGAGGATGATTGGGCTCACCACGATGCAGAAGAGTTTGGAGAGGAGTTAGACAATCTTCATGAGAATTTTTAAAAGGTTTGCCTATGAAATAATCTAAATTAATGCATCCAGTTACTGAATTGATATTACGATGCCAAACTGGCGTAATAACTGCTGTTTTAGGAAATTCTGATGGGGTTTGATATCTTATTTGATAAGGGCTATACATTTGTGGCATTATTTTTCTTTCTGAACGTTTAGACATATTTGATAAGTTTTGATAATGGATATACATTTCTACCATCATTTTTCTTTCTGAACTGTTATACATATTTGATAAGTTTTTATAAGGGGCATGCATTTCCACCATTATTTTTCTTTCTGAACTTTTATACAAATTTGATAAGTTTTGATAAAGGGTATTATACATTTCTGCTATTATTTTTCTTTCTGAACTGTTATACATATTTGATAAGTTTTTATAAGGGGCATACATTTCCACCATTATTTTTCTTTCTGAACTTTTATACAAATTTGATAAGTTTTGATAAAGGGTATTCATTTCTGCTATTATTTTTCTTTCTGAACTGTTATTCATATTAAATAAGTTTTGATGATTTTATTACATTATTTTTGTGTCATTGAAATAAAAATAAAAATAATATTTCACTATTGTTTTATTGGATAAAATTATTTAAATTTTAACTTATTTAAAATTATTGTTAAAGCTGAACTTTTAAATATTAAATTTAAATATTTTAAAACGTATTTAAATATTAATACCAATAATGTTTATTTAATATATTCTAATTTTAATAATATTATATATATGTAAAAAATGGAATTTCAGGATTGCAAATATTATTTAAACGACAAAAATAAGTCACATAATCTATGTAAACAAAAATAAAAGGTTTTAAAAAACTTAATTGTCAATAATTGTGATAAAATTTATTTGTAAAATAAAATTATTAATGAACTTAAAAAATAATTAACATTCGAAGATTATTTATAAAATTTTAAATTATATTTTCAAGAAAAAATTAATAAACAACTGTCACAATTCGCATAGATTAAATAATTATATTTTCTGAATGTTTTAAATTTTTATCAGACAGATTAAACAAAAAAATAACTAAATTCAATTGATTACTTCCCTAAGGAAAATATAAACAAATAATTTGACTGATTTTTTTTCAAGCATTTCAACAATAAGTTTTTGTAATAAATTTTTTATTGTCTAATTTTTTATCAGAACTTCAATACAAAATGAATAAACTATTTATTTTCATTTGCAGAAATCGAAAATGTTCCATTTTATTATAGCAGTCAGCAATGACATTGACAAAACCTGTTACTTACAAGTCTCAGCAGGAGTTCTAGGGATTTCTGTGGAATGTCGCGAAGACAACTGCAGAGAAATTCAACAATTCCCCGACAATATTGCTTCTTGTGATAATCAGAAAAGTCCTAACTCTAATCAGAAAAAGTTTCATATCAAATCTATTTTGAAAAATGGATCTGCTCATCAGGTTGATTTTGATATTTTTTTATTTTGTTTTCATTCAAGCAAACATTGTATTTACAACTTATTAAGTTTATTTATTACAAATTGGTTTGTTCTCTGACTCCTCGTGCTCTCCCTTTGAAAAGGAAATTAATAACACAATACACAAGAAACCTTTATTTGTATTTACTGCAATTAACACAATCAACGATACAATATTTCCTGATAGTCCATTCTTGTACGCACGTTAAGTTTAAATAAGGTTTTAAATTAGGTTTCACTTGCTTTCAGATTCACTTTTCAAATTTAAAATGCGTATACACTTTTTCCTTGCTTCGACTCTCTGACCACTTTTGAATTTGTGTAGTGATTTTATATCTATTTTTAGTCAAAAAAAACTAATCAAATTGCATTGTCGACTAAATTATTATTTAGATTTTTCTGTACTTAATAGAAATTAAATTTATTTATTGATTTTTTGAAAAAATTGATAACTAATAAATTCTTCGTTAACTTTTAATTGATTTTTAATTATTGAATATTTTTGATAGAAATCCCCAATTGATTTTTTATTAACATATTCGAGTTCTCATTTGCTATCCGAGCATACATGTTCCCCGGCAATATGTCGATTTTTAATTTTTATCAATTATTAATTAATTATTTGTATTTATTCCAATTTTATACTATTTTATTGATATGCTTTTAATTCTATTTCACTATCTATTGTTGCACCACTCTAAAAAATCCCAACAAACAAACTTGCGCAATCTATAGAAGGAAATTATCTATAGGCATTCATAAGTTCTAAAGACTTTTTTTTGTATTTCACCTTTGATTTCTTTATAAGTGACATAATATTTTCTACACAATTTGACTATGAATACCTTAAATAAATCTGATTCATAGTCAAATTGTTTAGAAAATATTATATCCTTCATAAGTTCCTTTATAAATCTGTGAATCTTGAAAAATCGTTTTATAAGTAATATCAAGATGTAACGTTTTTGAAATAAAAAAAAATAATAATTTTATTTTTTATTAAACTAGAATCTAAATTTTATTATGCAACTAGTAAAAATCTGGAAAATCTCAAATTTTAATAATATTTTTACTTTTAATCGGTATTTTGTAATTTTATTGAATGCTTTTATTGAATTTCATTAAAAATATTAAAATATTAAATTTAAATAATTGATTGGAAATTTTGTCTAATGGTCAAAAAATGTTTTAGAAATGCAGCAACGTATAAAATTTATTATTATTATTAATTATTATTATTATAATTATTATTATCAATATTATTATTATTTTTATTTTATTTATTATTATTACAATCTCTAATTTTATAAGAACTATTTATTAATTAAAATTAATTTAATTTATTTTCATTACTATCCAATAAAATTTGAAAAAAATAAAATTTATAAAAATAATATCTCAAATTTAAAATTAATTTAATTTATTTTAATTATTATTCGATAAAATTTGAAAAACATAAAATTTATTAAAATAATATCTCAATTTAAAATTAATTTAATTATTATTAAATTAAATTAAAAAAAAAAAATAAAATAATATCTCAATTTAAAATTAATTTAATTTATTTTAATTATCCAATAAAATTTGAGAGAAAAAAGTTAATTATTCTTATCTTTCATTTAAAAGACCTTAAAAATCTAACATAATCGGAATAACGATAATAGTCCAAAAATGTTTTTGACCTCCAAAATTTAATTTTACATTAACAGTTATTTCTCTGAAAAACTTATATCACCTATACGAGTTTTTGACAAAAATATTTTCTTATTTCTTTTTATTTTATAAAAAATTAATTTGAAAGTTTTCACAATTCTTATTTCAGTAAAAAAATTAATTTCTTTTGTAATGAAATTAGAGTCTAAGCAAAATAATTTTATTCTTAAAAAAACACGCACTTAAAACTGACAGGAATTATGTCTGAAACGGAAGTATTTTGAATATTTTGACCTTCCGCAGTTCCGTTTTACTCTTTCAAAACGGTTTTTCGTAATTCAATTGATTTTTTCTTTTGTTAGTGAATTAAAAGTATTTTAGAAAAAAATTTAAAAGGAAAAAATTTGATTAAAACAAATTTTTTATAAGAAATTTTAAAAAAAATACATAATTTAATGTCTGTTAAAAAATCAGCATTATCATAAAGTCTTATTGATATTTTTATTCCATTGATTCTTATGAGTAAATAATTTTTAGACAGAAATTTCAGTTTTTTTTAATTTTTTAATGCTTTCAAAAAAGATCTTAAAGAGAAATCTAAAGTAATTTTGAGTTGAATGACGAAACAAAATTATTCTTTTTTTTTAAATATTCAATATTAAGTTTTATTTTATATATTTTATATATATAAAGTTTTAATTTAACTTCAAATAGTTTTAAAAAGTGTGCTTTTTGGGTTTTTATAACTTTTGCCGATAATGATAAAATAGCTTTTAAAATACTTAAAAAGAAATTTTTTAAAAGAAATCGAGGTAAATTTTATAAAAGAAAAAGAGTTTAAAATCAAAGGAAGTCAGCATAATATTTTTATAATGCATTTTTATTTCTTGTTTTAGTGAAAAGTTCTTATAAAATTGTATTTCTTGAAAACTAAACTTACTAACATAATTTTACTGATAAGACGATAAAAAAAATTTAATAAAAAAAAATTTATTAAAAAATACAAAAGTATTGATAATGGGATACAATTAAAATTCAATATAATTTTAGTTGGAGAAATATCTTTGTTAAGAAATACAAAATTTGATCTTTATTTCTAAGTTTAGGCAAAATAGAATTTTCTGCATTATAACTAAATTTTTTTAATTATAATAGCAAATTTGAAGTTAAGTTTACTTTAGTTTAAAATTAATTGTTTCTAAAACTTTTAATAACTAAATTCGTAAATACTTAAATAAATATATTTTAAAATTATGTATAAATGTTGGTTTATTTTTTTACAAGTCGGTTAATCTGTGACTCTTCCTATTTCTTTTTATAAATCAAATGACCAAAACCCATCACAAAATACGTTTATTAATTTCTAACAAAAATTCACAAATTGTCCCAAGATTTGCAGTTTTTTCTTAATTTAATTTGTTAACATGAAAGAAGACACCCCAATGAAAAATTACTTTGCCTTGATTAAAATTTATGCTCAAAGTTTATTTATCTCGTTTCACTGACTACATCTAGCTTTTCTTTAATCATTCTTTAAAGCACTTTTATTTGACCAACTAGAAAAAATTCTCTCGTTTCAAGCTCTCTTTTTATACCGTTTTTCTGACAGCAATTAAATCACTTCTAAACAAAAATCTTGAATGCTCGATAATTATTCCCGAAATTTGGGTCTAATTGCTATTGAATCTTGAAGTAATTGTTTCTTACACATTGACTCTTTGAGTAATTTATCTGAATAAAATTAATTGTTCTATTTAATTCCCTATCTCTCTTTACAGCTCGGCTCTCTACACGTCTCAGGATTTCTTCATCGTTTGGGTTTCGCATTAATTTTGGTACCATTAGCCTGGGTTTTCTTTTAGGAAATTAATTATTTTGTTTTATGCCTATAAATTTTCCTATAAAACCTTCAATATATTTTGTATTGTGATTTGGCGTTCACTTAACCCATTTACCACGATCATAATTGATTTTCAAATTTTATAAATTTTTAATTAATTTATGCACTTTGATTATTTTGATGTTTTATGTTTATTTTCGATTTTCCGAGCCCCAATTTTATTTATTTCATTTTATTACAACCCCAAAATAAATATTCATTTATCCAAAAATATTCAATGACGCAAAGATAATAAAATAAAATTTGCCAGTGTACCAGATAAATTTAGATTTAATTAATAAACTTTATTATAATTAAAATTAAAAATTTATATTCAATTATTTTTGTAGTACTATAAGAAAATTTAGTATTTTACAATTTATAAATATTTATTTTTCTCATAGTTTATATATTATGGAATTATACTTGAAATAAGATACAAATCTAGATGATGTATTTTTAAAAATTCAGAAAGAAATATGGATTAAAATTTAGTTTTAATAAATTATTATTATAAAAAAAATAATTAAAATGTTATGTATTTTATATGTTGGTTTACTGTATCTAAATTTTAACTGAACAATATCCTTACTTTATAATTATTATTACATCTGGTTCTAAAAGGCTTTTCCACATACTATAAAAGGTAAAAATTAATAAATATAAATAAACCGCTTGTTGATTACCTCATTATCAAAATGAAGTGACTTTAATGACAAATCAATGTCATAAAAAATTCTGAACCTCATTTATATATTTTTTCCCAACTTCATTTAATGACATACAAAATATTCTTAATGGCCTTTAATGACTTTCTTTTCTCTAGGATGGAAGACTTAAAATAGGAGATGAAATTCTCGCAATCCAAGGAATTGATGTTCAAAATGGGAAAATATTTATACCAAATTCCAAACTTGAAATTTTCGGGGATATATTTCATTTTGATCTCGCCTCAGTTTTTATCAGGAATTTAGACAAGCTCAGTAAACTTTCTGAATTTAAAAAACAATTCCGTTCTCTTACTGAAAATTCTTTACAATCGCTGAAATTGCTGATCAAAGAAGCTGGCGAGATGTATTCCTCCATTTCTGTTGTCATCAAACGACACGTCTCAGAGAAAATTGCTAAAATTGAGGAAGATTTGATTCATCAGGTAAATTTATCAATTTGTTTGTTTAGTGTAAAAAATAGGAAAAATAAAATATAAAATTAGGCTTTATTGTCAAATTAAGTATTTATATATATTAATTCTTTATATTTTTGAAATCAAGCTTTATAAATGAAAAAAATGATATTTTATTCGATATGAATAAAAATGAATATTGTTTGATGAACTAAGATAAATGTGAAGAAAAAAATAAATTTAAAATTCAAAACATTTATTGCATTTTACACACAAATATTTTAGATTCTATTTCATTTTTAAAAATAATTATTAAATTTAATCAAACTTTAAAGTCAGACATGCCTATTTTACTAATTCAGCCTTTATTGTGGTTACTAATATATTGCTCAATCCATTCAGTCGACGATGTTCAAGAACTACAATACAGTAGTGTTGATAGCAGGTCACTCCAATGTTGTGCCATTACACTTATTACATATAAATTGATAAATGATATTTGAACAATATCCAACCGATGTTTATGACTTATAAGTCAAAATTTTCCGAATCTTAGACGAATTAGAAATGATCTTGTAATTTCACAATGCTTACTTATCTTACTTTTGTGGTATATATCTTATGCTTGTGGTATAAATCGGATAGTGCTATAAAAATATCAATAAGAAACGTAAGAATATTTTTCTACAATCGAAAATATTATGAAAGTTTTATTAAATACCAAAAAACAAAATTTATATTTCAAATTTCGTATTTTTTTCAGATTTTTTTAATAATTTTTGATTTTGATTATTTTTTAATATTTAATATTGATTTTATATTTTTATTTTACGCAACGATTGTTTTGATTAGATAAAAAAAGACAAATAAAATTTATTCGCATAAAAGATTTGATATGATTTTATGGTATCTAGAACTAAACGGATTTAAAAGTTATTTGTAATTCAAAATTTTAAATAACCAAATATTAATTAACATTTTTTTGGGAAACAACTGAATTTTATAATAATAATAATATTATTATTATTATTATTTTTATTATTATTATTATTATAATAATTATTATTACTTTGTTTTTATTATTATTAATATTATTATTATTATTATCAACATTAGAAAGATTAAAAAAATTATATATTTTAAAATTTCATTTAAAATATATATTCCGATTTGCTTACTTACACATTAATCATTCTAAATTGACAACCCGTATAAATAATTTAAACAAGTTGTTTTTGTTTAATAAAGTTAAATTTTGTTTATCTTTTAGTTAAATAAAAATATATATGCGAAGTATTTTTTTTTTAAATAAATAATAAATTTTATATTTCTCATAAATCAAAGAATAAATTAAAAATATTCATTTCTGATTATTTTATTTTCTTGTGATGTTATAACATTTGATTGAACAAGAGATATTAAAATAAGCATTGTTTTACTGAAGTTAGAAGAGCTTCCAAAATCTATAATACACCTGATCACAGAGAATTCATCAAGAATACGATTACTGAAGAATGATCAAACTCAATAGCATCCTAGGTTGGCTAGAAACAAATAATGATAATAGTAATTAGGAATAGTAATGTGATTAATAATAATAATAATAATATTTATTATTATTATTATTATTATTATTATTATTATTATTATTATTATTATTATTATTATTATAAAAATTGGTGTAAAATCGATTTATAATTTGGTTTTAAATTTATAAAACTCTGCGCGCAAATCATAGATTGATATAATTTATATAAATAATTTGGAGATTATATTTCTTTTTAGAAATTTTCTGTGGTTATATTTGTTTTTATTGAGAAAGGCATAATATAGATTAATACTAATTTTCTAGTTTTTATATATTATTTTTCAATTATTTTATGACATTAAGCATTTCCTTTCTAAATTTTAATCTGTGAACACAACAAAGTATCGGAGAATTGATCAAAACAATATTATTATTTTTTAAGAGAATTGTTTTATGCTTCGTTACGACATTGATAGAAAATAAATATGTATCAAATGTGATTTTTTTTTAAAAGAAAACATCTGTCTCATGTCACGCATGATTGATTTGTTGGTTTAGGTTTTCATATGTTTAAAGCAATGAATTCACTGTATCATTTTCAGTTTACTCTCCTAAGGTTTGGATTATTTTGTTTAAATCAATTCGATTTTGGTAATTAATTTTTATCTTATTTAGCAATTGTCATTGAATTTTTCGATTAAATTAGAAATTAAAAATTAAAAACAAGATGAACATTTTATTGTTTTCAGTTAACATAAGTTTGGTTTAGATAAAAAAAATATTTATTTAAGGATGTATATTTTTTAGTATATTGTTTGAGGATTCTGAAATATTTTAAGTTTGTGTATTGTTTTACTTTCGAAATCAATTTTAATGTCCCAAAATACTTTCATATTTCAGTTATTCAGTATATAAATATCATGATTACTAAATATTTTTGGAACCTTTCTCATTGATCTTGAGTAAGTTTTCTTTTGTTTTTCCTCTCCAGATTCTCAGCAACATCGGCCTCTGAGTATTTAGGCAAATGTTCTTCTTTAAATAAATTTCTTTACTTTCATGCATTTTTATTTCTATAATATTTGATTATTTTAGTAAATGTATATTCAAACCGTAGTTAAAGGTTTTCTAAATCTCATTTTATAAATGACACACGAGAAACTCAAATCAATCAACAAACAATAATCTTAAAATAAAAGATAATTTCTCAGATTTTATTAATAGTTTTAATTTTTTTTACGTGAGGCATGATGATTACAGAAAAATAAATTATCTTCGTTTCCCCAATTGACAGTTTTATTAATATTACAGTTCAAAGAATTCATGAATATATAATTACAATAACAAATTGTCGATTATTCTTATTATTAATTATTCATGTGTTCTGAGCATAGCGAAATATGACGGCTGCTATTAATTTTTTTATATTTTTATTTTGAATTTTACATTATTATTATTATTATTATTATTATTATTATTATTATTATTATTATTATTATTATCAATATTCTTATTATTTTTATTTTTATTTTATTATTATTATTATTATTAATATTATTATTAATAATATTATTATTATTATTTTTATTATTATTATTATTATTATTATTATTATTATTATTACTATTATTATTATTATCAATATTCTTATTATTTTTATTTTTATTTTATTATTATTATTATTATTATTATTATTATTATTATTATTATTGGCAATAAAGAATCAAATTGACTTTGTTAATATGTATAATTTATCTATTTATGTACTTAAACAACAAACATAAATAACAAACTGTCAATCAATTATTTTCCATCTTCGAATCTCGTTTATAGAAAAAAGGAAGTTCGCTGGAGTTTTCACGATATCTTGTGCAACATAATTTTTAATTAATTAAAATTTGATTGTTATCAAATATTATCACATATTAAATACCAAACTGTAATTATACAGTGCAAATTAAACTGATGATTAAGAAAATGAAGAGAATGGGAAATATTTTACACCAATCGAAAAATTGAATTATTTAAGTGAAAATATAAAATAGTAAATATAAATGAAAATATTAGCGTGGAAATCATCTAAAAATATAATTGACATCTGAAACTGCTTTACTCTAATGAACTGGAATTATTCTGCTGGATTTGATTATGTTTTAATAGTTTTGAAATATTTTCAATAGATTGTGAATGTTAAGCTGTCTTAATCTGTTAATTAAACATCATTTTATTATTTACTTTTAAATTTGGAAAATTTCATAATATCACATATATATATATATATATATGATCACCCGAATTCAAAGTTTCAAAAAGGATTTTATGAAGAGGTACATAGGAAAGGTTTAATAAAATTTATTAATATTAACTTTTGTCATAGCAATAAATGCTTTAACTGTACTGCCATAATAAAAATTATTTTATTTTTTATGATATAATTTAAATTTGATTCTTAATAGAAAAGGATTTGAACTTCAAATACTAATAGAAATTCTATATAATATAGCAACTTGATTTTCAGATTTACCATTTAAATTTATTTTTTGATTAATTAAGCATTGCAGCGATTTTATACTGGTTAAAATAATGATTGATATTAAATCGTAAAATTTTATCGTATTCATATATGATAGAATTTTACGGTTAAATAATCAAAAAATAAATTTAACTAATAAATCTGAAAATATAAAATATAATATATTAAGTATATATATATAAAATATAATTTTTTTAATAATTAAAGTTCGTCGTCTTGAACTTTAAACTATTTAGAACAAATTTTATATGTCATTTTATATGTCATGGGTGTAATACCACATACATTGGAATGACTGCCCTTTATTTCCGCTCTCAAGGTTTCGATCACAGTCGACTGATGGAATTGATTGATATTAGTAAGCGCAATTTTTTGATGCAGGATAAAACTAAGTGTAAAATAGTTTTGGTAAAAATTTTTTAAAATATTTCGTTGAAAATTTTATTTAAATTTTGTTAAAGTCTCTGTTTTGTAAGATTTAGAAAATTTAAGTTTTTTTAAATTTTGTAAAATTTGTGATTTTAAAGAAAAAGCAAATTTTTTAATTTTTGATAAAATGTTTTGAGAATTTAAAAGCAGAAATTTGTTTAAGTTATAATGATGATTTGTTCTAAATAGTTTAAAGTTCAAAACCGAGTACCTGACGATGACTGTTAACCAGTCGAAATATACTGTAGCTAAATATATATTTTGGATTGGTGTTCTCTTTAATTTAGTTCTTTTGCCAATTTTGTGTGATTATATTTTATTTAAAGCCTTTTTTCCTTTTCCAACGATTTTAAATCTTTTGTTTCAAAAAACTATTTTTTTAACTCATTAATTTATTTATCAAGTTTCTCGAAGTTAAAAATAAATTCCATAGTAAAGGCTACCAAAAACTCAATTACGCAATTAATGTGTTTGCGTAATATATATTAATATATATTAATTTGAACAAGATATAACATTTAAATTATAATTTAAATAAATAATGAAAATTATTAATTATTTTTTTACTTCACTTGATTCAAAAAGAAAATTTTCCACTTCATTTCCTTTATAAATTTTAATATTATTTCAATAAATCTTTCTAGTAGTAAATCTATTTCACAACAAATATCCTTTAATTGGTTATATGCAATTAAATGATTCAACCTTCGACGCATTTTTCGCTTTTTTTGTATTTTATTTCTTTGTTTATTAACTTTTATTAATAACTGAAATTCAACAATATTTCAGAATGTGCAAAAAATGATTGCGATATGGAAACTCAGAAGCAAGTATACAACAATATCAATTTTAGATAAAAATCAAAAATTATGAAAAAATAAAAAGTAGTTTTTTTAGAGATTTTGTGTCTTAAAACTAACATAGAATACGAATAAACAGTAAAATATGAAGTTTAAAAAATCCCTACAAATAAACATGTAGTATAAACAGGAAAAACACTATTCTATTAATAAACGTTTTGATACAATAATAAAACACGAGTTTTGTGTTAAAACAGGATATATGTGATATTTCCATTATTGAATGTTTTATATTTGTTTAAATAAAACTTTGTTTTCCTAGAAATATCCATATATATCGTCTAGTCGTTGTATGTAAGTGTTTCAATCAATTTTCGTCATTTTAAAATGTGTTGTTTTAGGAAAAATAAAATGAATTCACGCTTATTTAGGGAAGAAAGCTGTCTGCCATATGTAATTTTTAAAAAATTAATATAATTAATGAAATACTCAATTTGACATCTTTAATAAAATACCATATCATTAAAATTTGCCTAAAAAAATATTTCAAAATTAAGGCACAGAATATATTATTTTTAAAAATCACTTTTGGCTATTTTCATGTGTGATTTGTGTATTGTTTAATAAATACTTACATATATATTTTTCATATGGTACATTTTAACAACAATTATAGTAACATGTACTTTAAAGATTTATAATCATCATTGTTGTTTATATGTGTTAATGAGTCAGTCTCACTGTAAATGGATTAGTTACTTTATAGAATAAGTAGTTTGCATATAATCTAATTTGTTTGAAATTCATACCCTTCTTAAATTTTTTATTTTTGCGTCTTCACCTGTAGATATGTAATAATGTCAAATTTCAGGAAGAAACATAATTTTGTTTATATTAATAATCTCTTCAACTTAATAAAATAATCAATTTTATGTTTTCTTTGAAATTATCATAAAATTCACTATTTTTTTTCTTTCATTGTATATGGTTAATTTATAATTCTTGTAAACGTTAACAAAAAATGCACTTCACGAAATGTATTTTTTATTAGAATTCATCAATTTCTATACTTTTATTTCACAAAATGATATTTCTACTTTTATTCTCTTTGTCTTTTTATAAAATTATTTTATTATATATAAACATTAATATTTCTTTAATATTTTAAATAATAACTTTTTAAATGAGATTTTAAAAAAATAAAAAATAAATTTTTTAAATAGAAAAATGAATTTCATTTTATAATGTTTGAAAAATTAAGTTATCTGTGATTTGCAAAAACGGAAAATATTTCGGTAATTTTCAGATTTTTCTTTTTTTTAAGCGTTAATATTTTTTAAAAAATAATTAGATGCTTGTTTTAATTAGCAGTGAAGATACTGATTTTGTATTTACATATTTTGTTATGTATTTCTGAATTGTAAAGAAACCAATAATACCAAAAATAATTAACTATCGTATAAAACATTCTAAGATTATCACTGATTTGTTAACTCTGATAAATTCTTTCTAATATTAATTAGTTTAAATAGTTTTTTTAATAATCTTATCTATGACATTTAGTGAAAATAATGTATTATCAATAGTATTAAAGTTATTTTTTATATCTTACTATCAACTAAAAAACTTCTTATATATTGTTACGTTAAGGAAAGGTTAATAAATTTTCCATAGCTTAGTCCACACCTCTTAAAAAATGTCCAAAGAAAAAATATTAAAAAAATTTATACGTTAAACTTTTGAAAATAAACCAAACAAAGGGAAATATATTTGCAAATGTTACTTATTACCTCTTCATTAGAAAGAGCTTTTCAAAATATCATTCCAAAAACCTTATTACTATTACAAAAATGAATAAAATAACTTCGATGTATATTTATACAAGGCTAAAATTTTAAATAGAGAAAATTTAACTTAAATTATTTTAAATTATTTTTAAAATTCATATTTTAATAAAATTTTAATAAATAATTAAATAAGTTTTACAAAGATTAAAAGAAAATACCATTCAAACAATCGTCATACGAAATATTTCGACAGTTTAACTGTCATCTTCAGACCCAAAAACCAAATAAAATTATTCCTAAAATATATAATAGTATTTTTCTAAAAAATAACAAAGTTAATTCAAACTATTAAATTAAATTTAGTTAAAATAATTATTTATATAAATTAAAATCAAATTTAATAATAATACAATAATTAATTATCGTGTAATAGAAATATAATATGTCAATTAATAATAAATTAACATTTTTATATATTATATAATTTTATATATAATATTACCATTTATTTAAATTAAAATAAATAATTATTTTCCTGATTAAATTTTATGATCTGATATTCCGTTTTCAATATTTCATGTTACTTTTTTTTCAAAATATATTAATATATAAATAAATATTTACAAATAGTATGTATCTTCTTTCACATTTTTTTTAAATAAAAATGTTTTATTTGAGCTTTTTTTAGTCTTTCGATACTGGAAAGAAGAAGCTAAATGATCTCTATAGAATAGAAAATATTTTTGAGCTCAATCCTGACTACCGTTCAAATTATAATGACAATAGGCATCGCGATAACCGATACAAAGATGAAGAATTCAACGAAATTCATGGTCGATTTCATCAGGAGAGATTCATTCAACATCGAAACTCAGACAGCTACGACGATGACTCTGGTTTTGGTTGGAGTTTGGAAAACTTTTACATTGATGACTACGAAAATGAGAAATCTTTAGTCGACCTCAATAGCAATAATAAAGACGATCTATTTGATTACTTTTCAAAAGATGATGAAAATATAGATGATTGCAATGAAAATTGTCCTACTGACACCCCAGATGTTTCAGATCACTTTAGTTATGACCAGTGTGAGGATGTAAGTCAATTTGTTTGTTTGTAAACAATTATAAATAATATCTTATCAAAAAATGCAATACGCTTTATTTCACAAAATTAATTAATCGATATAAAATCTTAAATTTTAGGGTGTAAAGAATTATATGTCTTTTAGACATAATAACTACTTCCAAAAAATATTTTTTTAATCTACATTTTGAATTAAGAAAATTATTAATAAAAATTATTTTAGAACCATATTATATTTTATAGTAAATTACACACATACACACAAATATTAATTAATTAATAAGTACAAATATATAAAAAAGAAGAACAAAAATAAATTGGAAAATAAAATGTCTTATCCCGACAGGAAGTAGTAACAGAAACTGAAAAACGGAAGCATAAACGCCATTAAATATCAGATCATAAAACTGTTATACAAATTATATTGGGTACTCAAGAAAGAAAAAAAAGGTAAAGCAAAATGAAAAGGCGTAAAAGAAATATTATTTAGTATTTTTTAAGAAAGAGTAGCCAAGTCAGAGTTAAAGATTTTATTTTGAGTATCGAGTATTTTCAAGTTAAAGCAGGAAAAGCAACTACATCGATTCTATCAATCACCGAAAACAGAAACATTAACTGGGGTTCAACATTTCTAAGTTATTCTATTCTAAAAAATAGTACTATTATTCTCTGAGGATTGCAACATGCACTCAATAGAGGCAGTTGTAATTTTGAATTATATGTTATAAAAATGCAGTTAAATAAAAGTAGTAAATTGAATTTCAAAAGTTAATGAAATAAATTAAATTACAATTTTAAAATTTAAATTTAAAAAATTATTTTATTTTAGAAATTTTGTTTTTGAATAAAACTTAATATTTGTGGATAATTTTTATATTAAAATTACGAAATATTATCTAATGAATAATATTAATTTTGATTGTTTTAATGATTGTATATATTCAACATATAAATGGAAAGACGAATTTTCAACTAATAATTATGTGAAAAATTTGTTTACATAAAATCTTAATGATAAATAAATAGTTACAAACGTTCAATTTTTAAACTATTTCAATTTCTATTTGTTAAATTAAATTAATTCCACACATCAACATTTTAAAATTAGATTTTATGTTGCCCTAAACTTTAAGTGTAAATAGATTTAAAATGCCATATTTGCACATCCCTTGCATATATTTTATGTTATTTTTCTCTCAATATAATTTTACTTACTTATTGCAAATAGAATATATTCATGTGGGGTCGTTTAATTGCATACAAAACTTTTTAAGTTATAAGGTTATCTGGCGAACAAATAATCTTTTTATTAATCTTTGTTCATTATATTGTTCATTAAATTTTAAAACCAATGAAATTTATTATTATTTACTGCAAAAATGTAAACGTATTATTTTGCGAGTCTCGT
This sequence comes from Schmidtea mediterranea, assembly GCA_022537955.1. NCBI lineage: Eukaryota > Metazoa > Platyhelminthes > Tricladida > Dugesiidae > Schmidtea > Schmidtea mediterranea. The sequence goes on from CM039681.1 coordinate 113,023,803, forward strand.
ATAATAGTCAAGTGCGTTGCGTAAAGCTGAAATGATATTTCATCTGATTCATTCTAATAACTTTTGTAAAACATCACATAGAAAATTGTTGTTCGTAAACACTGTAAAATTTATAGTCCTCATTTATAGCAATCCTAAAACCAAAGTGTGTTATACTTGCATATAAAATAAAGTCTTCTTTTTAAATTAAACGAACATTTGTTAATTTTCGGCACCAAATCAGCCATTCGTATCATAATAAAGGTTTTACTATAATTAAAGTTTACACATTTTCTTACCAGAAATTCTCAAATAGAAAAATATTAACCTGTTTAAAAAAAAAACCTTTTTTAAAATTATTTATACATCTTTTAATTAATTTATTACTATATAATAAAATGTTGAAGAGTTTTAATCAACTCACATTCTAAGAGAAAGTATCTATTTGCAGTAGATTTTGTTTTCTAAAAACAATGCTGGGAAATAATTTCTTATGGAACATCTGAAAATTTTATGAATATAAATTCATTGACTTTAAACAAATTATTTTCTAATTTTCACTTTATCGGCTTCAGACTGGAGAAGTAGATACAACAATATAATGAAAAATCAGAAGAAAAATATTATTTACGAAGTTATCGCTATTTAAGCCTTTTAAAACAAATGAATATTTTAAAATTTATATGATAAGAGGAAAAGTCTTATTTTAACACCAAATTAAGAGAAACGTAAAATTAATGTAAATTGTTGACATCAGTAAAACACCAATGTTTAAAAATTAATAATTTGAATCAACAATAGCAAAAATGTTAGAAAAACTATTATAAGGCAAAGTATGATCTTCAAATTTAATAAAGAGAGAATTCATATTTGACTTCCTCAAAGGTTTCGATCGAAAAATCTCACAATCAAAACTTGCAAAGCAGAGCTAAACGTTTTGATTGGTAAAAGATCAAATGCAAATCTACCTTATTCTAAGTTGAATCAAACAAAGTGGTTTTCTCGTACATAATCTTTCAAAAAGACGAATGCTTTCATATTTGAAACATTGGCACCGTATTTACTGCATTTTCTTCCATCCTCTATTTCTTGAATAGTGACAATGAATGTTAATATTATTTCTCACCTAATACCCACTAATGCTGAAATTTCATTTTTTACCTGAACTGTGAAAATTCATAAATTTATAAATAAAGTTGCTGTATAAAATAAATATATATGATTTAATATATGATCTACTGTGATGATCCACTTGATCGAAACAAAGTTACCACTATACCATTTCTTTTGAAGAATCGATAGGGAACTGCCCCCATCGACTAAAGCATTGGTTAGGGTCCACCGAAATGTTTTTGAGGAAGCTGCCCGCGCTTACAGCTTCCTTTTTATATTTTTCCTGACGCCTCAGTGTCTTGAGAAATGTCCATTTTCTTCACACGAGAAACATATTAAATTTTTCTTTTTCTCGTTACCCGTAATGACACTCATAGTTTCAGTTTTCCAAATCTGAGCTTCGTGAGGAATCTTACTTTCTAGCATTACTCGAGCTTTCCCGATTGATGATTCTAATCAATCAGATCCGGAGATCTGTAAAGCCTTTGAGACTCTAGCCTGAAGGCCAACAACAAAAGCTATTGCAATTCTATCATCACTGATTCTAGCCAGCTCCTCAGGCGTTGTAGAGAACCTAAATAGCAATCGACGGCTTCAAATGGATTCCATTTCCTTGAACTGAAAGCTTCGTGTGCTGCGTATGGGATTAAACCAAAGGCTTTTACCATGGTGGACTTTGATTAGGGAAAACTGCTTCTTGCGGTTTCTGCTTGATGTCTTCAAATGTCTAATGAAGGACCTTCGAGTCGAAGGAGGAGTATTTGATCCAGGTAGTTATTGGCTCCCAATAGCTAAATCTTGAGTTCGAATTCTTTGGCACATTTGATGACATCTCCTTCTCCAGAGTATTTCTGAAAGTTGTCGATATTTTTTAATAAGGTCGCGATAGCTTGTAAATTCATTCAAATTGACAACGACAGTAAGTTTATTTCATGCAAATCATATATGATCGCCAAGATTACAGCAAAGTAATATGTGGGAACAATAACGACGATTTCCCACATATGACGTAATATGTTTGCCCTCCCCTCATATATCATAGAAGATTTAGGCGATCATTCAGCAACATCATTACTATTATATTAAATAATTATTGCAGTTTATAATAATAAATCAGTTTAAGTTTAACAATATAATCATAATTAACACAATAATCTAATAAAACATGGTAAGTCACATAATACTGTTAAAAATTAATCAAAAATTATCAATGATTAGTTAAGTAACTAATGTAAAATTAAAAATTATTATTATTATTATTATTATTATTATTATTATTATTATTATTATTATTATTATTATTATTTGCATTAATAAATTTTTAGCTCAAATTTTTATTAATTTCTTTCTTTTTTATACTAAAAAAATAATATAATTTCATACTTTTTCTGTTGTTATTTTTATTCCGTAATTGAGTACCTTATTTCTGGGACATTATGAAATGAATTTCTATCTGAGAAATGTATTTTTTCAGAATTTTGAATGGATATGCAAAAAATAATTTTCAATTTAATTTGAGGTTTTGTGAAAAACAGTTAGAAATATGTTATTATCGGACTTGAAATTATTTTTTGAATTCACAAATAAAAAGCACAATTACTTTTTCGAAAAAAAATTTCAAAGACAAATTTGTTTGAAATTTATTCAATTTTTTAATCCGAGATTCTAAATATGATACAATTGAATGTTGAAAAGTCTTAGGAATTTCTATATAAATAGTGATTCATATTTGAGGAGTCAATTTTTATAGTTGTGTAATTCATTTTTTGCGAAAAATAAGTTAAAGCAATTTATAATTACTAGTTATATTATTAATAAAGACCGGTTATTATGATAAATAAATATCCTCATATTTTGGTAAATATAAATAATAAGTAGAAATTATTATATTTACTGGTAAGTATTAATAATTACCCGTATGAACTGATAAATGTAATTAAAACCATTTCTTTTAATTTTCTTATATTTATTATATTAAAATTATGACAAAAAAACTAAAAAACTAAAGCTATACTTTTATATTTAAATTTTTCATTTATTTTTACGAAATTAATTTATTAGTTTTTACAGGAAGAACTTTTATGGCATTTGGAATAGAACTTGATATTTGACAAATATTAATAATTATTTAATTAATATTATTAATTTATGAATCCACATTTTTATTTCAAAATAACACATTTACCAAAGATGAGTGGGAAATATTAATAATTACCGGCTTATATGATAGATTAAATAAATTCTGTCCAAATTAATCACTTTGAATTTTTTATTTGGTTAGTATTAATAATGACCGGTCATTATTTTAACCGTGACAAATATACAAATAAAAACAAAAATATTAAAGAAGCTATATTATTATAAAACTGGTAATAGTGTGCAACAAAATTATGAAGACTGCTTTAGAAAAATAAAGGTTTTTTTCAATAAATTTTTCCAAGACTTAATTTCATTCACAAAAGTTTCATTGAAATACTTGTCTTAATATTGAAATGTTGAATTATTAAAATATTCAGTTTTTTATGTTGTTACTTTTTTCTTTTTTCTCAAATGTCTGTTTATAAGATGGAGCAAAAGTCTAGAAAATCACTTTTTTCTGCTTTAATAAATTTAGTTTTTTTTTATTCTTATAATATTTAAATTACTAATATCACTTTAATATAATATTGTTAGGATATTAATAAAATCCCGGTAGAAATTAGTTTTTGATCTGGCTTCCCGTGTTCGATAGCAAAGTAATAAAATTCCAACAAAATATAAAAAACCGTATTTATTCACACGCCGTTCAGTCAATTTTACAGTAACTGCGGGTAGTGACCCAAAGGATGTCACTTCTTTAATATTTGTAAATAAAATATGATTTGGTTAATTTTGTTTTCTCTGAATTTGCATTTAAATTCCGTCAAGTGACAAATACTAGTTTTTAGAGATAAAATATATACATATATATGTATATATTTTATCTCCTTTAATAGGATATGTTCTCGCTCAGCGAGACGACCAAGCAAATATTTTTGAGACTTTTCCTTTAAGGTGTAATTATAGTTTAATTTGAAATTATCAGATGAATTTATGGGTTATTTTTGAATAGTTAATGAAATTAATTAATTAATTAAATACCGATTTTTCATGTGCGTAAAAAACTTCATTTGCTTTACTATGGGTTTTTCTTTCAAGGTCAAATCAAGTAATATCATGCAAAATTGTGACGTTCCTTAGATTGTAACATAAAACTACAAAAGGCTGAGTAATGAAAACAAAATTTGTGACAATAAATTAAAAAATTGTAGTTAACGTTAAAATTTTAAAATTACTATTTATGTTGCAACAACAAAAACTTCTATTATTATTTTTTATTATAAAAATGTTAATTCAAGATTTCGCTGACATTAAAAAATAAGTCATTCATTGTTTTAATGAATGCTTTAAAATATATTAGTATTTTATAGTATTAGAATTATTTTTTTAAGTAAATAAAACAATGGAAAAAGAGTAATTAAAACAATAAACAAGTTTGTATTTAAAAAATGGAGAAAAAATTAACAAAATTCATGTTAGTATCACAGTTGTTTTAACTGAACGAACAATTTGACATAAGTAGCCTTGAGCTATCATTATGAATTTGTGGTTTCATGCTGTATGAATGATGTAGATTAATACAGATCTTTTCCATTGGGAAATATTGCCTAGTAGTTATTAAGGAAGCATTTCTTTTTTATTTTTATGAAACTTAAATGTTGTATAAAATTATTAACGTGTATTTTATTTGTACAGATATAAATATATTGAGTCAAAATATTGAGTCAGATATAAATATATTGAAAAATTAAAATAATTTTATTATGATTATCAATTTTTGATGGAGTAAGCCTAAAAATCACAAATTTTGGCGGTACCTCATAAATAAAATAAAATAATTCGTAATAAAGGAAATGAAATTCGTGGTAAGGGGGGGGGGTATACAAAATAGAGAGAATGAAATTTAAAAATGAAAAGGGAACGGCAAAAAATCAATAGAATTAAACAATTATATTCGACATTGTCGTTATAACAAGTTTAAATTGAGAAGAGAAAACAAATAACAAAATGAAAGTACAATTGCTTTATCCAGACAGCTTGGCCAAAATAACGAAGGGATAAAATAAAAAATCAAACAAAATTGCATATCTAGACATTTAACTGAGATAACATGAATAAGTGGAAGTGGCGGAGATTGCGAAAAGAAAATGTAAATAATATTATCTTTATGTTCCAGTAAATAAAAACCTATAAAAGGAAGAGAATAGAGGAAAATCTAGAGATATTTAGAGTAAACTATAGACATAGAGAAACTGTATATAGGAATTGAAGAAACCAAACAGAAATTAAAGTAACTTGTCGATTGATACAAGTAAATGGAGGAAGTTTTAAAATCATTAATTTCGACTATTACTTATTGTGTGTCTTAATAAGTTCTGAGTTCTGAGTCTTGAGTTGTGAATTTTTTGTGTAATTGGGTTGACAGAAATCAAATTGACAACCCAACAAAAGTGATTCAGTGAAATTTAATAAATTTCAAAAAAATAACTTATGAGAAGGCTCATTTAGTGGCGAAAATACAGGTAAAATTGCATATAGGTTTTTAATGGTTGATTAGTAGCTTAAATGGTTGCTAACTATCTGTTTGTAATAAATTCAATGAATAAAATAAAATACTCGTTATATCTTTTCTGAAATAAATTTTATTGCTTTTGCATTTGATGTTTATGTCTTTTATTGTAACTTTAAATTATTTTTGTAAATATTACTTTTTTGAATCGAAAGTCCAAAAACTTAGTTTTTTAGACGAGAGCCTAAATCTATATGTTTTATCGAGAGTTTAAATTTCATGTGATTTTTATCAAGAGTGTTTAGAGAGTTAGTCGAAAATACCTTGACATTCACTCTGGTAGAATAACCAGAGCTGTAAAATCATCAGTTACAGCTTGTCGTGCTTCAATAATTACCGTTGTTCCTGATCTGGCAATTGTCCCCGGATTGTTAATTAAATCAGTTTTCGTCATATTAATACCGATGTCAACAATAGTTAAAGTTCCAGCATTTTTATCAGGATATGGATGCCGACATAGAAGATTTTACTATAAAAACCGAATGATTCTTTGATATGACAAATATTGCCGATGATTGCAGAAGCAAATTCATCAAAGCATTTCTCACAATTAATTCCACCAAGAAATATGATTTAACAGATGAAACTCTTCACTATACAAAAAGATTAAGGAAAACATTTTCCAAAAATAAAAGCCTTATTTAAAACATAAACTGGATGAAGAAGAATTAAAAAAATTTTTGATGTTTAATTCGCTTGATGTTAAAGAAATAAAAAAGGATCTTAAAATGCAGGATTTAAAATCCTTCGATGATTTGAAAGAAAATTTGAAAAAACATGACCAAGTTTCAAGAGAAATTAATACATGTAAAATTTTAAAGATTATTGTCTAAATATTCGTTATTTTTTCTGAAAATGCAAAAATAATTTTAAAATATCTGGTAAATGATATAAAAAAATTAAATTTAAGTTAAAAATTATTAAAAACTAACTATAAATTTTAAAATATCAATGAAACCAAATGTTCAAAATTCTTAATTTGAAAAAATATATATCTGACAAATTATGACTTATCTAAAGGTTTGCACACCAAGCAGTATTGTAGATGAGTTTATTCATTCCAATCAGGTGTAAAGTTAAACGAATGTCTTTTGTGACAGGATTATTGCAGCCTTTCGAAATCGCTATTTGAAAATATTTTTTTATTTTAATTTTTCTACTAAATTTTGATATTATACGACTTTTCACTCAAGCTATCCAATAAAATTAATTTTTTGCACTCGAGGATCTAGATTAAATTCCTGAGTTATTGAAAATGTTTTATCGATTTGAAATACTCTTCAAAGCTGTTTTAATTTACTCTCGAAAAATTATTGTATTATTTTTGAATTTTCTTTCACAACATTTGAAATTTCTTTAATTTTAGTTAAATAATTGCATTGAAAATGTAAATAGTAAGCTTCTCTCTCGTTGTTGTAAAGATATTTATAAAAATAGTTTTCTATGAGAATTAGATTTGACATTTCATCTGTTTAAGTTAATGTTTTATAATATTTTCTTAGAGCTTTTGTGTGTTTTTTTCTTTCATTATATTTGAACCTATTTTTAACAAACAACATTCTTTTTTATTTAAACAAAAAATATTTAAATGAATAATTATTTATATTTGTAATCAGAATCGTACAAAATTGGATTTCTATACAAAAATGGATTTCTATTTTTACAAATTTTGTTATTTTATTTTTTGGAAAATAATTCATATAAATTAATTTTATTATTTAATTTACCCTATTATTTAATTTCAGTGTCAACAATGTTTTCAAAACTGATATCCCAAAATAGAATTAAACTATCACTATTATACATTATTAAATTTAGCTATTGTGCGAATCCTGCATTACCCCATCATCATACATAAAGAAAAAAGGTAGCCAGAATTTAAGAAATTATTGCCCCTTAGATTAAGGAGGTTTGATAATGAAAAGGAAAATTAAATTATCAAAGACATTTTAAGTGGTGAAACTACAAGGACGCAAACTCCGCTTTATGGGCAGTCTAAAAACATTTACTCTCTTTGTAAATGTTAAAGCAGTTAAATGTTACAGTTAACTTTTTCAGACAGAAGTTCAAGAAAGAAGATTTTATTTATTAAAATTTCAACTTTAATAGCAATGCTTGACAAAAGGCGACCAATTGCCTCTTGGAAACTGTAAGATAATTGGCAAACAAGTTGGCTACCTAGAGTGTTTGCTGTTGAATATGTATTTGGGAAGAGGATCAAAATTTATTTTTGTCTTTTTCCTTTGTTTAAATAAAACTCAAAAATACAAATCAACACTGATAAATTATGTAAATTAATCAGTCATTGTAAAAGTCATTGCATTTTCATTTCCAAATGAAATCCTTTATCAAATATCTTTCTCGGCACTGTCGAAATGAAAACTTTTGTAATTATTTAAACCTTTGTGATTTACACGTTTCAACTAAATAACAACTCTTATAATACAAGTTAGGGCGTAAATCCAATTTTATAACAAATGGAATAACTGAAAATAATAGCTATTTAATTTTTTTACGAATACAAATATGGTATTTTTGGATTTATTTCAAAAAATGTAAGTAAGATTAATTTTAAACTAAAGTTTATAATCTTATTATAATATGGTATTACATTTTCACATTTTGAAAGTTGGTATAAATTTTTTTACAATGAGTTATGCTTGTGAGTTAAATTTTATTAAAAAAACAGTAATTATTACAAACGCTAATATTTATTTGTTATTGAATGTATTATTTGCAAAAACTCAGCAAAAATCTATGAAAATGGATTCCAATAGTTCAACTTCTTCCTTTGTTATTATTTTTTCTTTGGTTTTAGAATATTTTTCTCAATTGACAGTTTTCTCAGCTTTGAAATTTTTTTAAATATATTTAATTTTAAATTTCATCTTAAAATGAATGTTTTTATATAACACTTCAAAGATTGTCAAATATTAAACATTTTGGTACTTCGCTAATACTATTAAAGTATTGCGTTTAATTAACATTTAAAATATATTTAAATAAAAAATAATTAACTTAATTATTAGAAAGCTCCGCTTAAATATACGTTTTACATTATATTTCGACAATTTTATTGTCATCGTTAGATAGAAAAGAAAAAATTATAGATTTTTTAAACAAATTATTATTATTATTGCAATGACATAAAGACTTTTTATTGTTTGACTATGAATCATATGTTTTATTGATATTCACGAATTTTTGGCACAGTCTTTTTCAAGTGGTATAAATCTTCAAAGTTATATAGATCTATATCACTTGAAAAAGGATGGGCCGAAAATTCGTGAATATCAATAAAACCTCTGATTCATAGTCTAACAATAAAAAAAATTTTTTTCATTGCAAAATGAAAAGCAACCAAAGGTGAAAACTAGAAAAAGTTCTTTCAACATTATTATTATTATTTTAAAGATGACTTAAACAATTTTTAAAATAATGTTAAATTTTTTTAAATGAAATTCAATTTACTCATAAGAATCAATCTAAAAATTTTAAAACTAATATATTTATCTTAATAATTTCACGATTAATAACAATTCACTTACTATCAATTAAACACCAAACTATTTAAAAACATTCAAAACACACGTGCTTACAATATTTTGTAGATTTATTTCAGAATCAAATGATCTATTCAACTACGCTTTACATATTATACATTCACAATAATTATTTTAAAGTTTTAATAAAATTTTAAAATAAGATATCATTATTTTAGGCATATAAATAATTTACTAATTATATTGAAAATTCCTGAAATTTGAATGTTCAATTAAGATAAAAATATGTTTATTTATTTTGATAATTTAAAAAATGTTTTGTTCTTGATGCGTTTGGAAAGTTCCTTGCTAAATTATTCTTTGCACCGCTGGATAAGCCTAAAACATTTCGGGGAAAATGAGAGATTTTTTTGTGATATTTTTGAAATAAATGTAATTTTTGATTTTAAACTGTTTGAATATTTGAAAATAATTTCTTTTCTCATTTAAATCAACAAAATTACCAAAATCCGTAAAGATCTGAATTCATCTAGGCTAATGATAATATCTGTCTGAGAATTGGCATATCGCAAATAACAGTTTAATACGCTGATTACAACCTTTTAGGGATCAGGGTGATTTTCATTTTAATAATTTAATATTGGAAGTCCTTGGTAACAATTTCATTTCTGAGGAAAATATTCTGGGCGCTCTAATCATGGGCTGTCGAACTACCGACAAACAGCCAGTTGACCGTTTTAATGAATCCAGAATATATTGCCGTTCGTGTGTTTATATTGAGATTTTTCGTTTTTTCAAATGGTCATTTTCCACTGGGAATTTTTCGCGAGATTTATTAAATATTTTCTCGAATGTCTTTTCAATGAAAGACTAGGAAAATTTTGAAAGTTTTTATTTTAATTAAAATAGATGAAAAAAATATGACAAAATAAAGTTGTTATATTAACTTATCAATTAAAATTTCATATTTTATGCTTTTGACTACAAAGTAGTGATAAAAAACATGGTGTTTTAATATCTGTTAATTTTTTATTTTTTAACTAGGTCCTTATATAATATGAGATAGAGGGAAAGGGTGACCACAGTATTTTTATTATAACTCAACTTGATTTCGTCGTTAATTTCATACAACCAATTTTTAGTAAATTAATTCAGGTGACATTTGATTTTAATTAATTAATTTTTTTTCTATCTTATATTTGTAAAGAACACCTAAATAGGTTTATAATTTAATTGAAAAGATTTAAAGTCAAGCACTAGATTTACAATATACAATATAGGTTGTTTAATATTTGTCTGATGAGTGCAAAATCTTTGAATGTAAAATTCATTTAATAGCTGTGAGAATAACAGTAATGAATTAAAATATATATATTAAACTAAATAAAGTAGAATTAAATTAAAACTTGCACCGTAGTAAGTAGTATGATATGAAACCGCTAGCTCAAACCACCCTGGAAAATATCTAGGTCGAATCCAAATTTTATGTAGGTCACGAAAATATATATATATATATAAATTTTGACACACATACATTTCCCTAAGGAGCTAATCAAAATTAAGTAGGTCACGAAAAAATTTCAAAATTTTTCTAAGTATTTAAAAACAGCCAAATTTAAAAAAAATTTATATAGCACAATTCAAATTTTTTATACTGAAATACATACAAGAAATTAATATATATATATATATATATATATATATATATATGACAAAATTTTTCTATGTATTTAAAAACTTGTAAAACTAAAAATTAAGATTTGGGAAATTTTTGGGTTGGGAAACTTTTTCAACGGATTTTGAGTTTTGGGAAACTTTTTCTAGGGATTTTGAGTTTTTGGAAATTTGAGTTGGGAAAGTTTTTTCAAATGGAAGGTTCTTATATATAATAATCTGGTATATCCTCATTCAAACTACCACACCAGCTCCTGCGGGGTTGGTGGCGAGCATGAGGGCGACGAAGGAATTAATTTCCACTTGATAAATCTCGTTTTCGATGATTACAAATTGAAATATTAAAACTATAAATAAATGTACATGGTATTTGTAATTGTAGAATCAAATAATGTTCAAGACTTGTGAATAATTTTATAAAAATTTAGAAATTTTACAGTTGGAAAAATTTAGGATATATCGAGTTGGGAAATTAGTTTTTAGGGATTTTAAATTTGGGATATTTTGAGATGGGAAATATTTTAGGTATTTTAAATTTGGGGTAATTGTGGTTGGAATATGTTTCGATGTGAAAGTTGTTGAATGATAACACTCAATGTATAAATCAAAGTTTATTTGTTGATGACGTAATATCATCAAACAAACCATAAAATCGATATAATCATTAATTCCTCGAATGTATAGTGTATAGCGTTGTATATATTCGTAAATATTTGTAAGAATTTTTCTAAATCTGTAAAAATTTTGAAAATTTTGGGAAATATTTTTAAGGAAAATAAATTTTGGGAAATTTTTGAGCTGGGGGAAAACTTTTTAGAGATTTTAAATTTTGGGATATTTTACCATAGCAATGTTGACATTTGATAATATCACATTGCCAAAGTAAAGTTGTTTGCTTAAAGTTTCTTGAAGAATCCTCAAAATAATTAAAACTCTAAAATCATAAACTTATAAATTTCTTGTATGTATTTCGGTATAAAAAATTTGAATTGCCCTATATAAATTTTTCAAAAATTTTGGTGTTTTAAAATACTTGGAAAAAAATATTGTGTTGACCTACAAAAATTTTTTAAAAATTTGGCTGTTTTTAAATAATTAGAAAATTTTGAGTTGAACTACATAAATTTTTCAAAAATTTAAATACTTAGAAAATATTTGAAATTTTTTCTTGACCTACTTAATTTTTATTAGCTGCCTAAGAAAAGTATGTGTGTCAAAATTTTAAACATATTTTCGTGACCTACATAAAATTTGGATTCGACATAGATATTTTCCAGGGGTCTGAGTTAGCAGTGACATATAATACTATTGTAGTAATTACTGATAATGTAAGTATAATTATTGAGAATATCGTCGCGATGTTTTATTAAATGAGATAATGGAGATTATGTAATTAAATAAGTTTATCATTACAAGCTTAATTTCGTAATTAGTAATAATTTATATAATATTTAAGTTCTTCATATTGATATTAATTGAAAATAATTAGTAAATTTATTAAATACACAATAATAATAATTAGATGTTACAAATTGAAACACAAATAGGGTCACATCAAATCTTGCTGAATGTAAATTTAATATTTCAAAGACTTTAATTATTTTAGTTCATAATTTGATAAATTGTAATATCAATTGCGAATTCCGTCCTAAAACAAAGTAAATTGTCATGGAAAATTTATAAAATAATAAATGTTTACGTTAAAATCAATATAAATTATTTGTTTATCATATATTTTCATAACTTCTAGTTAGTTTTAAAAGTTTGCCATTTTATTTTTGGTCTCCCAGAAGCGTGCTAAGGTTGGTTAGCACTGTCGATGAGTAACATACTGAAACAAAATAAAATTTCCCCAAAATTCATTTAGAAAAAAATATATTTTCACATATTACATAAATAATATATTTTAAAAATTTGGTTTGGGAAATTATTATTATTTTTAATGTAGATTTTATATACATTAACGTATAATTTGAATTAAAGTACATATCAACTTTAATAGTCCTGTAATACGTTTAATTGAAAGAAAAAAAAATTCAAAAGTCCTCAATCATGAACTCGAGTACAAGGATGGCGGACAGTCTATCCAATTTATGTCGCATTACATCGATATTCATGAAAATTAACACTCGAGTTCAGAACATACACCAAATATAGGGTAGCCTAAAGGTCAATTTTAAAGAGAACCTGTTCACTTTTATAAGAAAATATTTTTGTTCTCTTTTTTTTATTATTTATTTAAATGTCTTCTTTTTATAAATTTTGTTAATTAATAATTAATAAATAATGCACAAAAAATAAAGTTCCTCTATAAATTTGAAATGTAAATTAACAAGACTACTATTATTATGTGTAAAAGTAAAAACCATGTGAAATTTTGATTTGGTCAATTTAGTGTTGTCAATACAGGTGAAGTGTGGTCAGATTTGCAAATATCACACGTTACACATCAAATCACATGGCCTGGAACTACCAATCTGTTTTCAAAGTTACTCGTACACTTGCGCACTATTTGTATTGTGCAACTTAAATTTAGCCTTTAAATTTATTTCTTTTCACTTGTGAATATAACTCGTAACTCTGTGATTGTAACGTACAAGTGTATGAGTACTTAACATTTTGTTTTCTAGCAGTTTATTTCGTTCTAGTTGACATGTAGCTGTATTTTTAAAGTTTGATAATTTTTTCTGTGGATTGACCCAGTAAAAAAGAAATTATTTTTTGTGAATAAAAGTTAGAGGATTTAATTTTTGATTAAATCGATTTTTTCATTTTCGAGCATGACTATCAAGTAACTTTAGAATCAGTAAGAACCTTACCTCCTTTAAAATCAACATAAAGATCATATAATTTTAAAGCCCATTAATAAACTCAAGAAAAGATTTTGAATATTCTGTAAAACCAATCCTTTCAACATATTTCGTTTGTATTTAAATTCAAAAATGCTTTCAATGTGCATAATGACCAGTATCAGTAGCTTTTCAGAGTATTTTAGTCAAATAGTCTTTTTATTTCTGTTGAATAAGTAAATCCAAAAAAATTACAAAAGTTTCTCAGACTGAAATATATAAAAAAATTTTATTTAAATTTTTATTTGATTCTATCCTATAAAAATTTGTTTGAGAGAATAATAATTTGTTTTTAGCATTTTCAACAGTAATTTTAAATTATATTAAATGTTTTTATTTGAAAAATAATGATACAATTCGAAGACTATTATTATTAGTTAATTTGTTTAAAGTTTCCTTTTTTAATTTAGTTATTGATTGTTATTGCTAGTCTGTTGAAGAAATCCGAAGTTGGCGTTTTTCAATTAATAAAACTTCGCAATCTTCCTTTGATTTATTATTATTATTATTATTATTATTATTATTATTATTATTATTATTATTATTATTATTATATTATTATTATTATTATTATTATTATTATTATTATTATTATTATTATTATTATTATTATTATTATTATTATTATTATTATTATTATTATTATTATTATTATTATTATTATTATTATTATTATTATTATTATTATTATTATTATTATTATTATTATTATTATTATTATTATTATTATTATAGATTGCATGAATAATTCCCATTTGTCAACCAATGCGATCAGCAATAGAAGTTATAGAAATTATGAGAACATAGAAAATCAATGATAAATATTTTGTAATTGCAATAAAAAAAATTTTTCGAAGGATTATTTTGTTTATCTAAGCTGTTAATCGTTTTAAGAAATTGTTAAAAACGTCGATAAAATCAATAGAAGTTTTTGTGCATTCAAATTGTAAATTCGGCTTTGCCGCTTGTTTTTATCAATTATTGGTAAATATTTATCTAAGAAATATTTGACCGGATCAACAAATGTTGATTTTATCAACTTATAAAAATGTTATTTTAACAGAATCTAAACAATTAGAAAATTTCAGTGATTTGAATTTAATATTATTGTTTTAATTCTCGTGGAAATGAATAGACTTTTGTGCCTTTGAAGGTGTCCTTGTCTTACTGTGAAACTATTTTTCATTTTATTTACATTTATACTTTTGATAAATCAAAAAGGTTACATGAGCAGTCTGTTAAATTTTTTTTAAATTTCTGGCTTAAAAATAAGGTTTATTATGGAACCAATTTCTGAGGACATTTTATAGGACCAACTGACACAAATGCTTTTTAGTAAATCCATTCTGATTAATCTCCCATCATAAGGAGAACGGCATTGATATTTTGTAAAATTATTTTAAATTGAAATATAAATATATTAAATTTAATTCGTAAGATTCTTTTCCGGTTTCTATTAGATATTCATGCAAATTGTTTGTTTCTTCTACGTCTTTGCAGATAAGATATTGAACCCCACATGCTATCACTTGAAACTCCTATTCTGAAGTCTTTGATATTTCCATTATATTAAAGGTTTTCAACAATTTTAAAATTGTTTCATGTTGTACATCAATTGATTGTAAAAGTTGTTTGAATATACGCCAAAGATAATGCGCTTTAAAATTCATCGGCTGATAAAAAGAATTCGTACTCAAAGGTAAAAATATAAATTCAACAGGTTATTATTTTTGAATGCCTTTGTGCATTGTAGATTATTAGAACAGCTCTGGGATCCAGTCTCTTACTTTTGCACTAAGCATTGACTGCATAACAGAAATAAACAGTAAAAATCACGGAAACCCTTCATTGTCCGAGGGTTTTCCGAATGATACAACGACAAAGGTATCAAAGTTAAAATCGCCTGAAGCCTTTTAATCTTATACAAGCTTCAGTCGATCTGTGGACCCATTAAATACAGAATATCGTTTCTCTTCTTTAGAAATAAACGTCTTGGAAGTTATTATCATCCAAAATAACCCTGCTTCATCTACATTACATATTAATTGGAGGAGGGGTTATTTTTTCTCAACTACTTGTGAGTTAAAGATTTTCGTAAATTCTTCCTACATAGGTAAATTTTTATTTTGTGAATATTAGCCCGAATCTTAAATTTTTGAACCATCCAATGCTTTCTGAAAACGTTAAAACTGATGAGCAAGTACAAGGTTCTTCAGAGTTTTGTCAGTTTAATTCCTTAAATCAACCTCTTGCTTTGTCCGTTATCACCGCTTGACTCAATTGTATATTTTTATTATTTTTGTCTTTTGTCAAGTACCTTAACGGTTTTTTTATCTATTTAATAACTGTGTTCCATGTTCAAGAGGTCTTTGTGATAATAAAGATTTTTTAAATTTTTTCATCATTTTTCATCATTATTTTAACCGTTAAGTTCCCTATTTTCTATTTTCGAATTACTTTCAATGTTTTGACAATATATAAATTTTTGTCAAATCTTTAAAACTTTCTTTTCGTTCCCCTATTTTTTATTACGAATTTAGTAATTATTACAAAAACATGTATAAAGTATTTCAACTAAAATAATGATCATTTGTTTTTAGCACAAATCAATACCCAAATAAATTGATTTATGTGAATCCCCGAAATTTTAAAAAACGGACAAAAATTAAAAACTAACACAAAAACCC
Organism: Schmidtea mediterranea; assembly: GCA_022537955.1. Taxonomy (NCBI): domain Eukaryota; kingdom Metazoa; phylum Platyhelminthes; order Tricladida; family Dugesiidae; genus Schmidtea; species Schmidtea mediterranea. The sequence continues at coordinate 113,040,256 of CM039681.1, forward strand.
ACTTTTTTGTTGTTTCTTTTACAAGTTTAAAATTAAGAGCGGTAACACGAAACAGCATTTTCAGAAGGCGCGTTGCATGAGGTATTACTATATATATTACTGTATACGACAAAAATATGTTTCTGTCTGAAGTCTGTTTGTTAGAGCAAAACACTTATGATATTAATTATATTTTTATATACTGCTTATTTATGTTAATATTATATATTAATATAATTATGATCTATCAATACATATTACTGTAAGGCAAAAATATATTGTTGGCTATTAGCCTTTGTTTGAGAAAACGAAAAAATAAAGGCTTTAAAAGTGGAGAAAACTTATAATAAGATGAAAGAAAATCAGGAAATGAGTAAAAAATGAGGAAAAGTGTTTATTTTTAAAAATTTCAAGACTTTAAAGAGTCTATCGTCAAAATACGCTGCATGTTTTTTTGTTATTAAGAAAAGAACACAGGGAGTCAGTGACTAGCCGGCTGTTATGATTATGAGTCCAACATGTATTATTTCATGTTCACTATACTGGTGATAATAATTTATTGAGAGTTTAAAAAATGATTTTTGAAAAGTGTTAATAAATTTGTGAATAATTTCAACATTTATACCAAAAATTATAGCACTTGAAAGCTTAGAAAGTAGATTTAAATTACCTTTAAGAATTTTTAATTGACGTAAATTTTTATTTAAAAAATAAAACTTTTAAAATCAAATATTTTTATTCCTAGAAGCTAAGTAAGAGTTGAGAAATTAAAAATTGATCGCTTTCAAAAGAATATTACAAAGCCGATTTGTTTGAAATTGAGAGAAAATTAAATTTACCTTAAAAAGTAAAGAAAACCCTGAATAGAGCATTTAAACAGTTATCCAACAAAAAACATTGAGTTGGTGATTGTGTATGGGCGAAAATGTATAATTCATTTCCAGTAATGAAAACCACAAATATAAAAATAAAATTATTTTTATTGTAATTTTTAATATATAAAATGATAAACTAAACAAATGAATATATATTATAAAATATACTTATCAAATTTTCATCTACAAACCATATTTCTATAATTTCTGAACATTCAGAGCTTCATGTTTACTTGCTCCGGAATCTTTCAATGCCATCAATTTATCATTTATCTCGCACATGTTTTTAGCTGGATAAGAAAACATGACCTTTATTTCAGATCTCAAATGACCATTCGATTCAATGAAATACAGAACATCATTTACGGTTTGTGATTCACTAAATTCTCGGTTAAGTGTTTGTCCGTTAGGTAGACGTATTCTAAATGTAAAATTTGAAGGAGATGGAGAAACATCAACAAGTTGACTCTTTGCAAATTCAATGGCATTGCTTCGATTGGATTCTTCAACCGTTTGAAGGTTTTCTTTATCTAACCTTTCTAGCTGTTCCAATAAGGCTTTTTTCTTTAGTTCTAAATCTTTTAGATCTTTTTCAATTTCAGCGTTTTTAATCTTTCTCGAAATAGACGATTTTTTGCTACTACTATTAATCATATTCATTTTTAATTCTTTATTTGTCTGAAATGTAACGCCACAGTCGAATAATTTTCTAACATTCATCGTTGGATCAGGGCTCCACATATATTCTCTAATGACAGTACTCAATCCTTCTCTTATACACATCATCAACATTGGTAAGGGATACGCAAATATTTCCTTGGCGTCGAGACGATTGCTCATCAAATTGAAAAATTGTTGTTTTTCATTTTGATTGGAGATATCTATCGGCCAAATTGGCCAATCTTCTTTGATAAGATATTCACAAACGATCTCATTGCAAATATTTTCCTTGAAAAATAATCTATGCATATCATCTTTGGAATCATGCATATAAACGATGAATGGCTTTGATGTTGCAGGTCTATTGGCAACCGTAGACATAACTGCTTCATTAAAACCACATTTCAAGAATGAAGGTGTCATCATATCTTTTCCAATTGAGTTTTCTAAATATTCGAAGAACCTTAGGTTACAATCAACGAAGTTTTCATTAGTCATTATTAAGTATGTTTTTCAAAATATATGAATAATATATGTTGTATATATGTTTAAATTAAATTAATTTTTAAAATAAATTAAAATAGCAAATTTGAATTTAAATACTTAATTTTTTAAAAATAATTTTAAATTCAAATTTGAAAAATATTTTTTTAATTGAAATAATATTAGTTTCAAAAAAATTTTTAAGTAAAATCAAATGATAATTAATTCAAAATCAAACAATTTCTATTTAAAATTAAGTTTTTTTAGTATTCTGTAAATTTAAATTTTTAAATAAATTTTATGGTTTTTTTTATTATGTTTTCCATGAATCGATTTTTAATTTTTGCTGACTTAATTTTGTCAATGACAATTTGTTCTAGAAACTTAGAACTTCCTATTAGTAAGAATATCTCTTTTGTTCGTTTCTGGTCAATTTTCCTCTGAACATTCCGAATATTTCCGTAGGAATTCTTGTTTTGAATCCAGTATTGAAAGCCAAAAAAATATTAATATAATGCGATAACTTTTTTATACCGATATCGCATAGTTCTACATGAATCTGTTTATCCAATTCCTCGACATAGTTTTCAGGCACAAAAACTGAATGACTTCCATTTCTTCTCATAATTAGCAGTCCTTCTTCATTACGCATATAATCTATCTAAATGGAAATTCCTTAGGTAAATCTTATTTTTGAATGGTAATATCTTGTAGAAGTTCAATTACTTTGTGGAACTTACAGTCCTTCTGTTGCTCTGCTTGTATTCTTTCCATCATCTCCGGTTTTTGCAAAACAAACTTATGTCGAACACTGGCTTTTCTTGTTTGGCATCTTCATGCCTTGTCTGACATTGTGCACACACATCTCCGTTAATTCTTGACTATTCATCCGCATTACCGTGTTCTTCTCCTTTCCTATATTTCAGCTCGAAGTCGTATTCAGATAGATTTGCCATCCATGTATGGAAATTGGGACTTATTACCTTTTTTGAATTATTTAGAAAAACCAATGCTTTATGGTCTGCTCTTGCGATAAATTTTTCCCATAAAGATATTCTTTGAAATATGTTAAGTATTCATGTAACGCTAAACGTTCATTTCTCGTCAAACAATAGGCTTTTTCATGAGCTGTTGGATGTCTGGAACCATAGGCTATTACTGTTTCTTTACCATCTTCATTGATTTGGCTCAGGACCACCCCAATAAACATGCTATTTTCAAGGATAAATAATTACGATGTGGTTCTGGAGCTAAATAAAAATGGAATGAAAAAGAAATGTAGAATAACGATAAAGGAATCAGATTAAATCAATAAAAACAGACTAAAAGGTCATTCATAATTAACAAATGCAAATTTAGGAAAACAAAAGGAAAATTTGCACGTTATTTCGAAAGATCTTTCAAGATAAGGGAGGAATGTTGTTTGGGAATCCGGGAAAGGGCATCTCTAAAAAATTATTTATCTAGACAGCTGTCAGTGATTATAGAGGCCCAAAGGGAATTAGCGTTATAAGATATCAGAAATTCTATTTGACATCAGTAAGTATTATTGGGGGACGAAGTATAAAAATGAAGCACAATTGAAATTAAAGGGACAAAATTGCAAAAAGAAATTAAGCAAGGTCAACGCAAAATAAAAACAACTAAATCAGAGTTACAGATCTCAGAAACCCGTCACAGTAGTCAAGTGATTGTGAAATCCGATTGATCCGAAAGTGCTATTCTTCCCGAAGGAAAATAATAAGCACCAAATTATGATTGATAGATAATTTGTTAACATTTTAAAGTAGAGATAAAAGAAGAGATAAAGTGTATTAATCAATAAAGTTTATAACGTTTGGAGTTCATTACTGTTGTTTAAAAGCACGCTTGGAGTCAGATTGACAATAATTCCTATTCGAATTCACAGACAACCAACATCATAAACATTTTCAGATCATTTGTAACTTATAAATTTTTAAGCTTTTTTTAAATTAAACTTTTCACAAATTTTGAATTGATTAGTGGAAATAAAACAAATAAAAAACAGAGAAATTGAAATCAAAAGACTGAACAATTGATTATTTTACCAATAACACAAAACAATCCAAATCGATCCAACGAACTGATTCTATTATTAAAAAATGGAATACCTTGAAAATAAAACTTAATAATTATAATCAGGTAGAAATCACTGAAGCGAAAATTAAATATCATCAAGAATATTGAATAGTCTATCTTCATCAACACAATTCATTTCAGACTGCAAGCTAGATATGTCTTTTAATTGATTCGATTCGATAAATTTTTGGCATTCGGAACAACCCGGATTCGGTATCACAAGCTGATTATTATAATTAAATGGATTTTTCAAATAAAAATCAATTGTAATGCTAAAAATTAGCAAGCAGATCGAATAAAATGTATCATTATATTGATTAATCAATTTAAGTACTATTGAGCATATCAAGATACAGAATGTTTTGTACACCAGTTATCATAAATTTTGTGGGGAATTATCACAAATTAAGGTACACATGTGGTGTAAAATAAATAAATAAAACAAATATAAATTATTTAAAAACATAATTTTTAATATTAAATAATTTTTAAATAATTTTTTAAATATTTTTAATTACTTTTAAATAATTTTAAAAATATTTTGAAAATAACTAAAATATTTAAAAATTATTTAATATTAAAAATTATGTTTTTCAATAATTTATGTTTTATATATTTTACAGTTTATTTATTTTACACCACGAAAATTATGGATACAATCCTTTATTATGGGCAATTTGAGGGCTTTACATGATTTTAAGATCAATGAGGAGGAAAATCAATGAAAACCTAATATATAATAGAAATATTAAACTTAAAAGAAAATATTTTAGAAAATTATTTCAATCACAAAAGAAATTCCTAAAATTATTTGTGATCGAAAATATTATTTAAAAAAATTTAAAAAAAAATTTAAATAAATAATTTAAGAAATCTTACCTTTTTGAAAATTAATAATAAATGATCAGAAATTCATTATAAATACAAAACATTATTTATATAAAAACATAAATTTTAACTTACAATCTGACCATAATATTTGTCATTGTTGAAATGTGATTTATGTTAACTGGGGTTGAAAAGCAGAATGCAAAGGTTATAATGAAGTTGATCTTTAAAAACAGGACGAGGTAACAAGTTGAAGAATAAAAACAGAATTGGAAAATCAATAAAATTGAAGGATTAATATAAAAATAGGGTTTATCGATCATTTTAGTAATATTCGCAATCAATTTAAAAATAATTTTTTTTTATAAAGTCCATACGCAGTGAGTAAATTTTTATTTAAATGAATAAATTTACGCCAGCAAGTTTTTTTGAGCGAGAATAAATATAGGCCTCATTATAGCTGACTTAAATTTATCCATTTAAACAAAAATTGAATTAATTTTTTTATTCATGCAAATAAAAAAAAGTTGTTAAAATACACTTCATTTAAACAAAAAAAAATTTACCACCCCCTGGGTTTGGACTTTATATAAATTTATGTCAGCAAGTTGTTTTTGAGCGAGAATAAATATAGGACTCACTATAGCTGACTTAAATTTATTCATTTAAACAAAAATTTAATTTAATTTTTTTTATTCATTTAATTAAAAAATATTTTTTTAGAAATCCATTTCATTTAAACAAAAAAATTGACCACCCCCGGGTTTGGACTTTATATAAAAAAATTTATTTTTAATTGATTGTGAAGATTATTAAATTGATTGCAAAAATTACTAAATTGATTGCAAAAATTACTAAATTGATTGCTGAAAATATTCAAGAATTTGGATTGTTGCGAAACTTAATATTATTCTTTGAATTAGAGTGAGAACGTACAAAGGAAGCCTAGGAGAAATATTTAGATTTATTTAATTTTTAGTGTCTAATTTTGACTTAACATAAAATTGCGCAATATGACGTAATTTAAAGTTTTTAAAAAAATCAATTTCATCTCATTGCTAAAATAAAAATATAATGAGTAGCTATTTTTAAATGTGTTTTGGTTAACCTGAAATGCTTGAGATGTAAGAGTATCAGAGAAAGTGAAAAATGTATTTTTTCCCGAAAGAATCTATTAAAATTTATTTTTCCCTATGAACGATCCTTATTTAGTTTTAATCGAGTTGAGAAAAAGTTACTTTAAGTATTGGAGCTGAATTATTGACATTTGTAGCTGAAACTGTAATATCTATACACGAAAGAAGTGTAAGAATAGTAACAGGTATAGAATGAGCTTGATTAGTACAGCGGGTATCGCGATTCCAGTGAATTGTTAATCGACCTTTGTTCTTTAAATAGACTGATTTATTCTTATCTATTTGCTGAAAGGAGATATAGTATAATAGCATGGATCTGAAAATAATGCATAATCCATACATCTAAGTAAACTCTTTTAGTGAATCCACAATGACTCAAAAACACGTCAAAAGCTTTATCCAATATACCAACTACAATTCCATTTTCGTTGAAAGGACCACATTTCTAAAGTAAATATTCCATTTAATCTCTGATATTACAATAGAATCTCACAGTGCAATTAATTAAAAAAATTATAATAAAATATAATTTTAATCAATAATACACTTAGCATTTAACAATAACATGTGATAGTAATGGTCAAAATGATTTGTTATCAAAAAATTTGCCTTTGTTCTATCGAATGCTCTGTTCAGGAATAATAAAAAAGTAATGGGCTAATTTTTATTAAAATTCGAGATAATAGTAAAATTTTCTGTAAAAACCTGATTGACTTTTTAAAAAGAGTTACAGCTAAAAAGTAGTGGGAAATCCATTTATATGCAAAAAATTTATGATAGAAATATAGGAGATTACAAAAAAATGATATACATTTTAAATAATTATGAGATGTAATGAAAAGAATAGCAGAAAAAATGAATTTTTTAATGTTGGGTACTTTAACCACTTTGGTGAAAAAGTGCAACAAAGTGGTTTAGGGTTAAAAATAGTGGTAAGGGACCAGAATTAGCGGTTAAGGGTTAGAAATAGTGGTTAAGGGTTAGAAATAGTAGTAAGGGACTAGAAATAGTGGTTAATGGTTAGAAATAGTGGTAAGGGACCAGAAGTAGCGGTTAAGGGTTAGAAATAGTGGTTAAGGGTTAGAAATAGTAGTAAGGGACTAGAAATAGTGGTTAAGGGTTAGAAAAAGTAGTAAGAGACCAGAAGTAGCGGTTAAGGGTTAGAAAAAGTAGTAAGGGACCAGAATTACCGGTTAAGGGTTAGAAATAGTGGTTAGGGGAAATAGTGGTTTAGGGTTAGAAATAGTGGTTAAGGGTTAGAAATAGTAGTAAGGGACTAGAAATAGTGGTTAAGGGTTAGAAAAAGTAGTAAGAGACCAGAAGTAGCGGTTAAGGGTTAGAAAAAGTAGTAAGGGACCAGAATTACCGGTTAAGGGTTAGAAATAGTAGTAAGGGACCAGAATTAGCGGTTAAGGGTTAGAAATAGTGGTTAAGGGTTAGAAATAGTAGTAAGGGACTAGAAATAGTGGTTAAGGGTTAGAAATAGTAGTAAGGGACCAGAATTACCGGTTAAGGGTTAGAAATAGTAGTAAGGGACCAGAATTACCGGTTAAGGGTTAGAAATAGTGGTTAGGGGAAATAGTGGTTAAGGGTTAGAAATAGTGGTTAAGGGAAATAGTGGTTAAGGGTTAGAAATAGTGGTTAAGGGTTAGAAATAGTGGTTAAGGGAAATAGTGGTTAAGGGTTAGAAATAGTGGTTAAGGGTTAGAAATAGTGGTTAAGGGAAATAGTGGTTAAGGGTTAGAAATAGTGGTTAAGGGTTAGAAATAGTAGTAAGGGACTAGAAATAGTGGTTAAGGGTTAGAAAATGGTTTTAGACGATGAGAATAAGAGCTTGGAAGGTTTACGATAACTGTTCAATAATTTGTCGAAATATGTCATTATTGATATCCGAAGGATATTTCATAAAATTTTAACTTTCATAGCATCTTTTTCCTGTATCTTTTCAAAAATGAGCATATCGAAAAGTATATCCAACTTTTCTGAACCGAAAATATTAAAGTCCAAATCCAAAGCTGAAAAACCAATTGAGTCAAAAAGTTATTATATTGAAACCTTAGATGATGATGAAGCAAGAGAATCTAGAATTTTCAAAAAAAAGTGTTAATAATAAAAATGATCAAAACACTACTGATAAATAGTCATGCTCTAAATCTTTACCAATCAGAGAATCAAATAGTAAATTTCATAAATCAAAGAATATTAAAAGAAAAGATATTGATTCGTCTCCTGAAGCTGTCTTTGTTCGTCAAGTTAAAAGGCAAAAGTTTAATTAAAATTTATGTGGTGAAAACCTTGAATTATCTAAAAGTGGATTATTCTGTGCTGCGTTTAAATAGTTCCAAAATTCTTTTCCCGTTCAAAAATAATGTCATCGCTTACAGAAAAACGAAATCGGAAATTATGTCGAAATTTCTGCTCAGGCTCATTTCAAATTTAAATTTATTAACGAAAACATTATCATTGCCAAATGTTTTTAAAATAATGCAATTGTCGACTTTGATGGAGTTTTGTGAACATAATAATCATATCTTCCAGTCAAATGATGAGGTGTTCAGGAGCCGCATTGAATATGGCTTATCGGGCTTGTTCTATCAAATTCTCGTTTTCAGGGCAAGAATCAACGTCATTTAATATGTCTACGAAAAGTAAGTTGGAAAACAAATAATTTCCAAAAGCAGAATTCGTTCAAGAGCTGGTCTTAATTTTCCTGTAAGTAGAATTCACAGGAAATTGCGAAAGAGAAATTTTGCTGAATGTGTTAAAGCTGGAGCAACGGTTTGTTTAAAGAGTCGGACTATTCCTCGGGATTGGCAATCTGCTATCGAAAATGTGGTGTAAAATAAATAAAACAAATATAAATTATTTAAAATACAAAATTTTTAATATTAAATAATTTTTAAATAAATTTTTTATTATTTTTAAAACATTTTAGTTATTTTTTAATTATGTTAAATGTGTTTTAAATAATTTTTAATTATTATTAAATAATTTTTAATTATTATTAAATAATTTTTAAATATTTTTAAATTACTTTTAATTATTTTAGTTATTTCTAAATTATTTTAAATATTTTAAATTATTTTTATTTATTATTAAATAACTTTAAAATAATTTAAAATAATATTTAAAAATTATGTTTTTCAATAATTTATATTTGTTTTATATATTTTGTTTATTTATTTTACACCACAATCTGCTATCGGAAATGATGAATAGGAACTGAATATATTAATGGATGCTTATTCGGACCAGACTGCTACCCGATCAAACAATTACTAATCATTAAACAAATACTATAAATCAAATTAAAATCGCTATAATAAATCAATAATATTTTTTTCCATTTTGATTGATAAGTTTATTAAAAAAAATAGAACATTTTTAATAAAATCCCAATTTATAGCAGTTAAAAAAATTTTATCGAAATTGAATAGAATTAAGAATTTTATTTAAATTATCAATAATTACCTGAACAAAGAGGGAATAGAACAAAGTTATACTGCTCTCATCAGCCGCTTTTGCGTCTTTCCTTTTCTTGTTACAAATGTCTGCAATGTGATCTAAAGCGGTAGCAGTGCAATGTTTAGATAGAGCAGTTGGAGCCATCCATTCTAATTTTCCTTGTATTTTATCACCTGTAAATATTCCAGAGCTATTATCCAATTCTTTTCCCATAAAACGAACCTTGGTTCTTTTTTTCAGATTCAATCTTCATCAGAATTTCCGTTAATTGTCTATGAACAATCATGTCTGGATAACGTCGAATGGGAGAGGTAAAATGGGTATAAAGAGGCACGTTAAGAGCGAAATGATGACAACCTATCATTCCACCAGATTCATCATTGAGACAGAAATACAGTGCAAGCTGCATCACTTTGCTACAGATATTCATCATAACATGGTAATTTGAATCTGATATTGGAAATAGCTGCATTAAGTCCTTTGATATTAATATTGAAAATTGTTCTCTTAATTTATATATCAAATTTCTACTTGAAATTCTTCTGTTGTTCCTTTCTCGATGCACAAATGTTTCCAACCAATCTGAGTAAATTGTTTATTTAACCCGTTTATAGCTTGAATTGTTGGTGATTCATGACGACGAAGAAAGGCTTTTCCAGGTGAATGTTTATGAAGAAACTCAGCTATACTCATGTTTGCCCTAAGCATCCATTCTTCAATCATATGATTACTCGGACCGAGTTTGTAGATATTATAACCAACGGGAGAATCGCGACTACTATTTAACATAAATCCCAATTTTGGTTGGTTAATCCATAGGGAACCGGAATGAAATCTATTTATTCTCATTTTAACAGCAAGCTAAAAGGTGATCCCAAAATTATGTAAACTTTATTTTAAATTTAAAATATTAAAAAAATTTAATTTAATTCACTTTATTTTAAATTAAACATTTTATTTAATAAATATAAAACATTTTTTAATTTAAATAAAGAAAATAAAGACACTCAAAATCGATTTATTCTCATTTAAACAGAAAACTAAAAGGTAATCTGAATTATGTAAACTTAATTTTAATTTTAAAATTTTAAAAAATTAAAAAAAATAAAATATTAAAAACATCTTTTTTCAGATTCGCATATCAATAAATAATCTAAATAATGGATAATCGTGAAACCAAAAAATGAATAAAAATTACGAAATAAAAAATATGATGAATTGTTTAAATAAAAATTTTAAAAATTTAAAGTTAGCAAACCAAAAAAATACTCAAAAAAATTTTTATATAACAAATATTAATTTTAAAAAAATGATTTTAAATTCTTTTAGTAATTTAAATAATATCTAGTAAAATAAAACATACTAAAATCTTTTTATATAATAGAAATATATTTTTAAAAATATTATTAAAATTGAATTTTAAATTTTGTTTGAATTGACTTACAGTTACTTTTTACTCATTTAAATATTATATAATATTATTAAAAAAGTATTATAAAATATAGATTAATATTATTTATGTATTATTTTTATTATATCAGTTTAAAAATATATTTATAAATATTATTTTTAATAATTTTTAAAAATTTAATTTTTGTTTTTATTAAAATATATTTGTTTATATTTACAACATATATTATTCATATATTTTGATAACATACTTAATAATGACTAATGAAAACTTCGTTGATTGTAACCTAAGGTTCTTCGAATATTTAGAAAACTCAATTGGAAAAGATATGATGACACCTTCATTCTTGAAATGTGGTTTTAATGAAGCAGTTATGTCTACGGTTGCCAATAGACCTGCAACATCAAAGCCATTCATCGTTTATATGCATGATTCCGAAGATGATATGCATAGATTATTTTTCATGGAAAATATTTGTAACGAGATCGTTTGTGAATATCTTATCAAAGAAGATTGGCCAATTTGGCCGATAGATATCTCCAATCAAAATGAAAAACAACAATTTTTCAATTTGATGAGCAATCGTCTCGACGCCAAGGAAATATTTGCGTACCCCTTACCAATGTTGATGATGTGTATAAGAGAAGGATTGAGTACTTTCATTACAGAATTTATGTGCAGTACTGATCCAATGATGAATGTTGGGAAATTATTCGACTGTGGTGGTGCATTTCAAACAGATAAAGAATTAAAAATTAATATGATTAATAGTGTTAGAGAAAAATCGTCGATAGCCAAAAAGAAGAAAGAATCTGAATTAGCAGAAAAGAGACAGAAGGAAGAACTAGATAGAAAAGCATTCTTGGAAGAACAGGAAAGAATAGAGAAGGAAAATGTTCGACTGGTTGAAGAATCCAATCGCAGTAATGCCATTGAATTCGCAAAGAGTCAGCTTGTTGATGTTTCTCCATCTCCTTCAAATTTCAAATTTAGAATACGGTTACCTAACGGACAAACCCTTAACCGAGAATTCAATGAATCACAAACCGTAAATGATGTTCTGTATTTCATTGAATCGAATGGTCATTTGAGATCTGAAATAAAGGTCATGTTTTCTTATCCAGCTAAAAACATGTGCGAGATAAATGATAAATTGGTGACATTGAAAGATTCCGGAGCAAGTAAACGTGAAGCTGTGAATGTTCAGAAATTATAGGAAAATGCTTTGTAAATGAAAATTGGTTAATATCATTTCGTTTAATAAATTTTTTCTTTTATGATATTGTTTGCTAATTCTTTTAACTATTTACTATTTTGCCTTTCAGTAATCAATTTAAATTTTTCTTTATTTTATATTATTTAGGTTTGTTTATGAATTGTTGAAAGTAAATCATTTTTTCCGGTATTATTAAAAAATAAAACAGAAAATATTTCGACATTTTCTAATGACTACTTCGTATTAAATTAACTTAAATATTTAAAAAAATTAAATATAAAATTATATTTATATAAATAAAACTTTAATAATAAATTTAAATGTACAAAAAAAATTTTAAAAAAATTTTTAATAAAAAAAAAATTTTTCTGGAGAAACTTATGTTTTCCTCAAACATCTTCAATCTTATGATCAACACAAATTTCAATTTTGGTTGGTTAATTTTAAAAGGAACCTGAATGAAACATATTATTGTATAAACCAAGTTAAGTCCAATATTTCGAAAACATGACCAAACAAGAACTTATTTACTAAATTTAACTCTTATCGCTCGAACAGCGCTTCTCAAACCTCATCTTATTCTTTACCTCAACTAGGACGGCTCTTAAGAGGCACCATCGCTAATTATGGTTCTATGTAACTTAAATTGGACACGCGTTGCTAATTTTCGTTTCCAGTGTTTGAATATTCAAGTAAAATTGTATTAGCAGTATTGGTTTTTCAAAACATGTAATTTTGTGCTGTAAATTCTTCGTTTTAGGTGCTATGTTAAACGAAAGTAACATTTATCTTTTTGTAAATTATTTGTTATATTAAATGTGTATTGTGAACCTTTTTACTGCCTTATTTCAAATTTAGTCGGTTATATGGTGATAAAGATCGTATCAAATGATGAAAATTGTAGCTGCGAAAATGACTTACGGCAATGATTGATAATATTCGGAATTGAAATCAAAGAAAAAAGTGATCAAGGCGACAGTAGTGAAGAAAGTGATACCATAAGAAAAAAATTACAATAGAAAGTGAAAGTGAAAGTTCTTATGATCCAGATGTTACAGTAAAGAAAGATAATTCCTAATATCACGGAATCTACAAAAATATTTACAGAAAATATATATATTAACATTTTAACAGTAATAAATGGCACTGGGTTAACCAATAAGCGCGTGATTAGGGACTTCATGGAAAGGGGCACCACAACGACCTGCTACAATTATTTTGCAATTAATATATTAATGCATGAACTAGCGTGATGTTCTTTTTAAATAAATGGGTCATATTGATTAATTATGTTGTGTAGCCAGAGTCATATATCAATCAACTAAAAATGTCTGATTTATAAAATTATAACAGTTACTAGTAGTTTCGTACCTGCTTACATCATACTCATACATGTTAGAACTAACATAACCATAGTTACATGATGTATAGAATATAGCATGTGTATATAATATTGTACTAAATATTAATTTTGCGTAACTTGCACTTACATTTAGTTGGCTGTTCGGCCACAATACTTTATAAGTGCTAGGGACCCTGGATATGCATATATATATATATATATATATATATGTTTTAAACTTCAAATTCACTTTTTTAAAGTGAATTTGAAGTTTAACCCGCCATTTTAGAACGTCGCATACCGAGCCGGTCATTTTGACCGACTTGTTATATTATTTATATGTTTACTTATAGATTTATATTATTTATATGTTATAATTGTAAAGAAAATAATGAAATATAAATAAATAATGTGAAATGCCGCGTCTTTAAATTGTAGCCTGCTAAAAAGCTAATTTCTAAGCACGCCTATGTCGAATGTCAAAACTTTTATATGCCGTGCGATGTTGCCAAGTTACATGTATATCATCAATAATTTGAATTTTGTAATTAATTTTCCAAATTTTGGTAATTTTATGAAAGATTTTTGTTTAATAATAATAAATTTTGAATAATATAATCAAAATAATTATTTAAACTTTTTGATTGATTGATTGATTTGCCGGTCATCTGGACCGGCTTGGTATGGCATGGGTTAAAAAAGTGAAATTGAAATTTTAAAAAGTGAATTTGAAATTTAAAAAAGTGAAATTGAAGTTTAAAAAAGTGAAATTGAAGTTTAAAAAAGTGAAATTGAAGTTTAAAAAAGTGAATTTGAAGTTTAAAAAAGTGAAATTGAAGTTTAAAAAAGTAAATTTGAAGTTTAAAAAGTGAATTTGAAGTTTAAAAAAGTGAATTTGAAGTTTAAAAAAGTGAAATTGAAGTTTAAAAAAGTGAATTTGAAGTTTAAAAAAGTGAAATTGAAGTTTAAAAAAGTAAATTTGAAGTTTAAAAAGTGAATTTGAAGTTTAAAAAGTGAATTTGAAGTTTAAAAAAGTGAATTTGAAGTTTAAAAAAGTGAAATTGAAGTTTAAAAAAGTGAAATTGAAGTTTAAAAAGTGAATTTGAAGTTTAAAAAAGTGAAATTGAAGTTTAAAAAAGTGAAATTGAAGTTTAAAAAAGTGAATTTGAAGTTTAAAAAAGTGAAATTGAAGTTTAAAAAAGTAAATTTGAAGTTTAAAAAAGTGAAATTGAAGTTTAAAAAAGTGAAATTGAAGTTTAAAAAAGTGAATTTGAAGTTTAAAAAAGTGAAATTGAAGTTTAAAAAAGTGAAATTGAAGTTTAAAAAAGTGAATTTGAAGTTTAAAAAAGTGAAATTGAAGTTTAAAAAAGTAAATTTGAAGTTTAAAAAGTGAATTTGAAGTTTAAAAAGTGAATTTGAAGTTTAAAAAAGTGAATTTGAAGTTTAAAAAAGTGAAATTGAAGTTTAAAAAAGTAAATTTGAAGTTTAAAAAGTGAATTTGGAGTTTAAAAAAGTGAAATTGAAGTTTAAAAAAGTGAAATTGAAGTTTAAAAAAGTGAATTTGAAGTTTAAAAAAGTGAAATTGAAGTTTAAAAAAGTAAATTTGAAGTTTAAAAAGTGAATTTGAAGTTTAAAAAAGTGAAATTGAAGTTTAAAAAAGTAAATTTGAAGTTTAAAAAAGTGAAATTGAAGTTTAAAAAAGTGAAATTGAAGTTTAAAAAAGTGAATTTGAAGTTTAAAAAAGTGAAATTGAAGTTTAAAAAAGTAAATTTGAAGTTTAAAAAGTGAATTTGAAGTTTAAAAAAGTGAAATTGAAGTTTAAAAAAGTGAATTTGAAGTTTAAAAAAGTGAAATTGAAGTTTAAAAAAGTGAAATTGAAGTTTAAAAAAGTGAATTTGAAGTTTAAAAAAGTGAAATTGAAGTTTAAAAAAGTGAAATTGAAGTTTAAAAAAGTGAATTTGAAGTTTAAAAAAGTGAAATTGAAGTTTAAAAAAGTGAAATTGAAGTTTAAAAAAGTGAAATTGAAGTTTAAAAAAGTGAATTTGAAGTTTAAAAAAGTGAAATTGAAGTTTAAAAAAGTAAATTTGAAGTTTAAAAAAGTGAAATTGAAGTTTAAAAAAGTGAAATTGAAGTTTAAAAAAGTGAAATTTGAAGTTTAAAAAAGTGAAATTGAAGTTTAAAAAAGTGAATTTGAAGTTTAAGAAAGTGAAATTGAAGTTTAAGAAAGTAAATTTGAAGTTTAAAAAGTGAATTTGAAGTTTAAAAAAGTGAAATTGAAGTTTAAAAAGTGAATTTGAAGTTTAAAAAAGTGAAATTGAAGTTTAAAAAAGTGAAATTGAAGTTTAAAAAAGTGAATTTGAAGTTTAAAAAAGTGAAATTGAAGTTTAAAAAAGTGAAATTGAAGTTTAAAAAAGTGAAATTGAAGTTTAAAAAAGTGAATTTGAAGTTTAAAACCTATAAGTTTACAAAACTAAATTTTCTTTTTTTATTACTTTTTGGTAAATTTTAAATTTATTGAAAAATATAAAAATTCATAAAATTATTTTCTTTGATTTTATTAAATTTCTTTTAAATCACTACCCGACTTTGTAAGATTTTTTGTAATATATAAACCTTGGATAATTGTGATTTTAAAATGTATTAAAAGGTAAAAAAATTAAACTTTACATTGTGGAGATTTAGTATCGATGATGCAACATTGTCAGTGGTGAAAGGAGGGAAAACTTCATTAAAATCTTCATTCTTCCAATCGGATTTTGTTGGATTATCAATAACATTCTAATAAAGACATCAAATAAGAAGGAGAAAAAAACCTGTATACTTGAGCGTCTTCATAACTCAGTTTACACGCAGTGCGGATTATCGTGCGGCCAATCCACGTTTCAAGTATTTCGCAATTATCGGTAATTTTAAAAACCACCGAGTACGCTAATTTATCCGTTCCAGGATTTAAACTGCAAAGATTTTCACATAACTCTCTTGGCAACATAGGAACAGCTCGGTCGACCATATAAACGGTGGTAGTTCGATGTCTGGCTTCAACGTCAACTTCAGAATCCGGTCTGACATAATATGTCACGTCAGCTATGTGAATTCCAACCTAATCCGTTTTTTTATTAATCCGTATTCTATGAAATCTCGTCAGTCTAACTTCCCACAGTGTTTCTCCATTGTTTGATTTTTCACACAGACGTTTAATATGCAATGCATCGTCTAAATCACGAGCTGTTTTCGGGTCAACGGAAACCACACATTCATTGCGATAATCGCGACGATACTTCAGATCGTCTTCGGTCATAGTAATTTTTGGTATTGAACTCAGCAATTTTTCGTCAAATTCAACAGTCGGAAAACCGTTTTCTACCAAAATTCGGATTGTTTCTTGTTCGATAATCGGCAAATTTTTAAGACAATTACTGATTACACTATTTATATAGGAAACTAAATTAATGATTTTCCTCATACAATACCGGTTACTCGGTTAGGAAGCACATTTTTTATATTTAAAATTTGCTTTTAATCACCATTAAATCGATAAATAAATGAAAAATTTTAGAAAACCCAAAATATATTTTTTCAAAATATATTTTAATCATAAAATTACATATGCAGACAACAGAAGTCAATTTACATAGGAAAATTATTATCCGTAAATATGAAGATCAGAAAAGCATTCAACTTATTTCTGAAGAGCTCGACATAAACGTTAAAGCGGTCGCTTCTATAATAAGACTTTATAAAACACTGGGAGAGTAAATGCGTTAAGACAATTACCTATTTACACTATTTATATAGGAAACTAAATTAATGATTTTCCTCATACAATACCGGTTACTCTGTTAGGAAGCACATTTTTATATTTAAAATTTGCTTTTAATCACCATTAAATCGATAAATATATGAAAAATTTTAGAAACCTAAAACTTTTCCCCAGTGGTTCACGAATTTTGATTTATGTATTAAGAAATAATGTAAACGAATTTAGTTGACTGGGTATAAAATTGCAATAAAACACTTGGCATATTACATAAAAATTTAACGTAACTTATAAAAAATGAAATTAAAGTCTGGACAATTAAAAAAAGTAACATTAATAAGAGTGTGAGGCGTTTTATAATTTGTATTTAAATAATGGTATGATGTTGGGCATGTTTGATTGTATGTTGAAATCCTTACTTATTCATTAATTATTATTTTTTAGAAACTCCTCAAACAAATTAACGATATAATTTGTTTTAATAATATTTGTGTTTTGAATAAACGTGTTTTAGTTATGGATTCTATTAATACCCGTAGCTCTGTGGCTAATATGGCGACCACGATTGCAAATTTTATCAAGCCACCAGAAACATATGACATGGATTCAGACGTGGAAGATTTTATCTTAGAAACGGAACGATTCTTCGAGATGACAAATATTGTCGATGAATACAGAAGCAAATTCGTCAAAGCTTTTCTATCAATCAATTCAACGAAGAAATATGAGTTGACTAATGAAACTCTGCATTATACAGAAAGATTAAGAAACGCTTTCTCTAAGAACAGAAGTCTTATCGATGATCTCAACGAAGCGCTAAATTATCGTCAAGGAAATGAGGCTGCCGAAGAATTCTGCTCAAAAATTGAGAAACTTGCAAAAAATATTTTGAAGCATAAACTTGATGAAGAAGAACTAAAGAAATTTTTGCTATTCAATTCGCTTGAAGATAAAGAAGTTAAAAAAGATCTCAAAATGCAAGATTTAAAATCATTTGATGAAATGAAAGAAAGATTAAAGAGACACGATCAAGTTTCAAAAGAAATTAATGTATTTCATGCTGATGTAGCTTCAATGAATAAAACACAACGCTATGCTGATGCTGTTAAGAAGAGCTTACCAAGATATAATTATGATAACAGATCAATTCGAGAACGAGAAGCTAACCCCAGATTCAAAGATGAATATACAAGAGAACCTCAACATAATCCAAGATTCAAAGGCGATCTTACCAGAGAACATCGATATGCTATTTCAAATGGATGGAGACCTATGAATAGGAGTAAGCCTTATAATACCAGGGAATTTCATTCGCGAGATCATATCCGAACAAATCAAATTTTGCGATGTTGGGCGTGCCACGAAGAAGGTCATAGAAGATCTGAATGCTCCAATATTCAATGTGCCCATTGTAAAAGATCTGGACATTTCAAACATCAGTGCCATGAGTTATTTCCAGGCAGACGTCGAAAATTCCATAAATCAGTGGCTGCATTCGGTGACGAGGATCCAGAGGCTGATTTTGAGTACCCAAATGGGAATGCTCCACCACACGAGGAGGTGATCGGAGCAATAAATTAAAGGTAATTAATGATATGAGTAAGGGTTGTATGATTTTGAATGATTGTGATAGTTTGAATGATTGTGATAGTTTGAATGATAACTGTTGTGATGGTATTTTTGATTATAGAAATTATATTAATATATACATTAATAAATTTTGTATGGATGAAGTTTTTAAAAAGTTTCACTTAATTTCCTAGCATCGATTTGTGAGTCACTTCACAAATTAGTAGACTTAATTCATCCTAAAATATAAAAACAGAAAAGAACATAAAGGTAACGAAGGTTTTTTGAAGATCACATTTAAAATCTAAAATACAATTCGTCATAAATTTACTATATATTAAATAATACAGGGTTTTCCTATTAATTCAATCCTTTGCAAATATATTTTAATCAATTCAAAATTTATTTTAATCAATTCCAAATATATTTTAATCCCAAAATTACATATGCAGACAGCAGAAGCCAATTTACATAGGAAAATTACAGACAACGAAAGGTCACTTATTATCCGTAAATATGAAGATCAGAAAAGCATTCAACTTATTTCTGAAGAACTCGGCATAAACGTTAAAATGGTCACTTCTATAATAAGACTTTATAAACACTGGGAGAGTAAATGCGATGACACAAAGACGACCACGGGAAAGTATAATAACAGAAGAGGCAAAGATGTTTATCAGGTCCAAAATTGAAAGTGATGTTTCCGTAACTTTAGGAGCGTTAAAATTGAAACTTCAGGCAAGCTTAAATATCATATGCTCAACAACCACTATCGACGGTGCAATAAGAGATTTGAATTACTCTTTTAATCGTGTCTAACTTGTACAAGAGAGAATAAATGTTGCTGCAAATATAGAGTAGCGATTTAATTATGCCGGTAGATATCTTGGATATGATGAAGATAAAGTAATTTTCCTTAATGAATTTAGTCTGAGCTGTTCAACCCGGCAAAAATATGGCCGAAATCTCGTGGGAACAACTTTACAGGAAGTTTTAAGGGCTATAAGATCGCGTAATTATTCAGTTTGCGCGGCCATAAGTAAAAGAAAAATTATCCATCACGTAATAAGAGTCAGCATTTTTATCATTTTTAAGTTCTTTAATTTTAAATTTAGTTGAAGCAAATATTACAGGAGCAACAATTATAATGGATAACTGCAGTATACATAAAGGAGAAGAAGTTAGAAACTTAATAGTTAAAAATGGCTTTGAGCTCGTTTTCTTGCATCCCTACAGTCCCTAGTTGAATCCCATTGAAGAAGTATTTTCTAAATGGAAGTCACTCATAAAATGTGCTAATGCCCATACAAGGGAAGAATTAACCGCTGCTATCATGTCGACGATTGGTATGATTTCCGAGAGTGACTGTGTTGGATATTTTAATCATGTGACGGATTTTGGCGTCATGGCGTTGCGAAAAGAATTTTAATTGCATTTATTGTTTTGTCTTTTTTATATCCTTTTTTGCCTGTTTCCTTATTTCAATTTTCATTCGTTTTTATATTTTAAATTAAAATAAATTTGGAAATGATTAAAATAAATTTTGAATTGATTAAAATAAATTTTGAATTGATTAAAATATGCCCATACAAGGGAAGAATTAACCGCTGCTATCATGTCGACGATTGGTATGATTTCCGAGAGTGACTGTGTTGGATATTTTAATAATGTGACGGATTTTGGCGTCATGGCGTTGCGAAAAGAATTTTAATTGCATTTATTGTTTTGTCTTTTTTATATCCTTTTTTGCCTGTTTCCTTATTTCAATTTTCATTCGTTTTTATATTTTAAATTAAAATAAATTTGGAAATGATTAAAATAAATTTTGAATTGATTAAAATAAATTTTGAATTGATTAAAATATATTTGAAAAAGATTAAATTAATATGAAAACCCTGTAAATGCATTATTCTAAATTTTAAATACATTATAAACTTCAAAAATGCAACGCCCCCCCCCACCATTAAATTATATCAAAATAAAATCGATAAATCAAGGAAAATCGTGAAACTTGAAGATCAAGAATAACAGGGGAATTTAATTTGTCATAAATTTTTTTTTAATATATTGATTGTAATATTAAAAACTTTAAATGGATTAAAAATAAAATAAACTGAAATCAATAACTTTAAAGCCCTTTTACTTATAATCGGTTATGTGAGGAAAAAACTAACCCAGTCGGATATTGTTCATCTTCATTCCAATTTTCAATTTTAGCAATAAATTTCACTTCATTATAATCCAATGGCCTTTTGAGAAAATCTAAAGGTTTTGAAACATATTTTTGTCAGTTATTTGGTTAATTTTTACCAGTTGGACACGATTCCACGGGTACAGCAAGACGAGGATAGCGAATGTCTACTGGGAAAAATTTGATATATTTCAACGATTTCACATTATCATTATTATCGGGTAGCTTTAAATATCCAACACAATGCCTAGAATTCATCTTAGTGTATATTCCAACTACTTTACCAGTACGTTGGAAATATTTATACCATTCATGACAGTTTTCGTTAAAATCTTGAGAACTTTCCAAGTCAGAAAGATTAACTGTCCATTTTAAGTTCTAATTAAATTCTTTAAAATAAATTTTCCGTTGATAATAAATAACTTCGTTAAAAATATTTGGAGAAATTTTAAGTAACATTTCGATAGTTAGAAAATTTAAGTTTTTAAAATCCTTTTTATCTTTATATGGAGCATATAAAGATTCATCTATTACCTACATTTTAAGATAATTATCTGAATCTCATATACGTAATCTCACTTTCCACTTTAATTTTTTATGAACTTGTATTATTACAATATCATCAAATAGAGATCGGTTAATGTCTTTATCGTATATAAAAATATCTGAATCTCTTTTCTAAAAAAACTAATTATTGTAGTAAAAATTCAAAAAAGTATACAGGATGAGTGACATAGGCTTCTTTATAATTTCTTGAATTCAGTCGCAATGAGCCCTATCAATGTATTTATTAAAATAATCAAAATAACCAATTATTACTTTAATTAAATCATTTTTTAATCCATCCATTAAATCGTTGTCATTTAAATAATACTCATATATTTTATCATTTACTATCTTCATATGATTTCTTTTGGCCATAGAAATTTCAGCAACTATATTATTTCAATATTTAAACAAAATGCAGAATGATTTGCATGCATTTAAATAAATATATTCAATCAGCATATTGTAAGATATATATTTAAAGCTTCAAAATAATACTTTTAATGTTTAGTTGTTGTATAATTTTAAAATTTTCAAAACTTTTATCTAAAAATTTTATTACTAGGTAATAATTAGAGTTATAAAGTCACTAATTGAAATTGTAATTATTCTGATTGGAGTTTGTTTTGGTTATATATTTGAATTCTATATAGGATTTTGTACTCTTGATTATATTTCTATTTAATTTCAATTGTAAAATAAGTACAAATTTTTGAAAAATTGTTGATTTGGCATTGTATTGATGTGGGGTTTGTGGTGTTTAACCCTGACCTCTTGCATAACACGTTTTCTGCCCTCCAATGGTTATCCGTTGAAAGGCAACATTGGAACGGTAACTATTCGTTTTGAGACCGCCAAAGGTGAGCTCTACTGGAGAACTGCTAAGGCCCGTCCTCATGGTAGGTTCAATGCACTACCGATAGAAGGTCTGTGTGCGATTTCCTTACATTTAGTCCTTTCCAAATATACTTAACACTTTCTCGAATCAATTATTTCACGAACCCTAGTTCCTAACTTCAGTTAAACGGATTTATTTTCCAAAAAATAACGATTTAATAAACGAAACAAATGAAATAACACTGATAATTTTGTTGGGCCAGAACGTAAACGGCCTTGAGGAATGTTTAAATGGATCAGTAACACACATGCAAATATAACATGCAGATTTAAATAAACCTATTGAACACCAATTAAACCCTATCAAATACGAGAAAAAAGAGAATTAAATATAAATTAATAAACATAAAAATAAATAAAAATAATAACAAAACGCACCAAGATTCGCACGATACCAACACAAACAAAACAAGAAAACAACAAATTCGACAAAATTGGAAAATTAATAAAAGTTCATGAAAATGAAACTTAAATCAAAAAATTTGAATTAGTAATAATTCAATAAAAATTCTAAATGAAAAATTATTAAAATAAATCAAAAAATAATAAAAATAAAGAATAGAATTCACTAGAAAATAACAAGGTCGAATTTTGTTTTACTGCATCAAATTTAACATGCGAGGTTAGGGACAGAAAATAGGTATAAATACTGATACATTTTCACATTAAATTTAACCATATTTTCAAACCAAAAACCATTTTTGAAACTATATTGAAACTTTTTAAAACTATTTTCAAAATCTTACTTTTAGGTGAGAAATGTTTATTTTGGAGCCCTCACTCCACGTCACATCCTTGCAACCTCGGTAGAGCTCTGCTTGGATGTCGGAGTGGGGGGAGAGGTATTTTTGTTTTTATGCAATATTATGCAATTTTTATTTTTATGGATTGACATGGATGGTAATTTATGTTTATTTGATTATACTTAATAAATCTTATTAATATTGATAAACTGTTTTTCTATGTTTAATAAATAAATAATTGTGTCGAAATTTTTCCGGCCCACAGCCAACACATATTGCAAGATAGTAAAATCTACATAGTACAGATTTGTGTAAGAGCGTGGAAAATCGCCAATGATATGTACCCGTGAAGACCTAGCGTGCGGAACGCAGGGGTCGTAACGTCAATATTATCCCTATAGTTGAAACGAGAAATAAGGAAGGGGTTTCTGACTGCTTCCTCGTTTCTCATTTCTGTAAAATCGACCTAAACTTATATTACACACGGCTCAAAATCATCACACCGAGTAGTCCGGTGGGCACTCAGTAAATACAATATAAACACAATATGCGCCTAAGGTCTATTAAAGGGAAAGGGCACGGGAATAAATTAAATTGAAATCGTTGATATAACTTAATAGATAAATGACTTGAGTTTACAGTTTGAAATAAAATAATCAAAACTCATTAAATAAGTAATTCATTAATTCAATTATTAGAAAAAATTAAATGATTATTGAGTAAAAGGAAAGACCTCATTGATTAAATTAAGTTAATCCAAATAATTTGAGCAAAACTAATATAAGTCAGTGATTAAGGAACCGAATTTTCTTTAAAGTAAATTGCTGAGTGAAGCTAGATAAAATAAATTCATTGATTAACAACAATTCGTTGATTGAAGTAGTTGAGTTACTCAGGGAATTCATTGGTTAAAATTAAAGGAATTTGGATAGAAGTAGGATAATTCTTCGATAAAAATCAAGTAAATAAAAAAAAAATAAAGTAAAGTTCGATTCCTTGATTTAGAAAGTGGAAATAATTTAAAGTAGCATAGTACATTGATTAAAGTACTTCATCAATCAAACTAAAGAATTATCGAGTAACAGTGAACTGATGAACGAGAAAATTAAGTATATCATTAGTTAAATCCCTGTAATTAAAATGACTATTAAGCAAACTAACGTGATCCATTGATTAACAAGCTAAACTTTCTTTTGCAAATTGTAGACTAAAGTAAATAATATGAATTCCTTGATAAATCTACCCATTGGTTAGAATAACGAAAATTGTCGACTAGATTGAACAATACATTAATTAGAATTAAAATGATAAGTCAAATAGATCCACGAGAATGATTTATTGATTAGAATATGAAAATAATTTGTTAAATTACGAATAACTCGAATGACGAAAATTAATATAATTCATGGATAACATGATTTCTGGGTTCAAATTAGAATGATGTTGGGTCGAAGTGACAAAAGCCATTAGATAAAAACCACATGTTTTCTTTAAATAATATGAATTCGTAGTCTGAAGTAAAGTAATTAATGATGAGGCGAAACGGGTTATTATCTAAATAAATTAACACAAATTACAAAAAAATCAAGCTTAAGATGAAAGATAAATATTCGTATCAACATTACATAAATTGTTACTACCGATTAGTTTTCTTGAACCGATAAAATTCCACCTAGAAAATTTCTAAGATGTGAGATTTCAACCACTTGAATGCTTCGATAGTCGCGAGAAGTTCCCTTAGAGAAAAGGTCGATAAAATATATTCACACTGAATAACATAATAACCTATCAAAATCAATTTAGCTGAGCTTAGGCGAATCTGTTGATTGAGAAATCTGAAAATGAACTATAATGAATCCAATTACCGGATACAAACAAATTAAACCAAATCGTCTCTTTTCAACCGCTTAAGTTGCAACGGCAAGATCCGCCGGAAATCATGCATGTAAGATCACCAAACAATACGTCTACGCGCAATTAATTTATCCCGTTCAACATCCGGCCTTGCCCTTAAAAGTTCGATTAACCTGTATATAAAATTGTTAAATAAAACTGTGAATGAAATTATAAATTCTCTTACGTCAATATACTGAAATTATACACATAATATCTAATATATCATACTTTAGAATTAACATACCTATTTAGATTAAAATAAATTAATTAGTAGAGTTACCTCACCTATGCTGTTAATTATACTAGTATATATCACCCTATAAAGGAGTGCATACTAAAGAGCCAGGTCCGTAAGAGAATATAACCCCTCTCATCAACGTCCCATCGAGTAAAGGAAGGTAATATTCACGTTTTAACTTATCAAACTGCAATTCGTAGATGTGCGTGAACCCCTATCAACCGAGACGTTCGTGAACCAATTTACATAGCATCAGAGTAGTACTTGATTTTTATAATCTTAAAAGGATGCATAAGAGCGTCGGGAGGAATTAATCGACGGGATATAGCACACCTAAAGCTTCTAGATAAACCGCCCATCCGTTTTGAAAAAGTCACAACCAAACCTAAAGCTATTAGAATTCGATAAGTTTAAATTTAGATAACTCCCTTAACAATAACATAGGCACCATTTATTTGATAATGACCTAACGTGGATGAATTAATCGAATCTGATAACGATGATATTTTAGACATGTCGCTCGAACGAATCGCCAATCAAGAAACGGACAAACAGGGACGGGCAGGAGCCCCGCCAACTACGGAAATATTCGACCAGTTACGACAACAGTGGCCGTATCCTACTACTTGGAGGATACTAGGCTTGGAAAAGGACCCTTGCGGACTCGCGGGACAGCAATACCCTGCTGCGGAGACCTACATGTACGCACAGAACCTCCTCACCCAATGGGAAAGGGTGCAGGAACAGGTGGATCTACAGGTGGTTAAGGCGAGGATGTATCTCGCAAACGTGGTAGAAGACATCCTCGCCGGGCGGATTGCAGAAGCCTACCCACCTCGCCCAGTCCGCGATACCCGACGACCCTATACGGTGGCGGCTCTAAAGAAAAGCTTGAAAAGACATTTTCCCGAAGAATAACTGCAAACATTACAATGTTCATGTCTTAATTGATTTAAAGAAAATTTAAAAGTCGTTCGTGTTATTCCTCCTTATAGATAGACTTGTCCCGTAATTTTGTTTAACTGAATAAATTATGATCTATTTAAGTCAAGAAGAAATTAAAAGTTTCTCTTTTATTATAGTGATGTCTTCCCTACGAATCCTACAAACCGAACTGGATCACGCGAGGCAGTCAAACACGGAGCTGCTCGCACAAATTTTCCAACTGACCCGAGAAATACAGCAGATAAGGGCAACCTGGTCAGATCCAGCAAAACGAAAGCGGTCTACCACCGACTCACGGCAGCACAGAAAGGCTGGGCAGAAGAGCGACAGCTCAACCAGAGCCTGCGCACTCAAATCCAAGGACTAGAAGTCGCCCTAGCAGTCTGCCGGGAGGGGGAAGCGGTGACATATCCGCTCATCTTCGCCCCATCCCAGGTGCCGCAGAAAAGCACTCAACCAGCGGAGCCATCTATCCCTCCAGCAAATAATCGTCGACCGGGTCGTAAGGAGCGTGCCCGACGTCGAGCAACCCAGCTTCAAACCCATTAACTCATAAATGCTGCATGTTTTGTTGATTAGAATAGAGTAGTCATGTGCATAGTTGATTTGTTTCTTGGATACAATTGCCTATCGTAAATATTCGCATCACGTCGCCGAACCTTCATCTCATCTTTCCACAATCAGATAAGAACCTAATCTTGAATTTCTACAAGGGACAGAGCAAAGCGAGCATAGGTCTTCTATCGACAGCTCGTGAACCCGAGGGTTGTCCGAGCAACTACAGTACTAGCGATAATACTCAATTTTTGCGGACAATTCACCACTTGAACACATTACCAACGTTGCCTAGCAACGGGTGCCAAGTGGCAGTTAGCATCATTTTGTATGGCGTTACTGGGGTAACCATGAAGATAGGCAAAATACGAAACCCTGTAACCCACCAATTTATTTGTCAGTACACTAATAAATTAATGTGCAGCTTTGATTTGCTGTGCCCTGCGTTTAGCGCGTTCTGCCTTCCTTGGGCGTCACTGAGAAGTTTTCGGCGCTGGCTTGGTCGTATCCGTTGCTTCTCTATATGTTAGCTGAGCCGGCGCGAATACTAGTGGGTATGTTACGGCGTTGCCTTCCTGGCAAGCCGATAACGCCATTTCCAAGCTGCTGTATCTGAGTCATTTGTGCTTGACCCATTTGCTTTTTCTCTGCCATCCACGCTGTGTGGCGGTCAATCTTTGGTAAAGCACTTTCACCTTTGTTAGTTCCACCCATGAAGCACTAAGTTTCTGGATTTCTTGAGTCATCTGTAGTAATTGGCGGTGAAACTCCGCGTTCTCTCTGCGCGATTTCCCCAATTCTCTGCTTAGGGTTTTGAATGGGTCCATAACTGCAATTAGACGAATCATTAATAAATGTCACATTTTTATCTGTAGAACTTTCATTATTTATGGTTACGTCAAGTTATTTTTATGGGTCTATCGTTCATACACTAAAGAAAAACCTACTAAGTGTCTTATAAGTGTATATCATGAAAAGAAAGAAAATAAAGTGAAGACTAATATTTATTTTATCTAATTCACTAAAACTTCTCGAGTCTTTGACGGCCTCGATTTCCATTTTTTTCTTAATTGTTTTTTATATATATGCTGCCTCTTGGCTTAAATATACGAGCTGGGCTCAGCACTTATTCATTTTTATCCATCACACACAAATCTGCAACGCCGATGAAATTACCAGCGTTGCCTCGTAACACACTCATGTAAGACTAAAGGGGAGTGACATGGTACTCTTTGTAAATGAGATGTGCTCCCGGTATATGTATTAGCATGCGATCACCGCATTTGGGCATGCTATCCTGGCCAGAGATATGATCTCGGTCTTAGTTAACCCGATTTTGGAAAGAGGGGCATTGTTCTTCTTGTCCCATGTGCCCAGGCATCCAATCACTAGAGCAGATATAGTGGCCGTTTGACTAAATGCCTTTCCAATCTCAATGGCTAAATCTTTGTATTTAACATAGTTGTTTTCCCGCGCTTTTTCAAAGCCTCACCTGAGTCATATGGCACTTTTAGGTCCAGGACATGTATATCCTTATTTCTCTTAGACCTAATTACCATGTCAGGTTTCAGCTTTGTTGAAATTGAGATATATTTGGGAGATTTTTCCACATCAATCTCAAATCCAATTTTCTCTCGGAAGGCAACTATGCTTATTAGCACATTTTCATGCTTAACTCTTCTAGCGTTTGGTTTGGCACGGCAGTGATTGAACACACGGGCCTGAGTCTCCTCGTCAAGATGGCAAAGTCTGCACTTTGTGCCAATGTTATATTTGAGACGATACGCATTATAATTAAGATTCAAAAGGTTATTTCTCGCACTTACCAAGAAGTAGTACTGTGCATCATTAAGAATGTCACTAGCTATTAGGTATTTAGCAGTGATACTATCCCCAATAGTAGTCGCAATGCGTCCCTGCACTCTCATTTTGCACCATTGCTCAGCATAGTAAAGACCCACGAAGTCGTGGAGTTCTTTGGAAAGTGTGCTGAGGTTTTGATGGTTGATATAAGAGGTGCGCGTTTTGTAGGTCATCTCAAGAGAAAAATTGTCCTCTACAAAGTTTAGGGTAACGCATATACAGAACTTTCTTTTAAGAGCAAGTGCCGATTTCTGGAATTTTACAAAGAAAAAGGTGCTGGGGAATGCCTTGTTAACTTCGCAATTAATCCATTTAAGCCCCGCTTCAAAGTTTTTCCTTCCTCTAGAGTGAGCTAGTTCTGTTATTAACATTTTTCTCAAGCTGAGGTTGGACGAGTGAAACAGTTTTGTTATTCCGGTAATGCTTTGGATCAAATATTCATCGATAGCTGAGGTTATACCAAGTCCCCCCAGCTTGCAGTGAGTGTAAGAAAAGTAGTTATTTACTGCCTGAAATTTGTCTCCAATCATGGTTTTTAGTAGTGCCTTGATTTGTTGATCAAAGCCCAGCTGTTTTTCCCGACCTTGTGTAACTCTATTCCGATTACAGTCAAGGATTCTATGACCTATCACGCAGTTACGCAAGGAGAAGATAAGCTTGGAGTGAATGAAGGTTTTGTAAGCATTCAGCTTTTGCGACGGATGCAAGTATGATTTAAATAGAGATCTGGTTAGTGTCAGTGCAGAACCAAGGCGTCCATCTATATCTTGATTTCGTTTGTAAGAGAAATCAACTCCAAGATATCTGTATTTGTTATTCTCGGATATCGTTGGTATCTCCTCGTTATAGAGATGTAATTTATGGATATTTGAGTTAATGTTGTTGATGGACAAGTATCCAGATTTCGATGGTTTAAACTTGAGGTTGGCAAAGGCTGCCAACTCCACAGTACTCTCCAAAGATGTTTTGATTTCTGGATAAGAGTCCGAAAGAAGAACCATGCCATCAGCATATGCCAAAATACTGATGTTCAGATCATGAAGAAGGAAGGGATAATTAGTCAGAATTGACTTTAGGATGTAGTCAGTAGACAGGCAGAAGAGTGTCATCGACAACGGGCAACCCTGCTTAACTCCTTTAGTAATTAGGACAGGTTCGGACAAGGTTCCCTGACAATCGAAGATATTCTTCACATCCCTATATAGTTCTTTAATCAAGGTTAGAGTTTCATTCTTCAGACCTATACTAGCCAGTGTATACCAGATCAGGTCATGAGGCAGCGAACCAAATGCATCGGCGATATCGAGCCAAACAATGTGTAGTTCAGTTTTACATCGTCTAGCTCGGTCTATTGTGAAGTGCAGAGTTGCATTATGCTCGGCACATCCATCCGGTACACCAATCGCTTTTTGGTTCGGGCTAATAAGGTTTCCATTCCTGATCCATTGCAGTAGGCGGTTATTTAGCAGAGTCGTAAAGATTCTATAGGCCAGAGGTCTCAATGAGTTAGCTCTGAAACTCTCGGACATTTTTCCAGGTTTTAGGATCAAAACTGTTCTATATAGCTTCCATTTCTCTGGGCAGACCTTATTTCGTAGGATACAATTGCAGATTGCTGTTATCAGTTCATGCTTCGGGGAGATCGTTTTCCAGTCTCCACCTGTAATGAGGTCCATTCCAGGGGCGGAGCTATCCAAGTTTCTCATGATGTGAGACAGATTTTCGCAATCAGTACATGTATATGTATCCGTATCCATGTAGAAAGGTAGGTTTATGGGTGACGTATTTGATACGGGGCAGTCTTGATTTGCGAAAGTCTTCAAGAATCTGGCCATAGGCGGTCTGTGATCCACATCATCGCTTTCCCATATCTTTCCTATTTCTGTTTTTTGATTGATTTTTTCCTTCTGGGTGGTTTCTCGAGCATATGGATGCTTGCTGTCGCCATTGTAACTTCGCTCTCCATCCCGCATCTCCTTGGTAAGTATTCTCCGTGGGACCACCACGTTCATCCTTGTGGAGCTTTCACCCAGACATGGGTCGTCTAAATTATAGGATATGTTGTACGGCGGGGCGTACTTGTTCGTGCTCGGGATAACCCCGGTCGCGATTGCTTCATTTATTTCTGCAAGGTAGCTTTGAGCTCACACCACTTGTTTGTTGGTCTGGCGTTGATGTTCTTCTAGACGTGCCAGTAGGTATTCTGCTTGCCCTCGGATCTCCCGGGCGGGATTTCGGCCGGGTTCTCTCTTTATGGCAATAAAGGGAATTTCGACTTCTCCATGTTCCCGTTGAGCACCTGCGCGGGATTTTCTCACTGGCGAGATTGAGAACCCCGCGTCCCACATGGCTTGGCGACATCTGACACCAGAATGTGCGGGAAACCGCACCATGACGCGAGATGCGTCAATCCAGGAGTTGTCTGAAAAAGATGTGTAGCGATTATTACAACACTTCGTAGTTAATTAATCATGTTAAATGTGAATTCATTTAGAGCAGTTATTTGCGGATGGAGAGAAAATCGATGAACCCGGGTGTGGCGTTGGATGGGTTGAACGGATAGTTACAGGCGGTGATGGATGCTCTGACGGCATTTGACTTAATTAGCGCTAAGTAGTTTGGCTACTTTCAGGTCGATAACCTTACTTGGTGTGATGGAATTTCTTTTCTCTGGAAACGGTTTGTGTTGGTCATTGGTTGAATTTTGCCATTTTAATTGGTGGTACTCTTACATAACTTTGTGCGCTTCACGGGGGAAATTAGTCCTAATTGACTTGTATCCTACTGTCATTTTGAAATCACTTCTTTTGTTAATTCATTATATTCTTTTCATCGTTGGACGGACTATGATAGGTCGACTTAGCTCGAAGTTTATTTGAAAACTCCATGAAATTTCAGCCTTACGAAATGAAGTGGTTCGTCTGTGAAATGTCGTCGTGGCAGTGGCGAATGTGGCGGCTGAATAATTCATGGGGTGAATATATTTATTTCAAATTGGAGTAGCTACGCACATTTCAGTAATGATTAATGACGAAATGATTTTTCGTGGATCTTGCGTCATATGAGAAAAAATCCAGGATGAATTTATAAACATGTATTCATTTTATTCCAGTCAAAGCAAAAGTGAAAAACACAGTTCATGAATAAATTAATAGATTTATTAATCGAGTACATAATGTTTCTTTATCAAGTTGATTCGGTTGTTTTTATTGGAAGACCTATCCGCGTTTGGGCAACTGCCAATTTGTCCTCATAATTATATTATTCCGGTAAGACGAACCTCGTAAAAAACATTAAGATTAGTTTTAATAATAGTTGATGTTTACCTTCCCGATCTTTCCGAGTTCTGTGGCTGGATTCTCCACGATTATTATTGAATCGTTCGTACTCTTGCTGTGCCTTGGAGTAATTCATAATTGCGAATAAATGAAGACCATTATTGTGGTGTTCCGATTTTATATGTCGCCTAACTAGAGCCACGTCATGCGGGTGAGTGGTATGACAGTTAGCATGTAATAACTATTATTGAACTTATTTTGTGCACTGCAATCAAAATTCCAGTAGTTCGGTTTTCTTACTATTGATTTTTGGTGGAATCGTCAATAATGTTTCTATTCTGTGTGCAGAGATATTGTTCTGTGTGCCTGTTGTGTATTAATCGTCATTATTTATCTTCCTGGCCTGTGTTGTCTTAATGATTTTCTCTATTCTCTGGACAGATTGTCCACGTGGCCGTTAAACTTCCATTTATAATGCCCTTCTCCTCGGTAGTCTAGATGATAAGATGGTGGAATTTTGTAGTTTCGGTCTCTTGGGCGACTGATTATTACTACAGCACATGGGTTCGGCCGGGAAGAAAGCTGCCTATCTCTATCAGAAAATGCTTCACTCAACAGACGTTCATTATCTTGGAGTTTTCTCTCAAAGTAGATCGACGGTTCGCTCAGTGAATATCTGACGATGGCAACACGGATTTGGACTCTCTACTAGCCACGGCGTCTTCGTCAGCGTCACGTTCGCGTATGTGCGCAAGGTGGTAGATAAAAATGCTGCTCTTAATTTCTTTATTGGGGCTTTTATTTAGTGTGTGGAAATATGATTACTATCTGAATTTATCTGAAATTATCGAATAGATTCAGCATGAGTGAAATTGGGCAACGATTAATTTCCATCGGGATCTAATGTTACAGTATACTAATTTTAGATATCCTGTTACGAGCAATGGGCTCTTTTTCTGAGAATTCGATGCGTCCCTTAGCGTAGCTAAGATTTTTAAAGACTAATTATTTAATTTTCGAGTTATCGGTTACATTTGTTAAAATGATTGAATGATAATACCTAGTGCAGTTCCTTATTATTAAAATATTTTATTTTATTTCTAATATTAGTTCTCGTTACGGTCACTCCCTCTAGCTTTAGTTCGAGAATTACCCTATAATTAGATACCGCTTTTGTCGTTCTAATATTCAATATTGTTCCTACTTCGGATGGGTTCGAGGTTTTACCTTAACTAGCTGCATTGTCAATAGTCAACAGGGTTTCTTATCGTACTTCTACTTTACTATACCCTCCAGGTTTTCCATTTATCCCTTAATTAACTCGGGATTAATTTATTGCTTAATTAAATTCTGTCAAGAAACTCTCTATGCTAATTTTTGTTTACTGGACCACTATTATCGGGATTCCTACACTATTCTGGAGGACAATGTAATCGCTACATTTCACTTTCCTGTGGTCTGAGTTTATGTCATCATTAATGGTTACTTTACTGGGTTTAGCGCTTATTTAACCTACGAGTTGGAAACTTACCCTATCATTTTTTTAACGATATTTTACCCTTATGGTATCGATTTACTGATGCTAGCACTCACTCGTTAATCGGAGTTTTACAAATTATTTCTAGGATATTAACTATTAACTTTACTGATATTATTGCTTATTTATTAAATAAATGATCATATCAAAGATTTTTAGCACCCGTTCCCGTTATTCACACTTTTTTTGACCTTAAGATCATTTTCTGTTCATGTTAGAATATTACGAGTGCCTACTGAACTACTCAGTGTGATGATTTTAGCCGACAGTCATTTATCATTTTAGGTCGAATTTTTAGGAAATGGGATGCAGGGGGCAGCCAAAAAACTACCTCAAAACTTACCAATTTCCCCTATAACGGATAAAATTGACGTTCAAGCTACTGCGTTCTCACGCCGTAGCCTTCACGGGCACAAACTATTGGCGGACTTACACCGCACTTACACAGTTTGGTTGGGGGGTGTAGATTTTATTGTCTTGGGTGATGTGTCGGCTTTGGGGGTGAAAAATTTCGACATGAGTCATTTCTATTAAAACTTTTATTGAATATAATTGGCATAATACAGCGTTCGAATCATAATTGGAATTCATCATGGTACACATCTCACATTCAAACCTTTCCCCACGCCGACACACCAAACAGAGCTCATATAAGGTTGTCTGGGTGCGACGTGGAGAAAGGTTTCTAAACGCTTCTTCACTCACATTGAAAAATATCGTAGAAATTGGTTACTACTGGCTAAGACTGATTGAGTTTTTGTTACAAAACTGATTCGAGTTTTCTTTAAAAACTGATTAAGATTCTGTTAGAATGAATCGGTATATATACCCATTGTACGACCCTAACCTTGCGTGTTAAATTTGATATAGTAAAACAAAATTTGACCTTGTGATTTTCTAGTATATTCTAATCTTAATTTTATTATCTTCGTGATTTAATTTGACAATTCCATTTTTTAATTTTTAATTGAATTGTCTCTAATTCAAATTATTTAATTTAAGTTCCATTTTCATGGACTTTCGCTTTTTTGATTTTTGTAAATTGCCAAATTTCGGTCAAATTTTCGTGTTCTCATGTTATTTTTATGTTTCTTTTGTGCGGATCTTGTTGCACTCTGTTATTATTAATATTTTAATTGATGTTTTATGGGTCTGATTTTAAATCTGCGTGTTGTTTTTGCGTGCTGTTACCAATTCATTAAAACAAAATCGTGTCCTGGCCCAAAAATATTAATTGTCTTATCTCAATATTAATATTATTCCAGTCTCGAAAGGTTAAATATTCGATAAGTAAAGAAACAAGATTTTTAAATTCAACATTTATTTCTCATAACATTTTAACGTCGCATAGAATTTCGGTGATGCGAACTTGGATTCAATCTTGGACGTTCCCGAGCGTATGCATGTTCCTGTCGTCCTACCGGGCTTCTGTCGGCCTCTCGCATATCCTTGGGTAGCAATTTCCTTGGAATCACCACGTCCATAAGCCTGGAAAGCTCTGACAGCATCGGGTCGTCTAATTCGTAGGATATGCCATACGATGTGACATATCCGTCTGTACTCGGAATCCTTCCGGCGGCAATTTTACACTAGCCAGGTTTCGTCTAGCCATTTCTACCTGCCAATTTTATTTGTTTTTGCCGTTGTTCGAGGCGAGCTCAAATGATTTCTGCGCGTTGTCGGCTTTCACGGGCTGGGTTTCGGCCTGGCTCCCTCTTAATTGCGATGTATGGGAGATCTGCTTCTTCATTGTCGTTCAGACGACCTTCTCTGGACTCCTTCACGGGGAATATCAAAAAGCCTGAGTCCCACATTGCCTGCCTGCATCTTGCGGCAGATTGTGTGGGAAAACGAACGGTGATCCGAGACGCGTCAATCAAAGATTCATCTATAAAACAAATTTCAGTATGCGGGTTCTCGTTAAGAATTTGGTTTATAGATGTGTTGGGCCAGCACACCAATAGCCTTGAGAATTGTTTAAATGCATCAGTAATACAGCACGAAAACCCAGCACCAAGATAACTTAAAATACAATATACAACACCAATTAAACACTTTAAAATCTGAGAGAATATAAATAAATATAAAATCAAAAACATAAAAATAAAATTAAAATAATAACAAAATGCACCAAGATTCGCACGATACCTACACAAATATAACAAGAAAACACAACAAATTCGACGAAATTGAAAAAATTAATAAAAGTTCATTAAAATGAAATTTAAATCGAAAATTTGAATTAGTAATAATTCAATAAAAATCTTAAATAAAAAATTATAAAAATAAATCAAAAAAATAATAAAATTAACGAATAGAATTTACTAGAAAATAACAAGGTCGAATTTTGTTTTACTGCATCAAATTTCACACGCGAGAAAAATAGGTATAAATACCGATGTGTTTTCACAATTTTTCAGTCTTATTTTTCGGAGAAAAAATTTCATTATAGAACTGTATAACTGGTTGTATAACTGGTTGAGAGCCGTGCATTCAGGCAATTAACACGGGTAAGTGTTTTGCCTGAACACGATCACTCTCAACTGGTGCAATATTATTAATTGATTTTTTCGAAGGGAATTGATGGGTAATTTTTCAATTGAATTTATGTATGACTTTTCAGATCGAATTGATGGATGATTTTGTTTTTCAAATTGAATTTATGGATAATTTTGTTTTTCCAATTGAATTTATGGATGATTTTTTTGAATCAAATTTGTGGGTAATTTTTCAATTGAATTTATGGATGATTTTTTCAGATTAAATTTATGGATAATTTTGTTCTTTCAATTGAATTTATAGATGATTTATCGAATTAAATTTATGGGATTTTCGAAGTAAATTTTATGGAATGGATACAATGAATTTCAAATGTATGTAGCCGATGTAATACGCTGAATAAATATTTTATATCTACAGCCTTAGTGCATCGAAACTTTTATTCCAAATGCTATGGTAAAATATTATTTGTTATTTTCCGGCCCACAGCCAACACATAACGCAAGAAAGCAAAATCTACATAGTACAGATTTGTGTAAGAGTGTGGAAAATCGCCAATGATATGTACCCGTGAAGACTCAGCGTGCGGAACGCAGGAGTTGGAACGTCAATATTATCCGTATATAGGGGAAATTGGAGGGTAAATGAGTAGTTTATTGGCTGCTCCTTCCCCATCCGTTTTCTGTAAAATTGACATAAATTTTTAACAACAATCGGCTCAAAATCTCTAACACCGAGTAGTCCAGTGGGCACTCATTAACTATGAAATGAACATAAATAGATCTTAAGGACAAAAAGAGGGACTGGGTAGCGGGGAAAATTGCGAAATCGTTGCAACAGTTAAAATGGATAGCCATCGGAAAAAGATTAATCCGAACGACCAAAATCATGAAAAATAATGTTTTTAAATAAGAATTAAATAATTTAATTTGAGTTGAGGCGAAAAATATGGGCGGGACGCTGCTCAAATTTTCCGAACTAATTCAAATACTTAACAAAAATAGTAACGTAAAAATGGAATGCGTAAAATAAGGGCGGAACGCTGCTCAAATTTTCCGAGTCAATGAAAATACTTTGTCGAAAACCGTAGAATAGGGATGAACCGTAAAATAAGGGCGGAACGCTGCTAAAATTTTCTAGTTTACAAAAATACTTTATCGAAAACCGAAAAATATAGATGGACTACGGCTAATGTTGTATATCAATAAACAATTTTTAACGCTGAGGAATAAGGACGGATCCCTACAAAATCTTAATAAATATAACGATAATGATAAGGGTAATGGTAATTATAATAATAATAATATTGATAATAATAATAATGATAATGATAATAATAATAATAATAATGGTAATAATAACAATAATCATGGTATTTGTAGTAATGATTGATAATAATTATGATAACAATAATAATAATAGTAATACTCATAGTATCAATAACAATAAATATAATGGTAGTTATAGCTATAAAAATATTAATAAAGGTATTAGTAGTGACAATTAAGAAAGGTAATACATATAATAGCAACAATGATAATGCTAGTAATATTAATGGGAAACATTGTAGTTACAATAGGAATAAGGGTGAAAGATATAATGTGGGTGTATTTAACATAACAAAGGGTGTACAGGCCAAAGAATAATCATCAGCATGGACAACGATAAGAAGGACTATGCGAATAGACATAACAATGAATGATATGAGAGTATAGGTTAACATTTGAAGGAGATAGGAGAATAATGGGACCTAAGAATCAAAAGCGAGCGCAGGTCTTCTATCGACAGCTCGTGAACCCGAGGGTTGTCCGAGCAACTACAGTACTAGCGATAATACTCAATTTTTGCGGACAATCCACCACTTGAACACATTACCAACGTTGCTTAGCAACGGGCGCCAAGTGGATCAGAATCATTTTGTATGGCGTTACGAGGGCAACTAGAAGGATAAGCAAGATTTGAAACCCTGTAACCCACCAGATGTCTTGACTCTCTTGAAGTCCTTATTGAACGGGACAATCTAGTAGGGCCTTTGATGTCGTCTGCTCATCGAAACTTGTGCGCATATGAATATGAAGCTTACTATTTTATCCCCTAAGTGACGACGATGTACCAAATTGCGGATGCTTATTGAATAGGTCAATTACTCAATCACGAATACTATTTGACTGTACTAATTTAGTCTTTCTACATATATGATTAGTAGGTAAATATACTTCTTCATCTCATCGACAAATGTGAACACTAATAAATCATTTGTATTAGAACTAGAATTACGTTAAGCACGGAAAATTAACATTATGAAAATATCAATAAGCCAGATGCATTAAACCAAACTTAAATTAAACTTTGAAATTAATATTATATGAATATTAATAAACAATATGCATTAGAACAAGATTATATTAAGCATTTAAAATCTAATGTACCAATTAAATGTCATAGGTAAATAAATACATTGATTCATTTCTCAGAATATTGTGTCGAGGATTCAGAGTCATTCTATTAATTCATTTCTCTAAAAGTTATACCGGATATCTGCAGGTGGTTCGGTGAATAAATGAAACATCGTTCTATAATATCTAATCACGTTGCTTTAATAACTATTATATAAAACTCTATCTAAACGAATTTCGTACGGAAAGCTATTATTTTCTGAAGTTTAGCTCATCTTTATGCTGTGATTATGATATTCGTGATTTCATTCTGTATAGTGAAATTCGCTCATAATTATTCCTCGTCCTCGCCTAGTGGGTTTCTTTCTAAGTGTCTCTTGGATGGATTCTATTGGAGCTCGTCCTGTTCCAGTGAGTCGTTGCATGGAAATTTCTAGCCAAGAGTTAAAGAATTCTTTATGAAATAACGAAAATTTACCCTCATGTTGGCTCGCTCTTCTCTCCACTAGCTTTCCTTTAGATTCCTCCTCTCGTTAGCAAGTGTGACAATTCTCCTCTAAAGTCGGGGCTGCATGTAACTGTCGTCCTGGTGCATACATAGCTTCTCTGGTTTTTCGTGGAATAAAATCTAATCAGTGTTGCTAGTCATTTATATAGTGCTACATGCCGGCACACTCATTGATCGAAGCGATTTTTTCTATCCACGGTGACGTGGCATAGCTAGTTGTTTCTACCTCGTGACCAGAGAGAA
Organism: Schmidtea mediterranea; assembly: GCA_022537955.1. NCBI lineage: Eukaryota > Metazoa > Platyhelminthes > Tricladida > Dugesiidae > Schmidtea > Schmidtea mediterranea. The sequence continues at coordinate 113,079,412 of CM039681.1, forward strand.
AAATTATTTTTCTGATTTTGTTAACGTGGCCTATACTGTTCGTCGCCGGTTCAATGACTGAGTGTGTCTCATGCAAGCCCTCTCCAACATTCATTGTGACTAATTCATACTCATTTATGCGATCGGTGGATTATTATATTGATTCAGTTATTATGGATTTATTCACTGCGATCATGTTGTCTGCTTATTCTCTTCAGGACAAATTCCAGTAAGTGATTCCCTACATTTGATTAGCAATTTAAATTTGTCAAGTTTCTATTCAGGACGGTTTAATATCACGATCTTTGTGCTATCACGTTTGATACGGTATCTACGCACCCAACTCTTCAGAGTACGACCAATAGCTACGATCCTCCAGTGTCAGGTTAATATATGGTAGATGAGTAAAGCCATGGTCTGGAATCGAATAGAGTTCACCAATTGCAGCCTACCAGCATGCTGTTCGGCTGATAGTGTTTCCAATACCAGTGCTCTTTTTTCATGAACGATCCTTTAGTTTAATGACTTCGTGTGGTGTAGATTATCATTATTATGATTGCAATTGTACACACTATATCGCTTGCCATGTTTGGATTATTTATTGTCAAACTTGGGACAGAGGGTATTAGGGTTCATTTTACTTTATGGCAATTATATTTTGGATATCAATTGGCTAGGTCTTTCTCCACGTTATTTATAGCTTATGTCGAAGCGTGGTCAATTAATCAACTACAATACTCTTACGGTGATCATTAGAAAAGGCTTTTCGGAACCAAATGGCCAATATCATGATATTAAGTTAACCCTATCATCGTGGTTCTTAAATGGTTTTATCCTATTCAATATCATCGTTACGGAGGGTTTCAATTTAATAGTAACTTTGTTGGAATTAGAGGTCTCCATTTAACACTTCATTTTAATTTAATTACATTCCAGTTTCTTTGACGTGAATATTGTCGGTATCAGAATTTTCAGCTTAAAAATCAGATTTAGTTTATTGATTTCATGAGTTATTTTAGGCTTAAATATCATCGTTACTAACACTCTCAATTTAACTTCTCAATTTTAAAGTTATTATTTCATTTGTTGACGTAAAGGCTATCTTTATTGAAGACTCTAAATTTCACATTCTAATTTTTTAGGGTTATTTAATTTAATTTCAACATAACTAGTATCGCTAGTAGAATTCTCAATTTAGTGGTCTAATTTTTAGGGTTAATTTGTTTGATTAAATTTTTAATATAAACATTATCGTTAGCAAAATGCTTAAATGATTTTAATATTTATTTTAGACGTAACAGCGATTCTCGACTCTTTCCCACACTCCCTTCCCTTATTTGATCTTATGGTTAGACATGTCAATATTATGATTTTATGAGTGCCCACTGGACTACTCGGTGTGTATGATTTTGAGCCGATGAGTTATAAGATTTTAGGTCGATTTTTTGGGAGCTGGATGATGAAAGAGCAGCCAAAAGACTACCCCTTCTTCTACCAACTTCCCCTATAAACGGAACATATTGACGTTTGTGTTCCTGCGTTACGCACACCAGAACCTTCACGGGCACGAAATATTGTTGGATGAACCGGACTTACACATCTCGATAGTTATGTTGTATCTTAATAACTTCCGGTGATGTTTCGGCTGTGGGTCGGAAAAACTTCGACATAATACATTTTCTTGAAGCATATATTTTCATCATATTGGTACAGCATAGTTGACATTTAACATATATAACAACATTTCACAATACAGACGCCCAAGTAGGGCTTACTTGAGGTTGCTTGTGCGCTGTATGGAAAAAATTTCGAAATTGTCCACTTGCAAAGTTGTAACTAAAAGTTCTTGGTCGAGTTAAATATTAACGAGTGTTAACGAGTTGAGTTCGTTAGAACGAGTTTTTTTGTTTCAAAAATTTGTTAAAATTCTGTGAAAATGAATTGGTATATATACCTGTTCTGTGACCCTAACCTTGCTTGTTAAATTTACTGCGATAAAACAAAATTTGACCTTGAAATTATTTGTATAATCTAACTCTAATTTTTATTATTTCTTGGTTTAGTTTGACAATTCATTTCTTTAATTTTTAATTGAATTATTTCCAAAAAAACATTTAATTTTACCTCCACTTTTCATTAACTCTTGCTCTTTTAAATAAATCGTCAATTTTCGGTCAAATTTCTATGTTCTCTTGTTATTTCTATGTTTATTTTGTGCTGATATTAATGCATCTTGTTATTATTTTAATTCATTTTTATGTTTATTGATTTATATTTTAATTATGTCTTTCTTGCATTTTAAGGTGTTTACTTGATGTTTTATGGGTCTGATTTTAAATCTGCCTGTTATGTTTGCGTGCTATCTCCAATTCACTTAAACAAAACTCAGTGCTGGCCCAACAGTGATGTGATAACACGATAACACAATACAAATAATGTCTTTAGTATTTACAAATATAACTAAAGAAAAGCAATAAACAAAATTGTACAAAAATTATACTCCTTAAGTTAAAAGTATTAATTTAATATTTTTCGTGCATTTTTGTGTTAATAAATTAATTGACTCAAAATTGTGACATTATAAATATTTTTTCAAATGATAATTCTAAGTTCGAGTACTTCATTACAAAAAAATGTTATCATTTTAATATAAATATTCAAGTATTTGATAACAAAATTAATTTACTAATTATATAATTTGAATGGACAAGTGGCAAGGGAAGGTTGCGCTAGTTACCGGATCATCAAAAGGAATCGGAAAAAATGTCGCCGAAAATCTTGTTAAGCATGGGTTAATCGTAATTGGATGTGGAAGGAAGATGGAAGACTTAGTCAAACTGAAAAATGAACTACCAGAAGAAATGAGAGAGAAATTTATTCCTTTCCAGTGTGATATAAGAAAAGAAGAAGAGATTTTATCTATGTTTAGTTTCATTCGAAATAATTTTAAAGAATTATCTATATTAATTAATAATGCTGGAGTGGTGCTTGAGGTTGGAATGGTAGAATTTTCAATTTCAAGTTAAATATTTTAGGGATCTATACTTCATGGGAATACCGAAAATTTTAAAAATATCTATGAAACTAACGTTTTAGGATTGTGCATGTGTTCTAGAGAAGCTTTTTCTCTGATGCATGAGAAAGAATTAGGTCAAAAAGAATTAAATATTATTCCGGGTCATATTATAAATATTAATAGCACTGCTGGTCACAAGGTTTTCAGCTTTTCTTCAATTCATTTCTATTCAGCATCAAAATTTTCAGTTACGGCAATTACTGAAGGAATAAGACAAGTAATTTTCAATTTATTTACCCATATATACCATTTGAGAAGTTATCCAAAAACATTACAAATTTTGAAGCAATCATCTAAATTTTACTTTTACTTTACTGTTTCATTTGAAAATAAATCAACAATATTACTTTTGAAGTTCAGAGTTTTTATTTAGTGCTGATGCTTAGCAAGTGTATTGTTTTAAGTTTTTAGGATCGTTGATAAATTTGTCATTATATTTTGCTTAACGCTTCTGTGACTGTTATCTATTTACTATCAATGTACCGAGGGCAAATATTATGTCGGCGATGAACGTAGCGGCCAAAAGTCAATTAGTAGGTAGTGTCATAGCCAAAACTATTCCTATTTACATCTTCTCTTACGGGTTGATGTCTTTCGATAAAAGATCTAACATTCCTTTATCGTTTTATATTCGTAACTGAGTCTTTTAATGTTTAACGGCTCTTATTTATCTCTTCTGCTTTATTAAATATCATGAATATTATTATCCTTAAATATTTTTAGTACGAATGTGTTCTTATTTATGTTTAAATAATTTGTTTCAGGCCCATTTCAACAACTTAAGTGGCGTTCTGCTTCAGTGTTCAACATAACAACCTCGTAATTCTGTCAAGTTATTTATTTTCTTTGAAATATTTGAGCAACCCATAATTTTATTGTGTAATTACTCAAATTTCTTGGTATTTATTCTGTTATCCGCATATCCAGATTTTCGCTCGCAAATTTTACTAATCTAGGTCTCTTTCGCAAACCCAACATTGTGAAAAGCCAGTAAGGACACTCCATGTGTCATACATCCGAAAATTACACTCGAGATCGGCGATTAACACTATTTTACATCGTTTCTATAAGATATTTTGGGTTTATGATTTTAATGCTAGTTCTTAATTAAAACAAAGCGTGAAAATTTATTGTATAACATGAGCATAAATTACCATGAAAATTACATTACACAAAACAAATATAAAATTTGGCAAAAACTCACAGTTTTAAATTAGATAAACTTTTTCTGAAATTATTTTATTTTCAGCACGATAACATTATACAAGTGATTCATTAGTCAGGGCATTTTATCGAGTGTTTTAAAAAACTAGACTATTTATTAATTTATTAAAAAATCCATAGGACTTGGAAAATCTGAAATTTTCTTATGAAGATTACTTTCATATTAACGGTAATGTTAAAAGACGCAACTAGCAATAGTACGTACCTTCTAAATTTCTATGATACACTGATAAAACAAAATCTCCAAGAAAGTCAATGAGCTATTCTTTTCTGATGAAACCGTCAAAAGTATGAATCAAATTAAGATACCACAGTAACTATGTTATACATCTTACTACCGTTGTAATATTCATGCTACGTGATAACCACCAATACTGGGAATTCGCTTTTTGATCCTGGCACAGTGACAACTATCTCAGCAGCAGAGACATGATTTTCCGAATATGCTTTGGCCTCATTGATCTCCGAATGTTTTAACGTGTGATTATTTCTTATGAAGTTTCATAAAAAGCCAAGTTTTTTCACACTAACAGCCGACATTGTAGCTCTGTAGCAATATATCAAATACGCTTCTAGACTCGTAACACCTCAAATGTTAGATGTTTTCACATAATAAGGATATAGAAAAGCATTAACTGCGTAGGTATACATGTTATGCTCTTTATTGTTAGAAATAGTTAAGTTCGTTCGTATCGGTTTAATATGTTGAGGTGGTCAAAGAATAAAATTTCCACCTTTAGCTGTGTCAACCTGCACCTTAATTTGATCTTTAATAATTTCAGTTTTGCATGTTATGTTGACGTTCGCTATATGTATTTTCGGTAAACTCAATGTAGAATCCTTTCTACCTTTGGAACATTGTTTACTTAATCCAAAAAACCTATTTGATAAACATTTTTAATTAATTTGTTTGTATTTTTGAATATCAATCGATTTAAAATTATTAAATTAATTTTATTATTTGTTTTATTATTCGCCGTTTGTTTCCACTTTCTTACTGATTATTAATTTTCATATTTTGTAATTTTAATTTAATAATTGAATTATTAACTAAGCCATTTCCTAATTGAATCTGCTATAAACAGATCATTTTTAAGTGACGCTTTGTTTTTTTTTCTGCTCAATTAACTGTAAATTGTTTGTTTATTTTTCATTTTGATGGATGTAATTATGATTGTATGTCTCTAATAAGTTTGTGTTTGCATCGAGAATTTTTTTAGCTTTATGCTTATAGACTACTGAATTTGGGAATTTTGAATGTTAAAGTTTGCTGCATTACCATATAAGTGTGGATACTGTAATGAATTCTTTGATAACGTCAAGTATTTTAATTTCGTAACTTTAAACAAGTTATTAGAACGTCGTCGTTAAAGCGGCATTTTAAATATATATGCAACGATAAGAAAAACCATGACAGAAACTTGGTCTGAAATTCAACTTATCAATTCAAAGTTTATTAATAAATTGTAAAAAATTTTAAATTTTAAAAATATTTTCTCTTTAATTTTATTCTTATTTAATAAAATTTTATTATTTAATAAAGTAATTAATTTTTTATGACGAATGATTACCAGATATTTTTGATAATCATTATGAAAAAAATGTGTTAATAATCAGCGCCGTGTTGTAACCTTTGGAAGCCTTTTGCAGACACAATTTTTTAAAAATATTTTACTGAATTCATTTTTGTTTATTTTAATTAACAAATAATACAAAGTAATTTTTAAGAAATCTTTCCAGTCTTGCTGACAAATTCATCAATTATATCATTGTAATCAATTGATTTAGCTGTTGCATTTTCAATCAAAAGTATTGCTGAGCAAAAAAACAACGGAAATTTTAGGTATATTTGTTTCAATTAAATCGTAGCCAACTTGATTAGTTTGAATGTTAAACTAATTTTGAACTTTTATATTTGTTTTTTCTTTCATTTCGTGGTACTTATTTGCGACTGGAAAAGTTTTTCTAATATTTTTAATATTTGGGGAACCAGTGCTATTGCACTTTTTATTTATCTGCAATTATTAAAAGCAATATGTAATAGAAAAATTATCAGTGAAATCATTTATATTTTTATTTTCAATAAATATGAGAATTATCTGATTTTCAACCTATTTGAAAAGTAATAATAATTGTTTTCAATATTTTAGGAATTAAATGAAATTAAATCTAATATAAAAGTAACACAAATAAGTCCTGGTCCCGTTGAAACAGGAATATTTTCTAAAGCAAGAGAGGCTTCAGTGGAACAAAAGATCAAGGTAAATAGCCTTCAGAAACTGGAAACACAAGATGTCACATCGGCAGTCATTTTTGTTTTGTCTACGGAAGCCCGAAATAATGTCAATGAAATTATTATAGCACCAACTGGATCAGCCTAATTATTTTACGAATTTAAAAACAATATTTTTAATTATTTGTTTTTAGTATAGATAATAAACTTAAAAACCAAATTACTATTATTTCTTGTAATGAAATTTTAAATAAGTTTGTACGTAACTTAACTTTTAAAACTTCAAACAGCTTGAAATAAAAAAGATTTGTTATTAAAATTATTAGATTTAACTAAAATCCGTGTTAATAGCGAGTTTTTTATAGCAAGCTTAATTATGCAAACTAAATCTTATTTTTGTAATGATTGTTCATTCATGTTCTGTAATTTGACATTTTGTTGAGGATACTTTAATAATAGAGTAAAATAATTAATAAACATGTAAAATGATTGGGGGAAACAATGATAAGTGATTAAGATGTTGTTCTGGAGCTTAATAAAAATGGAATGAAAAAGAAATGTAGAATAACGAGAAGGGAATCAGAGAAAATCAATAAAAACAGACAATTGAATAAAAGAAGGTCATTCATAATTAACAAGTGCAAATTTAGGAAAACAAAAACAAAAGCAAATTTTCACGTTATCTCGAAAGCCCTTTCATGATAAGGTAAGGAATTTTGTTTAGGAATCCGAGAAAAAGCATATCTACAAATTATTTATCTGGAAAGCTGTCAGTGATTATAGAGGCCCAAAGGGAATTAGCGGTAAAAGATATTGTAAATTCTATTTGGCATCAATAAGAATTTTTGAGTGACGGAGTATAAAAAAGAATCGCAACTAAGAATTAAAAGGGTAAAATTTATTGAAGAAAGGTATTAAAGAGAAATTCGGAGAAAACTAGAAGTTGAAATCAAGGAAAAGAGAAATTTGAAACAGGAATTAAGCGAAGTCAAATCAAAGCAACTAAATCAGATTTACCGATCTCAGAAACCCGTCACAGTAGTCAAGTGATTGTGAAATTCAATTGATCCGAAAAGTGCTATTCTTCCCGAAGGGTCGTAATAACCACCAAATTGTGATTAATAGATAATTCGTTGTGTCATTTTAAATAGGAGATTAAGTGTGTTAATCAATAAAGTTTATATCGTTTGAAGTTCATTACTGTGTTTAAAAACACGCACGGAGTCAGATTGACAATACATTCTATTCAAATTTACCGACAACCCCAACAAATTTAAAAAAAAAATATTTAAATGTGTGGGCTAGAGCTGGAATTTTTAAATTAATCAGTTATTCGTAATATTTCTATTTTAGAAGGCGACAAAATACAGCATAAAAACAGCATGAAAATTCATTATCTCACACTAATTAAAACAAAATACAAAACACTAGAAGAATAAAATCAAAGACTAAAGGAAAATACAATAAAAAATTAATAAAGTACTATATCGCATAATTATCAATATCTTGAAAAGGAAATCTACCATGACGAAATAATGACATAAAAAAAAGAGCTTAAACTATGATTGTATTAATAAACAAAAGACGTTTGATAAGAGTCAATGGCAGATCATGACATAACACTAGAACAATTAATTAAAACAAACCTTATTTGCAAACAAATATAATTATATAAAAAAATGTGCACTAAGAGTTTTCTAAAAAAATTCATAAAACATACAGTTCAAAATTTGTGAAATATATTGTAAACAAATTTATTCATAATTTCATCATTAGCTTCGGCAAAAATTTTTGATGAGTAAAAAAAATCTAAACCTTCAACTAAGATAAGGCAATAATTTTTTGAATGAGGAGAGGTAGGGTGTAGGGGGTAAAATTTTTTTATGAAAAGAAGTTTGTTTTGAGGACTGATCATAAAGCAATCACATTTATGTTAACAAATCCAATTACAGCTCAATTTCAAAATTGAAAAAATTTTTAGAGTAGTTTGGATATGATATTAGAATATCGAAAAGGTGAGAAACATAATAATGTGGATGCACAATCATGACTGAATATTGGATTTTATACTCTGTCAAATGAATCATATAGATGCCAAAGCAAATAAAATTAAAACTAAATATTAAGAATGTCAACAGAAGATCAAACTTTCAATTGGCAAAGTAATTCAAAAGAAACAAATGAATTAAAAGAATATATTGATTAAAGGAACACGGAATATTTTTATTATAGATAATGATATTATAATGACTAATAAAAATAAAATTTATAGTTCATAAAACGTGATAAATGAATTTATATTAAAAATTTATAATGAATTGTGTAGCTGGAATTAGCAAAATTAAAAAACTATTAAAATAATTATTAATATTTTAAGCAAATGGATGAAAGTATTAAAAATATTGTAACAACCTGTGAGATTTGACAGAAACGTAAAACATTCAGTGGTAAAACAAACGAACTTATTAAAAAGTTGAATGCTAGCGAACCATTTGAAAATATATACTTATTGATTTTTGTGGTCCATTTAAAACAACATCATCTGAAAGAAAATATGTTCTCCCTATAATTAACCATTTTAGTTAATACATAGTGCTAAAAGCAGTAAAAACGTAGGATGAAAAAACACTAGTCGACAATGTATTAAGTTCATGGATTTTGAAAATTTGTCCTCCGAAAGAAATTCACGTTGATAAAAGAAAATGTTTCGATTCGAATAATTTTAGGAACATAGCACTAAAATATCAAACGAAGTTAGTTTATTTAAGTCATTATCATCATCAATCAAACAGCCAAATTGAAAAACAATTTCAAACACTGAGAGACTGGATTTCTTGTTGTTTGGAAGAAAAACAATTTAAGGCATGAGAAGAAGCATTACCTCACATAAAGTTTGCAATTAATTCAAAAATACAATCAAATATAAAAGTTAGTCCAGCTAAAGTAAATTGGTAAAGAAACTGACAATAATGAATCAAGAAGAAATAAAATGTTAAATAATATCAAATCAGTTAATCGCATAAATAACTATAATCAAGAAAATAGAACTCATAGATCTTTTAGTGTCCGAGAATCAGTACTCGTCAAGGAAGATGTTAGAAATAAACAAGACAAAAGATATTGTGATCCATTTGAAATAATTGAATAATATATATTATAAAAATTAAGAAAAATGACATTGAATCTGAAAATATATCAGTGGCGAGTAAATTTAATTTTATAATTTAATTTTGTATAAATAAGCTAATCATTTTCTTACATGATATTGCACGAAATGAAACAAAACTTGAAAATGTGAATAGAGAAATAGTTATTTAATCATTTAACCGTTTCCGGTCATTTTTATATATGATTATTATGTCAAAAGTTTATATGCAATATAAATGTAAACAACCAAGTATCACAAACAGTTGAATATTTGTAAAATTAATTTCAGCTCATAGTATCGCTTTTAACATAGAGTTTTTGGATGGGACAAACCCAATCTTCTGAAAACCTCCGAAAATCTTCTAGAAACAAGATAGTCTCCAAGAACCAAAGAAATTCAATAGAATTATTAAAAAAACCCTTTGTCCATTATACAGTAAAAGCCAAATATAAATACGAAGCCATGAGAGAAGTGGATATTTCTTTCGAAATTAACGAAATTATGCAAGTTGTCAATGAAATTGATGAAAACTGGTTGGAGGTAGTCAAACCGCAGAGTCAAATAAAAGGACTTATACCATCGAGTTATGTCAGCAAACAAGACGGAAGTCAGAAAAGTGTTGATGGTTGGCAAGATATTCAGAGATGGGAAGCAGAAAAATTGTTAATGAAAATGGGTTTGGAAAAAGGAACCTATATTATAAGACCTTCAAGAAGTATGTTAATTTTTAATAGTTTTAAAAATGTTTTTATTAAAACAAATTTTTCTTAAAAAAATACAGTACACCAAAAAATTTAACTTTTGTATACCATTTTCAATAATTGTATTTAACTATAAGCATAAACACCGAATGTGATATTTTGCTAAAATGGCATTATGTGTTTATAACTATCACCAATAAAGATCAAAATATCATCAAACATGTAACAATTTAAACAAACAATTATGAATATGTAAACTCTATTTTTTTACAATTTTCGACACAAACTCACTTGGAAAGATTGAGAACTCAACAATATTTTACGGAATATATTTTTTTACGGAATACAAATAATAAAATGTACAGTCAAATATTTCACTAAAAAATAAAATATTAAATATTGACATCAGCATGAAATCTTAAACAATATTTATATATTTTGTTTCTTAAATCTATTCTTTTATTTCAGGCTAATTCATCAATCAAAAAACTATTTAAGAATATATGCCTACGATTTTATTAATTAAATTTAGATTAATTAAAATTCATCTATCCCTTGTGGGCTTCACAAAAACGGTCTGAAGACTGATTAATTTAATAAAATTGAAAGGTTTCACACATTTTTCAAAAATTCATGAAAAATCCTTATTATAAATGCAAAAATATGCATATTGTTTAATAAAAATTCAATAAATTTATTTAGGTAACATTGTTTTACTTCATTTTTGGAAATACATTTTAAAATTATTTATAGCTAGAAGACTGATAAACCGCCATGTTATATAAAATGCATAGTTACTATTTTTCAATTATTACAACTTTGCCTTCTTTCTTTGATTATATGTTATAATATATTTATGAATTGTAAAATTTAAGAGTTTAAAATGAGTTTATAATAATGATTTTGTTAAAATAATAATAATAATAATAATAATAATAATAATAATAATAATAATAATAATAATAATAATAATAATAATAATAATAATAATAATAATAATAATAATAATAATAATAATAATAATAATAATAATAATAATAATAATAATAATAATAATAATAATAATAATAATAATAATAATAATAATAATAATAATAATAATAATAATAATAGTAATAATAATAATAATAATAATAATAATAATAATAATAATAATAATAATAATAATGTTGAGGATTCCTGAATTACAAAACAAAAATAATTATTAAATGCGTAAAATGATTGAGGACATGATAATGAATGAATGGGGGTGTTGTTCTAGGACTCAGTAAAACAGGAGTGGTAAAGAGATATCGAAAATGAGAAGAGAACAAAAGAAAATCAATAAAAACAGACAATTGAATAGAGGAAGATCATTCATAATTAATAAATACAAGTGCAAAGAAAGGAAAACAAAAACAAAGTTAAAATTATCGTGTTATATCGAGATAAAGAAAAAAGGTCACATGGGGAAGCCGAGAAAATACCCATCAGAACAGTTTTGGAAAAAATCTATAATCAGTAAGAGTTATTGGGTTATAGAGTATAAAAACAATCATGGAGACAATTAGAAGTCGAGAAAACAAAGACTCGAAGCAGAAACTAAAACAAAACGAAAAGAAATTAGTTTAGAACAAAACGAAAATAATACAGAAAATTGTGAAGAGAAGAAAGCAGAAATTGTGAGGAAAGAAAGAAAGTGAAATCAAAAAAATCAAAGTTATTGAATAAATTCGAGTCAAAGCAAAGAAACTAAATCAAACTTATCGAAGTGATTGTTAAATCCAATTGGCATTAAAAACGTATTATTCCTCCCGAAGAGTCATAATAAACACCCATTGTCATTGTAACAGATAGTTTTTTGTGTCAGTGTAAAGTGGTGATAAAGTGTAATCAATAAAGTTTGTATTGTCTGGAGTTCGTTATTTCGATAATGAAAGATACACATGGAGTCGGATCAATAATAAATAATACAAAGCTTCACCGACAACCCTAATAATAATAATAATAATACTAATAATAATAATAATAATAATAATAATAATAATAATAATAATAATAATAATAATAATAATAATAATAATAATAATAATAATAATAATAATAATAATAATAATAATAATAATAATAATAATAATAATAATTCAAATGTAATAATTCTTTATAGAATTAAATATTTAGAAGAAAACAGTTTCGCCTTATCTGTAAGAGATTTATGTAAAAATTCCAAAATATTCAGGGTTAGGCACTTCCAGATTAAAATATCTGAATCTAAAGGAAAATTATTATACATTAGTGGAAATCAAAAGTTTTACAGCATTCCATCGATGATCAAATTCTTTCAAAGTAATCAAATTTCAAATTTAATTAAGGTTTAAAATTTTGTTTTTCAGAGACTGGCATAGGTAATGCCCGTATCCGATTAAAAAGTCCATTTCCGGACAATTATCAACCTCCAATTCATTTTCAGGATATAGAAATCAACCGGGATAATGTAAATATGCTAAATGAAATTGGACATGGTTGTTTTGGTTCCGTTTATCGAGCTAAATGGGGAAGAGCATATGAAGTGGCAGTAAAAGTCATGAATTCAACAAAATCGGAAAGAAACATTTTTCTTCAAGAAGCAAAAATAATGCATAAATTGCGACACAGGAAAATCGTTGAGTTGCTTGGAATATGTTCTGAACCTCAGGAATCACCGATACTGATTATATTGGAATTTATGAAAAATGGTTCACTGAAACATTATTTAAATTCCGACAAAGAACGATTATTGGATCTTTCAAAGATGGTTCACATGATGGCGGATGTAAAAAGTGATAACTCTTTTTTGTTACTTTCTAATCCTTTTAGATAGCGGAAGGAATGTCGTACCTTGAAAGCAAAAATGTTGTTCATCGGGATTTAAGAGCTGATAACATTTTAGTGGATTTAGACTTGACAGTTAAAGTTGCTGATTTCGGATTAACGGAATTTAAAGATGACAAAAATGAAGTAAAAAGTAATTACAGAAAATTTTAAGATTGAAATTTTGATCTTACTTTTTTCAAAAATAAAAATGAAATTTATATTTGTTAGTGAGATTATAATTTTTATAATTTCCTGATAATATCATTCAAACAAATACCAACGAAAAATAGTTTTCAATGTAGAGTTTTGCATATAAAGAACTCAACAAAATAAACAAGATTCATTGAAACCATTACTTTAAATTGAAAATAATTAATCAAAATTTAAATAAATAATTATATAAACTCGGCAATGATTTAATTACAAGAAAGTGCCATTCAAACACACATCTCACTATATGTTTCCACAGATTTCCTGTCATCACCAGGTAATAAACAAACAAACAATAATATGAATTTTAATAAAAAATATTTTAAATTAAATGATAATTATTTTTAATATGTAAATTAAATATATATTGAGAAATATAAAGTAACGGTATTGTAAAGAAAGCTTTTGTACTCAATTATTTTTACCTTTCAATCGTATTTTCTCTTTCTATTTTTAGGAATCCTTTTTGACTTTGAATATTTAATTTACTAGTGAAGCATTTTTATCAATTTAAATTTAAAATGATTTCTAGACACAAGATTTCCATTTAAATGGACAGCACCAGAAGCAGCGAAGAGCAAAATATTTACTTCGAAATCAGATATTTGGTCATTTGGTGTGGTTATGTATGAAGTTGTCACTTGGGGTAAAATGCCATATCCTGGTAAGAGCTGATTTTAAATTTTTAAAGAGTTTGTTAATTTTTATAAACCGCATCAGGTTTTTAAAGTCTTTAAGATAGGAAAAGTGTTTAATTGGTTAATTTTGAATAGAAAAGGATACATGTAGAAATTTGTTAATATAAAGTTTATAATATTTTTATGTTTTCTAAAATGTTTAAGAAATAAATTGAGGGAAATTGGTTGTTAATTAAAAAGAAAGAAAGGAGTTTCAGGGATGTTAAGAATTAAATTGAAAAATACAACTTTGGTATTGTTAATTTCTTATATATTATTTGTTAATTTGGATCTATACTTTAAAAAATCTTTCTTATCGTATATCAAAGCTAATGATAATTTATAATTAAGTCATTATAAACTCTTATACCCCTAAAAACACGAAGCTTCACCCGAAGGATTTCGTGGCAATTTCTGATGAAGATGAAGTAGAAGAAGAAATCGATGGTTACGATGAAGATTACAATTACGATGAGAAAGTTGTCGATGAAATTACTGAAACTGATGAAAAGAGCAAATTTAACAATAATCGTATAAACGAATCTGACGATGATAGTTATGACAATGACTATGATGATGAAGAAGAGGATGAAAAGGCTGATAAAAATAAAAATAATAATAATAAAAATAATAATTATAAGTCAAATTGATTTTTTTTGATCAGTGGTATCTATAAGACGACAGATGATGAAATTCTAATAATTTCTCTCAAACGTAAATATGTTGTAATTAATGATTATTTAATGGTGTGATATCAAATCCTTTAAAAATAAGTCAAATTCTTCTGCCAATTCTTTTTACGATCGCGACAAGAATATCCAAATTTGTAAAACAATACATGATATACAGTGTATAAATATGCAAAGGATTACTGGTGAATTCCATCATCTTTTTAATTAATTTATTATCGATTGCAACGAGGCCCATGAGGATGCAGAGACATCGCGGCTGTGGAAGGACACCGATCGACGGATCCAATTGTGATTTTTCATTGAATTGATTCAGATGGGTTGATGTTACTTGATTGAGGATGAGAATGTTTGCGTCAGAATTTGTCCAGGCTTTTCCATTTGATTGTTCACTATGATCTCAACCCAACGCTGCCATTAAATATCCCAAAACTAGACCATCAAACAGAAAGTTATGATATTCATTCATAGAGCATTCTTGAATATTTGTTGGGATTTTATCAAGTGCAGTTTTAATACGACTTGGAAATGTAGCATTTAACATATCCATCCAACGAAGAGTTTTTCCTGCTTCACTTTTATCGAATTGTGCAGGCTTGAGGAGAAACAATATGAGATATAATTCCAACTTGTGATTTAAGAGTAGACAAAGCTTCTCGAGAAAACTGTATCCCAGTGACTGGATTTAAATCACTGGTTGTTAAGTATTCATCAATTAACCTTCTTTCATAAGCATGCCCTGAAAATCTATTAAGAACTGGAACTTCAGGAATTTCATTAGAAATCGAACATATTAACAACATTTTTGAACGGTTTAAAGTCAAAATTTATTTTTCAAATTACACCTTTTTATTCTTAAATTACACTCACAAAATTACAAATTACAAAGTTTCAATTTTTTACAATTTACCCCAAATATTAAAACACAATATTATTTTTCCAAAATCACAAATTTCCAATTAATATATAATAAAAAAATGTTGATTCTTATTCATTTACTTTATGTTAAATTTTTTTTTATTTTTCTATCATTATTTTTATCATTAATTTTATCATTGTTGTTACTTGGAGAAAAGACTCAAATTTTGAATCCATTCTCCAAGTTACTAAACAACATGGGGCTAAGGGGACAGACTAACCAAATTCTCAACATCGTCCCCCCTTGACCACGTCAACACCAACAACTTTATCTTTGAGATGGGTCTGCATTTTACCTTTCCATCTACTCGAATTTTCACAACTCTGACTCTACCATCTTGACCAGGAACAACCTCACATATCCGTGCGAGTGGCCATTTTTCATCATAAGTGGACTTTTCCAACAGCCATACTATATTTCCAACTGCGATATTATTCTTTTCATTCCACCACTTACGTCTAGTGCTCCATAATGGGACTATCTCTCTTTTCCAACGTTCCCAAAAGTAATCAGTTACTTCCATTTGACCCGCCATGGTTTCTTCCTGGATGGTGTTGACCCTGTTTGCAACAAACTGTTTGAACGTCCTAGATCGTTGCTTTATCCAATACAAAACATTGTGACTATTAGTCCAAAAGCACACCTCATTGATATTACGTCCGATGGGCTTTACTATTTTCTTCGCCAATTTCAAACCAAGAAAAGCTCCCAACAACTCCAACCTCGGTATATTCACCGTTTTTACGGGGGCTACCTTTGACTTTGCCGCTATGAATTTACATTGGATTTCTCCACTGGATTGTCTATCCCTTTTTATAACAGGGAAGTGAGGCAATATCCATCCTTTATTTGCCATCTGTTTTTCATCGATTTCTCTTGATATAATCTTTTTTCTCATGATCGTCGATTAATTTGATATATTCTCTTTCCAATTCCTTATCTCTTTCAAATCTACCAAATAAATTCATTAATCTCTTTTCTGACATTCGCCTACTCGATTTTAAATGAGGTTTCTCAAATTTCCATGCCAATTCTACCTCATATCTATCATTCTCGAATAGCATTGCCTCAATTGAATGTTGCAGAATCTCTCGATCTTTCAATGAATGAGACGATGGTGGCATTTCGAGATCTTCCAATTCCCAGAATTTCTGCAATTCAAAATTCATGCTGTTTCCAGACACGAAATACGTTTGAACGAAATTCGATTGGTGTGAAAACGGATTTCCATAACCCGTATTACCGATACAGGTCCATTCTAACGATGTAAGCCTTGCAATAAGCTCACCTTCCCCGTCTCTTATTTCTTTAATAGAATACTGAAGCTCTAAATAATCCGCTCCAATTAAGACATCAACCGTCTTTCTTTTCAAATATGAAGGAAATTTCAATTCCGCTATATAAGGCCATGGTTTTGCAGCTTCATTCCACTCCATGATTCTCATTTCACCTGTCACAGACTTTAATGCCATTACCTTAAAACATTTCTAAACCGACCCATCCAAACTCTTCAATGTCATCTCCGTTCGATGTGCAACAACTTCCTGGGTCCTCCCTCCAACCACTTTTATAGGGATTCTGACCTTTTTTCCACTAAGGTTTAATTCAGTAGCCACTTGCTCACTTATAAAACTAGCTGTACTTGCATTATCGAGTAGAGCATTAACTACCAATTGCCGGTTACCTTTCTCCAGTATTATTGGAATAGTCCAAAGACTGATCCACCTTTTATTAGCCGACAACTGATATGGCTCGACCCCCATTATAACACTCTCCTCCAAAGTTTTTGGCTCTAAAATTTGATTTAGCCAATAGTTGTGCTTTCCTTCACAATTTTCGAATCTGCACAATTTTTCTTTAAACATTCCTTCACGAAATGGCCCTTCGATAGACAGTTGAAACAGAGTTTAAGTTCTCTGACTTTTCTTGTTTTTTCCTCAACATTCATTTTTCAAAACACAAGACACTGATTCAAATAATGTTTCTCCTCACACATAGGGCATTTCTGATTTTTCAATTCCTCTTGTCTATTGTTTTTGCCTTGATTCGTGGTGCAGCTTCCTCGATATTTGAATTTCTCAATTTTATTAGATTTGTTCTTTGTGTTTTGGTTCACGGTGACGTGGGACATTACAGGTTGGCCTCGATACTCTTTGTTATATACAAACCTCTCTTCATAATTCGTTCTGCGGCATTCCATCATTCCCTTTATTTCCATTGCCTGTTTCGTCCGCTGTAACTTGCTTCCTAACCAGCCCTGCAAGATTTTAACTGCTTTGTCAGAACCAATTTTTGAATTGTCATAATTTGTCAACAACTCATCCAACACAGAGTGTGACAACTTTTGCAACAACTTTTCAAAAATAAATCCTGTGCCCAACTCATTATCTCTTCCCATATCTTCCAAACGGACGACGAGAGTACCAATTAGAGATAAGAGACTCAAAATCTCTTATTTGACCTTCCTTTATCGGCCTAAATCTCTCCAATTCTTGTAACAAATTCCAATATAATCTTTCTTCTCCTCCGTAATTGGACTCTAGACGTTCCAAAGCCGCGTCATACGCCCCAGCAGAATAACCCAAAGTATCAATTAACTTTAGGGGTTCTCCAACCAGATATTCCCTGAGATGTTGTAGCTTCTCCTCTTTCGATCCGAGTGCCTTGTTGACTCGCACTTCAAAGGCTGCTTTCCAAGCTGGGAATTCTCTTATTTGTCCATTGAAAACTGGGATTGCTAATCTTTTTAACTTATCTAATGTTGGTGTATATTCCTCTGATTTCGTCTTACTCGACTCTATTCCAAGCTTTTTATTAGTCATCACTTCGATCTGGTTATTCAAACTTTCGTCTCTTTCCATGATCTCGTTGATATCCTTTTCTATCTTTTTTACTTCTGCTACTTTCCCGATCTTGTTTCCTAGTAGCTTTAATTGAGTCAACCTGTTAATCACTTCTTCTTGTTCCCCCCAGGTATTGTTCGTATACTTTAGATCCGTCCGATTGCTCTAGACTGAGCCTTACCCGATTCCTTAATCGGGTTAATTTATTCTTTGTCGACGATATTTTACTCATAGCGTCACAAAATCCTCTTCATCATTCCCTCCTTTTAATCGTAGAGCTAGATGAAGAGTGGATCCTTTTCTCACCTTGAATTCTAACAATGTATGATTACCATTCAACTGTTTACCTGCCCAGATAAGTCTTTGTTGAACTGGAGGAACCCCTTCTTTGCGTTGAATCTTTACTTTTACACTTTCAATAATGTCACTTGGTTCAACCTTAAGCGTAATGGTTTTGCCAGTCAAAGTTTTCACGAATATTTGCATACCACCTCTTAATAGTAAACCCAAAAGGAGTGTAGATTCCTTTTGAATATTATAATCAGACAAAGCACGCCCATCTTCTAATTGTTTGCCACAAAAAATGAGTCTTTGTTGATCGGGAGTAAATCCATCTTTATCTTGAATCCTTGCTTTCACCCTTTCAATGGTGTCTCCTGATGCAACCTCGAGTGTAATCGTTTTACCGTTCAAAGTTTTCACAAATATTTTGTTAGCGAAGATACGTGCAGCTTCCAAAGCTTCACTTGACAACTGTTCAATTTCATCTGATAATATGCAAACGTATGCTGGAAGTTTATCACAACCAGCCATTTTTATACCTAAGTCGATAATTCTGATTTTGGAACACCACGACAAAATCGACTTTTAGGATATGGATCATTTTTATAATATCTATAACAGCTAGCTGGTCTACGCCCCATTTTAAATTTTAATATGGAAATTAAATTCAGGTAAATATTTGTAATCAAAAGGAATTTTGGTAGTCTGAACCCCCCAGATCCCCATATATGTTTAATAAAAAACAACAATAATTCTTGCCTGGGTGCTCTGGGATTCATCAGCTGATTTCGGCTTGGCTGCTGTTATATTATTTTTCCAAAATCACAAATTTCCAATTAATATATAATAAAAAATGTTGATTCTTATTCATTTACTTTATGTTAAATTCTTTATTTTATTTTTCTATCATTATTTTTATCATTAATTTTATTATTGTTGTTACTCGGAGAAAAGACTCAAATTTTTAATCCATTCTCCAAGTTACTAAACAACATGGGGCTAAGGGGACAGACTAACCAAATTCTCAACAATTACTTTAAAGTATGATGTATGGCATGGTAGAATATAAATTGTGGATGCATTGGTTGGACACGGAGTAGCTACAGATGTTTCTGAAATTGATGTGTGAACGCCTTTACAGCTTGCTGTAATTTCTAAAGAGTCTCAGTTTAAAATAAACCAGTTAAAATGAGCCGATTTGTTTGTTGTCGAAAAATAATCTCTTCATTTGTGAGAAAACTTAGTATTCGCTCCACTAGTTGCAACCAACATGCCGTCAAGGTGTAAAATGTCAACATAGACTTCTTTGAAGTCTTTCAATTTGGTTTAGAACCCAAAAGTCACATCATGCGTTTATGAGTGTAATGTTTAATTAAAAATATTTAGTAAAATTTTATATTATACAGCAAACACTGAAAGCCCGGGCTCATCGCTGATCAACTTCTTCAAAAGATCAAATGACATACATTTCTCTCCACAATGAATTCGTTTTAAATAGAAATCTTGTAAATTCATGTAGAATTAATGCAAATAATAATATTAATTCAAAATTAACTATAAAAATTAATCATATTAAAAATTAAAAATTCTGTTTTTAAAATCTCAATATTTTAAAAATTTAATTTAATAAATTTTTTTTAAAATTGAAATTTAACAAAATTTTAATAAATTTTTAATAAAATATTTTCAAAATATTAAACAAAAACATTTTACATTTATTTTCATCTTGCAGCACAAAATTGCATTTACTCATATCAATCTATTCGTAAAGTCGACTGTGATCAAGAACTTGATAGCGGAACTGACGGACTAAATTTGTTTTACACTCTCGTTTCAATTTTGTAACTTTTAACTTGAATTGATTTTTTGAACTTGAAATTAGCCTTTTTAAAATTTATTTCCATAATCCAGCATTTGGAAATTGAGTATTATATAAATTAGGAAGTGTGAAGTTGTGTTTTCAATTCTCAATAATTTAGAATAAATTAATAAAAATAATTATATTTTTTAGATATTCTTGCGACTCGAGTGATTGACATACTTCTAACAGGTTACAGGATGCCAAATCCGGAGACAATCTATAAAGATGTAAAATGTCCGAATATTATTTATCAAATTATGGTTGAATGTTGGAATGGCAAACCTGAAAAACGGCCGTCTTTTTCATGTCTTCTTGACCGATTTGATTCTATAATTGTCGACGACATTTCAAAAGTTGATTTTAATGGTTTTGATAAATAATTCATAGCTACCAAAGTATGCAAAAATATTATTCGTCCGAGTTGTTATTTTTTAATATTTATAGTATCAATAATTAATATGCGAACGAATTTTGACTTAATACAATAAATAAAGTTAAAAATATTTTATGTGAGAATGTGATTTAATTAATTAATTAAAGTAATCAAATACCAAAATTATTGTATATAGTTTAGGAACAACAATAATATTTAAAATATATTTGTTTAAATTCAATAAGTTGATTTGATTAGTTTCTTGACTTGTCGGAAACATAGAATTCGATATCAAGATTTTGTGTTTTTTCAAGTCAAGTAGTGTTGTGAATAGAATCCAGTTTAGAAATGACAATGTGAGGAATTATTTCTGGTTCAACTATTACTTGATCTTTATTAGTGACTGACGACGTTTTTCCATTAATAAATCGTGAATCTTCTTTATCGCAGATGTTTTTAAGAGAATACAATTACTTTCTCCAATAGTTGCCGATTGAAATTTGAATTTGAAAATAAAACGAATGCAAGTCCGTTATAATGTTCATGAAGAAATCTAACGACTTTCACATCGATCAATTGCCCAAATTGACTACATCCTTCGTTTAGCATCGGCTCATCTACATCAAAGTCAATGTCTCCAACAAATGTTTGTACTGAATCAGATGTAACTTTACCAGATGTTACAGCAGCAGGTCCTGGTATCGTACTAGATCCATTTGCTAAGTTAACTTTAATTTGATCGTTCCACATATAATTTCATTCCATTGTCGATGAAGATAAACTTGCAAAAGCTTGGTAAGTACATTCGATAAATGCATATGGGTTTGTTTGACAACGAAAATCTCTTATATTATGAAAACTAATATATTGACAAATATTTCCAAAAATTATGTTTAATTGCTGATCATTATTTCCATCCAATAAGTTCAAATCCAAAGGTTTATTCATTTGAAAAGGTTTCAGAAAAGATTTGAAATGAGTTCGACAACCATGAAAAAAAACTGATTCAAGAAAAGAAAGTTCAAATTAACAAAGCAATTTTTACAATAAAAAAAATAAAAAATACATTTTATATGGCCAAAACCACAAGAATTTGTTATCTAAATCAGTCAGAAAATTTTTATTTGTTTTATTAATCTATAATACATATCGAGATAACATACGATTCTTACAAGAAAGAATTTTAAAATTAAAAACACCATAACGGGCTCGTAAACAAAAGTCATTCTGGACGCTAATTTATTAATATTTATAGACTTGTATCTTTGTCAATTTGTATTTGTTTTCATAATCTTTGATATATTTCTCAAAGACTTTTGATTCTCTACATGATAGCATTTTAAAAATTGCAGAAATCGTAACGGGCTCGTTAATCACAAGTCATTCTGGATGCTAATTTTTTAATCTTTATTGGGTTGTATCTTTGTCAATTTTTATTTGTTTTATAATCTTTGATATATTTTTTTGTATTTTTGTTGGGTTAGAACACAATTTTGTTTTAATCGATCGGTAATATGCACGCAAACGCAACATGCAGATTCAAAATCAGACCCATAAAACACCAAGTAACCATGCTAAAATATGAGAAAGAAAACAAATAAATTAAAAAATTAAGAAACACAAAAATAACTTATATTAATAACAAAGTGCAACAAGATCCGCACGAAATAAACATAAAATTAACATGAGAACATGAAAATTTGACCAAAATTTGACAATTTACCGAAAAATGCGAAAATCCATAAAAATGGAACAAAAATTAAATGATTTGAATTGGAAACAATTCAATTAAGAAATTAAAAATAAAATTTTCAAATTAAATTAAATAATAAAATTAAGAATATAATATACTAGAAATGCAGAGGGTCAAATTTTTTTTACTATATTAAATTTAACACGCAAGTTTAGGGTACAATGAGTTTATATACCGATTCGATAACTAAATTCGATAACTAAAGTATCGTTGCTATGAACTCTAACACCGTCAAAGGACTAATCATGACTCAAAATAAATAAAATTCAAAAATTATACACTAGTGTTAAAAATTTGCTAGAATATGTTCGTCCGGTTAATTTAATGTGGTCATCATTCCAAATATTAACTACTTTAAAACTGATATCCGTTCTAATGCTTAATAGCTTAAAATGACGAAATAGTGGCGATGTACTCACCTGCACTATAAGTGAAAATAAATAAAGTATAGTTTCGTTACGTAATAATGTTAAATAGTGAAATAAATGTGATTTACCCACCTTTAAAACAAGTAAAGTTAGATGATTGCAAAGAAATTAAACCTGTAAAATACTTATGATAAACGACATATATTTAATCATACTCTAGCTTTGCAAGTAGACCGGTTTTTCTACCACTTACCCCTTAAAATATTTAATTATTTTCGATATTAAACGCTTCATAATTTTTGACGCTAGCTCCACCATATACTGCAATCTAATGATTCAACCTGAACCCCATAGACTTTAACGAACTCAAACCACACACTCTAAGGCTGTTAATGCTAGTCGAGGGTTGCAAAGCCCTTACAAATGAAAACAACTAGTGGATGACCAATGCTGATAGACAAACCCTAGTAACATATGAAAAATGCAAAGCTACCCATCATAGGTAAATACGTCTCCCCGAAATAATAAACAAAGTTAAGAAATTTACGAATAATCATCGAAATAGAACATCACTGGATGGTAAAAACTAGATTCATGCATTTTATTTCATATCGAATAAAAGTAAATAATAATTATTTGAGCCATAAATCGATAACGATTCCGAAGATAAGTTCTCTCGTTCGACCCTTCAGAACACAGAGTCACCACGACCGAAAAATACATCTTCAGCCAAGAAAAGGGGTTGCAACTATTGAAGGGAGAATGCGAGAGTTATACTATATATAGATCTGAAATAAAACAATTATAAGTAAGTCATAGGACGCAAGACGAATCCCTACCCGGCGATCTGACAACAAATAAAATCGGTGTTAGCCGTAGTAAATTCCACAAATTGGCCAGAGGTCCATTGTAATGAACGCTTGAAATAAACTAAAGGCTCCTAAAATAATAAATTAGCAAGGCACGTATAATCCCAAATATTTTTGCCTCGCAATAAATAATTCCAAAAAGTGGCAAATATTTAAATTGTTAAATGTCAACTTATGCAGGAGAGAGTTGATATTTAAAGACTATCGATCCATGCCTCGCTGAATCCGATTAACTGATAGAAATTCCAGTTAGAATAATCATCACCAGTAGATCGTACAACACACTAACGAGATGTAACGACACACATTACGGTAACACACCATCACTGATATAAATACGCGTGTTCACCCGAATGTGAACATTTCGGATTAATTTATGGTGCAATCGCACTATACGCATAGACTTTAAAGGCTCGGATTTAAAGGCTTGTATTCATATTTCAGTAGGATTAATAACCGACTCGACGAGATTAAATTAAAGCCCTACCTACATTCATCAAGTAAATACAATTCACGTCGATCATATTGAACCTATAATCAGTAGGAAGGGAAAAAAGCGAAACCTTTCGAATTAATCTATACAAAATAAAATCATCCGACCGTGATCAAAAACTCTTACTCAAGTAATTAAACTTTCCAACTTTGCCACAGCAAAGAACCCGGACTTCGAGGTAATGGTTTCCGGGATAAGAACCCTGATACCTAATAGAGTCGAAGTACATCAGAACGAGTCGCAATAACGAATTGATAAACTACTACGTAGATTAGTCAGATAATGACTCGTCGAAATTGACAGACAAACAACCTCAATAAAATTATCACGCACGACGACCCACGTTACGAACTCTCACCCCCAATAGATTACTCCCTCTAAGATTTTGAAGAGAATATAATAATAATGAAACCTTCTCATCTATATTTCAGATAACTCATGGATCGACTCGTAACGGGTCACGCTGCGACTCCCGGCACACTCGGTTGCCCGGTGTCGGCAGGCGATGTGGGACGCAGGATTCACGATTGCGCCGGTCAAGGAATTCCGAACAGGAGGCCAGACAGACCATGACGACACCTACCTCCCATTCGTTGCAATTAAACGAGAACCCGGTCGCAACCCGGCACGGGAGATTCGGGGCCAGGCCGAATACCTGCTTGCTCGATTGGAAGAGCCCCAGCGGCAGACGGATCGGCAGGTTGATAAAGCCCGGAGATACATGGAGGAAGTAATTCGGGATATAGCAGCCGTTCGAATCCCGAGTACGGATGAGTACGCCCCTCTGTACAATACGTCGTTTAATTTGGACGACCCGTGATTGGACGTCATGACCACTGCGATCAATGTCGTGGTCCCCAAGAAAGTGTTACCGAGAGGAATGCAAGGCAGAAAGTCGGAAGCAAGTAGTCATCGAGAGCATCCATATGCTCGTGAATACTCCGGACGAAAATAGATCTAGTGGAAATCAATCATGTATGACCTGACATGAAGTAGAAATATAATTTTTTGTCGAGTTTTCTTTGGTTAATGCGAAATTTAAAACTATCTCAGTAGAGTTTAGTAAAACCACCGAAACAACATAAATTTAAAGGACTCGAACCGATTAACGAGTAATTTGATGAAAAAAACTTAAAATTATCGATCGCAAAACGACCCTAGAATTTAGCTTCATAACGCCTTAATAACCCCTCATCATTCACACCACTAGATTTAAACTTATAATATTGTTTGTTGTAGATATAAATCCCACCAGTTCCTACAACGGGAATTAGCAAAGGCACAAAGGACCAATGTGGACCTCCATCAGCAAATACTGCAGTTAACAAAGGAAGTTCAATTAATCAAGATCACCTGGGTGGAACCGAGCAAGGCAAAACGCCTATACTAAAAGATGATAGCTGCGCAGAAGGGTTGGGCTGAGGAAAAGCAGCTCAACAAGAGCCAAAGGACACAACTCATGGGCTTGGAGGTAGCGCTGTTCGCATGTCAAGAAGGAGCGGCAGGGACCTACCCCCTCGTCTTCGCCCCGGCGCAGTTGGCATACCGGGAGGCCATATCAACTTCAAAACCTGCCGTCAAACTGATCAAACATCGCCCTGGTAAATCCAAGCGCGCTAAGCGGCGAGCGGCTCAGGTGAAAAACGCTTAATCATGAAAAATGGTTCCACATGTTTTATTGAATAAATAGTATTGAAAATCGTTTTTGTGTAATGACATTAACTCCCTTAGATTAAATTTAGTTTTGTATTAAACCTATTAGAATAGTGTCTGTCCGAAAGCGGGCTAAAGACCCAAGTAGAGCCATCTACCACCAACAAGGGACGATGACAATAAAGGGCACATAGACCTTCTAACGGTAGTGCGTTGGACCCACTTTGAGATCGGGCCAGAGCAGTTCATGTGTGGCGCTCAAGTTTGGCGATCTCAAAAACCAGTGACTACATCACCAACGTTGCTTGGCAACGGGTAACCATTGGGGGCAAGCAAATATTTACATCTGCGGTCTAGGTTGTTGAAACCATAAACCCCACATTTATTGTTTTCTCTATCTTATTTTAGCATGGTTAGTTGGTGTTTTATGGGTTCGATTTTAAATCTGATTGTTGTATTTGCGTGTGTATTACCGATTCATTTAAACTGTGGGGTTTATGGTTTTGATAACCTTGACCCCAGATGTAAACGTTCACTGCGCCCAATGGTTACCCGTTGCTGGGCAACGTTGGTAATGTAACCATGGGTTTTGAGGTCGCCAAAGAGGAGCGCCACAGATGAACTACTCTGGCCCGACCTCAAGCTGGGTCCAACACACTACCGTTAGAAGGCCTGCGTATGCTTTATTCATTCTGGTTCCATCATTATCTGTTTGATTTTACTCAATCCATAATCCGATTACTTGACTCTCGTTATTTATTCTCGTTTGTACTAACGTTGTACTGTTTCGATCAACCAACGAAATAAAAGAAAACAATCAAACAAAAAGAAAACATGTATTCAATGATACTAATTACACTATAGTTGGGGTGTCGAGCGGCTCGACGCTTGGCTCGCTCCTTTCTTCCTGGTCGATGGATGCTAGGCTTTAGGGTAGTTTTCGGAGTAACTACCGTATCTCTATAAGCTAGTTGGGAAGGGGCAAAGACTAGTAGGTACGTCACCGCTGCGCCTTCCTGACAGACTGACACCGCCACTTCCATACCTCTTATCTGTGTCCTCAGGTTCTGGTTGAGTTGTTTCTCCTCTGACCAGCCCTTCTGTGCAGCTGTTATCTTTTGGTAGAGCATTTTTACCTTCTTCGGCTCTACCCAAGTAGCTGTGATTTGTTTCACCTCCTTTGTCAACTGCAGGATTTGTTCATAAAAACTTTTGTTGATCTTACGCACGTGGTCCAATTCTTGTTGCAGGATTTTAATTGGCTCCATATCTACAAGAGAGCGTTATTAGATCATATTGTTTCACCTCAGTTTTATTTAATCATAATCATTAATTATAGAATGCTATAGTCGTCATCATTGAAAGTTTTAATCAAACAAGAAACTCATGATCAACTAAGATGTTTTATTGTCGACAACTAATCGTAGCGATGTCCACAGTCATTCCGTTTTGGGGCCGTCTGAGCGTAAGAGTGCTCGCGGTGTTCTTCGGCTTGCTCTTTCTCCCTTCTTATATTACGGAGAAGGATCCTCCGCGGAACTACTACGTTGATGGCTGTGGATTTAGTGTTCAATCTTTCATCGTCGAGGTTGAACGATGTGTTGTACGGGGAGCGTATCCGTCCATACTGGCGATTCTACCTGCTGCGATGTCGTCGTTGACATTAGCTAGATAGCGCCTGGCTTGATCCACCTGAATGTTGGTCTGCCGCTGATGTTCCTCAAGACGGGCGAGGAGGAACTCAGCTTGACGCCGGATTTCCCGTGCCGGGTTGCGTCCTGGCTCCCGTTTTATGGCAATAAACGGAAGCTCTTTGACTTAGGAGACGATGAATCCCGCATCTCACATCGCCTGGCGACATCGATTTGCCGCATGGGCGGGGAAGCGCATCGTGATCCTGGATTCATCGATCTACAAATCGTCTAAACAAAACAATTTTAAAATTTATTCAATGTACTTGGTCATCTGTCTTCAGGTAACTACTTAGACGCGTGTCGGAAAATGATGTTGTGTGCTTCATTGGTCGGTTTTCCTAAATTAGTTTGCTTAACCTCCCCCCGAAAAAATCCGTACACTGCTTGACTCATGCAGAGCAATTTCGTTTTTTTTCCCTTCCTTCGCGTTTTTCATTCTTTTCATTTTTTAACCGTAAGCGCAGTTCGATAGGAGGTTATTTTTTAACAACGTGGTTCGGCGGAAGAGTGCTGTAGGGGAATTTCGACTTACCCGACCCAGCCGTGATGAAGAGGGAATCCGAAATCATTAGTTCCATTAGCAAGGAACATAGTTTGACATTATTACTCTTTTCAAATTAATCTTTCAATTTCCTTAACGTATACTTTACTTGTAAACCGTGAAATTAATTTAATTTACTTATCTTTACCCTACAGCGACACTAGAGTATTTTCTGCAAAAGGGGCATTTCATTTCATTTACTAAAGAGGTTATAAGGCTCCATTCACAACTTACATTAACCGATGATTCTAAGGTTATCGAATTACTCGTTCAATGTTGCTTAAATTACAAAAAATTATTTTAAACCTTGACTGATAAATAATGGAAGTTAATAAATTTCAAGTTTTCGATATTAGTGTGTCAACTAACCGTAATATTAGAATGAAATTCTTGTTTAAACTATACATTGAGTAACTCAAAATTACAATCCTATTTTAAATTATCTAAATGAATACAATCTATAATATTTAATATTAGTATGTTAACGATATCCAATTTATTAAACTTAAAGAATAATATCTGATAGGTAATATTAATAGAAAGGTTTGATTTACCTTAATACATTTTTTTTGTTACAATACTAATCGAACGATAACCTGTAATTGGACTTCTTGGGCATGGGGATACGTCATTAGCAAGAAGGATATTTCATCATTTTGAAAGTTTAGGTTTCGACATTCAGGCTAATTATCTCCATTTGCATTTTAAAGTTATTCCGATGCTCGGACCATCTCCCCATCACAAACAGGTCAAAGTAAAGTTGGTATTCAATTTTATGGTTATCGCATATGGTAATCTGAAATCTATTCAATATGAGATATTCCCTTCTGAACTGGTTCAGGCTCAAATGCATATCCTCGTGACTTTTCCTTCTTTAGGTTTGGTACGACTTCAGGAAGAAAAATAAAGGAAAAACACAAATTTCCAACAATATAGAATTTTATTTCTTTGGTAATTAATACCATCTGCGTTCTAACTCGGGAGTTTGGCGTTGGGATCGGGTGCTCTCGGCGTTTTCCGTCTAAGGCTCGTATTTGATGAATTAATAAGATGGATTAAAGAGTAAAGCTTACCACTTCGGGAGTGAGATCTTGGCTCCACAATTATATCTTCTTCCGGAATTCTAGTGGAAACGTTCTCCTTTACTCGATTAGGATTGTAATGATACCGGATCATTATGAATTTAATAAATTATAATTAATGAGTTAGAATCCATAGTAACGAGTTTAGTTCGCCATCGAATTCCCAGTCACTTTCCCTTTAAATTGACCTTAAGACGAGATTATATCGATGTTGAAAGTTTATGAGTGTCCACTGGAGTACTCAGTGTTTAAATTTTAAGCCGTTTTGTCGTAATGAAAGTTTAGGTCGAGTTTATGGAAACTGAGTGACGACGAAACAGCCAAAAGACTATTTCCCCTTCAACCCATTTCCCCTATACAGAATGATAATTTTACGTTCCAGCTACTGCGTTCTCACGCCGTATACTTCACGGGCACGAACTATTGGCGATTATACACGCACTTACACAGTTCGATAGGATGTGATAAGTTGATATCTTGCAAGATGTGTCGGCTGTGGGCCGGGAAAATTTCGACGCAAAAGATTCATTTTTGTTTAAATACGTTTATTGCGGCATAGTACATCATAGTGTCATAATTTTCCTTTACAATACATCATAACTCTCTCCCCACGCCGACGCCCAAGCAGAGCTCATTCGAGGTTGCAAGGACGCGACGTGGAGAGAGTTTTTGAACATTCTCTCACTCGCATTCTAATACTTCTGGCTTCCACTGAAAATTTGTAGAGTAAACTCGATTCAAGTTTTTTCAAAAAATGATTTAATGTTAAAATTATGTGAAAATGAATCGGTATATATACCTATTGTATGACCCTAACCTTGAGTGTTAAATTTGATTTAGTAAAACAAAATTTGACCTTGTGATTTTCTATTATATTTTATTCTTAATTTTTATTATTTTGTAATTTGATTTGACAATTTTTTCTTTTGAATTTTTTAATTGAATTATTTCAAATTCAAATTATTTGATTTTTATTCCATTTTCATGGATGTTCGCATTTTTTAGTAAATTGTCAAATTTTGGTCAAATTGTTAGGTTTTCGTGTTATTTTTATGTTTATTTCGTGCGGATCTTGTTGCACTTTGTTATTATTTTAATTTATTTTTATGTTTCTTGATTTTATATTTAATTATTTTCTTTCTCGTATTTTAGCATGGTTACTTGTGTTGGGCCAGAACGTAAACGGCCTTGAGGAATGTTTAAATGGATCGGTAACACACACGCAAATATAACATGCAAATTTAAATAAACCTATTGAAACATCAATTAAACCCTATCAAATATGAGAAAAAAGAGAATTAAATATAAATTAATAAACATAAAAATAAATTAAAATAATAACAAAACGCACCAAGATCCGCACGATACCAACACAAATATAACAAGAAAACACAAGAAATTCGACAAAATTGAAAAATTAATAAAAGTTCATGAAAATGAAATTTAAATCAAAAAATTTGAATTAGTAATAATTCAATAAAAATTCTAAATGAAAAATTAATAAAATAAATCAAAAATAATAAAATTAAAGAATAGAATTCACTAGAAAATAACAAGGTCGAATTTTGTTTTACTATATCAAATTTAACATGCGAGGTTAGGGACAGAAAATAGGTATAAATACCGATTCATTTTCACATTAAAGTTAACCATTTTTAAAAACGTTTTCGAAACACACCATTTTTTGAAATCGTAAAACCATTTTAAAAACCATTTTTCAAATCTTATTTTTAGGTGAGGAATGTTTATTTTGGAGCCCTCACTCCACATCACATCCTTGCAACCTCGGTAGAGCTCTGCTTGGATGTCGGCGTGGGGGGAGAGGTATTTTTATTTTATTTTATGCAATATTATGAAATTTTTATTTTATGGATCGACATGGATGGTAATTTATGTTTATTTGTATATATTTAATAAATATTATTAATATTGATAAACTGTTTTCTATGTTTCATAAATAAATAATTCTGTCGAAATTTTTCCGGCCCACAGCCAACACATATTGCAAGATAGTAAAATATACATAGTACAGACTTGTGTAAGAGCGTGGAAAATCGCCAATGATATGTACCCGTGAAGACTCAGCGTGCGGAACGCAGGGGTCGTAACGTCAATATTATCCGTATAGAAGAAACGAGAAATAAGGAAGAAGTCTCTGGCTGCTTCCTCGTTTCTCATTTCTGTAAAATCGACCTAAATTTATATTACACACGGCTCAAAATCGTCACACTGAGTAGTCCAGTGGGCACTCAGTAAATATAATATAAACACAATGTGCGCCTAAGGTCTATTAAAGGGAAAGGGTACGGGAATAAATGAAATTGAAATCGTTGATATAGCTAATTCCGTGTTAATATTTTGAGATAAATTAGATAAAACTTATTGCTAAAAGTAGATTAAATTCATGTTTTAGATAAATTAGATAAAACTTGTTGCTAAAAGTAGATTAAATTCATGTTTTAAATAAATTAGATAAAACATATTGCTAAAAGTAAATTAAATTCATGTTTTAAATAAATTAGATAAACTTATTGCTAAAAGTAAATTAAATTCATGTTTTAAATGAATTAGATAAACTTATTGCTAAAAGTAAATTAAATTCATGTTTTAAATAAATTAGATAAAACTTATTGCTAAGAGTAAATTAAAGTCATGTTTTAAATAAAATTAGATAAAACTTATTACTAAAATAAATTAGCAGACGTTAATAAATTTATTAATTCAAAGGTTAATTAAAGAACTAAAGTAACTATTGATTGTAAGTAACAAAAAGTAAAGTGTTTCATGGCTAAAAATTAAAGTAATTATTGGATAAAAGTGAATCATGACTTAAGTGATCGTATCTTAGTGATAAAAATTAGAATAACGATAACAATGTCCTTAATTAAATTATTATACTTCGTTTCGATAAGATTAAAATAATCGTCAAGCAAGAGCAAGTAAGGTATTGCGTTAATCAAAATCAATCATTGATAAAAATTGAAGTAATTGCCGAATTGAATTCATCGACCTCAAATAACGAAACGTATCCATCATAAGTAAGGTAATTCACGGACTTCAAGGCACAGCAACCCGTTAACCAGAAGTAAAATAATTCATAGATGGAGAGTAAGGGGTTAAAAGTGAAGCGATGTATCAAATTAACTAATTGATTAAAGGAAAAGAATTCTAAAGGGAAAATAAGTACGAATATACTAACATTTCGCTAAAATAGACAGATAATAAAATCATCGTTACGGGAACTAAGGTCGTAATCGTAAAGCAAATTAATACCGCTAAAAAGAATCAAAATTACCATGAAATGGTCGATTATTTTGCCAAAACGAAATGAAATTGACGAGATGAATTCAATTTGACAATAACGTTTAAATTGAAAATCCATTAAAACTTCAAATCAGACAAAAGCCAAATATTAACTTAATCTAAAATGAACAAGAAATCAAATAACCGAAAAAATTTAAGCAATTGGAATAGTAGTCAAAAGTCTATTTATACAGTACGTAAAGTCCAATTATAAAACATTTTATTAATAACAAAACACTGAAAAACTCACCGCCGACATCAAAGTTCGATAATAACCATAAAATAATCATAAACATCCCGACGAAACGATGAATGAAAAACTCCACATGAGAAAGATAATAAAATTCAAATACATGAGGTGGCACAGTATTGAGAAGGAGTTCCCGAAAGCTACGGCGGATTGCAAGTGTCTTTCTCATAAGTATACCGATTAGAACATCCAAATGAACGACAATATTAAAATTCCGAAATTGATTAAATCGACTAAATCGGATACGTCAATCGAAATTTCTCTAAAATTAAGTTGATTTAAGTAGAATAAACAAAGTACGACCTACCACGACGAAATTGTCGATTCCAAATTTGACCAAACTACCGGACATCCTGTCGATCGTCGACATTACGATTAAGACGAACCAGTCATTTAACGGAAACGCACCGTTACAATGATAAACCAAAATCGATTTTCTCATCGCCATACACGAGAAGTGATAAAAATCATTAAATTCACAGATTCAACATACCCTTTTATATTCGATCCCCGACATCAAGATAAATAAGGACCTCGCATAATTAAATTTTTTGTAACTAATTCTCAACCAATTAGTCCATCACGACTCTCAAATCCGATGGCGACGTTCCCAAACATTAGGTCAAATTGCCAAGTCATTCTACCTTTTGATTGATGTCCTTTAAAGATTCAACGATGAATTAGACACAATACAAATTTAACATTTTAATCATGATGGGTCTTGTTAATCTATGATCAAAATGCTGACCTGAGATACCATGTAAAATCTAGTGTGTTGATTATCGCAAGAGGAGTTTTCAATATTGCTTGACGCGGAACGTAGTCCACTATTAATAACCATTACGCCAGTTCTTTCAAGCTCTAAGTAGGTAAACGCCCTTACGACCAACGCGAATAAATTCTTCTATACTTCGCATCTAATGGTTTATTCATAATATCGTTTCAGATTATGCCAGTCGAGTGGACTACTACACCAGCAACTAGCGGAAAACACCTGAGGTGGGCACCAAAAGCCGCAGACACCATAGACAAACGTCGACCACAATGGCCATACCCTACCACTTGGAGACTATTGGGCCTCGAAACGGACCCGTGCGGACTCGCCGGTCAACAATATCCCACCGAAGAGACATACGAGCATGCTCGGAACCTCCTCACCCAGTGGGAAAGGGTGCAGGAGCAGGTGGACCTCAATGTAATAAAAGCCCGGATGTACCTCGCGAACGTGGAGGAGGACAACCGCGTCGGGCGTATTGCGGAGGCATATCCACCTCGCCCAGTCCGCGATACCCGACGGCCCTATACGGTGGCGGCTCTAAAGAAAAGCCTGAAAAGACATTTTCCCGAGGAATAGATTCGATAGTTACAATGTGCATGTCGTAATTGATTTGAAAATTAAAAATTAAAAAATTGAATGTCGTTCGTGTTATTTCTCCTTATAGATAAATTCGTTCCATAATCTTGTTTAACTGAATAAATTATGATCTAATTAAGCCAATAAGGAATTAAAATGTTCTCTTTTGTTACAGTGATGTCTTCCCTACAAATCCTACAAACTGAACTGGATCACGCGAGGCAGTCAAACGCGGATCTGCTCACCCAAATCATCCAATTGACCCGAGAAACACAGCAGATAAAGGCAACATGGTCAGATCCAGCCAAAACGAGAGCTGTCTACCACCGACTCACGGCAGCACAGAAAGGCTGGGCGGAAGAGCGACAGATAAATCAGAGCCTACGTACTCAAATTCGAGGACTAGAAGTCGCCCTAGCAGTCTGCCGGGAGGGGGAAGCGGTAACATATCCGCTCGTTTTCGCCCCATCCCAGATGCCGCAGAAAAGTACTCAATCAGCGGAGCACTCTGTCACTCCAGTAAATAATCGTCGGCCGGGACGTAAGGAACGTGCCCGACGTCGAGCAATCCAGCTTCAAACCCATTAACTTGTAAATGCTGCGTGTTTTGTTGATTCGAATAGAGTAGTCATAGTCATAGTTGAATTATTTCTTTGATACATTTGTATGCCAGCGTTATCATAAATATTCGCATCACGTCACCGAATCTTCGTCTCATCTTTCCACAGTCAAATGAGAACCTAATCTTGAATTTCTACAAGGGACAGAGCAAAGCGAGCATAGGTCTTCTATCGACAGCTCGTGAACCCGAGGGTTGTCCGAGCAACTACAGTACTAGCGATAATACTCAATTTTTGCGGACAATCCACCACTTGAACACATTACCAACGTTGCCTAGCAACGGGTGCCAAGTGGCGATTAGCATCATTTTGTATGGCGTTACGGGGCAACCGCAGGTTAATTCAAACAAATTTCGAAACCCTGTAACCCACCAGTTGGTGTTTTATGGGTCTGATTTTAAATCTGCATGTTGTATTTGCGTGTGTATTACCGACTCATTTAAACAACTCTCAAGGCCGTTTGTGTTCTGGCCCAACAATATTATGAAGGTTCTTTACATGATTATGTTCATTTATAAATATTTAATTAAAAATGTAATTATTTATTAAGTTTCCTCCTACAACAATAGCACAACTATTACTCCATTAAATATGATATAATAAGAAGCAAATTAATTTAATTTTAATTTCAGTTGATATTATCAAAATGATTATCGAAGTTTATGAGTTTGTTTTGTTGAAATAGTATAATTAAAATTTGGAAAAATAGGATGCACAATTTTATTTATTTTAATATCAATTATAATTATGCTGAGACAAGTTGATATTTTCTATTTTCACATATAAGTAAGGTTGAATAAAAAACAAATAATTTATACTATTATTTATGTGAATTATAGATGGTAGTAAGCATTAACTTTCTTACTTATATTTAAAATTCTTTTTAATTTTCACCAAATTTTTGAAGTACGGAAAGGTTAAATATTAAAATATAAATTATTTTAATATTCTGACAGTTTCTGTTATTGTTATTTTATGAAATATTTGCAATCTCGTAAGTCAATTGAATTATTTTTTTATTTTTTTAATATTTATGATTAAGTTTGCCAAAGAAATAAACAGTATTGTATAATATTTTATATTTTGTTGCTTACTATGGAAACAAAGTGCTATAGTAATTTAATAATTAATAATTCTTTTATTTATACTATATAATATTTAGTGACGATTAATTTTGCGAATGTTAGTATAGGAAATACAGCTGAATGTATTTTATATCATGATACCCCAGTAGTATATAACATTACTTTAAAAGCTGAACTCAACGGTCATGAAATACTTTTACCTAGTAAAGGGTTCCCTTATTTGTCGGATTTTGACAATAAATACGTTTTGCCCAATCTCATTGCTTTTAATACCAGATTTTTAAAAATTCAAATTGAATTTATTCCTTATAAACTACCATTAATTTGTGTTATTTTAGAAAAGTATTATTTTGTCACCAAATACATTCATTCCACAGGTTTGATGGCACTATTTGTTATGCAAATAATTGAATTTTTAATTAATTCTTAGCATAATAATTTAATTATTCTCATTATACAAATGGTTTCGATCAGTAATTCTTATTCTGAAACAAAATAAAACCCAATCATATTACATTGCGGATACTTGCTATTGATGTGAGCTATAATGACAATTACTTAGAGTCCCAATAATATAAATTAAATTAACCTATAATAAATGTATGTCATTAAGAAAATTAATATTATATGAGAATAGGCCAGTATTTCCAAAGGTGTGGTACGCGTTCCCGAAGTCATACCCAAAGGGTTTACAAGGGGTACGCAAACATTTTTAAAAATTGCGTGTTTTTGTGTGTGCCATCACACTGGAGATTATTAAAAAAATATTAGTATATCCTAGAAATTTTCTATTTAAGCGTATGAATTGGTAAATAAATATTAAAAAAGGGTACGCATTGGTCAAAAGTTTGTGAAACACAAAAGTTGAGGAAAGAATTTTTTTATTTAAATTTCAATTTAATCAGTTACTAACATACCTCTGAGTCAATGACTGACAAAATGAAATTCTAAACAACACTAACTTTGAGATAGATGTTTTTTTAATAAGTATTTACTTTGTATTGTTTCACATGCTGTAAATAAATTTTTTCTCATCTTTGCCTTTCTTTTTATGTGATTCATCACAACTCTTAGTATCAAAAACAGCCATAGAAATCTATCGCGAAACATTGGTTAAATTTGTGATCGACTTCATTAAACGCCTTTATGATTAGTTTACTAACTACCACTTGTGTACCTATGGTAACTAAAATGTTGGTAATGCACAGTGGTTGAAAATCAATGAGCAGATGAGCTCCATTTCTAGAAATGCTTCATTATATTTTCACTTTCTGGTTTCTGGCTTCTAATCGGTCTTACTTCTCTTCACCATCTTGTCTTCGTAACTGGGATTATCAATATTTCATGACCTTTAGTCTTATAGTTCTCTTTGTTTGATAAAAATAAATGTAACCTTCGAAATTTATGCAGAAATCTGTTCTTATTTTCCACTTTAATAAATTGTTTAAGACAATATTCCAAAAATTTTCTCAACGTTCTGTCCTAAATATTGGCATCACAACCTTCTACATTTTTTAGTATAGTTTTTCCAGTGTTTTATGGAAGTTATCGACTCACATTCATTTATTAGGACATTACTTTATATTCATAATTATTCCTTTATTATCAGAAAAAGTTCACCTTTTCTTTAACAGATTTTAACCTACTTAAGCCACTATTCGGTTTCCACGTCAATCCGTTAGGTTTTAGTGAAAACATCGACATGTGTCAATGATCGAAAAATTACCTCGAATAAACGCCGCCAAATACGGGCCAGAATCATAAACAAGACCTGGTTTGAGGAATTTATTTTGTAATTTATATACTTTGATTTAAATCTTTTGGAATTATATTTTGTCAATTGTTTGTCGACCAAGACATCAAGTTGCTATGATTTGAATGGGCCAAAAAGATAGTTATGTTTAAAACGAGGCTCAATGTGATTGAGAAATCTTAACTTTGAATTACACTATTGAAAATGGTTATGAGGTAAATCGTGATTACAGCGAAAATATATTTTATTACTCAATGTACAATGAGCTTAAAGCACTACCAGAAAAACAACGAGTTTGGAAAAATGAAGCGTTATTGAATCTCAAGATAAAACGTGAAGAGATAATTCAAATGATGTTTGAAACAACGAATTCATTACCTATGTATGTGACCATGCAAACAATTATGTCTTTGTATGCGCCCGGGTGTGCAACGGGTATCGTTTTTGAGTCTGGAGATAGAGTTTTTAATACTGCTCCAATTTATGAAGATTATGTGTTGCTTCATACAATTTATAGAATGAATTTGGCTGCAAAAGGTTTTACAGATTATTTGATCAAAATCCTAACAGAACGAGGTTGCAGCTTTACAATTACACCCCAATTATATGAAGCAAAATACCCTAGAATTAAACAAACGTAATTTTTACCAATAAAAGCGAAATATTTTGCTCTGCTTTTCATGAAATAGCATTTACAGACAATGAATATTGGTAAGTTTATGCAATCATTCAAAGCTACTATATTGCTGAATTGCTGAGGATATATTTTGATACATAAATGTATTTTGAAGTTTTTGAACAAAGAAATTTGATCCATCAAATTGTAGTATGACTCACCATTTATCGAATCAATGAGCCATCTGATTAGTCTAAGAGCTGAAATATCACTACTAATTCCTAAATTCCTTTAAAGTTTTTAAATTATAAATTAAAAATGTTTTAAAAAGTACTCTGTTAATTGTTTTATTTTATCAAGGTTTCCCGCACGTTTATTACAAAACAATTAATAATTCTGCTGGTTTTTGCTCAAATATACCGAATGTGTTTAAGTGTGAAGTTGAATGTAAGATGAACGGAGTCTTTGTCACGCTAGGATCTTCTATTGCACCGTCTAGTTTGCCGGAAGAATATCAAGCACTTTATGTTAATATAAGATTTGTAAAAAGATTAATAACATTTAACTATATATACTTAACTGAAAATATTACTTGTTTATGCAATGGATCCTTTCATATTACGCCATATAAACAATTTACAGTGAGCAGGTTCAGATTAGTTAAGAAAGGTGAATTTGATAAATTTTATATCAATTTTATTTTGCTATTTGTAAATCTCAAACAGGTCTTTAATAAAACTTTAACCCAAGCTTTGTTAAAGGATGATGATAATGGTTTTTAAGACTGCTGACTTAGATCGAAAATATAATAATTTTTAATATTTTTTTAAGTTTTTAGTTACATAAAATTTTAAAAATCTTTGAAATTTAACAATATTTTAAACACACGGTGTTGATTTAACAAAAATACTAGAAAAAATTGTAAAATCCAGTACAAATTATAAAACTGTAGTAAAAGATTAAGAAAAAACCTAATCCAGGAGGTATCATTAAAAGTAAGTCATCCGTTACACGTGAATCTAGGATTACAACAAAAATGCTTAGAGGATTGTATTGAAAAAAATAATTTAATAATGTGTCATTTCATAAAAAGAATTCTATTTTGTAAAAAAAAAAGATTGTTATATCAAGAATGTACGTATTATATCGCCAGATCGAAAATGTCTTTATTAAATAAGTGCTCAACACGAATGCTAGAAAACTTATTGTCAAAGAGATGTATTTTATAGCTAAAACATTAAATTTGGCTAGACATGCTGGAATAACAGACTTTGTTTTTTCCAATGGATACATTATTATCTTTTACAAAAACATTTTTCGTCAAGAGTTCCAACATTCTATAAGAACTATTCCAGAAAGGCAAAATTTCTTGCTTTCAAGTTTATAAGTAGTACTCGGGAAATTATGAGAAAATATAAAATTCAACTAAAAATATAATTAGTAATGAAAAAATATTTTCTACAAAATTTGACTATGAATCAGATTTATTTAAGGTATTCACGAATTTTCAGCACAGCCTTTTTTGAAAGAATTAAAAGTTCTCTCTACAATAATAATTACAACGAAAAATTAAAGTAATTGAATACTAATGGATCCCAATTATAAATATATGGAGCTTTTTTATCTATAGCATTAAAATTAGTTTATATAATCAACCTGACGAAGAAAATTACTACGCTTACAATAGTGAAATGTAATCAGACATAGTTGTTCGCAAAATTATTTGCCAGTGGGGAGAAAGTTTTTAGAAATTTTATCGATGTTGTAATTATCACTAAGGAGGATGCCAAAATCAGTCGTGACTGACAAAAACCTGATCGTGTGTGCCTTTGTCATTTCCCGCTGACATGAGCCCGGTAATGCTTTTGGGCATGATGTGCCATAAGACAAATATAGGGACTTTATAGCTACTATTGGGCAAAAACTGAGTCTAAATTTTTGTTCGTCCATCACGATAACTTAAACAAAGATTTGAGAGATAAAATTAAAATGGATAACTCATAAG
Source organism: Schmidtea mediterranea (assembly GCA_022537955.1). Classification (NCBI taxonomy): domain Eukaryota; kingdom Metazoa; phylum Platyhelminthes; order Tricladida; family Dugesiidae; genus Schmidtea; species Schmidtea mediterranea. Next base: position 113,119,898 of record CM039681.1, read on the forward strand.
AAAGCAATAAAGGAGTATCCCAAAGGTAAATACAAAAAAACATCAAAATTAATAAATTTTCAGTTTAGTCTTATATTCGAAAATAAAACAAAGGTATTATAATAAAAAGAAATTTTATATTTTTTTCAAATAAACCGAAAATAAATTAAAAATGAATTTTAGGGAAGTGGTCATATTTGCGATGTAAGACAGTAAGTTTAAAAATCAATTTAAATTATAATTTAGATATTCCATTAATTATTTTGAATCCCTCAAATCCTGTTTTCAATGTTAATATTACGTGCAAATATACAATTTCTAATGTCGTTGTGTTTTGTAAATGGAGCTGTTTATTTTGTAGTACGAATGAATCTTATAGTAGATATTTGTGTATAAACACCAAATTTTACAATTCGGTAATTCTATTTGATTTAAAATTCAATTTTGAAAGCGGTGAAAGTTGCACATGCATTTGTGAAACAAGACATTTCTATCCAAAACTACACAATATATCCATAAATTTACCATTAAGTATGAAATAATATTTTATATTTAAATATACTAAAATTCATATGACTATTTAAAAAAATTTAAAAATTAAAAAATCTTAAAAATCTTATGATTTATTTAACCTTTCAAACTTTTAGTTATTTTAGAAACACCTGAAAATCATTTACATATTTTTCTAATAAATTATAAGTTCAAGAGCCAATAAAAAATAATTAAAGAAAATGTGTTTAAATTCGTTTTTTAAATAAATTTTAGTACGCGATAACAAATTATTCAAAATTATCGTAAAAAATTAAAATTTGAATTTCTTTCGGATATCGTTTGAAGCACATTTTAAATATTATATTTCTGAGCAACAAGACCCGATTCTTTAGTTGTAAAGGTCTTTACTAAAATTTTGTTTTAAGTAAATAAAAATATTTAGCTATAGTTTGAAAAGAAATGAAATGTTTTGATTAGTTGTAATATTTAATTTGAAAAACCTATCATAGATATGTTAGAAGTGCCAGAAAGCAAATAAAATTTTGATTAATTAAAGAATTTTATTAATAAATTTATTTAAAAAGGAAAACATTGTAAACGAGACTTTGCTAATGGATAGCAACGTGTTTTTGAATTTCAATAGCTTCAATCCTATTAAAAAATTTTGAATATTTCGTTAAACATGCTCAATTTACTCCTTTCCAATAGTAATGGTTCAGTTGCTCTTTGCCAACAGCAGTTACTTCCAACAATACAACTGATTGAATTACACAATGTATTGCTAGAGTAATTTCAAATAGTGAATCTTAAAAACTTTGTTTTAATATTCAGAATTAATTAGACACTTTGAATTAACTAAATTGTTCTATAAATTATGACTTTTGAAGAGATTGTAACTTGTGATCACGCCGAAAAAATCGAAGTGATTCATGTGGTAACAAGAATTCAGAATCGGAAGCTGATTATGTAATCTTTTTATATTTTTTTTACTTTTATCTGAAGAAGCGTCTATCCTTTGGAAAGAATTTAAAGACATCTCCACAACTAGTGAAAATGCTCGTGAATGGTTTAAAAACACATTTACAAAAAAGAAGTCTATTATCGATAAAATTTGTGAATTATCATCAGTGAGACAAAATCACGATGAAAGATTCATTACATTTGAAATTCGAGTAAAGGAACTTGTTGTCGAAGTTTATGACTGTGGAATTTCAAAAGTAAACATTGTCAAACTGATTTTATGCCAAAAAGGTCGGAACGACCATTTGAAAGAAAATATATCGACTAAATCCAATATTACAAGAGAAGAAATTTAGCAAAGGTATATGAAGCACGAGAAGGTTACGATACGAAAGAACGATCTGAAGAAGTCCAAGCAGTAGTTTAATCGACTTATGCAAACGTTACCCAAGATAAACAGAAGTAATGGATTCAAAAATTTATTAATAACAGAATATACCCAAATCGTCAAACAGAAATTAACTTACCAAAAAAGAAATGAAAGAAACGAAAGACAATTTGATAAAGAGAAACCAGTGGCAGAACAATATAATGGAGCGTAGACCACCTTTAGTTTCAATGAAAAATATCGCACGAAAGATTTATAATAGGTGTTGTGGTTTGCCAGAACCAGTAGCAGAATGGTTAAAACCTGGTCAATGCTTTTGTTGTGGACAAAATGACCATATGCGATTTGAATGCCAATTGAAGGGCAAGTGCTTAATACGCTGTAAGGAAGGTCATTTATTTAGAAGTTGCAATTTGTTAGTGAAATCACGAAGTAATACACAAAGACTAGAACGAAGAGTTTATTGTATACACGAAGAAAACGATGATAGATCAGATGAATTGATAGAACCACTCATTCATAATGTTGAGACGAAAGAAACCAAGAAGACCCCGTTGCTTATATTTCATCAGTAGGGTCGAGACAGTAGATGAGTTTAAAAAACGAAATGTTTAAAAGAAGGATATGATGTTTAAGAAGGAGGATGACAGAAAGTGGAGTATGATGGAAATAAATGGATTTCATGTAGAGATGCTATGGGATTCAGGAGCTTCAATCAGTGTGATGAGTGAGAAATGTTGGAGATTGATTGGCAGTCCAATATTGATGGACAGTAGAATACGGCTGAGTGGAGTATTTTCAAAAGAAGATGATAAACCTCTCGGAGGCGTTAAAATCGTTGCAAAATGGAACAAAATCTTTCGTGAATTGAATGTTACTATTGTTAGGAAAATTCATCCAGATTTCATAGGAGGTTTAGACATCATGAAAATATTTGGCATGGAGCTTAAGGAAGTCAATAATATTGAATCCTTGTTAAGAGATTTACAGATTCCAATCGGTTAAAGATTACGTTATTGGCACTCAAGTTGGACAAGAATTTGAAGTTGGGTACTTTAATATTTCAGTTTAGCAACATTTTTTTTGGCATCCAGATTTGACTACGGTCATAAAAACGTAATAACACATCAAATAAAGACTTCAGGTCCTCTAATTTTACCAAGTCTCAGAAGACAACCCATTAATTTAGAAGGCAAAGTTGAAAAGTTAGTACGGAATTTATTAGAAGCTGGAGTTGTGAGGAAATGTCAAAGTCCGTGGAACACACCATTAGTGATTGTTAGAAAACCAGATGGTTCTATAAGAATGTGACTAGATTTCAGTTTATTAAATTCGGTTACAGAAAAGTTTTCATTTCCAATGTCAGACATGCAATTATTATTGGATTGCTTAGGTAAGTCAAAAATATTTTCTTCCATTGACTTGGGACAGTCCTATTATCATGTAGAGTTGAATGAAAATTCGCAAATCAAGACGGCATTTAGTACAAAAGAAGGACAATTCTGTTTCAATAGATTACCATTTGGTTTGTCAACAGTTCCTGCTACTTTTCAGAAACTGATGCATCAGATATTGGAAGGATTAGTTTTCAAATGAGTGGTTGTGTACCTTGATGACATTTTAACATATACTGAAAATCAGAAAACTCATTATAAACTCCTATTTGAAGTATTCACACGCATTAGAGATTCCGAGTTGAAAGTCAATGCTGAGAAATGTGCTTTCAATAAAAGTGTATTTAATTTTATTGATCATAAAGTGAGTGAAAAAGGAATTCAAACAAATATTAGAAAGATTTTAGAAATTGAAAATGTAACTATGCCAAAATATACTACAGAATTGAGATAATTTATAGGTTTAACAAATTATTATCGACGATTTATCAAGAACTATTCAATGATAGCAGCACCTCTGTACGCCACAACGACAGGTAATGAGAAAATGATTGTTTGGACTGAAGAATGTAGGAAAAGATTTATCAATTTAAAGAAACTCTTATGTGAAGCACCAATATTAGAATATCCAAGGAGAAATCGACTATTTATTATTGATACAGATGCTAGTTTTGGAGCCAGAGGTGCAATTTTATCTCAGATTAAGGAAGGCGGCACCGAAGGAGTGATAGCGTATGGTTCAAGACATTTGACAAAGCATGCAATGGGATATTGTGTGTCTATGAAAGAGTTGTTGGCTCTTCACGAATTTATTGTACATTTTAGACAATATTTATATTGTAGAAGATTTGTAGCCAGAACTAGGGTGGCCCTTAAAACAAAAAGTTTGAAATCATCTTCTGGCACCCCGCTAATATGTTCCACTTACAGAAATAAAATTATGTGCAAAAAATCATGCAGATTAGGCAATATTTAGAGGTGGCCCTCAAGCTTTGAAGTTTGACTAAATCCGTGAAATTTAAATAAATCGTTAAGTTTTAAACCTGTTTCGTGTTTTGTATAAATATGATGTATTGTAACTGTACAATATATTAACTTACATACTACATCATCATTTCATCATCCCAATGACAAAGTAAATATTCTTTGGTACAGTAGACACTGTGTGCAAATTTGCAAAAAAGCTTACAACCCTTAAATAATAAATAATTTGACTGCTATCATTGAATTGCTTTGTCAATACTTATCTGTGTCTGCCAAGTCTTTAATTACAGCACTAGTGCGCTAGATTGGTCTCACTGGATTGTAGTGGATTCAAGTGGATTGCTTGCATTCAAGGTAAATGTAATTTTTTCTATTAATCCAATTTGTCTATTATTTGAATGGGTTTAATTACTTCTGTTTGTTTTGACACTACAGCATCTAATACTGGTCATCGTTCAGGAGCATGTTCTCTGATCGAGCACAAACTAAACAAAGATCTTCTATACCTGGCCTGTCGTCACCACATTATGGAGTTAATAGTTGGGGCTGCATTTGAGACAACATCAGTTGGCACTTCATCTGGGCCGGAAATTCAGATATTCAAGAGGTTCAGAGATTACTGGCAATTCATAGATCGTGACGGTTTTCAGGTTGCTTCTTCAGATCCGTCGGTTGAGTTGTTAGTTGCACCATATCGTTCTGACATCCTGAGTTTTGCCAGAACATATTTGCAAGCTGAACATCCAAGAGATGACTACAGAGAATTTCTAGAGCTTGCAGTCATATTTCTTGGAGATGTTCCTGATCGCGGAATTCGATTTCAGGTGCCTGGTGCAATGCATCGGGCACGATGGATGGTGAAAGTTATCTACTCAATCAAAATGTTTCTCTTTCGCAGTCAGTTTAAGATGACTGCTTCAGAAGAGCGTGGTATTTGTGATGTCGCCACTTTTTCCGTTGTCATCCACCTCAAAGCCTGGATGACTGCACCACTGGCTGTTGAAGCACCTCTGAATGAATTCACGCTTATGGGACAACTTAGGAGCTATCCGCATGTGGCTATTTTGCTGCTACCAGCAAGAAGCTCGGGCTACATATGTTGTACTTGTCCGAAGAGCTTATTGGTCTGGCTCTGTTTGACTCCAGACTATCACATGACTCCAAGAGGCTAATGATTGCTGCAATGGACGAAGAAGCTCCAGATTATCCATCAAAGCGACCCAGCATAAAGTCCGATGCATTCCTGGGAAAACGAGGTTTGGAACAGTTCTGCACAGTGAACTCCAAGAAACTGTTCCAGTTGCTTGATCTACCTGTAACATTGGTCAACAAGGATCCATCTGATTGGGAACAAGATGAGTCATACACGCGAGCACTGGGAATTGTCAAGAGCTTGACACTCGTCAATGACAGGGCTGAGCGTGGAGTTGCTCTCATTCAGGATTTTAATAAGAAATTGACCAAGAATGAAGATCAACTTCAGTTCCTTCTCCAAATTGTGAATGAACATAGGCGCCAGTTCCCTGACTGTACCAAACGAAACCTGGCGACTTGTGCTAGTGGTCAACAATCTGACACCCTAGCCAGAACGGATCACAAGGTATTGACACTTATGAATGCAACAAAAACACCAATAAGCCCACAATTGCAGACATGCATGACAAATTTATCCCAATACGAATTTGCGATACAATATAGAATAGGAGAATAACATGGAAATGCTGATTATATGTCTCGTTTAAATAATAACATATGCTCTCATTGTCAGATGGAACACAAATATGCCAAAGAGGCGAAATGTAGAACTTGGTACATAAATAGTTTACAAGGAAGTTCAAATATTATGAATATTATTAAACAGAAGCAAAACGAAGAGTTACTTCAGAAATCATATCACATCTTAATAGAAATGAGGCTCACATATCTTATGAAACAATCAGTAGCAGTATATTCAAGTATTTGAAGATATTCCAGATACGAGATGACGTATTGATGATTAATATAGACGGAAAACTTGCAGTGGTTTTACCCGACTCGTACGTAAAATCTTTATTAAATTATTTTCATATTGAACTATGCCATCTGGGTATCAAGAAAACCTTATTTTATTTAAAGGACTTTTTCTTTTTGCCATCCATGAATCAGATTATTACCAAGATTTGTGCTAGTAGAAAAATTGATCAAGGACGAACAAAAGAAATCTTATTGGCAAGAACAGGAGAACGATTTTTAGAACAGATAGTAATGGATATTGCATATATGGAGACAAAGGAAAGTAAGAAATACATGATAGTGATAATAAATCGTTTTAGTAAATTGGTCAGTTTATCAGCAACAAGTACACAGGACGAAGCAACAATTTTGAATGTCAATTTGAATAATTGGATATATCGTTTTGGTAGACCTAGAAGTATTCTTACAGATAAAGGAAGAATTTTTGAATGATCAATGTTTTGTGATTGGATGGAAAAATTTGGTATAAAACAAAAATTCAGTTCACCGTACCAACATCAATCGAATGGTTAAGCAGAGCGAATCATAAGAACAGTTCGAGACAAGTTGGCAACATAATTGTCAGAAATTAAAACAAAGAATAATTGGTGTAAGTTGTTACCAAAGATTGAATTTAGTTTGAATGCTATAATACAAAACTCTACAAAAGTTTCATCTTTCGAAATTGTATATGGCCGGAAAATTAATTTATATTCGGGAGTAGGATATATACAAAAATGCAGAGAAGAAATTGAAGATGAAACGTAAACTAATCTAGTTAAGGCAGCTACAACTATGCAAAATAGAGATTTAGACAACCGGGGTACTCGAGTTTTCATGGTGGGAGAGAAAGTATTAGTACGTTTGTAGCCACATAGACGAAAGAAAAAGGGAATTCAATATGAAGGACCTTACAAAATTTTAAAATTCTTATCGCCAAAATAAGTTGAATTACAATTTCCACACTTAATCAAATCAAGAAGAATCGAATGGCTGAAGAAGTACAAAGAAAATGAAGAGGAGAGTGATGTCCAATAGTGAATATTAAAAATTTTCTTTTAATATTCAGAATTAATTAGACACTTTTTGAATTAAATAAATTGTTATATAAATTATGACTTTTGAAGATATTGTAACTGCTAGGACGTTGTTAAAAATTAACCAAAACACTATTTTTTGACCTAGTCAAACAATTGAACCGTGTAATTATTGATATTTGACTCATGTTTGAGAAATCTGTTGTTCATGGACATGGCAATGATCAGAATATAATTAAATATATAAGTAAATTAATTAAACTACATTAATAAATAGTTATTTTTTATTGAAATATTTCACTAAAATTGTTAAAAAATTTTTATCATTCATTTTTTATATTTCATTATAATTTTCTTACCAAAATGATTCCCTCAATTTTAAAAGTGAAAGTTTAATAAATAATATTTTTTATTAGAGCATCATGTCAATAGTGACATGAATCAAATTTTGATGGTTTAATGATATTATCATGGTTCATTTGTGAACCGTGTCGATTGTCTTATTGGGCCAGTTGTCTGCCTAGTCGTAATTTCATAGGAAACGATAAAAATCTGAAAGTAGTTGAAAGATTGAAAAATAAAGAGATATGAAAATAAATTTTTATTAATTTTGTTTATAAATTGCTTCACGTTGTAATAAAATAATTTAATAATAGAGATTCCAATAATTGTAATGTATCCACAACCCATTCCCTGGTATGAAAATGTTACATGTACTTCGGAGGTAACAACAAATATCGATTATATTTTTTTATGTTTTTGGAAAAAAAATCTTGTGCAATTAGGAATTGAGAATATCACTCATAATTTCGATAAAGAGGAAAGAATTCAATATAAATCACTAGTTGTTGATAAAAATGTTTTAGCTATTTATTTGACAGAATCCCCAAAATCATTATCATGTGTATGCAGAGTCACTGTATCTTTTGGAACGCATTTCAATATATATCAGCCTTTCCTCATATCTCAAATAGGTGGGAAATTTTTTCTATATTTTATTTATATTGTTTAGAGTTTATTATTTACAAAGATAATTGTTTATAAATTATTAATTTATAAAAATCGCGCTTAACGATTTTCAACAATTTCGTTTTTTTGTCATGTTACAATTTTTGTACTATAATTTTGACTTGATATTTTTTTCTTATTTTCTTATTTCATGTTTGTTATGCAATTGTATTGGGATGATTGATTTCCCTGTCCTCTATATGTAAACCCTTATAAGCAATGTGTATGACTGTCTGCATGTCAGTTTGATTATTTTGATTGTATGAGTTCTCAGATTACATCATTGCTTATTATTTATCCCAATGATCCATGCGCTGTAAACACTCATGTAGTATATATTGTATGCCTTTCATAAATAAAGTTTTTAGACATATTGTTATTTTAATCTTCTTACAATGTTTATTGTCTATCGTGTTGGTGTACTGGGTAGAATTTGTTTATTCTCTTCGTTTGTATTACCTTCCTCCTAGGATCTACATCCTCTCCCAAACGCCCCACAATTTTGATCCTATCACTATATACCCATGAGTAAGCTCATGTTTCTACTGTATATAGCAGCTGAAAATTCACGAGCAGGTGAGCTCTATTTCTAGAACTACTCCTCATGATAGTTTCGTTTTCGGGTTCCTGGCGTCCGATAAAAGGACTTACGTCTCTTAGCTTTCTGTTGCTATCTAAATGTTACTATTCGACTTTCCTTTATTACTGGTCTCATGTACACACCGTGATTTTATCTTCGTTGGCCGATTTATCGTTCTAATGGAAGTTAAATTAATGAATTTATATTAACTTAAATTGAAAATCAAAACTTTATTTAATACATTAACAAATTTTCACGAATTTTCTACTTTACAATTCCCTAAATGGTTTGGTCTTGTAAATTTTAACGATTTTATTTATTTTATACATCAAAGGCATTTAATATAAATTCCTCAAAATTAATTACAAAACCTTAGCTATTTATCATTATTTAACTACGCTAAAGTGTAAAATTTTATGTTAAAATTTGCATGCACCAAAACCACGGCTGTTTTATCCTAACATATCCTGAAATTATCACTCTCTTTTCCCCGGTGCAAACTGACATTGGTATCAGTCGCCTCCTCTCTTCAGCCTATCTCCTATCTCATGTTATTAAATTTCAATGCGGTTAGTTCATATTTGGGAATTCAGCTTATTTATTTAAATAAAAAAAAATTTATTCTTTAATGGAAAGTTTAATAACGAAATAAAATGAAAACAGAAAATTTATAATTATATTAACAATTATAAGCGAGAAAATCGCAATATTTATTATACACATGTACGAGTCTTGGAAAGAAGGACACTGATAATATGATTTGTTTCCATTAGGGTGATGTCGATCAAAGATCAGTTGAAGAATCGCAGAAATATCTTTAACCTACTTAATCCAGTAGCCCCCTCAAATTAATGATGATTTCACGATAGTCTGCGTTTATGTTGACCGGTAACTTATTGCATCGAGGAATTCTGAATTTTGTAGTTCCAACTTGAGTGACTGTGTGATGTATTTCGTCTCCGAAATAGTCGGTCCAGTATTCAAAGGGACTGGGCGTGGCTTGTGTGGTGATGTAATACTATATTTTATAAATAATTTATATTTATTATTCATTGTTTTGTTTTAATGTGACGAAAATCACTTAATAATAAATAAAAACTATTAATGTTAACAACACATTGATTTGTTCTAGTGGAGTTGTTGCAAGCAATAATTCTGTGAAGTCTATGCAAACAGATAGTTTTCATTTAAATTCTCAGGCAAATATAAATGGCAATGAAAATGGTAAATATATCCATCGTCGTAATAATGTTCAACCTTATTTACAATCATTATTAAAGAAACCTATCAATAATATTTCTACTATGAAATCCTTACTTTTATCAACTTCTGCAATGATAGTTATCAACAAGGTGCAAAAACGAACATTGACACAATGCATTCCAACTATTCTACGAGCTCCATAACGTCATAGTTCAATAATTGCCAGCAACAAATGGCAATGCTGATTGCTACAATTCAACCGCAACATTTCGGTTACTTTGGTTTACCAAATACCAGATATCCTTACAGTTATTCAGCTCAACAATTAACGCTTTCAAATGGTGATCTCAGAATGCTGTTCAATTGATGCCTGTTATGAGTCAGAATAATAATCAAATTAATAATTCCCGAATGCAATCCGTTACATTATTTATGACTCTGATTATCGGAGCACCTATTGGAATGCTATTTCAACCAGTAATGCACCAGTCATCAACTACAATGCAAACGATAAATTTGCCGATTAGTACGTATTCTATTGATTTTAATCAAGCTCTTGCCTTATAATCTCAACCGATGTATACATATGGCATACGAAACACTACAGTTTATACAAATGATTTCGACAATGTCCTCAAGCAAGATATAGAAACGAATAAACCCGCTGTCATTCCAACACCGATTGTTGAAACATCTGAATTAAAGGTTAATAGAGATCCAGACAAATTACTACATAAACAAACCATATCAATGAAAGATCAAGATTTTGAAAAGACTACTGGGAATTTAATCATTCTCGTCAAATATTTCGAAGATAAAAACGCTTTTAAAAAGTGCGATTAACGCTCAAAGAGAAAAATTTACGGTGGACAGAACTTAATAAAAGACAATGGGAACATTGTCATGCCATATATCAACAAATTCATGATTCTTACAAAATGATCATGTAAAACTAATACAACCTTTCTTGAATTCACTATGAATTGAGATATTTCGAAGTGCTTCAATATTTTCTACAACTTCTATCTCCATAAATATAAACTACATAAATTTAAATTGACTAATCAAATCTCATGTGCTGAACTGAAATTATGTTATAATTCATAACCTTATTTCCTCACAATCGACACGTTTCAAGTTACAATGTCGCTGAACTATGACGAAATCATCCTAGAATCCTGGACAAGAACAAAACATTGCCACCAGACCGGCAAAGAGAAGTTAATTCAGAACAAAAAAATAGCACCAATTAGTAATATATTTCCTTTTCAGTCCCCAACTGGGATGGAAAACTGTGCCAAAATCAGACACGCAACAAACATAAGCATCACACTCAGGCCAACAACAATGAATCATAGTAACCTCTCATACAGACACATTAAAATCACTCCACGATAAGATCCACATAAAATTCCCACAATTAAAACAACAGTTGTACTATTTAATGAGCTGACACATAATCCACGACAACGAATAAATTAAAAACACCTCCTTCATAAACATATTCATCATAGCCCGCGGCGTTGCCTCAACAAAGAAAACCGATGAAACTCCTACTAAAACAACCAAAAACGAAACAGACCCAGAATGGGCCACACCTTTTTCATTCTTCGCAGACCCAGACTCTAGCACCTACAGTCTGGTTAGCAGTGGTCGCAGCTACTTTTCAGACAACAAACAAATGGTCGTCACGAAAAAAATGCACACACATAATACGCGGATTACCGCAACACTTACTGACCTAAATAAGAGACATGTTGATCGTACTGCCAAGCCAAACCACCCAAAACCATTCGAAACCCTAAAGGAAATATTGATTTCACTTGGAAAGGAGCCTCAAATGGACACTTTCGAAAAATACTTTAAAAATAGAATTTGGAGTCTAGAAGACTTTCCGAATTTCTCGAGAAAATAGTAGACGACCTAAAAACACTTAAAATTAACTTCGATCAAACAGATCGACGTTCAAACATTTTTTCAAACACGGACGACATAAACAAATTGGCAAAAATAGCTGGTAAAATATTTGAAGTACTACCACCGACGCCAAACTGCACTATATCAACATTAACCACCCCAACGCCAATATCCTCAATAAACGACGACCTAATTGCAGCAATAAAACAATTGAACACGAACCTCACACAACTCAACTACACAAAAAACAACAAAAAATATAAGGTCGACATCACACTTCGATGCACGTAAACCAAAGAACGATAATTTATGCTTCTACCACTCTAAATACCATATGGAAGCTTTCAAATGTCAAATAGGATGACAGTGAAGAAATAGACTTTCGACATGCAAAGTTCTCCCAATATGCAACTACCACACGAGAGATCACAGTTACACCGTCACTTGTCTTGAAGGGTGTAAATATTTTCAGAACCCTAATACAACACAACTACAAAAAAACAAGTAAACCCATCTTTGTATAGGACAACAGAGGATGGAAGATTACCACACCCAACAACATTATTACCTTCATTATCACCTTTACCTTCACTTACTCAATCTCCACTTCCACCACCACCAATATTCCTAGTAAATGTCAAATCAAACTCATTCAGGTTTTTTACACAGTTTGGAACTTCCACAATAAAATTTCTCGTAGACACTGGTTTAAGCTTCTCTACTCTTCTACTAACCTTTCCAAGAAAAAGAAATAACTTCACCACACTCAAGACTGCCAAAGGAGAGACCCTAAGTACTCTTAAAACCCGTGACATTGATTTTGAAATTGAGAGACTTCAAAACATGTTCTCTTGGAAATTCCATTTAGCTCCAATTTCCTTTCCAATTTTGGTATTAGGTTTCCTTTTAGCACATGAACTACTTTTATGGTTCAAAACACAAAACATCATACACGACGAAAGAATTCCACTTAAAGGAAACATTTTCTCCATCGATACCGATGAAACACACCTTAACTTCATTGAAGGCCTGCTTAGACAGTCAAAAACGATGACAACATAATGTAAAAACCACAATCAAAACAGAATGTTTTACACACACCAAATCAACAACACAGAGAGTCCACCAATGTGTGAACGAGTGCACCCTTTAGCACCAGAAAAACTTAAGAAGGTGAAAGAATAATTTACAGAACTAGAAGAAACAGGTATTTTCCGCAGGTCATCTTCACCTTGGGCTTCCTTAATCCATGTCTTCACCAAAATAGACGGCACCTACAAACTTCGCTTAAATTCTGTAACAATTAACGACACATATCCGATTCCTTTACTTTCCGACATTCTCAAACGTCTCTCATCAGCGAAAATATTCACGACACTTGACTTAAGAAAGGCTTACCGCCAAATACCAATGAACTCGACAGATATTTCAAAAACTGCAGTTATCACTCCTTTTGGTCTATTTGAATACGTCAAAATGCCTTTTGGTTTATGCAATTCGGCTCAAACATTCCAACGCTATTTTGATTAATTAATCTCACCACCACCATTTGCACTAGCTTACATTGATGACGTCATTATAGGTTCCGAAAACGTCACAGAATATGAATACCACTTTAAACAATTTTTTTTGGTTCTTAATGAAAGGAAACTGCAAATCAATCACTACAAATGTAAATTCTTTAAATATGAAGTAAGATTCCTTGGTCACATTTTCTCAAACCACTTCATAAGCCCATTACCTGAACGTCTGGACATAATCATTTATTTTCCAAAACCAAAAACAGTAACACAACTTCGAAGCTTTCTTGTAAGAATAAACTGCTGTCAAAATTTTAAATGGGAATATTTACGTTTTCTAAACTCACATTTTTGGGCACTATATATTTTTTGCGTTACTTATAATTTTAACTCTTCCAGTGGCAGTAGCACTTGCTGAAAGATTATTTTCAAAATTAAAATATATTTGTGATAAAATAGATTCAAAAGAAATAATTGAAGAGTTTTGCACGCTTTCAAGTAAGGAAAGCACCATTTTATAAATGTTAAATCAAAAGTAATAGTTAACTATTTTTATAATTGAGTTAAATTTGAAATTATTTTTTTTAAATATACGAGTATGAAATAAAACGTTTTGATATTATATGCTTATCATGAGTATAAATCAGCTTTCATTTAAATTATAAAAAAGAGCTGTGGAGCCAGCGCTGCTCAAGTTGTCCGAGATTGTACTAAATAGTGTTTCCTCTATTCATTTTCTTTATCGAGACTTAATAATTAATGATAGTAAATGATAAAATTCATTATAATATATTGTACATCTGAATAGAATAGATAAAAATTTCTAATTAAATTAAAGCAAATTAAAATAAAAAACATTAATAAAAAATTAAAAATAATAATAAACTATTGGGGTTATAAGAAAACATGAATAAAAATAATAAAATTTTAAAATTATCAAAATCAATTAAAATTAATTAAAATTTGGAAAAAAGTAAAAATCAATATTTTTCGGGTGGAAAAAGTGGTAACCGGTGGCAAATTTGATTGTGAAGACGAATAACATACTATTAGATTGAAATAAGGTATATTGAAGGGTCGGGTGCCCAAAAACAAATTAATTAATTATTTAAATTATTTGCCGACGAACCAATTAATCAAGGGCCGAGCTTAACGTCAGCTTAATGTGTTTCCCAGTATTAGTGAAACGGGCAATAAATGGCCCGAAATGGAAAATTGTAATCCAGATTAATGGGAATCCAAAAACTATAAAAGCAACTGACAACAAAATAAGTTGCCAGCTGGTCGAAGAGAGAATCTGACGAGTTGAAGGTGTTGATGATACCTAAATAATAGAATAAAATAATTAATGAACATGTAAAATGATTGGGGGAAACAATGAGAAGTGAGTAAGATGTTCTGGAGCTTAATAAAAAGAGAATGAAAAAGAAATCTTGAACAAAGAGAAAGGAATAAGAGAAAATCAATAAAAACAGACAATTAAATCAAAGAAGTTCATTTATAATTAACAAGTGCAAATTTTGGAAAAACAAAAACAAAAGCAAAATTCGCAAATTATCTCGAAAGCCCTTTCAAGATAAGGTAAGAAATATTGTTTGAAAATCCGGGAAAGGGCATCTCCAAAAAATTAGTTATCTGGACAGATGTCAGTGATAATGGAGGCCCAAAAGGAATTAGCGTTAAAAGATATCAGAAATACAATTCGACATCAGTAATTGTTATTGAATTATGGAGTATAAAAAAAAGCGCAATTGAAATTGGGACACACAAAAAATAAGACAAAAAAGAAATTAAACAGAAATTCGAAACAGAAATTAAGCAAGGTCAAAGCAAAGCAAAGCAACTAAATCAGAGTTACCGATCTCAAAAACCCACTGCAGTTGTCAAGTGATTGTAAATCCAATTGATCCGAAAAGTGCTATTCTTCCCGAAGGGTCGTAATAATCACCAAATTGTGATTGATTGATAAATCGTTGTGTCATTTTAAAGTGGAGATAAAGTGTATTAATCAATAAAGTTTATATCGTTTGGAGTTCGTTACTATTGTTTAAAAGCACGCTTGGAGTCAGATCGACAATAATTTCTATTCGAATTCACCGACAACCCCAACAAAGGAAAGAGTGAATAGCAGTAAATCGATAAAGTTAATCAGGTTACAGTGACTTACATCGTGATACCCTTAGGATGTGTACGAGAGATAACTATTGCGTATCGTGGTGAATATTTGTCGGGATTTTGTCTTATTGATTATTGAACACGAGGAGTCGGATTGAGAGACCTATTCATCGACAAATATTCATTTGATATCCCAACAAAACCAATAAAATAAATCTGGAAACTATGTAATAAAACTAATTAAATAAATAAGTCACTAAAACTTAAAAATTAAACAAATTGAAATAATAATATAGTAAAATTAATTTAATTAATTAAAAGTATACAGTTAGAATAATAAAATTAATTATTAACATGATAAAATAAATAAAATAAAATAAAATTTAAATTACTGTAATAATTCATATTATTAAAATGTAAATTAAATTAAATAAAAATGTAATATTTAATTAATTAATTAAGCGTAATTAGTAAAATAATTAAATAAATAAAAAAAACTTTAAAAAGTCATTGCTGATTTCAAAGTCTGCTAGAATTTTAAATGGCTAATTTTATTAATTGATTGCAATTTGCTATAGTTTACTGTTTAACTTTTAAATATTGATATTCAGATTTTGTAAATCCAACTATTGAACACAACTATAACAACATAACAAAAGTTTATAATTTGAAATGTAATTTTCCGCACCCGAGGGGCAATTTACATTTCTATATTGAGTGCAATGGACAAATTGGATTTGTAAATGAATGGCTTATAGGAGAAAACGTACTCAAATTGAATTACGGTGATCTTGGCAAGTCAATTATGTGTTTTTGTGATATGCGATTTCCATATTTTACTGTTCTTACCAAAAGTCTGAAAATATTGTTCCATTTACCACCAAACGGTTTATTGTTTTATTACGAATTTTATCTATAATTTTATAATTATATAAATTTATATTCAGAAGTTTTCATTATACCTAGTAGAACGAATATTAACGATACACTTGTTTGTGACTACAAATTCGGAGAGTATAAATCTCATGATTGGTACTGTCAGATTAATAACCGTTTTCTTTTACTTAGAAACCGTTCAAGTGGAAATTTTTTGACAAATTTTGGGAAATATCTGTTTCAAAATTTATTTGTTGATTCAAACAATAATTTAAAACTAAGTTATGAACTTCTTATCATCAATATTACATGTTATTGTGAGGTTACTTTTCACTCGGTGCATTTTCTAAAACTTAAGAAATATTTTTTATTACCGAAAACAGGTTAATTTTATTATTATTATTATTATTATTATTATTATTATTATTATTATTATTATTTTTTTTTTTTTTTTCATATCTGATTTCTTTATAATTAACATCATATTTTCTACAAAATTTGACTATGAATCAAATTTATTTAAGGTATTTACGAATTTTCGGCACAGCCTTTTTTAAGTGATTTCGATCATTACTTATTTATTTTAAAAAAATAGAAGAAAAATTTATGTATTTTGTATTTTAGATTGATTTCGTAGAATTTGGTCTATAAAAGAAAATTTTGTAAATACGAATGAAATTTATAAATAGGTATGAATATTACTAAAAATATGAAAAGAGAAGTCTCTTTATTAAAACAGATTAAACACTTTTCAAGATTTTTCAAGTCAATAATAAATATTTTCGACTTTTCATCCTTGCCAAAGTTGTAAATGAAACAAAATTCATCCAAATAATGGCTCATATAGACAAAGTCCCTTATATTGACAAAAGTCCTTTATATGGACAAAAGTCCCTTATATGGACAATAGTCCCTTATATGACATTCTTACCAAAAATGTTATAGCAAATGTTTTAACTGCAGCTATATCTTAATTCGAATTTGTCTTTTAAGTCTCAAAACATATTACTTATTCCTCTGATAAAATATAATAAATGAAGTACTTAATCAGGAGTCTCCTGATTCTTGAAAATTATCTGTTTAAAGAGATCTTCTGAATTCTTTATATCTTTTGGTTTATAATAGTAACAGGAAATTACCGTAGGTAATTGTCATTGTTTGTTTAAATGATATCTTCTTTGAACAGCAATCAAATGTAATATTTATTCCTTGATTTCTTTTGGTTTTCTCATAAAAGGAAATTCGAGATGAGAATCTTCCATATATTTTTCATTTAATAATAATTCCATTTTTTTTCTTTCATAAAATCTTTAAATAATCTTTTAATCAAAAAATCTCCGACAACAATAAACTTATAAAGCACGAAAACTTATATTTTTATTTTAATTTACAACTAATTCTGCTCAATTCATTTTTGAGCATTTTAAACAACAAAAAATAAAAAGTTTAACTTTAATAATACATTTTTACAATATTTATTTTATATTCAAAATTAACCATTCTACCTTCTTGAAACTTTAGTGTTAACCCTTCAATTAGCAAAAGTTCATGGTTATTATTATTATCGTTCATGCTCATAATCTTCTACTTTTGCTAATTCGGTAAAAAGTGTTGATAAATTGGTTGAAGTGTTGTTAAAAAATGGATATTCTAAATCATTTTTATTGTTGATGATAAAAGAGACTGTTGATAAATTGATTAAAAATCCTAAGGATCCATGTTTTGGAAAGTCTGAGTGTAATTTGTCAAATGGGTGTGAATTGAGTGTTGATCTAAATAATAGTAAAAATGGATATAAAAAAATTAAGTCTAAATATGTGTTAGTATTTCCGTACTCTGAAGGTTTTACAAATTATAAAAGGAAGTTAAGTAAACAGATGGGAAATTTAGAGTATAAGATCGTCTCTAATTCGTGTAAGGTACGCAATATGTTTATTAATAAATCAAAAACTCCGGTTGGATTGTGTTCTGATCTCGTTTATCAATTTACTTGTAATGTGTGTAATGCCACATACATTAGAGAGACTTCCCGTCATCTCTGTACTCGAGTTCTAGAGCATTGTCGATTGAAGGGTTTGACCAATATTAGTGAACACAATAGAGGCTGTAAAAGTGAAATAGGAATGTATGATTTTAGAATTTTGTTGAAAAGTTTTAATAATTATTGGGAACGCGTGATATGTGAAGCATTGCTGATAAGGTCATTGGATCCAAAGATTAATGTGCAAAATGCTGTGACTACGAATGTTTTGAATGTTTTTAAATAGTTTACATATGTTAAATCATGTTTGATTTTTTAATATTATTAAAATAATTGAAAATTTTAAATTACATTAATTTTTTAAAAATTATCATATAAGTGAAAAATTTTAAATTTTAAATTAATTAAAAGTGAATTGAATATATTTTATAAATATTTATTTATTACAAAATTAAATTAATAAAAAAATAATTTGTTTAAATTAATGGTTAATTCATAATATTTTTAGTTGGTTTTGAGTACCTGAAGATGATAGTTATGCTATCGAAATATATCGTACGAAAAGTTTTTTATTGGCGTTATCTTTTACTGACTTTGCTTTTATCTTTTGAAAATTTCCCCGATTACACTTACTGGTATCACTGATTCTTTCCTAGATAAATCTAACTCATCAGCAACACGTTGGCTAATATAGCTTATTGAACTTGTGTCATCTAGTAGCGCAATCACTTTTCTAGTTTTACCATTCCTGTTCAGATAGATCGTGATCGTTCTCAAGCTTATATATGTTCTATTATTTTCTTTGATGTTATCAATTTTCGTCGTTTTCATCGTTCTTTTAACTTTGAGGTTTTCTGGTTTTTTAATCTCTTCATGGAGTAATTAACTGTGTCTAATGGTACAACTGAAAATCTTACAGGAAGAGTTCTTTCTGCAGTTTATAACAGTATGATCTACTTTTAGACAGTTTCTGCACAATTTATTTTGGTGTGTAAATAGTTCCTCTCCGCAATCTTTAACTTTTTGAACTCTGCACATTGATCTAGATAATGTGTTTCTCTACTTTTTATACACTTTGTCTGGTTTAGTCTGGTTCCATCACTTTTCTTGTTTTCTTGATGTTTTGGTAGTTCGATTTCTGTAGTTCCAAAATGTGTTCTTTCTCTCTTCCATGCATTTTCCTTCTTACTTTGATTGTTGTATTGAGTAATTCTTACCTTATGAATACTTCTGTTTCGATCAAAACAATAAATTATGTCATTGGTTGATCGTGTCAATTTTGATTCATCTTGTAACCAGTCTTTGAGCTCTTGAATTGGCTCTTCCGTCACATTTTTATGTTGTTTTCTTTTCCATCTTATCAGTAAATAAGCTGGTATCTTTTTTAAACATTGTTGAAATAAACTTCCGCTTTCTAAGTCTATTGTACTATCAATATTTATAAGTTGAACTATTACTGCATCTAACAATCTAATAAATGATTCAAGATCTTTTGGTTCGATTTTCCGGACTGGCTTAGAATTATGCATTTCATCTAACATGAAGATAACATCTGTCACTGCCACTATATCGTTTTTCTAATTTTTCTTTTCCCGTTTGATATGCAATTGAAAATATCCAAGATTCTCAATCATCTTTAATGGTTCACCCCTCAAATAATTTCGGAGATGTAACCTATTTTCATCATCTCTTTTGTCAGTATCATCGATAACTGTTTTGAAAGCTGCAAACCAATTTCTATAATCTTTTACTTTCCCTTTAAATATTGGAATGGTGAGTTTTTCTAAATTTCCTAAAGATTTCTTCGGAATTTTCTTTTCCTCTTCTCCACTAATTGATATATGCTCGGACCTCAAGGAGTTTTCAGCTTGTTTCTAACAACTTTTCGATTACTCTCGAGTTTAACTCTATTTCTTTAATGTCCTCGTTAATTACCTTTGCAATATCTGTATGATTTAATTTCACATTGACTCTCAGTAATCTTTCCAATTTCCCAATAACTACATTTTTTCCTCTTCATATATATCTACCCATTGAGGTACAACTCAGAATTTATCGTTGATAATATTTTGTTTCTTTTCCTTGTCAATGTTGACTTAAGGGTTCGCTTATTCTTCATTCCTTCTCCTAGTTCCTTTTCTTCATTTCCCCCCGTAACCTTAACACTAGGTGTAAGGTTGAATCTTTTACAATCCAATAATCTGAAATTGCTTTTCTATCTTCCAATTCTTTCCCAGTAAAACCAATCTTTGGTGAACTGGAGGAATTCCTTCTTTAACTTCGATTTTACATTTTACATTTTTAATAGAATCATTAGTTTTAATATCAAGATTTATAGTTTTTCATCTTAACGTTAATTAGCAGTTTGATTCCATAAATTTAATACGTCCATTAAAAACTAAATTATAATAAATTCCAAACTTAATTCAAAAAAAATTACAAACAAAACAATATTAAAACAACGATATAAGTTGTTTTTAATCATAAATGTTTTTTATTATTTATTTGAGAATATTTCAGAGGGCATGAATTAATAATTGAATAGGGAATATTAACACACAAACTTTCAATAAATATTTAATATATTTAAAAACAAACATTCATAAATATTAATTTTTACAATCAAGCAATTTAATCATTCCATACTTTAACTTTTAAACTTATTTATATTTATCATTATAAGTTTATTAACATTCATTATATGTTTTTAACATGATAATTAATTATTCTATTTAATTATCCTCATATCCCCCCTTTTTAAAAGGCTTTAGCCACTCTATATTTCGTATAAATCTCCTTCCATTTTCTTGTTCGACTTCATAGCTCCTCTTGTGTATTTGTTTTATTACTTTCGCAGGCCCAGCATATCTGTCATTTTCTTTATCGTTATCATTTCTCTTCATTAACACCATGTCTCATATTTTCAATGTTCTTTGTGTTATTCCATCAAAACCTTTATTTTCAATTGACATATACGTAGACCATTCTTTGTAAATTCTTTTTCCAAACACTCTTTCGCATGGCGTTTGTCTAATAGTCTTCTGAAATGTGGAATTCAGCATAAATTCGATTTCTGGTAATAGCTCTACCCAATTCTTGTGATCTCGATCTTTTAGGTGATTTGAATAGCGTCCCTAATAGTTCTGAATTGTCTTTCGATTAGGTCATTTGCCGAATGATGATACGGGTTTGAGAATATTATTTTGATGTTGTGCTTTTTCATTAAATTATGCATAGATTTACTCTCAAATGCTTTACCCTTGTCACAATGTAAAATTCTAGGTGCTCCATATTTTAAAATCCAATTATTTCTTAGAGTTGTAATAACGGTTTTCTCATCCTAGGATTTTACGGCTTGAAGTGCAAAATATTTGCTATAACTATCAATGATACCAATTATATATTTCATTCCATACTGGTTTGCTTTAATTGGCCACAAAAATCTACAAATATGGATTCGAATAAATCTGATTCGGGCATTTCCATCGCCTTTTCTTTAGTTCGTGTCGTTGTAACTTTTCTCCTTTGACAATTTTCACACGTTTGTACTACTTCTTGAATCATTCGTTTTATGTTTCTGATTGCAAAATTATTCGACACGTATTTCTCAATTCTCATTGATCCAGCATGACACAGTTTTTTATGATATGTATGAATGAATTCAATTCTTTTTCCATCCGGAATCCATAATCTATTGTTTTCTGTCATTGCTATTTCCTCATTTATTCTGGATTTACTGTCTTTCTTTTGTTTAACGTTGTTTATTATTTTTTTAATTTCTTCTGAATACATTTGCCATTTTTGTTCTGGATATTTTGTCATTATTGCCAAAAGTTTTGTTTGTAGCTTTCCTATTTTTGTATTAGCGTGGATGGTTTGGCATTGAACGCACGTCATGCATTCACTTCTCGACAATGCATCTGCATTACAATGTTTTGTTCCTTTGCTAAATTGAAATTCTATTTCCAAACTGCTCAAATAGTTGATTCATGTCTGGAATTGTGGGGTGATAGCTTTCTTTGTCTTCATCATTTATGCTATCGCTTTATGATCCGTACGTAGTATAAGTCTTCTCCCATAAATATAATGTTTAAAATGGTTTGTAAAATAATAGATTGCTAACAGTTCTTTTCTTTTTATGCAATATTCTAATAAAGTATTGGCATGGGATGTGATCCATATGCAATAACACTTTCTTTTCCAGAGTTATCTATCTATGATAAAACTGCAACAATACGATTGAAACTAGCATCTGTGTCCAATATGATTGTTTTTGAAAAAATCGGGAAACTTTAATATTGACGCATTAACCAATTTCTCTTTAAGTTTTGTAAATGAATTTTCACATTTATCTGTCCAAATTAATTTTTTTTCTTTGCTTCCACACAATTGTTCTAGTTGTTTTGAATCTTCTATATAATCTTTTATAAACTTGCTATAGTAATTGGTTAGTCCTAGGAAACTCCTCAATTTCTTAACACACTTGGGTCTTTCGAATTCCTTTACTACTTTAATTTTTTCTTCATCCGTATTGACTGTATTTTTGCTTATTATATGTCCTGAAAATTTCACTTCATCTTTCAAAAATTGTCATTTAGATGGACTGATCTTTAATCCTGCTTGTTCTATTTTCTTAAAAACGCTTTCAACATTTTCATAGTGCTCCTTTAATTCTTTTGAAAATATCAGAATATCATCTAAATACACTACTGCTATTTGCCAATTAAGTTCACCTAATACCATGTTCATTAATTTTTGAAAGGTTACCGGAGCTGCTGATATCCAAAATGGCATCCTATTTAAGCAATGCTGTTTATTTTTAGTAGAGAATGCTGTCTTGAGTCTTGATTCCTCGTCGAGCTCTATCTGATAATATGCGTTCCCCAAATCAATAGTGCTGAAATATTTCTCCCCACCCAGTGTATCCAATAACTCATTTGTATTCGAGATTGGAAATATTGGTCGCTCCTTGGCGTTATTTAGAGATCTAAAATCTAAACATATTCTTATATCGTTTTTATCTTTTTTCTTCACACATAATAAAGGTGTGTTCCACGGTGACTTACATTCTTTTATAATTCCGTATTTTTCCATCTCCTTTATGTTTTTCTCAATCGTTTCAATTAAATGAGCTGGCTGTCTCCTTGGATTAATTGCAATAGGTCTCCCTGCTGTTAAAATTTCGTGTGTTATTAAATTTGTTTTACCCACATCCATTTATGCTTCATGAAAATGGAATCATATTTTCTGCATAGTTCTCTAACATTGCTGTCTTTACACTGGTTAGATTCACTCTGTTCTTTTTAGTGCATTATTCCTGTGATGTTTTTATCTTTCTTTGATAAACTGCTCTTCATGTTTAACATTATATCGAATTTTCTTAAGAAATCTATTCCTCCGATCAATTTCGTTGAAATGTCTTTGGACAAAATAAATTCAATCATTGTCGTCTGTCTTTTCCCTACTATTTGAACTGAAACATTTACTTTTCCTACTATCGACACTGGTGACTCGTTTGCACATCTCAATTTCACCAAACATTTTTCTATGTTAAACTTCCCTATATTGTCTAATACACCTTCATCTATCACGCTCATTTTTGCCCCTGTGTCTAACAAACACAATTCGCTATTATTTATCAATATTGTGACACTTGGTTTAGCATTTAGTTTAATATATTTAATTAAATTATCATTATTTACATTATTAATATTGTTGGCGAATAGGGTTAGTTTTTATTTATTTTTTCTAGGGTTTTTGTGTATCTACCCCCTAAACGCCAGCAAGATTATTATTCTATCCCTCCTATGTACCCATGGTGATTGCCATGTTGGTACTGTACATAGAGGTTGAAAATTCATGAGCAGGTGAGCTCCATTTCTAGAACTACTCCTCACGATATTTTCATTTTCGGGTTCTTGACTGCCGATGGAAGGTCTTACGTCTTTCTCTTTCTATATCCTGGTCCTTACTCGTCTATTCCTACAATTTCCATATTTATTCATCATCTTTACCCATTATTCATAAAAATATCCTTCAAAAATTTGGGCAGCGTTCCTCCCTTATTTTTCGGTAAATTTCTATTTCATTTGTTTAATCCCGGTATCGATTACATTTACCCTCTAACTTTACTTATATTAAGATTTGAATAACAATTCCTTAATTCCCGCTACGTTTCCCATGATTTTAAGTAATTACAACCCTCTGCGGTCACTTTAAGAAAACACTTCTCTTTTCTGTCAGAATAGATCATTCCACTTTTGGAAAAATACTTTCAAATTTACATCCCTAGCCTATCCTATCCTTTCCTATTTAATTTTCTGATTTATTTTCTGACAAAGTTTTAAATTTTCCTTACAAAACTTTATTCCCCTTAACTAAAGTCGCACTTCCCGAATTTTATTTCCTACTCGCTCCGGCCACATTTTCAGCAGCCGCCTCGAGTATACAACGGCGCCCTGCGTAGCGGTCCTGTGCACAAAGCCAGAACCGACTGCGAACTGCCGAGGGGTTCACGAGGCATGACCCACGAGCTCAACTAAGGGTTTTCACCCACTAGCCGGCACACGGTCGGTCCCATGAACCATCTATTTAAATACTTATTATAAATAATATTTGGGGGATTTGTCGGTGACACCAAAATATTCCACGACCATCCAGAATAAAATCAAAGTAACAAGACTTCGAAATATATATTTACACAAAAATAACAGTACTTACAATCCACAATCATGCAACCAGATTTGAAAAAATTGGCATAAATTGGCATACAAATTTGGTCTAAGAATGATTCACTGCTAGTCTAAAAATGTCTAAAAATTTTTCTAGTAGTCACCTGACTGAAAAAATGTCTAAGACAGTCTAAAAATTGTGAAAATGACTGCCGTATATATAGTATTTTTGTGCTTGTGTGCGACCAATGGGCGATTTTTCGCCATTTTTAGGGCTTTTTAATTATTTTATTTATTTCAAAATATTTTTGTAATTTTTTATATATTTTTCTTTATTTTTTGATATATTAATATTTTATTGTTGGATTTTATTTTTATTATTATTTTCTTAAAATATTATTTTTAAACCCCAATATTTTGTTTTCTGGTCGCCTCTTCTGCCTGTGTTTTTTCTAAACCTTATTTTGCAAGGTTTTGGCAGTTTATTTTATTTTTCGTATGTTTCTTTCTGCATCTGTAGGCATTTTTCCGAATTTTAATTAATTATTTGTTTTATTTAATTTTTGTTATATTTTTAATTTGTTTTAATTAATATGTTTTTATTTTATTTTTGATATCTTCTTGTGGTGAGTGCTTATGTTACAGCAGCCATATTGACAATTTCCAAACGACATTAATTATTTTGTTTTAACTTATACAATTTTCACCTTTTTGTTTAAATTGGTTTTGTAATTTTTGTTTTAATTTTGGCTCTAAGCCCAACAATATTACAAACATGCTCTAGAATTTCTCCAATATCATCAAATCTCGATTCATCCTTACACCATTCACTATAAAATTCCGTATCAGGCAGGAATTTATAATTATGATTATTAGTTATATATTCATATTTTTCATCATTTAATACATGCAAACAATCATTATACAAACAAGCATCATACGATTCCTTATTAAATATATTACTCGTACTTACTGCAGTGCTCCAATCACCTCCTCTCACGGTGGAAAATATCCATTTGGGTATTGGTTTCCATGTTCCTCTTCGTTGTCGTCCATTGCTGTAACTGGTCTCTGATATTGTCGGTCTCGGTTATTTCGATCATTACCTTGGAACTTTGCGCTTGCATTGGGGCCCATAGCAATACTCTTTATATTTTTCTAGTTCTTTTGTATGGTTAACCACCTTTATAACTCTTTCTTTATTAAATAAATCTCGTTGTTGAACTTTATCTTGGTAGGTTTTAAAGGCCTAAGTGTCAAGGGTATAATTAAATTTAAATTTATACATTCAAATAAAGAATAATATTTACTAATTCAAAAACATTTATAATGATAAAAAATATTTACATATTGCGATTCTTGAATAATCACCAAATGATTTCTTCTTTGAACTGCAATCAAATATAATATATATTCCTTGATATATTCGGGTTTTCTCATAAAAGGAATTCGAGATGAAAATCTTCCATGTACTTTTCATTTAATATTAATTCCATATTTCTTCTTTCAGAAATCTTTAAATAATCTTTTAATCATAAAATCTCCGACAACGAAAAATTATAAAGCAGGAAAACTTGTATTTTTATTTTAATTTACAACTGCTCAATTCATTTTTGAGCATTTTAAACAACAAAAAGTAAAATGTTTAACTTTAATAATACATTTTTACAGTATTTATTTTATATTCAAAGTTAACCACTCATAAATCATAAAGATTAATAAAAGAATTGAACAAGACTCATTATTTTGTTTATATAAATTACCCCCCCCCTCCCCCTTAGACATTAACAAACCAATTCTCGCTCACCATGACTTTCTGCTTAATTTCTTTGATCAAAAATTATTTTTCTATGCTCAAAATATCTTATTATTAGCTTTTTATATATTTATTTATTATTTCTGTATTTTTAGTGATATTAATTATAAAAAAAATTTTACAGCTTATATTCCTCTAATTGTCAAACCAAGAGATTTTCAGTTCGATACACCCGTGACGTGCTACACTCCATTTCCGCAATTTTATACATTTTATTTTCGGTTTTATTATTCATTATCTCAAACTAAAACAGAAATTTTTTATTTGACTGAAAATTACATGCCAAGTATTAACTATCCACAAGTATTATATTTTATAAAATCACTCACAATAAAGCACAATACAATTATTGGGGAAAAAATCTGGATCAGAGATGTTGTCTCGGCTGAATGTTTGGTGAATTTTACTGAGTATATATTTATTATGGATCAATATCCCATTTCTTTTAACTTTTCATGTATGATACTCTTTAATAATAATAATTTGATTTAGCATTAAAATAATATTTATTTCTAGCACAAAAATTGCACGAAGAAATGAGAATTAATTGTTCAGCCACTTGTACACTTAATTTAAAAATAATCAGTTCATTAAAACAAGCTACAATTGTTTATTTTCCTAATATCGTTCCTTATGTTACTTTAAAAATTTATTCAGTTAATTTTAACATCAGTTTAGAGTTTCTACAATTCGAGTTTAATACTTTCAATTTATTATCAAAATCTAAAGAAATTCCTAAGCCAGGCTGTAAAGCTTTATACTGGGCATTAGAATGGAAGAATACCAGTCAGATTATATCAACTGGAAAATGGGCTATTATGACTCATAGTAAATTTATTTTTTGTTTATAATCTTTCATAAAAATTATATTTTTTAACTATCGATATTTATCAACATTAAGGTGAGCGCCGTATTATTCATTTGACTCCATTAGAAGGGTGGCATCTAGGGTTTCTAATCCGGATATCGAACTATCCGGATTATTCGACCAATTTTGACTATTTAATTATCCGAATATTAAAAAACCCTTTATTTTGTAAAAAAAATCAAATTTCGTCCCAAAGGTCAAATAACTATTCAAATTGCATTGAGAGTTTATTAGTGTAGTGAAGTTAGTCACTTCAAGTTACTATAAATTAAAAATTTACTTACAACTTTAATGCTTTGAAAACTGCAATCTTCGAATATTTTATAAAACACTACGTGAATCTGCAGTGTAAAAGTATTTTACTAACATTTTTTAATGCTATATTAATTTAAAAAACTTTGTTTTAAAAACTTGTATCCCTATCAACAAAATCTGAAGTGAGCTGTTTTCTAAAGTTTATGAGAGCAGAGAATTCTTTTTAATAATTTATATATTTTGCATCTGCTTCAAAAAATAAAATAAATTATAACTATATTAGTAAATTTATTTTTAAAAAACCCATATTTTTAGCACTGTAGCCATGTCAAAACACTTTGAAGTTTGGAATCCTTTTAAAAAAAAAATTTAAAAAATAGCGATGTTGCTTTCTGTAAGCATTGCAGTAAAAAATACGGATGTAAAGGACAATCATTTAAAAGTTCATAAAATAATCATAAATTCAGCTTGAACTTCATTCGATAAAATTTATGAACCATCTATATTAAAAAAACTTAAAAGTGATTCCAGTAATAGTGGAATTAAAAAATTTCTTAAAAATGAAACCCCGGGTGAAATTTTGTCTCGATGTGTGGCAGAAGATGGGTTTTCAATGAGTTCTATAGTGAAATCACTAGCCATCAACGGATGTCACTGGTATCCGTAAATATAAAGAATAAATGATTTTTAATTTTTTTTAGTTTTTTACATATTTTTTTTTGTTATCCGAATTTTTATTTTTTGAATTGAGTATTATTTTTTTTTGTAAATTAAATATTTGAAAACAATTTTAAAGAAGTCTTATTATTTCTAACTGATCCCTCTTGGTTATTTTTAAATATAAACAAAAATTGTATAATTTAAGAGTATCGAACTACTTTATTTGGACAACGAAGGCTAATAATGCCTGTTTACGGATGGATTTATAGACTTATTTTTATTTGGAAGAAAAACAATTGAAGACAATTTATAGTTAACAGAAAATGCTTTTTTATAAAATAAAAAACTATTTGTATATTTTATGTCGGTTTGAATATGAATAAAATTTGTGTTTTGGGATTCTTGACCAACTTATAAAATTGAACAATACAATCTCCGGATCCATGATTTTTATTTTTATATAAAGTTTTCCTTTTTTATATGATTTTGGTTTTATTATGATTTTATGTTTAATTTCACAGTGTCGCATAAAAGAACATAATCTATATTGCATGGCGTGGCAATTTTTGTTTATTTCTTAATTTTAAGAGTTTGTTGCAATTAGCCATTTTAGAGATGACTTCCAATAAACGTGCTTTTAAAAGCTTTTATTTCGATTTCATAAAGATATGATGTCATTGTTGAAGCTCTTTTTCGTAACTTATTAAATTAATTTTCAGGATATAAATTATTTTTATATATATATTTGTGTAATTTTTACGTAGTTACAATTAGTAAAAATAATTTTAAACTAAAATTTATTTTTATAACATTATTCATATTTTAATAATTTTGTCTACAACCTTCTTTAGCCACAACTTGCTTGACATACCGTGTCAATCAAATGCAATTTCTTTATTAGAGAAATTACCTTCCCAAAACTTAGCCCGGGAATTATATTCAGTAAATTACAATTTAAAGAATTTTAATTAAAAAGCGAGGCACTTTTGCTTGTTATTTTTTTATCTGTCATGGTAATAAACATAAAACAAATTAAATAATTAGAACTTATTTTTACAATAAAATTAAAAATTTGACAGTTAATTTGCCAAATATATAAAATTATGTTGTTTAGTGGAATAGCAAAAACAACATCCATGTAAGTGTCAGTGTTTGATTTTAATTTTGCTGATTTTCGTTGAATAATATCACCTATAATAAGAAAAATAAGAGGTCTTTTCGTCATGTGTGTTTGATTGTAAAACAACACTTACACACATGTTTCCAATGAATAAACGCATCTATAATACAGAATAGTATACAAACCAATAGATGATTCATAATTTGGCAGCAATTATTTTACTTCAAATAGTGAATTGGCAAAATTTGTTTTTTTAAATAAAATTTTACTATTTAAAGTTTTAATAATTTTTAAATTAAATTTACTTTTTTTATATTATTTTCCAATTGCAAATTATTTCCCATACTTTCATAGTCATTAAACATTTTTTAAACAATCAAAATTTTTATTGAATCTTCAGTTATTTTATAGATCAAACAGCTTATAATCCCATCACTTCGAACTATCAAATGCAATATATATCAACATTGCTGAAACTGCAATTAATGTGTCAGTTGAAGAAGGATCAAGATTTTTTTGAAAATTTATTTTACACTTTTACAATATTACCTCAAAAATATTTGGATTTTTTTTTCATATCTCAAAAATATTTACAAATTATTCCTAAGGCTACTTATAAAGGCGAAATAATTGTAATATGTGCAGTAGTTACCATTACAGAGAATGTTAAAGGTTGGTGTCGAGTATTTAAAGCTGGAGAAACCTATAAATTTCTTTCAATGGAGGGTAAGTAATAACAAAATCTTCTAACAAATGTATTTGTGAAATATTCTTTATCTGATTGTAGCAAGTTAACTACATTTTTAGCTTTCAAAAACTTCAACCCTAACCCAACTTCTTCTATTTATTTGGATTCAACGTATTATGCTTCGAATACTTTATTGGTCATATTGAAATAAATTTAAATTATAAAAGTAAAAAATCGGAATATATAAACAAATTTTATTTAATAATATTTAATATTTATTAATATTTAACTTAAATTAATAATATTTATAAATTCAAGCTTATAAATTCTATAAAAACAACGATAAAACTGTGACTATCACAACATTTATCATACAGTTTTTGTTATCAAAACGTATTATGTCAAGTAATAGAAAGCTCCTTCCGCAAAATTTAAAATTCCAAGATCCGGTATAAGAATATTTTTGTTAGTCAGTCAAAAAAATATTTTAAGGTTTAGATAATAAAGAGTTAAATTTAACAAATAATAATAACAAATTAAGCAATGATTAAATTGAATAATTACCAATACTTATTCAACATTCAAATAATTCAACTACTATTTTTAACATATATTTTCAATATTAAATTGAAATATTCTGCATTCCCCTCTTTGATGATCAATTGTATCTTGGGTTATCATTTCTAGATTTTCTGAAATGTTGGTTTCCGGCCGAATAATTTATTATGAAATATTTTAAATCAGAACTCCAAAACTAATAAAACATAAAAAATGGTAAATTTATTGAAAATATAATTAAAATAATTGAATATTATTATTCATAACCCCGTGATTCGCTACCGTTATATTTAAGATGATGATTAACAATGTATAATTTAAAATGTTGGAAACAAAAAAACATTTAGACTTTTATGTATAAGATAATGAAAAATAATGAGAGTGCATGAATTTTATTTTATTTTTGAGAATACAACCAAACTGAAAGCATTAATTGTTTTACCGTTTAATCGAGTTTGATTTTTGATTAACACAAATACCAACCGCTGAGAATGCTCGCTCTTGTGCCTTCACTTTCAAATAACGATATTTCTTTCGGAATTTAAGAAACTCTTCTTTCTACTCTTGTAGGTAGTTTTTATATTGATTTCAATTCTTTTTTCCATAACTTTTTTTAATTGTCCACTAACTTTTGTAAGTTATTATAATATTATTTGTATATTGTATATTTCTTGCAAACAACACAAAAGCTTACTACATAAAGGTAAGTTTTATTTTTAAGAAAATTTTGTGTTGTTTAAAATAAATATATCTTGGACGTGCTGATTTAATGTTTTAGTATAAATTTGTCTCGTATACGCACTGATAGTAAATATAAATGTACTTATTAGTAAATTTAGTTTCAGTGAATGATTTAGGAGAAACCAAACCTAAAATTGCATTTATTTGGATTTTGATAATATATATTATTTTTGACTTTAATTTTTGTAATATTAAAAAAAATACTGCATTCGTTATTTAGTGTAGAAAATAACATTAACAACAAAGCTCAATAAAAAATTTAATAAATGAAAATTCTTGATAAAAGTTAAAAAATTTTAAGATAAAATTTATAGACGCAAGAAAATAGTGATGTCCAATAATGAATATTAAAAACTTTGTTTTAATATTCAGAATTAATTAGACATTTTGAATTAAATAAATTATTATATAAATTATAACTTTTCTAAGAAATTGTAACTGGTGACCACGCCGAAAAAATCGAACCGATTCAAGAAGTAACAAGAATTCAGAATCAGAAGCTGATTATGGAATCTATGTCTAAACAGGCAAAAGACATTTTAAATTTTAATGTCAGAAGATTTGACGGCCGAAGCATGACGGAAGCAGAACAATGGCTCAAGGACATTGAAGATTGGATATTACTTAATAATTTTTCTTATATTTTTGACTTACTTTTATCTGAAAAGGCGTCTATCCTTTGGAAAGAATTTTAAGACATCTCCACAACTAGTGAAAATGCTCGTGAAAGGTTTAATGACACATTTACAAAAAATAAGTCTATTATCGATAAAATTTGTGAATTATCATCAGTGAGACAAAATCACAATGAAAGATTCGTTACATTTGAAATTCGAGTAAAGAAACTCGTTGACGAAGTTTATGACTGTGGAATTTCAAAATAACATCGGAACGACCGTTTGAAAGAAAATATATCGACTAAGGCCAATATTACAAGAGAGGAAATAAGAAATTTAGCAAAGGTATATGAAGCACGAGAAGGTTACGATAAGAAAGAACGATCTGAAGAAGTTCAAGCAGTAGTTAAATCGAATTATGCAAACGCTACTCAAGATAAACTGAAGCAATGGATTCAAAAATCTTTTAATAACAGAATATACCCAAATCGTCAAACAGAAATAACTTACCAAAAAAGAAATGAAAGAAACGACAGCTATGGAGCTTATACCACCAGCTTTAGTTTCAATGAAACATATCGCACGGAAGATTTATAATAGATGCTGTGGTTTACCAGAACCAGTAGAAGAAAGCATATTGAAAAGCATATACCTGGTCAATGCTTTTGTTGTGGACAAAATGACCATATGCGATTTGAATGCCCATTGAAGGCCAAGTGCTTAATATGCGGTAAGGAAGGTCATTTATTTAGAAGTTGCAATTTTTTAGTGAAATCACGAAGTAATAAAGAATACTATAACGAAGAGTTTATTGTATACACGAAGAAAACGATGATAAATCAGATGAATTGATAGAACCACTCATTCATAATGTTGAGACGAAAAAACCAAGACATTTCGTTAGTAGGATCGAGACAGTAGATGAGTTTAAAAAACGAAATATTGAAAAGAAGGATATGATGTTTAAGAAGGAGGATGACAGAAAATGGAGTATGATGGAAATAAATTGATTTCATGTAGAGATGCTATGGGATTCAGGAGCTTCAATCAGTGTGATGAGTGAGAAATGTTGGAGATTGATTGGCAGTCCAATATTAATGGTCAGTCGAATACGGCTGAGTGGAGAAGATGATAAACCTCTCGGAGAAGTTAAAATCGTTGCAAAATGGAACAAAATATTTCGTGAATTGAGTGTTGCTATTGTTAGGAAAATTCATCCAGATTTCATAGGAGGAGTAGACACCATGAAAATATTTGGCATGGAACTTAAGGAAGTCAATAATATTGAATCCTTGTTAGTTAACAAGAGATTTACAGATTCCTATCGGTTAAAGAATACGTTATTGGCATTCAAGTTGGACAAGAATTTGAAGTTGGGTACTTTAATATTTCAGTTTAGCAACATTTTTTTGGCATCCAGATTTGACTACGGTCATAAAAACGTAATAACACATCAAATAAAGACTTCAGGTCCTCTAATTTTACCAAATCTCAGAAGACAACCCATTAATTTAGAAGGCAAAGTTGAAAAGTTAGTACGGAATTTATTAGAAGCTGAAGTTGTGAGGAAATGTCAAAGTCCGTGGAACACACCATTAGTGATTGTTAGAAAACCAGATGGTTCTATAAGAATGTGACTAGATTTCAGGTTATTAAATTCGGTTACAGAAAAGTTTTCATTTCCAATGTCAGACATGCAATTATTATTGGTTTGCTTAGGTAAGTCAAAGATATTTTCTTCCATTGACTTGGGACAGGCCTATTATCATGTAGAGTTGAATGAAAATTCGCAAATCAAGACGGCATTTAGTACAAAAGAAGGACAATTCTGTTTCAATAGATTACCATTTGGTTTGTCAACAGTTCCTGCTACTTTTCAGAAACTGATGCATCAGATATTGGAAGGATTAGTTTTCAAATGAGTGGTTGTGTACCTTGATGACATTTTAACATATGCTGAAAATCAGAAAACTCATGATAAACTCCTATTTGAAGTATTCACACGCACTAGAGATTCCGAGTTGAAAGTCAATGCTGAGAAATGTGTTTTCAATAAAAGTGTATTTAATTTTATTGATCATAAAGTGAGTGAAAAAGGAATTCAAACAAATATAAGAAAGATTTCATAAATTGAAAATGCAATTGAGCCAAAATATACTACAGAATTGTGATCATTTATAGGTTTAAAAAATTATTATCGACGATTTATCAAGAACTATTCAATGATAGCAACACCTCTGTACGCCGCAACGACAGGTAATGAGAAAATGATTGTTTGGACTGAAGAATGTAGGAAAAGATTTATCAATTTAAAGAAACTCTTATGTGAAGCACCAATATTAGAATATCCAAGGAGAAATCGACTATTTATTATTGATACAGATGCTAGTTTTGGAGCCAGAGATGCAGTTTTATCTCAGATTAAGGAAAGCGGCACCGAAGGAGTGATAGCGTATGGTTCAAGACATTTGACAAAGCATGGAATGGGATATTGTGTGTCAATGAAAGAGTTGTTGGCTCTTCACGAATTTATTGTACATTTTAGACAATATTTTTATTGTAGAAGATTTTGTAGCCAGAACGAATCACAAGGCATATTTATGATATTTATTGATATTGATGAATGCAACAAAAAAAAACCAATAACCCCACAATTTCAGACATGGATATTCATTATTAATTAGACACTTTTTGAATTAAATAAATTATTATATAAAATATGACTTTTGAAGAGATTGTAATTAAAATAATTAATTATTTTAATATATTATACTCCGGAATTCCCGGGAAATCTTTGGGACAGTTCTTGGGATTGTCATCACTAATTAAGACTTCTTTTTTTAAGATTATTTTTATACTATTATTATTTAATTATATTCATGGAATTTAAATATAAAGTATATTTTATTCTTGCTGCAGATTATCGAAATCTAAGTGTCCCTGTGTATAGTATTCAGAGGTTGACTGAACCTATTATCATAAATATGGACCTATATTATCCCATTAAAATTTTAATTACAGATTTCATTAGTAATTCTTTATTTTTCTACACGACGAAAACTATTTTCGTTACCACTCTTTCTAAAGAATTCATTGTTTTAAATTTGCTTCATACGACCGTTGACGGACTTTATCAGATATTTTTTAGCTATAGGTCAACTGAAATAAAAATTCATCGTTCGGAAATTTTGAGTTATGCCTTTTATAGTAAGTAAATTACTTTTATTTTTATTTGTTGGAAAATGAGTTATTTATCATGATTTTAAAAGTAAATATAAACGTTAGGCTTGATTGAAGAGATTTAAATAAAACCAAGAGAAAAATGAGTTTGGGATGAGACAGCTCTCAGGATTTGTGACAAAAATCCTGTTGATACCTACAAAAAAGAAACAAAACATTTTCCATTCAGGAATTGAGACATGTGTTTTTTGAAACTAGACTATTTAAAAAGTGAGCGAGACTTTCAAGAAGTTTTAATATTCTTTTTTAAAATTTTCGTGATTTATGATGTTTCTTCTTTCTCGACATATTTATACATTTTATTTGCTTTACCTTTACAGAAAAATAATAAATTATGACAAGCAAAATATGAATTTAAAATTGATTTAAACATCAAAATTATATATATGTATATGAAAACGCCAATCAAACAAAACTTTCACAATATATTTCAACTGATTCACTGTCATTATCAGGTAGAAGTGAAATTCGGATTTTAATTTCAAAGAAATTAATTCAATAATATTTTTAAGTTATTTTTTATTAGAAAATATGAATTCTATTTTTATAAACTCAAAATATTTCTAACAAAATTTTAATAACATTTGTAATAATTCCTAAATAAAATGATTACACATTCCATCATGTATTACTTCAAAAACAATAAAGCAAACACTAATAATAATCGACTCCTTCAGTCTAAAGTGATCAAGAACTTTGGAACTGAGATAACGGTTAAGTATTCCTATTTTACTTACCTGAATAATGACAGCGACTATGCCGAAATATGTTGTGAAAGCTTTGTTTGATTGGCGTTTTCATATACCGTATATATATATGTCAAATATTAGTATATACAAACATTTTAATAATGTACATTTAAATTATAAGGAAATACTATGTCGACTCCTGAAACATGTCACCAAGTATTATCAAATAAAGAATAACAATACCAATCCAAAATATATATTCAGCTACAATATTTTTCGACTGAATAACAATCTTCGTTAGGTAGTCTTGAACTTTAAACTATTTTGGATTGGTGAGGTTATTCTTTAATTTAGTTTATTGCAAATTTTGTGTGATTCTGTAATATCAAATAATTCTTTAATTCTTTTTATTTTATTACTACTAAAACTGGCCATCAATTGTTCGTTCGTAAAATGCTCTTTCAGAAAGTATTATTCTTTCTGTTCTATTCCTGATATTATTAATTTTATATCATTAAAACTTCTAATGTTTTATTGTCTATATAGGTGGAAAATTGATGATAATACTTGATCCATTTCGAACGTTAAGAGGTTATTACATCACTTGCATGACGAATTCCATTGACCGATTGTTCTTTTTTGAATGGTATTGTTTTTTTGAAAATTATACAATAAAACTTTTAAGTGATTATAAAAATTATGATCCTGTACTTCTTGATTTGTTTTACGATGAGCTTACAAATTTAATTTTATATGATAATCAGTCCATATATTTTGGTTATTCAGTGAAACCCGCAATGTATTTTTGTGAATGTGTAATAAATACTTATTCTATTTTGTCCGAACCAATTGTTATAAGAAAATTATTTCCGTTAGATGTAAAAAGTATGTACATGATTTATTATTTAAAATACTAAAAACATTTAAATTTTTAAATTAAATTGTTAGTATTATTAATCCCTTTGCAGTATCGCTCTAAATGTGTGATGTACTTCAAAAATTCGACACATCCAACTGGACGTCTTCCTATATAGCATGCATCACCAATACTTTTAATATCTCTTCTAATTGAAATGATGTAACAGAGTTAATAAAATTATATATTTTGCTCAAAACCTTTGATGATAACCAACAGTATCGCTCTAAATGCGTGATGTACTTCAAAAATTCGACACATCCAACTGGACGTCTTCCTATATAGCATGCATCACCAATACTTTTAATATCTCTTCTAATTGAAATGATGTAACAGAGTTAATAAAATTATATATTTTGCTCAAAACCTTTGATGATAACCAACAGTATCGCTCTAAATGCGTGATGTACTTCAAAAATTCGACACATCCAACTGGACGTCTTCCTATATAGCATGCATCACCAATACTTTTAATATCTCTTCTAATTGAAATGATGTAACAGAGTTAATAAAATTATAT
The DNA here is from genome assembly GCA_022537955.1 of Schmidtea mediterranea. Lineage (NCBI taxonomy): Eukaryota > Metazoa > Platyhelminthes > Tricladida > Dugesiidae > Schmidtea > Schmidtea mediterranea. Next base: position 113,157,683 of record CM039681.1, read on the forward strand.
ATTTTGCTCAAAACCTTTGATGATAACCAACAGTAATTGTTAAAGCATTATTCTTCAAATGATGCAAATGGATTAAAGGTATTTTTATATCCAGCAAATATAATAAAGTAATTGACATACGTAATTTCCAATATCTTCATTTAGTTTTAGTCTATATTTACAGGAATTTTTACTACTGCCCTTTTCAAGCCTTGAAAAAGTATTGGTGAATATGTGAAATACTGATTGATGTATGTGCGACAAAGTTTCTGTTCATCCTTGAGTGGATGAAACATCCGAACCTTGTGTTCATAATTTTGAGCCAAAGGTTTTGTCTAATATAGTTTTGAATATTTTAAATTAATTACTACTTTTTCTATTTTTAGTCATTCCTAATTATATGTTTTATTGCTCTCGTGAGGTCCTTATTTCATCTTTATTTTAAGATCAAGTTTCTATTTCTAGTCGAAGAATAAGATTTGTACACGTCATCCAAACTTCAAGAATAACTGATTTAAACAAATATTTGTTTTTACTTTTTTACTCAATCAAGTCCATTATTTACTTGTAAAATTTCTTATTTATAACTCATTTCCGATTATCATTAAATTTTAATAAATAAAAACGATAGTCAATTTTTCCTAATCCTGATTTGTCTTTATTGTTTTAATAAATTTTATTCATTTTCAAACCATTTGATTGGAGGATATTTCTATAATATAGATCTATAATATAAATTAGTGTATAACCAAAAATTAACCTAGAATAGCCGTTTATTAAAACAAACATAAAACAATTTATAAGCGAATTTAGGTTTTGTAACTTGGTGACACATGCAAAAATTTAAAATAATATATTTTATGATTTTTTAATAATAATGATTAGTTTTCTAATTAAGTGAATATATTTTAAATCCTTTCTAACAATTCATTTATTTTCATTCCAACTATAAATCAAATTATTTGGTTTATTGTCTTGATGAAATTTAATTGAAATGTTAAACAGAAAAAGAATACAGATAAATTTTACAGTTTATTGTTTAAAACCAACAGATATGTATGCTGGAGTGTGTAAATCGTTATTAAATCGTAATATGAAACATCACTGCTAAAACTTGTAATTTTTCGGTGTTCATTAATGACATCTTAAATTGGCGATATTCAAGACCTAATATCAGAGCCACCTTATCTTGTCCATTGTGCACTAACATAATGTGGGTGTCCATGAATATAATAAATTAATATGTATAAAAAATCTTAATAAAATTAAAGTTACTATTATTTATTAAATTTTGGTTTTTAGTATGTGTAAATTTTAATAATTGATATTATTTAATGTTTTAATTTATGTTATCAAAAACTGTGTTTTTTTATTTATGTGCTTTTATTATATATTTATTTCTTATTATTTTTATTCATTTATATTACATTATTATTTATTAGTTATTTTTTATTATGTAAATACAGTTTTTGTTTTTTTTAATTGTGTATGTTTTTTATTTTAATAAATTAAAAATTTTATAGCAATATTTTAAAGCGCTTTATAAAGTATAGGACATGGACTCGATATGTACATTTACCTTTGATTTTAAAAACAACTTTATATATTTAATTTGATTTGATTTTAACAAATAGTATACGAATTTTAATGTAATTAATTATTAAAAGAATATATTTTTATGGAATTAATTTTTAAATATTTTTTAATTATGATAATTTTATTTAGTATTCGATATGTCATTTTTTCCTAAAGGTAATTGGAACCAAGCTCATCCTTATGTATTTCTTTTAATGTTTTTATGGCTGTTGAAATATTTCTTGGTGTTTAACATTTTAGCGCTAATTAATAATTATCATATCAAATTGAAAGAAATAGATTTGAATCTGTATTTTATGTACGGCCATTTAAAGACAAAATGTTTCACTAATGTTTGTTTTTTGGCTTTGTAACTTTGAATAAACAATTTTTATTTAGAAATTCTACTACAAACTTTACAACATAACTGTTGATCAAGACTTTTATCGGCATTATATGAAAAAATATCGAATTATACGAAAATTTTCTGTAATTTATTGTTTAATTTTGTAAATATTTTAGGATTTGTTTTTTATTTTTTTAAATTATAAAGGTGTTATGAAATAATTTTAATAATTTACTAAACGTAACAATAAAATGAATTAATCATTATATATATATATATATTTTTTTCTTATTAGTTATTTAATTTCTTTTGTTTATTGACTTTTTATTATTTTTTCAATTTTCTTCTCTATAGTAATTTAATTAATATAGCAGTATTGATTTTTTGTAAATCTTGAATTTAAATTGGTAATAACTCTTAAAATAATCGGAAATAAAAATAAATAGGATGCATGCAATAAAACACTAAGGCAACAAATTACCATCAAGGAGCATGCGTTAATAATGTCGTTCCCAAATAGAAGCATTTTTTGATCCCTTTCCCCCTTGGCCTCCTTTAATGAGACCCCCGGGAGGAGATCCCTCCAAAAATTGATATCTTTTATTTGCAGAAGAAATTTAAATAATTTATAAGCATATGGGCTTAATTTAATTTCAACATATGTATTATTACTTAATATTGGTTGAAAATAGTGAAAAAAACATGCATACATAATTAAAATGATCAAATGGGAAAATAAGGACATTGTATATTAAAATATAATATAAAATTTTAAAAAATCATTTATCCGTTATGAATAATATTTCAATGACCAAAGCTGCTGAGGATGTCCTAGGCACTTGAAATCCTTCCCTAGTGTCCCCATTTGTCCTTTTTGCGAAGACGCCTTCCATCTCCCTTCTTAGGGACCCCATAATGGATGCTCCCTTACCACATACTAATAAAAAGAAAATATGATACATTATACACACACATATCTGTATATATTTATATATCTTTATTTTATAAATCTATAAGCAATATTGTGTTACAATCAAACTACCCCTGTTAAATGAAGTACCATGTAACCAGGTACTATAATATTTGAGAAAATTCCACAAAACATAAATCAAAAATTATTTGATGAAAATACATCATTTTTGTATTAAGAATAAGAAATGAGTACGACTAATGTGTTTCGAAAACATTGTTGACTGTAATTAAATTATTTTAAAAAAGAATGCGATGTGACACGAAAATAGTTGAATGATTTTTGTTTAGAAAAGTCTATTAAAAGACAACCGTAAAAAGTCCTAGTTAATTTTAGTTGTGAGCAAAGGTCAATGTAAACCAAAATCAAGAATATTTATTTATCAAGACTTTTTACAGAATATTGTTTTTAAATAAAAATGTTCTTTATAAAAATAGCTATAACTGAAAGAGGTAGTATGAAGAAGACTCAGAAATCGCGGACCGTTGTAAATGAATATGAAGTTTAGCAAAGCCAGTAAAAACTTTTAGTATTAGTTATTATTTTAAGATGCAGAAATTGCGCTTAAGTACAATTTTTCTATCTTGCCTTACAAGTGGGCATTGCTACTGAATGACTGGTCAGTAGTGCAAATATTCCGAAAATGTTGTCAAAATCTATCACCATTAATTTTTATTTATTATCTAATTTAATAAACCAATTTTATAAAATATGAAATTTGTTATGTTTATTTATTGTTTTTATGATAATTTGTTATTCTTTCATTCTTTAAAGTCTTTTGTGACATCAACAAATCCATTAGTTTCTGATATGAATGCTTCTCTCATTAAAGAAAAACAATTTCGCAGATTTGAATTAAATGAAGAAGTATAATAAAATTTATTTTTATACGAAATATTAGTTAATTAGACTTTCTTTGGTAACCGGAGGAAATTGAGATTTCACAGCACGAGAAAACAGGTAATTATAATACATTTTTATAAAATTTTAAACAGTTTATACACGTTTTATACTTTTAGCGTGTATTATCTATAGACTCCGGTAGCGTAGAAGTATTCAAATATTTATGCATTTAATTTACGTCGATTTGTTTAATAGATAATGATGGACAAAATTGAAGATAGAGTAATTTTTTTAATATTAATATAAATATTATTAATAATAATAATGATTATGATGATGATGATGATGATGATAATAATAATAATAATAATAATAATAATAATAATAATAATAATAATAATAATAATAATAATAATAATAAAAATAATAATAATAATAATAATAATAATAATAATAATAATAATGTTAATATTATTATTATTATTATTATTATTATTATTATTATTATTATTATTATTATTATTATTATTATTATTATTATTATTATTATTATAAGAACTTCTTTTGGTTTTCAGCCCTGACATTAAGAATTTTTTATTATTTGACAATGAATCATTAATGATATCGATTTTTTATTGATATTCACAAATTTTCAACATCTTTTTTAAAATGATTTTGATAATTATCTATTAATTATGTTACATGGTTTACCATTAACAAACTTCTGTGCCCTCTCTCTTACCTCCTATTGTGTGATTCAGTAAAAGCTTTAAGCCAGTTGAAAACAATTGGCCGACAATAAGAACAGTTTCAAAACCAGAAAAGAATTTATGAAAACCCTTCGAAACATATTCTAAATAATTAATATTCATCTTTGCAGTATCTTTTACAAGTTTATTAAAATCAAAATTTATCGCAGTGCATCTAAAAATTGAAAAATATGAAAAATTAAAATTTCCAAAACCCAAAATCTTTTAAAGAGTAGTGATTTTACTAAGAATCTGAAGATAATTTCCATCTCTTTATAATTTCAATTTTTTGCATATAAATAATTTTCATACAAATTTTTACATATATATTTAATTGAATTTTGCAAATATATTTTTATTCTGACAAAATGTATCAGGAAAATTGGGCTAGCCCTAAATCAGGGGTCAACAATCTTTTAGAGAAAATGAGCCAAAACCGCAAAGAAAATAATTTTTTTCTTATAAAGAGCCACTTAAATTTTTTTAATTTATCGAAATATTATGTTATTGGCTTTTATTCACAATGTATATTCACAATATAAATAGCTTTGAGTATTTTTACAGTTGCAGCATAAAAAATGTCTCGGACTAATTTATTATTACAGAAAAACACGTAAATTAATAATATTCGGTAAATAGGCAATAAATAATAAAAACAAAAAGTGTAAATTTTTTAGATTTTGTAATTCTGACCACTTATGTTGCGAGGGTAATAAGCTTTTCTTTCTTTCAAGATCTTCTAATTCACTATCAAGATTGATCAATTTATTAGTCCACATATCCTTAGATTTTAAATCCATTAACTGCAACTCGAATTGAGTTCGATCGATTAATGGTAGTAATGAAAAATTTAGCTTTTTTAAATCAGCTTCAAGATGTTTTATTATAAATTTTAAAGTTAATTTGTGCTCTCTAAAGTCTTTGAATCGATATCAGAATGTTTCTATAAGTTTCTTAAGAATGCCTCTGAAGAAATCGACTCACCTATAGAAATAGAAATGTTCCTGGTGATTTAATATCATTAAATTGTTGGGACAAAACTTTTTGTGCTATTTTACTGATTCTATCCCGAATTGTTTTAGCAGAAGTCAGCACATTTTGAATCATTTTTATGATTTTATTCTTATTTTTAAAATTATGGAAAAGATTTTCATAAAACATTCTTTTAAATATTCACAATCTGCAAACGGTTTTCAAAGTTTAGCAATTTCATTAGCAACTTTGAAACTAACAGGCTTTGTGGTATTGGAAGAGTAAACCCATATGTTAAATGTAAAAGTTGATTGATACATCTTTGTCTGGAATTCTACTACATTCTCCTTCTGGATAATTTTGCGAAAATCTTTTATACTTGTTAATAAAATGTCTCTCGACATTTATTTTTTATTATTAGAAAGTTTTTCTTGATAAATTTGGAATGATGGCAATCCATCTGAAATACGGACAAATGCGAATCTAAATGTTCAATCCACGTTAAATTATCTATTTTCATCATCACTCTTTTCTTTTTATTTATGGGCATTTTAAAATCCCTACAGTTTTTATTAATTTCTTATATTAATTTGAAAATTTTTATTTACCATAAAAATGAATATAAAATTGATAAAATTAATATTTTCTTCTAATTTAAAATATTTCGGAATTATTACATATATATTATCAACTACACTAAAATATATTTATTAAAGATGAATTATTATCTCTATTTCGGGATCTGAGTTAAAAATTTACTTTAAAAAAGTATAATAATGTACGGACCCGCAAGTTACTGACCCCTGCCCTAAATAATTTAGAACAAATATCTTACCTTTATAAAAAATGGTAGTTGAGTAAAATAGTCTTAAAATGCTTATCAAATAATTTACTATTCAGAACATTTAAATTAATTTGTTTTAAATAATGTTGATAAAGTCATTGCTTTACTGTTTTAAAATAAATAATCAAAATTATAATTTAAACTTAACTACCTAAAGGGTTTATTGGACTCTGGAATATTTTAGTAGATTTAAAGTTATCTGTTTGATATTATAATTTTTTAACTCTGTTTATCACAAGATGACTATGTTGCACATATCTGTAAGTGTCAAAAAATGAAGTTAACTTTAGGAAATCAAAAGCAAATAATAGAAACTATAAACATACCTGTTTGATGTGGTTAAAGCTGTAAATAAAATTGAAATTCGATTGACATGAAACTTCACAATAACAAATAAACAGGATGCACGTTTTTACTTCACTGACTTCATTTTTGATCTGAGAACCTCTAGAAACTTTCACAGATCTACTTCGTCAGTAGTGACAACTTAAGATGTAGATACGCCATAAGAAGAAACAATTACGTATTTTCTAGCGCAGAATAAATCAGTTGACAAATTTTTTATTAATATGTTTAATGTCAGTGATTGCTATAATTTTATCAAAATTAATTTTATATTTTTTAGAGAAAATTAACTATTGGTAAAATGGTAATAAAAATGTCAAATTTTGATTTTGTGAATATTTAACTTTTATTTCAGGATAAAAGTTTGCAACCTCAAAAGGTATGGAAGTTTCTACGAGTTTTCGTCTCATTTTAAACATAATAATTTAGTTTTGTCTCAAAACTTGCCTTACTTGATATTTATTGTATTCAAATTTCGATAAAACAAAATTTTATTTTAATTTAGATATAAATAAGAATAAAATTTGCATAAAACCACATAAAAGAATTTCTAAAAAAAAATCGTTGAAAATTATATAAAATATATCTAATATGTTTGCAAGCGTTTCCATACTCTAACTCAATGATGTATAACTTTCTTTGCTAAGATCATTTTTCTAGGAATAGATAGAAGTTTTAGACACAAAATTTGTAGGTGTAGAACATGCAACTAATACTGGACAATGAAGTATTTTTTCATTGATATTAAAACTAATAAATGTGTGCTAGATATACCGGAGGTATATCCTTTTTTATACCCATAAAAGATATCTTTTATGATATAAAATTATCTTAAAATATTATATTTTAAATTAAAATACTAGTTAAACTGCACTTTCATTCAAACTATTAAACAAATTACAAACCCGTTATAGTAAGATGAAATATCCAATATTATTAAATGTAATGCAAAACCAAAATCTTACGATCAATTAAAACTTCAAACTCGAAATTTTTACGTTAATATTATTAACCAAATAGACCAGATTATTGGTGTTTTCCAAATCTTTTTAATATTTATATTAAAAATTTTTGAAAATTAGTTAAAAGTATTTTAAATATTTTTAAGTGTTTATTTATTAGAATATTAAATTAATATAAAAAATAATTTGTTTAAATTATAAGTTAATTCATAATATTTTTAGTTGGTTGTTTGTGCCTGAAGATGACAGTCAAACTGTCTAATAATATCGTACGAAGAGTTTTTTATTAGCGTTATCTTTTAATTAAATCGTTGCCAAATTTATTTAATTATATAAATATATATTGTTTGCAAATTTTGTTTTAAATAACTCCTGGATTACAAAATGTAGTTTAGTGCTGTATTATAACAACTTATTAACACGTTGACTGTACAAAATTTTCAAATTCGATTTATCAAAACTATAAATTTAATAGATCCAAATAAAAATTCTAAATTATATAAAAATCAGAAATTATTTATTCAGATTTAATAAAAATATTTTAAATATTTAAAAAAAAATCGAATTTGAAAATTTTCGAAATTTGTTTAAATACATATATTTGTTGAAAACAGTTGAGTGAAAGAAAATATCAATCAGAGAAGAGGAGAAAGCGAAAGTCTAGTTAAATCTTGATTATGAGTGATCAGGGCCGATTTTCGGTCGAAATATTTCATATTTCATTTTATGAATAAACATAGCGGAAATTGGCTAACCTTGTTATTTATTTAAATTTTATTTATATAAATGATACCGCTATCGACAAAAAATATTTTTAAAGATTTCTTATTTTCTAAATTAAAAGCAAATCATCTTTCATTTGTTTGTCTATTATACTTTTAAATCATTTGTGGAATAAATTTGAAATTGCCTTTACTCTTGTTTCTTGTTAGAGCTTTTCATACAGTTTCATTTCAACTTATTGACTTATCACTCAATATTATTCCAAATCACATTTGTAATTGAAGCTCTTCAATAGCTTTCGCAAATGCTCAGTTACAAGTGCAGAAACGATTCGAGTTGGGAGAGTTTTATCTTCAATATTTGATGAAAAGAAGCAAATCTCTGAATAATACAAGCATGTCCCCCAATATAATACGCAAAAAGTTACTGATAAAAATTGTACATATTCAGATTTTTGATTTTTTTTTTCAAAATGTCAGCTTTGATAAATTTTTTCTAAAGTTTCGGTTAAGAATAAACTTTAGTTGCTATAAAATAAGCATTTTCATTTATTCTATTTTAAATGGTTTTGTTATTATATATATAAAAAATTCTTTATTTTTGTACTTTTTTATTTTATTAAATTGAATAATTATTTAGCAAATGCCATACGATATGGTACTTTTTAATTTATATTAAATTTTTGATATCTATTTTAAAGTACAGTATAGCCTCTATGGATTCAGTAAGTTATTTTTAATTAATTTAATTTTTGTAAATAAAAATAAAATCAAAAATATTATTAATATTTTAAAATTATTTTTATAACATACACCCAACTTATTTTTACATGATTAAAACGTTCCTCAGAAATTCGTGTAAAAAATAATTTTCATATAGTAAAATTGAGGGTAAGTTCCATGTAATTTGAAAACTGTGTAAGTTGAAATTTGTTGGAATGCCCATTGAATTTAATACAGCTTAAAAGTAGCGATTATACTCTTGTCTAATGGTTGAATCAAGGAAGGGTTATTTAAGTGGCAAAAATATTTCTTGAACATTTGGATGCTTCACTGTCGTGTTACAGGGCGTATCACCTGCCATCAAAGTATTTTAAAATCAAGACATCGTTACTCATTATATTTTTTTGTCATCAGGAACAAAACATTCTTCAAAATATTCCGCAAAATGAATTGCTACCATACAGATGAACGTAAAGATCAGTTCATTGGCAATAAATGAGACGCGAAAGTTTTCTATTTTCTATTACCTGTTCAAATTTTCGAAAACTGCGGTTTTTCCTTCTCAATAGCTTATTGTCCTGATTTTTGTTGCGTTTCCCAAGTTGTTTAGCCTACTGACAAAGACAATTGAAAGGAATGCATATTTGTATAAACATTGTGATAAAATGTTTGATTTCTCGGAGTATACATCTCTTAAAAGTGAAATGACATCCATTTATTTTAAATATATTTTAGTGCTTCACATAAAATTTATAAAATAATGCTAATAAATTATAAATGAAAATTAAATGAGTTTGAGGGGTTTAATTATTTATGTTAAATAATTATATATTTATTTTAAATAATTATTTATAAAAATTTATACAGTATGTTGAAATTTATTTTTTAAACTATAACTCATAAAAAGAATTAACGATGATTGTGAAATATATTTAAATAATATTATTAATTAATATTGTTTTAATAATCGTGTTTTTTGAAAATAAACTATTTTAAGATTATATCATGTTATTATTGAATTTAGTTAGATTTACAGACGAAAATGATTGCAGTGTAATTGCAACTAACAATATATATTGTAACATAATAAAAAATTCAACATTTCTCAGTTACGTTTGAAGAGCTGATGTTGATATCCGGCTGGTTGTGCATTGGGACGGCAAAATGCTTCGTGACCTAACGGGCAAGGAGACCATAGATCGACTACCCATCCTCGTCTCTGGAAAAGGTATTTCTCAGTTGTTGGTAGCAGCCAAGCTTCAATCGTCAACTGGAAAAGCACAAGCTGAAGCCGTGTATGCTGCTCTAAATGAATGGGGGATTTCCGACCGGGTGAGAGTCATGTCATTTGACACGACGAGTTCCAACACAGGTCTGGCCAATGGGGCTTGTGTCCTTCTCAAGCAGATGCTTGGCATCAATCTGTTGTCCCTTGGGTGTCGCCATCACATATTTGAATTGGTTATTGGAGCCGTGTTTCAGACATGCATGGGACCATCATCAGCACCGGAGGTCCTAATGTTCAAGCGGTTCCAGTCATGCTGGCAGTTCATCGACCAGGCATCATACTCGACTGGAATGGATGACAAAGATGTCCTGATGGATATACAGAATAAACTACTGGAGTTTGCAGAGAGCCAGCTGCAAATAATGCAACCAAGGGATGATTATCGGGAATTTCTGGAACTGCCGATAATTTTCCTCGGAGGAGTCCCTGCAAGAGGCATTCGTTTCATCGCTCCAGGTACCATGCTTGATGGATGAGCAAAGTACTGTACAGTTTGAAGGTTTATATGTTTCGATTGCAGTTTGATCTCAGACCAACAGAAGTAAACGGGCTGCGAGACATCTGCACTTTCTCGGTCAGCCTTTACATAAAAATCTGGTTCACAGCTCCTTGTGCTGCAACAGCACCGCATAATTATCTCACGTTCCTTCAGGCCCTCATTGATTATGAAGTAGTGCACCGAGCCATCTCCAAGGCAGCTTCTGCTAAAATGGCCAAACATCTTTGGTATATCTCGGTGGAACTCGTTGGACTGGCTCTGTTTGACAAGGATCTATCAACTGCAACGAAGCGCGAACTCGTCAGTGCTATCAAGAGGATTGACTGATTGCTTGATGTTTACTTGACTTATGTCATTTATCATTAATTTCTTGTTTTTGAGTGTTTGATAGAACTGTTAGCTCTGGTACTAAAACTAATTTGTAATGTTTTACCATACATGAAAATGACGGAGCGGACAAACCCCAAAACGAATCAACGTCGACATTCAGTCCGTTCGCGGCAAATCACTTGCTTAATTCAGGACCAAGCATTCGCATTTTCTGTTCGAACGATTGGAACTTCCATATTCTTTTCTTGCTGTTGATCCGGAGGAGTGGAATGGCCACGAAGACTACGAGCATGCAGCTGCACTTGTACGCGATCTGAAGGTAGTCAACGATCATGCGAAGTAGCTTTGATTCAGGAGTTAAGCGGCATGCTCACAAAAAATGAACAGCAATTCCAGTTCCTGATTCAAGTTGTGCAGGAGAATCGTAGACTGTTTTTTAACTCCCTGAAGCAGACCCTAAATTCAGAGAATTTTGCCACAGATATTCATGAATCGGACGCGAATGTGTAAGACAAGTGACAGTGGAGTGCCTGGTGCTGGCTGCCGAATGCCGATGCTGCATCCTAGCAACAGTGTGATGCTAAAACTTCTCCATTTGTCTTTGGTTTATCTTATATACCAACTCCAATGTCAGTGATATTTGTTGATGTCATTAAAAGCGTGACAATTTGCTTCTTTCATTTTGATATAAGAGTTTCGAAAAACCCACCATTCGTAAAAACTTTGATGCTCTTGAGCTACCTCTAAATGTCAATATTTTCTCCCCAAAATTTTTCTCCAGTGTTTTTGTCTAAAAGGAACAACTGTGGAGTGTGAGACATTGAAAAACACCAAAAACATTTTTTGGCTCTGTATTAGGACCACCCTACTATTATATTTGGTTGTGATAAAGAATTAACTAAGTCTCATCACATATTTCAGGCAAGAATGTCAATTCTACCTAAGCATGAATTAAGTGGTTCATTAGGACGTATATAATCCCAATCAGCCTCATTTTATTCATTAGCCAATACAAATATTAGCAACTATAAAATATTTTTTTGGAAATTTAAATTGTTCTTAAAACGTGGGCAATATATTTAACATTTTAAATCAAAATTTTACATGAAAAATTTTAAATTGCAACTGTTGTTAAAATATATAATTTTTTTACATTATTTAAAACTTTTTAGTCCATAATATTTATCTTGTTTAAATCATTCTAAAAAATATGGTTGTTATGATTTCTTATGACCACTAAGAATATAATATCTTGTCTCAGTAACATGGACATTAAAAATACTAATATAATTATTACGAATTTATTACTCTGCTTTTATGTCAACATTTTTAGTTTTTTTATAAAACTTTTATACTTAACTTTTATAAGTTTATTTATTTAGCTGATCTATATGCCTCCTAATGTAGTATGATTTATTAATTACTGAAATTTTGTAAAACTATTAGGTTTTAATTTGTTGAACGGGTTTTATGATTGTCCGTTTTTAAGTGAAACATTTTGATATAATAATACTAGTTATGGTTGGTATATTTAGTGGAATCGGAGCTGGTATGAAATTCATCGGAATTTCCTGCTTTTAACGAGTTCCCAACATTACCTCGTGTTTCAGATTTGCACAAACGAAATTTTGAGGTGATAGAAGTTCTCATTTATCTTTTAACCTCATTCATTTATCTTTCAAATCTAAGTTTTGTTCCATATTCTTCAGATCTTTATGTGATTTAACCATATTAAACCTGTCGTTCGTCATCGTTTTACAGCCTGCTTTGATCAAAGATTTTACACTCTCACCAGGAGAGCTTTCGTTTTCAAATCTGTCGAAAAACTCCTTGTCCACCTGCTTGTTTTAAGTTTCTATTACAGAAACGCCACAAATGTGATCCACAAAATTTAAAATTTTTTTGCAGAATCGAGCAATATAACCCTTCTCTATACAATTATGGCATATTACATCAGATTTACTGTTATTTTGATAATTTTTATAAAAATCAACCTTTTTACAATTATTATAATTAAGATTATTACTATTTTGATTTTGCAAAGGCATTATCACCTAATTTAGTCCACTAATTTTGCTTTGAGCTTTTCAACCAGATTATTGCATTCTTCAATCTTATTGAGATTTTAGAAACTTAAATTGATGCTACCGGTTATTTTGACCGGTCGAAAGTTTTAGTGTCACATTCCCCTTGTTAGTCAAGGAATCCTTTCGGTTTAATGTTTCGATTAGCACGAAAAGGCCTTTTTGACGTATTTGATAAATTCGGTGAGATTTTAGCATCTTCCAATTTTTTTGTGTCTGCTCACGATACTTGTTTCTGAACCACTTGAATTCCGAAACATCTCTTTCTCCGACATAGACTTCTTTAATATGATTGTAATTTCTCTTTATTTTTTTTGTTATTCTTTTCACTATGCAACAAGGCGCGGTACTGGTTGAGCAATTAGTAGACCAGTTGTTTCGATTACCATTGAATTTCCAGAGCTAACCGAATTGTTTTTGTCATTTATAGTATTAATTGTTTTGTCTTTGCTGAAAATCTTGTCATTTTGCAGTCTAATGTAGCAAAATATCTGCTCCAAGAAGTGGACGAGGGACCTCTGCAACAATGAATTCCGATCTAAAATATTGATTAAAACTTTCAATATTAAAATGTAAACTTTTTGAGCCACATATCTTGATGCTACAGTTGTTAGCCGCTATGACTTTGATTGCAACATTTCTGGAGTCGGGTGAAAATATATTTGTTGGGATGCTCCAGAGTCAATGAGAAATTCATATGATTTGTAATTACAAAGGACTTGCACTGTAAATATTGAATTAATTTTTGTTGACTGATTGGAGCAATGGATCCTTGTCGACATTAAAGAGTCTCTTGGCCTTTTCCCGACTTAGCTGAATTAGACTAACACCATAGCTTTTAGCATTTTCTGGCATTCTTTTCAAATCGTTTGTGAAAACAGCATATTGTTTCTTCACTTAAACCCTCTTCTCTTTGAATTGAGTTTTTGTTTGCTTTTATGAATGGATTTGATTTTGCAGATCTTCTATTGCAAGTTGATGAAAGTTTTTGACTTGGTTTCAATTTTCGACATGTGAAATATGATGATTGACACTTACGTGTAAATTATGACTCTGGGCTCTTTCAGTGTAGAATATGGTTGTTTGTGATTTGCAGACCCATTAAATTAGACTATTCTTTGAGGACACTCGATGGTAAACTAGTTAGCAAATAGAAGTATTTAGCTTTTCGATTTTGATTGAGCCTACGTCCAATGCCGCATATACTTGATTGAACCAGACTGTGACATTATCGAAGAAAACTGGAATTTTCATTTGAATATACGGCTACTTTGTTGAGCCACGGTTCTGACGCCAATGTTGTTATCTGAAATACTCATTATAAAAATAAATAATGTCCTAAATATTTAACATTCTTCCTTAAAAATTGACACTTATCAGGACACTTTTTTAATCCAGATTCCTTTAACCTTATTAATATTTTTTTCTAATCGCTCATTATGGACTTTTATAGTTCTGCGAAATATCAAAATATCAAGATAGATAACAAAGTCTGTCCAATTTTCGCATTTCAACACAATATGCATTAATTTCTGAAAACTTTTTTGCTAAATCTTAATTTTATGTCTTGTGACAAATTCGAATTTAAGGACTTAATTACTAAAAGTCTTCTGCTGTTCAAAGCATTTATAAAATAATTTATCGAGTTTAAAATTCTTTAGAATGCTATTTTTAATTTTAACAATATTCTTCAAATTTATCAAAATTACTCATTTTAATTTAATTCTAGCTTTTTAAATCATTTTTTAAAATCAAATTATTTTCTCAAATCTGTTTAACAAAAAAAAATTTAGTTTTACTAGATTATATTTTCTGAAAGAAATTTAATTGTTTTTTATTTTGCAGAATTTGAGATATGTAAGTATTTTTTTAATTTTATTCATTGCTGTTTGATGATTTGTAATTTTTTTATTTTTAGAAAGTGATTAATCAAGTATGTTAATAAATTTTTATGGTGTATATAAAATTATTTATTGTGACATTTTATTTCAGTTGTTACTCTTATCACTTAACAGAGTTATTTCTTTCTTTATTTCTGTTATAATGTATGTTGTTTAATTCAGACGGAACTAAAGAAATTCGTTAACACCGTAAGGATTTTTATTTATTTTTTGCATTTCTGATTTATTAATATCATTTATTCCATAACATAAATAGATTTATTTCATAATATAAATTCGCTTTTTTGTCTTTTCTGAATATTTACTTTAATGGGGCAAAAGAAAGAAGAAGAAGGACTTCAATTACTAGCAAAGTAATTGACAACGCTAAAAATTAAGTTATATTGAAGAAAAATGACTCTAATATTTAAGGAATAACTGATCTTTCATATACTGTTGCTCAAAATCTGATCAATTTTTTTCAAAATTTAATGAAATCATTTTCCATTACAAGGGCTTTTAATGAAGTTATTGTGGTAATGTCGTTTCATTAATGAGATAGATCCATTGATTGAATTAAAAATGTAACATTAGATGGTATGATCTTTGTCGTTTTCAATATACTTTCATTTGGATGAAATGGATCACTGCATTCTGTGGTAATCCCTTTACTTTCAAAAATTCTTGCACCTCAAGATCTCATTTAGCTTTGAACCAATCTTCAAAGATCCTTCTACCCATCTATGCTCTTTTTTGGTTGTAATAATAAACAAGAAGAATTGTTATTTCTGTTCCTTTAATTAAGCTTGGTTTGTCGCTTTCCCATTCATCAAATTTCATTTTGTGTGTTCCAGAGGCATTGCCATCACACATGATTGTAATAAGTTATTTTGATGATTTCTGACCTGGACTGGATGTTTCTTTAGATGAAGCAAGTGTCTTAGTAGGTAAACAATTCCAATATAAGATTGTCTTATCTGCATTTTAAATTTGGTCAAGTTACAAATCTTCCGATTGTAAATATCTTTCGAATTGATTTCCAAATTTATCAGCGGATTCAGTATCTCCACTAAGCACTCTCCTTGTATCGTAAGTTTCCGAATACCATGTCGTTGCTTAACTCTGGTAAGCCACCCGGATGAGACTTTGAAGTTATCATTTAACTTCAATGCACTGTGAAATAATTTAGCTTTATGTGTACAAATTGGACCGTTAATTGGTATTCTCCATAATCGTTTTTGACTGAAAGATTTAAAAATGGCTAAATCCAAATTTTCATATGACGACATTTTCATAGTTTTTCGATTTTGTTGGACGTAGGGGAAAACTTGATCGCAAATCAATCCGCTTTATGATGGCATGTCTGCCACCGCTCAATACTAGGGTCCTTTTCCCCAATACGTCACACGACTTGGATTACCATTGCGTACCCATGACCGAAATCATGTTGGTACTGTACGCAATAGCCGAATGCCATTCGAGCAGGTGAGCGCCATTACTAGCACTACTCCTCGAAGGACCTTCGCTTTCCCCGTTACTGCTGCCGATAGAAGGTCTTACGCATCATATCCTATGGTTCTACCTGTGCCTACTTCGCATTCAATTCAACTGAGTCGAGAGAATCGTGAGAAGTTATTCATATAAGTTTAACCCCTTCATTGCCAATGGTTAGGTGACATCATCACTAAATATTATTACTCTGTCTCTATTAATCCGAAAAACATCAAATTCTAAATACCAAACGAAGGTAAGATTATATCACTATATCACGACATTACAATAGCGATACAAGCAGTACAATAAATACAAGAGGATGAGTAAGGATCTCGAATGAGGTTTAGTTATAGCACACTCGCATTAGGATTCATCTCTGCATAGCTTCACCAGGAGCATATTCGATTTATACTGGCCTCACTCATCGGCATCGATATCCGTCGGGAGACATCTACGCTTAGCCGGTCGATACGGAGGAGAATTTGGATTACATATGACCTCGACGCGTGTAGAGGGTCCGGCTACTTCAGATGAGAAGGGAAATTGAGGCACATCGCCGGTCAGTATTGCAATTTCGTTCAGGTCCAAACCCAAATGATCTAGAGCCTGGTTGACTCTCGAGGATTTAGAGTCCTCGTCCACTAGGTTTATGTGGATCGAGCGAGCTGGGGAATGAAACGCTACCGAGGGTGCGTAGAGAATATCCGGATCGAGCCCGGAGCTTCGAACTCCTCGTATGGGGTGGAAGGTCATCAATCCGGTACGGGGCGCTGAGTGGCTCTGTTTCTCGAAGCAGGTCTGCTTTCCTGCGACGGCGGTCGCGGCGGCGTCGATTTCGGTTAGGCCGCCGTCGGGCCGAGTTAGCATTGGGTTCTGGTGTTGGGACTTGGGGTGATTCGATCGTTTGGGGAACTGAGGCTGGGGGTGCTTGACTGACTTCATCTATTGGTAAGTGATGTTCTGGGATAATGCCCAGGTGACGGGCCCAGACACTTTCTGGGATGCGAGCTCGAAGCTCAGCATCCGTGAATATTTGGCGGAGTGTTGAACTCTGCTCTTTGATTAGCACCCGCTGGCTACGCGACTCCGTGACCAGCTCGTCTCGGGCGCGGGACAGTCGGAAAATTTTTTGGTGCAAGCCTTTGGCGGCTTCGGGTGAGGTCCAGGTGCCTTTCACCCGTTCGTACTTAGTCTTCAGAGTTTTGTATCTCTCTTTTATTTCCCCCAGCTTCTGTCTGAGCGCTACCACCGACGAGGAGAGTCGCGGGATCCTGGGAAGGTTGCTCAGGTCTGATGTGCGGTAAGTATCTATATCTAGAACGCAGATAGAGAGGATTAGAAATTCGGGAGTGACTAAGAGTAGGGTGGGTAATTCTCCAGTTAGTGACCAGTCGGATATCAGTCGAATAGGCTTCGGCGCCGGTATTATCTATCAGGGGAGTTTAGTGTTGTTAACGAACTGAGTCGCTTCCATTTACTAGGCGATTAGGGGAGGTAGAGTCTCGATATCGACAACTAGAGAGTGATTGAGGTATAACCTAATCGATTCACTACGTATTAGAATTTGCTGTTGTCAGCTCAGTCAAGGAGATGCTTACTCATATTTCAGACAGCTCAGGTACTTCTCGCATTACGAGGGCTCGAATGAAGGTTTAGCTCCTGAGTACATTACTACAGCAGTGGGGGTACAGGTGAGTTTGATATTCCCATCTTAGTTAGATTTCTAGACACTAGGTTAATATTAACGATATGACCGGTAATAAGATTGATCGATAATGGTAAGAGTGGCAACAATTATAACGATAAGATTTTGAGCGACCGTTGAAAATAATATTTACATAGGTGGGTTAACACCGATAAGGGGTTAATGACAAGGATATTAAATTAATGATAATCATTATTATGGTTATTAATATACTAATAAATAATTTACTAATTAGAGACATTAATTACATTAGCGATGATTATTACGTAATCGGAAATGAATACTGATGAAGTTGAAAATGTCATTTATGTCATTAAATGAATTTTTTAAGTTAAAAGTTGCCAGGAAATTAGTAGTAATCAGAACATTTGCGAGGAGAATTAATTACGGTGTATTAATGCGATCTCTATTACCTAATTGTGACAGCCATACTGCCTAGTTTTGCGAGATGATTGTGAGAGTTCGTCTTTATGCCAGAAGAGTTTATTATATCTAACTCAGTCATATTAATGTGAGTGGTGTTGGAACACGTGTATATCGGTGTGAACGTAGTGGGAGATGTAGTGACGTGTCGGATGATATCACGAGTTTCTCTACTCATTGTTAGTGCAGTTGCATTATGTAGTCAATTCCTAGGATTCTCATGTAATTTCTATAAAAAAATTCAGTAGTGGAGTATTGATTTCTATGACAGTGGATTTCTGAATTCTGGATGAAAATATCTCTGTCTGGGGTTTCGGAGCGATGGTGTTATAACTGGCGGAACGGGTCATATACTCTACATCTCATGAAATTCGAGTTAGATGTTTCAATATCACTGAGGCTTTGTGATTCGGGTGGTTTATGCCCAGGCGACTTATCACTGGTAGGAGGTTAAAGAAAAATCCTGCCTATTCATATTGCAGTCAGTTTACACTCATTGGATCTAGTTTTCGGGATATTTCTCATTTATTCAACGTCAATTTGGAAAGTACAATTCAGTATGGTCAACTTGTGCCTGGCCAGAAAAATTCAGTGGAGCTTATGCATGCTGATACCGATACAGGCCGTGGTGGGTTTCCGGATTTTGGTTTATCAAGTGGGAACTTGATTCCGGTGAAATCTCTACAGGTCTTCCTGAGATGTCATTCGTCGTGTTACGGGGCTGAATATAAGTGCTGACACTGTTATTTATTTATTTTCGATTTAATTGTGGTGTTCTATTCGTTTGGCTCTTCAACTATATCTACCCCTTCTGCCCTGTCATGTTGGTTAATTTTATTCGAGTTTCGAAAAGTTATTCACCTAAATCATTCCATGATTTTCCTAAATTCCCCTACGTAAAAATGACGCTTTCCCATGATTTTATAACCTACTCGCCCCGGCCACTTTTCAGCAGTCGCTACGAGTTGTACAACGATGCCCTGCGTGGAGGTCCTGTGCATATTGCCAGACCCTACTGCGGACTACCGAGGTGTCAACGAGGCATGACCCACGAGCTCAACTAGGGAACTTAATCCACCAGCCGGCACGAAATCTGTCTCATTGACGACTATTGCAATACATACATATATAATGTTAAGGGACTCGAATGCGTATAAATAAAACGATATAACATTAACATATAACATCATTAACATATAATTAGAGACATTATAAACAGTTAAAAAATTTACAATTAATTCATGAACATTCAAAGGTAATTAACTTAATTAACATTCGAAAATGACAAAATATAAAAATCCTTACGTTCTAAAGTGCTTCGTGAATTTGAAACGTTGAAATTAGAGTGAAATTAATATAAGTTGCAAAAGCATAAAAGTTAAAATAATGAAATTTTTCTCCATTTTTAGGGCTTTTTAATTATTTTATTAATTTTAAACTATTTTTTATTATTTTTTGTGCATTTTTCTCTATTTTTTGATATATAATTTCTACTATATATGAATTTTATTTTTATTATTATTTTCTTATAATATTATTTTTTAGCCCAAAATTTTGTTTCCTGGTGGCCGTTTCTAAACCTTATTTTGTAAGGCTTTGGCAGTTTATTTTATTTTTCATGTCTTTCTCTGTAGCTGTAGGCTTTTTAGCGATTTTAATTAATTGTTTGTTTTTATTTACTTTTGATATATTTTTAATTTGTTTTTATTAATATGTTTTTATTAATTTTTTTTATCTTCTTGTGGTGCGTGCTTATGTACAGTAACCCATTTCATTACCTTTAGTTTTGTTTTAATTCTTATTATCATTTTTGTTTAAATTGTGGCTCTGAGCCCAACAATTTGATGGACCTGCACTACTGTTACAATCTCTTGTAAACTACATATTCTTCAGAAAGACTCACTATTTTCAAAATTTACTATAAAAGCAGAATATAGTAGTAAAATCGTGGTTTACAAAGTTTATAAATTTCAGATAAAAGCAGAACATAAATTCGAGAGAACGTGTGTGTATTAATGAAATATTAAAATGAAACAAAATATTTTCATTAAAGATGAGTAGGTAGAAATGATCCACCGATGACTCGTTGCTTTTTCACGAGCTCACGATGACAAATCGAACAAAGGAATGAGTCATAATGATGAGTCATAAATTATTTTTTCTAAGTCCAAACAAAGACATACCCCCCTTAACAAAGAACTTTCAAACTTTTTCTAAGACAATTTTCTATAGAAAAAATTTATATTATTATTACAAATATTATTATTTTTTCAAATATTGTTATTATTATTATAATTATTAGTATTATTATAATTTTTACTATTAATATAATTAGTATAATTTTTTCAGCAAAATAATAATAACCAATAAAATATCTTATATATAATCGAGCAATGGTATAAATAAAATTAACAATTTTATAATTCATTTAAAAATGAGCCAACAAACAATTCATATTTTAAACGGTCTGGTAACAGAAGAGAAAGGAGATGAACTTATTATCATTCTTCAGTTTATTGTGGATGAAGCCATGAAAGTTTATAGAACAAATCCCATCGATTTTTCATGGATCCTTTCTAGATCAGCACTCAATGCAAAGGAAATGCATTAAAGGGAGTGTTTTATGCTTTTATACTTTAATTATTACTTTCATACTATAGTTTAAAAAAATCAATAACAACAAATAACTGGTTAATACATTATTTAATATATTAAAAACTAAGAGAAAGTCTTGCACGTTCTAATCTCCATATTGGAGAATATATATTGTTTTACCTACTTTAAATCCTTGAATCTTTATTGTCACTTACCAGTTTTCATTCTCCTTGAGCATGATTTCTTGAAAAGCATCATAAAATCTAGCTTGACGAATATTGAAAAACAGTATTTGTTACTTTGATATTGCTATTGATTTTCATAAATATCTTCTTTAAAATTTCAACATCTTCGGTTGACAATGTTGCCATTAGATGAGGATAAGGAGTTTTGCATAACTTAACCGGATTTTTCAATTTGATTTCCATTGGATCAGAAAGAAAATACATTTTGAAATTATGAAAAAGCTGCTCGGATTGTAAATTTATTGGTTTGTCCACAATCTTAGTTTCGCTTATTTTCTTAGTCATTTTAAAATTATGAATAAACTCAATTATTGCTTTTTATTAACTTTTTATTAGAGATTTTATTGGTTATTATTATTTTGTTGAAAACATTATACTAAATATACTAATAATAATAATATTAAAAATTATAATAATAATAATAAATTGGTTATAATAATAATAATATTTTAAATAATATTATAAATTTTTTCTATAGAAAAGTGACTTAGAAAAATTTTGAAAAGTTCTTTGTTAAGTGGAGTATGTCTTTGTTTGGACTTAGAAAAATTTTGAAAAATTATCACTAATTCCTTTTTTGTTCGATTAGTCATCGATGAGTCATCGTGAGCTTATGAAAAAAAAGATGAGTCATCGTGGGCTCACTTCTATCTACTAACACGAATAGAGATGCGCACGATCGAGTTATGATAAAATGTAAGGTACAACTAATACAACGTTTGCGGTTCACATTCAAAAAGTGGGGTGCTTACTAGATACAAGGAGCGAAGTGAATGTAATGGCAGATACAGTAGTGGATAAGTTAGTTAATATCAAAATCTTAAAATCAAATGAGATGTTAAGATGTGCAAATTGAAGTAAATTAATTGATGTTAGAATTTGTAATATGGAAATAAAAATAACTTACAATAGTTAGAAATTTTGTTTCATATATAATAGACGGAGTGGAATTAGAGAAAAATATGGAATTAAATTTAGATATAGTATGCAGAGTAAAGAAAGATATTTATTTGCGAAATAGAAGCTAGGTTTTCTGAAAATATTAAAGATCACGAGATAGTTCAAAAGACAATATATTGTGTGATTAAATCAAAATAAAAAACTGCTATGGATTGTGACAAACAATAAAAAGGTTTTCATCGCTAATAACTGGGATATTAGATGAACTAATGTGATTGAACATAACATTTTCACAAAATTAAAATTATCACACAGAAGGTAACCAAAAAATGTAGAATAGAAAATAAAGAATGTAAAACTAAATTTGGAAAAGAATAACATAAAATATAATTTGCCTTGGAATAGAGTATATTGGTGGGTTTCTGGGTTTTGATATTTTGAAACTATGGTTGTTACCCAGACAACCCCATACAAATATTTCCTTTGCTTACCACTCGGCACCCGTTGCTGAGCAACGTTGGAACTGTGTTCGAGTGGGTAGATCGTCCGCAAAAAGTGAGCGTTATTGCTAATGCTATAATTGACCGAACGATCTCTGGGTCCAACGAGCTGCCGATAGGAGGCCTGTGCTCGATTTTGATTTTTAGGTCCCATTATTCTCCTATCTCTGTCAAATGTTAACCTATACTCTCATATTATTCATTGTTATGTCCATTCCCATAGTCCTTCTCATTATTGTCCATGCTGATGATTATTCTTTGGCCTGTACACCCTTTGTTATGTTAAATACACCCACATTATATCTTTCACCCTTGTCCCTATTATAACTACAATGTTTCCCATTATTATTGCTAGCATTATTATTGTTGCCATCATATGTATTACCTTTATTAATTGTTGCTACTATTTCCTATATTATTATTTTTGTTACTATAACTACCATTATAATTATTGTTATTACCACTATGATTATTACTACTATTGTTATTATCATAATTATTATCATAATTATTATCATCGTTACTACAAATACCATAATTATTATTATTGAGTTTTTAGTAGGGATCCTTCCTCATTCCTCAGCTTTATAAAATAATTTTTTATTGATATACAACATTAGCCGTAACCCATTTTTATTTTATAATTTTAGACAAAGTAGTTTTGTTGGTTCGAAAAATTTGGCAGCGTACCGTCCTTATTTTTCGGTTCATCCCTATCCTACCGTTTCCGACAAAGTATTTTCACTGACTCGAAAAATTTGAGCAGCGTTCCACCCTTATTTTACGCGTTCCATTTTTACGTTACTATTTTTGTTAAGTATTTGAATTAATTCGGAAAATTTGAGCAGCATTCTGCCCTTATTTTTCAGTTTCATAATAATCTTATACCAACCGTTGAGTCGCATTTCACTTTTATTTTTCTATATTCTATAAGTATTTTAGTTGATTCGGAAAATTTGAGCAGCGTTCCGCCCTTATTTTACAGTTTTTTATGATAAGTGTTTTAACTATTCCCAAAAATTTGCGCAGCGTTCTGCCCATATTTTCCGTTTCAATTGACATAATTTATTTAATTTTTATTTAAATATTATTTTGAGTCGTTCGGATCAATCTTTTTCCGATGGCTATTCAGTTTAAGTGTTGCAACGATTTCGCAATTTTCACCGCTACCCATTCACTCTTTTTGTCCTTAAGATCTATGTATGTTCATTTCATAGTGAGTGCCCACTGGACTACTCGGTGTTAGAGATTTTGAGCCGATTGTAGAATCATTTAGGTCGATTTTAAAGAAATCGAGAAACGAGGAAGTAACTAAAAGACCACTTCCTTACTCCTCCTTTCTTCTATACGGAATAATATTGACGTTCTGATCCCTGCGTTCCGCACGCCGGGTCTTCATGGGCACAGATCATCGGCGGTATTCCACGCACTTACACGAATCTGAATACTGTATATGATTTTACTATCTTGCAATGTATTGGCTGTGGGCCGGAAAATTTTCGACAATTAGAAAATAATTTAAGCATCATAATAATTTATTAAAACCAAAGCTAAATTACCGACTACTTCCATTAAAATTCATAAATTCAACCATCCAAATTAAAAACATTGAATTAAACCTCCTAAATAAATCGAATGCATCCATAAAAGTCCATAAATCCATATCCATAAAATTCATAATTATCCATAAAAATCCATATCCTTCATCGAATTAAATAATCCAAAGTGAAACTGCTGACAACCAGTGTCAAAATACGATTTAAAATCAATACTGAAAATTAAGATTAGATATTTGTCAAATCATATCAGTATAAATACCTATAATTTGGCCTTAATCTTGCGTGTTAGTTTTATTGCGATTAAACAAAATTCGACTTTGAAATTATTTATGTTATCTAAATTAAATTTTTATTTATTTCTTAATTTAAATTGGTAATTTATTTTTAACATTTTTATTAAATTTATTCATCCAAAAAATATTTTATTTTTATTCATTTAATTCATTAATTTTTACTTTTATATAAATGGTCATTTTACGGTCGAATTTTCTTGTTATTATGTTATTTTTTATGTAAATTTCGTGCGGTTCTTGATGCATTTTGTATTTATTTTATTTTACTTTTATGTTTTTGATTTTATATTTATTTATATTTTCTCAGATTTTAAAGTGTTTAGTTGGTGTTGTATATTGTATTTTAAGTTATCTTGGTGCTGGGTTTTCGTGCTATATTACTGATGCATTTAAACAATTCTCAAGGCTATTTTTGTGCTGGCCCAACAATATTCAATAGACCATTAGTATGTGTAAGGAAAAAAGATTAAGTCAACTTAATAATATTACCAGAACAAGTTTTTTCATGTCATATGTAGCAGAATTTCTAGATACATTACATTGATTTAAATAGTTTAGTTCTATAGACCTTGGAGACGTTTATTATCAAATAAAAATAGACCTAGAATCTCAATGAAGACAGGTTTTTTACTAAAGAAGAACAATTTTGTTTTAATAGAATGAATTTTAGCACTGCAGCAGTATCGGGAACATACCAAGAATTAATTAGAAAAATATTTAAAAATCTAAGGAAAATAGTAGTCGTGGTGGACTTAGATGATATTTTACTTTTAACAAAACCAATCGAAAAATAGTACAGGTGTTTTGAAAAGTTCTAGAAAAAAAATAATAGTAGCAAAATTAAGAATTAGTTCAAAAAGGTGTCAGTTATTAAAGTAAAAATACAAATGGTTTTAAAGGTGCATAGTTAACAATCAAGGAATTTGGATAGATCAAAGTAAAATTGAATCTGCTAAATAATTTCAGAGAGTTAACATATGTAACTATTATCGGAGATTTATTAAGGAGTATACAACAAAATAATTTTACTAAGATTCTCCATCAAATCCTTTAAGATCCTTTTAAAATATAGTAAAACCTCGCTATAACGGACCTCTATTTAACGAATTTCGGTATAAAGGACAAAAAAAAATCTGGTCAAAGGTCAAAAAAATCAAAAGGTCCTATTAATATTATACATGTTTAAATTCATGTCTCGCTGCATGTAAACAATTTTTAGCGGCCGTGATAACTACGTCATACGTCTATCACTAGAATTTGAGACATAAGGCCGTCCTGCTTGTAGACTGGACCTATCTGGAGAGATAGTATATTATAGGATTCCCTGATATTATAACGCGTAAGTTTTTACGCATCACATTGATGTTTACCACACTGGTATGGGATTCACGCTACTCTACAATAGTTTAACTTGTTTCCTCAAAGCGAATGAACGCATTTAGTGCATTCCAGTAAATATATTTAAATTTCGTCTCGTATATGTAAACAATATGGCATAAAAAGCAAGCTGTTCTGGGCATAAAAAAACAAAATAAATAAATTTGCGTTATTGTGTGATGTAAGAGAAAACAGCAATCCTAGATAACGAATGAATTGGCTCGTGAAACTTAACTTGAAGAAGCAATCTTAAAATGGTAATGCCAACAACGTTCTAGTGGGATTCCGGTTTAAGCAGTTGAATTGAAATCTGCTACAATTACATTAGGAAATTATGTAAGCATATTATTCAAAGCAAGTGAAGGATGGATCTGGCGAAGATGACAGCGAGTCTGTCGAAATATATGGTAGTAAAATATGTATTTTGGATTGACGCTTTCTTTTATTTAGTTCAATGTTGTGTGATTCTTTTAAATTAAAATAATTATAATAATAATAATAAATCATAATAATAATTATTATTTTCAATTAGCAAAAACGAAAGAAACGAAAGAAAGCGAAAATCGCGCAAAGTATGGAGTTTAAACTGTAATTATTAATATCAGATTTCTTTGAATTTTAGTAAAGTGACTTTTTGTAGATAATTAAATTGTTTAATCGGTGTAAATTTTCAAAAACTCTAAAGTTATGTTTTTTATATAATGTACTTATATTGAGAAATACAATTTTTAGGATTAGAAGTTATTATACTTTAAATGTAATCTAAAAATTAAAATTTTTATCATAAACCAAAAATTATTTTTGTAAAAATAGTATTCAAATTGAAATTAAATTAGAGTTTTGTAATTTTTAAGTAAAGATTATTAAAGGATGATTTTAATGATTTATATTATTTTATATTAGTGTAATTTTATTTTTAAAAATATCTAGACTTTAAATTATTTGTTTTAAATGTATCAATATACATAGCATGGAAATCGCACCAAGTTCATTTAAAATTTATCACCATACACAAAATAAAACAAAGTAACATAAGATATTTCCAAGAATCAATAAAACACATTTAAATTAAATCAGTTGTTTTGAAAAAATGGTTCATAATAACCACCATCTTGAATCTAAAGTACAGAGTATTGTCATAAGTAAATATAAAAAATTCTTAAAACTATTAGTTACATCACATTATAAGAACTGCAATACAATTAGAATATTAGAGTTACTTATATAGGTTTTAGGTTATAAATTCAATATTTGTAATCATTCAGAAAATAACAGAAATTTGATTCTTGATCGAATAAAACAAAATGCTTTAAATTTATAATACATTTCTATTAGAAAACTTTTTCCTAAATAATTATTTTAGTCGAATTTCAACTTAATTTAAAGATAAAACGGAATGAATAAGTATGAATAAATTATAAATGAGGCTGCTTGGTATGAGATAAGAAGCTGAATGATATAGCAGGTGTATTTCTAAAAATCGTTTCTCAAAAAGAATGTTATAATAAGATGTCGAATAGGAACGAAATGCAGTTGTTACCACGGTTTAATAAATCAAAAAGGCAATTTTCCGTAAAACAATGACGGAAAGTTGCACACAGTTTCTGAGGTAATTAAAATACTTTATCAAATCTGAGGAATAAGGATAGATCCTTGCTCAAACTTCATAAATGGCACAATAACAAAAAAGAATAAAGTCCACCAATTATTATAGAAAACACAGAAATAGATAGTGATGGATGAGACTTAAAACCAATCTCCAGAACAATCGGGAACCAAAACTGAAAATAATACGAAGATTAGTTCTAAAAATAGAGCTTGTCATCCATGGGTACATTAGTGGTATAGTAAATTAATCTTTAATGTGTTTAGGGCAGAGTCGCTGATAAATTAGATAATAACCCTAGCAAAGCAAAATAAATAAATCTCATGTGAAAGCAATCATTACAAGTAAATTGATCATATTTGCATACATAAAAGAAAGTTCACAGGCCCGAAATAAGCAGACTGTATTCAAAGAACTATCACAGTCGTTCTCAATCTTTTGTGGATGATGGAACCCTTATAAGTACATATTTAAAAATTTAAATAATAACTGTAAAAATTAATTATGTAAAATATTCTTTTAATTTTATTTTCAGATTAAGGAGCATCCATTAAGGACGACCCATAAGAAAGCGGAGGGATAGAGTCTTTGCAAATGAACTAATGGGGACAATACTGAGGAAGGTTCAAGTGCTTAGAACATCCCCAACAGCATTGATCGTATAAATATTATACATAATGGATTAATTATTTTATTAAAATTTTTTTATTATCTTTTTATATACTATATATGGTAAGGAAGTAAGCGACATGTGTCTTGTCCCCTAATTTCCCATTTGATCTTTTTAATTAAGTATGCATGTTTTTTTCTCTATTTTCATCCAATATTGTGTACAGCTATATATAATGTTGAAATTTAACCTATATGCTTATAAATTATTTAAATTTATTATGAAAATAAAGAATATATATTTTTGGAGGGAATATATGATCCTTTAAAACATTAAATGTAAAAGTGTTAAGTTTTTTAAATTTAAAAAAATACATTTAGCGTGCTTATGTGAATGAAATGTATGAAAAATTAAATCCAACCTTTTGAAAATATCAATCTTTTACAGTTAAGAAAATCTCTTCAATAATATTATGTGTTTTAATAATATTAACACGTTGACGGACAGTAGGAACAAGCGAAGTTCGAAAATTGACACTATATGTTTTTGTGATTTTTCACAACCACGTGCATACTGAATCTGCAACTCGTATAACAGGTGAAATATGAACTTCAACCTAAAAAGATGTTTTCAAAACACGACACTATGCTTCTACGTATACGCCAGTAAGTGCACATTTGTGCTGCTATAGCCGTAGTGTCTAAAAACGACCGTTTCGTTTTGGACGGCTATAGCAGTCATGCCACATTGTGAACTTCGCTTTGACGGCTATAGCCGCAATTGTCCGTCAACGTGTTAAAAAATACCAGTTTTTGGAATTTTCGGGCAATAAATTATTTTTGATTACTATTTATATATGCTACTGTAGCTAATAATTCTAACAGAAAATTTGAAATATTGGTGGGTTTTCTGGGTGTTGATATTTGTTTAAATTGTGTTGTGGTTACCCAGGCAACCCCATATAAATGTTTTTCGATTACCAACCGGCACCCGCTGCTAAGCAACGTTGGAACTGTGTTCGAGTGGGTAGATCGTTCGCAAAAAGTGAGCGTTATTACTAATGCTATAATTGACCGAACGATCCGTGGGTCCAACGAGCTGTCGATAGAAGACCTGTGCTCGCTTTTGATTTTTAGGTCCCCTTATACCGTTAATTTTATCATACCTATCCAAACTTCCCATATACTTCCCATTCACACATTTCAATGTTCTCATATTACTTTCTGCGATTTAACACCTATCAAATTCTTTAAATAACATTTAAGTAACGACAAATATATATTTGGTAAAAGAAACAACACATTTCGATTTGTCAATTACGTGCTGTTTGATACTCGAGCGGCTCGGCGCTTAACTCGTTCTTTACGCCCGGGCTTGTAGCTGCTAGACTTCGATCTGCTCTTCGGGCCTACTGCCGCTCCTTCTTGGCAGGTTGACAATGCTACTTCTAGCCCCTTTTCTGGGTCCTCAGGCTTTGATTTAATTGCCTCTCTTCCGTCCAGC
This sequence comes from Schmidtea mediterranea, assembly GCA_022537955.1. Lineage (NCBI taxonomy): Eukaryota > Metazoa > Platyhelminthes > Tricladida > Dugesiidae > Schmidtea > Schmidtea mediterranea. The sequence goes on from CM039681.1 coordinate 113,187,604, forward strand.
CCTTTTGGTCTGCTGTGACCCTTTGATAAGCAACTTTGCTTTCTTGGGTTCTATCCAGGGGGCTTTTGTTTGCTGGATTTCTTTTGACAACTGGATGATTTGCTCATAGAAATTTTTTTTGATTTTTCGCGCGTGCTCCAATTCCTTCTGCAGAATTGTCAGTGATTCCATATCTGTAAACAATGAAATTAACTCTGGTCTACAAATCTTAAGCTATTTAATTGATCATACAAGTATTAATATTATTGAACCAATTTGGAAAAATGAAAAAATCAACTAATTATTTATTCAAATTTAATTTTAATTTCACTAAATGTTATCGTAAATTTTCGTAGTCTGCAATCGAGTCGTTAGTGACAATGAGGGGTTCGGTGATACCCATCATCGCGTTCAGGGGCCGGTTGAGCATCAGGGCGCTCCCGAAACACAAAAACGGGTCTCTCTGTCCTTCTACTGTGGCTGGGAAGGGTCCTCTGGGGCACAGCAACATTGAGGTTCGGAGAATTCACGTTCAAATGCTCATCCACCCGGTCGAAAAAGGAGTGGGGCGATGGTGCATAGTCGTCAGTACTCTCAATTATGCCGGTGACAATATCCTCTTCCACGTTCGCGAGATAGTCTGGCTCTGGCTACTTGAAGATCGGTCCGGCGCTGTTGATCCTCGAGACGTGCGAGAAAGAACACCGCATGTTCGTGAATTTCCTGGGCAGGTGTTCGACCTGATTTTCGTTTTATTGCTACGAATGGTAGCTCAACGTCGTTCATTCTTCGTACTACATTCGATCGGAATTTCCTCGGCTGGGATACGGTGAAGCCCGCATCCCACATGGCCTGTCGCCATCGATCAGCGGCCTGTGCGGGAAATCGAATAATGACTCTTGATTCTCCTAAACAAGATACGATTAAATTGATCATTCCAATTCTCTGGCTAACAAATATCATGTTCTCCGCCGGAAATCCCTTTAGGCCTTGTTTAGTTTAACTAAATTGGCTATCCGTCGATGATACTTAACTTGTTAAGTGAAAACTTAAATTGAGAATCGGGTTATCAATTAATCTTCACGAAAAAAGCACCCGTCGACCCCGATTCTTAAATCGAAAATTTGTTCATCGTAGAGTAAATAAAGTTCATTAAATGAAGTTAACGTCAGAAATCCATTCGTCGGGTATTAGGTAGCGGTAAAAAAAATATATACTTGCTAAGTAAACCGCAATTTAGTTTATCGACTCAAATTATTATTCCCAACAATCCTTACTAGGTAACATTGTAAATCATAACTCCGTTTATCAAATACCAATTAACGAAAAAATATTTATTAAATGGAATTAGAATTCAAGAATTTATCTATCAATTAATAAAAATACTTATTAAACGAAACAAAAAAATATAACCAAAATTCATTTATCAAATATTAATCAATAATAATACTCCTTAAAGGAAATTAGGAATCAATATTCGTCTATCGAATAATAAATTAATAAAATGCTTATTAAAAGTAATAAATCAAACATTCAGCTATCATAATATAACTAATAATAATACTTATTAAATGAACTTAAAATCAACATTCATTTATCGAATGACCATTAATACGAATACTTATTAACTGAAATAAAGTCAAACTCTATCTATTGAATAATAATTAAAACCAAAAAAAAATACTTATTAAATGAAATAAAATCGAACTCCCTCTATTGAATAATGATTAATAAAAATACTATTTAGATGAAATAAAATTGAACCCCCTATGAATAATAATTAATAAAAATACTATTAAATGAAAAAGAATCAAACTTCGTATATTGACTCATAGCTAATATTCCAGAATAATATAAATCAAATTAATTTTTATAGATTTTAGACATCTAGTTCAGATAAAAATAGTAGTCCTCTCAATATCGTGTTTTAGGTTTTGGTATCTCCTTATGGTTTTTGGCATTTGGCGTTGGGATTGTCGTGGCGCACTTCCTATTTAATGTTCGTATGGATTAACAGAGGAATTCAAACGAAAAACAAAGTTTACCTAAAATTCGTGATTCTGGATCTAGATCCATATCCTCATCTGGTGTCCTGGCCGTCTTGACCTCATTTATTTGTTTTGCTGGGTGATACATTTTTAGATTTTCTCAAAAAATATTTTCTGTCGGTTCTAGCTTGTCAACGTCCCTTATGTAGCTCGGGGTGTTCGACGAGCATGCGTACGACTATCGGCACACCATGTGGACTCGGCCTACACGATGTGTGTGTTTCGTAAAGGTCATTTACTACAAAATCCACTGCCTAACGCATGTGCGTATCATCTAAATGGTGTGCGCATTTTAAGTGCGATTATGCAGTGTCGGGCCTGAGAGCTTAAAATCCGAGTTGGCTTTGATATTTATCTGGAAAGTGTGCGATTTGGATGGGTGTGTATTGGTTAATGTCACGCTGATTTACAATTTACGGCAGTCTCTGGCATTGCATATGGATATGCCACCTGCACTTGGGGTGTGCCTGCAATTATGCTTGTAATATGTCATATGCAAGGGATGGGCTTTATTGATTTTCGTAGAGTTAAATGTTGCATCTTATTATCTGGTAGGCATTTTAATCTATCTACAACATTTAATTTATCAATTTATTCATAGAATCACACTCACTTGGCTTGGATCGCCGGATTATTCTGGTGGAGAAATACTATAATCATAGGTATTAGAGGATAATTAGGTTCTTTCTATTTTAATAGCTTTTATTCTTTCAGGGTCAACTCGTAGTGGACATCGATTGGCCAGAAAAGAACCATGCTGAAACGTCTCCTTTATTAATGGGTTTATTTTTTAATAAATGATTGCAATTTGTTGTTGGTGATTATTTTTGGGATTGGTACTAGTTGTTTTATTTTATCCGAGAAACTACTGTTTTACAATTACTAGTAAGGGTTTTGGTGTCTGTGTCTTTCGATTTATTTTACGGTCATATTATTAAATAATTATAGCTTAGCCGAGTCTTTAGTTGGGAAATGTAGAGTTTCGTTTATCGCTGTGAGGTTTCGTCGTGTTGAGAAGATGTGGGTCTCTGTTATCCAATTGTTATCTTCTTGCCGATTTTGACTAAAGATGGTTTTCCGCGCTTGGTCTATTAATGGAGTTTAGGCTGTCGGGGATTTCTCTCTATTGATGTGGGAATCTTATCTTATCATCTGAAAATCTTGGCGATTCGGGGTTTGATTTAAGAATTTTCGATGATATAAATATTTATTCCTTCCTATTAAATATTTTGGTCGACTTTAATTGTTGTAACTGATGTGCGTTAGCAATATTTCCTCTCAAGTCCTTTTATCGATTTAAATGCTACATTAAGGTTCACATCCAGCTACTTTCTAGACTTCAAATAACGTATTAGGTGCTTCTAATATTTACATTTACTACTTCCTATTTCTAATATCGTATTCAAACTTTTGCATTATTAATCCCTTACTCCTATATAAACTCTAAAAGTTTTTAAGCCTCGTATCGAAAATCTATAATAGCTACTTTATTGATTTTAGTGCGAAGTAACTTCTCAAAATCTACAATTATATTTCATTTAAATTTAGTTAAAATATACCTAATAATTACTTTATTGTCTTTAGTACAAAACAACATCTCAACAATTTATCACTATTTCATTTAATTTTAGTTAAAATATACAGATTAAGTTCATAACAACGATTTCCTTTTTCTTATTTCCCCGTTACCTTTCCCTTGGTTGACCTTAGGCGCATTGTGTTCATATTATAGTTAATGAGTGCCCACTGGACTACTCGTGTGATAATTTTGAGCCGTATGTGAATATAGTTTAGGTCGAGTTTATGGAAATTGGGAGACGAGGAAACAGCTAAAAGACTATTTCCCTTTCCCCCTCTTCCCCTATAAGGAATGATATTGACGTTCCAGCTCCTGCGTTCCGCACGTCGGGACCTTCACGGGCACGAATCATTGGTGATATTCCACACATTTACACGATTTCGAATAGTATGTTGGATTTTAATAACTTGTAGTGTGTTTCGGCTGTGGGCCGGAAAAATTTCGACAAAATAAAACAAATTATTATGCTATTTAAATATTTTATTAAAAGAAAATATAATTTACTTGACACATTCATAAAAACACCGCTCTCCCCACGTCGACACCCAAGCAGAGCTCAATTGAGGTTGCGAGGATGCGACGTGGAGAGAGTTTCGAATAAAACTCTCATTTACATCGAAATTTAAAACAAGGTTCAAAATAACTTTCAAGTTTTGGAAAAACTGCTTAAAATAGTGTAAAAATGAATCGGTATATATACCTATTGTACGACCATAATCTTGCGTGTTCTTTTTGATTTAGTAAAACAAAATTTGACCTTGGAATTTTCTGGTATATTCTAATCTTTAATTTTATTATTTTGAGATTTTATTTGAAAATTTTTTCTTTTGAATTTTTAAATTGAATTATTTCTAATTCAATTATTTGATTTTTATTTAATTTTCATGAAATTTTGTATTTTTTGATAAATTGTCAAATTTCAGTCAAATTGTGGGTTTTCGTGTTATGTTGGTATTTATTTCGTGCGGGTCTTGTTGCACTTTGTTATTATTTTAATTTAATTTTGTGTTTATAATTTTATATTTAATTGTTTTCTTTCTCGCATTTTGATAAGGTTAATTGGTGTTTTAATAGGTTCGATTTTAAATCTGCCTGTTATATTTGCATGTGTGTTACCGATTCATTTAAACATTTACAAGGCCGTTCGTGTTCTGGCCCAACAATATTAAGAATTTAGCTACGAAAATCACAAGTTTTTAAAGCTCAATACTTAATAAAAACAACAAAATAACATTTTATAACATATAATAATGTAAACTTTGAGCTTGGTAGTTTTTGAATATCTCCTTAATATTAGATCGCGTATTTGACAAACATACTTTTAACTCAATTGAGTTCAGTTTTAGTTTTTTCTTGCTTTTTTGAATTTATGAGTGAATTGATAATAGTCGGTAGCTTTGACTGCATGTGCTTTATTAAATACAACACAATAGTGCCAACGTATATTTCTATTTACAGTTATTTATCACAAATTACACAGGAAATTTATTACAGCAAGAAACAATGTAATAATCATATTCAATAATCTGATTCTGCTTGACTCTAATTACTTTATGAATTCTTCTTAACTTTTCTGTTTCACTACTTCTAATAAACTTTATTTAATTCCTAATCTTAATCTCAATTTCTTCGTTCCTACCAGAAGCAAAATTCATGTTGTTTCTAATTTAGACTTGCCTTATAAATTGGTATAATCTATTTGATTAATGATCAACCAAAATCATATCTTTTTTGACAATCTTCTATCCGTGGCTTTCTTTTATTATCTAGTTGTAAAGCAATATAATTAATTAACCCTCAATGCGTTTTCCTTATGATAATCTATTACCACATCTTCCCATTGACCATTCTGTCTTGATAATGGCATTTCGAATTCCGTTTTGTTTACCCAACTCGAATTTTCTTTAATTAATTGTTGGGCCAGAACGTAAACGGCCTTGAGGAATGTTTAAATGGATCGGTAACACACACGCAAATATAACATGCAAATTTAAATAAACCTATTGAAACATCAATTAAACCCTATCAAATATGAGAAAAAAGAGAATTAAAAATAAAATAATAAACATAAAAATAAATTAAAATAATAACAAAACGCACCAAGATCCGCACGATACCAACACAAACATAACAAGAAAACACAACAAATTCGACAAAAATTGATAAATTAAGAAAAGTTCATGAAAATGAAATTTAAATCAAAAAATTTGAATTAGTAATAATTCAATAAAAATTCTAAATGAAAAATTATTAAAATAAATCAAGAAATAATAAAATTAATGAATAGAATTCACTAGAAAATAACAAGGTCGAATTTTGTTTTACTACATCAAAATTAACATGCGAGGTTAGGGACAGAAAATAGGTATAAATACCGATTCATTTTCACATTAAAGTTAACCATAAAACCATTTTGAATCAAAATTTGATTTTGAATATTAGTTATTTTAAATCTATTGCTAGATCAATTTTAGGTGAGAAATAGTTTTAATTGGAGCTCTCTCTCCACGTCACATCCTCGCAACCTCGATAGAGCTCTGCTTGGATGTCGGCGTGGGGAGAGATGCATTTTTATGCTTTTATGAATGTATTGGTTGCAAGAAATTTTGTATATTGTTCTTAATAATAGATTTTACAATATTGATAAATTGTTTTTATATATTTAAATAAACAAAAATTAAATCTGTCGAAATTTTCCGGCCCACAGCCAACACATATTGCAAGATAGTAAAATATACATAGTACAGATTTGTGTAAGTGAGTGGAAAATCGCCAATGATATGTACCCGTGAAGACCTAGCGTGCGGAAAGCAGGGGTCGTAACGTCAATATAATCCCTATAGAAGAAACGAGAAATAAGGAAGAAGTCATTTGGCTGCTTCCTCATTTCGCATTTCTGTAAAATCGACCTAAACTTCTATTACACACGGCTCAAAATCATCACACCGAGTAGTCCAGTGGGCACTCAGTAAATATAATATAAACACAATATGCGCTTAAGGCCTATTAAAGGGAAAAGATACGGGAATAAATTAAATTGAAATCGTTGATATAGCTAGTTTGGATTAAAATGTTGAAATGGATTAGGTAAAATTATTACTACAATTAAATTCAATTCGAAATAAATTAGTAGGAATCATTTAATTCGTTAACTCAATTCAATTAATATTATTGATTAAAGTTAAAGTAACCATTGATTGTAAATAAAGAAAGAATCAAAGTATTTTATGGCTTAAAATTAAAGTAATTATCGAGTAAAAGTAATTCATGATTTAAATGATCGTAACTTATTAATTAAAATTAGAGTAATGACAAATAATTTCATTAACTAAATTACTATAATTCGTTTCAATAAAATTAATCTAATCCTCAAGTAAGAGCAAGTAATGCATTGATTTAATCAAAATCAACCGTTGGTAAAAATTAAAGTGATTATTAATTGGATTCATCGATTACAAATAACGAAACGTATCAATTAAAAGTGAAGAAATTCACGGACTTCAAAGCACAGTAACCCATCGACCAGAAGTAAAATAATTCGTAGATTGGGAGTAAGGGGTTAAAAATGAAGTGATTGATTAAATTAATTAGTTGATCAAAGGTAAAGATATAAAGGGAAAATAAGTATGAGTAAATTAACAATTCGCTAAAATAGATAGGTAATAAAATCATCGCTATAGGAACTCAAGTCGTGGTCGTAAAGAAAGTTAATACCACTAAAGAAAATCGAAGTTACCCTGAAATTGTTGATTAATTAGCCAAGAAACGAAATAAAATTGACTAGATGAATTTAATTTAGCAATAACGTTTAATTTGAAAACCCATTAAGACTTAAAAAGCAGATAAAACCCAAACATTGACTTAATATAAAATTGACGAAAAAATCAAAATGACCATAAAAATTTAAGCTCAATTAAAGTAACAATCAAAAGTTTATTTTTACATTACAGAAAAGGTCTAATCATGAAATTATATTAATGATAAAACACAGAAAAGGCTTACCGCCGACATCAAATTTCGATCATAATAATGAAACTAGTCCAAGCATCCCCGAAGAAACGATAAACGAAAAACTCCAAATGATAAAGATAATAAAACTCCGGATACATGAGATGGCACCACAGTGTCGAGGAGGGGTTCCCCGAAGTCTACGGTGGATGCAAGTGTTTTTCTCCTAAAATGTCGATAAAGCATCCAAATGAACGACAACATTAAATTTCCGAAATCGATTGAATAAACTTAAGTGAATACGCCAATCGCAACTTTCTACAATTAAAGTTGACATAAGTAAAATAAACAGGATATAACTTACCGAAATGAAATTGTCGATACTAAAGTTGACTAATCCACCGGACATCCTGTGATCGTCGACGTTGATGTTGAGATAAAATATCCAGTTAGCGGAAACGCACCGTTGCAATGATAAATCATCATCGATTTTTCCGAAATTGTCGTCGCCTTACGAGAGAATTTATTAACATCATTAAATTCGCGGATTCAAAGTACTTTTTTGTTAAACCTTCAATATCAGGATAAATAAGGACCTCACGTAAATTAATCGGTGACCAACACTTAACCAATTAATCAACTATTATCAACAATAGTATCGTGATTTTCAACTCCGATAGCGACGCCCCAAAAATTAAGTCAAATTGCTAAGTCATTCCACCCTCTTCGATTTTTTTTCCTTTAAGCACTCTACCGATCCAACAATTAATTAGGTATAACAAATTAGACATTGTTTAACCATAACAGGTATTGTTTAATCCGCGGCCAAATGTAAACCCGATGAGATCACATAGATTCCAGCGTGTCGATTTTCAATGTTGCTTGGAAAAGAACTTAACCCGCGATTAACAACAATTACGCCAGTTCTTTCGAATTCCAAACCGGTAAACGCCCTCCGATAACCCTCTACTAAGAATTAACTCACCACGACGCCTCAAAAAATACGACTAACATTATAACCAACGTGGATAAATTCTTCTATTATTTCGTACTTAATGGTTTATTCACAATATCGTTTCAGATCATGCCACTCGATTGGACTACTACACAAGCAACTAGTGACAAACACCCGAGGAAGGCACCACAGGCCGCAGATATCATCGACAAACTTCGACCGCAGTGGTCATACCCCACCACTTGGCGACTGTTGGGTTTCGAAACGGACCCTTGCGGACTCGCCGGGCAACAATATCCGGCCAAAGAGACATATGAGCATGCATGGAACCTTCTCACCCATTGGGAAAGGGTGCAGGAGCAGGTAGATCTCAACGTGATAAAAGCCCGGATGTACCTCGCGAACGTAGAGGAGGACATCCGCGTCGGGCGTATTGCGGAGGCATATCCACCTCGACGGGTCCGCGATACCCGACGACCCTATCCGGTGGCGGCTCTGAGGAAAAGCCTAAAAAGACGTTTCTCCGAGGAGTCCTGATCCCTCATCAGGGAGGAAAGACAATAGTTACAGTATTAATGTCATAAATGATTTCAAATTCAAATGGCGTTTGTGTTATTTCTCTCTATAAATAGATTCGTTTCCTAATTTTGTTTATAATGATTATATTATGATTTAATTAAGTTAATAAGAAATTTAAAGATTCTCTTTTATTATAGTGATGTCTACCCTACAATTACTACGAACCGAGCTGGATCACGCTAGGCGGTCAAATGCGGATCTGCTCACCCAAATTATCCAAATGACCCGAGAAATACACCAAATAAAGGCAACCTGGTCAGATCCAGCAAAAACGAAAGCTATCTACCACAGACTCACGGCGGCACAGAAAGGCTGGACAGAAGAGCGGCAACTCAATCAGAGCTTGCGTACCCAGATCAGAGGATTGGAAGTCGCCCTAGCGGTCTGTCGGGAGGGGGAAGCGGTAACATACCCGCTCGTCTTTGCCCCATCCCAGATGCCGCAGAAAAGTACTGAATCAGCGGACCAGGCTATCACTCCATCAAATAATCGTCGGCCGGGACGCAAAGAGCGTGCTCGACGCCGAGCAGCACAACCTCCAAATCCCCCCATTAACTCACGATGACTATACATTGTGTCGATTTCAATAAATTAGTCGTACTTGTAGTTAGATTATTTCCTAGATGCACTTACTTACCGGTACTACGGTAAACACTCGCATTGCGGTTTCAAACCATCTCTCCCCATTCGATCATGAATTTTCTTACACATGGGACAGAGCTAAGCGAGCATAGGTCTTCTAACGACAGCTCGTGAACCCGAGGATTGTCCGAGCAATTACAGTACTAGCAATAATACTCAATTTTTGCGGATAATCCACCACTTGAACACATTTCCAACGTTGCCAAGCAAAGGGTGCCAAGTGGCAGTTAGCAACATTTTGTATGGCGTTACGGGGCAACTATAAAGATAAACAAATTACGAAACCCTGTAACCCACCATAATTAACGAGACATTCCTTTGCTTTTTGACTTTTTCTAAACGTTTTCTGATAAATTAGTTATCACCATGATCTTCACAATTGTCTAATCTCTGTCAGATCCATTTATAAAGTTCAAATTTGATAATTGGTTGATCTTCTGAAATTTCGCATTTTTTACACCATTCAATTATAATTGTGACTTTTGTTATCTGCTTCGAACTTTTCAAATAATTTTAGATTTATAACCCTAACTCTTAATATTTATAAGTGTAAAATATCTTGACTCGCATAAGTATGATTTTGAAAATTGTAACTTTAGTTACTTTTTTTACTTGCATACTCAAAATTTTTTTATTACTATTTTTTAAAATTTTTCATTTAATTATTTTAATTTTTAATTTTATAATTTAATTAATTATATTGTTAATATTTCATTTTTTTAAATTTAATTATAGTTAATATTGAATAAAAAATAGAAGTGTAAAAATTTATTGTATTGTAAAGTTTCATGTTTTGTTGTTTAAAATGTTCAAAAAAAATAAGTTGGCAGTTATATTTAATTAAATAATAAACGAGGTTTCAGGAATTGAAATTTTAAAATTTATTATTGAAATATTATTTCGAAGAATCAGAAAATAGAAGTGTATTGTTTGCTTACATATGATGCCAATGATGATGCGAGATTCAAAAGAGCAATAATGTATATGAATCGGTTAGAAGTGCAAAAGAGTTAGGGTGCTCTCAGAGGTTCAGTGGTTATTGAGAATTTCTCTCTAATCTTGATAAAAATGCTGAGATTTGGAGAGGGATCATGTAAAAATTAGAAGAATAGATCATTAAGAGTTCTTTGATCTAATTGTAACAAAGTTATGAAATCTTTTTTCAAATAACAATGTTTTAAGATATTAAATTGAAACTTATAAATTACTTCATCGTATTATATCAAAGGCGACGTTAATTAATTATGTCACCAGTTTTTACCAAATTTCTAATCCTCATCTCCTTTTGTGAACAATTGTCAAACTTACCCCTTAAAATAATTGTCTGATGGGTTTCTGGTGTTGATATTTTGAAGCTATAGGGTTGTTACCCAGACAACTCCATATAAATATCTTTCGCTTACCACTCGGCACCCGTTGCTAAGCAATGTTGGAACTGTGTTAGAGTATGTAGATCGTCCGCAAAAAGTGAGCGCTATTGTTGGGCTATAAGCCATAATTTAAACAATAAGGATAAAATTGTGTAAATTAAAACAAAATAATTAATGTCGTTTGGAAATTGTCAATATGGCTGCTGTAACATAAGCACACACCGCAAGCAGAAATCAAAAATAAAACAAATATTAATTAAAATCATTGAAAAGCCTACAGATGCAGAAAGAAACACAAAACCAAATCATAAAACCGACAAAACCTTGCAAAAGGTGTAGAAAATACATAGGCGGAAGCGGCGACCAAAAATTTAAATATCAAAGGGTAAAAAGAGAAACAATCAAAGAGAATGGTTAAATTTAAAAAAAATAATAATAAATGAAAATTTACGAAATATTGAGAAAATAATATCAAAAAATAGAGAAAAATATGGAGAAAAATAAAATATTTAAAATAAAATAAAACTAATAAAACCCCACGAAAAATGGCCGAAAAAGGCTCAAAATTCTCTGATTGGTCGCACCCAGACATGAAAACACTATATATACAGCAGTCATTTTCATAATTTTTAGAGTTTTGGAGAGACAGTCAGACAAAATTTTTTAGACAAAATTTTTAGACACGATTGTTTAGAAAATTTTTATGACAACTTGTAAGTATTGTTATTTTGTATAAATATATATTTCGAAGTTAAAGTTTTGTTATTTTGATTTTATTCTGGATGATCGTGGAATCTTTTGGTGCCACTGACAAGTTCCCTTAAAATCTTATTTATAATAAGTATTGCAATAGCTATCGGGAAGGCAGGTTGGTGATCCGGCTAACGGATTAAGTTCCGTTAGTTGAGATAGCGGGTCTAGCTCTCCTGAAATCTCGATCTGTCCGCGACGAGGTCTGGTCGAAAGACACAGGACTCTACTAGTAGGGCACCGTTAAATAATTCGCAACGGCTGATGGAAACGTCGGTCGAGTCGAGCAGAAAATCTAAACTCATCGGAAGTGCGACTTTAGTTAAAGGTGAATAAAGTTTTGTATTGAAAATTAAAATATTGTCGGAAAATTAATCGGAAAATCAAGTAGAAAAGGATGAGATAGTGTAGGAATATAAAGTTGAATGCATTTTCCAATAGTTGAATGATGTAATGTGGCAGAAGGGAGTAGTGTTTATTAAAGTGACCGCAGAGGGTTGTAACTACTTAAAATTATGGGAAATGTACCGATAGTTAAGGAACTGTTAATCAAATTTTTAATATAGGTAAAGATAAAAGGTAAACTAGGACGAAAATGTAGTCGATACCGTGAGAAAACAAATGAAATAGGAAATTTATCAAAAATTAAGGAAGGAAAGCTGCTCAAATTTTTGAAGGATACTTTTATAAATAATGGGTAAAGATGACAAATAAGTATGGGAATTGTAGGAATAGACGAGTATAAACAAGGATATAGAAAGAGAAAGACGTAAGACCTTCCATCGGCAGTCAAGAACCCGAAAATGCTCATGAATTTTCAACCCCTATGTACAGTACCAACATGGCAATCACCATGGGTACATAGGAGGGATAGAATAATAATCTTGATGGCGTTTAGGTGGGAGTTACACAAAAACCCTAGAAAAAATAAATAAAAATCAACCCTATTCGCCAACACTATAATTGACCGAACGATCCATGGGTCCAATGAGTTGAAGATAGAAGGCCTGTGCTCGCTTTCGATTTTTAGGTCCCATTATTCTCCTATCTCTTTCAAATGTTAACCTATATTCTCATATCATTTATCTTTATTTTCATTCGCCTAGTCCTTCTTATCGTTGTCTGTGTTGATGATTTTTCTATGGCCTGTAAACCCTTTGTTATGTTAAATATCCACACAGTATATCTCTTACTCCTATCCCTATTATAACTACAATTTTCCCTATTATTATTGCTAACTTTATCATTGATACTATTATATGTATTACCTTTATTAATTGTGACTACTATTGCATTTGTTAATATTCTTATTACTATATAATTGCCATTACATTTATTATAGTACTACTATTCTTATTATTACTATTATTATTATTACTATTATTATTATTATTATTATTATTATTATTATTATTATTATTATTATTATTATTATTATTATTATTATTATTATTATTATTATTATTATTATTATTATTATTATTATTATTATTATTATTATTATTATTATTATTATTATTATTATTATTATTATTATTATTATTATTATGATTATTATTTTTATTATTATTATTATTACTATTATGTTTTTGTAGGGATCCGTCCTTATTTCTCAGCTATATAAAAATATTTTTCTTATATAAAAATTTAGCAGTAATTTATCCTTTCCTTTACAGTTTTCGGTAAAGTATTTTTAATAATTCGAAAAATTTTAGCAGAGTTCCACCCTTATCTTTCGGTTTTATCGGATTATTATACCAACAATTTGAGCCGCGCTCCACCCTTTCCTTGCGATATTCGCTGAAGTATTTTAGTTGATTCGGAAAATTTGAGCAGCGTTCCGCCCTTATTTTTCAGTTTTGTAATAAATATTTTGCTTATTTGCCCATATTCTCCGTCTCAATTCAACATAATTTATTTAATTCTTATATATTATTTAAAACATTATTTTTTCCTGATTTTGGTCGTTCGGATTAATCTTTTTCCGATGGCTATTCATTTTAACTGTTGCAACGATTTCGCAATTTACCCCGCTACCCTTTCCCTCCTTGGTCCTTAAGATTTATTTATTTTCATATTATATTTAATGAATGCCCACTGGACTACTCGGTGTTAGTGATTTTGTGCCGAATGTTGTTAAAAAGTTTATGTCGATTTTATCAAAATTAAGTGCAAGAAAGTTAAGCCAAAAGACCCGCTCTCAAGCTACTCTCTTTCGCTATTTAGTTCAATGATTTGACGTTTGGGTTCCTGCGTTCTCACGCCGGAACCTTCACGGGCACGACTGTTGGCGGACTTACACCACACTTACACAGTTCGATAGTTATGTGTAATTTTACTTCCTTGCTTTATGTTTTGGCTGTGGTCCAAAAAAGAAATAATAAATAAATTTTACCATATCAGTTGAGTAAATGTTTTGAGTATAGTACTGTTTATTCGACATGAAATATTTCACATAGTAATCGAACGTCTATTGGCGTCATCATTGTTCATTGCTTCATCCCAATACATTTAATCAAATTGGACAAGAAATTCATGCAGTATTCACTCATTGGTCAAATAATCCATTAAGCATCCATCTATCTCGCTTCATACAGCAATGTACAGCAACTGAGAGTTGTCGTGTTCAGGCAAAAAACTTACTAGTGTTAATTGCCTGAAAGCACAGCTGTCAGTTGCAACGCACACCAACACAGTTTAGACTGGAATTTTTTCTCTGAAAATTAAGACTGAAAATTTGTCAAAACACATCAGTATATATACTTATAATTTGGCCTTAACCTTGCGTGTTATTTTTATTGTGATTAAACAAAATTTGACCTTGAAATTATTGGTGTTATCTAAATTAAATTTTTATTAATTTCTTAATTTAAATTGGCAATTTATTTTTAACATTTTTAATTAAATTAATTTAGCCAAAAATATTTTATTTTTATTCATTTAATTCATTAATTTTTACTTTTATATAAATGGTCATTTTAAGGTCAAATTTTCTTGTTATTATGTTATTTTTTATGTAGATTTTGTGCGGTTCTTGATGCATTTTGTAATTATTTTATTTAACTTCTATGTTTTTGATTTTATATTTATTTATATTCTCTCAGATTTTAAAATGTTTAGTTGGTGTGGTATGTTATATTTTAAGTTAACTTGGTGCTGGGTTTTCGTGCTGTATTACTGGTGCATTTAAACAATTCTCAAGGCTATTTGTGTTCTGGCCCAAAATGTCAAACAATTTTCACACACCTACAAACCATTAACATTTTATAGGACTGGTTTAAAAAGACAAAAGGAGATTAAAAAGACAATATATATCATAGAAGAATTTTGAGTGTCTTCAACGATCGAGGTAGTATGTTTCAACTTTCAAAGACAAAGAAAAGCAATAAAAATCTGTGTAAGTCGATCTAGGATTGATCTGTTCAATGAATCTATCGACGATAATCTTAAAATACGAACTTCTAATCAGTTGGCATCAATTTATATCATTGTATTTCATAATTTGTATAACGTTTTAAGTCCTACTAAAAAAATGTGTCTTATTTTTGTCGTACTTTATGTAATTTTTTAACGAATTTGTCCTACATTGAAAACATTTGGCAGCCCTAAAATACACCTCAAAGTGATAAAGCAGAATGGATGAGAATTAAACAATGAACCTCAAGAAAATTGAAAAAAACATTAATATTCGAGATTTATTTTACAATTACCTATTAATAATTCAATAGATTTTGAGAAATGTCATTAAGATAAGAACAAAATTCATTTATTCTACTTGACAAGCGCTACTCTGCCAATCGTGTTTTTCACAATTTCGTAGTTAAAATTAAATATATTTCTCTAATTTACATTGAGCACTCCTTTATACTTTTTAACACATTTTTTGTTAATGAATTTGAGTTTTTCAATCTGATATAAGTTTATAATGTGATATTAGAACAGATGATCCGACTAGAAAAGTAAGCGATGTTTGTTTCAGTTATTTCTCATTATCTGTATTGCTAATATAATGCGGTTAGTAAAATAACTATTTTTTTGAATGAAAAATAGTCAGAGACTCAAGGCTTAAAGAAACTATTAAAATTTGAATTTGTTAGAGTAAGATGTGTAATTTCTCTCCAGTTTGGATGCAAACTATGAGAATTATGATTATTTTAGAAAATAGATTAATTGATTTAAAATTTAAAATATTACTGCAATGTAGTGTAATATTTGTCTATCAATATCATAGATGCTAGAATGTTTCTGTTGCAAAAAAATTGACAAAGTCGAAGAGACTAGTTTGGTTCCAGATTTACAAATGTCGAAAGACAACATAGAATTTGGCAGGGCAAGATTTATGAAAGGTGATTTGAACACCGAAAAGAATTGCAAAGAAAATTATGATAAAGCTGAAGTGATACCGTTAGTTGTAGCGGCATTGAAATCTGGGCCTCCAAAGTCGCATTTAAAAAACGTTGATGTTGATATGGTCATTCGGTTAAACTCTAATTTAGCAGACAAATTGTCCGTTATTTCTTTATCGAAAGAGTGGAGAAAGTTTTTCTTTGAATATCAATTTGATTTTAATGGCGAAAAGATATCTGAAATCAACGAATGTCTTGATAAAGGAATAGATATTAAATTGTGGGAATTGAATGTTATTAAAACAGGTCAGAA
This sequence comes from Schmidtea mediterranea, assembly GCA_022537955.1. Taxonomy (NCBI): domain Eukaryota; kingdom Metazoa; phylum Platyhelminthes; order Tricladida; family Dugesiidae; genus Schmidtea; species Schmidtea mediterranea. The sequence goes on from CM039681.1 coordinate 113,204,113, forward strand.
TTTAGAAAAAGTAAGCTGTTATTAAATTGTTTATTAGATATCTAAAGTTTAACATTTTGGTCCTCACTGATTCTTTCTTATATTAATTGCTTAGATTGCATAGTTCAAGACCCCTTAGAAAAATTAGGTCAATTGATTACTATGAAAAATAAGTCAGTTTCAGGTCACAAACATGATTTATTTACATCAGGTTTTCGTAATAAAATATATTAAAATTAGTTTGTAAATATTTAAATAAATAAAAATATTTGTATTTATAACTAGTAGCACGGGAACGGTTTAGATGAGGGGGCCAAAGGTAGTTTTGAGATTTTAGAAAATCCTCGTTGATAAAAGCTACCGATGAAATATAAAAATTTCATTTATCAAAAAATTCAATTCTCCTGAATATAGAGAAGCCAATACACTTAATTCAATTTTGAGTAAGAACGTAAAATAAAAATCCCTTGTTCAGCTTTTCCAGTGTTTCACAGAAATGCACCACATTTATATTGTCTTTCACTGTGAGTGTCGAATTCCTTGCAAATTTCATCCTCTAACAGATGTCTAATCATAACTTGATGCCAGTGATAAAGTGCCAACTGCATCAGTAGCTTTGGCGTCATTGTTGAGCACATTAACTTTCAAGCGTCTTAATTTACTGAACGACTGCACTGCTGACGGCGATGTTGCAAGCGAGACTAGGATTACTCTGGTGAAGTTTCATATTTCACAGAAATGTTGCCTCATCGCAAGATTTTTCTTTTTGAAGTTCTTGACAAAAGAAGAGATAGGATTGAATTTTGGCGATATCCAGCTGAATGTCTCGTCAGCTACATTTGTAACTGCAGTTTCAATACAAACATACAGAGAAAAAACAAAAGGCTTCATTATGAAAATAATTCATAGAGCTGTATAATTTGTACTAGTTAATTAAGAATTCACCTTTCAAAGTTCATAGTCTTTCCACCTTTTTGAATAGTTCGTGATTAAACTGACCATGTAAAGAATCTAGAAAACGAGCTTCCAAACATCATTTCGTTTTCTAAGAAGAGATTGCAGATCATTTGTTAGCAAATCAATCTACTCAAAATATTGCTATCGGAGTCTGTCTTGTCAAGTGTGAAAATGACGAGAAGCTGCAATATTGGAAAAGGGATTGTAATATGGTGGGATTGGATTTTTACATTATTTGAGGTTGAGAACTTCCGTCTGTACAACAGATTCATACATTTCATTAAAGGTTAGTTCACTCCTTAATGACATCAAACTCTTTCGTCTGGCAATAAGATATACTGAAGACCTTGTTGGAGCTGCACCACCTACTATGTGGGGATCTATAGAATTGGATTTGAAAAAAATGCAATTCCGACGGGGCTTCCAATACAATTTGCGGTTGAGTCGATTCAAGAAAACTCCAAAGAATTATATAACACTTATGAGAATAACTTTTTTTTATAAAATCTCTGATCGAACGAGATTTTTTTCAGTAACGGAAGTGGCCAAAATTCCTTTGATAGTCGGACGGCGTTCAATACACGTGATAGGTTTCTCATTTCCAAATTTAAAGTCGGCAAAAGTTTGAAATTGATAATTGTCTGTTATTTTCCAATACATTTTTATTTAATTATAATAATCTAAATTCAATTTTGACTATTGAATTAAAAAAAATTATTTTTTTCAAATTTTGTCATACTTTTTTATCCAAACCTTTTATGTTACAACTCTTTTTAAAAACCACATTTCAACATAACACGATCTAAGTAGTTGAGATCATGAAACTCTCAATACTAACTTAACCCAATTATTCCTGAAACTTTTTTCTTAAATTTGATATTTTTACAAACGTGCTATCGGACAAAACCCCAACGGCAACTAATAAAAAAATAGGCATTCTCATTGCCATATCATCTACTGTTGACATAATCAAAAATTGAGTTAATTATCTTGGGTTCTTACCTTGGTTAATTACTAATTTATTTAAACATTAATTAATTATTTATTTAAACATTAAATAATTATTTATTTATTTACACATTAAATTAATGAAATTCTCGTGATAATAATAATTTATGATAATGACGGATGAGTTTTGAATTTCTTGTTTGGACAGAAGGTCTAACTTCTTTAATAGATATTTATTCAATGAGGAGCGAAGCGGCATGAAAACGGACTTCCATGGATTCCAATAAGCCAACAAAGGCATAAAGATCTTTCATTTCTCCTTCCTGCACTGGTCTGAACTTTGCAATTACTTCAAGCATTGTCAGATAACTCATTTTTTCTCTACCATAGCGCCTATCTAATTTCTTTTTGCCACTCTGTAGGCTTCTGATGAAAGGCATAGATTCTCATCAACTTGAGTGGCTCTCCTGCTAGATATCGCCTTAGATTTATCATCTTATCTTCAGAATTTATATCTGCTAGGTCGATATCTGTATTGAATGCTGCCCTCTATGTTCCAAATCCAAGCATCTTTTCATCTAACATTGAAATCTTTAACTCCTGCAACCTATTTTAACTTTTCTTTTCCATTGATGATCAATATTTCGATGTTTTCGACCCTTCGCTAACAATACTTTATTCTGTTCTTTTTGCACTGATTTATCTATTTCTTCCTTCTCTTTGAGCTTACAAATATCTTTTTCAACCAAATCATTTTCTCAATCTTATTTTTCACAAAGCTTAACATATTTTAGCCATTCATCGAATATCTCTTCAAACTCTTTTTCCCAACAATTTCTGCCAACAACAAATTACGCGCTCGAGTCGTTTTCCATTTATGAAAACGCCGCCGTGCCCTATAATTTTTTGAAGTCATCATCATCATTTTTACCTATTAGACACAATACTAAATTAATAGTTGACAAGTGTTTAAAATTATAATCCAATAATTTTCCTCGTTCTTCAAAAACTGCCAGCGTAAATTAGCCTTTGCTGCTCAAGAGGAATTCCTTCTTTTTCTTGAATTTTGGTCATCATGTTTTTAAGTGTGTCACTTGATTCAATTTCTAAAGTTATCGTTTTTTCTTGACAATGTCTTCAAATATATTTGCATTCCACTTTTCAATTGTAAATCTACACCTAACTTTGACTCTTTCTGAATATTATAATCACATAACGCTATTTTATTCTCTATATTTTGCTGACCTGACACAAATATTACCATGTCTTGTATTTTTACTTTATCTTTCTCGATTGATTCATTCAACTTGACTACAAATACAATAGTTATATGCATAATCTCAATTCTCAATATTGCTATCCGCAAAAGTAATGTTTTCCCCTAGAACAACAGCTTTCGAAGAGTGTTTGAATTCATAGCAACACACTTTTAAATACTCCTGTCCTACTTTATTTGCGCCAGTAAGAACTTTGCTTATTTTATTAGATATGTTGGTGTACTGGGAACCTTTATTACCACTGGTTATCAACTTTTACCAAAACCCACATGCCTCTGCATTTCTAGGGTTCAATTTCCTTCGCACACCACATAATTTACGGATCACCATCATACATCTATGGGTTAATCCATGTTGGAAATGTGTATGATGGCCGAATGCTATTCGAGCAGGTGAGCACTGTTGCCAATACTACTTTTCGAATAACCTTCGATTCAGGTTCAAAGCGGCCGCTAGAAGGTTTTACGCGTTATTCCGTGTTCCCTTGATCCTGAAATATACGTGGTTCCTTAAGTTTAAGAAACGGAACTTGATTGGGGAGATATCGAATATTAAGGATACGAACCAAATTATAAATCTAAATCACAGGCTATAGTGTTATAGAGAAGTGAAACCAGTACTTTAACTGATAGGTATTTAATACAAAAAGAAAATTTATATGTATATATATATAATTAATTCTACTATTACGATTTAATCGCCTCTTATCCTACAATTACATCAAATTTGGAATTAACTATATTTAATTTACGAAATAAATTACGAAACAATACATTTTATTTTTCACTTAAAGTATAACAAAAGAAAATTTTATAAAGTGTCATAATGTAAGACCACGGACGTTGAGCAAATGTACTAATCCAAAAGAGATGCAGGATTATTCGTCGCCGTCGATATGTCTACGGGCAGACAACGGCGCTTGGAACATCGTGAGGTCGGATTTCGTGCTGGTTGTCATGAAAATCTGGTTCTTCGCTCCTGAGGTATTGGGGGTTCTACCACTGAGATGATGAGCGGCGATGATCGTCCGCTGGTTGGATACTCTTCTCCCATCATTGCATCAGAAGCGGTGGCTATATTAATATGCACCGGAGACTCCTACCTGACGTGCTAATCGTTGTTCCTCAAATTTGCTTGAAGCAGGTCGTTTTCGGCCCTACGCCTCTGTCTCCGGCGACAATTTCGGTTGGGCTTGTGTCTTCGGTTGTCTTGTGCCGTTCCCTCCACATGTATACCATTGTCTTGACTGAATATTGGCGCTCCTACCTGGGATGCCAGATGATGCGCAGGAGTGATATACAATTGTTGCGCCAATTGCCTGCTTGGTAGACGAGCTTGTAATTCCCGTTCTGTAAAGATCAGCCGGAGCGCAGGCTTTGCTCGGATATGGTGATCTGCTGGCTCCGGGTTTCAATAATCAGGTCATCACGGGCACGATAGAGCCGCGTGATTTTCTTGTAGAGCTCCTTGGTGGCTTCGGGTGAACACCAAGTTCCCTTAAATTTAATCTATTTCTCTGAGAATAGAATTCTCCCTTTCTAGTTTTTCTATTTTCTGAGCCATCGCTACCGCAGACGGAGTTGGGGTGATCCTAGGAATTCGTGGTAAATTTGCTATCGAAGCCATATGTAGATAATATCCGAAGAATAGATAGGTAGGAAGATATTGAGAGATTTGAACAAATAATGAGCGTAATTGGTTTTGATACGATTATCTTTTTATTACGGATATTGTTGTATTGGACAGATTAACAGATGGGCGAGATTTTGATGGCAATATTAAGATACAGATTTTCTACAAAAGTTATAATTTAAATCGAGTATTAATCCAATTTTTTTTCTACTTAATATTTGATCGAAGTTATTTTACTAGTTAATAATTGTCATCGGAGTTCCTAGTGCGATTTTTATACAGCTTTGCTGGTTCTTATCTACTGGCATTAGTCGATCTCACTGGGTCATAACGTTTGCTAGGGTTTTTATAGGTTAATTTATTCCTTACTGTTTCTATTTTGGCGAACTTTATATGCCTATTTACTAGAATGTGTGATGTTCGGTTGTTTGCAATATTTAGACTGATGCATGCCTTCCTGCGTTTTACCTCGCAACAAGACATTGGACTTTCGTGATCGTACAATTTCTACTTTACCCTTAGCTACCCGCTCGTGTTATAAGTCAAGGAAGTTTTGATAAAATTTTCACTTAATGATCGACTAGCGATCACACCTAGTTCCTTTAAATGATATCGCCATTCCCGTATTTTAATTTATGCTTGTTTCGACCGACGTTTCCATCAGCCGTTACAAGTGGTAAAACGGTGCCCTGTAGGTAAAGTCCTGCGTCTTACGACCAGGCCTCGCCGCGAACAACCGAGTTTTCAAGAGTTCACGACCAGTAATTGCAACTAACGAAAGTTAACTCGTTAGCCGGATCACCATCCTACCCTCTTGAGAGCTATTCCCATACATAAATATAAATATTTGCCTGGACCTCTCCATATAATTAGATAGAAATATGACTATGAACATCCAAAAATTTTTATTTAATTACATAAAATTACTAAAAGCATTACCATAAAAAAACAAAGTCTTACTTCAGATAAAATCGATCGATCAAAAATCAAGTTAAATAGAGTTAAGTTGCTTTTAGTTTTTAAGCTGTAATTGTAGTTCTAAATAATGAATTTGGTCACTGTTTATATAGTAGTTTTATGCGTGTGTGCGACCAATAGGTGGTTTTTCGCCATTTTAAGGGCTTTTTATTATTTTTATTAATTTTAAAATATTTTTATCATTTTTATGTCTTTTTCTTTTATTTTTTGATATATTATTTTTATTGTTATCAACTCTATTTTTATTGTAATTTTTATACAATGTTCTTTTTAGCCCTTAAAATTTGGTTTCTTGGTCACCGCTTCTGCCTATGTTTTTTCTAAATCTTATTTTGCAAGGTTTTGGCAATTTTATTTATTTCATATGTTCTTTATTGCTTCTGTATGCTTTAATCGATTTTATTAATATGTTTTAATTAATTTTGTTATATTTTAATTTGTTTATTTGGTGTTTTTATTTTATTTTTGGTTTCTGCTTGAGGTGCATGTATATGTACAGTGCCCATTTTCCTTATATTTATTTTTTGTTTTATTTCATTTTACCATTATATTTTGGTTTTAATTTTGGCTTTAAGTCTAACAGATAAATAAAAATACAAATCATACATTAAGGAAACCACGCTCTGCTACCATGGATAATTTATGTCATGTTCAATGTATTTTTATAATCGCATTGTTGAGGCTCCTCGAATTTGGATTTGTGCGTTGTGTGTGCTTTGTTATCTTTGATCACTACCATAATTTCAGCTTTTACATGTTTTAAATACACTAACACATGAAGAGGTAGTACTTAAATCCATGCAAATATCGTTAAAATACATTGTTTCAAAAATTGAGTAAGTTTCAAATAAAAATATTAAAATTCACAAAATATCAAAAGAAAAAAGTTCTAAATAAATTCCAATCAATCGTAAAAGAATCATAAACAAAAACATTCACATCCAAAATTCAAATTTCGCATAGAACAATCATACTTAACATACTACAAATCATAAAATAACTTTACAATATTTACCTAATTGATTCTATATAACACGACTAAATTGTTAAAACGTCCACAATTTTAAAAATATTTAACAATTAATTGAAATTAATTTCAAACTCATAAATTCTCATTGCTTTGCGAGAAACGAAATAGACCACTTACATATTTTGATAACTTTCTCTGTGCGTGATAGTTAATCTTGTGGAAGTATCAGTAGATATTCTGTGATAAATTTTATAAAAAAATAAATAAATCTAAAAGATAAACTAACATACTTTGATTGTTTTTCTTGTACGCAATAGTTGATCCCGTTGAAGCATCAGAAAAATCTTAGGAAAATTCATTATATTTCAAAGAAAGTATAAAGATTGGAGCAAATCATTGTTCAAGATCCAATTAATTGCCTAATTTATTAGTATTTTTATTATAGAAATTTTGTGAACCATGATTCTGTGCCGGTATTTTTTTTCTTCTCCCGTAAAATTTCTCTACCCTCCTATAGTATAAAATTCTGCATAATATCCCAAGTCTTATCAATATTCTATTTTTCATATGACACACACACACATACCTTTATTATTGGTTAGATTTTTGAATGATTATACAGTCAGCTCTCGTTAATCCACCAGAAAGTCGGGGAACCAATTTTTGCTATTAAAAACAGTGATAAAAATTCTTGTTAATCCGTCAGTTGTTATTCCAACTCCACCTCTTTTAATTGCCAGAAAATTTAAAAAAATACAAAAATTACAAAATATTATATTTACATTTTGTTAATCACACCTCCATAAAAAAATCTTCGAAATTTTGTAATTCTGCATCTGTTGGCTGTTTCTGGATAATGATTTGAAAAATTAAAAGAGAAAACAAAAAGTTTAATTTAAAATAATATATTTCACCTCTTGTCATACGATTAGTTAGCAAAAAAAATGTTAATATAAATTCTAATTAATTTAAAAAATTATTGAAATTATAGATAAAAGCATTTTTTCCTAATAATTTAAAAATATTATAATATAATAGTAATTAACATGTATGTTAATTAATGCAATTAATAATCTCACTCGTCTTGGTACTGTTTGGCATTTAGAACTTACGACGATTCAGACTCTTCATTGTATGACAAAGGGTTAAAGCTTCCGACGCAATTAAATGTCCGCAACATTCCATACACTCAAACAATCAAACAAAACTTCAGCCAATCATGGGTGTTAAGTTGAAGTGCCTGTATGGTACCTTGTAGCTCACTTATTTATGTTTTATGGAGAATTTGTAGTGACAAATGGTTGATTACCGTGGTTTGTCTAAAACTTACCAAATTTGTGTTAAAGGCAATGCCGTTTTCTCTGATGCTACTTAAAAAAATTGATAAGAATTATTGTAGTTTGCAGTTAACAACTGAGTCTGTTATAGATAAAGTATGTGTTTCCGTGTTGCTGCTCGCCTGGAATAGAACAAGTTTGCCAATTTTACTTGATTTAATGCCATTAAAATTTTTAGAATTTGTATAGAATTTCGTCAATTAATTATCTTTACAGAATATTTACCATGAATTTTGTTTTATTCATTCCTATGGCTTGATTCAAATGTCATAATTATAAGTATAACTAACATAATCGCACTTGAAAACTTAATGTTTTCAATGTGGCATTAGCTTCTAAATGCAACTATAGTCGACAACCAAGAAAAAAAATGCTTGTGACTCTCCCTCGCTTATCGACACAAAACAAAATTTTAATAAACCAAGAATCTTTCCATTCATATTTCTTGTATACATCTATCCCTAGTAGGCCCTCTCAATAGATACAAATTCAGACACGTTTTAGAGAAAATCTTTTCTTACTTAAACCTTCATTTAAATGTTAAAAGCCCCTAAGCTCATAGCGATCTTCCCATCATCTTACCACAGTGACCGCTTCGTACACCTTTCATGAACGCCGAGGTGAAGTCCAACGAAGTCCTACTTTCAAGATCAGTGCAAACGAGGCCTGATCTGTCCCAACAGACATCAAAGGGTGGAAAACGATAAATCCACTCATCGACATCATTCAAACTTTATGTGAGGGAATTGAATACCGATTCAACATTTTCCACAATTAAATGATTAAAATAATGTATAAAAATATTTAATGGAGGCCATCCATGAAAAGCCAAAACTTAAAAAAGGCATAATATTACAAAAATATATTATGAAAAAAATAAAATACAACACCACTTACGATAAAATCTATGATAAAATCGTTAAGGTTACGAAAATGAAAAAAACTATGAAAATGACTGTTGTTTATACACTGCTTTATTGAATTAGAGATCTTTTTTAGAAAGATCTGATCCAGCTTCAAATTTTTCGATATAATGGAGTATTTTCTTTCTTTCGATAGAACGCTTTAACATATCTAATAATCCCAGGATCCAGAGGCTGTATTTAGGAGTTACAATTAGGCTTCAGAAAAGTTTAAATATATATTTGTGAGAACAACTTCTCCTGAAACATGAGATGTTGCGCTATCTAACAATTAAATAACTTATCGTTTTTCAGAACGCATGTTCATATATAAACCCTCAACCCAATCGCAAAATATCAGGCTTGTCATCCACACTGATTTATTAGCATACCAATTCACAAACACGGAAGGAGAGAACGTTTTTCCAAAACATCGAGGATTACTGAATTTCCAAATAACTATAGGTCGTTGTTTGTCTGTACCAAAAGCATTGCAACAAAATGCAACAGTTACACGAGCTTTATTCATTTTCTTTCATAAATAGATTTGTTCTCGAGTGTACTGTTAGGTTCTAAGTTAAACTGTAATCCGGATTCGTCAATATTCATCATATTTGTACGCTTTCAGAATTTCTTTTAAATCTGTTTGGGTGATCATTAGAGTCACTTGGTCAAAATTTGCAGATTCACCATGCAAAGATAGCAATTTTAAAACACAACCATCAGATATCATAAATAACCTCGCTTTAGAAAATTACAATTAGTACGTAATTATTACATATTAGTACGTAACATGTTAATTTAATTAATTACCTGTAATTATCCTTCATTAAATACTGCATTAAATATCAAAAATATTAAGGCAAAAGTAAAATTAAATAGAAATCAAAATATTCAATATTTTGTCAATGTTCAGTCATCTTGGGAATACGATTGGTTAGCTTTCAAAACTTGTTGTAATTTCATTGGTTAATAATATAAGTCACTTAACAAATACATCTGATTTAGTTCATTAAAAACTCCTATAATAAAATGAAAAATCAATAAAGTTATAATATAGGAACATACATACTTACCCGTGTCTGCATGTAATTTGTTCAACTGAATAAAAACTTATATTATATGAAGGAAGGAATTAGAAGAAAAAAAATTTTTAACGTAAAAACATAATACATAGTAAATAATGCATGCAAACTTTCAAAATGTAGAAATGTTCAATCAATAAAAACTTTATATAAAACTATTTTTATTAACTTTTTAGACAAGTTTTTTTTTAAATTAAACTTAAAATTTTTGAAAAAAATATCAATAACTTTACTTTGAGTTGTAGAGAAAATTAAGAAATAATTTCGTAAGATTTTTCATGAAATTCAATCAATTTAATATTTTTACAACTTTTCAGATATTTCAAAAATATCCATTGAAACTAGGTTTTTGAGTTTTTACCTCATTTGCAATTTACCAGGAGCAGTGGAACCAGAACCTTCAAATGAGCAATTTAGAAAATATGGAAAACATAAGTTTTCAGATAACTTAAGTTAAAAAAAGTTTTTTATATAGTATAAAAAATCCAAATCATTAATACCATTGAAAATGAGGAAGATTATTTATAAATTTGGGAAATTAGCAGAAATTTCCAAAACCTCATAAAATCAAAAATTATCAAAAATTTGGATTTGTCAAAAGGTAAAAAAGATGGCAGCCAAAACAAATTTCCAAGGAATAGAGGAATAGTTTATTCGAATATAGAAACTTTTTAATAATAAATTTTATTTTAATAAATTTTAGTTTTCAATTAATCGGACTTGAATTTATTGGAAAATAATTCCAGTAATTTACATAAATTGGCATAAATTCCTAAAAAAACCTAAAAATATTAATTAAAACTAAATTTATAATAAATGATGATTAAAAGTATTATTTAAGAGCTTGAATAATGATCTCATAAATATACGAGATCACAATCCAAGCCCTAAATATACTTTATTAAAAATTTTACCTGTCAGCCATTTTAAAAATGGCTAATTCATAAACAACCATAATTGTAATTGGTTGTTCATTAAAACTTCTATTATAGAAGTTTTTAATGAACTGAATCAGGTGTAAATAACTAGTATAATTTTCGACTATAAAAAGGTACTCTTTAATTTTTTTGTTGTGAATGTAATTCAAGCTTGCAGCAACGGCTTAACTTGATATATAATCGGAAATTATGATTGTAAAAATAAGTAATTCTTGGAAATTAGCGTCCTAGTGCAACATTTATTATGTTGCGTAGTTTTAATTCTGTTTAAATGAAATTTGAAATTTTTAATTCCTATTTTTTTTGAAAGTTATTTTTATTTTTGAGTTTAAATCAATTTTACAAAATTCTCATTGAAAAAGATAAAAAATTTAATGAAATTTTAATAAAAGATTTAATTGTAATTCAAAAAGTTTTAAAAATGGATAAAATAATATTTTCCACAGCTTTTTTGAACGAACCACCAAAAGTTGTTCGAAATAAGTAATGCATAGTTGAAAAGAAATTTTACGATTATGGCAAATACTTGAACAGACTACCGTAACAGGATGCGGGTTGAGCCCGCAACGGTAGAACTACACACACGACTTAATTTCTACAAAGGTTTTATGAATACTTAAAACCCAAAAATCCAGATTTTGAAAAGGCAGCGATGTCTTACAAGAAACATACATGAAAAAAGCAACATAAATAAATAACTTATTAAATGTTATAAATTGTTTTTTGGTTTTGTCCCGGGATAGGGTTGCCACCTATCTGGCTTAGACTCGGAGACTCCTAGTAAGACTTAGATATGAGCATGCAACGTTAGCTTTGTCTAAAATTAACTATTTCATGTTTCACAAACTTCAAAAAGAATTAACAAAATTGTTTTTATTACAAAATTATTAGGTAGTCAAAACGTAAGTTCAAGGCTCCAAAATGTTTTAAAATTGTTTCCATTCAAAAAACAAATGTTTCAAATTTAAAATTTTTAAAGGATTTTTGATTTATTAATTCTGATTTTTTCAATAATGTAATTTTTGAAAATTTTAAAACCCTTTACTACGAAACCCAAAAAACCATTAAAAACATGCTCACGTAAAATGTTAGAATTTTAGTGAAAATTGTTGCTAAAATCTTAATTATCTTTATTGTGAATTTTAGTGTGTTTGAAAGTCTTTTTATTGTAGATATTCTACGAAGAGCTGTTAAAAAGAATTCAACGCAATCAAATAATGGCAGATAATGTGAAATTCGAGCCAAAGTTATTCAAGCTTGAAGACACAAAAGATCTATATGATTATTTATCGGAATCAAAATCAACGACTAGAAATGAAAAAAATATTTCTAGATCTTCCACAGTGACAGATAGATTGACTTCAGAAATTCTTTCAATAGACCTTTTTGATTCTAATTCATTGAGAAATCATTCTATTAAATAAAATATCGTGCTCCTATACTATATTACATATTTTGTGGAATATTGAAACTCATTTAAAATCTTGTTGGATATGTACAGATAGAAAATTAGGAGACGAATACAAATATGCTATTATAAAATCAGCGGTGGGGTTCCAGAAAATATTTTCGATATATAAGAATTAATTAAAATTTAATGAATAATTTATTAGTTATCTAAAAGACCCAAGCTACATGGAAAACCCGAAGAGATAATTAAATCAATTCTCATAAAATCAAAAAACCAAAATTAGTTTTTGGGCTATTAGAGAGGCGAGAAGTTATCTAATGAATTAGGGTAGCTAAAAACAAAATAAGGATTTGGTTAGGAGTTAATATGATTAGTTTTGTTGAATAAAAACAGGTAAAAAAAAGAAAAATTAAAGTTGATGTCGACAAGTAAGTCAAAAGGCACAAAGGAATCGAAGTAAGCAAAGTGTATCCGAATTTTGAATTACAAAGTAGAGTCTTAAAGCGAGTGAAACTTAATATTAGCTAATCAAACTAAATTTGCGTACAAAAGAGTGCGGTATGGCGTGAATGAACTTAACCCACGATTAGAACGATTAGAAATATTTCACATTAAAGGTTATTAGCAAAGTAAATAAAATCTTTTTAATCTTTAAATATTTTAGTCAACTCCAATTAATTCTTTATTAACAGATGATTATTTGGTGGAGTTATTAGTACTCTAGCTGAAGGATGAATAAATCCAGTTTCAAAATCATGGACGGAGCAGATTTTAGACTTCTCTAGTATGGATGTGCACAATGGCCAAAAAAAGTCAATGAGAAACCATGTTTGAGAATTCTCTGCTTGTGTATCCAGCAAGAAGCAAGGTTAAAACAACTCGAAAATTTAGTCTCATCGAATCAAGCTTAGTTACTCAAAAATATTGTCAATCTAAATAATTGCTATGATTTTGAAATAAAATTTCCTATGCCTAAATTTAACATCGTATATTTGTATAAAATTAATGATCTATACCGTAATGAGTGCACTGGTGATATGAAATAATTGTAGCTTAATAGTTGAGTTGGACGAGTGATTTTAACTAAAAAGTTTTGTTATCAATTCGATTTAGATAGGGAAAATAATTTATGATTTTAATGCGAAAAACATTAAAACGAATTAGAAGACGTATTATAATCAATAGTTTTTGTGTAGGATTCCCAAATTTGTTGGGCAAAACTAAGATATAAAAATTATGTTTATCTGGCACGACAACCTATAAAAGTTTTTCGCGGAATAGTCAAATGGACGACAAATAATCAAATATCATCTATTTGGCTTTACATAAGACCAAAATTATAAAAAAAGTAGAATAGATACAAAAAAGATATAACATATAAATAAAAACGTTATAAAGAAATTGTAAAATCGATAACAATACCAACAGGAAATCGGCATTAAATAATTATTTTATAATCAACACATTTTATTCAAATCTTTTCGAATAATTCGAAGAAAAATCGATCATTGTATAAAATTATTATACCATCTTTTATTCTTAAGATACTCTCTTTAGGTACTTGGAGTCAAGCGTAATTGACCATGCAAATATTATGAAAGTTTAATAAACCATATTATTATCCCCATTAATCTCATCATAAATTTAGCGATTCATATATTTATTTTTTATTTTTTAATATTTATCTTGTTTATAATGATTTACCGGCGACGTTTGAAAAATCGGTGGCCGAAATCTACAGTGGGGGATCTACTCGTTAAGCTAAGTTGGAGTCAATAAAGAAATACAAATTTTCTGTTTATTTAAAAACTTAATTAAAATTGTTTTGTTAATTATACTACTTTTGATTATTTCATTTTACCTTTTACGTTAATTAAAAAAGTCAAACATAAAAATAAATGAAAAAAGCAACAATTAGAACTTTTAATTATTATTACAAAAACTTTTCAATTCATTCCGACATACCGTTGAAGGGTAATAGACAAAATAAGATAAAATTCCAGATAGAAAACAGAAAAAATTCACAATAAATTCTCGAGAAAAATTTCTAAACTAATAAATATTGAATCATGAAAACATAACTTACTAATAAGATCTCACCCCGAGGCGACATGCGGAATTATGAAATTCCGTGCTATTTTTAGAACGGAATTTTTTGTTTTAATTGATAATTTTGAAAGCTTGAATTTTGGGGTTTTGAAGGGAAAGGGTTGGGAATTTCATATTTTTGATAAAATTTTTAATTAATTTGACATTATTAGGACCTTTTACATATGTTATTTGACTGAAATATTCACAAAACTAATAAAATAAACGAAAATCCATTAAAATTGATGAAGCTCGAAAAGTTTATTATCACTTCACGATCTAGTATATTTTCATAATAATATATATAAATAATCAATAAAATTCATCATTAAAATCAATAAAATTCATCATAAATGTTCCAAAGCCGATTATCGATTTAATTAAAATACATCTATAATATTTTAGTGAAACAAAATCAGAATAAAAGTTTGAATGCGGAGAAGTTCTGACGATAGGTGGCCCACTACCACAACGAGGCTCTGAAGCAAAGTCAGCGAGCCGATTCGATGATCCGAAGATGCCACAGGATTAAAGATACATGCACAACTATTTATTGAGTGCAGCACGCCGAGATGGTGGCCGAAATTGATCAGTTAAAAAGGGAACATCATCAAATGAAGCTAAAAGGAACGATCAGGAATGAAATCTCACACCACTCAAGTACGATTACGAGCATCGATTCGAACTTCATATGGCCAGTCCCAAGCTCCACCCGAATCCATAGATTCAGCAATAACTTCCTTAATCCTTATATATTAATCAAAACATTATTTTTCATGATTTTGGTCGTTCGGATTAATCTTTTTCTGATGGATATTTATTTACTGTTGCAACGATTTTGCAATTTTCCCCGATACCCTTTCCCTCTCTTTGTCCTTAGGGTCTATGTATGTTCATGTTATATTTGATGAGTCCCCACTGGACTACTCAGTGTTAGTGATTTTGAGCCGATTGTTGTTAAAGATTTTAGGTCGAATTTACAGGAAATGAGTGGCGGAGGGGCAGCTAAAACACTGCTTCCTCTCCTCCCAGTTTCCCTTATAACGGATAATATTGACGTTTAGGCCCTGTGTTATTCACGCCGGAACCTTCAGGGGCACAGGCTATTGGCGGATGAACCGCACCTACACAGACTGAATTGTTGCGTAGATTTTGCTTTCTTGTGGTTCGTGAGTGGCTGTTGGCCGAAAAATGAAATAAATAAATATTACCGTACTAATCGGGTAAAAGTCTCGAATGCATAAAATCGTTTATTCATATAATTGTCGAAGTTCAAAATATACATATAGCATCATGATTCATTGTTCATAATTGAGGGCATAAACATCTTTCATTGCTTTATCATAGAGAATTTGATCAATTGGTCAATAAATTCTCAAATTTTTTTTTTTGAGGTCGCCAAAGGTGAGCGCTACGAAAGAGCTACTCTGGCCCGACCTCAAAGCGGGTTCAACGCACTACCGGTAGAAGGTCTGCGTGCGCTTTACTTATTCTCGTCCAATCTGCATGCCTCAGTTGGTCTTGTCACGTGAGATAATTTCCTTTTAATTTATAATTACACTATTTAACTCTCGACATTATAAATCTTAACTGAGATCAACAATTAATCAACGCAAATTTATTTTAAAATAACAAGAGAAAATGTCCTAATCTGCTGGTTGAGCAGCTCGACGTTTGGCGCGCTCGTTTAGACCAGGTCGGTGTCGGGGCGGTTTACTTGCAGGCTTGGAGTTTGAGGTGACTTCTTTGTAGGCCAATTGGGCTGGAGCAAAAACCAGCGGGTAAGTCACTGCATTGCCTTCCTGGCATGCAGACAAAGCCACTTCCAACCCGCGGATTTGGGTCTTCTGATTTTGATTTAATTGCTATTCTTCGGCCCAACCCGTTGAGCTGCCGTCATCTTTGGGTATATATCCTTTACTTTCTTTGGCTCCACCCAACTAGATTTGATACGCTGGATTTCCGTCGTCAGCTGCACAATCTGCTGGTGCAATTCTCGATTTAATTTTTGAGCTTTGGTCAATTCTTCTTGTAGAATTTTGTGGATTCCATGTCCAGAACGTGATAAATCATTAAACTCTCCTCCATTATATTAGTTCCTAGCTTTTAATTACAAACAAAACCGATTCTTAAATGCATTGTAACCTCACTTATTGATCCTTATGAGCAACAAATTCGAATAGGAAATAAAAGAAACATTAACAAGAAGTCCAATTTTTATTTACAATTTAAGCCTGTTAATTAAATTTCCTATATCTTCTGTCTCTGAATCGCCTCGGTATCTCACGAACATAGGAGTGTTCCGGGTCCTAGTGGGGGCGTCTGTCTGCGTCCCTTATCTTGCTGGACAACATCCTTCGTGGGAGCACCACGTTCATGGCTTCTGTTTCTCCAGCTAAGTTCGGGTCATCGAGATTGTAGGATACATTGTACGGAGGGGCGTACCCATCCGTACTTGGAATAGCTCCGGTTGCTATGTCCCGATTTCTGCTAGATGTCGTCTGGCTCGGTATACTTGTCGGTTAGTTTGGCGTTGGTGTTCTTCCAAACGCGCCAATAAAAATTCCGCTTGCCCTCGAATTTCTCGGGCTGGATTACGGCCAGGCTCTCTTTTGATAGCCACAAAAGGGAGCTCTACTTCCTCGTCATCTCTGTGTGTGCCCGCGTACGATTCCCTCACTGGCGAGACTGAGAATCCCGCGTCCCATAGAGCCTGTCGACTTCTGGCGGCCGATCGTGCAGGAAATCGCACGGTGACGCGGGACGCGTCTATCCAAGAATGATCTGCAAAATGTTAATCATTAGATTATTTAATAATTCATATATATATGCTCTTTATTACGATCATTTACTACAAATTTAGTTTATGAGTGTCGATTGTATATGCTAATAATAAATATTTATAAGATGGAAGACTAGCTAAGTGTGATTGTTGGGTTCTCGGACGAGTAATTGTATGAATGATTCTCTCGTGGTTAACTATTTCCTATTCGTCGTATTTTAGAAAATATTCATTTACCTTAATGATGTCCTTTATCATACTTGCTCGACTTAGTCGGCTATTCATAGTTATCCTATGGGTGCTTCAGAACTCATGAAGGCTTGCCATTGTCTGCTAACTGATTGCGGTGTCGTCGTGGTACTCGGCATGTTTGCTGTTACTCGATATCAAAAACAAAAACGCTCGTTGTCAGAATTATTTGGACTCTTGCGGTAATCTTGGTCGTTCGTAATAGGATGTGACGTTATCAGAGTTGTAGTCGGTAATCTTCGATTTATGCTATGGACTAGTCACTCAACGAGTACGCTATTCCACTTCCGATTGAACTAATTGTTGGGTATTTGTTAGGTGGACGAGTCAAGAGGTGAACATTTAAACAGAATCAATTAATAAAAATAACTCTATAACATGATTAGTGATAGTTTTATTTAAGATGTCAACAAAATGCTTGAGATCCTACGGAGCATTTAATGAGCTAATACTACATTTACTGGTTGCTAATTTTCTCCTGGAATCAAATGAAATTTGGTCATTTCTATCTTCTCTGATGGCACTCGCATGAAGGTATAAATTAAGTAGATCAAATTATATAAGTAAAACGCTTACCATCTTCTGGCGTGGATCGCTTCTTTTCCATCGTGATGCTAGGTTCTCCTCGAAGCTCGCTGGTTCCTCCATTTCTCTGCCAATTATCTCGGGTGTTCATAGTAGTTTACTTTAATCGTGCATTAGACGAAATCATCACTGCATTCGAATTTATATTACACTCCAGGGACGTGCTACGTAGTCATATTTTCGCTTTAATTAATTCCATGTACGTGTAGTTATTCTCGACAATCACGATTACTGTCACATTTCTTAATATTTCAATTGATTTTTCCACGCGGCTTTTCCTGCCCAGATTGTTGCTTGTCATATTTCTATTGATTTTCTTTCTTCTCCCCCAATGGGTGTTTACATGAATGCCGTCGACATTCAACTAGTGGTGTGCTTGGAAATTTGTCGATACGACTTTCTATTTAATCTATGTGGGAGTGTGTCAACATTTATTTTTAATCTGATTAAATTCTCATACGTCGTCAAACGAAGTTAACTAACTGGTAACTTTTTATTTTTCTTATTTTTAATTAGATTTGAACCTCAGTTATAACTATCTCAAGAATACTCAACCTACAGAAGACACGAATCCAGTTTCTTGTCGGCAAATTGGTCAATCTCAAATAGCTGGCGTGGAAGTTTCATCTTCAAACGATTTGTGTATTTCATTGATGTTTTACATGAATATAGGAGCTATTCATTACTTAGTAGATCTAGTTAATGTCCTAATGAAGGTATTATGGGATTTTACTGAGAAGATCACGTTCGAAAATTCATGAAACTTATCCTCCTATATTCCGTCTATTTTATGATCCTCGCCGATCCGTAAACCATTGTGATTCTTCAGATGATTTAATTGATCACCTGTTATGGTATTAATTAAATTTTTTAATAATTCTTTTGTGCGTGTGTCTTTCGTCGCGTTTTTTATGACAGGTAAATATTATGGTTGTTTAGTTTGTGTTTTAATTAACGTTACATTAATTAGAATTATTATTTACTATTTCTAATGCGGTCATTTAAGGATATATTTTCGGGGATTTAATTATCGAGACTTACCTTAATTTGTTTCCTCCCTTATTGCATTTATTTTGCTTCATTTAATTATTCTCAGTATTTAATCCTACCGTCACGATTGTTCAATATTCGTATACGATTATAGTAGTGAGATCTTAGCTTTATCAATTTTATTATACATTCTGCCGTTAAAGTTGTGGTGAGGGGGCTTATTGCTTGTTATTTCATCTTTAAGTATTTTTTTGTGGATACAAAAATGAAATTTTTGGTTCGTGGGTTTTTCTAATTATAAATCGTGACGTTGAGCGCTGTTTTCGGTTAATCAAGATTTTTATGAAAGTGTGACTATAACAGTAAAATTCACGATCCTTATTTTACTAGTCTTGATTTGGTTATTTGATTAAGAATCGGGGTCATCAATGTGAAATTTATGATCCTTATTTTTATGTTTAATGTTATCATTTGGTTAAAATCGAGACAAAAGTAGTGTTGGGCCAGAACACAAACGGCCTTGTAAATGTTTAAATGAATCGGTAACACACATGCAAATATAACATGCAGATTTAAATTCAAACCTATTAAAACACCAATTAACCCTATCAAAATATGAGAGAGAAAACAATAAAATATAAAATCATAAACATAAAAATAAATTAAAATAATAACAAAATGCAACAAGATCCGCACGAATTAAATATAAACATAACACGAAAACCCAACGATTTTGACCAATTTGACAATTTAATAAAAAATGAGAAATTTCATGAAAATGAAATAAAAATCAAATAATTTGAATTAGAAATAATTCAATTAAAAAATCTAAAGAAAAAATTTTCAAATAAAAATCTCAAAATAATAAAATTAAAGATTAGAATATACCAGAAAATCCCAAGGTCAAAATTTGTTTTACTAAATCAAAAAGAACACGCAAAGTTAGGGTCGTACAATAGGTATATATACCGATTCATTTTTACACAATTTTAATCGGTTTTTAACCAGAATCAGTTTTCAGAAACTTTAAATTACGATGTAAGTGAGAGTTTTATTTGGAACTCTCTCCACGTCGCATCCTCGCAACCTAAATGGAGCTCTGCTTGGGTGTCGGCGTGGGGAGAGCGGTGTATTTATGCTGTTTTGTTGAATGTATCGTGTATATTATGTTTTTAATTTTAAATAAATTATTATAATGCATAAATTTATTTTTCATTGTCGAAATTTTTCCGGCCCACAGCCAAAGACTCATCACAAGTTAATAAAATCCGACATATTATTCGAATTCGTGTAAGTGCGTGGAAAATCGCCAATGATTCGTGCCCGTGAAGACTCCGGCGTGCGGAAAGCAGGGGTCGGAACGTCAATATTATTCCGTATAGGGGAAGAGAGGGATAAGGAAGTGGTCTTTTGGCTATTTCCTCGTCTCTCAATTTCCATAAATTCGACCTAAACTATTCTACATACGGCTTAAAATCACCACAAAAGTATTCCAGTAAGCACTCATTAATTATAATGTAAACACAAAATGCGCCTAAGGCTAAATAAAGGGGAAAGGTGACGGGGAAATAAAAATGAGAAATGAAATCGCTGCTATGAATTTAAATCAAACTATTACTATAAATTCAAAATAGTCACGAATTTTAAACGGTGGATAATAATTTAAAATAATCATTAAGCGGTTACCATGAACGTATAAATAATAACTTCAAGTTAGGTTATAAATTTAAATAAAGTCGTAGATTCAAATAGTCGTTGTAAACTTAAATTAATCCTGAACGAAAATTGTTAGAGTAATCATCATAAATTCTCATTACCATGGTTAACCTAGATAGTCGAAAACTCACTTAAGTAAACATAAAAGGACAGGAGTATTTAGATATTACAAATCCCACAATGAGAATCAACATTGATACCCAAGTAAATGTAGACTAATCTAAATAGTCACAGCTACAACGAAATTTAGAATGATAATGTAGTTACTATCAACCACAGAAGCGGGGATATTAAATCAAACCAGAGTTCAAATATAATAACTACCAAAGTCTCAACCTCATGGTTAGGAATATAATAAGAACCACCCAAATTTAAGCTAAAGAATTCGATAAAAAAATGGCCCAACTCTAACCGAGATTAGGAAAGTTAATCAACTCAGACCCCACTAACGCCATAAATAAAGTCAGACGTAACGTTATATCACGAAGTAGTAGAATCCGAGAACAATACAACAAAACGAATATTGAAATTCTCACTAACCCAATTTTAGCCAAAATTCCCTAATTATAAATCCTGTTACCCAAATACAACCATAGGCCAGTATTGAGTCCGCCGTTCATCATAATTCATATAGTTAAAAATTGACAACTAATAATACTTCAGCAAAAGTTTTATTGAGAAAATGACACCGAAACAAAGTAGAGAATGGTGGATAAGAAATCCGATTTTTATTATAAGTATGCTAATTATAATTCAAGTCTTGTGGTAGATAATAAATTTGATTTTGATTATGGTTAACAATAATTTAAGTTCTATAGTAGATAATAAATCTGATTTTGATTATAAGTATGGTTAATAATAATTTAAATTGTATAGCAGATAATAAATCTGATTTTGATTAAAAGTATGATTAATAATGATTTCAACTCTTATGATAGATAGCAACCTGAGTTTGATTATGGATATGATTGATGATAACTTAAATCTTTGGTAGTCAACGAATCTATGTTTTAAACGGGAATATTGTTCTAATAATCAAGAGCTTTGTGATGAATAATGAATCTAATTAGGATTATTATTAATCGTAGCTTGAAATTTTATGGAAATTAACGACCCCAATTTGAACAAATAATTTAAAATATAAGCATAAATTTTCTACAAACGACTCTCCTTAATATGATTTTGAAGCGCAACGACGACTTAAAGCCTACCCTGTCAGGGTGGCAATCACGAATTTGTAAATCATTTCAAAATTGTATGTTTTATTATAATATGATATGCTACATAACGAATACCCTTATAAGACGGCATAACTGGTGGTATATGAGAATTGAAGGTTGCTATAGATTAAGATTAGTAAAAGGTCCAGCAACGATAAAAATATACAAACGAGACTATCACGTAATATTAGGACGATAGGTCTGACGTGGTCTGGACAAACCGATTAAAATAGATATTAACTGAGTTAAAAATGACCCAATCCGCAACCTGTAGAGATGTTATTAGATAAACCCAAGAATAATCCATACCCTAATTTATTTAGATAACTCGTGGATCGACGCATTCCGGGTCACATTACGCTTTCCGACACACTCAGCAGCTCGTTGTCGGCAAGCGATTTGGGATGCGGGATTCACGATCTCGCCGGTCAAGGAATCTCGGATGGGAAGTCAAACGGACAACGACGACACCGACATCCCATTCGTTGCGATTAAACGGGAGCCCGGCCGCAATTCGCACGGGAAATTCGGTGCCAAGCTGAATATCTGCTCGCTCGATTTGAAGAGCATCAGCAGCAGACGGATCGGCAAGTAGATAAAGCCCGGAGGTACCTAGAGGAAGTGAATCGTGATATAGCAGCCGGTCGGATCCCGAGTACAGACGGGTACGCCCCTCCGTACAATACATCATTCAATTTGGACGATCCTCGACTGGATGTCACGACCACTGCTATCATGTAGTGGTCCCAAAAAAGATATTGCCAAGAGGGATGCGGAACAGGGATTCGGAATCGAGTAAACATCAGGAGCATCCATACGCTCGGGAGTATCCAGGGCGAAGGTAGAGATCTAGTATGGGTCAAACATGTCTAATCTAATTTGTGATAGAAATATAATCTTATCGTGTTCCTCGTTTAATTTGCGATTCAAAACATTGAGAAAATTTTAAGCAAAATCACTAAAATGGTATAAACTTAGCAGGCCGCGTACAGTTTAATCAGCAATTTTATGTAGAAACTTATGATTATCATTCATGAAAGGGCCTTATATCCATATAACCATAATAAACTTTATTATGCATACCAATATATTGGAATTTATAATGTGTTACTATTATATATATGGACTCTCATCACATTTTGCAACGGGAATTGGAACGACTGCAGAAATCCAACTCCATACTCCACCAGCAAACCCTACAGCTAACTAAGAAAATACAACAGACTAAGGCCACATAGGTGGAGCTAAATAGAGCAAAACGCATATACCAAAAGATGATGGAGGCGCTATAGGGTTGGGCTGAAGAAAAACAGCTCAACCAG
Organism: Schmidtea mediterranea; assembly: GCA_022537955.1. Lineage (NCBI taxonomy): Eukaryota > Metazoa > Platyhelminthes > Tricladida > Dugesiidae > Schmidtea > Schmidtea mediterranea. Next base: position 113,227,479 of record CM039681.1, read on the forward strand.
AATCAGAAGGCTCAAATTAGAGGTCTGGAGGTAGCGTTATCGGCGTGCCAAGAGGGTGCGGCGGTAACGTACCCGTTAGTTTTTGCCACGTCGCAATTGGCATATCGAGAGGCAATGTCGGTCACAAAACCGGCCACCGACCGGGGAAATCTGAGCGGCCAAAACGTCACGCTGCACAATTGAATAAGGAGTAAAACAATAATGATCCGTCTTTTATTAAATAAAAAACTTCGAGTCGACTTCCACTATCTGTATGTCTTGTGTTGTTAAATTAATTTCATTAAAAATCGCAAATCTACCCAAAGATAAGTTAGATGACATCAACAGTAAAGGACCGGAAAAGAAAATCGCACGCAGAGATTCTAACGGTAGTGCGTTGAATCCAGTTTGGGATCGGGCCAGAGTAGTTCCGAGAGGGCTCTCACCTTTAGCGATCTCAAAAACCAATGGTTGCATCACCAACGTTGCGTAGCGACGGGTAACCATTTGGGGCCAAGCAAATATTTACATCTGGGGTCAAGGTTATCGAAACCATAAACCCCACAATACTTTCTGTGGTAGCTCATGAACCCAAAGGTTGTCTAGGGTATTAGTAGGCATGGCAATATGGCTCACCTTTTACTAGAAACCACCCATTGGCATACATTTCCAACGTCATTTTTGACGGGATCCAATGGTTATAACTCTTGTGCGCGCATCTGGTGGGAATCCTTTGGAAATGGCCTAGAAAATCTTATCTTTTTACTCATCAGGTACCAAGCAATTTATTTGACTAATAAAGCACGAAGATGATGTTTATCTAGGTCTTAAAATATGTAATTACATGATATGGGTGAATAAATATACTTGTAATTTTCAAATAATTTGTAACAATAAATATACTGCTAAAGGTGAAAACCCCTCGGTAATTTGATTGAAACTATGATATGATAATAAATTTTCTTTTCAATTACTTAAAAAAAATAACTAAACAAAAATGAAAGTAATGTATATTTATAACTTAAATATTGTTTTAGTTTAAAGTTGTTTTTTTACATTAATTAAATCTCATTTTTTAAACATGAAATTTAAACTTTTTGATAATTTTATGTTTTATGTTTCTAGTTTGTTGATACCGTCTATATTTCTTTTTGAGTCAATGATTATTGTTCCAAATTTCTATCCATTTGATAATATATGGTACAAATTTCATTTGGTTCTCGCAATATACGTTTTGTTTAACGCGTCTGTGAATTTCTATTATTTATGTGTAATAAACACCAGTATTAATGGCATATATTTAACTAAAAAAGATTGTGAAGATGGCAGATATTGTAGTATTTGTGAATGTTACTGTCCACCTAGAAGTTATCATTGTTATGTTTGTAAAACTTGTATTTTGAGAAGAGATCACCATTGCGTATTTTCAGGTACCATTTATTTATTTTTTATTGTAATATTATTGATTTCAGGATCATGTGTTGGTTTATACAACCATAGATATTATATAATCACTATATTTTATTGTTTTGTTGCCGCATTATATGGCTCATATTTTAATGTTTTCTATTCTTTGCAATTATATAGAACCTATCAAATTTGGCAAATGATACTAATATTTTTATTTCCTTTATTTAGTTATGTTATTCAAGCTATAACATTTCATCAATTTATTGTGTCATTGGGTACACTTATTTGCTTTGTTGCTTTATCACTATTATCTATATTGGGAGTTTTTCATATGAAATTAATTTTTCTAAATCGAACAGTCCACGAAAATGCGTATAACGTGTCCAAATACACACATAAGTCTTTAGTTATTAATGTTCAATCGATTCTGGGCAAACGTTACATTATTGTTTGGTTTTGGCCGTTATCAAATTCCCCTATTATTGATAAACTATTCTGATTGGATGATTCTCAACGATCTCAAATTGTCATTTTTATCTGTATTTAGATTTTTGTTTATCTATTTTACAAAGATTGTTTAAAAAATAATTGCATTTAGTTTAATTTAAATATTCGAAAAAATTATTTGTCGTTAAAAGCATTATTAATACGAAAATAAATTATAAAGTAAATTTGCAGTGTTACCATATACGAGACCATAGGCAAGGCTGATTTTTTTTTATTTGTATACACAAATGAAACTGCTCAAAATCCCTGTAATATATATATCCAATAAAATATGAAACAAAGTAAAAAAAATAAAAAAATCTCAATTTAAATTATTTATTGTATTTAAATATAATTAACCAATAAAATTTAAAAGAAATAAAATCAAATCAAAAAATATCTCAATTCGAATAATTAAATTTATTAAAATATAATTAACCAATAATATATGAAAGAAATTAAATTAAAATAAAAATGTCTCAATTTAAAAAATGTATTTAATTTAAATATATATAACCAATAAAATATGAAAAAATCAAAAAAAATCTCAATTTAATTTATTGATTGTATTTAAATATAATTAACTAACAAAATTTTAAAGAAATAAAATCAAATCAAAAAATATCTCAATTTGTATAAATACATTTTTTAAAATATGCTCAACTAAACATTTTGAAAAAATAAAATTAAATTAAAAAAAGTCTCAATTTAATTAATTTATTGTATTTAAATATAACTAACCAATAAAATGTGAAAAAAATAAATTTAAATCAAAAAAGTTTTCAATTTCAAAAATGTATTTAAAATAAATATATATAACCAATAAAATATGGAGAAAGATAAATTCAATTAAAAAAAGTCTCAATTTAATGAGACAATTTAATGAGGAATATCAATTTAATGTGATATTTCGGGGTTTTTGTCTATTTGCCACCGAAGGGCGTGCTTATCCGACATTCGTCTAAAATGATTGTACAGGTTGCCTGACACTTCCCAAAAAAATTGAATCCTTTTTTTAACATTGTCTGTTCTATTTTCGTCGTTAGCTTATCCATGCTACCCAGTCGTAACGTCATTACGAGGTTTTACAAAAATTTGACTTATGATCGTCCAGCGATCATTCCTAATGTCCTTAACTACTGGCGCCTTTCCCGTATATTAAAATTTTCTGCTCGTCTTAACCGACGTTTCCATCAGCCGTTACGAGTAGTTAAACGATGCCCTGCGGGTAGAGTCCTGCGTCTTTCGACCAGATCTCGCCGCGGACGACGAATTTTCAGGAGTGCTCGGCCCGCGATCTCAACTGACGGAACTTAATCCGCCAGCAGGACCACAGGCCTGCCCTTCCGACAGCTATTACAATACGTACAGGTATATATGCATTTATGGGGACCTCGATGTAAATAATAATATAAATGAAAACATAAGAAAAAATTGTTAAAAAAAGGTTACGAACATCTAATCTTTATTTTTAAAAATTAAATAAAAGAATGAACTTAGGACAACGTCATAATAAATAAAAATGTCCTTACTTATTAGAAGTTTTTCAAAAATCGAATTAGAATTTTTTAAAATGTAAGTCGTAAATTAAGTAAAAGTCAAAAATAATGAATTTGGTCACTGTTTGTATAGTAGTTTTATGCCTGTGTGCGACCAATAGGAAGTTTTTCGCCATTTTAAGGGTTTTTAATTATTTTTATTAACTTAAAATTATTTTTATAATTTTTTATGTATTTTTTGGTATTTTAATTTTATGCTGCCCAATTAATACCTGCAATTAACTCGATCATTTCCAAACCGCGAGTAAACCTGAATCTACAAGGAATAAGTTGCTAAATAAAATCAGCGAAAATAAAATTGAAAACTTACCACATAATAAATCAATACGTATCATCTCATATGCCGAATAATGCGTCACTAAATTCCACCAGTATGCACGAAGTTAAATGTCACACACACCGATCCGACGAATTCGTGAAATAGGAACCGAAATCAACACGACACCTGCATGTCGTGATGACATACCGGCAACATGTCTACTATAGTGGTCGACCACGCTGAGAAAATTACACACACGCGATTCCTTCGATCAATGTCAGACTACATAGGAAGGCATCAGGACAGAAGGAATAGTATTTTTTTTTCTTTGAAGACAATTATCCAAAATGTATTACTGTCCGAATCATGTTAATGGGACTCCGTCGTCCGGGTCACTCGACGAAGACGCGTATCTAAGTTCAGGAGTTCATAATTCAGGTAAACTTGACATCCTATGAACTATTTTAATTTAATCCCTTTAACTATCTTTATTACTATACCTTAATTTGGTTAAACCCCGTTAATATTATTAACTATTATTATTATTGCTAATTTTATTATTGTCATTACCATTTATTGTCATTATTATTATTATTATTATTATTATTATTATTATTATTATTACTATTATTATTCTTACTGTTATTATTATGGTTATTATTATTAATGTTAACAATCATAATCCTCGACAATTGCTGAAGAATTTTTCTCCATTAAAATGAATTTCTTAAATAAATTGAAAATAGGTGAATTTTCTAGTTTATTTTATTACTGCGCTCGGAAGTAAGAATACAGCGATCAATAATTTTGAGGACGTTTGTACATCAAGGGAGATTTTTGTTTAGAGTTTATATAAGAATGCGTAACTAATAAACGGAAATGGAGACTATTTTTTGAAAAATATCTAAGGTATTTAGAAGGAACAGAATTCCAGATTGATTACCTTCCGACAGCCAGATTTTGGCTTTTAATTATATTTAGTAAATAAGTTTATTAATTATCACGAGTTAACCAAAGATTGATTCCTTTTTTCGATAATCTTAATGATCGTTATGGTAAACAAATTTTAATATACCTTCCATTTAGTAGAAAAATTTTTAATAATTATTGTTCAATAAATAAATTCCCCTTCAAATAATCTTAGGACGGTTAGTGTCAGACAACAAAGGAACCCACGAGGTACCTTCCCCGGCGGGCAAAAATTTTGGGGAAATGATAATCAATCTCATTCTCATTTTACTATAAAAAACGCTAAATGTAGAAATAAATAAAACCTTCCTGATCGTGATATTTTGTAGGAGAATCAGGATCTCTCATCTATGTCCCCACGCACGTTGCCGACCAATGGTGACAGGCTTGGAGACGAGCTTGGCAAGCGAGTGGCGGCGAGGAGCCCCAACCAAGGGGGCCTAAACAGACCATCGGACAATTGCTAGGGTTGGACGAGAGGCCGTCATTACGAAATGGACAGAATGGCGAGCAGTATCCGGCCCGGGAAATTCGAGAACACGCCAGCAAGCTCCTCGCACGCCTAGAGGACCATCAGCGGCAGGTCGACTTCCACGTGGTCAGGGCCAGAAAATACCTGGCCAACGTGGAGGATGACATCTCTGCCGGACGAATTGCGGATATCTATCCGTGTATGCCGCCGCCCAACTCCAGACCTGTACGCAACACGAAGGACCCGTATTCATATACCCGGGCTACTCCGCGGAAGAGGGAGTAAAAAGATTCCTCGAGGAGCCCTGATTTCACTGAGCTATTAACTATGGACCTTTTAATTTTGCATGAATGCGATTTTAATAAATAACTGTTAATTAAGATTTTCCTTGTTATTCGTTTCATAGTGTAACTTTACAGATTTTATGCTTGAAATCAAGTTCACGTTTAACAATTTTTGGGTATAGTAAAAGAGTTTAATTTTGTCGTTATAGAAATGGAACCCCTACCAACGATACAAACGGAGCTGACCCACGCAAGACAAACCAATAAAAACCTCTACGATCAGATTATACAACTATCCCGCGAAATTCAACAAACAAAGGCTACATAGGTGGACCCAAGGAAGGCCCGATCAATGTACCAAAGAATTACAGCAGCTCAAAAGAGATGGGCCGACGAAAAACAATTGAACCAGAGCCTCATGACTCAGATAAGGGGGCTGGAGGTCGCCTTATCGGCCTGCCAAGAAGGAGCCGCTGTAACGTACCCCTTTGTCTTTGCCCCCGCCCAATTGGCTTACCGAGAGACGGCGGCAACTCCAATGACGACCACACCTTCAACCCCGACAATAATAAAGAACAGTTATCGTCCAGGACGCAAGGAGCTGGCCAAACGACGGGCCGCGCGACTGCTAAATAAAACGCAGCCTACAAACTGAAATTGATTCACTTCTTGTAGAAAATTTGTTTTATCTAGTTTTATTTTAGTTGTTTTTCATTCATTAATAAATATTCACTAGTTTTATTCTCAACATATAATCATTAATACTTTTTGGCTAAAGAATTCAGGGAACATAAGTGATAAAACCTACGACGTAAAGGGGACCAAATGATATAAAGCGAGCACAAGTCTTCTAACGACAGCTCGTTGGACCCAGAGATCGTTCGAGTAATTACAGCATTAGAAATAACGCTCACTTTTTGCGAACGACCTACCCGCTCGAACACATTTCCAACGTTGCTTAGCAACGGATGTCGAGTGGCAATAAAGAAAATATTTATATGGCGTTACCTGGGCAACCACAGGGAGATTAAAACAAAGCATAATACCCAGTAACCCACCACATGTGAAGATTTTGTAGCTGATTTAAACGAGGCTTGTTCGCATAAAAAGGTTGATATACTGTTTATGAATAATCCGAAAAGAATAGGTAGGTGATTTTATTACCTGGATTTCAGATGTTATAACAGGTTGAGCTACAATGTTATTTGGTGGCTCGAAATATGTTTAAGAAAACAACTAAGAATGTTAATGTGAAACGTGAAGACATGATTCAAATGATGTTTGAGACAATGGTTTCACCAGCTATATATGTTTCAATTCAAACAGTTTTATCGTTGAATGCGTCTGGCCGTGCAACGGGTACGGCTTTGAAGTTTAGAGATGGAGTATAGTTTCTAATAGTGTTGCTAGCTATATTATGGAGGCCCATGTCAAATAACCCTCATGACTACCCTTCTTCTAAGGCCTGCATTTAAATGTTTTTTTATTTTCGCCACCGGAATTAAAATATATTAAAAGTGTAACACATTGCAGTCACTGTTATCCGATTTGTTTAGGAAGTACCTAATCAGCATATTCTTATAAGTAGGGATAAAAAAGGTAAATATATTATATTTTTAAGCTGGTATTTAAGTGTTCTGTTCGTCTACCACTTCTTGAAGGCAAAATCCTCTACTATTCACCTTTATAAAACAAATAGGTCGTAACTAAATTCAAGAAAAATTGTGAATATCGTATTTATACTTTCTTTAATCTATAGAAAGTTTTTCTTCCTAACGTTGGTGAGTACCAAAATTAAATTAATTTATATTCCATCAATATATAATATTATAGTTCTTTTTCTTTTTCAAAATATTTATTAACAAATGAAAAATTAAATAAATTTTTTTAAAATAAAATAAAGTATGAAAGATTAAAATTGAACAAAATATTAAAATAAAACTTTTAAATAAAAATTAATGTAATATAATTAGTGGAGTCATCTAAAAATTGGTCAATTCGGCGATTGAGAGATCTGGATCATAACGTCTAATAATCCCATTAAGTGATCATTGACTAACAGATCAGTGCATTCAGGTTCAATGACCAATCCTTGATCCGTTATGGCTAATAATATCGGTAAGCTAGAAATCCCAAACACGTCTATCAGACCTTCTCGAACGCCGTTGCTTTCATAAGGAATAGCCAGATAGGTTTTTTTCGGCTGTATAAAAATAGAGTTAAACTCTTCAATGTTTTGGTCGACAGAAACTAAAACGATTTTCGCACTTTTATTCTGTCTTATCAATTCGCTGCTAAATTGTTCGAGTTTTGGAGATATTCCATGACAGATAACGCACCAATTTGCAGAAAAATATAAAAATATTAATTTCCCCTTTAATATAGAAGCCGGAATTTGTTGATTATTGCTGTCAATTAAAAACGTGTCAAATAGGAAGTCAATATTCATTCCATAAATTAGAAATTAGTCAATTTGACAAATAAATTAATTTAATGAATTTGAATTAAATACTTAGTTGCAATACTTTGAACATGTTAACTGCCATATCGGTCATTCATCCGGTATTCATCCACTTGGGGTGTTGCGGTAGTTACCTATTTTGGGTGGTGCAGTAGTCTCCCGGCTGGAGTTGCGGCGTAGTCACTCAACTGAAGCTGTACGGTAGTCATCTAACTGGAGCTCCACAGAAGTCACCTAACTGCGGTGGCATGGTAGTCATCCCAATTGAGGCTACGCGGTAGTCATTCATTTAAGGCAGTGCGGTGGTACTTAATTTCTTTTAGAATAAGGGTAAACGAAATATTAAATAAAAAAGTTTAACGATTTTAATGATTCACACAAGTTTAATATCATCTACTAAAAAATTCTAAACTAGAAAAAATTTGTTTTGGCTAAATAGTAAAAGACAAAACATGTAAAAGAGGCGTGATAATCAGCACGTTAATAATTTGTGGAAAAAATGATTCACCCATAATAATTATATTGTTCTTCAAAAAAGATATAAGGGCATTTTTTTCAATGAGGCATTATTTATTATGAACTAAACAAAATTAAACATCTCTGTGACGCTTTCCCTTTTGGAACTCTGATACAAACTCAGAAGAATATCGAAATCTCTAGATAAATACTTAAATACATCGGTCGGTTCAGTCTTTATTCCTTTATTGTGTTTCGGTCATCAGTTTGGACTTGCTTCATTTTGCTTCTGCAGTTATTACTATAATCACTGCGTAGATTTCCAAAACTTATAGATTCTAGAAAACATTTCCTTCGGATAAACTAAGTGATCTGAAGCAGATTTACGTTTTTGATTAAGATTTCTTAGTCGTTTCTGCAACATCCCCACTTTTCTAACTAATGAGTCCAAAGATCTTTTTAAGTCTTCGCTATACAAGTTAAAGACTGAATTTATATGTTATGTTTATTTCAAAATGTTTGATACCCCCATAGAAAATACGTGGTTTATTTTACTTATATATATTTTGTATGATTATTATAATAAGTTTCATAAAAATATTGTAGTTTTCTACATTCCAAGCCAGCAATACAGCTGAGAGTATCCTTGATTTCAGTCATTTACCAATCTTTGGTAACTCAATTGTTGTGGTCGATAAAAAGGGTAATATTTACAATGAATAAATAAATACAAATAATTAATTAAAAATTGATTTAAAAAAATAAAATTGGCATATTTCGGGGGAAACAAGTATGTACGGTTAGCAAATGATGATACGAATACAAATATGATTACATAATAACAATGGGGGTCACCAGAAAAAAATGTTCAATAAATAAAAATAAATGAATAATTTATTAATATTAGCTATGTGGAAAGACTGTTCAAGTCAGAACGAAAGAGTGCAAGATCATTCTGCACTTTTCTACCTCACAGGAAGAAGACCACGAACGAAGTTGTTTTCAAATTAGCTAAGTAGCTTATTTATTCGTTCAACGGAAGGATTACTAGTTTTATGTCATCTGCTAGTATTTTGAACTGCTGGAATATGGGAAAAGGCTCCAATATATCGAATGGCTCGTCGAATAGCATCGTTCATGTCATACAAATTCTTAAAATCTAGTTCATTTATTTTACGGAAAAGTTTTTGGAAAGATGAAAGTAATTCTTGCAGATGGAAACTGATCTGTAAAAGCACCCATTGCTGCAGTTTCGAAGCCAGTAAAAGTTGTAGCTGGAGAAATATAAATTTCCAGAAACAAATTATCGTATTTTGCTAGTGACAGAAAACAATCATTCAAGTGGGATTGATATCTTGAGCTAACTGAAATGAATACTGTATAATTTTCAAAACAGAAATGGAATGACTTTGAATGTCCCACCAGCAAGCCAAGTGTTTGCTCGTACTAGGCTGTTTAACATTTCTCGACATCCCAGAACAATAATTAAGTCGTTTCCAGCTCATGGATAGAATATGAACAATTTTTCTGAAAGCATTCGGAATGAGGAAATTCATGTCCGCAGAAGAGAAAGGGAGAACATTTTCGTTGTCACCAAATGGTAGTTTTTGGGTGATATCAAGAGAACCCTGGAGCTAATTGATGGCACTTTTGGGAGTGCCATCAGCACGTGGCCTGAATGTTGCGAAAACATAGTTACACAAATCATACTAGAATCAGAAGAAGTACTCACAACTCGTTCTTTCATTTGTCGCACTGAAAAAAACAAATAATTTATTATATTAAAATGATTTAATATATTTTTGTTTAATATTTAATATAAACAAAAACATCATTTTAAATTATAAAATATATATTTGTAAATTTATTACATATTTTAATACTACAAAAATTTTAACGTCTAAATATATTACAATTATTTAAAATTAAAAATTCATCTCAATTTATTTTAAACTATTTTAATAAATATTAGTAACATTTTTTAATTTTAAAAATTCATTTATGATTATTTTAAATATTTTAACAACATTTTTGAAATATTAATTCTCGCCAGAAAACACCTAACAGGTGTAAATTTCGGTTTTACGAATTTAGAAATGCAGAATTCCTCTGAAAATTTTATTTATTTCATATTTTGATTAAAAATTAAAAAGTTCCCAGGTGTCAGCGCAGGATCCGCCATGGAAATCATACATTTATATGGTGTATATTCACTTAGAAACTTAATTTACTAATAACTCGAAAAAAGTAAAATGTGGAAAGCTGAAAATAGTTGCGTAAATCTAGAAATACCAATATGAATAATTGACGCATGCCGAGAATTTCAAAACTGAATATCTCGTTAAAGTCTCAAAATTTAGCTACTGTTTACAGCAATTACAAGGAGAAAAAAAATTATTGAGCATGCTCTTCAGATTTAAAAAAACAATTAGAAGAAGACAAAATATAATCAGAAAAAATAGAGTTTTCGTGTGCGATTTTCTTTACTTCACTGTTAAATGATTTGCTACCTAATTCCATGACAACGCTAGTGCCAATGATACCGCGGTAAGCTATGTGAGTTCTATAATTGAGCTAATAATAAATCTTCTACTAGGAATTTGAGTTGCAGAGAAATTATTATTGATATGAATGTCTGCGAGCGAAGGTAAGATTAATTTTAATAATCTTTGAATATAAGTTAAATCCGTACAAAATTTATTCAAATCTGATAATTTTGATCATAATTAAAAACTTTTCTGTTCATTTTTGAGATCTTTTAAATTTAGTTTACAACTTTTCCATGACACAATTTTCTATAAATATTATTTGACATATCTGTTGAAATTAATTTAGTTGAAGATAAGGCATCTGTTGCGAGGAGTGAAGTGAGTGTGAAAACCAATTCACCTCCATTCCATAGGCCCCCACCACTGATCGATCAGAATTCTGTATCAGTAAGTTATATGTTTTTTAAATAATAATAATAATAATAATAATAATACGAAGAAAGATTAAATCAGGCAAGTAACATAGAATGAAAATCTTGTTTTTATTCGACCAATTTTAGGTTGAAATATTTCATAATTTCAAAATTGGCTTATATAGTTCTTTATTTAAATTATATTTTTAATAAAAATAATTTGACTTTTCCTAAATTTATAACAATCTTCTGAACTTTATATTTCTGATAAATTTATTTCTGTTTCTTACCATCTTCAAGATCTCTTTGGAATTTATAATATATCTTTTAAGGAAATTGAAACATTTCCTTTCTTCTTCATTTGTTAAAAATTCTAAATGAATTTATTTCCAAAATAATTTTAGTTATAAATGACAATTAAGATGAAATAACAATCAAATTTGTAACTTATGATTTATTGTGTCGGTGGCGGAATTTTTATATAAATAGAATTTAAATAAATAAAAAAGTTTTCCGCAATGTTTATTCATAAAATATGAAATATTTCGGCCGATAAACAGCCCTGATCACTCATAACCAAAATTTAACTAGACATTCGCTTTCTCCTCTTCTTCACTGATTGATATTTTCTTTCACTCAAATATATACAACAAATATATTTATTAAAACAAATTTTCCAAATTTTCAAATTCGATTTATCAATATCATAAATTCAATAGATCCAAATAAAAATTTTAAGTTTTTTTTTAAAAATCAAAAATTATTCATTCAGATCTAAAAAAATTATTTTAAACATTAAAAAATCGAATTCGCACTTTAGAAAAATGCAAATAAATATATAAAAAAAAATTCTATTATTTTATTAAATTTTGGATTTCACCTTGGCAAGGGTTTGTTTTGATAAACTTTAAAATCTTGTTTATTTTATTTTTTTTTTATTTTTTTTTAAAGTTTTGAAAATGATGGATTTTACATTTTTTGTTTCAAATTAATTAACACCTTATTATTATATTATTCTTTTTATTTACTTTGATCTTTATTATATAATTAAAATAATATTTTATTATTTTCGATTTAAGTAAATTAATTTCAGTGATATGCTTAACGTATTTAGACAACGAAAACAACCATTTGATCAATGATATTCAAGCCAAATCACACGTTCTGACAATCTTCCATTAATTATCCATCCCTGTGCTTTTGTTATGTTGCTATTTCTTCTCATTAGTCATGTTATCACAAAAATAGGTTTCCGAAATCCACTTTTTTCGTAGTTTTCTATAATCAATTTTCCTTAATTAACAATCTTTTGTTTTTACATATTCCATTGATTTTCGACCTTTTTAAACTAATTCTGACAAATCCATTATCACCATGATCTTCACCATTGTCTAATTCATAGCTGACTCGTTTTTCAAATTCAAATTCAATAAGATATTTATTTTCCAAAATTTTACACCATTAGACAATTGTGCCATTTTTGTTAACTGCTTCCAAGGTATTTCATTTTTTTAGAAAAAACCTTTTAAAATAATTTTAATTTGACATCCTTAACACAATATGTTGTGTATATGGACTAATATCGGATAAAACATTGGCATATATAATAATTAGGACTTTTACGCAAGGGGATTTATAGTCATTCAATAGATTTTTATGCATTTATTTTTGAACGTGTAAATTTTATTTTTAATTTTATTTAGAAATTCAAATCTCGACGAATAACAGTAAACAAAATTTATAAAGTCTTTTGGAGTATTTTAGTATGTTTGATCGTCAGTTGCAGTCTCATTGGATTTGTTGAATCTGCAAAACTGTCCTTCGTCTCCGGTTCGAATAGCACTGTATGATAATCATATTTTTCTAATTCATGTTAATTTTTAAAGCAGTGGTTCTCAACATTTTTCGGTATTCAAACCTTTTTCGAACAATTTTAAATTTCACGTACCCCGCAAAATTATATTAATTTATATAAAGTAAAAACACTATATATATAAAGAAAACACCAATAAAACACTCTTCGTACGATATATACAATATATTCAAAAGAGTTCTAAACAATTTTTCAAACCCAATTCTTAGAGAAAAAGATTTTACTACTTAGCCATCAGTTCTAATAATTATTATTATTGCTTTTACTAATTTTTAGAAAATAAATGTTTTTTCTCGGTGCTCAAAATACTACAGAGACGTGTTCCACGTACTCCTGTTAGGTACGTACAAACCTGATTGGGAACCCTTAGTTTAGAGAAACTTTTGTTTGTTTATATATGAAATATTTTTTTAATTAAAATCTCTTAAAATTCATTTTAAATGCTTTTAGGAAATGTTTTGGTAAGTCACTTTATTCCATTTTTAAATACTGCTATAGAAAATGGAATAAAATGTGACTTCTAAAATACGGACTAATCCCGCGGCATATAATCAACGACAGCTAATCATATCGACAGATAATCACGCAATGAAATCTACAAAATCTATACCATAGACTCACTAGACTGTAGATCTAAATTTCATGAATTACGGTCCGTAATTTACGGACTTTTATTAATCAATTAAATCTATTTATAAGTAAAAAATAAAAATTTTAATATTTTACCGTGAATAGTTATCATTTTAAAAGCCAAACAAAGGACGTCCGACAATAACATGTGGAAACAGAATATGTAAGGATTCGTGAAAACACAAAAATAGACAGACGTATTGGCAATGAAAGTTGTTTCAACTTTTCAAGTGAAAACCTACTCTGACGACAAAGAGATTGTACAGTAACTAACAATGAGCAGAAACCCACCAATGAGGGTTACCACTGTGAAATATATCATCTACACCAGGTGTCGTTATTTCAAGACGTATTGATTTCGTTACTTAAACAATCATTCCTTACCGGCACTTTCAATCGTAGGAAACCTAAACTTGCCGACATTGAAAATTTAGTTGTGTTTCCCCGACGCCAGGCGATACCAACTTCACTGTTCTACTATGATCAAGACAGTACACTCTTTTATTAGGTGCAACAAACTACTTGAATGACTAGCCCGTTTTAGACTGTGACTTGCTACTCGTAGGTTTACCTGTAACCAACTCTTTTAATATACAGTTATTAATTATTTGTTTATATTAATAAAAATTGCATGTAGAATAAGTAAAAAAAGAAAGTGATATTTTTATAGAGTTCAACTATAGTTCAGCAGATTCTAAAGAAGACATGTGCAGTTAATATGTATTTCCATGCCGACGTTCTACCATATTTGCCTATCATGGTTCATCTGTCTCACCAATAAAGTCAATTGTTTAAACTTTTCATTAATTTATTTTATCATATTTTTGTATAATGTTTGATTTTTTAAGTTGCAAATCATTAAAAATTTTATAATTATATGATTATCTGTCGTGTGAATATTTTTTGCTCTGAATAACTGTCAGTGATTTGCTGTCGTGTGATTACATGTCGCGTGATTAAATATCTGCACATCCTAAAATGGAATAAAATTTTCTTTCTCAATTTTCCATTATTTTCAAATTTCTCAAATAATCTTGCTCACTATATATTAATTAATATATCAAACTTAATCGCCTAAAGTTATCTAATTTAGCTGTAAATGTTTTCTATTATTTAGATTACAATTGTCAATCCTCCAAGTTTTCTTACATATCTTTCTACGTCATGGTTGATCAGTTTTTATCCTCTTCAATGTATAACACACATATTTCGGAAAGAAAAGAAAAATGACATCATTAATAATTTGAAGTAAACTTAACCATTATTGTGAGCTTTTTAAATTTTTTTTTTAGATTAAACCTTTCGGGATTTTTTCCTGAGAGCATGAGATGGTATAAATATGTATTTAGGATGTTTGTCCTAGTTGTATTGTGGAATATTATTACGTACTCCATAATAAAATCTTCTAATCTCGTTCCATCTGTTGATATAGTCGTAATATTTTGCACTAATTCTTCTACCATGTATTTATTACATTGGGTTATGCTCCATAAGAAATTTGTAGCATTAAGAGTAAGTTTATACCAGTTAAGCAAAAGAGGATTAAACTTATACCTTCAGATAATTGCTTTTATTCTCAGTTCAAGTGGAATGATTGTAAATGTGTACGACAATACTAGTATTATTTGGTACAAAATACTTATTTCAACAGCCACTGTCGCTTATGCTGTATTTCATGTAATATTTTTTGTTTAAATATTAGTCAATAATAAAAGATGTAAAAAGAAAATATAAAATTGTCTATAATATGAACTTTTTCGAAAGAACAGTGCCCAAAATTTGCGTTAAATATAAAACAAGATATTGATATTTAGGGATTTAAATTACCATTTGTAAAAATAGCGAGAATAAAAAAATAAAATATAAATATAACGAAAAAAATTTTAATATATATTTTATTGGGTTTAATTAAAGTCTGTTTCATAATAGTTATTGGTTTTATTTTTATCTGATTCCGTGTTCAAATTATTCAAAAATTAACTCTCAGCTATATAATCGAAAAAAGCCAACTATATATTCCGTATTACATTTCACTATAAATTTCGACCGTTAATCAGTCTTCATAAAGCTAGAAATATCATTAACAAAATATAAATGAAAATAAGAAAATTTAAACAAAATAACCAATACTTATCGTAAGCAAATCGTACCAAAAAATATAAATTTATTTTAATTAAAAAAAATAAAAAATGTAAATTAATTTTTAAAAACATAAAAAATTATATTTTTTATAAAATTTGACTATGAATCAGATTTTGTAGAAAATATTATGTTTCTTATAAAGAAATCAAAGGTGATGCATAAAAAATTCCTTATAATAAAGATTATTGTTTTTTTTAAATGAAATTTAAAATTAATTTTACATTATAAAATCATCTTGACACTCCAAAAAATTATATCAAACACATAATATACACAATTCACATTCAATTATTTAAATACATTCAAAATACGTAAAGACTGAGCATTTTGAACATTAATTATAGGATTTAAAGATTTTACCAACAACGCCTCACAAGTTATTCGTTCCCAATAATTACTCAGATTTTTCAATTATCTTGAAATCAGACATATCTATTTTCTTACTCGTACATTTCCTAAAATGATCACTAATGCGAGTTAATTCATTCACAGCTATATATTATTTTATTATCGATATCACTATTTTACAAGGTCTTATTATAATGAAATAAAATTGCACCATAAATTGATAAATCACAAGTAATATTGAGAGTTTGATATAACCAAAAATGTAGAACAGTAAATTTAGAGTTTCAGCACTAGATTTATTCCTCTTGACTTTCTTTACCATGATAAAGTATCGTTTCATTTCAATTAATCTTTTTTAAAAACAAAACTTTCTTAAAATCACAACCTTTGTACACGTAATTATAGTTAAATTTTGACGTTTTGAATGTCTAATTTTTGTGTAAACTTTGGATATTTGAAGTTTCTTATGTAGTCTTGCTTATCATTTTTTCTAAATTAAACCTGTTCAAACTACCTGCTATTTCTACATATCATTCTTATATACTGTTCCACACCCCAGTCTGACATTTGGGATAACATTTAAATTTGATCTTGATTATAAAATCATATTTGTAACCCCTTTTATAGAGACCAAAGGAAAAGAGAAGTATTTAGATACACGTTACAGTATTCAACAAAAATACAAGACTGAATTACAGAAATTGTAGCTTGAAGGCAAGCGTTTCAGTCTTACTTTTGACGAATGGAATCCGAATAAAAACGGTCGTTACCTGAATGTTAATGCATACATCAAGAATCAGTTTTGGAACTTGGGATTGGTCAGAGTAAATGGATCATTGCCAGCAGAGGATTGCATCAAACTTCTAGAGGAGAAGTTGAAATTGTTTGGAT
The DNA here is from genome assembly GCA_022537955.1 of Schmidtea mediterranea. NCBI lineage: Eukaryota > Metazoa > Platyhelminthes > Tricladida > Dugesiidae > Schmidtea > Schmidtea mediterranea. The sequence continues at coordinate 113,244,600 of CM039681.1, forward strand.
TAAATTTACACGAATATATTGTGTGTATTACGACGGACGGTGCAAGTTTTATGCAAAATGTTGGAAATTTGCTTCCTTGCTTGCAAAAACTTTGTTTAGCCCATGCCGTGCACCTAGAAATCTTTGATGTACTATACAAGAAACTTGAATCTACATCGAAGGAAGTATCTGAAGATAATGCTGACAGTCAATTGGACGATGGAGATGAAGATGAAGGATTTCAAGTTGTTAGTGAAGAAGAAGAGTTGGAGTTGGCTGATAACTTGCATCTATTTTTCCAAAAATCTGCGACGCAAAATGATTTCTCCAGAAACATATCAGAGAACAATTTAGCAGGGATTTTCAACTGATGATCGATGTTAATACACGTTGGAGCAGTCTTTTCTTTATGTTGCAACGATTTTATCAAGTAAAGAATTGTATTTAGAAATCATTTATCGATGTCTAATCAACTGTGTCATTAGACGAGAATGAATTAAATGTAAATTGCTATTTGTTTGAAATACTTGGACCTAAATGAACTGGCATGTGAATGATTTTTTAGTCGTGACGCGCACTTCTCTCATCTGATACAACAATCTCTTTTATGATGAACAACTTGGGCAGCAGTTATCCGGCTAAGCGATTAAAAGAATCTCATTCCTGTTGTATAAACGAGCGGAAGACTGAGGTATCTTGTTTGATGCACTATCTCCACAAAGGCAACCAAGACTGTGCTTAACTTAATTTGGACCCTCTCATGACTTTTAGACATATGAACAAACGACTATCATTGCCATGGTTGGTAGAATAGTCAAATCGCTTATGAATATTTCTTCTTCTTTATTAGAGGCGGAAAGTGAAGTAGCTGAAGAAGTTGAAATGCCACAGTCTCTACAAGAGAAACTTCATCGCACTTTCAGTAACAAAATCAATGCAAAATCACACCAAAAATATTAATATTGAAGGATATTACTGCTATTGTAAAAATGGAGATGATAAATTTCGAAATGGATGGAAAGTAGGGATCCAATCTCGAAAGATGCTACAACGATTTGAATTAGATTCCACCTGCCAGTGTGGAATCTGAACGAGTTTTTGCAACTAAAATCCGATCATCCTTGAACGACGAGAGCTTGGACATATTAAGCCTTTAAGGATCTTACTTTAAATCAGAAAATTTAAATGAATAACTAAGATGAATAACTAAAGTTTATTTTACTTATACAATTTCTTACTGTTGAAAAAATTTGAATTAAAGATGCATTTATTAGTTGAAATTTTTAGTTGATTTTTTATTTTCCGTCAAATAATTAATCTCGGTGCAACACTGGGATCTCGGTATTGAAAATGTTAGACGCAATTAAATTCAAATCTTCTTTTAATTAATTAGAAAATGCAAATTCAAAATTTGCTCTCTAAATCTGAAAATTTCAACAAACTGAGGAGTGGTTATTATTAATATTGATATAGCTATCGGTCACAAATATAATTTATTTAATTTAAAATACTTTAATAATATTTATTACAATTTAATATTATTTAATATAAATTTTAATATATAACTTTAACACGAATAGTTATTTCAACTGGATGATTACACTTATAACATTTAAACTATACTATTTTTTTTAAATAGGAGTTTTAGAACTCCTTACAATAGACTTTATAGACAAATTCAGGTGCAACTCTTTTTGGAATTAAAAAAGCACATTTTATATTGCTCACTATCAGGGACGGATCCAGGAATTTTCCATGGAGAGAAATAAAAAAAGCAGTATAGCAATATTTTTATTTTATGTGGAAAACTTACTTTCATTTTAAAAAATGTGACTCTTCACAAATTCCATATAACATAACAAAAATATCACATTTATAATAGTGATGTCCAATAATAAAACTTTGTAAAAAAACTTTGTTTTAATATTCAGAATTAATTAGACACTTTTTGAATTAAATAAATTATTATATAAATTATGACTTTTGAAGAGATTTATATAATATTTATATTATATATTTATATATATTTAAATAAACATAAAATTACTTTAATATGAAATCTAGTTTCCTATTACCATTATTTACAAACGAATTTATAACATCATCAATTTTTACACCAATATCTCTGTGAATATTTAACAACGTTAAACCTAATAATCTATCTTGGCCTATTCTATTTCTAGTGTACATCTTCAGTCTCTTTAAACATGAGAAACTTTTCTCTGCTGAATCATAAATAAATTTAAATTAAAAATATTCGGATCATGTCTAAAATATACCCCGAATTAATAAATGATATCAGAAATTAATTTTTATTTGGGATGCTTATCCAAATTGTAGATTACAATTTGGTAATTTTTCTAATATAAAACTACGATAAGTCAAACAAAAATTATAATTAATCCATTACTCAAATAACCATAGATGTAACATTATGTTAAAATATTATAGTTAAATTATATAGTATATTAGATTAAAATTTAAATAGATAATTAATCTATTTTTTGAAATTATAACGAATCGTACTTTTATAACAGAAAGTACATGTTAAAATAATAAAGAATAATTTCATAAGTAAAATCCTTTAGATAATGAATAAATTAAATACAAAATTAAAATCCAAAAGTAATATATTATATTTAAATTCTGTAACTCAGATGCTTTTTTTATTTGTAAATTAGAATGTATTGTATCAATTGAATTTCAAATGATATAATTATCGGACCCTAGCGAAATACCATCTGTGTACCTGGGTTTTTGTACACTCTGGACTTGCCATTCCAGATGATCATGTAGCGTTAGATAACAAACCAATAAATTAGAAAATATGAAAATTCTGAAATGCTGCAACGGGGTAGTAATTACCCCATTACTCTCCCCTGGATCTGTCTTTAGTGAGTCACTAGCCGTATAATCTCGAAGAAGAAAATTAGTGATATTACTGTCAAACTATGGTACTCCATAATTGCTATCTATTTTAATAATAATTAAATGATACAATTTCAATATTTGCGCCATATACTAGGATATTACATGGAATCATCTCGCAACGGAAATGACATGATTTCCAGAGACTTAGTTTTTGGTTAAAAAGTTCCTTTGTCAATCTGCCAGTCTTTTCTGTTATATTCAAAACTGTTTCATTTTAGTAACTAATTGAAAATCATTACAAAATTGTTGCCCATAATTTATTGCTATTTTATTTATCAATAAATATTTATCCATATTGTAAATGACATATTAAATGAGAATTTTCAATTAGAAAATATAGTTGTTTTCAATCTAATGCTGATGTTTTAATCTTTTAGTTTTTGTTTTAATGTAATTTCTATTTAGGTATATACACGATCGATAATAGTTACTAAAAATCAAGATCATATATCTCTACTTTATACACTTCTAGGTAAATTTATTATAAATTTGAAAACCAATTTCTATTTTCTTTCTGCAGGATTGGTGAACACATTGTTTGTATGGCCCATTTTCGTTTTCACGTCACTTGTGACATCGGCAGAGCTTATAACGTGGAATAATATTCCATGGAATTATTTCATCGGCTGCGGAATTTCGATATTTAGTAAGTAATTTCTCATACATCAATAAATTCTAGGAAACGGAGATTTAGAAATGTATTATTTATATTATTTACAAAAGAAATTAACAAGCCTATATTATAAGCAACACACAAATTTACGTATGTGATAAAGATAAAAATTTCTTTATTGTAGTAGGCAAAAGAATAGGAAAAAAATAATAAAACAAGTCAAATGATTTCTACAATAAAAAAGACAGGCAAACTGGTTTTGAAATTCAATTTAGCATTTTAAATTTCAATAAAGTAGTGGGATGTGTCACATCCAGCACATGTCACATCCAGCACAGTACCCCCTCCCCCCCCGGCTGAGAGAAAATTTTTCTAAGTCCAAAAGACAAAGACCATGACTCATTCAAGGTCATTTAAACAAAGACCATGACTCATCCAAGGTCATTGGATGACTCATCATATTTTTTCAAGGCCATTTAAACAAAGACCATGACTCATTCAAGGTCATTGGATGACTCATCAAAAATTTTCAAGGTCATTCAAAAGTAGGTCAAGGTCATTGAAAAGTAGGTCAAGGTCATATTATTTTTAAACATTTTTAAATTTAAATTTACTACTTATAAAAATAAGTAGTATATATTTTGTACATTTATTTTATTATTATTAAATTAAATTGTTTGTTTTAATCAAGTCAATTATTTTATTATTATTATTTTTATTATTATTATTATTTTTATTATTATTTTTATTATTATTTTTATTATTATTATTATTATTATTATTATTATTATTATTATTATTATTATTATTATTATTATTATTATTTTTATTATTTTTATTATTTTTATTATTATTTTTATTATTATTATTATTTTTATTATTATTTTTATTATTATTATTATTATTATTATTATTATTATTATTAATATTTTTATTATTATTACAAGTTTTATTTATTAAGATTATAATTTTTATTATTATTATTACATGTTTTAATTTTTTTTTTTTTATTACAAGCTTTATTTATTATTAATATTATTCTTTTTATTTTTATTATTATTAATATTTTTATTATTATTACAAGTTTTATTTATTAAGATTATTAATATTATTATTTTTATTTTTATTATTATTATTATTAATATTATTCTTTTTATTTTTATTATTATTTTTATTATTATTATTATTATTATTATTCTTTTTATTTTTATTATTATTATTATTATTATTAATTATTTTTTATTATTATTTTATTTTATTATTAAATTATTTATTATTATTATTAATTTTATTTATTATATTATTAATTTTTTTATTATTATTACAAGTTTTATTTATTAAGATTATAATTTTTATTATTATTATTACATATTTTAATTTTTATTACAAGTTTTATTTATTAAGATTATAATTTTTATTATTATTATTACATGTTTTAATTTTTTTTGTTATTACAAGCTTTATTTATTATTAATATTATTATTATATTTATTATTATTATTATTATTACATATTTTAATTTTTATTACAGGTTTTAATTTTTATTACAAGTTTAATTTATTATTCTTTTTATTATTATAAATATTATTATAAATATTATTATCATTATTTTTATTACTTTTTATTAATAATACATATATATATATATATAATAAAACAAATACATAAAACAACTATATAAAAAACATCTATATAAAAACAACTATATATAAAAAACAACAACTTCATAAAAAGTAAATCAATTATTAATAATACAATTAAACAAATATCAAGTTTTATTTCACGTTTCTTCACGCTTGGCATTTGATTATGAAAATATTGCTAATAAAAATAATAATAATAAATTATAACAAATGAAAATACCAAAGAGAAATTTTCACAATTTTTATTTTTATATACAAATTTGTTAATAAATATCAATAACATTCTCAAATATCTCATCAAATTGCTGATTGCGAACTGTTGGATCGGTTTCAGGCATGATTATATTACCACCAACATCAAGGACATCAACCCCTCTATAATGACCATATGCAAAACTCGAGTTTTTCCCTACCCAAGCTCTCTTGTCGTCATGATTATTTAATGCTATTTTAGAATTTTTAAAAGTGAACAGCTGATGATTTCGGGTCCCTATCCTAGTTTGAGGTACCGACATAATACTATTGTTATTATAACAATTCAAATATGATTGGTGTTTAATGTCGGTACCCGGTAATTTTACACCCTTAGCTCGCATTGTTGATTTATTTCCTAGCAAGCTATAACATTTAGGGCGCAAGAAAACCCACTCGCTATATCCTAACCCTTTACTCTCATCCTTGAACTTGCCAATAACCGAGTCAAGTCGTCTAGAATATAAAGGATGAGAAGGATCATAATTTGATGTATCTAACAGATCATCCGAAATCATAGCTTTTAATAAAATTTCTAATTTTAAATTTTTTTATCTCCAAAAAGAAGCTATCTGTATCACCCGCTACTAGATTGATATCACAATTGTAAATATCACGATATTTTTGTAACTCAACATACTGTAACTGGTACATCCGTAGTTTGGATAAATCTAGAACTGATTGACCGATATAACTAGGTCTATCCAAACATATTGAGTCCTTATTAAGATGAGCGGCAAAAAGATCATCAGTAATCTCTATTGTTTTTCTAAATGCCGGTTTTGACGAATATGTAATTAACTTTTCAGCTGAATTACATAATCGCAAATTCATCCTCTTTTTAAGGTTCTCAACAGATTTACCATACAGACTGTTGTTATACAATTTAAATAAATCTCTATATAATTCACTAACTGCATTTGCACGCAAGTTAGTGTTTTTATCGATATAATGTTTAAAAATAGGAGCTTGCTTGTATTTAATAGCTCTATGTATATGTGTAACCTTAGCCCCGAGAGAAAGATAAAGCCTGAGAAGCCTCCAATGAAGAACATAGTTCTTCTTAGGATAATGCGTTAGCATCAACTTCTCAACTTTTGAATTTGGTGGGCACATCTTTTCCGGTCCAATCGGAAAGTCATTTAGAAAATCATGTAAATTATCTGGAATCTCGATATCAACTTCCATAGTATATCCATATGGAAGGATTTCAATATCCACAACATTCGCACATTCATTCAAAACCTCATCTAAACCATCATACACCCAAGTAAAATCAGCGTAAGGAAGACTTTGGCTGAGAGCCCAACCGTACAGATTATTTATATCTATGTACAATAATTCTGTATCTTCCGAAGCAGCAATGTAATGTTTGTTAACAAATGTTAACCCACCCCGTATTCCACCTTCGTAAAAATTGAACATTTCCATGTCCTGTAAAAGTTCAATGGGTTCCGTTAATGTCATAAGCGCTGAAGCCCATGACATACCCGGAATGCCATAAAAGTTTAGAGGTTCAAGACCATTGTAAACAATAGCCTTGGCACGGAATTGTTGAAAATAGTCCGCAAGGAGGAATACATCAAGTTTAAGGTAAATTAACATATAATCACGCAAAGTCCTACAGTTTTGCTGCGTCCAGATTAGTTGTGCCCTATCGTACTCATCTTCACTTACGCCATCCCAAATTGGAGGCAACTCATAAGTAGTCTCAAGAACTTCCTCCGAAACAGCAAAATTATACGGAAAAATACTTTTACAGTCGACTATAGAACCTTGAAAGACAGAAGAAGTCAATGGAAGAGAAGTTAGCGTTTTCACAGCCTTAGCTAATGAACAATTAACAAATTGCATACTGTCGATAAAGCGAACAGCCAATTTGTTAATGTGAACAATTAATGAAATAAACTTTTCTGTAGAGGTCGGTATGATATCTAAATTCCATGAAGGAAAGCGATCGAGACCATATTTTAAAATATGGTGAAGGTCATACCCTCTTAAATTATGAAAGACTATAGGTAGTAACCGATAAATCCTACGAGCTATATTACATTTTCGGCAAGCTGTCCCTAGATAATTACCAGTAAAATGGCAATGATCTCTAACCGGATTTACAATCGGTTTTTTACATAAATAACAGGTTCGACAAGATTTAAACTGTCGAACCTCACTGAAAGACATAGGCCCTATCAATTTATCACCTTCCGAATCATAGTACGGAATAACAATTTCAGTTGCAATTTCCTCAATTTTCTTAAGAAAATCAGGAATGCAATCAAGTCCGTAAAAGTAATAATATGATTTTGTGTTAGTATAATTATTAATTAATAAAAGACCTGCTGCAATAGGCATATGAATTTGATGATGTCTATCATCAGGAGGTAAAACCGATTCAAAATCGGCATAAATCACAAAAGGTGGGGTGATATGTTTAGAATAATTTAGGAATTCTAAATTTTTATTTTCGGGGAGCGTGAATAGGGTTGTGCCAGTCTGATTTTTGGCGCATAATGCAACATGTGTATTGAATGCATTATCTAATCTAAACCCATTAAGGCAATGTGGACACCAACGACATCTAATTTGAATGTTACAGTCAGGGTTTTGATGGCAATTCATTAACCTATCAATATTGGTCACAGCGGTATAATGATATCTATCATTATTTTCAAGTAATAATAAATAAATAGGGTTTCCGTCAGTGACTTTGCTTCTATGGATCAAACTTAAATGAGGATGGTGAAAGACATAATTATCTGGAACCTCATCAATTATAACAGTTGGTGTGTACGAAAACACATTTATTGCTAATTTTAAAGTCGAATTTTTCTTTTCGAACTTTGGTATGTTTATTAATTTCATGGGACAATCCGTGATCTCATCGTACTCTAATTCGTCTAAAAACTCTGTATATTTAGAGACTCTTTGGGGGTTTTCACCAATTATATCTTTCTTTAATAAATAAAGAATAGAGTAAAGGAAGCACTTGTCGTCATTGTTTTTTATATTTACTATAGCTCCTTTATTTTTCAATGCAGAAGGGGTTTTAATATATTTATGTCCAGACAAACGATTAATAGGAGCATATTTTGTTAAAATAAAGTGAATTTCCATAATATTAATAACACGCCATCCACTGCCTAAATTGGTGAATTGTTCTATTTTTTCATTAAGCTTATTAACCCCTTCGCTTAAAAAGTTATCTGAAAATGTTTCCGCATTATTCGAAAAATAATTGTCACGGATCTCGCCATCTTTTTCAAATTTAATTAATATCGCGAATTGAATTTTAACGCTCCCCATTTTATTTATCTCAAAAATTAATTTATTACTGATTCGCTCAGTTAAAGTTACTGTAATTAGTTGCGCGTTAGATATATCAAAACGTAAAGTTTTGATAGCACCATTTAAATTTACTGAAATGTTCGGCTCATTCTCTAATACAGAACCTCCGAATTGTATAATATTTTCATTATTTATAGTAGGTATAGTATTTTCATTAATTATAATAGGTATATTATTTATAATATTTTCATTATTTATAGTATTTTCATTATTTATATTATTTACATTATTAGAGTCATCATCATCACTGATTTCGATGACTTATTTTTTAATTATTTTATTTGGGATATTAATTTTAATAGGTGCAGCAGGTCTTTTATTCTTTTTATTTGATGTTTTTTTATTTTGTAGTATATTCAAAATATCGACGTTATTTTTATTAATTTTCTTAAACATATTTATTTTACTAGACTTGAAAGAATTTAAATGAACCCCATGTTCCCTATAAAATTCTTTATATTTAATGTTCTGGGATGTTTTGCATATGGCGCAGATAAAAAATTTGATGCCATTAAATCTATGGCGGTAATATTTTTTCATTTCTTCATGGCAACTTTCATTATGTTGCAATGATGAGATGCAATATCTCTGATAAAAAGTGCCTAATAAAAATATTAAATTAAAAACCTATATAAAGTAACTATGATATAAAATATCTAATAATTCTAACAAATAAACCTATATAAAGTAACTAATAATATTTGCATGCTCACTGCAAACTATTTAATAATTCTAATAATTCTAATAAATAAAACCTTAAATACAATAATATTTGCATGCTCACTGCAAACTATTAAATAATTCTAATAATTCTAATAAATTAAACCTTAAATACAATAATATTTGCATGCTCACTGCAAACTATTAAATATGCTATAAAATATCTATTAAAATAATTCCTATATAATTCATATATAATTCAATTACGTAAGATCTATAATAAAAAATGCCTATATAATTCAAAAACTATTTGTTCAACTATATTTGTTTATAATTTATTATGTTAATATATGTTTCAGTAATAATACTTTTTTAAAATATATTATAAATTAATGATATTTGAAGTATAATTAAAATAATACTTTAAATTTCATCAATTTAAAAATATATTTATCATAAAACTTTTGAAATAAATAGATCCTTATTATAAATTTATTATAAATTATTATAAATTATTGATATTTGATGTAATATTTTAATAATACTTCAAATATCATTAACTTAATTTCGATAAATAAAAATAAATAAAAAACTAACATTTATCTCCTGATTCCGACGAATCATCATCCTCTATAGAAGAGAGGTCCTCCATATCTCTCCCAGTAACGAGGGCATCTCCAAAAACGGTGGCATAATTATTGTCATCCCCAGAAATGGGGGCATCTCCAAAAACGGTGGCATTATGATGATCATCTGCATCCAAATCAACTAAAATGTTTTTTTTAAATATATAATAAAATTAAATTAAAATTTACCATCTTCGATAATATCGTCTTCGCTATCGCTGATAACAATTGTATCTTCGATTAAAATAACTTCTAAAATAATTTATAAATAAAACATATATAAAATTAAAATTTACCATCATCTTCGATAATTATAACATCATTTTCACGATCTAACTGATCTTGTATTTCTGTTAAAGTATACCAATCTAGAAAAAATATAATAATAAAATTAAAAATTAATAAAAAATCCTTACCAGTTTCATTCTCGAGAATACTTCTTAAAATATTATTGTTCATTTTTGAAAATAGCGCTTCAGAAATTTTTGAAATAATTGTGACAAATTCTACATTTGTCAATGTTTATAAAGAGAATAATATTTTCAGGATTTAGCCAATCACATTTAAGCAATACACACATATAGGTGAGAGATTTTTAGACATGTTTTCTTTGTAAAACACATGCAGTCTACACTGTGACTGCATGCGTTCTTTGTAAAATCACATACATACTTTTGTTTGTATGTGTTTTCTTTGTAAATCACATACATACTTTTGTTTGCATGTGTTTTCTTTATTCAATTTTTTGTATGCATGCACTTATCATGTGATGATCACGCACTTATAATGCACTGTCTTTGTGATCACGCACTTATCATGCATAGTCTTTGTGATGATGCATTAGCTTATCTTTAATTAAACACATAATAATATTTATAATAATAATAAAAATAATATTAATAAAAATAATATAAAAATATTAATAATAATAATAATAATAATAATAATTATAATAATATTAATAAAAATAATAAAAATTATTATAATAATAATAATATTTATAAAAATAATAATAATAAATAAAAAATATTAATAGTTAAAACATAACAATAAACATTAGTACATTTATTAATCATCAAATCTCTTGGATAATAACCAAGCTAAACAATGTTGACCACATGTTAAGGTCCATGGTTTTTGATACATAGTTTTATTATAGACAATAGGTTTACCCATTGTTTGCAGTTTCGAAACCATTAAAGCCGGATAATAGAAACCCATAGGATCAAATACAAATATCTTGCTAGGTTTCATATATATTGCTAACCAATGTTCTCCACCGAGATGAGATGATTGAGTATTGACGATTATGGCTTGATTATTACGTAAATATGGAATTTTATCAAGAGGAAAAACCCCTAAAAATTCATGTCCTAGTACTGTTTCCACCCTCAATCTTGATATTATTAAATCCGAGGACTGCATCTTTAAAAAGTGTATGAAACAAGAAATTGTTTGGTATAACATCACTAGGTTCACCCAACGGTTTTCTATCTTTATCTACAACTTTGACCTGAACAGTTAACAATGTATCATTCAAATCTAAATATTCAGTTTGGGAACCATTAATATAAAATTCAATATCGGTTCTACTATCCATAATAGAATTCATCGGGAATACCTCTTCAAAGGCCCCCATTTCAATTACTGCTTGGGGAGATGGTCTATCAAATAAACACAATTCAGATTTACCACAAATCATTTTTGAAATATAGTTCCATGTCCTTTCATTCGTTTGTTTATATGTTTATGATGTCTTTTACGTTTTGGAATCGGTGTTGGTGCAGGTTCTTGTTTTTGAAACATACCTGCAACACTAGGTAGAACTTTCCCTAACTCGGATAATGCATTTGATTTCAGAGATGGCAATATTTTCTGCTCATTCATTATCACATCTTTAGCAGTTTTCATACCAAAACTACCAAGGCGTTTAAGAATAGGAAGTGCAAATCTACCAATTGTTCTCAACCAACCTGATCCATACTGTTTACCAATAAAATATGGTAATTCGCCACCACTTTGGCTACCACTATACATACTAATAATATCGTTATTGGCCATCTAATTTACGAAAATGTAATGTCAAATGAGTTTTTGTATCTTTACTAAATTCAATAAATTTACCGCTATCATCACGAATATTTATTTCTATATTGTTTATACATGATGTTGATACCGGTAAGTACATGGGATTATCGATATTTATATTGACAACTTCATCCTGGTCATGTTTATCAACCCAAACAGATTTCAAAAGAGGAACCAAAGAATCACCAACAATTATAGGATCGATGATGTTAGTATATATGAACATTTGCCTATGAAGTTTTATTATTTTTGGTTTGCGTACACCAAAAGCACTTGTCCTATATGTTTGCTTATCTAATCCCAATGTATTAGCCAAATTTTTATCAAATGTAATTTCACAAATGTTATTATTCAGACTGAATTTACATAATCCATCTTTAACAAATTCAATAGTTTTAAATATATGTAAACAATTGAATGAAATATATTTATGTAATTCTTCAAGTGTTTCAATATATAAATCATTAGTAAATGTAAATGTCTCTTCAACTTCATTAATATATGATAGTGATATTTTGATGTTTTCGATTGTTACACTTTTTTCATCAAATGTTTTGAAACGTATTAGGTATTCAGTACCAGGAACAACAATGCTAAGCTTATCACAACCCATTCGCTTGGCATCCTCAATACTTTCAAACTTTATTGTAAATGGACTATAATCACAACTAACATTCAATCCATCTTTGAAAAACATGCCACAATTTTCATCTAAAATCTGATTCGGAATATGACAATATCGTTCAAAATTATTGATTGAGAAAATACCACTACAGGTTTTGGGAACACGTTTCTTGAATCCGATTTTACAATGACTATAAAATGGGAATGTATTGTACACAAATGTAAAGTCTTGCAAAGCAACTTCCAATTTCCATGTAAATAAATGGGATTTTGAAGATCAACCATAAATTTACTTGCTTGATTTTCCGGATGGATTAGTGGGCAACTATTACTCGGTAAAATTGTATAGAAACTCATTTTACTAGGTCTTTTGATGATATCCATGAGGGTTTTTGATATCCATGCCATTTAACATAGTATTGTTTATCCTTACCCACCATTTTAGTTTTCAATATTTTCTGAATTCTGAACACCGTAGGTTTAGAAATAACTTGTAATTCCTGTTCATAGAATTTCCCTTGTATTAAATTGTTATCACTATCTTTAATAACATACATTACAGGACTCTGTTTAGTATTAATTTTAGTAATTTGAAATACCTCATCACTCCAATTACTATCGAAATTTTTGATGAAAGGTGAAGCAGATATTTTACTAATTCTAACGTGATCACCAACTTTATATTTTGGTTTTGTAATAGCAACTGTTTTAGACCGTACTGATTTAGCTAATGTTTTCGAGCTGATATCTACGGGTCTCAAACCATTCAGACCTCGATGTGATGAATTATTATAACTAACAAGTATTTTCGGTAATACATTTATCCATATTTTATTACCTTGATGCACGAAATATTTCTTCAATCTATCCCTCAATGTCCGGTTAAATCTTTCAACATGAGCGGCTTTGTATTGAGAATGTACAGAATAATGATTTATTTTGAGACGATCCAGGATTTGCTTAACTTTACTATTGTAAAACTCCTTGCCTATAATAATAATAATAATAATAAAAATAATATTAATAATTATAATAATAATAATAATAATAATAATAATAATAATAATAATAATAATAATACCTAAATCGGTTTGCAAATTGTCTGGATGCTCATTTTTAAACATTGAGTTAATTGCTTTAGATATTTCCTCTGCAGATTTTGTCTTTGTTGGTACACCGCGAGCAAAACGACTGAAAACATCAATACACGTTAAAATATATTTATAACCCTTGTTAATTTTCGAATACGGTATCATCTCCATCAAATCCATTTGCCATAAATCATTAATACCGAATGTTTTATAAGCTCTTGTTGGAAATCTTTTCCGCATTGGTTTGTTTAAACTGTACGCAAGCTGATCTGACAACCACTTTTGCGTTTCCTTTTTCGACTTTGGGACTCTTTTCTTTAACTTTGCCACTCCACCGAAACCTGCTTCGTCTTCTGGGTTCGTCCAAATCTTCTCCATTACAACAAGATGATTTAAATTTTAATTTAACATTAGTTAATGATTGCCCCATCGTTTATTGTGATAATAATGATAATGCTAATGGTAACATTGCTCCAATAAAACCACCTTGTTGTTTATATATGATTTTTCTCATTTGCTTACGATTTTTATTATTTACTAGTGATAACAAAGGCTTACGATGTTTATTCAGTACTAGTTTTTTAGAATTACTGATTTTAATTTTACCTCTGACTACTTTTAATAGAATTTTGAGTAAATCATCGACAACAAAAGTTGGAAATGATTGTAAAATAGACATTCTTTTCATACTCGAAGCCTTTAACAATGCATTAAAATAATGGAAACTCCTATGATTTTTTACAATTTTATCTGTTTTCTTACTCTTTTTAATAATGTTTTTCGAAATTAGATTCATTGCAGGGTAATTCTCGGTTATTAGCTTTTTAGATGGTGTATAACTGGTTTTTGGTGGAACTTTATTTATAGTCTTTTTAATACTCTGTCTAAGTTTTCGGATATTTTTAAGCCTGGATTTCATAAACATTTTTACATGTTAAAGTTTTCAACTTTGTTTATATACCATGGCACCTTCTTTATTGAAAATATCGGTTTTTACCCGTAAATCGTCATTGCATTGTTGTGTGAAATCAAGAAATATATATCCATGTGGTGATTTTGTAGCATCTTGAAATGCACTGATGAGAAAATTACGATTATTAGGGTATGCTTGTCGAGCAAGAAAATCAATAACTGTTGCATCTCTAGGATTCTTGAAAATAACTAAATATTGAACATTTAAATTCCTTGTTCGATGTGCGCCACCCTGATGAAATAGATTTTGAGTAATAAAGATCACAGTAACACCAACATGTCTACTGATTTTTGTGAATAAATTATTAAAATCCTTTTCTTTATTAGCTTACTGATACAAATCATCAATAATGATGACATCACCTTTCCTTAATCGACTTGACCAGTTTTTATCGAAACCCTTTACTATTTTCATGTTTTTCAATTTACAGAAATTATCTTGAGTTAATCCATGTTCTTCATCTGCACCCTTATGCCAATAAATCTTGTTGAATTTTGTTTGAAATAAATTAGATTTCAGTAATTTACACACAAACATAGTTTACCACTACCACTTGGGCCAACGATTTGATATACCGCATCATTTCTTAATTCCATTATTAATTTGTATAATTATAGGTTTTTGTTTATATTATATGATTTAATGAACTCTTCCTAAAAACTCATATATATAGCTTAATATTTCTTTATTGTTTAATTATGTTATCAAATATAAATTATAAAGGAACTTTCGATGTATCAAAAATGACGTTTCCAAATGGTAAACCCCAGCAAATTGTAGATAGGAGTGGAAAATACCCTATAATATTTTTCAAATCAGGCAAATGCAGAATCATGGGATGTAAGAAACCTTTAGATGTCAATAAATTACAATATAGAATAAAGGATCTTAAAATACAGTCAATTACAGTTACCATGGATATAGGACAATCTATCAATCTATACAACATGTCAACAAAATGTCTTTGTATGTTCGAACCAGAATTATTTCCTGCACTGAGGCTTTTAAAATACAACCCAATGTGTGTTAACGTGTTTGCTAGTGGCAAAATAGTTATATTAGGGGTGCGAAATCTAGAGTACAAAAATATTGTTTGTGATATACAAAATGAAATCACCGGATTGGTCGATATCTGATTGGCTAATGATTGATTAAAACAACTTGCTTATTCATTTTATTTCATTTTTAAAATGGAAAATACTTCAAGCACAAAATAAGCAAAAAAGAGATCGAAAATTATGGTAAATTTATTATTTATTATTTATTAATATTAATATCTTTGTTTCCAGATAAATATCAGGCCGTATTACTGGAAAGGTTATTCTTCTTCTATCCTCAACTCAGAGCAATAGTCAAAGACCAGCCTGAATCAGTAATTCCAGATTTGGTCTATACAACCACCAACATATGGATTTTTAACATAATTGATCAAGCTCTATGGGATATTAAGCTTGACAGAAGACCAAAGGAGATGGAACCCGAATACCCTTGTATTCTGGGTTGTAGCTGCTGCGATTTTCGATACCAGCGCTATGTGGAATGGTGCCTGGCAAAATCAGTTAGAAATTCATCGAAATACCAACTTTTTCGAAAATAAATGTATTTTATTTTGATTGTTTTGGTAGTTTTATTGTTGGTAATAAATGTTTCTGTATTTTATTTTTGTTTTGTTTTGTTAGTGTTGGTAATAATAGTTTTATTTTTATTGTTTTGGTAATAATATTAATAATAGTAATAGTTTTATTTTTTGTTAGTTTTGGTAATAATAATAATAATCGTAATTTTATTAGTATAGTAATAATAATAGTAATAATAATAGTAATAATATTAATAATAATAATAATAATAATAATACTAATAATAATAATAATAATAATATTACATTTTATATAGATGATATGTGTAAAATCATAAAACTCAACGGGTTAATTTACATACAGTCACGCACTTATCTTGCACTGTCTTTATGATCACGCACTTATCATGCACTGTCTTTGTGATGATGCATTATCTTTAATTAAACACATAATAATAATATTTATAATAATAATAATAAAAATAATATTAATAATAATATTAATAATAATAATAATAAAACACGTGATGTTAATAATACATTTTATATAGATGAATGCGTAAAATCATATACAAAATCCACGAGTTAATTCACATACAGTTTTCCAGTCACGCACTTGTCTTGCACTTATCATGCACTTATCATGCATTGTCTTTGTGATCATGCATGATTCTGATTGGTTAATCAGTATCTGTCAAGGGTATAAAAGTGCGTCACCACATTATAAAGATCATAAATCAAACATGACCAAGAAAATAAGTGTCCAACCAGTTCAGATGTTCCACAATTATAAAATGTATTTTTTAAAGGAGCCTATCAATATGCAATTGGCAAATCCAGTCAAACTCAATAAAACGCAATTTCAATCTCTTGCTGGTACTCTCTCAATGTTAGATATCAAGGATATTGATAATACATTCAAAAAGATCAATTCCAATTTAAAATGCAATGAAAATGCTTTCTTCACGAGTCAATATACCAGATATTATGATGCATTTACAGAAATTGGATTCAAAGAACAGGAAAACTGGTATATAACAATAACAATCCAAGGATATAAAGCAGATCAAAACGATGTGCTTTCTCCAATCTGGAAAATTGTTACTGCTAGACTTTCACAGTTATTTTAATGTATAGTGTTTAATAAATGTATTAATGTTTCTTTGTTATTCTATAAACAAAATTATAAGTAGTTTTAAAATAGTGTTAAAATGATGTCTGAAAAAGGTAAAATATAAAATATAAATAATTAATTAATTTTGGTTTAGAATATTTAATAAACTTTTTGTTTGATAAACTTGAAGAAATAACCGGTGTAAAAATTAGAGATATGTTGACTCTAGTTGAAGCATTAAGTAAACAATCGGATTGCGAATCTGAATGTCAGAGTGATGAAATTATTAATGATTCTGAAGAAATTATTAATGTTGAAGAAGCTACCGAAAAAGATGAGCCTACCGAATTTAAGAATTGTATTGATCATGTTATAGAAAATATTATGATAGAATCTTGTGGTGATGAAGAATGTACATGTAATAATCAATAAATCTTTAAAATATAGTTTTTATTAATAAAAATAACAAAGAAATATTTATTAAAATCTATGATAAACCTTGTTACATAAATATAAAACAGATACTCCAGTGAATAGTTTTAATAAAAATTTGCAATTCTCGATATAAATATCAGAGCGTTTGGCTTCTGCGGCAACTTGAATAATAGCTGTCCATCCACCGTTTGATTCTACCCACGGATCAATTTTTGTTTCTATCACCTAAATAATAATAAATTATTAACAATATAAAGTAATATACCTCTATAGACCATTGGAAATAATTTTCATAGTCGGATCCAGATTTTAATATCATGTGTTTCATGTACATTAATCCTACTATTATTCGCATCCATTTATTATTTTCATCGAACATGTAACTAAATATTGATTGGAATGCCTTCTTTCTCTCCAATGGTGGCAAATTGAGAATTTTTTCATAATCGAATGGGATGTCTTCAACGATTTTCTCGGTACGGTTTACCATAAATTTCATGTTTTAATGATTTCATCTTCTTCTCTATTATTAGAGACCAGCTCATTCAACAAAGTTATAAAAAATTTAGTTTCTGGCATTTTATAAAAATATATGAAAGTGTAAGCTTATTTATACTATATTCGACCAATCAGAATCATGTAATACTAAGAAAATATGTAAAAATATATAATGGAAATGGCAATGGTGATTTGTTGGCACTGTTAACTTCTTTCAAGCTGTTGCCGCCACTGTTAACTGGGTGTTGTTGTAATTTCATTATACGATTGAACTGATCAGTTGTTTTATTAGAATAAAATTTTATACTATATTGAACTTGATTCATCATTTTTTCATTAAGTTTATGATTTTCTTTCAATTCTAATATTGATTTTCTTAATTCATTTTTGATAGTACCAATGGTCTTATTTAAATATATAATATCATCATATAATTCGTTTTTAGCTCTTTTTAAAGTCTCATATGTATGTTCAAATCGGAATTCTAAATTACTCATTCTTTCAGATAATCTTTTGACTGGAGTTTTCAAATATCTAGGCCTATCTATCATATACAAAATATCCATCAATACAGCGGTATCTGGACATACACATCTTGTTGAATTTTTACCTTGAACGGTTACAACAATTGAGTTGGCCATATTAAAAACTAATAATATTATTAAAATTTCTTTAATCATTTTCAAAACATTATAAATTAATATTTATTGTTTATAGCTAAAGATTTGTGTGTGTGTATCTAAATTAGTATAAAAGTAATTGTTATTTCAATTTTTATCATTAAAATGATTGTACCGAGCGCAGTTCAAGCTATGAATGAAATAAAACATTATGGTAATTTATTATTACTATTATTATTATTATTACTTGTTTTTTAGATGATTATTTTAAAGTTATTAAAGAACGTCTGGAATTCTATTATCCAGAAATACATGGAATCATGGATAAGCCAGCATCAATAATTCCAGACTTGATATTCAATCATACATCAATATGGATATTTACTGTAATAGATGAGTTCCTATGGGATATCGAACAAAACAATTTGTCAAAAGATTTGGAACCCGAATACCCTTGTGGTGATGGATGTCATTGCTGCGCCGCCCGATATCGGAAGTATGTGGAATGGGCTTTGAATAAAGCTCTTCGACAATACTACTATAGTAGAATTATCTCTTTATAATAAATTTGTTGTATATGTCGTGGTTTTCATTATATAGTAATAATGTTAATAATAATAATAATAATAATAAAAATAATAATCTTAATAAATAAAACTTGTAATAAAAATTAAAATATGTAATAATCAATAATAATAAATATAATAATAATAAAAATAATAATATTAATAATAATAATAATAAAAATATTAATAATAATAATAATAATAATAATAATAATAAAAATAATAATAAAAATAATAATAAAAATAATAATATTAATAATATTAATAATAATAATAATAATAAAATAATTGACTTGATTAAAACAAACAATTTAATTTAATAATAATAAAATAAATTTACAAAATAGATACTACTTATTTTTATAAGTAGTAAATTTAAATTTAAAAATGTTTAAAAATAATATGACCTTGAAAAAATATGATGAGTCATCCAATGACCTTGAATGAGTCATGGTCTTTGTTTAAATGACCTTGAAAAAATATGATGAGTCATCCAATGACCTTGAATGAGTCATGGTCTTTGTTTAAGTGACCTTGAAAAAATATGATGAGTCATCCAATGTCCTTGAATGAGTCATGGTCTTTGTTTAAATGACCTTGAAAAATATGATGAGTCATCCAATGACCTTGAATGCGTCATGGTCGTTGTTTAAATGACCTTGAAAAAATATGATGAGTCATCCAATGACCTTGAATGAGTCATGGTCTTTGTTTAAATGACCTTGAAAAAATATGATGAGTCATCCAATGACCTTGAATGGGTCATGGTCTTTGTTTAAATGACCTTGAAAAAATATGATGAGTCATCCAATGGACCTTGGATGAGTCATGGTCTTTGTTTAAATGACCTTGAATGAGTCATTGTCTTTGTCTTAAAAATTTTTTGTACTTTTGGACTTAGAAAAATTTTCTCTCAGCCGGGGGGGGAGGGGGTACTGTGCTGGATGTGACATGTGCTGGATGTGACACATCCCACTACTCAATAATTGTTTATTTACATCAATTACTTCAAAAATAAGATGGTTATAATATTTTCATAATAGTTAGTAAGCTAAAATTAAGAATATAAAAAATTGGAAATTAATATTGATCTTGGGAAATTGGTATGGTTGAACGCCAAATTATAAGACGACTCCAGTAATAATAAGAAGAATTTAATGAAAAGTCCATAAGAAAAGTTATACCGAAAATACAAATTGTTGGTCCAACACACAATTTTGTTTAAATGAATCGGTAACAGCACGCAAACACAACACTCAGATTTAAAATCAGACCCATAAAACATCAATTAACCATGCTAAAATACGAGAAAGGAAATAATTAAAATATAAAATCGAAAAACATAAAAATAAATTAAAATAATAACAAAGTGCAATAAAAACCAGAGGAAATAAACACAGAAATAACACGGGAACATAAAAATTTGACCGAAATTTGACAATTCACCAAAAAAGAAAGAGTTCATGAAAGTTGGAACTAAAATTAAATAATTTGAATTGAAAACAATTCAATTAAAAGTTAAAAAATAAAATTGTCAAATTAAATCACGAAAATAATAAAATTAGAATTGTTGGGCCAGAACATAAATAGCCTTGAGAATTGTTTAAATGCATCAGTAATACAGCACGAAAACCCAGCACCAAAATAAATTAAAATATAACATACAACACCAACTAAACATTTTAAAATCCAAAGAATATAAATAAATATAAAATTAAAAACATAAAAGTAAAATAAAATAAATACAAAAACATAACATAATAACAAGAAAAATTTGACCGTAAAATGACCATTTATATAAAAGTAAAAATTAATGAATTAAATGTATAAAAATAAAAAATTTTTAGCCGAATAGATTTATTTAAAAATGTTAAAAATAAATTACCAATTTAAATTAAGAAATTAATAAAAATTTAATTTAGATAACACAAATAATTTCAAGGTCAAATTTGTTTAATCGCAATAAAAATAACACGCAAGGTTGAGGCCAAATTGTAGGTATATATACTGATGTGTTTTCACAAATTCTCATCACAAAATTGACAACCAAATTTCAACTAAATTGACAGACTGTGTACAGCCAAATTGACCAGATGAGATCAGACAAAATTTACGGGCTGTGTGCAGAGAGACAAATTTCATTCTACTATTAGCTGTAGCTGGTCAGATTGATTTTCAATTTCCGTTGTCGATTTGTGGTATTATTTTCCTGTGGTATTTTTCCAATTGTCTGCAGTTATGGAATTTTATGATATGAAATGAAGAGTTTATATGAAAAATCCGTGGTATTTTTTTTTCAATTGCCTGCAGTGATGGAATTTTATGATATGAATGAAGAATTTATATGAGAATATATATTTATGCCTCGAAACTTTTATCGAATTTGAATGGTAACATTTAATTTTTTCTTTTATTTTTCAACCCACAGCCAAAAAAAAACTGCAAGTAATTAAAATCACACATAATCTATCGAACTGTGTAAGTGCGTGTATAATCGCCAATAGTTCGTGCCCGTGAAGGCTCCGGCGTGAGAACGCAGGAGCTGGAACGTCAATATTATCCGTATGTAGGGGAAATTGGAAGGTAAAGGAGTAGTCTTGTGGCTGCTCCTTCATCATTCGTTTCCTGAAAAATAGACCTAAAAATCACTAATAACAATCGGCTAAAAATCACTAACACTGAGTAGACTACAGTGGGCACTCATTAACAATGAAATGAACATACATAGATCTTAAAGACAAAGAGAGGGAATGGATAGCGGGGAAAATTGCGAAATCGTTGCAACAGTTAAAATGAATAGCCATCGGAAAAAGATTAATCCGAACGACCAAAATCATGAAAAATAATGTTTTTAAATAAGAATTAAATAAATTATGTTGAATTGAAACGGAAAATATGGCCAGAACGCTGCGCAAATTTTCGGAAATAGTTCAAACATTTATCATAAAAACTGTAAAATAAGGGTGGAACGCTGCTCAAATTTTCCGTATTGATTAAAATACTTACAGAAAATAGTAAAACAAAAGTGAAATGTTGTTCGATTGTTAGTGTAATATTCTCTTGAAACCACAAAATGAGGGCGGAACGCTGCTCAAATTTTCCGAATCAATTAAAATACTTATCGAAAATAGTAAAATAAAAGTGAAATGCGGCTCAACTGTTGGTATAAGATTATTATGAAACTGTAAAATAAGGGCAGAATGCTGCTCAAATTTTCCGAATTAATTCAAATACTTTATCGAAATCTGCAGAATAAGGATAAAACCGTAAAATAAGGGCGGAACGCTGCTAAAGTTTTTCGAATTAACAAAAATACTTTATCGAAAACCGGAAAAATACAGATGGATTACGGCTAAATTTTTATATAAGAAAAATATTTCTTAAAGCTGAGGAATAAGGACGAATCCCTACACAAAGATTTGTTAATAATATTGATAATAATTATAATAATTATAATAATAAGAATAATAATAATAATAATAATAATAATAATGATCATGGTACCTATAATAGTAATAATAAAAATTATGATGACAATAGTAGTAATAATAATAAATATAATGGTAATTATAGTAATAAGAATAATAATAACAATTAATAAAGGTAATACATGTAATAGTAACAATGATAATGCTAGTAATAATAATAGGGAACATTGTAGTAATAATAGGGATAAGGGTAAGAGATATACTGTGGGAATATTTAATATAACAGAGGGTTAAGAAGCAATAGAAAAATCATCAACACGGAAAACGATGAGAAGGACTAGGCAAATGGACTTAATGATAAATGATATAACAGTATGGATTAATTTTTGGAAAGAGATAGGAGAATAATGGGACCTAAAAATCAAAATCGAGCACAGGCCTTCTATCGGCAGCTCGTTGGACCCACGGATCGTTCGGTCAATTATAGCATTAGCAATAGCGCTCACTTTTTGCGGACGATCCATCCACTCGAACACAGTTCCAACGTTGCTTAGCAACGGGTGCCGAGTGGTAAGCGAAAAGAAATTTGTATGGGGTTGTCTGGGTAACAACCATATAGTTTCAAAATATCAACACCCAGAAACCCACCAGAATATACAAGAAAATCACAAGGTTAAATTTTGTTTTACCACATCAAATTTAACACGCCAGGTTAGGGTCGTACAATAGGTATATATACCGATTCATTTTCACAGAATTTTAATAATTAGTTTTTGTAACAAAAAACTCAAGCACTCGTCTCACAGTACTAACCTTTGGTTTTGAATTATTAAAGCTCATCTCTACGATTTTCAATGTAAGTGAAGAAGTGTCCGAAACTTCCTCCACGTCGCGCACAAACAACCTCAAGCGAGCTCTGTTTGGGTGTCGGCGTGGGGAAAGATTTGAAATGAGATTTGATGATGTTGTTATTATTATGTCAGTATTATGCCAATTATGTTCGTAATAAAATTTTAAGCAAAATGAATTCTGTCGAAATTTTTCCGGCCCACAGCCGATACACCACCGCAAAATAGCAAAATCAACATACCCCAACCGAACTGTGTAAGTGCGGTGTAAGTCCGCCAATAGTTCATGCCCGTGAAGGCTACGGTGTGAGAACGCAGGAGCTGGAATGTCAATATTGTCCGTTATAGGGGAAACTGGGTAAAAGAGGGAATAGTCTTTTGGCTAGTCCATCATCACCCAATTCCTGAAAATTCGACCTAACTTATGATGATACAAATCGGCTTAAAATCAAAACACTAAATAGTCCAGTGGGCACTCATAAACTCTTAATATCGACACAATTTAACCTACGGTCAATTAAGGGAAGGTGACGGGGAAACTAATGCTAAAGAATCGTTGCTATACCATTAATTTGTAATAGTAAAAGATAAAAATTATAGACATTGTTTAATCTTAAGTAAAATCTAGTTTTCCATCCTCAAAATTTTGTTGAACCACAAAATCACAGTTTATAATGTAGAATACCCACAACTATGTTGACCTACAAAAGTTAAAAATTTACATTTAGTACTACTAAACAGCTAAATAATTAAAGGAAATAATAACCACGCCTCTAAACTTCCCGTTGGTGGGTTTCTGGGTGTTGCTATTTTTAAACTATATGGTTGTTACCCAGACAACCCCATACAAATATTCTTTCGCTTACCACTCGGCACCCGTTGCTAAGCAACGTTGGAACTGTGTTCGAGTGGGTAGATCGTACGCAAAAAGTGAGCGCTATCACTAATGCTATAATTGACCAAACGATCCATGGGTCCAACGAGCTGCCGATAGAAGGCCTGTGCTCGATTTCAATTTTTAGGTCCCATTATTCTCCTATCTCTTTCAAATGTTAACCTATGCTCTCCTATCCTTTATCTTTATGTCTATTCCCTTAATTCTTCTTATCGTTTTCCGTGTTGATGATTATACTATGGCCTGTACACCCTTTGTTAATTTAAATATTCCCACAGTATATCTTTTAACCTTATCCCTATTAAATCTACAATGTTCTCTATTATTGATACTAGTATTGTCATTGTTACTATTATATGTATTACCTTTATAAATTGTTACTACTATTACATTTATTATAATTCTTATTACTATAATTACCCTTATATTTATTATTATTATTATTATTATTATTATTATTATTATTATTATTATTATTATTATTATTATTATTATTATTATTATTATTATTATTATTATTATTATTATTATTATTATTATTATTATTATATTATTATTATTATTATTATTATTATTATTATTATTATTATTATTATTATCCTCATCATTATCATTTTTATTATCGAATTTTTGTGTAGGGATTCGTACTTATTCCTCGGCAACAAAAAATATACTTTGCTTTATAAAAATATTTTACTTATATAAAAATTTAGCCTTACTCCATCCTTATTCTGCAGTTTCCGACAGAGTATTTTTATTGATTCGGAAAATTTGAGCAGCGTTCCGCCCTTATTTTACAGTTTAATAAGAATATTATACTAACAACTGAACAACATTCCATTTTTCCTTTACTATTTTTGATAAGTATTTTAATGAATTCGGGAAATTTGAGCAGCGATCCGCCCTTATTTTATAGTTTCATGATAAGTATTTTGATTATTTCCGAAAATTTGTGAAGCGTTCTGCCCATATTTTCCGTCTCAATTCAACATAATTTATTTAATTCTTATATATTATTTAAAAACATTATTTTCAACGATTTTGGTCGTTTGGATCATTCTTTTTCCGATGGCTATTTATTTTAACTGTTGCAACGATTTCGCAATTTTACCCACTACCCTTTCCCTTTCTTTGTCTTTATGATCTATGTATGTTCATGTTACGTTTAATAAGTGCTCACTGGACTACTCAGTGTTAGTGATTTTTAGCCGATTGTTGTAACAAATTTTATGTCGATTTTATAGAAATTGAGTGCAAGAAAGTTGAGTCAAAAGATCCATTCTCGAGCTACCGTCTTTCGCTATTTAATTCAATGGTTTGACTTTCGAGTTCCTGCGTTACGCACGCCGTAACCTTCACGGGCACACGGTATAGGCGGAGAGACCGCACTTACACAGCGTGACTAGTTATGTCTCGTTTTAATATCTTGTATATTGTGTGGCTGTGGGCCAGAAAAGATGAATAAACAAATGTCACCATACCAATTGGGTAGAAGCTTCGATGCAATAAAATATTTATTCATATAATCGTCAGAAGTTTGCCAGTATACATTGGTAATTTTGCAGTAGCATAATTCATAACATTTTCAATTCATAGCATTAGTTATCAATTACTCAGTTCATAGTCACCCATGCGTTTAGCTGTAACGCACACTACTAAAATAAAATTTCTCAAAATAAGTCTCAAAGTGAGACTGAAAATCAATACTGAAAAAACAAGATTGTACACATAAGCCTGAAACATAAGATTGAAACGTAAGATTAAAAATTTGTCAAAACGCATCAGTATATATACCTATAATTTGACCTTAACCTTGAGTGTTATTTTTATTGCAATTAAACAAATTTGACCTTGAAATTATTTGTGTTATCTAAATTAAATTTTTATTAATTTCTTAATTTAAATTGGTAATTTATTTTTAACATTTTTAATTAAATTTATTCAGCAAAAAATATTTTATTTTTATTCATTTAATTCATTAATTTTTACTTTTATATAAATGGTCATTTTACGGTCAAATTTTCTTGTTATTATGTTATTTTTTATGTAAATTTCGTGCGGTTCTTGATGCATTTTGTATTTTTTTTATTTTTACTTTTATATTTTTGATTTTAAATTTATTTATATTCTCTCAGATTTTAAAGTGTTTAGTTGGTGTTGTATATTGTATTTTAAGTTATCTTGGTGCTGGTTTTTCGTGCTGTATTACTGATGCATTTAAACAATTTTCTAGGCTGTTGGTGTTCTGGCCCAACACCGTTAAGGCCTATAACTCACGATGAAGTTATTTTGTCGGTTCTTACATTTATCAGGATGTTTATTTAATTTAATTCTTAGAAACGAACAAATGACCCGACATCTACCTTCAGTCACGAAACTTATTAAATTATGTTATAAAAATGATAAAAGGAAGCATTGAACCACAAAAATGGGTAATAATATTTACTACATATGAAACTTAAGAATAGTTAACATATTAGAATTAACCATAATATTGCATGATATGGAAACGCAAACTCTCAATTTAAAATTTCTTACCCAAAATGCTTACGTCAAAAATAACAGGAACAGAAACATTTACTAGATTTATAAATCAAAATACATGAACAAGGAGTATCAAATAAGAACGAAAATAAAGGAATTCCATAGTGAATATTTGACTGAAAGATTATATTACGTCAAATCTTCCCACTCCATAATATAATTATTTGTTTCCACCAAAAGCCACCATAAGAGAAATCCATGGAGGATATGCAATGAGAGTTCGTTCCATTGAGGAAATTCGAATAATAAGTACGAATTTGGCACACTTCGACTTACCGAAGAGGGGAAGCTTAAAGGGTAACAATTATTCATATCAAATCTGATAAGAAATTGAAACTTACTATGACCATCGATAAAATAGCCTAACTCAGATAGAATAATACTAATGCGAGAAGGCAGCCAATATGACCAACGAACCACCAAAATAATTGCCATTAAATAATGTTACAGATAAATCAGCAAATAATTAATAAGGAAACAAAAATGACATTTAGATAACTAACTAGATCGATAATAATTTGCCCTTGGCATTTATTGACAGAATATCAAACCATAGGCAGACCGAATTCCACCCATTCGTTCCCGCCAGAATGAAACCGCACACCACTTGCAACAGAAACAGTGTGCAGCCAATCTTGATATACATACAACATACCGGCCTGACATAGAAAGGCACCCATACACATATAAATCCCGCTTATCGACTGGACACCGTCATTTCTTCTTGTAGTCGCTGATCACACTATGCCATCCAATTCCAGACAGTTGATAAGTGAAACCCCAGCCGGGTTTCGATAAACCGAAAACGACGAAATCACAATGGAACAAAGAACTAACCACCGAGATGGTAATTTTCATTTTCTTTTCTAAATGTTTAACCATAAATCCGAGGCTTAGATCACTAGATGATACGGATTCCCAACACAGATTTAGCAATCCGAACGCAAGCCCCTCAAAACCAGATACAACGATTAATGGATATGCCTTGTTTTTAACAAATATAATGTTTCATTCACCAATGAATTATTTACATGAAATGCTCGCATATCTTTAACCGATTAGTCGCCTACTAATCAATAGTTGTCTATTAGAAACAATTATCCGCGTCAGTATTCACTTGTTTTTATTTAGTCTAGATAATAATAAAACATACGAACGTTGGCGAAACTAGAAATTACTTCGTCATCAAGGTTCTCATTACCCGCGAATTGAGACGGGATGAGTTCAACACGAATGAGCAAACCACATCATGAGATCGGATGTAGTAGTCCCAAACAAGAGGTCTAGGTAACTGTCACTATAATGAAAACCGGTAGCACAACCCTCAGTGGAGGTTATAACCAATACTATGTAGGAAAAGGGGGAATCCTTCGTAGTTCTAAAACAGTTGCCACATCAAAACCGAGCATAGTGGCTACCCGTTTCTTAAGTTAGACGCTACCAGACTGAAGCCAACTAGAGCCAGTTTCAATCCCGTAATTTAGAAATTGCTATACCAGAACGTGTAAGAACGCAAAGTAAATTAAAAGATGTTCGATAAATTAAATTTTGCAAATTTGATGATTTAAATTACAAATTCTAGGTAACTTGGGATGCGAAAATCAAGAAAATTAGAATTACAAAGTTAAATAACTATCAGAATAAGATAGAGATCAAATAATCACCACAACGAACTAGACGAAAACAACGTAACTTGTCCTACCCAACAAAATGCACAATAATTGTTTAGGCGACCCATAACTAATCCGATTGATAAAATAAGGTTGCTAATGAACTGGTTAATCATTAAGATCTTTCTGGCCAATTCGTGGATCGATGCGTCCAGAATCACTGTGCGATTTACCGCACATGCGGCTAACAGATGTTGTCAAGCCTTGTGGGACGCGGGATATACCGTCTCCCCATTAAAAGAATCTAGATTCGGAGGAGGTCGATCTCCCGTTCGTCGCTATAAAGCGGAAAATTGGACGCAATCTGGCCCGCGAAATCCGAGTACAAGCTGAATTTCTCCTGGCTCACCTCAAGGAGCATCAGCGTCGAACCAAATCACAAGTGGAGAGAGCCAAGCATTATCTGGCTGAAGTTAACGAGGATATTGCGGCGGGGAGAATTCCCGGTACAGACAAATACGCTCCCCGTACAATACCTCATATAACCTCGACGACCATAAGCTAGACGCGAGGTCTATGGCAATCAATGTGGTAGTCCCACGGAATATACTTCCCCGTGAAATGAGAAAAGAAGAAAACCGACCTGATAGCCACCGCGAGCATCCTTATGCTCGAGAACCTCCAAGGCAGGACAGTAACAGATATCGCCGAGAGCCGAATAATAGTGTTTGTTAAAGAAAAGAAAATATTTAGTCTCGTTACCAATTCTTATAATTTAAAACTCAAGCCCCTAGTGAATCGTTATCAATTCCTGTAATTTATAATTTAAGATCCTAGTGAATCGCTACTTTAAAATCCGCTGACTCAAGAGTATAAATGAAATAAATAATATTTGTGAAGAGTCGTACGGTTTAATTATGATTCCCTTTTTGTAGATATGGAATCATGTCGGATTCTGCAGTGCGAGTTGGACAACGCACGAAGAACGAACAAGAAATTATACGAACAAATCTTACAACTGACAAAAGAAGTGCAGCAGATTAAGGCCACCTGGGTGGAACCGAGAAAAGTCAAAGCACTATATCAAAAAATGACCGCTGCACAGAGGGTTGGGCTGAAGGAAAACAGCAAAACCAAAACCATAAAACCCAAATTCGCAGTCTGGAGGTAGCGTTATCAGCGTGCCAGGAGGGCAACGCAGTAACCTACCCATTAGTGTTCACGCAGGCCCAATTGGCCTACAGTGACGCGACGGCTACCATGAAGCCCGCGAACAGACCACCCAAACATCGTCCAGGAAAATCGGAACGAGCCAAGCGACGAGCGCTCAGGCTAAGGATTGAAACTTCTTTTACAATTACATTAGCTTGTTATTTAATAAATGTTCATGATTAGCCTTTTAATTTTCATAATTCATATTAAATGATCGGTTAGTCTTAGGAGTTAATAAACCAGGATTCTAAAGCAAGGTAGAGTCCAAGTTTGAATGATAAGAATGTCAGTTATACCAGAGAGGGACCAGGAAAAGAAAGCGCACGTGAACCTACCATCGGTAGTGCGTTGAACCCACCTTGAGGTCATGCCATAGTACTTCTTTCGTTTCGCTCACCTTTGGCTATCTCAAAACCAATGGTTACATTTCCAACGTTGCTTAGCAACGGGTAACTGTTGGGGGCAAAGAAAAGTTGTATTTGGGATCAAGGTTACACAAGCCATAAACCCCACAAAATTAATTAAAGTTAATAAACTGGCTAATGGGAAACCCGAGTGATGAGGAAAACTCAGAGTAGCGAAATCCCATGGATTAAAATTTTAAAATTAACGTTACCAGGCGGTAGGGACATAAACAAATAAGCAATTATCCCAAGTAATTTAGTATAATCTTAGTTAATTGGTGTTACCTAATAATTCTGAGTGAGTTGTATTATTTCAATGATCTCTAAAGATTTGGAACAATTATTGTATAATTATAGATAATTATTTTCAACATAAAAGGAGATCTCAAATTAGACAAGTTGCTAGTTGATCGAAGAAAGTATTGTGCAAACGAGTAATAGTGACGAAATGTTGTTGAACTAGAGAATTAATAAAGCAGTTAAATATAATTATCGTATCAGAAAGGTATTTGCATATTGGGTAACCTTACCTAATAATAATCAGTAATTATCAGTGAGAGAAAAGTGCAAATTGAGTGATAAGTTGTATTTGTGATAAAGTGAAATAAAGTCTTTCTGTGTTGGGTTTGTTTATTTATTATCCAAAGGACACGAGTAGTCAGAGAATTGACCGACTTAGAAATAATAACCCAACAATATGTATAATATGTGTGTGTTTGATAAAAATTTCATACTACAATAACCCAGTGCATCAAGGACCTTAATGCATAATATTGATGGGGTATTACGAAAAAACCACAGTGAAATCAATAAAACACCAAAATGATAAAAGTGCAACATTAATTAAAAAATTTACAAAAATTTGAAAGTAGAATTGATTGGGGGAAATTGGTATGGTTGAACGCCAAATTGAGAGACAAGTCCAGAAATAATAATAAAAATTTAGTGAGGGGTCCCTAGAAAATAATATAAGACAAAAAACAAATTAATTAAAATAATTAATTACTAATGGAAAGCCCAAGTCAATGGGAAGTCCGAGGCAATGGGAAACCAAAGAGATGAGGAAAACCCGGCGTGTAGACGGAATAATATGAAAGGGTAAATTGGCCTAAACAATATTAAATGGGCGCCACTGATCTATGGCGAGGTAATTATTTCCTAATTTGTAATTTAGTAATGTAGCAAACGTTGTTGACAAATGTCGGCTAAGATGGTCTGCGGGAAGTAATTATTTTTAATAATTTAGTAATGTAGCAAATGTTGTTGACAATTGTCTGAAAACAGTCTGAGCAGGAGTATAAAAGGAATAAGGAAAAACACGAAATGATAAGTGGTTAGTAAAGGTCAGTAAAAGAGTCTAAACCCAAGTAAAGTCAAACTTTATCTATCAGAAAAGGTGATGATCCATTGTATAACCTACCTTGAGATAATCAAATTTATTCGGTGGTTGAAGTGTGCAAATAAATCATAAATTGTAATAACAAAAAATTGAAATAAATCGGATTGATTTGTACCTGTGGTAAAGTGCAAATAAAATATTCTCTGTTGAGTTTGCTTATTTTATTCGAAAAGGACACGAGGAGTCAGAGGGAACCGACTTTCAATAATAATAACACAACAATATTCAAGGTATATAAATTACGAACAGTACAATCACAAATTAATGAATAATAAAAAAGAATTGATTTATATATAGAAAAAATAAACATACATAGTTAAAATCAAATTGCAAATTATGGGTAAACATCGAACATTTAGTTCATTTATTAAAAAAGCAGTAAAATTAAACAAAACTAAAAAAAATTACAAATGAGAATATAAGTTATATCTTTCAATACCTTATATTATTTTCAATATTAGATAATTTATTTTTTGAATATTTTCAGTATCGTTAAATAATGCTTATTTTGAAAGTTATTGAAAATTTTAAATTGAAATAACGACTTCCTGAAAATAGTATCACTTTTCCATGAATTTCAGTGAAAGTGAATATTCCTGATATAGTTGTTATATAATAGTCAATATTAAATTGATTATTAAGTAGTTTAAATATTGGTTATAAAGCACATTTCATTATTTGAATTTTAGTAAATAAAAACCTTAAAATCGGTTTCCTTATTTATTATAATAGTGTTTAACCGTTTCGCAGCGGCTTTCCATTTTGTTAAACTTTTCCTGAGACATATGACCTTCAGATGCGAAAGATTTAAAATGGTCTCAGAAAAAATAACTATTTACTGTTTTTAAATAATCAATAAATAATATAAATTTTCAATACTTTATTGACATTTCCATTTCTGATATTAAAAAATGAAAAAAAGAAAATCCACAGTTGCTTTAAGAAAGAAAGTCTCAACTTTTATGGAAGAAGTAAAAATCATTTTGATGATATTCAAGAATAGTCTAAGTCGATGTTTCAACAGTGGTATAAATTCATACTAAATAGTTTTTAAATACCAAGAAAAACCATGTGCAAATCAAGATTTGATTAGTTTTATGTTTCCTGTGTTCTATGAGTCAAAATAGAAACGTATCAAACAAGGCATCATTGTAAAAAAGGGCAAATTCAATTGGTAATTATACCAGGTGGAATTACAATTTATCTTCAAGCTGACAAATTAGAATTTATTGTAAATTTAATTTTTAAATCAGCGTAATTGGAAAATTCCATCAAATGTTGAAAATACAAACATTGGTATACGTAGTCGTATACTTATTGGTTAAAAAATCTTGGGATAGTCTTTCGATAACCAATATAAAGAATTCGACAAGATCAACTGGTTTCTTAGATCATTTAAAGAAACTAACATATTTCAAAAGATTGTCTATCAATCAAGGCTTTTTCATGAACGGGGAAATTGCTTAAAATTGAAGTTGAATATAACAACATATTGTTGTCATCTAAATACTAACATACTCTTGATATAAAAATTATGAATAAAATTTTGTTTATTATTTATTTTTCAAATACTCTAAATATTATAACCTATACACGTAGTTTTTATTTGACATAATATCATCAATATTATTTAGAGAAGTGTACCAATCCGTTTTAATAGCATGGTAGTTCCCAATAGATTTCTATTTTCTATAGAGAAGGAAAAATTATCATATTCTCTTCTGATTTATAAATTTTATTTTAATTAGTTCAGTTCCATAATAATTCCAAAAATATAACTTTACATCATAATGTTTGCAAATCTGACTATTTATTTCACCTCTTATTTTTGGAAGAATAACGCCAACATTTATGATCACTATGCAAGACCTGTATAATACAACTTATAGCTATATTTGCTAATATTATTTAATTGATTCGAAAATATTTGTAGTCACTGCCATTCTTAATTCTTCATTCTTAAGAACTTTTTTTGCATTAAAAAAATCATTTACCGAAGATTCTGATTTAATATTTCTCAAAATGCCAAATCCAATCATAGTTTTTTCTTTAAAAATGAACTTATTTTTTTTTAACTTCATACATTTTTTTAAAATCATAACCCATAAAATGTAATTGATGAATTAAAACAATAGGAAAAAACCTTAATCATATTTTTGAATTGACCGAAAACCTTCAATTTTAATTAATCACAAAATACAAAAAAAATAAACGAAGCGTAAAATATGTTCTGATTATTTTATTTTTAAAACATTTAGCTCTTTTTCTGTCTACTGAAATTGCTCATTTGACATCAACTAGAGGAATGAGAAATTTGCTTTTCATTGCTGCTATTCCGATTATTTACAGTAAGAATAATAATAATAGTTCGATTTTTATGTATTGTTTTTATTTATTTTATACTAGTAATCGACACTTATTGGTTGAAAGCACTAAGCAAGATTTCAGACCTTCAAATCGTGAGCTTGGTATTAGTAATTGTCTCCATCCTTTTGGCTTCAACTCCATCTAGCTGGATGAATTTATGTTCGTCGAAAATATTTAAAAAGCATTCACCATATCAAATGAGAAGAGTTTCTATTTCAGCTCGATCCAACTTAATTGGCAATGGTGGAGTTCGCATGAGCGCTTCTTTAAACAATAGTGCCTCTTCTCCGGGTCATCGAGATTCCTTGGCATCAGAGATGTTGCACAAAATCGGCAATATAAGCACCCACATATTTGCATCTCAAAAAACGAGGCAAAGACTCGGAAGTATATTTGGATAACATGATAATGTTTGTATGATATGTTTGCAAATCATTCAATGTAATCCTAATGCGTTACATTCTTCACCAGTTCTTATTTAGTAAAACAATAAATCCAAAGCATAACATGTATTCCATGTATTACTTTAAACTTTTGTATCATTTCAGTCATTTTCTACACAATATTTTGGTTGTAATAAGGGATATTTTGTTTGATATAAAAAATCAACCGAATCTTAAATAGTATTAATCGGATGTGTTGCAGTTTTATACAGTCGCACCATGAAAGTTTCTCTATATTTAGGATTTGAAAATTATATTACATAAAACAATTACATCTTATAAATAAAACATATTTCATATTTCGTTTTATGAATAAACACGGCGGAAATTAGATTAAATAGTTATTTATATAAATTATATTCTTATAAAAGATTCCACTATCGATAAATTTATTTTTAATTTAAAGTATCCAGGAAAAATGTTGAAAATCCAAAGTTTTGCCAGTAAGTTTTGCTATTAAGTAAAGAATATAAAGTTAGCAAGAATGATATCAAAGATTATTAAAACAAATTAAAACTGAAAACGATAGAAGCGTATAAAGACGAAAAAATAGTGTCCAGGATGATTTGTGTTTGGCCTGTTGAGATATTTGCAATTTTTAAAATGCTGGCATGTGGAGAATCAAAAGTTAGAAAGAATGATATCAACAATTATTAAAACAAATTGAAAAGAATGTAAATGGCTCTCATGTTGAAAAATTATGTCTTTATATGTTATTTTCATTATATGATCAGTTGAAAAGTTCACCTTCTTAGTTAATATCTAGTTTCCGATAAGGTGATCCAGCAGAATAATGACAAACAATTAAATAATTTCCACGACGACATGAACAATCGATTCATAAATAAGTCATAGTCCGAATTTTGACACCCGAGTAAACAAAACTATTTACAAGTGCAGATTACAAGGCAATGATGTAGACCTAATGACAAATATCAGGGCATAGTTTTGATGAGATCGGTGTCATTGCAAATGAATTGTAATATTAAATAAATAACTGTTACAAGGCTCAATCCGTTCATCGATCCAGCGGATTTATAAAGACGAATAAGGTGATTAGTGACATCAATGATAACTATAATGAACTTTCACCGACAAAAATTTAATTAATAATAAATAACATTTGACATAGGTAACAAATTCGAGAATAATAGATCAACGAGTAACAACATTACGAATTAATAAAGATAAATTAATTTTCATTTCACCCACGCCACCACGTCATAGCAAATAGATTTATAACTATAAAAAGACTAACAAAAACTCACAATTCATACTACACAAATCTCGATGGACCCTCAATCAGCAAGTACCGATCGTGGATGCAAACGAACCAGAGATCCTCTACAGGACGAATCTCGAGGAACGATACTCGTATGCCGAGTGGGGAGAGGCAACAAAGTACTTTCGTACATCACATTTTCTCTCTTTTGCCTTTAACTAAAATTAACCCCTTTACAATCGTACCGTTAAAATAGAATAGGTTGCAAACTTTAACAGTTTTCACGAACAGACATTTGTAAATTTGAATTGTAAGTAAAATTATTATGTATTCAGATCGCAGAGACCCATATGGAAGTTGGAACGATAACTCCCGAGTAACTCTCCAAATTCCGAGTGCTTCCGCCGCTCGATATCGCCAAGTGCTGTGGGATAACGGATACCAGTTATCCACTTATGGAGATTCAAGCTGGCCGCGCAGATCTGAATATCAAGCCGAGGAAGTCGAACTACCGAGCATCGCTATCAAGCGCGAGCCCGGCAAAAACCCAGCGCGAGAAGCCCGCCAGCGAGCCGAATTCACGGCCATGAAGATAGAGGAGTTAAAGCGAAAATATCACCGGAAGGCAGTTCTAGCCAGACAGTGGCTAGCTCAAGTGAACCGGGACATAGCAAGTGGAGCTATCCCGAGTACAGATGGCTTTCCTCCAGAGTACGGAGTTTCTTTCGAGCTAGATGATCTAAGGCTACTACAAATGTCGGCACCAACTAAACTGGTATTACCAGAAAGGCTAATTCAGTCAACGCTCAGGAATCGACTTGGATCCCGCAAACTGGAGATCACACGTACGCTAGCAGACATCCCCAATGAAACTTCAATAGCAAAACTCGAAGAAACGCACGTTTTGATGACCCCAAATGAACCGGACAAATATGTTGATTAGTTTTTAGAGGACAATAAATGTTGATGTTTTACTTGTTATTCAATCTTTAGTTTTATTAATTAAATATTTTTATGCTAGTATAAATGAATGATATAAGTTTCTGACCTTTTCAATAAAAACTTTAAACAATAAAAAATATAGAAAGGTAAAACGTCTTTTCAACTAAACCTTGACAAACCAGAGAGTTAACCCAAACTAATTGAGACGCATGAGAAATAGCCGTTAATGTACCTTGAAAATAATTGAGAGAGAGGACCGATAGAATTAAATTAACGTTGCAGATGACAAATCATTAAATATTTTAATTTTAGAAATGGAAGCCACGAGAATAATACATCGAGAATTAAAAGAACTCAGACGAGAAAACCAGCATCTACACCGACAACTCTTACAACAAAGTCGAGAATTACAACGATTGAAAGCCACTTGGGCCGAACCAGCAAAGATGAAAACGTTATACCAACGCCTTACCGCAGCACAACAAGGCTGGAAGGATGAAAGAGCATTAAATCAAGCGCAACGGACGCAAATCAAAGGACTGGAGGTCGCCT
This sequence comes from Schmidtea mediterranea, assembly GCA_022537955.1. NCBI lineage: Eukaryota > Metazoa > Platyhelminthes > Tricladida > Dugesiidae > Schmidtea > Schmidtea mediterranea. The sequence continues at coordinate 113,282,100 of CM039681.1, forward strand.
TGTCGGTGTGCCAGGAGGGAAGTGCAGTGACTTACCCTCTGGTATTCGCTCCGGCACAATTGGCCTATCGCGACCAAGAAAAATCCCAATCGACCAACAACAAACCTTGATCGCATTCTAGACCAGGTCGAACCGAGCGGTTGCATCGACGCGCCCAAGGAGTGGCCAAATGAAAATAACAACCCCATGCCTGTTGATAACTAAATTCATTTGATAATAAATAAAATCGTTTTAGTTTATTATGTTGTTTTTTGTAAGAAAATATAGAGAAGAGATTTATTAAAGAGAAAGTAATAAAGGGACCTGAAACAGAAGACGGACATAAGCCTTCTAACGGCAGTCCGCTGAACCCGACATAGGACTAACCCTTAACAGTTCTGATATCGGAACTCACCTTTGGAGGTCCTGTGACCAGTGGTTACAGTACCAACGTTGCCTAGCAACGGGTAATCATTGGCGGGAGCAAAACTATTTTGTATGTAATGGGGTGAAGGTCATCCACACCACCAACCCCGCACTATAAAGGAAGAGGGGAATGAAAGAAATACAGGAAAAAATTATTCGAAAAAAATAGTAAGAAGCCATAAATTGGAGAGAAACTATAGAGAATTCGTTGTTTTGATCAATGCATTAATTATATGAATTGACATCTAAATAGTTGATCATATTCATCAAATAATGAAGCTATGTGACCGGACAGGTGATAAATGAGTTCCAAATTTTGATTGTTGAAACTGGGGACGATTGACACTTTCAATTGATGTTTTAAAAACATTTATTAAATTTTTAAGTTGTTGTTATTGTTCCGGATGAGAATAATAATTCAACAGAATAACTTTATTTTATTATCACAAATCACAATAATAATTAAAATAATTAGTTGTTTAAATATATTATTGTAATTTAATAGAATTTTAAAATGACTGAAAATCATTTTACTGACGAAAACACTAAAAACAAATCTGTCAATGCAATTACAAAAAAGTATCAAGAACAAATAGTTTAAGATTCATTAACAAAGCTACTTAGGGATATTTTAAATATCACCTGGAGAAAATTTAATGGAAGAATTATTTTAGAATCAGAAAAATGGCTAAAAAATATAAAAGAGGATTGGCTAAGAATGAATGACCTTAGTTCAATGGGAATTTTTGATTTATTTTTGACCAAAGAAGATAATATTCTAAGGAATGATTGCAAAACAATGGACAGACTGATGAAATTGCGAAAAGCTGGTTTATCGAACTTCACTTCACAGAAATAAGTTATTAATAAAATTTATGAATTAGTTCATGTGAAACAAGAACAAAATGAGCGTTTTGAAAGTATTGGATTAAGAGTTAAGAAGTTGTAAGATTACGTTCTTGATTGTGTCAAGGACGAAAATCGTTGAATCCATTGCATCGTATCGCATTTACAATCATTGAAAGAAAATTTGTTGTCAAAGACCCATGTCATTAGATGAAATAAATAGTATAATTATAAATGATTTGCTTAAAAAAATAAATAGATTAGATAATACAAACGAGGAGATTTGAGAATTAAACTTACTAAAATTGAATCTGACAAAATCTCTATCTAATAATTATCAAGCGCAAGGTTCGCATTAAATTTTCGTTTCGATTTGTGTTTTTTAAATTTAAATTTTAAAATTTTTTTTTAATGTAGCAGTGATGATTTTCTAGCTATTAATAAACCCTTAAAATTTCATTTGGTAAAATAAATACCAATATATGTAACCAATTCCTTATTGTACATGTATACTTTTTATTTAATTATCAAACACATCTTTATTTTTTCTAAATAATTATAGGGGTGTTGAATCTTGAAAATAAAAGTTCATTTTTATTTTTTATGTAAAAATTGTTTAGTTTGTATGTTTGTTTATCCGAACTAGAGTTGTTTATGTTTGTGAAGAAATTTTGAAAAGATTGTAATGTGGATTTTGTTAACTAAAAAGATTACATTTGAAATTCGTTGTTATTATTTTCAAACTGATTTTGAGTGGTAATAAAAGACCTACTAAAATGGATAAAGAACAAATAGAATTATTGGAAGAATTTTTTGATCTTTGCCAAATCCAGCCATCTATTTTACAATTAGTTATTGAAGGTAACATTGTGTCAGAAGTTCAATATATGGGGGATGATTCTATTGAGGTTACTGAAGAGATACAGGATGCAGCTGATGAGAAAAAGAACGAAGCAATAGATAAATTTAGAAAGAGAAATTATGCTGAAGCTGTTATTTTGCTAACCGAAGCAATTAAGCTTAATCCTATTTATACAATGCTCTATGCTAAAAAGCAAGTTCCTATGTTAAACTACTCTGTCCAAATGTAGCTATTAAGGATTCAAATAAAAGCGTTGAATTGAATCCGGATTCCGCTCTTGCGTATAAGTTCGGGGGAATAGTAAACAAATTGTTGGGCAAATGGATCCAATCCTACTATGATTCGAATCTTTCTTTGAAACTAGATTACTCTGATGATGCATATGAACAGATGAAAGATGTAGAACCAAAAGCTTAATATTTCCATGATGATATAGATCAAGTGGGCCAGGCGATTACATGCAGACGGCGCATTCAAATGAGAACGAACAGGGGGCATTTAGATTCTAAAAATATTTTTGAGGTATGTAACAAAGAAAAGGTTGAAAACATTGTGGAGATATACTAATAAAAAAGTGTGATCACACATACACACACGCACATATATACGCTATTATACAAAAGGAATTAAGAATCGATAGACAAGTAGAAATTTCACTTAGCTATTAGCTTAGTAATTTTAAATGAAGCCAAAAACTTTTATGTTTTCTTGCTAAGCTACCAGCTTAATAAAAAATTATTTTTGAAATTTCCACAAACACAATTTGTAAAATATTTAAATAATTAAATTTAGTTTGGTCAAAATTTCAGAGAAAACGAGTGGGACTTATATTTATCAGTCGGTGGAAGAATCAAAAGGAAATATAAGAAGGCGAGGTAGTGAAAAGAATTTCTCCAATCCAATGGCCAGAATTGGAACTGAATCTAAAAGAATAGATTTTAAAACAAAGAAAGAACGGCTTTTTGGTGTCGGCATTTTTAATTTTAATAGAATCTCAAACACAGGCTGTGCGAATTAAACTTGATAAGTTCAATAGATCTGAATATTAGGTTTTAGCTTTATGAACCGATTTATATTTGCAGTGTGTGCAGTAAGTTCAGTTGATGAAATGTTTCCAGGTGATTGAGAAGCTAAATGGTGAGTTTAGTTAACTTCATAAGACAGCATAATGATTATTATTCACGTTGAAACATAGGAAACGTGGATGAGGTCCCCGTAACTTTTGATAAGCCTTCCAAATTTACAGTTGAACAAAATGGTTTATCGGATGATCTTATCATGACGACATGTACTGAAAAACATCGTTTCACTGTTGTTCTTTGTGTTACTGCAGATGGATCAAAGCTACATATGTAATTTTTCGACGCAAAACAATCCCACCAGGCTCATTTTCATCGAATATGAAGAAGCCGAAGGCGATGGAGACGGAAATATTTGTGACCAGCTTATTCATATTTTTTAGACGATGGAAATTTTGCAAGTGATGATGAAAACTGTTAAATAAATTTTTATGTATTTTTTACTAAACTACTAGTTTTGAATAAGGTAATATTTTTACTAAGAATTTTTTGGTCCGAAAAATTCTTTTAAAACTTACTAAGCTACTAGCATATAACCAAAAATCAGTGTATACGAAGAAAAATATGATAAAATTAAATATTAAACAACAGTTTACTTCACCATATATACATCAATAAAATGGAGGTCTAATACGACGAGTGAGAGATCAAAACATCCATAAAAAGTAAAAGTGAAAGGAATTGGTATGAATTGCTGCCACGGATTGAATTAACACTCTGTTACTCAGTTGAATTTTGTTTACCATTTGAATAAAGTGTATGGATGAAAGACTAACATTCATTACAAAGTTAATGTCTACGAAACAAGTAAATCAAATTTGATTGATAAAGCCAGAATCGAGAGTCAATGCATTTTGAAGAGAGAGGGATAGAGAGAAAGAGAGGATAGAGAGCACACAATGACTGTTATTCAAACGCAACTATTCAATCAAATATTTTCTAGCAGTACTTGGTCCCATGAATACGGACACTTTATCAAGTAACTATTATTGATTTTATTAATATATCAAAACAAAATATAACTAAATCTATGTATTAAAAATCAAAAACTTGAACAAATATAAATAAAATAAGAAAAAAATCAAGTCTATTCTATCTCTATCATTAGATCTTCACCTTCAATTTTCATTTTAGGTGCTACGTGTACAACTTTCACTTTACCATCAACCGGAGAATTGACTGACATTTCCATTTTCATTGCACTAATAATGCAGAGTGTTTGGCCTTTTTTAACACTGTCGCCCTCTTTTACTTTTACTTCTAATACTTCGCCTGGCATAGGTGATCCCACTGATCCCCGAACGCTTTTTTTCGCTTTCGGCCGTACTCGAATAGTCTTTACAAAAATTTATATGTATAGAAAATTAGAAATTTTAACTTTTGATGCTTCTTTATCAACTATTTCAACCGATCTCAGTTGCCCGTTCAATTCAAAAAATACCTCTCGAACTCCACTGGGCCTTATATCACTAAGAGCTAATGTTTTAATATGCAGTGTTTTTCCTTTTTCGAGGTCTACCTGAGATAAAAATAAATGACGTAGAACTCGCCGAATGCTGTATTATAATATTTCATAAAAAATTAAAAAATGGATAAATATAAATAAATGTATAAAACGGTGATTCCTTGGTAAGTAGCATAAATTAATATATCAGATAAGTGAATAATAAAAAAGCCCTTGCTGCAAAGTAATAATGATATTGAAAAAATTTTTCGTACGATATATTTCGACAGCATAACTGTCATCTTCAGGTACTCAAAACCAACTAAAAATATTATGAATTAACATTTAATTTAAACAAATTATTTTTTATTCATTTAATTTTGTAATAAATAAATATTTAAAAAATATATTCAAATAACTTTTAATTAATTTAAAATTTTATTTCTATAAATATTATAATTTTTATTTACATTATAACTTTTAAAAAATAATGTAATTTAAAAATTCAATTATTTTAATAATATTAAAAAAAAGGTTTTTTTTTAAAAAACAATACATAAACATGATTTAACATACGTAAACTATTTAAAAACATTCAAAACATTCGTAGTCACAGCACTTTTCACATTAATCTTTGGATCCAATGAACATATCAGCAATTCTTCACATATCACGCGTTCCCAAAAATTATTAAAACTTTTCAAAAAAATTCTAAAATCAGACATTCCTATTTCACTTTTACAGCCTCTATTGTCCTCACTAATATTGGTCAAACCCTTCAATCGACAATGCTCTAGAACTCGAGTACAGAGATGACGGGAAGTCTCTCCAATGTATGTGGCATTACATCCATTACATGTAAATTGATAAACGGGATCAGAACACAATCCAACCGGAATTTTTGATTTATTAATAAACATATTGCGTACTTTACACAAATTAGAGACGATCTTATACTCTCAATTTCCCATCTGTTTACTTAACTTCCTTTTATAATTTGTAAAACCTTCAGAGTACGGCAATACTAACACATTATTAGGCTCAATTTTTTATATCCATTTTTATTATTATTTAGATCAACACTCAATTCACACCCATTTGACAAATTACACTCAGACTTTCCAAAACATGGATCCTTAGGATTTTTAATCAATTTTTCAACGGTCTCTTTTATCATCAACAATAAAAATGATTTAGAATACCCATTCTTTATCAACAACTCAAACAATTTATTAACACTTTTTACCGAATTAGCAAAAGTAGAAGATAAAGACCAATTTGAAAAACCTTTTCTTTATAAGAGGTATGTGGATGATATTTTTCTTGTATTTGAAAACCAGAAACATGTAGAACCGCTTTTGCATTTTATGAACAGTTTACATAAGAACATTGTATTCACATGTGAAACGGAGAGAAAGTCATTAATTGCGTTTTTAGATTTGTTAATTCAACGCAAAAATAAACATTATGAGACAGAGATTTATAGAAAACCAACTGATACTAATCTTTATACTTCTCCAGAAAGCTTTTGTGAATTTAAGTATAAGAGAAATATGGCGAAAGGATTTAAATCGTTGACAAATTTATTTAATTATTTATTTATATTGAAAAAGTTTCGATTATTAAATAATCCTCTTAAATAACTGAAGAGGATTATTTCATAATCGAAACTTTTTTCAATATAATTATTACTTTCCAACAAGAGATTATTTTGTTATTCACTTATCTGATATAATATACAGAATGGTTTTAATTATTTCTAAACCTTTTACTGTAAACTGATCAATTTGAAATTTAAAATAAAATAATAAAAACATTTAAGATAAGATATAATTAGTGTAACACACAGAAGGAGAAAGACTATTGAGTAATTCTGTTGACAAAATAGATGAGAAAAATTTGTTTTTTGTATGATATTAATGACAGCATTTGATTGGAACTTTTTAAAATTGATCTTCAAATTGGCTTTCTATTATTTACAAATGATAAAAAGAAGTGTAAAATTTGTGTTATATAGAGAAAAAGAAAAATAATAATCTATAGTTGTAATGAAAATAAATAAATAATTTAATTTGAATTTTAAAGTTTTAAATCTGAAAATTACAATCAAAATTCAAAGTTGTATTCAAAGAATTTTTGGTTAATCAAAATCTTCATTCTATTAATTCGACTTAGCTATTTTAGGTCAAATCCCTCAAGTTATTTTTGAAATTATTAGCAACTTGTAGAAATTCCTTCAGTAAAATAAATTATAAAAATCTATGAATTTTAACAAAAAGTAAAACTGAGACAAAACGGGTTAATCTGCCATTAGTATCAAGATGCTAGAGACAAAAGTACTGCAATTAAATATTATCTTTATTTACTAGTTCCTTAATCATTTAACTGAAACACTTAGATAGTCCGTCATTTTTTTCCTTGGTGCTTCAAACCGTAAAATCATATTTATCTTCAATATCTCTACGTACCTTCTATAATGATCAATTATTCTCGGAATATATCTTTGCTCATTTCAGTTAGCGAAGAATGGACAACGAAACTAATTGAGATAACCTTACATTTCCGACTTATCTACCCATATCGAATTCCTTAATCTTGTTATCGAAATTGCACCATTAATTGAGTTTTACTATTTTATCGTCAAATAGAAATTATCAAATTAATTGTTCTATTTCTTCAAAGTTTACTTTTTACAAATACTTTTTTAAACTGCTAACACTCACCTTGATTTCTCGATTCTAAATACAATTTTCAAAGTCGAAAATTGTATACACCGTTAACATCAGCATTCAAAAGTCAAGATATTTTAAAATTCGTCAATTCCTTGTCTAGAGATTAGAATTTATCCAAATCTGGAATTATGGTATAATTGGAGTCTTCGTTGTAAGCATATATAACTGTTTTCTTAAGATCTTCCCTGAACACTTTTCCCATAAAGATAGTTGTTGGAAATATTTTATGTAATAATGAATTAATTATTTTGACAACTATTTACATTTATTAGTTTGATATAAAAATTAAGTATATGTATATTATAATTATAAAATTATTACTAAATTTATTAATTAATTAATTTTTTTACAGTCCCAATAAACGAGAGACCACTTTAACTTTTACTCCCTGATCCAAAATACCCACACAAGTATGATCTTTTCCTACGTATTGAAAAATTAGCCACCATAACTGGTGAATTTTAGGAGAATACAGCAATCTGCACTTTCAAAAAAGAGATTATATTATAACTTTTCACTGATAAATAACCTTAAATGTCACAAAAGACACAATTTATTTGAAACGTTGATAAATTTCATTGCAGATTGTTAAGAAAATCTTTTCAACAAAATAGAAAATTATTTTGACCAGTGATTCTTAACGTTTTTACTTATCGGCACCCATTAGAATATATAAATAAGTTCTTGCACCTCCTTGACATTTTTTAAAATATTTTTTTATTAAAGAAAAGTATTGTTTTATTAAAAAATATTCCAATAAATCTACATATAAATTCTAAACCAAACCTAATTTGTAATGGTAATCTTGTTGCTGTTTATTCATAATAACACTTTTGTGAAAAAGTCACACTTAAGTCATCGTTTGCATTTAATCGACTTCTGGCTTTGGTTTTTGTGCATATCAACCAGTATTTCCCATCGAAAATTTAGAAACTACTCACGCCTCTCCAGAAGGGCAAGCACCACAAGTTAAGAACCACTGATATAGGATAATGATTAAATAAGGGTATACTTTAAACACCATAATCCGTGTATACTTGAACCATATCCACATCATTATAATTTTAAAAATGTTCGTTGTCAGATTTGGAAAATCACAGTTAGTTAAAAATTTTAAATCAATTTCGGATATGATTAATCTCAAAAGTTCCTGAAGTAGCCCATGAGGTTACAAGCGTATTATATGATATGAATTATCTCTAACAAATGTATATTTAAAGAACCAAGAGTGTACTAAATAGAAAGAAATGATAAGAAAAATAAGCAATGTTTAGGGGGTTATTGTTAGTATAGACAAAGCAATTGAGAAATTTTGATCTTTATTACGAAATTATACGAAATAAACACATTTCAAAGCATTAAAAGTAAAAATATAAAATTATATAAATTCTTTTCTAAAACCTAGGTTGATGAAACCTTGACATATTTCAATATTTTCAATAATTTTTCTTTTGTTCACTCATTCCTTCACTGTTCATCCCATTTTAATGGATGATATTATCATAATTAATTCTTTATTTTAACCGTATTACATTTTATTTTATTTAAACAAACATTAAATCCATTTTTCTAGAAATTCATCGGTATTTAAAAATGTAATGTTGCCAAAATCATAAAACTTAGTTAACCCAAACAATACAAGCGTATAGCCAAAACCGCAACAACAATGGCAATTTAGACACGTATAAATATAATAACATACGTCATGACGTTAATTAATCAAAATGTTAAGGATTTTATGTATGGAAATAAGAAATACAATTTAACAGAAAGGAATTGGAATATTTTGAACATATTTTAAATACTGATTGTGAGAATGATATTCAATTATTTAAAATAATCAATTAATTACTATTTTTAACAATCTAATGAATAACAAATTAATTTAAGATTGCGTTAGTATGTTGTTGTTTGATGGATACATTTAATGGATACAATCAATACCATAAGCAATGTAGGTAATATATATGTGTAGACATATTTTGCATTAACTTTCCGAATAACTAAGTAACGAATATAAATGAACAATTAAATAAAATTACAGTAATCATTATTGTTTTCACCAGTATTCAACACAAAATCTGTCAAGTCTTATAACCATTTCAATCATAGTTTTAGTAGTCTAGTAAAAATAAACAGTTGTAGCCAGATGACTTGAAAATAAATGAAGGTCAACTTAAATTATAATTATGAAAAAATAATACTGAATTTCGATTGAACTTTATGAACCCAAAAAATATAAAATATCATCATATTATAATATGATAATTATAATAATTGTTATTATTTTCTATTTGCGGTCAAAAAACTTCTGTATTTTAGAATTTAACATTAATTAAAAAACGAAAAAAGGTTATTAAAAGATGTATATTAATTATAGAACGGCGAGAAAATCTAGACTCCCAAGTCGCCAAAGCTACATTATAATATCTTCATTAGACTTTTATTTTAGAATTGGATTCATATTTTTTACAAAAGTATTAAAATTTATTTGAATTTATATTGGATCCTATAGAGAAGGAAAAGTTGACTTTTATTACCATTCGACATTTTACAAAAGCGGTTTTTTGAACAAAATATATAATAATATTGGTATGAAAAATAAAAAACATGATAAAATTAGAAAAAATCTTAAGACTCTTCCAAAAACAACAAAGTTAGAAAAAAATTTTAAAAATTTTAGAAATAAATCAAATATTTATGTAAAATATATGTGAAGTTTGTTTAAATACGACAATTGTTTATGGTCATTTGGTGAGTTTAAAAAAATGTATGGCTTAATATGATGTTTCTAGTTTTGTGTATTCATATTGAACAACTTCATCCAAACTCAAGCAACCGTTAAGGATGGGAATCTTTTAGAATAAGACTAATTCCAATTCCTGGAAAAGAATTTAATTACTGGTTGAAAATTTATTATGATCTCTTAAATAGATGATATTAACATCTTGCTGCTATGCTTAATTATATATTAATGAAACAGACAATAAATAATATATAATAATCAAAAGATAAATGGTTCTCCAGGCGGATCCCCAAAAGTTATTTCCCTGTAACAATCGCAATGAGATTAAGAATTTTTTATTGTTTGACTATGAATCAGTAATGATATTAATGTTTTATTGATATAATTATTGATTCATAGTCAAATAATAAAAAAATTCTTAATGTCATTGCAAAAGGAAAAGCAGTCAGAGGTGAAAACCAAAAAAACAGTCTTTTAACAATTGTTTATAAAGTGAGAAAGACATTCATATTATTTGGGATGAGGGAAAATTCTAAAAACAAATGTCCTATGCGACACTGATTACACATGAGGATTTAATTATTTATAATTACAAAATCAAGAAATTGTAGATATTGCAAATATTATTCAAAAACATTTAATTACACGAAAAACCAAAACGAACAAACCAAAAACTAAAAGGGTATTTTTTGATAAAAAAAAATCATTAATAATAGCATTAATTACACAATTTGCACAATGTCAATGATTTGGAAAAGGGCTAAACTCATGAAATTGAAAGTATAATTCGGATATTAATATCTCCTGTTTGATGTTCATTGAAGGCGTTAAATTATCCTTGATGAAAATGTCTGTATTTGATGGTAGCAACAACAAATTTTATTAATAACAGAAAAAAACCGCTGTCCACGTGATAAATTATTATTGTATGATATTGAATGGCACCAATTAAAGTGTTTTGACAGTGACAAATCAAACTGATATGCACAAAATGACACCAAACTACTGTTGTTTAGCAATAAGATTTCTGAAATTTTTAGTCTTTCTATTAGAAAGATTTTATTTCGACCTAAAATTGGTCCAGATCACTCCAAAACTAAATATAACAAGCCTTTCGCTATTCTTCTCTGATTGAATCCTTTCTTTATGATTAAACACTGCAGAAATTGGCTAATATAGTTATTTAAATAACATTTTTATAAATGATTTTGATGTGGACAAGTAATTATATTAAGGTTTATATTAGTAAGATTATTATGATTTCATACTAATGGACGACAAACAAATCAAAGTATCTAAGAAACTGAAAAATAAATGGGATGCACGAATTCTTCAATTTTATCTTAGTTTTATAAGATTCGTTGATTTATGGTTAAGAATGAAACTGAAAAATTTGATAGATATAGAAAGTCATGAATTTACATGAAAGTGTAAATTCTTGAAAATATATTAGTTGAATTTATGTAATTATCTGGAGATGTCCTGAGTTCGGTTGGATATCACATAGACAATTAGTTTTGTCACAGAAAAATTGTGGGTGAAGTTTTGGTCGATTGATTTCTTGATAAGCATTTAATTTTGTATTTGTTGATTTCAGAATATTTGAAAAAATGCGAAAAGTAAAAATGCCTCTCGTTATTTAAACAAAAATAAAATTGTTATTTAATTTAATAATGCGTTTGTAAGTCAATTATTAAATCAATATATGTATTAAATTGGAATGTCTGAGGCACTATATTGTTAACGAAATTTACATATTTAAACAGAAAATGATGAAAATAATTTTAAAATATTTTGATTCAAATTATCTCAAAATAACCCTTATTAGCAAAGATCCATAAAATTTTGAAAAAGTAAATCAAACATACCTCCAATGACATCTAAGCAAACAGATTCCATGCATATCAAATGAAGAGGGTGCAAATTAATACTTACTGAAATCTCTTCGGCAATTCTGGGTCCAACTAAAAATATTCTAGTCCCTAATTTAGAAACCGGTCCAAATTCCTCTCGAAAATATTGAAATTCTTTGAAAACAGCTGGATACAATGCGTATGACATGATATCTTTGTCATCGAAATCATGATTGAATAGGTCATTTAATTCAAACTTGGCAGCTTCAAAATCAAATGCCTTTAGGTCATCTCCTGGTCGCCCAGTTATAGTTTTATGATTTTTAACGACCTAAAAGTGGAATCAAAAAACAAATTTGTAAAAATGATTATTAGGAAAAATATATAAACTTTAGATCGTAATTTTTCCGGAAAGCCACCATATGGTTCACCAACATGACCTTGAAAAAATTCAATAACCGATTTAGGAAGTGACAATTCATCAGCTTTCTCAACTAAAGTTTTAGCGTCTATTTTATTTTGAACCATGAATTGTGCTAAATCACCAACTATTTTTGATGAAGGGGTTACCTAAAACATATAAACATTTCAAAAAAGAAAGAAAATACAAGGAACGTCGACAATTATGGAAAAACTAAAAGAAATTATTCAAGAAAATCCTCTTGTTAAAAAAAAAACAACAAGAGAGACTAATAAATAGCGGAATGCTTAAATCACAATACACAATATCTATAAAAACTAAATATTACTCAAAAAAAGTAATGTAGGTTATAAAAAATGTACTTTAAATTTGTTTTAATTCGATCACCATAAATAATATAACATTTTTTTTACCCGTTCACAAACGGCAGTGTATCAACAGGCGAATTTTATCATGAAAATAAAGCGTTAGAAGAAACACGTTTGAAAAAATTAAAAATAGAAACTTTGACACAAAGAACGACCAAAGAAGTAGACGACCATCAACCTTAGTAAATGATGTTTTCGAGAAATTATCGGCCTTATTATCCGGCGCCTTTATGTGCAGGCCCTAATTAAGGTAATCGTATAATCGTATTACTATATTTATTGAAATCATATTTTATTATAGTATAAATTCGTTTAATTTTGTAAGTAGGACTTATGAGTATTGGAAAAAAGCTTTAAGAGTATGAAAAATCATGTAAGAAGAACTTAAAAGTAAAATCTACTTTGATAACATCTCCCAACAGATCATTTGCAACAGCATATTTTTGCTTAACTTCTTCGAATTGATCTGCTAATCCAAGAGAGAAAGATTGGAATTGAAGATTGGTATATTGACCCCCAGGGATTTGATTATGATAAACATCAGCATTACCACTACGCATAGTTGTTGTGCACTCAAAAGGCCCATAAAGCCTTCGTGCCTGTTCCCAATATGACGAATAAGAGTAAATTTTTTCCAAATTCAATCCTGTATCTCTGCAATAATCATAATACAAAATTCAAAATTTATAGATTCTTCTAAGTTATTTATTTTCAAAGTGAGTCAGACAACAAATATTATTTATATAGAATAGGAATTACTTTTAGATAAACGCTTGACTGAGGAAATCATTTTATTCGTGAAAAAATGATTTTTTTGATTAATTTTGAAAAAATAATAATAATAAGTTCTAATGCGAATCATAAATAATAAGTTAAAGTTTTATTATATTGTAAAATGTTATGTATTTTGATAAAAAAAAAATTTGTTTAAAACACTTTAGACAATTGAGGATTTTTTTAGGATTTTGAAAAAAAGAGTCCACATTATTTATTCTCACGACAAATCTCCAACACTCTTTTATAGCTCCTCGTTGTGTAACATCCACAAGAAGGTTTATTGGTTTTCTAATTATTGATACTGAATACCTTAACCCTATAATACCTAAATCCGCCTCAAGGCGGGCCTTCACAAAACTATGATAGCATGAACATCTAAACCGTTATCCAAAAAATTTTCTTGCCCCATTGTAGTCGAATAGTAGGGTATGCATTAGGTTTGTTGTAAATTTGTACAACGGTAGTACATCAGTTCGAAGTGCGTTGTTTAGGAGAAAATAGAAAATATATTGTGGCATTAGAGGGTTTAAGCACACAAGCATACCAACATTCAAACACAATCATTAAACATACACAATCAACCTCTGATCTCCAAGATACAATTTTGACAGTATTACGTAACAAGTAAATTTAATTAATTGTACAATATTCATTAATTATCCTTCCTTCCAAAAAGAATTATCGAGATTTTGACTTTTAAAATTTAATATTAATTTTAAGTTAAATTAAAAATTTATAACAAATGGCTAATGTATGAAGTCATATTATTCTCTAGTCAGATTTAGATAAAAGGAAAACTGAGGATCTTTAGAAAAGAAAACAAGAAGACTCAGTTATACTTTATATTATTTAAAGATGACAAGTATTTTTTGGTTTTTTTAATATTTTCTTTTTTTCTTCTGACATTTCCAAAAGATGGAAGACTTAGAAACAAAGGGAAGAACTACACGAATTTCAAGATTTAATTATCAAAAAAAAAATCAAATCTTAATAAAATTTTGGCTGTTTTAAATTTTTAGGTATCATGTCAAATTTAATGTAGGTTTAATTTTATTTCTATTTATTATTATTGTAATAATTAAAAAAATTTGAAATAAAAATACATACAAAGGTGTATTTTGTAAACAGGCAACGACGGCTCCCATTGAAGGCTGACTAGTGAGACCTGACATCGAATCTATGGCACAATCTACAATATCAACTCCGGACTCTGCAGCAGCTAACATTGTAGCTACTCCGGCTCCAGCTGTATCGTGAGAATGTAAATGAATGGGTATGTCCGGATATTTGCTTCGTAATTCACCGATGAGGATTCTTGCGGCATTCGGTTTCAATACACCTTGCAATAAATATTTTATCCAAACTCTAATATTAAATATTAAATATAAATATCATCCAATAGATTGTTTATATCAGTATGCACCGGTGTGGTTATGATGTGTAAATATTAATCAAAATATTCAAATACACTAAGATTGACTATGAACAGTGCAGACTACTACTCTATTATAATATTATCATATAAAGTTATTACATTAGATTTTTACTAACCATGGAAAAGTATTTGAAACAAATTTCACAAAAATTCAAATCTAAATCGAGTTTTAAACACTGCCAAAGATTCAAGATATGATCGCACATCCAAACAATATGCTTTAATTTGTATGGATAAAATTCATCAAAATTAGTAGAAAAATAAAATTTATTTATATAAATTCGTAAAATAGAGAATTTCTAATCTGTAATCCTCCACACTGCAGTGTAACCGATTGCGCGCCTCATTTTCTTTCAAGGTTGAAATGTCTAAATGTATATTGTTTTCTATTTAATAGGGAAATATCCATAAATGAAACATAATTAAAATAAAAAAGAGGAGAGAATTTTAAAAAATGATGGCATTTTGGGATAACTTAATTGAAAGCGTCTTTACCTTTTGTATCCATTAAAATATTCTTTCGAGTTGAGAGATTTCAATACTTCAATAATATCATGTTTAATTTCAAAGTCTTATAAAATCTAAATGTTGGTTTTAATTTTCTAAAAACTATCAAAATTGCGTATATACGAGAGTACTATAAGTAATCTAATAATTAAATTACCTAATTATTAATTATTATGAATGGTTTGATGCGTGCGTGTATGTTATTGTATGCCTGAAGCATGTCTCATATTTCATGTTCATTATTAAATAATAGTTGTCGATTCCAGAGATAAATACTGGAACTGTTATGTCAATAAAATAGGTTTTAGAATTTACCAGACTTAGAATGATTTAATAAGTACCATTTATACAATATTTTATTTATAAAACTATCAAATACGCATCAAATAGAAAGTTGAATTATTATCGCTAAATACTCTCGTTTAGATTTTTCGTTAGATATCTCTCATTTAGATTTTTGGGTTAAATGATTCTATCAAGGCTTCACAAATAATACGCTTTTGAAACCCTTGAATCAAACTTTAAAATTGGAAATACGTAATTTTAACTTGCATGTCTTAATATTATTGTTTTCACTCAACCGTAAAATTTATTTCTAAACAATTTTTAACCATAAAATATGGATATCTAACAATACTAGTTTTCTTAATCTTTAATCTAAATTTCAAAATAATATCAATAAATAAATCAATTATTAAATTATTATTACATAAGGAAATATATAAATTATTCATCTTTATATTTTTATTTTCGTCTTTCTTCTTATTATTATTATTATTATTATTATGCGAATATTTGTTTTAGAACGAATACATTTACTAAATTCTTATTTCATTAACCAATAATATCAAGACCATTTTATCCAATAGGCCTACTGGGCACTATATATTGGACCTACGAATCCTTGTCAAGGATCCCGCAAACGTATTTTGTTTTAATTTAAAATAGAAACAGTTGCAAGAATAGTCTAAGAAATGCGTCAATACCTAGGACTTATGACGACATTAAAACGGCACTGATTATTATAATCAAACAATATAAGGAGCACTTATATTAATTAATAATTAATTTTTATAAAATAAATTTTCCATACCTGCCATGTCTTTGATACCAAGGATATGAGCCCCTCCTTTAACCAAATCATCGGCAAGTTTCAAATAATACGGAAGATTATATTTGGTTTTCGTTGGATCAGTAATATCACCACTGTAGCAAAATGACGCCTCAACAACACCCCCAGCTTTATGAACCGCATCCATACCAACAATAATATTAGGTAAATAATTAAGACAGTCAAAAACTCGGAAAATATCCATTCCTGATTGAACGGCTAGGTCACAGAACCTGTAAATTGTTATCAATAAACGAATTAGGAAAAGGAATTTACGAACTTATAGACAATGTTATCTGGATAGTTAGTATAGCCAACTGCGTTTGCTCCTCTTAATAGCATTTGAAATGGAATATTTGGAATCAATTTTCTCAATGTTTCCAATCGTTCCCACGGGCACTCTTTCAAAAATCTCATAGAAACATCAAATGTTGCGCCTTGAAAAAGAGAAGGCTCGTTGTATATACAGCAGAAAATAATCTTACCTCCCCAGTTTTCCAAGCTGAATAGATTAGGAAAGTTTTGCGCCACAAAGGGACTAATTTCCGCCATATCATACGTCCTGACTCGAGTGGCCAATAAAGATTGATGGGCATCTCTAAATGTCGTATCCATTATTAAACATCCTGGATGTTTTCTAACTGCCTGCGCAAAAGCTTTCGGGCCTGATTTTACTAGAATATCTCTCCATCCAGTAGGATACTCATGCGCTTAAGTGATATTTATATTCATTTATAAGTGATTTGCTTTAATTTTTCTTATACAAATTAAATTAAAAATTTTTTAAAGAGCCAAAAATGTAATTAGGGAAATTAATACATGAAATTGACAGCCCTTGGATGATTCTATGGTGACCTATAAGCCACCCAAGTGTCACTCATAAAAATAAATATTGTTTGATATTTGTGCAATTTAGTTATTCTTATAATTATTTTAGTAATTAAATTTTGGATTTAAAATATTTGGTCATAAATAGAAACATATTATTATTTTAGCCTTTATTGTGTAGAAAGATTTTAACGTAAACTGTATGCAAATGTTTAATTAGATTCCATGTATTTTCATGGCAAAACATAAAGAAAAAACTTTGGCTACGTATTTGTAAAATTTTCATCCATAAAAAATTTCTTAAAAAATTTTTCAAATTTTATTTAATACAAAAAACTATTCTGCATCTTGAATTCAGTATTTTTTAAATAAATTTGAGATTTTTTTCTAAATGCCAACAATATTCAATTTTCAACATACCTAATAATAATCATTCCAACAATTTCTCCCTATTAATCATTTCACATTTTTCCTTTTTTCAATAATTTAAATTGATATTTTGTCTATTGACTTTCATGATTTTAATACAAATTTTTATAATTTCTCAAAATGTTGCTTTTGTAATATTTATTGATTTTTGAAATTTTAATAAATTCTAAACCCTATAAAGTTTTTTAAAATTTTTTCTAATGGATAAAGCTGTTGCTTTTTCTTTTTGTTAACTTTAAATATCTTTTAAGGCTTAAATAATAACCGGAAGAAATAACCGATTAATATGTAAATGTTTATCAATAGCTTAAAAAAAGAAACTTTAAACTTAATTTGTTTATTAATTAAAGTTTTGAATGACTTTCTAATTTAAAAAATAGTCTTACTAATTGGAGTTTCAGGAATTTTTGGATTTATTAAAGACGGTTTCAAATCTGTAGCAAGCACAGTCACCGGTCCATTTACCATTAATGTACCTAAAATTAATAATTATAATGAATGATAAATAAATTGAAATAATAAAGAATGAATAATTATTATAGCACTTCTTTTATAATGACATTAGGAATTTTTTATTATTTGACTATGAATCAGTAATGATATCGATGTTTTATTAATATTCACAAATTTTCGGCACAGCTTTTATCGAGTGAATTTTTAAAATTACATATTAATTGGTAACCAATTTATTATTGTTTCAGCAATCCAGGATTTATTTCAAATATGGACGAAATATGACAAAAATATAAAATTTTACAGTTCAAATTTTCTAAAGTCCTGTGTATCGTCATGAAAAGCACAAAATGATTTTTAAATGTCATTTCTTTATCTGTGGAATGAAATCTACTAATGTGAAAGAAGGTCAATTCATCGAAATGTCTAATTCAACCCGGTTACATGTGTCTTTAATGAATTGCCAGAAATTATTGTGACTTAACTAACTTTCTGCAAATTTGCATTTATACTGAAACTCCTTGGCTTAACGAATAAACTGGATGTCATTGTATTTGAATAGAACTGAAATAAGTGAAAGATATGTAACAACATTACAGAATGAGACGGAGTTCATACAAAATAAATATTCACTCATGAAATAATTAGAATTTTTCTATTATCTGGAGGAATCGAAACAAATTGATAAATTAATATACTAATCCTATAATATGATATATTCCATGTGAGCTTTATAATATTTAAATCAGTAAATGCTATTGTCTTTATTATAAAAGGTAAGTTTGTCTGATAATTTCACATATATTTTGAAAATATATTATTTTAGATATTGTTTACGCACTTCAATGCACTAAAACCATTGTAATATGTTGAGATAAGCCATGAAACCCAAGAATTTTAATGTTTAATTCAATATTGTAAGAATATTATAGAATATATTTTCTATATAATATTCTGAGGTAACAAAATATAGTATAATCTCCGGAATTCAATAACAGAAAGAATTTCGGGCTAATTTATTTATTATTTTATAAATTAAAAAACTTGCGCAAAATAAATTATTTCAAAAACCGTGATTATAGCCAGAGTTGATGACCTGAATTCTTGCGGTAAATGATTTCATACTTTTGTAAAAAGAAAGACTTAAGCAGTCTCAACATCTTTTATTAAAGTCTCAGATAAAATCTTAAAACGCGAAAAAATAGTAAAAAATTTTAAAATTCTTTTGAAACTGAAATGCGTCTTTTCAAATTTAATATAGAAATGTTTTTCTTTTGTGAAGAAAAGAATTTATTATCTAAATATTTTTCTGTAAAAAACAGTAGTTCTATAAACAAAAATCAAATTAACATAAAATTTAATAGATCTAGTGTGTTTCATTATATTAACACGTTGACAAGTTGATGTCGCTATTTCCTTTTGCATTACACCTGTTTCAACTGGTTAACAACTCATAATAAAATAAAAACAATCAATAAACTGTTCGAATCAAGCCCTGGTTTAACTATTTTGCGCCTTAAGCAATTTTGTAAATTGCACCCTAAAATCTAATTAATATTTATTTATAGGAAATTAAAACAAACATAATTTTTTCAAAATTAATATGAAATTAATTATTAATTTTTTTTCTAAATTTCAATTTAATAAAGTTATCAAAAATCGATTAGTTTATAAAAATTTTATTGAAACTTATATGATAATGAAAATTTTATATAAATATATGAAATAACAAATTATTTTTTTTGTGCCTTTCTGAAAAAGTGCCTAAATTGTCTATAGGTATATTCGGAACAGGTCAGAATGAATAACAACTTTTATTATTCATTTAGAAAGTAAAAGAAAAAATAGATTTAACATATATACACAACACAATTAAAAATGCATTCAAAATATGGAAATTTTCAGATAATTATATATTATAAATTTTGGTTTAAAATAAAACTGACTTACATTTTAAGAAATAAATCCGAAAAGTGGCATATTTGTATTCCTAAAAAGCTTAATAGTCATAAAATGGTTTAAAAGTTGGATTTACGCGTCAACTTTTATTATAAGAGTTGTTATTCAACTGAAACAAGTGTATAAGAGTAGGTTTTTATCTGGTTTCAAAATAAATACAGTTAAATGAAACAATTATACCACAACGGCAAGTTTACAGGACGCTGTCAACATGACATTAAAATGTCAAAGTAAGGTCTCTATAATTTGTAGGTATCAATGGGGTAAGAAACAAAAATATATAACAGTATTTTCATATTTTCAATCTTTAATCAACATGTAAATAAAAATATTACTATCACTTTTTAATCGACAATTTGAGATTTTTTTAAATTCTGTTTGAAAATCAAATATTTATTGAATTATGCATTATTTGTTAAATTTCACCAAGTGTTTCTTTCAAAATTGCTATTTAGTTTTGTAAATTTGTATTTAAAAAATACATTGTTTGCAATATTGACTTTAATTATTTCATTTATACATTGATAATAATGATAAATTATAATCACGGATTCCAAAAGAATGAGCAAAGTAATCAAAGTTTTTTAGAAAGTCAATTAACCAAATCAAACCTAACTATGATAAACGGAAAATGTAGTAATTACTTTCTAAACTTTTCAAATAAACATTCACAATAGATTTAGCCTGTATTCGAAGTTTTATTTTTAACTCATTTGAATCTTGAAATGAGCCTTGATTTTTAATAAAATGGAATTTTAAAGATGAAATTAGAGAAATGCTTATATTATAAATGTAATGAGTTTCACATCCTTACGTAAGTTCGAACTTCGAGATTGTTATGTAACAATCCTTTATCAACACTTCACATTGCAACATATTACTTCGCGGTTTATAATATAAACAGATATATCGTCTTCTTGATTGCAAAAATTATTCATGTAAAAACAATATGAGTACAGTGATAATCGAACTTTAATAATCTCAGTTTTCTTTTTTTACAATCTCATATGTCCCCTTGTTCGTATGATTGTTTATTTTTAAAACAATAAGTGATGAATATCATAGAAAACTTTAAAATTTAATGTACCTCTAAAATAAGCATTTTAAGCTGATCCGAAATAAATATTTCATATGCATTATCATGTTTTTATCATTGATCAGAGTGTTGAATATCCCATATCTTCCGATCAGTCGTTTGACATCGAAAACCGTATTATTAGGGTTCATTGTAGCTTGATTTCCGTATTTACAAATGCAACATAGCCTAGACAAGTTCTGTTTACTTGTTTGCTATCCATTATTTCAATCTTTTCATGTTAAAAAACATACATTGAAATTAATAGTTCTTAACTCGATACTAACCGCTGATTCTTTAAATATTTAAAAAATATTTGCAAAACGACAATATCTTCATTCATCATTGGAACTTTAGGAGAATGAGATAGTAGAAATGATCAAATATTATCAAAAATATTTATGTCGAAACCAAAAATAAAGCAATTTGGAAATATATCTCGAATTATTACATTTATTGTGAACATATGAATATCAATTTTTTTATAGCTGAAGGCTATTTTATAAACCTTGGTTACTAAAACGTAAAGAATAGATAAAGAATAGAAAAAGCAAAGATTTACCACACTCTTTTTTGTTTGTTTAACACTTTGTGTAAGTGTAATAAAATAAATTGTATTTTTTTGTAATTATAATATGGCTCTTTATAATATATAAAGATCCAGATTGCGGATCTGATTGACTTCATATGTTGCCACCTTTAGTATAGATCAATATCAAAATTCTAACTATTCACAAGAATATGGGAAATAATTAGTTTTTGAAACTTTTCGAACCAATCGAAAATTTGGAAAGCTCTGAAGCATAATTTACTTCAAAAATACAAAACACTCAAATAACTATTTCAAATTTATGTCCTCATAACTCCGCATATTGAATATAATGGCATTAAATCTCCAAATAAGTTAATTATTAACTACAGCTCTATATAGACGTAATTTTCATACTTATTACTTCATCATAGTTTTCTTTAAAAATGAATCTAATATATTGAAATTATAATTATAAAAATTCAATCGGGCATCATAACAAATTTGTCTCTACTACTAATATAAATTAGAGATGCTAGAAAATAAATATTTATCATTGAAAACTCAAAAACTTCAAAATTGTAATTTAATTGCTTGTATATACAAATACACTTCTTAACATATGTTTAATTAATTTAATTTTTAATTGAGATAAATGCATTTGCTCTAAATTATTTTGCAAAACATTTCATTCATCTTAAACATTTCAGCTGATTTAATAGAGTCCAAAACTTGCAGTTACGTGACTAAACTCATAATACTGCATCTTTTGTACAATATCATACAATTTCTTCCACTTTATTTCGTATTTAAGTGGTAACAAGAAACGTTGCGGTAGTTAACATTTCAAGAGTTACGAGTAATAATTTAGAAATAAAAAAAACTTGACAGAATTAATCAGCCAATATAAATGTTAAAAATTATTCAAAGTATATAAATTTGTTGACAACAAAGTTTTGTTATTTACCGCTGAAAAAAATTATACACAGAAAACATTATGGTTATCTGATGCATCAGATATTTCAGATTAGCACAATTTCAAAAAATATATAAATATCTAACCTAAATATTTCAGCAATTTCTGTGCTCGATTTTGAGATTTTTTAAACTGAAAGAGATTTGGATGTTCATCAATAAAGTACGTATCGACACTTCCATTTAAAAAACGTTCGTTTTCGAGGACATTGAAAAGAAATGGAATATTTGTCTAAAATATTGGATATTATTTTTATCTAAGTTTAAATTTATTTAACTAATTTTTACATTCATTTATAAAATTTCACATACAGCCGGTAAAAAAATTAGGAACAAATACACTAAAGCTGTTTTTGTGCATTGTGTCATCACATCGACTTAATCTAGTTATCAATGATCTCAATGCTGTACCAGATGTTAAGAATACAATTGGAACAATTAAGAGCATTATCAGATTTTTTCGAGAAAGCCCAAAGAGAAGTCTGGTTCCAAATATTCTCTTGCTTTGTGAAACACATTGGTCTGCAAAATACAAAAGCATAAGACTTTGCTGCAAGTTTTGAAGACATTTTTGATCAGCTGAGTTCACTAGCCATTGAAGCAAATGGTAAAACACGACACGATGCCCATCAGCTACAGTGTGCTTCAAGTATAACAAGTTTCCTATTTTGTCTTTAAATCATCACTTACTACTCAAAATTAGAGTCAGTAGCACAAAAATAATGGTGCTTCAACTGTTGAAGAATACTTTCGACAAAATGTCTTTATACCATACTTGGATTCAATCATCTCATCGCTAGAGAGCAGATTCAATGACAAAAATAGAAAAATTGTCTACTTGGCTAAAAAAAATATTTTTGCTCAAACCTGGAAAAATGAATTATTTTAAAAAAAATTATTTAAAAGTTAATAAAAATTATTAAATATTATTTAAAAATTATTAAAAATTATTAAAAATCATTTAAAAATTATTTAAAATTATTAGAAAACATTAATAAATTATCAAAAAATATCTAAAAGCTATTAAAAATTATTTAAAACCTAATAAAAATTATTTAAAAATTATTTAAAAATTAACTATATTGAATTTTTGCAAATAGGAAATTTGGAATTCAAAAAGAAAACTTCAAAGAATGGATAGAATGTGATTCAAATGATAAATGATAATTAATGAAAGATGCAATAATTGTTTCTAGTGTTAATCAACCGAAAGAAGAAAAGGACGAGGAAGAAAGTACAAATGGTCTTTTTCATATCTTGATAGTAATTTTAGTTTACAATTTATTAGAATACATTGAGTAACGACAATATGAACATACTGATATAATAACATTATGGAAGATTCTAAAGAAAACCAATTTTACAGATTTTTGTTAAAAAAAAATTATGGGTATTTGGGATAACTTTGGTTTCAATTCAACCCTTGATATAAAAATTAATTGAAATAGACAAATTGAAGCAATCTGAAAAGTGGAAAAGAGTATATGAAAAGATTCCATAAATTTACACTTGGCTAAGATATTCATTTTCATTGTCTTTGAAAAGAAACTGTCAGATTTAGTCCAAAAACCATGTATAATCGTGTTTTAAAATGAAATAAATATTAATATTTCGGATTATCAGTGGTGTTCAATTACCCCACTTGACATTCAACATCAAGATAATAGTTCACTGTACTTTGAGGTTGCTTAATGAATAATTTATAAATAAATCAAAAATTTCCTAATAGGAATGAAAAAGAAATTTTTAGTGATGCTAGACGCTCAAAACTATAAATCTCTGAAAAATATAAGTAACACTTTCACTGTTGACAGCCAGATAAAGACCTATTTCTCATACACGATGATAAAATAAACAAAAAATATCTGATTTGTAGATCACTTGAAACAGTTTCCACATCGAAAGATGCTTCTGAAAATTTAAATAAATTTTTAACACGTAATAAATTGAGTTTCAATCTTGCTTTAATATAAAATAATGAAATTCTGGCTACGGTTGGAAATAAATCTTTGATTAAACATATTAATTTTACTTCGTCACGAAATTAAGATAAGTCCGACTTGAGAAGTTCTTTTTACCATTAGACATTACCTAAACTAAAGAGTTTAATTAAACAAGTTCCAAACAATCCAGAAACTGAATAATTTTCGACTTGAGATAATAGGATTGAAGTATATAAATAAATGATGTCATTTAATTCATATAAACTTAAATATCTTAAAATTTATGAAGAAAAAAATTAATATACAATATAAAAATGTCCCGCTAGCTTTAAAAATGGTACTTTATTTTTTTCATCAAAAAATTTACATTTATCTGATATATTATATTTGATTAATATTTACCTTTACACCTCTAACTCTAAATTCTCTAAGTGATCGCAACATTTTGGCACAAGCCAATCGAAAATTAGTCGCATGAGCTATGACTTTAATTAATAATGAGTCATAATACGGAGAAATAATTGCTCCAGCAAAAGCACTTGCAGAATCGAGACGTATACCCATTCCTTCTCCACTTCGAAAAACCTTAACATTTAAAAGGTAACGTCATCTTCTTTAAACAATAACCTCCAATCTACCAGAATCAGGTTGGAAATCACGAGCGGGATCTTCGGTTGTAATTCGACATTGAATCGCATATCCAATTGATCTTATTTCTTCTTGGGTAAGACCAAGCTCCGGTAAACTTTTACCTTCGGCTATCAAAATTTGAGATCGAACTAAATCCACTCTGTATAATATTAAAAAAAATAACAAAGTTTTCATGACAATAATTCATTTTAAAGTTTAAGAAATAAAATATTAATTAATTTTTAATAATATTAATAATATTAATAATAATAATAATAATAATAATAATTAAAAGATAACGCCAATAAAAAACCTTTCGTACGATATATTTCGATAGCACAGCTATCATCTTCAGGTACTCAAAACCAACTAAAAATATTATGAATTAACATTTAATTTAAACAAATTATTTTTTATTAATTTAATTTTTTAATAAATAAATATTTTTAAAAATATATTTTAAATTAATTTTAAATTTAAAATTTTTTTACTTATATTCTAATTTTTAAAAATTAATGTAATTTAAAATTTTCAATTATTTTTCAATTATCATGTTTGTTTTTTTAAAATATCATAAAATAATGCTAAATCAGCAATTTTAAGAATATTAATTATCTATAAATTAATTATTTATCAGTAGACATTTGATGGTAACGCAAATCTTACCCGGTAACATCTTCTGTCACTGTATGTTCAACTTGCAATCTAGCATTGACTTCGATAAAATAATGTTTATCTGTTACTTGGTCGTACAGAAACTCAACAGTCCCGGCATTTTCATATCTAAAATAAATAAATTCATATAAAAATCACTATTTCAATTTCAATTAGCTCATTCAAAATAAAAACAATTTAATCTGACATTTAGAAATGGAAATTTGTTGATAATGAAAAAGTCATCTATAATTATAAACGAAAAATAATAATAATAAAAGAAACTTTATAATCGCAGATTATAGAATAAATAACTTATTTATTTCTAATAAAATCCATCTCTAGTAAAATAAATAATTTTTAAACTATTTGCATAGTTGATTTATGAAAATGGAGGTTTTTAAATGTTAAAAGAGCAGAATACATGAAAGAAAGGTTTATACTATTTCTATAAGTGTCAATCACATGACAGAAACTTTTACCCTACAATGCCCAATATGACTGATTTACACACAGGGAAACTATAGATTGAACCAATAATATAGTATATTAATTTTGACTCATTTCATAGGAAAACAACAAAATATTTCACGTTTTACATTTAAGAAGTTGTATCTACTTCATCGTATGAAGTTCAACTGTTTCAGCTAAAAGACGCTAAAGTATTTGTCAAAAACACATTTTTTAGCCAAACTTGGAGCTGGAAATATTTTCTGGACTAATTTATGTTTCGTTTTGTATATTTTCACTATAAATACCATCCCATTCCAATATCTATTTCAAGACTATCTGAATTTAAAATAGCTGACAAGAACAAATAAGTAAGCAATTTATCAACAAATATATACTTAGTCAATTGTAAAATAGACAAACACTGAAAAATACAAGGATGATCTATTTGAGCACAGCAGAATTATAAAAACCATTCTTAATAACGACACCCTACACAGCGTCAGTAAAAGGTTTATCATATTCAGTTCTATAATAAATTAATTCCATAATAATTCATGAACAAACTCTTACGAAGACAATTAATAATATGTTGGATGTGTCAAAAAGCAGTGTCAAAATGTAGAATGAAGATGAAAATATAGTGTTTTGCATGTGAGGTTGAAAGATACATACGAAGGGAATATACGAAAAGAACGATATAATGTTTCAGATGTAAGGTATGAGGTTATCAAAAAGAAGACTACTGCATGATAAATTATTATAATTAAATATAAATGATTACAATTTATTTCTAAAAATATTTAAATAAATTCATCCCATTTCCCCGGTAAAAATTTTATCACTTCTTGCTCTTCGTCATTGTTGGATTCAATATCTCTATGTGTATTACAAGTAATTCGCGAGCAAACTGGTTTAGAATCATTGATTATGACATTTATTTTAGATATGGAATTTCAAAAAAAACATGAATTAAGTATGAATAAATAATAAAAAATTAAAAATTTTATGAAAAAAAAAAGTAACTTAGTAATTAAAAAATATAAGTTAGAAAAATATAAAAATAAATTATGAGAAGATGCAACAAAAACCAAATCAAATAAAAATTAATATATTTTTTAAAAGAACATTATTCTTACACACATTAACATCTAATTAAATACACGAAACTTTTCACTTTTTCTTCGAAACAAAGTTTCAAATAAACATCCCGCCAAACGGCATTCCCACGATCCAAATTTCATCCGTAATTTTCTTTTTTCATGAACCAATGTCCTTAAATGTTTTGCGTATGGACTGATGGGTCATCAGGTGATGAATTACAACACATGGAAATACCCAGCTGTTTCCATTTAATCTTCCCCGATCGTATTTGCTATTGAAAAATCAAAATTCGTCGATTTCAACATCAATTTGGACTCCGTTATCATCCCTTCCACCAAAGAATTTCAAATATTGTTCAACTGTTATTTTTTTTAAAACGTAGTATTATTTTTAAAACATACTATAATAGGATTATGCCATTATTTTAGTGCTAATGAACACAACGAATTTTTTAAGCGTTTTTCAATATAGGAATTTGGTGTTGACAGATAATTCATGTCTCTGATCAAGTGAGAATCATATAATAAAGGTGTTATCGAGCATAACAAAATTTTTAACGCATGAAGTTGGTGATTTATGTATATCATAAAATTCAACAAATTAGTCAAGATGTGTTTCTAAAAGCGACTTTGCACATCGACTACATACGTTAATGATTACAATTTGGTGTATTTACATTAAATGAAAGTCAAACTTAATTTTTTAAATTTTCAGTCTCTCTTAATTTAAAGATTTCAATTTATAACTGGTTTAGAAAGTTAATATTTATATTTTAACGAGTACACACTTTCAGATGTTTCTGAAAGTATATAAAAAGTTTCTAATAGTAAAATGATACAAATTAATTTCTTAATAACCTCAATATACGCCGATGTTTGTATCTATCATTAAAAAATTGCATTAAAAATTGGTAGAGATCAAATGTCAAAGTATTAAGTTCAAATTACTGAGCTCATTTATTGTAACAATGTTTAAAAGTTCACTCGTGTTCATAAAGAGGTTTAGATCAATTTTTCGAAAATATGTAATAAATGTAAAGACAGGGAAATATCAAGATTGTATTGTGATTTTGAAAAAGATAACAATTACCCAACAAATTTTGCTAATTTAACGGCATCTGACAACATTTTATCTCTTATTGAAACTGCTAAATTTGGAGCTGGGGCGATTTCAACAATTTTCTGATGTCTCCTTTGAACACTACAATCTCTTTCGAATAGATGCACAGCATTGCCGAACTTGTCACCTATCGAATTAAAAAAAGAGTACAATTTTATATCCTTTTATTAGTATATGGGAACGGTGAATAAATAATGTCTGTTTCTTTGATATATGTTTAAATGATTACAATTTATGGCATTTTGAATGTGCTTTGTATTGTTGACTTTATGTAACGTATTTATTATTTCATGACATTTTCATTAAGCATTATGAATATTTAAAACATTTCAAAATAATAACAAGTAAAAGATAAAATAGGTTTTGGTCAAACACTTAAAAAATGTACTGATTCAATAAAAAAAAGACTAAACTTTATTTTTATTTGGAAATTGGTGAAGTTGGTAATTGAAATAACGAATCAAAGAAATCAATACTTATTAAAATTGTAAAAATATTAATTTTTTAACAATTAAGTTATTATTTATGAACTATATTTTAAGTATAATACATTAATTATAATGATAAAAATTCCATTTTTAGTGCAGTGGTCCTCTATCTGTAGATCGCGACCCTCTTGACGGTCACCTGACAATTTTTTAAGGTTACCAGAGACTTTAAGAAAATAAATTTTTTATATAAAAAGGCGTTTATGTAGAATTTTACAATTTCTAATTTGCAAGTTATTAGATTCTACTATGATTAGGCTACGACTTTGTGGTGTCTTACAATTATAATTAATTTAAGCTAGATTATTGCAATCCTCACTTTGATAAAAGTTTAATGAAGGAGAAACAACTCGATTAATTTTATCATTATGGTCGTCGCAACTTGGCAAATATTATCAATGGAGCACAGCACCAGAAACGCTGGGAACAGCTGGTTTAGGGAAATTTAGTCTAGTTTGTGGTTACAACCTTATTTAATTTTCTACAACTGTTTCCCTGGATATTATAAATATTCAAAAAATAAATGTTTAAATTACGAATTGGACTCTAGACGATTTTATTTAAGACTAACATGACGATAATAGAGAAAGAAAAGGAAAATATTGATTTAAATTTTAAATTAATTAATGAAAATAAAATTAGCCAAAATGTGATATTAAAACTATTAATTACAGTTTATTTTATATTTTTTTATTTTTAAAAATAATTTATTTAATAAAGTAATGTGTGGGATAGCGGGAGTAATAGAAAAAGGACGAAATTTTTTCACAGAATTTTGATGTGAGCGAATCACAAAAATTTATGAATAAAATGATTTTAAATATATAGAATAATATCAACTAGCATTCAATGGTTCGAATAATTATAATAAACATAATTATTGTTGATTCCATCACCGTTTTCATCATATACATATATATCACTAGTGTTGCGCTTAAAAAGTACCCGGACTATCCCATAAAAATTATGGTACTTCAAAAATATTCTAGTGAAATCATAATTTATTATCTACGGTTAAAAAACTATAGTTTGTTTTAATATACACTTTCATAGTAGCGTGAGACCATATTTTCAATTTATTTGTCAAATCAAGCTACATCCTTTCGACTATCGAAGTGTGATTAACTTCTCAGCAAATATTGACTCGGTTGTAGACAACTTATGATAGTATATGCCTCTCTTCTATCACAATATATTATTGGATTAGCCAGCTCAGTGTTCGTTGGTCGTCCCTGTGAAAAGAAGGAAAGTTTTGCAAATTATGGAGGAAAAATGACCAATTATTATCAAGGATATCTTGTAGCAGTTGAATCTAAATACCGTATGTGTGGATACATGCAGACGAAAAAAGAAAAAAAATAAATCAAAAAATGTCTCAATTTAAATAATTTATTTAATTTAAATATAATTAACCAATAAAATTTAAAAGAAATAAAATTAGATCAAAA
Source organism: Schmidtea mediterranea (assembly GCA_022537955.1). Lineage (NCBI taxonomy): Eukaryota > Metazoa > Platyhelminthes > Tricladida > Dugesiidae > Schmidtea > Schmidtea mediterranea. The sequence goes on from CM039681.1 coordinate 113,312,770, forward strand.
AATGTCTTATATAATTAACAAATAAAATTTAAATTAAATAAAATTAAATCATAAAATGTCTCGATTTAAATAATTTATTCAATATAAATATAACTAACTAATAAAATTTGAAAATAAAATTAAATCTAAAAATGCCTCAATTTAAATAATTAATTTAATTTAAATCTATTTAACCAATAAAGTTTAAAAGAAATAAAATTAAATCAAAAAATGTCTCAATTTAAATAATTTATATAATTTAAATATAATTAACCAATAAAATTTAAAAGAAACAAAATTAAATCATAAAATGTCTCGATTTAAATAATTTATTTAATATAAATATAACTAACTAATAAAATTTGAAAGAACTAAAATTAAATCTAAAAATGCCTCAATTTAAATAATTAATTTATTTTAAATCTATTTAACCAATAAGGTTTAAAAGAAATAAAATTAAATCAAAAAATGTCTCAATTAAATAATTTATTTAATTTTATTATAATTAACCAATAAAATATAAAAGAAATAAAAATAAATCAAAAAATATCTCAATTTATTATAATTTATCAAATTTATATATATATATATTTAACCAATAATATTTGACAGAAATAAAAATAAATCAAGAAATGTCTCAATTTAAATAATTTATTTAATTTTATTATAATTAACCAATGAAATTTTTAAAAAAAATTTCGCAATTTAAATTATTTATTAAATAATTAATTTTTTTATTTCCTGCGATTTTTATTAACATAGATTTATGTAGAAACCTTTGGAATGATAATCATTGATGTTTAAATTTTCTTGAAAAGTTAAAGCCAAATTTTCTTAAAAAATGTCTTTTTGAAACTGGTTAAATGATATTAACGCACAAATAAATAATTTTTGAAAATTCTCTCGGCTTTTTTCTTACGCTTTTTTGTTAAATTTTGATTTGAAAAAAAAACTTTAATTTTTATGGTTTTGAAGATAAAATAAAAGATCTTTATCTGGTGTCACAATATCTTTCAGAAAGTTGTAGCAAAATTATTCAAATGTGTCTTTTCTCACACATTTTATTTTTTAGTAAAATTTAACTAAATATAGAAATCATGTGGTTTTATGAGGAATTAATTGTGGAAACTTGTACTTTTGTAAAAAATATTTCAGGCCAGTAATAAACCTGTCTTTTGATTTCTAGTCAGAATATGCTAGATTGAGTAAGAACACCCATTGATTAAAATTATTTATTTCTCAGTTTTGAATATCTGAATATATTCAAAACGTTGTTAACATGCTCTTTTGGGAATTGTGCCTTATTAATTAGGTTTTTAATATTAAATCAATTGTTATAAAAACAACTGATATAATTAAGAATAAATAATAAAAAAATTCCCACTGAAATTTTTCTGTCTTAGTAGATATGATTTTGTTTAATTTCATTAAATTCTGTTTTTTCTTAACTTATTTTGAAGCTCGGTAGAGGCATGTTGTCTAAGTTGTCTTTAAAATAGGTTTTCTTTGAATAATAAATTCAATCTGAAACCTAATTGAGCTTAACTTAGTTTTCGCATTTGCTGATCCCTTACTCTATTGCTTATTAATCTCCTATATTTGAAATCGCCATGTTATGAGATATAAATGAAAACAAACCTAATATTTGAACTTCAATGTGTCTTGGTCTTTCAATAAATTTTTCAATGAACATTTCACCGTTTCCAAAAGCGGCTAAAGCTTCCGACTGGGCTCGAGTAAAATTTTCAGATAAAGTCTACGAGAATAAAATTAGAACATCGATGAACCAATAAAATTGTAACAAATTTAAGCAGTAAAATCATTTTGCTTTTTGTTCATCTTCGATATATTTTTTTACTTGAGAATTTCAATTATCGTTATTTAGATTTTAGACCAGGCAACACTTTTTGTTTTTTATGATTACTAATACTAAAAACACAAGAAACATAAATGATCTGAAATAAACTTAGCATAAACCGATTTGGGTTGTATGTTGAGGTTATTAGCGATGAATATCAACTAATACAAAATACTTGGCCAAATATGATTGTCCAATGGCTGAATGCTACGGTCATTGGGTATATAATAAATAATAATAATAATAATAATATTTATAAAAATGAAAAATAATAAATATAATAATTAAATAAAATAAAGCGCCAATCAAACATGTATATTATACTACAACATATTTCAACAGACTCACGGTCATCGTCGGGTAGATATGAACTTGAAACTAGATAGAATAAATTACTATTATTAAAACAAATTTCTTCTTTTATGTTTTAAACTACTAAGATTTTGTTTGGATCTTGATTATAAATAAATAGCGAATTGATTGATATTAGTTACCGCAATTTTGTGATGCCGTATGAAAATAAATGTTAATTAGTTTTGTTGAAAAATTTAAAGATAACTTATTGAGGATTTATTAGGGTTTTGTTAAACTTTCAATTTTATAAAATTTTAACTATATAAATTCTTTAAAACTTGAGATTTATAGAAACAGAATTTATAATTTTTAGTAAAACATTTTAAAATATGAAAGAAAATAAAATAAAAGTAATTTATTCTATATAGTTTCAAGTTCATATCTACCGGACGATGACAGTGAGTCTGTCGAAATATATTGTAGTATAATATATAATGAGAGGTGCTCAAAGGTTTAGGTTGAAGAGCCGTGTTTGAAAATCATAAAGTATTGTAGAGCCGCAAAATTATCAAGCATTTGTTTTAAGTTCTTATCTTTCAATAAATTCATTAAATAAAAAAAAATGCAATATTTTATTTAATGCATTTGAAAATTACTTCAAAAATTAAGCCCACTGTAATTTTCTTTTTTCAAATTTCAGTTACATTAAAAAAAATTCAGTTACAACTTAATAATTTATTGAGTCACAAAAAATGTTTTGTGATTGTTTAAAAATATAATAATAATAAATAATAATAATAATAATAATAATAATAATAATAATAATAATAATAATAATAATAATAATAATAATAATAATAATAATATAATAAAAATATTAATAATTATAATAATAATAATAATAATAATAATAATAATAATAATAATATAATAATAATAATAATAATAATAATAATAATAATAATAATAATAATAATTAATAATAATAATAATAATAATAATAATAATAATAATAATAATAATAATAATAATAATAATAATATAATAATATATAATAATAATAATAATAATAATAATAATAATAATAATAATAATAATAAAATAATAATATAATAATAATAATAATAATAATAATAATAATATAATAATAATAATAATAATAATAATAATAATAATAATAATAATAATAAAATAATAATAATAATAAAATAATAATAATAATAATAATAATAATAATAATAATAATAATAAAAATAATAATAATAATAATAATAATAATAATAATAATAATATAATAATAATAATAATAATAATAATAATAAATAATAATAATAATAATAATAATAATAATAATAATAATAATATAATAATAATAATATAATAATAATAATAATAATAATAATAATAATAATAATAATAATAATAATAATAATAATAATAATAATAATAATAATAATAATAATAATAATAATAATAATAATAATAATAATAATAATAATAAATAATAATAATATAATAATAATAATAATAATAATAATAATAATAAATAATAATAATAATAATAATATAATAATAATAATAATAATAATAATAATAATAATAATAATAATAATAATAATAATAATAATAATATAATAATAAAAAAAATAATAATAATAATAATAATAATAATAAATAATAATAATAATAATAATAATAATAATAATAATAATAATAATATAATAATAATAATAATAAATAATAATAATAATAATAATAATAATAATAAAAAAAAATATAATAATAATAATAATAATAATAATAATAATAATAATAATAATAATAATAATAATAATAATAATAATAATAATAATAATATAATAATAATAATAATAATAATAATAATAATAATAATAATAATAATAATAATAATATAATAATAATAATAATAATAATAATAATATTAATAATATTAATAATAATAATAATACTAATAATACTAATAATACTAATACTAATAATAATAATAATAATACTAATAATACTAATACTAATAATAATAATAATCACAACAAATAGAAACGAAAAACTCATAAATTCGTATTGATCAATGGTTTTTCTATTTGACACAAATTTTCAGAATTCCTTTTTCAATAGTTATTCAGATAGTATTATCCATCCTTGCTTTAATAGGTAAATATGATGATAAATTAAAAAGTAGTTGATCTTATATATCATATTTTATTAAATAAATTATTTGATTTTCAGTTTTTTTCAATTTAGACAATTTTTAATAAATATATTTAGACATATTTTAAAATATTTCGCTAATAATTATAAGCACAAATAAATAAATAGAATTTATTCTACCTCCAATTCTTTAACTACTCGCATCCCACGTCCACCTCCACCATATGCTGCTTTCAATATAATTGGCAAACCGTATTTCTTACCAAACTCCATTGCTTCTTCTGGTGTCTGAATCGGCCCTGGGCTTCCTGGAACCACCTAAAAATATCATAGATAAATATTGAATAGAGACTTCAAAATACATAACGTTTTTTAAAAATTGTATTTCATGTAAAAACCTTGTTTGAAAATTACCTTTATCATCATTTAATTTTTATAAATATGGATTAAATTTTTTTATAGTTAACAAAAAAAACTGTCTTTTTTCAATTGTTCAAAGAAACCCCTTAGAATATTTCAATTTATGGTTTTATTAAAGGGAATGTATAAAGAATACCAGAAGGAGTAGATATAACAATTATAAACATTTGGAGGTAACTTTATTTTTTAATTATTAACTGAATTATTAATTTAATTTATATTAATTGAATTCATTTTAATTTTAAAGATATTAATTAAAAAATTTAATAAACATTTTTAGGTAATTATATTTTAATTTAATTTAATTTAATTTAATTATTTTTTATTTTAATTTTTTTTATATTTAAATTTTCTAAAATTATTATTAACTGAATTATTAATTTAATTTATATTAATTGAATTCATTTTAATTTTAAAGATATTAATTAAAATATTTAATAAACATTTTTAGGTAAATGTATTTTATTTTAATTTTAATTTTTTTTAAATTTAAATTTTCTTAAATTATTATTAACTGATTTATTAATTTAATTTATATTAATTGTATTAATTTTAATTTTAAAGATATTAATTATAATTTTTAATTATAATATATAATAAACATTTTTATTTAATTTTATATTTTTTAATTTTATTAAATTTTAAATATTTAATTTTATTTTTTTTAATTATTATTAATTGAATTATTAATTAAATTTATATTAATTGAATTAATTTTAATTTTAAAGATATTAATTATGCTTTTATAATTTTTTAGTGTTTTTATTTTTTAAATTTTAAAAAATTTAAATTAACATTAAAATATATAAAAAAAATAATGCTTAACAGAGGTGGTTACAAATAAAAGTTTCAATATAAGACATTTTCATTGAAAAAATCATTCATAACTAACAGTGACATTGGCATCTAATGCAGCTTGTCTTGCCTCGACTTTGTCACCCATCTTACGCACGACATCTGCCGGTGGACCAATAAATTGTATTCCAGCTTCATGGCAAGCTGCTGCAAAATCCGAGCGTTCACTTAAAAACCCATATCCCGGATGAATAGCGTCGACATCATGCATCTGATAAAAAGTTAGTCAGTTTCAATAATAATACCCTATTAGCACTTTTGAAATTTTAATTATTTCACTAATGTTCAAATAAGCCGCTACTGGTTGTAAGCCTTTGCCAATTAAATACGATTCATCGGCTTTTAAGCGATGCATTTGCATCGTGTCCTGTTCACTATAAATGGCCACTGACCGAATTCCCATTTCATTACATGCTCGAAAAACGCGAATAGCAATTTCTCCTAATTTTTGAAATAATTAAATTAGATAGAATGAGATAAAACCTCGATTCGCAACTAAAACCTTTCGAATTTTTTTCTGTGTTAATATCTGATCTGATTTATAATTAATTCCTGAATTATGAAACAAAAACTTAGAATGAAAATTAGGTTTGCATTTTAATTTTATCGCTTGAAACATAGCAGACATTTTTAAATAAGAATCTAAAATGACAATAATTTCATTAAAAATGGCAATTCGTTTATTTTTTATATTTAAAATAATATGTGATCTTTATTTACAAAGAGAAACTTTATTATTTCGAGATCGAAGGTCAAACCATTGAAAGTTAATATAAACTAAGCAAATAAACAAAAACAATTTTTACAATTATTGTTTTAAATTAAAAATAAATTATCATAAAAACAGGTGATAATTCACATGTATTAAATAATTTTGTCATAATTCAATTAGAAACACAAATTTAAAAATAAACACATAACATTAATTAAATATATATTTAGCTGTAGTATTTTATGTGATAATTAATAAGTACTTAAAGGTGTTGGGCCAGCACTGAGTTTTGTATAAATGAATTGGAAACAACACGCAAATTTAAAATCAGACCCACAAACATCAAGTCAACAACCTTAAAATATGAGAAAGATGCAATAAAAATATAAAATCAAAAACATAAAATTAAAATAATAACAGAACGCATCAAGATCAGCACGAAATAAACATAAAAATAACAAAATAACGTAAAGATTTGACCGAAAATTGACAATTTATTTAAAAAGTAAGAATTAATGAAAAGTGGAAGTAAAATTAAATGATTTTAGTTGGAAATAATTCAACTAAAAAATTAAAGAAATGAATTGTCAAACTAAACCAAGAAAATAATAAAAATTAGAGTCAGATTATACAAATAATTTCAAGATCAAATTTTGTTTTATCGCAGTTAATTTAACACGCAAGGTTAGAGTCACAGAACAGGTATATATACCAATTCATTTTCACAGAATTTTATGCATTTATGCAAAGTGTTTGCAAGCTGTTGTGAACAAATTCAAGTGGACAATCTCAACTATCGATAATTTTTCCATACTGCGTTTCAAGCAATCTCAATTAAGCTCTACTTGAACGCATGTATGGGGAAATGAATGCTGATAGTTAACTATGCTGAAACAATGTTTATGAAATATATGATTCGATAAAATGCATAATATTGTGTAGAAATTTTTCCGGCCCACAGCCGAAATCTCACCGCAAATCATTTAAATCGATATACCTATCGAGATGTTTAAGTGTGGTCCATCCTCCAATATCTCGTCCCCGTGAAGGTTCCGGCGTGCGTAACGCAGGAACCCAAACGTCAATACATGCCGTTTATAGGGAAGATGGAAGGTGGATGAATAGTCATTTGGCTATTTCTTCGTCATTCATCTCCCGAAAACTCGACCTAAAATCACATTACTCATCGGCTTAAAACCATATAAACCGAGTAGTCCAGTGGGAACTCGTAATCTCATAATATCGACATATTTAACCCTAAGATCAAATAAGGGAGGTGAGTGTGGGAAGAGAGCAGAGAATCGTTGCTACGTCGGAAATCAATCATCTAAATGATTAATTTAAAATTAAAACTCCTAATTAAAAGCCTTAATATCGATAAAGTTAATGTTGAAAATCAAACATCAAAACGAATAATTTTAAAATGGAAACTCCAAATTAAAGCCTTAACATCGATAATGTCAACGTTAAAAATCGATCATAAAATTGAATAGTATCCTAGTTAAAAGCACTAATATCGATAACGCTAACATTGAAAATGAATCTTAAAAGTAAATAATGAAAATAAACTATAATCGGAATTAAAAACCTTCATAAAGACAGTGTTAAATAAAATGAAGAACCTGACATAAAGACTAGAATTATCAGCCGTAGTAGGGTAAAAAGGTTCCATGGCGATAAAATTAAAGTAAATAAATCACTAAAACTCCAAATGACGGTAAATAAAACTTGGATAAAGGTATTGTTTAACGATCTCAATAAGTATTGTGAGAGCCTTGTAATTAATTAAATAACCAAACTTTGGTGTACATATTGCTATGATGCGGGTTTGAATAAAGAGGTGAGTTAAATGAAATGGAGTTAGTGAAATAAGGTAACAGTAATTTATAAAGAATCAATAAAGGAACCTAACCGAATAATATTCAAAAGTATAATTAATTTAAGGCAAAAATAGAATTAATAATATCAAACTTCGTCGGTAATAGAATAGCGATAACACTAATGTAAATAAGGTAAATTAAGATGAACCGTGCAATACTAATCATAATACTAGTCATACCAGCATGAGCGAGGTTCCATAAGTTCAGCCATCCATTATTAGACAAGGTAATCGAAATACCCTTGTATTAAATTCTTCTGAGTCATACATAAAAATCAATCGCATTAATAATAAAGGAATAATTTTCACTGTACATAATTAATAAAAATGGATCTAAAAATCATCCATAAAAAACCGAGCATTACATTTCACTGATAATCAAGTCAAGAATCAAAGTAGACTGTGACATAATACTTCATAAATAAACCGCTGTTATAATACGCTCAATCCCAGATAACCGATTGTCTATTCCATAACACTGTGAGGAGGCATAAATTCGCTACGTATCACCTAATAGTAACCATCGACGACCTTCGGGAAACTCGAGTACAAGGACGTCTTATTAAGCATAGATTAGTACAGAGCCATGGCATTCAATAAACTTGAAACCTAATAAATATAAGTCATTGTGATAATATGAAAAGAATAATTACTAGAGTTTTCAACGAATAGAACAACCAGGAAAGTGAAACATATCAACTAAATAGAAATTGTTCCAATATGAATAAATAAGAATAAACACACAGATTTTATGATTAAATTGATCGACGTCTCGCCACGTCAAAAAATAACGAGAAAAATGCACAAGAATGGGCGCATAAAACAGCACATTGTCTAATAAAAAATCATGTGATGAGAAAATCTAAATGCCACGTACACGAGGAGTAGAAAATTTTATCAATTAATTCCGTTAATTAACATGCCGATATGGTCATATATATAGTCGTACACAAATAGAACAAATCAGTTGATTACAGGAAAATTTAGCACAAAGAGAAAAATGAATGCGCTAACAGACAGAATCACTATGACCCCAATTATAAAGAAGAATAACAACATTCATTGACGAGGCGAAGCCAGAAAGGAGGGACAAGCAAGGAGAGGAGAAAACTAACGTGAAGGTACAATTTAATTTGATAATAAATCAGTTTCTAATTACTTGTTCCTGCGAATTATGTACAATGCCCTGATTTGATGATCAATGCTTCCGAAACATCTCCAAGAAACAAGCACCCCAGAGCCAAAATTGAAGGAAAGATCAAATTCTCATAAGAGCTTCAATCATGTCGAATAAAATATTAAATGAAAAGAATAATTTTGATTTGTCTCATACTAGACTATATAGAGCATCAATTCTTCACTTGCAAACAAAACTCCGTCTAGAATCTATAAATTATCTGACGAGAGATAAATCGCCGCATAAATTTGTAATAATTCTAAAATCTTCTATGCATAAACATCATGCTATGAATCAAGGAATCTTCTATATACAGATCTAAGTCAACATATCCTATAATATCGGCTGAAATTACAGTTGTATTATGGCTCGCTACGACATTAATCAAGAACCAGAAATTAACCGCGATCATCCTCTTATGATGCAGTTGTCACGAAATCCGGAAATAAATAAATTGGATCGGGTCTAAGGACGAGATCGACCCAAACTTTTATACTTAATCCGTGTATGACTTCGCCCTTCGTTCTTTCAGATATGGATACCCTAATAGCCGAGTCGAATGAACTTAGAGAAAACTTTAACCACCAGAATGCCTTGGCTAGACACCGCTAATGACAGGTAGAAAAATTCAAGTATCACGATATTTTTTCCCCAATACAATCTCGAAATCTACAAAATTCGCATGAAAGCCTCAGCAAATTTTATTAATTTTAAACCCAGGTGTATAATTCTGTCTATTATAATTCACTATTGCAGACGAATAGTGGATCAATGCGTCATGAATTACGGTGCGTTTCCCAGCACGAACGGCTAATATTTAATATTTAATTTTCCAGTACGTTTAAATCAGTGGATTAATATGGAATTCAATTATGCAAACAGTCTATAATACGATATTATGCTAATTATTATAAATCATCTAATGTCCATAAGACTGTAACAAGAAAAGTCATGTCTTAAAAAAGAATCTTTCGATAAACCTCACTCTATTGTGGTTATGAAAGAGCCTTTAATTACACAGCAATCAAAACAAAATATCAATCGAACGTTTTCTGTTTGTGTCACTCCTTTCAATTTAAATTACATCAAAATCGATAAGTTCATCGAAATGGTATCTATTAATCAGTTTCTTTGAGCATCACAAATAAATTTTTATAATTATTCAACCAGACGAAATGTTGAAAAGATCCTAAAAAATTAGTCAAATTCGTACAGAACTTGCTGAATACACAGAAAAAAAGGTAATGGTTACTACAGGTGGCACAAATTTACAGAAGAATATTATTAGACTCCAGCAAACTGTTCATATAATATTAACCACTCTTAGTCGTGTTAATGGTTTAATAGATGAGCGAACAATAAAAGATATTTCACAATATTATACACATGTTCAAGAAAATCAAAAAGTTTATTGTTTAAATACCCTTTTTTCTCGTTCACAAATTAACCAATTCATTATTTTCTGCAATACTGCTCAACGAGTTGAGGTATTAGCAAGCAAAGTAACGGATATCGGTTATTCGTGTTATTATATTCACACTAAAATGAATCAAGTTTATAGAAATAGAGTATTTCATGAATTTTCGATCCCGACATTAAAGTTTTCAATTGTCAAACAATATAACTATATATTGAATATAAAAGAATCAACGGACTCTGTAAACATTACACATGCCTTTAGCAACGAGTCTAGTTCCACATTCAATAACACTAATCGGGTTCTATCTCATTTATTCAGTGATATTACAGTCCTTTTGAGATTGAAAAGCTTCCTAAATTCCGAATTGTCTCAATTATACACTAATCTCATTCCATATCAAAAAATTCATTTTTTATATCCAATCCTTCTTTTTTGATATCCAACGAACGATCTAAACATGAATTTACGAATGTGTATCCTATAATTCGATATATATTTCGACTATTTCGTCAACTGGTAATTTGAGAGCCCTCAAAAACTATGTATATGATTTTTGTCTTCTAACATTGTAAAGATGTATACCCACAAGAAGCACATATTTCACTAGCAGAAATTAAAAATATCCAATTTGTCAATTGGTATTCTAGGGGATCTAATATAAGCATTAGCCGTCAATCACCCTCGTATGTCAAAGGCTTCAAAATGGCTACCTCCAATAAAAGTGCTACTTTACTTGTGAATGGTAGCACAATCACTCAACCGTTATTGCATTTTGTATCAAGATCTGATACTGTATTGTCAAAACATTATTTGGTCGACTTTTCCGTTGGAGGAGGAGAACTAAACGAAGAAGTCGTAGACAAAAGAACAAGATACAACAAAGAAACATTCGCCGCCTGCATAAAGAGTCAAAATGAATCGACGTAATTTTAGAACACTTTATATTTGTGCACAGTTATATTTTATTATAAACATAAATATAAATATAAAAATATATAATAAAATACATGGAATAACAATCAACTTGTCACAGTCCCAACATTCAAAAATAAAACTTAAATGATCTCTAATCTGAGAACCATTCGCCTAAACAAATCGCCTAACGAGAATCTTTTACTATCAGGCTCAACTGTTTACATCTTTGAGTGACGAGGGGATCAAACCCAAATCCCAAGGACATAAATAAAACAGCCACCTCCTCGCAATAATTACACTCATCAATCCCCTACTTTCTCGATGTGGCTGGATCACTAAAATCTTGGTTCATCATATTCGAGTCTAGGCTACCAACATTAAAAAACCTTTCACAACTGGAAATATTTCACATTCTACTTTCTGCTCTCTCGTCTGAGATCCTTCAAAAGTTCTCCTTAAACATAATTGACATAATCGAAATGGAACATCCATACATTAAATTTTTAAAAAAATCTCAGAATACTATGAAACCCCAACAGAAGAGATTTTGGTAGATATATCCACCCTCAAAGTCTAGGTACACAAAAACCCTCAGAATTCTTAAAAGAAATATCCCATGACGTTCAAAACATTTTCCCCGGGTCCAAAGACAAAACGGTCATAAAAATACTCTTTAATGACTCTCTTCCCAAAACTGTACATGCAGTACTCATAAGATCACAAGTAGAGGACTTAGAAAACTTATTTCGGTTAGCCGACGAAATTACTGGAATACTACTTATTCACATGTTACGCTCACATTTAAACTTCACCTCAATAAGACAGCATACACCTGGACATTCACTGTAGCTGAGACAACTAGGCCCATTCCAGGTGCTGACTTTCTTGTGAACTCAAAACTAGTCTTCGATTGCGCAAACAAAAATCTACTGGCTACAACCACAAAGAATCTGATATCTACAGTATCTTTAAAAAAATACCCGTAAACATTACTCCAGACTTCATCGAAAACATCTTCCCATAAACTATTTTCAAAGATCTTATACCTCAAAACATTCAAAATAAAACAAAGCACGTCATTGCTACAACACCTTGTGCACCAATAACACATCGCCGCAGAGAACTGGCACAAGATCGTAGACTAGCTGCGAAAAAGGAATTTCTCCAGCTAGAAAGGCAGGTTATAATTCGACGATAATCGTCGCTATGAGCAGCGCCACTTCAAATTGTAACAAAAAATTGGTAACAAATTGTAACCTTATTCATCGGCTTAAAATCATTCTCACCGAGTAGTCCAGTGGACACTCATAAAACTTAACATCGATATAATCAACCCAAGGACTAAATAAAGGAGGTGAGTGTTGGAAAAGAGCGGAAAATCATTGTAAAGTCAAAAAAAATCAATTATTTGACATGAATAATCTAAAATAATAATCTAAATCAAAAACCTTTCGTAAAGTGTAAACCCCTAATAACGAGAAAATTAATGTAACTTAAATAACTAAATTACTTAATTAATGGTCTAAATAGGTGATAAGAATTTCGGCAAAATAGTGTTGGAATAAAATTATAATAAATGACGAAAAGATCAAATAGTAAGACAAATGACAAAAATTCAACACTGTTGGGCCAGAACACAGACGGTCTTGTAAATGTTTAAATGAATCGGTAACACACATGCAAACATAACATGCAGATTTAAACTCAAACCTATTAAAACACCAATTAACCCTATCAAAATGCGAGGAAGAGAACCATTAAATATAAAATCATAAAACACAAAAAATAAATTAAAATAATAACAAAGTGCAACAAGATCCGCACGAAATAGACATAAACACAACACGAAAACCTAACAATTTGATCGAAATTTGATAATTTAATAAAAAATGCGAAAAAATGAATAAAAATCAAATAATTTGAATTAGAAATAATTCAATTAAAAATTCAAAAGAAAAATTGTCAAATAAAATTTCAAAATAATAAAAATTAAGAATAGAATATTCTAGAAAATCACAAGGTCAAATTTTGTTTTACTAAATCAAAAAGAACACGCAAGGTTAGGGTCGTACAATAGGTATATATACCGATTCATTTTTACACAATTTTAATCGGTTTTTAACCAGAATCAGTTTTTCGAATCCGAAACTCAGTTTTTACTTGAAACCAGCTTACTAGTGAAACTCTCTAATTTGATGTGAGTGAGAGATTGTTCGATACTCTCTCCACGTCGTATCCTCGCAACCTCGAATGAGCTCTGCTTGGATTTCGGCGTGGGGAGAGGGAGTTATGATATGATATGCACGAAGTTGATGAACCATTATGATGTATTATAAAGCAAATATATATTTCTATAAATGAAACAGAATTTTTCCGTCAATGCTTCGTTAACAATTTTTCCGGCCTACAGCCGACACATATCGCAAGCTATTAAAATCAAATATACTATCGTAGATCGTGTAAGTGCGTGTATTATCGCCAATGATTTCGTGCCCGTGAAGGCTCCGGCGTGATGAACGCAGGAGCTGAAACGTCAATATATTCCGTATAGGGGAAACGAGTGAAGGGGAAATAGTCTTTTGGCTGTTTCGTCGTCACTCGCGTCCTATGAACTCAACCTAAATATTAATTACAACTCACGGCTTAAAATCACCACACCAAGTAGTCCAGTGGGCATTATTTAACTATTAATATCGACACAAACTTATCTTAGGATCAATTCGGGGAAGGGTACGGGGAAAATGATGACGTTAAATTGTTGCTATGATCTTAAAGAAACGTTGAAAATAAAACTATATCGATTAATCAAATATTCAAGTTCTAGTTAATAATTAGAGAATTATTTACAATCCAAATTAATATTTTAATATTATCATGACTACCCCTTCGAAAATACGTACTAGCTGTAACAAGGAGGCTCCAATCTTTCGAGGCATAGAGGAAAAATCAAATAGAACAAAAGTTTTATTATTAAATAGTCAAGGACTTAATATCGGGGTGAGAATTCCTAACTAGGAAAACGTTGTTTGAATATGCCACATAAACCATCCAAATTGTAAAGTTCGACATAAGAAAAAAAAACCTGTATTAAATCACCATAGTATAGAGAAAACCCTAATATTACACCCTAATGTGGGTAAATCTAAATTACAACCTTCTGAAATATAATTCACTGCATAGCTAATTTAAACCCCAGCGCGATTACTAAATAACAGAGAGCGATCATTATTAACCACGAAAATAAATAAAATCTGCCGAAAAATGACTTTTGCCAGCATAACCCCCATGAGATAAAAAAATACTAATGAGAACTGGCCCACGACGATTAGAACCCACTAACGATATTTAAAATTAACTTGAGTATCGACCCATAAGCGAACCATCCATGATTTAATCATCTATCCAACAATATAATCGCTAGGATGCATCCAGAGCAGGGAACGTTAGCAAAAAACATAAGAAATCATACTACCGGAACACGAAAATCATTTATTCACGAAAATATATATAGGCGTTGTAATTGAATTGGTAATAATCGAGAAGCGTAGCCTACGGAATACCGGCCGTGAGTCTACAGGGAAACTGATGACGAATAGATGTAGCCAGCTCAAATAACTTGAGAGATTAGCCTTGGGTAGTTGACTCAGGAAATCGTCATAGGAATAGTTTGCACAAATCTCAGACGGATGAATTAACTGAAAATAAATAGAATAAATAATAATAACAAACGGATTAAGGACAAACATGAATAGGACAAAGCATAAGCAATTTGATTAAGTATAAGCAGAATAAATAATGGTAACAAACATATAAACTAATGATAAAATGGAAGGGATAAATTGGGAATAGACCAGTTGAATTAAAACTAACTAAAATAAATGGCGATAACAATATACTAACTAGACACAAAATAAAATCAACAAAAATTTAATTAAACTTAAACGGATAAAGTGGGACAACTGATGTGGTGATCTACAGTAAATAAATTCGAATAAATTGTAACCCACATAGACGTAATAGTAACCCGAACTAACAATACTTGTAAAACTATCCACAATATATGGAAATTTCCAAAATTTAATGGTAATAGTCCACATTCCGGCTAGAAGTTCTAAATTAGAGCTCCAGTAACAAGAAAACTAATAAACTTGTTAATACACCATCTATAGGAATAAAGTAGCTGATAATGAATTAATAAGTAAGTAATAACTTACCGATAGGAGCATATGATTAGAATAATTACACAAGGACATATAACAACCATTCATGGTCAATCGATAAGATATCTATAATTCAATCTCCTATAAATCCGACGACTCGTATGCGAGTTCATTGCCATCAATAGACGCTTTTCCAACGGAGCAACCGCTTATTTAGCTAGGATGCGGGATAAATAATGAGAAAATTCGCTTGTATAATCCAATTAGGAGAGCAACCAAATGCCAATCGATAATAAATTAGGACGATAATTACACAACCGCATGTTAGAAAATGAGATATTCCGGCACACCACTAAACAAGTGTGGGTGTCGCACAACGAAACTGATTTACGAATGGCGATGCATGTGTGCACGCCTAGGTATAAAATGGAGATTAAAGTGCATAAATCATAAACTAGAGGAAGCACAAATGTCGGATAAGCCAAGACTAAAACGCTCTCCAATCGGAGCCATGAACTCGCGATACGCCACGGCACCTATCAAAGAACCACAGAGAATTGGTCCTGACACTGAGAAACAGAAAACTCTTGAAGGTAATAGCTGGTGTTAATATTGAATTAATAATAAAAATTCTCTAGTATCGACTAGCCAAAAGAACGACGAAAGCGCAGTCAGATTACGCTATGAAACGATGTATCTAGACTAAGCCGCAGAAAATTTTTATCACCACATGAAATTTATTAAAGATCTACTTTCGAGACCTTACTTTCCCGACTTGTTCTGATCAATATGTATTTGCCTACAGTAATTTCATGGATTTCATTTTTTTGTTGAATTAGTAAAATAACGAGAGTCCCTGCTGTCAGGAATTAGTAGCGCTGAGGACATATATTATGGGCAGTTGGTAATATAGAAATTATATTTTTAATGAAATTTGAATTTTTAAAGTTTTTTTTTATTTTAATTGTTAATGTTGATAATTTCCTTACTGAAATTAAATTATCGTATTTATTATTAAATTTAAGGCATTTGTGAAAAGCTAAGAATTATTAAATTCTTATTCAAAGACGTATGGTTCAAGCCCTTTTAAAATAGTTTGGTTCACTAATAACTTTCTATGAATTTAAAGTTAAAATTTCAGTTATAAACAACGTTTTTTTCCCAATGCTTTTATTTCACATTTTCCCCAATATCAGGTAGTCCATTTATCAATTTCTAAAAGATATTCAATTTGGAATTTTTTTTAGATAAATTGTTGGGCCAGAACACAAACGGCCTTGTGAATGTTTAAATGAATCGGTAACACACATGCAAATATAACATGCAGCTTTAAATTCAAAACCTATGAAAACATCAATTAATATGAGAGAAAAACAATTACATATAAAATAATAAACATAAAAATAAATTAAAATAATAACAAAAAAGCAACAAGATCCGCACGATATAAATATAAACATAACACTAAAACCCAACAAATTCGACCGAAATTTGATAATTTAACAAAAATGAAAATTTCATGAAAATGAAATAAAATTCAAAAAATCTGAATTAGAAATAATTCAATAAAAATTTTAAAAGAAAAATTATCAAATAAAATTGCAAAATAATAAAAATTAAGATTAGAATACACTAGAAAATCCCAAGGTCGAATTTTGTTTTACTAAATCAAAAAGAACACGCAAGGTTAGGGCCAAAAAATAGGTATATATACCGATTCATTTTTATACAATTTTAATCGTTTTTACTGATAGAACAGTTTTCTTAAAAATCTATTTTACTAAGTGAGTGAGAGTTTTATTTGGAAGCTCTCTCCACGTCGCATCCTCGCAATCTCGATAGAGCTCTGCTTGGATGTCGGCGTGGGGGGAGTGGTATTTTGTATGATTTTTGTTATGCATTGGAGCAAGTAATTGTTATATTGTTTTTAATATTAATAAAGGATTTATAATTCATAAAATCATTTTGTTTTCATTAATTATTGTTAATTGTCGAAATTTTTCCGGCCCACAGCCAAAACACATCACAAGTTAGTAAAATCATATATATTATTCAGATTCGTGTAAGTGCGTGGAATACCGCCGATGATCTGTGCCCGTGAAGCCCCGGCGTGCGGAACACAGGGATCTGAACGTCAATATTATCGCGTATAGAAGAAAGGAGAAATAAGGAAGTGGTCTTCTAGCTGCTTCCTTGTCTCTCGTTTTTCTTTAAACTCGACCTAAATTATTCTACATACGGCTTAAAATCACCACACCGAGTAGTCCAGTGGGCACTCATTTACTTGTAATATGAACATAATGCGACTAAGGTCAATCAAGGGGAATGTAACGGGGAAACAAACTGAAATTATTGCTGTAAATTTAAGACAAATTATTACTACAAATTCAATGTAACCATAACCGTAGAATGAAGGTAACCATGTTATGAGGTGATAAAATGAGCCGGTGATAAAATAATAAATTTGAGTTGGAATTAGGAGCTTAACTAAACCATAGGTAATCACGGTGAACTTAAATTATCCATAGCTTAATTAATAACGTAAAATATTCGTTGCTTCCTTAGCCATAAATAATGAATTTATTTTAAGTAGTATTTTTTTTTATTATAAAATCTGCTTATAAAGATAATATTAGCCTAATTAAAAATAATTTGAGAAACAAAATGGTGGACAAAATAAAACAAATGATACGCTACAAAATACAATTGAACGCAGACTTATAAGTAACGATAAATTCGGAAGACTACCAGTAAATGAGATCACAAATAAAATGGAATATAATTAAACGTGATGTACTTACAGATAGAACTGCCAAACTGTGATTAAATAATGAAATCCAAGAATAAAATTTTGACCCATGAACATCATAATTATAAAGGTATAACTAGAACTAATTATAACAACAAATACAAATCACAATAGTCTCGAACGAGGCAACTAGATAATCCACCCTATGTAACATTGAAACCCAAGAACACCACGGTCACCGTGGATTGTAGCGATCCGACACCCACGTCCACTTTCTACCTATTCAATCATTACCGATTAGATAATACAAGTTTGAGGATTACCCAGTGGCAAGATCCTGACAATCCTCACCCGCTTGCTTCATTGAAAACCATTCCGCAGAAAACTAAGATCGAATTAAGCCACAAGCAGTAGGCTCACTGAGAATTGACCCAAGTATTGAAAATCCTAAATTGACCCCAACGTGCCTTCTAGGGGAAGAGAAAATCAGCCTGCCTCAACCTAAATATCCACTCATTCATTATTTCCCAACTTATCTCTGCCATGATATCACCATCTCGAATACTGACTTTGTGGCCGTAACAACAGGACCCAATTGTTATCACCAGCAATCAAAAGCCATATGAACTGTTAGACCAAGAGTTACCATCGCTTTACTAAAGACTTTTACAATTAGATTAATTAAAATAAGAAAATCAGTCACCTACCCAGAATTGCTGAGGCTTGCCAAGTAAAATTACCAAATTGTTTTCTAATAATAATATGGAAGGTAATCAATATTAACTAAATTTTCGTCGTAACTACACCCACCTTATAACGCTCCAGTAATCAAAACCAAAAATTTAATTTCCTCAGATAGTTCACCTGGAAAATCAATATATCAAACTACATAGATAGATAGTAAAAGAAAAACTGACATTTAAGAAATATCGATCCCGCGAATTTACCTCACCAATTCGAGTGTGCATACCTATATTCCAACACATCGCCGAGCGAGGTGTGGTGTGCATACACCCACCGTTAATTTCCATAAATAGACTTGCAGACAAGCCAAACCGCACAACATAAAAAATTTATGATGCAACAACCACGAAAATTCGGAGACACGGCGAGCCGAGAAAAAATCAATGGGGCAGCTCTGAGCCACGATCCCCAATCTTGGAGTAAGCACTAAATTTATATTTTAAAACAAAAAACCCTTACCCTTTTTATTATAGATAAATTTTTCCATACGATCAACCGTCTTGCACTACATTTATTTAGCCTATTTAGAGAATAAGATTTCCAATTCGCCAATTTCATATTAAATTTTCAAACACTCTACGACATAATTTAGTAAAACTTTCCAGGACCCTACAGATTCGACATTTTTCACAGCCAACTGGTTAATTATATTTCGGAAATGGAGTTCCAAAGGTTTCTGTTAATTTGCTATTAATTTTGTAGGCAATTAAGTAAGGCATCCGAAGAATGACATTTTCGATGATCTAAATCGAGCTTAACTGTCTGTTTTCTCTAACTTTCACATCTCTTCGACAAAATTATGCGAAGGTTTAATTTTTCCATGAAGAATATGGTAACATTTTCTTATATTATAATGTCGAAATTCGATGAAATAAAATACTATGCGTAATTTTGAAATTTTATTTTTCGTTCATTAATTAAAATAATAATAATGCTTTTTCTTTTTTCTCTAGTCAAAATAATAATAATAATGGCCCATTAAGGAAATTAATAATAATAGTTTTTCACTAGTCAAAATAATAATAATAATTGCCCATTAAGGAAAATAATAATAATAGTTTTTCACTAGTCAAAATAATAATAGTAATTTTCCATTAATTAAGATAATAGTAATAATAACCCACAACTCGATACTCCTGAGCTCCTCGTTATGCTCATTCAACGTTGTCCACCAGGGAATAGAGGGTTCAGTAAGATATCATTTTATCTTCCGTTAAAGTTTACTAAGGAAATTGTAGCAGGTAAACACGAGTAACTATTAGTGTACGTTTAAAAAATAATTTTAATAATTAAGGTAATATACCGTAGTATTAAGTTTTCTCTTCATATTCAGTAACTAGTAGTGTCGACGATCATATCCATTGTTTTCCCAAATCCGTTAGAGTTTCGCAGAAAAAATCACGAACGTAAAACTGTTACGATAAAGATTTTACTTGGGTTTTTGTACTTGAATCAAATTCCATAATTAAAATAATTAAGGTAATAAATTGGGTTGTGTAAAACAAGAAAGCTTAATGAAAACGTTTTTTTTTTCTTTTTGTTGATTATAATATTCGTTGAATAAGTACTCATTATTACGAGTCTAAGCAAGCCTCGCCTGCCGGAGGGAATCAATTTTGTTTTTAAGAATAAAAAAGGTGGTCGATCTGAGTTTCAATAAAATCGAATTTCTGTGATACGCAACATTGTATTATGAGGGTAGCAGCTTTGGAAACGAATTTGCCTTATTTTCCTTTATTTCATTTGGTGCCACATAATAAAACTGTTTGAGGATATACCACCCGGATTTAACGATGTTCATTGCTACCATTATGCATTTCAAACCAATTAATCTATATCCTCTTAATAATGTTTTAGAACGATCCGGACCCTTCATTTTCGTTCCTACATCAGTAGCTGACCAATGGCGTCAAGTCTGGAGGCGTACCTGCAAGGAGCGGTACCCAGACGTGACTCAACCGGGAGAGAACAGGTGGGAGGATACGCTGTTCATAGCAAACACCATGGAACAATTTCGAAAGAAAAGACAACCGAGTGATCCCAGTCCAGCCCACGACATCCATGTGAAGGCCCAAGCACTCCTGGCCCATCTCAAGGAACACCAGCGCCGGGCCAACTCCTTGGTAGACCGAGCCAGCAGCTATCTGGCCAACGTAGAGGACGATCTCGCATGCGGACGATTGGCAGACGTCTACCCACCCAGCCCAAGGCTGGCCCGCAACATGAAGCGGCCCGTATTCGCAATGCCGGACTGCTCCCCTGAAGAAGGGATAAAGCGGTTCTTCGAAGATTCGGGGTCCTAATGATTTATGAGCCTCGACCACTCAATCCTACCTAACTGCAATTTTTGTTAATACATATTTGATGTCTGAAAACACGTGTTAAAATTTTTTTTTCTTAGAGTAGTTTTCATAACATGTGTTTAAATTAACTAAATGATAGCAAATTTTAAATCGACTAATAAAGACAACTTTAACGTTCCTTATTGTAGTAATGGAGCCTGCACAACATTTACAAACCGAACTGGCCCACGCCAGACGAGCCAATAAGAATCTCCTCGACCAGGTTATCCAACTAACCCGGGAGGTCTAACAAGTCAAGGCCACATGGATAGACCCCAGGAAGGCCAGATCCCTGTACCAAAGACTTACGGCAGCTCAAAAGGGATGGGCAGATGAAAGACAATTGATTCAAAGTTTAAAGATTCAAATAAAGGGGCTGGAGTTTGCACTGTCCGCCTGTCAAGAGGGGGCAGCTGTAACTTATCCCCTCATCTTCGCTCCCGCGCAATTGGCTTGCCGCGAAGCAATGGCAACCCCACCAGCAGTCCAAACAACAACTTTAGCAACGACCACCACTCCAATCACAACAGGAACGAACGGCTATCGGCCCGGACGGAAGGAGCGGGCTAGACGTCGAGCCGCTCGGTTGTTAAATAAGGCCTAAGGAACTTATGGGGTGTATTTTAGTTGTAAATTGTATATGTTTAACTTATAATTATATATTATTTTCTTGTTGTTTATTTAAAACGTTATTTTTAAAGGTTATTCCAAGTATCTGTGCCCTCACAACCAACACCCGAAAACACATCGTTACGATAGGCAGCCGCTTGTGTTTCTAAAATATTAGTGTCAAATTTCTTTTACACTATGATGAACGTCAACGATAGAATATACGACATACATGGGACCCAATAATTTAAAGCGAGCATGAGTCTTCTAACGACGGATCGTTGGACCCTGGGATTGTCCGAGTAATTACAGCATTAGTAATAGCGCTCACTTTTTGCGGACAATCCACATACTCGAACACATTCCCAACGTTGCCTAGCAACGGGTTCCGAGTGGTAGCTAGAAAATATTTATATGGCGTTACTGGGGTAATCATAAGAACATTTAAACAAACATCAACACCCAGTAACCCATCAAAATTATAATTTACATTGCTTCGCTTTGCTGCACCCAAATTCATGAAAAGATGGAATAAGACGCTTGAACTATCATCAAATCGCATAGTTTTATAATTATAAATGCCCTTAATAAATAATTGCTGCCCACAGTTTTTGGCTTTTCGCGTATATCTTTTATTAAAGAGTGCTTTTATGTGGTATGTGTGTGTCTATATTCAATTTTTACCACCAAAATTATTTTCCTGTTTTTATATAGTAAATGCACTTAAGTTATGCCGATACCCATCATTTTTGAGGATTTTTCAAGTGGACGTGTATATTTTTCTATTTATAAAATAATTATTTGTCTTACACCTTAATTTGTGGCAAATCGCCCGTAATTGATGTGCTTTGGGGGTTATAATTTATTCAGGAAACGAAACGGCATCACGACATGGGTTGATAATTCATCTTACGAGCAAATACGCTATAACGATTTGAATGAAATCCCAACATGTTAACAATCTCGGGTAATGGAGATATTATCGCTATCTTCGTGGACGATTGCTAAGTTGACCTTATCATTGATTGTGAATTGTCGATAACGTTAATGAGTAAATAATTTAAATATATCTTTGGATAACATTTGTTGGATTTTGCTTATCAAGTTTAGCTAGAAGGATTCATTTATTACATCGTTACCTGCCGTTACCTGCTTACATTGGTGATGAAGGATTACAATCATAAGCCGAATTTAAGATTTCTACAGTCTACAAGTAGTTTTGCTAATTGTTTGTTAGGTTAGCCTCTCGGTGAAACCTTTACTTCCGACATTGCCAAATATTGCTCACTGGGCTAAGGAGCAGAGAATCTATGGTTCCTTTATGCCATATGACTTATGTGTAGATGATGCAATCTATTGAAAGATAGGGCCACCCCTCTGAGACGTCTCTGATAATTAAAAATGTTTTCCTTCAACATATGCAACTCATAACAAATGTAAACTTTAGGTAATTGATTCATGACCCCATTCTATGATTTAGAAAGTCGTCGATAAGCTAGTATATAGGTCCCCATTTCGAAACGCCATGACTTTGCTAGATACACTTAAAGAAAATCTCCCTTGATTATACGCAACTGTAATCTATTTTTTCTAATTTTCATTTTATTATCATTCTCAACTATCAGTCCACCCACCCGTATTGCCCGCTAGATCCAACAGTGTACTCTAACTTCATTTTTCACATTAGCCTTACCTTGGAATACTCAGAGATAATTTTTTTTAACGAGGCGATAACCCGAGAGTAAAAATCAAAACACTTCAATGATTTAGGCATGTAATTGTAATGTAAAAATAAAACCTTTTCTTGTAGTTTTAAAACTTTAATAATCTGTTGAAAATAAATCAGTTGAATCAAATGAATGTGCGAGTAGAATTCTTGTAATTATTGAGTTCATACAAAATGTACCAGGCGCAAATCGTGCGTAAACCTTCTATCGGTAGCGCGTTGGACCCAAAATGAGGCCAGGCTTTAGCTGTTTTATAGCTAGAGCTCACCTTTGGCGGTCTCATTACCAATGGTTGCAGTTCCAACGTTGCCTAGCAACAGGTAACCATTGGCGGGCAAGAAAATCTTGTATGAAAAGGGGTCAAGGTTAGAAACCACTAACCTCACAAAAGGACTGAGAATTTGAGGTGATTACAGCAGTATGAACAAAGTAACAATACCAGATTCCTACCGAATGCCTCTCATCTAAGACATTTTGCAAAGGTTCTCAGGTTGCTCCATATTCTTGTCCTTGGATTTAGCTAAAGCTTATCACCAAATCCCAGTTGAACCAGAGTTTATCCCTAAAACAACCGTAATAACAACGTCTGGTCTTTCTAAATACACATTCATGCCCTTCGGATTACGCAATGCGTCACAAACATTTCAACGTCACATTGACACGGTGTTACAAGGCCTACAACACACAGTAGCTAATGTTGATGACATTATCGTAGCGTCGCCGAATATTGAAAAACACAAAAAGGACCTTTGTGAAGCCTTTTCTCGCCTTACCAAGTATAATCTGCGACTCAAAATGGAAAAATACTCCACTGGAAAGGAAATGTTGATAATGCCTTCCAGTTAATTAAAACTAGCTTGCTGAGGCATTGTCACACTTAACCTCAGAGATTCAAAACTACCTCTTAAACTTACAACAAATGCGTCCAACGTAGCTAACTCAATTGAGAAACCATATATCAGAACCTCTAGAATTCTTCTCAATTAAGTTCAGTTCAAACTTGCTACTCTACTTTTGATCAAGAACTCCTCGGACTACACCTTGCAGTTAAAAATTTTGAAACACATACTTATACATAGGAAATTCACAATTGTCACAGACCATAAACCTCTTTTTCAATACCTTGCCATGAAAAATACATCACCCAAGCAACAAGGAGCGATCAGTTATTTTTCGGAATTCGACTTAAACCTTAAATACATTGCTGGGACAAATAATGTAGTGGCACTGTTTTTCTCGTATCGAAATCTGCGACATCTCATTCGAGCCATTATTTGACTTACAGATACTACGCAATAACCGGATAGATCAAGAAGAAGTGAACAAATTTATAAACAAGCCAATTCACGCGATGGTATACTATTTGACACGTCTCTCACAGGATGCTCACGCCTAATTCTGGGTAAAGCTATTAGACTACAAGCATTCAAGACAATTCACGAAATCACCCACTGCGGTGCCCGAGCAACTTATGAGTTATTAAAAACAAAACTAGTCTGGCACTCCATGGGCAAAGACGTCAATTTGTGGTGCAGATCCTGCACTAATTGTTAGAAAAACAAGGTAAACAGACATTTTTATATATTGTTATTCACTGTGATAATTTTGTTCTGTAATTTGATAAATTCAAATTTACGCTGTGAGTATTGTGAAGTATTACTGAGTACGTAGAGTCAGAAACAACGACCATTATTAATATTGTAGATCTTGGAAGGATGATGGAATAGAGTCATATTTAAACAGAAGGGG
Source organism: Schmidtea mediterranea (assembly GCA_022537955.1). Taxonomy (NCBI): domain Eukaryota; kingdom Metazoa; phylum Platyhelminthes; order Tricladida; family Dugesiidae; genus Schmidtea; species Schmidtea mediterranea. The sequence continues at coordinate 113,338,528 of CM039681.1, forward strand.
AAAGCTCACAATTTGAAGTTTTTGAAAGAAAACAATTGGATAGAGCTCATGTAATTACCAGGCCTTTAAAAATTAATTCTAACAATTAAAAATTCCAATTAATGTTATGTTTTAAATTCTGTGGATAATACCTCATTTTGCTGCTTCAAAATTTCTGTACTGAAAGAAAAATCTACACAACTATCCAACTCGTAATGTTTTCGTTCCTTCCCAACAAAGCATGCAAAATATATGTGAAAAAACAAAGCTTAATTAAATTAACATTTATTACTAAATCTATTTAAAATTATTACAAAAAATGTATTTAAAATTAAAAATAAAGATAACATTTGTTCAAACAGATTCTAGGATTTCTTAAATCTCCACTTAGATAGTAAATCTTATCACATTTTTAAATGAGTAAAAAGAATGCACAAGCTTATAATGGATAGTCAGAAAACGCAAATTTCAAATATATAAATAAGAAAAATTTTAAAAAGAGTGAAAAAATTAATTATATTTAGTAATAATTTTAAATACAATAAAATTTAATTAATCTAAAAAAATAAACAATATAAAAAATAACAATAAACTATCAAATTTTATTTAATTATTTCATTAGAAATTTTTCTACCAAACGGTCTAGGACCTATGAGGGTTTCAATATCTTCAAATGTAAGCGATTCTTTCTTCAACAGTTCCACTGCGATCTGGAAAATATTGAAATTTCGATAGTAATTTTTCACAAAAAACTAATAATAGTAAAATTTTTATAAAAAAAATCGATTTATGATAACGAGATCACATGAAGTTGTAAATTGCACTTTCATTGTGTGATAAATAGTGCAACCAAAATGCAATAAACGATATTTTTCTTTTATTTTCTATTTTATTTTAAATCATTACTATATTTGAATATAACGCCAAAAAATCTAATTTATTGATTTGCGATTATTGGTTGTCTAATAGTTAGTTTTTTGATTTATTATGTAATGCTTTATTATCATTGATTTGGCTTTGGTGTACTACTTGAGAATTGATTTTCAAAATTATGCAATATTATATTTTCTCCTATCTTGATATCAAAATGTCAAGGCGTGTTATTTTCTATGGAAAGCGGGGAAGTTGTATGAATTGATCGATATATTCCAGATTAAAATATTAAACATAACTCGTTGGGGTTTTATAAAATACATGAAATAAAATATATATAAATAATCAAAATCAATTTTAAAAAAAAAAAAAAATCAATTAAAAAAAAAAAGAAAAAAATTAATATTTTTCAAGGGAAAATTGGTAATGAGATTTTGAAGACTTAAAATAATTGTAAATTGATTAGATGTGCATAGAAGGGCCAGGAACCTAAAAACAAATTGAATAATGCGATAGATATTAAGTGTATATTTTATGGCATCATGCCAATTAAAGAAGCAAGAAGAAAGAACTGCGACAAATATTGGCAATTAGCAGGGAATTGCAAGAAGAAACCCTAACCCATACACTAGCAGAAATATTGGTAGTATGCTTTCTGGGAACTTGGAATAAAAGAAACAATGATTTACTAAGAAAATTAAGGTTCAAGTTTAAATGATTAAAATGATAATCGAAGAATAACAAAAGATCTAAGAAAACCGTAGAGGTTTTCCATGTATGAAGAAAAAACAGGATGATTGTCTCTGAATCCTAAAAAAAGATAAGTGCTTTTCGACATTGTTATATTAATAAATGTTTGCGTTTAAAATCAATATAATGCACCACGGCAAAATTTTCAAACTAGCAGACTGGTACAAGGCTCGTTGAAATATAAGTCAAATGCAAAAACAATAAGCAAAATTAGCTGTCTAATTGATGATTGTTACATAAGTCGGAGATCATACGATGTTTGTTTTCATTTTATCTCTCTCTTAACATGGCGTCACGAGCAAGGTGCTTATCTGATTAAATTTTGATGGAGAAAATTTCAAATCTCGGGAAATACGAAAAAGTAGAATATTTGCAGAAGATAAGAAAAATTATTGATTTGGAGCCAACATTAAAGAAAGATCTAAAAATCGATTTTTTACAAGTTCTTTTAATGAGAAAATAATCAAGATGTCATTTCAAAATATTAGATTGAAAATGTCATTAATAAATAGAGATATTTACTACGAAGTAAAGATGGAAGAACCCTTCAGAGAAATTATAACCAAATAAAACGAATATCAACTGACTCGTGGAGTGTTAGATCAAATGAAACAAGTGTACGAACGAGAACACATATGACAAGATATCCTAACTGATCCACAAGAAAAGCTAACCCTGTTTACTCTGATTCTTACAAGTGGGAATGTAATATATATGAATGATAGTTTAAATTAATTAAGAGACGTTATTTAAATAGAATTTGAATTTGTATTGATTTAATTATTTATCTTCAATTTAATTATATTTAATTCATATTTTTAACTGATTTTAGTATCTTATGGTTTAGCAATAACCCCTAATAACAAGACGATCTATTAACACAATAAACGGTAACCATGAGAAAGCATTAATAATTTATCTCGAAACTGGATTTTTGGTGATGTTTAATTAGGGATTAGGATGTCGCCTCTGATATTTTTGGTCGTAAATTTTCCGTTTTATACTTCAGTGTATACGAAAATAAATTTCTTCATTTATTTTTTATACCACATAGAAAAATTGAATAATATTTATCTTATATAATAAATGTAATTTGTATTGGATTCAGTAAAATTCTTAATTTTTTACTCATCTTTGATCGGTTTTTCGAAAATTTATTTTATTTTCATTTTGACAAAACATTAAATATTTTTTGTATTCAACACATGTTTTTGGCTTTGCCTTTATCAAGTGTTTATTGATACTGTTTGATTTTTGTAATATTACACAATCTATAATATATGTGATCATAAAATATTTTGTTCATTTTTTAAAACTACTTGTTTCGCTTACAACATGTAAGATTTTATATCGATCTATACCGGTTGTTTCTAATATTGTGACCATTTTCGCATTTTGGAAAGTTTGGATTTTTGATATTTGCAGAGACTTTTCATTGAGAAATTATCCTATTGCCCATATGATGAGTTTTTATTTTTGAATTTTGTTTCCTATTTATAAATGTGAATTATTCATTTTTAAATATTCATTTTCCTTTCTGAATTTTCTTGAGTTATGAATTTGGTTTTTATATTTCTGAATTTGACTTTTTGATTTTTTTTCAATGAGTTTGGATTTTCATTTATAATTTTTTTTTTGAATTTTTTATTTTGAGATTTTTATTTTCATTTCTGAATTTTCTTGAGTTATAAATTTGGTTTTTATATTTCTGAATTTGACTTTTTGATTTTTTTTTCAATGAGTTTGGATTTTCATTTATAATTTTTTTTTTGAATTTTTTATTTTTAGATTATTATTTTTATTTCTGAATTTTCTTGAGTAATGAATTTGGTTATGTATTTCTAAATTTGAATTTTCATGTATCATGTTTTATTCATTTTGAATTTTGTTTCCTACTTATAAATTTGAATTATTCATTTTTAAATATTCATTTTCCTTTCTGAATTTTCTTGAGTTATGAATTTGGTTTTTATATTTCTGAATTTGACTTTTTGATTTTTTTTTTCAATGAGTTTGGATTTTCATTTATGAGTTTTTATTTTTGAATTTTTTATTTTGAGATTTTTATTTTCATTTCAGAATTTTCTTGAGTTATAAATTTGGTTTTTATATTTCTGAATTTGACTTTTTGATTTTTTTTTTCAATGAGTTTGGATTTTCATTTATGAGTTTTTATTTTTGAATTTTTTATTTTTGAATTTTTTATTTTGAGATTTTTATTTTCATTTCTGAATTTTCTTGAGTTATTAATTTGGTTTTTATATTTCTAAATTTGAATTTTCATGTATCATGTTTTATTCATTTTGAATTTTGTTTCCTACTTATAAATTTGAATTATTCATTTTTAAATATTCATTTTCCTTTCTGAATTTTCTTGAGTTATGAATTTGGTTTTTATATTTCTGAATTTGACTTTTTGATTTTTTTTTTCAATGAGTTTGGATTTTCATTTATGAGTTTTTATTTTTGAATTTTTGAATTTTTTATTTTTGAATTTTTATTTTCATTTCTGAATTTTCTTGAGTTATAAATTTGGTTTTTATATTTCTGAATTTGACTTTTTGATTTTTTTTTTCAATGAGTTTGGATTTTCATTTATGAGTTTTTATTTTTGAATTTTTTATTTTTGAATTTTTTATTTTGAGATTTTTATTTTCATTTCTGAATTTTCTTAAGTTATAAATTTGGTTTTTATATTTCTGAATTTGACTTTTTGATTTTTTTTCAATGAGTTTGGATTTTCATTTGAGTTTTTATTTTTGAATTTTTTATTTTGAGATTTTTATTTTCATTTCTGAATTTTCTTGAGTTATAAATTTGGTTTTTATATTTCTGAATTTGACTTTTTGATTTTTTTTCAATGAGTTTGGATTTTCATTTATGAGTTTTTATTTTTGAATTTTTTATTTTGAGATTTTTATTTTCATTTCTGAATTTTCTTGAGTTATAAATTTGGTTTTTATATTTCTGAATTTGACTTTTTGATTTTTTTTCAATGAGTTTGGATTTTCATTTATGAGTTTTTATTTTTGAATTTTTTATTTTGAGATTTTTATTTTCATTTCTGAATTTTCTTGAGTTATAAATTTTGTTTTTATATTTCTGAATTTGACTTTTTGATTTTTTTTCAATGAGTTTGGATTTTCATTTATGAGTTTTTATTTTTGAATTTTTTATTTTTGAATTTTTTATTTTGAGATTTTTATTTTCATTTCTGAATTTTCTTAAGTTATTAATTTGGTTTTTATATTTCTAAATTTGAATTTTCATGTATCATGTTTTATTCATTTTGAATTTTGTTTCCTACTTATAAATTTGAATTATTCATTTTTAAATTTTCATTTTCATTTCTGAATTTTCTTGAGTTATAAATTTGGTTTTTATATTTCTGAATTTGGTTATGTATTTCTAAATTTGACTTTTTCTGAATTTGGATTTTAAGTTTTTATTTTTATTTTTAAATTTTCATTTTAAATTCTGAATTTTCTAAATACACTTAAACATGCCAGTAAAATCTTTTATCCTTTTCGCCTATGTTCTATTACAATTTTCGATTAACAATATCATCTTTTCTTTTCAAGCTATAGATCTATATTTTCATTTCTCTAACACATATTTTCGCACCGGTTTTTCAAATATAATTTTAAAATATTGATTTAATCTAAAATGAAATGAAGATAAAGAATTTTAGAAAATATTTGTTCTTTTATTTTATATTGCTTTATACTTATTTCATGTAAAATTTATTGTGACTTGTTATCCAAAATTTAAAGGAGCTTTTGATAAATCAAACACTCAATTTCTAGAAAAATGAATTCCAAGAACTCTCTGAAAGCTGTGAAAAATGTGTCGCAAACAATCAGTTACATTTTTATAATTATAAAAATGAGATGAATATTCCAGGGTGTAAAAGTTAAATCTATAGTTTGGGTTATAATTCGATGCACTATTTAATATTTAAATGAAAATTATATCGATACATACTTTCTCTAATTTTTCACGGTTTCCTTTGATTACATTTTCAGCTTTCCTAAAATATATTTAGCCAATATCATTTTTTCATCAAAAAATGAACTTGTAAGCAGATACTATAATTTGATTAGCTTCCATTTCTATTAGCGCTTGGGTATATTTACTAAACGGAAAATTACCTGAATGCTCATCTTGCTCCGTTACCTGAAAACTAAAATGTCCAACTTTTTCACTCATACCCCATTCTCGAACCATATTAAATGCCAATTTGGAGACTTTTTTAAGATCATTTTCTGCTCCTTGAAAACAAATTTTTGATTATTATTGTATTATTTATTTAAATTGTAGAATAAATGCAAAATTAAAATCCATAAAATTAATAATTGCTTTATGTGGTTAAAAACGAAAATAATTTTCAAAAAATGTCTAGGAAAAATAACAGCTGTTATTTAAAAACTCATCTCAAGAGAGACCATGAATATTACAGGCTAAAATTACTTGAGCGTTTCGTGTTTGATGTTGTTAAAAATCCTAAAACAAAGTCATTCTTCTGAGAAAACCCCCCAAACAAAAGCAACAAAGAAAACCATCTGCTCTCATCAAGAAAACTAGATTTAAAAATGAAATGAAAAGAATCTTGAACGATATTAGATCGAATATTTCAAAAAAATAAAATGAGAAAAATTGACAATATGGAAAAATTTTTACACTATTGACTAAACAGTTTTCTTGTTTTCATTAAGAAACAGTAATTGATTTAAAATAAATTTCAATCAAAATTAAAATATTAAACCAAAATTTTACAGATTTTGAACTATAAATCAAACCTTTGAAAAATTAATTTAGTAAATTATAAACCAATTGAAAAAAATGAACGTGTTATTATAGAAAAAAGATGTGGTGGACAAAGAAATGGAAAAATTATGGCATGTATATTAAAAAAAATTGTACTACAAAACCAACACAAGTTAAATGGTAAATCGCGTGAAGATTAAAGAATCAGAATATATCAAATTGAACATTAGAGGAGCTAGAAACGGACCAATTCAAATTGCGAGTTACATAAAATGTGTTCAATGCGATTTTTACTACCAGAGATTGTAATAATGTTTTAGATAAGCCAAATAGATCTGCACTACATTTTTTCAAATTATTTACATTAGTTGTTATTGCCTAGTTTAAGGTGTTTAGAAGGAAATTGATTTTGCAATTAGTTTTTTACAAAGATAGAATTTGATTTGCAAAAAGTTGAATATAAAACTTGTTTATTTTCAATCAATATACAAAAGATAAAATGAAAAGTATATTATGAATTAATAATTGAAAAGGTAGGCGAAAATAGTTAAGATGATGTAGTACCACGAGAAATACAATTTCTATTTACCCGTAGAATATGCAGTGATAATAATAGGCTGTGAAAAGTGGTAAATATTGTGAAACTTGATGAATCGTTTGAAATTTTCAAAGAAATTAATGATCCAATTAAATTTTACAAAGATTATCTGAGTGAAATTATTTTTAAATTTATTATCCAATGAAATTTGAAATCATTAAAATAATTTCACAATGTAAAATAAATCGTTTTCAATATTAATATAAAATTTATTAACAAGTATTGATGTAAGTTTAGAGCTTCTAAAGAACTCCATTCTGATTGGCAATCTAACTAGAGTTTTCAAGTCCATATTATCATAATATCTATGTATTGTTAGGAAACCAATTTGAATCAATCAAAGAACACAGTTATGCAAATGTTTTAACAGAAATAGAAGCCCGTTTGAAATCATATTTGACAGAAAAAAATATAATAAAAAATACAATAAAAAATAATGCATGAAATGCAAAAAACAAAGAAAATTTAAAGAAGGGGATAAAATACTAATAAAATGAGAAAAAAAGAAACAAAATGAAGACAAATAAAAGAGACAATGCACGGTCGAAGTTAATTGCTAAAAAGATAAAGGAAAAACCATAACCCGAGATATTAAAAAGATAAAAGATTTTAAGTGATAGATGTAAAGATTCAATTTTTAAGAATTAAAATTAAAAAAAGTATTATCTGAGCGAAATTATTTTTTTTATCAAATTTTTTTTTAGTTTACACATTTGCTTTTTATTTTACAATGACATTAAGAATTTTTTATTATTTGACTATGAATCAGTAATGATATCGATGTTAAATTATTATCAAAATAAATTTGAAATAATCAAAATAATTTCACAATTTAAAATTAATCAAATTAAATTTTAATCGAATGAAATTTTATTTGTTGAAATCGAAATTTAAGTTATATTGTTTAAATAGTTTTACGAAATTGATAAAACAATTTAAATAATATATAATAATAAATAATTAAACTATTGTAATAAATAAGTATAATAAAAAATAAAATTAAATAATAGTAATAATAATATGAGGTTTATGAAAATAATGAGAAATATATACCGGATGTAATATAATCAAAAGTAATTGACTCGGCAGCTCTGCCTCCAAGAAGTACTGAAATTTCATCTACCAACATATCATAATTTTTCAAATATTTATTTTGAAAATCTTTTTGTGTGAACCCCAACAATCCCATAGTTCTTGGGATGATGGATACTTTTAAAATAGGGTCAGCATATTTTAACATCCAACCAACTAGAACATGTCCAGCTTCGTGGTATGCATTTATTTTCCTTTCGGATTCTGATAAAAATCTTGTTTTAGATTCAGATCCTAAAATGAAAGCATAGAAATGACACTAAATATTTATTGAAGTTTAACCCGCAATAACACGTTCTAAAGCAATGTCAAAACATTCATTTGTAACAGTTTTGTAATCCATTCTAGATGCTATGACAGCAGCTTCATTGCAAATATTAGAAATATCAGCACCTGTCATGCCAGGTGTTTGAAGACTTAATCTGTCGCTCAGATTTTTAATAGACCCTTGAATATGTTGTTGATTTTTTGCTTAAAATTGATATTGGTTAATTATATCATATAATTGATATCATATCACATTTGATTGAATAATTAATATCAAATTCTTAAATTTTAAATTATTGATATATGAAAAATAAATAGTATTGAATCGATCAAAAAGGGAACTAAAAACTATACTAATAATATGATTATAAGAAAACGCTACTAAACATAACTTTTGCTACGATTTATTTCAGATAAAATTGGAATTAGAACTACGGGTTTTTACTATCTGAACTGCTTATATTAATAATTTTAGTAATTTCCATATATGGTGAACTGCTCAACGGCCTTGTCTATGCCTCTGTGAGTGTCTTGGTGGTTGTGCTGCTGGTCTCCTTATTCAACTGCTACATCGGTTAAGGCGATCGTTCACTGCCAAATTAACAACAGCAACCTCAACTAACCTCAACACCGTATTACCACTCCGTCAACTATGTATTTTTTAGTCAACGTCTTTCAAAGTTACAAGGACTTCCAATACAGAACTTTATCAATGTTACACAATCTATGATGCCTGGATCAGATTTACCTGGATACACTACTTCAAAGCATAACTCCATTTCAGCTGCTATTTCTGAAGCGCATTTTGTTCCAGTGTCTCATCCGACTTAATTCATTGACCTTAAAAATCAAGATGAATCAAACCAGTTCAAGTCAATCACAATCACAACTGGCACATATACTTTATTATCCAATTCAGAATCTGATAGTAAATAAAAAACTGAACAAACTATTGATCGATTAAATGTAATCGGTTTTTAATTCAGCGATTAAAAAAATGAATATTTAGAAAAACTCGATATTAAAAAAATTAGGGTTATATAAAAAATTTTAATTTAGTTTTTTTAAATAAATAATTTCTAGTGATCAAATTAAAATTTGTTTGGACTGATTTATGCTCGTGAAATTCTTAATTTTATTAGCGAAATTAAGGATAAACGCCACTATTAATTAGATATAGAGAATTAATTAATTGGAACCATAAAACTTAAGCAACAAATGCATGTTTGATTGCCAAAAACTAATATTCCAAGAAGTGAATGGCCACAAAGTTGTCGAAAATTTAAAATAGAATTATTGTGTTAAGACACGAAAGGTGGCTATTTAGATGATACCCTTACTGAAATTTTCAAAAGTATAATTTCCACGAACACCACACCGTAACATTATCTTTATTGTGAAAAGTATGTACGGAAATCGAAAAGTTATGATAGCAAATTTGAGCGATAGTTTTATTTTTTATTTTAAATAAAAAACTAAATCAATCAATACTAAAATAATATTTAATACACCAATGGGCAATAAATTAGACCTAAATAGATAGTATAATGAATTTTATAATCAATCAAAAATCTAGCCAATAATAAATGTGTGTGTGTGTGTCATAGTGAAAATAGATAATTGATAAGAGTGATTTTTAAATAAGAGTGATTAAAGTTATGAAATATAGACGGATTTTTAATTTAAAATTCTTGAAAGTATAGACGGTGAAAAGCATCGTTGGACGCTACAAAAGGTCTTGAGAACTGTATGAAGGAAGAAATGATATAAATCGAGATACAATTATCAATCAATTAGTTGGTTACAAATTATTGGAGTACGATGACAATCATTATTGCTCAAAGTTACACCAAATGCAATGATATTTGGAGACAATTCAGAATATTCAATTATCAACCAAATCAATATCTACTAAAGAAGTTAAACCTTGTGTCTAAGCAAGAAATTCAGAGAGAATCCTTGATCTTCAAAACTCATTCATTATTACTATAAAAAATGTCTAAAGAACATAGAGATTTTGGGTAGACTGTTAAAAATTTTGCATATATAAATTAATAAATTTTTTTGAATAATTCCAAAATTTCTAAAATTCATAAATTAAAAAATGGGTTAAAATTATGACTAAATATAAAATTTTACCTAAACAAAGAAAATTTTAACTTATTAAAACATTTAAAAAATCCAGGGTCTTAAAGAATATACTCCAAGGTCCGATTAAATGACCTTTGGTGTAAATCATAATAGCGGGAAAACAAAAAGTGATACCATACATTACCACAAACTGGAATTGTAAATATTTCCTTCTTTGTGTCGTTCAACGTTTTTTAATTTTACAATTGAAGGTCTACAAAAGGTCTTGAGAACTGTATGAAGGAAGAAATGATATAAATCGAGACACAATTATCAATCAATTAGTTGGTTACAAATTATTGGAGTACGATGACAATCATTATTGCTCAAAGTTACACCAAATGCAATGATATTTGGAGACAATTCAGAATATTCAATTATCAACCAAATCAATATCTACTAAAGAAGTTAAACCTTGTGTCTAAGCAAGAAATTCAGAGAGAATCCTTGATCTTCAAAACTCATTCATTATTACTATAAAAAATGTCTAAAGAACATAGAGATTTTGGGTAGACTGTTAAAAATTTTGCATATATAAATTAATAAATTTTTTTGAATAATTCCAAAATTTCTAAAATTCATAAATTAAAAAATGGGTTAAAATTATGACTAAATATAAAATTTTACCTAAACAAAGAAAATTTTAACTTATTAAAACATTTAAAAAATCCAGGGTCTTAAAGAATATACTCCAAGGTCCGATTAAATGACCTTTGGTGTAAATCATAATAGCGGGAAAACAAAAAGTGATACCATACATTACCACAAACTGGAATTGTAAATATTTCCTTCTTTGTGTCGTTCAACGTTTTTTAATTTTACAATTGAAGGTCTACAAAAGGTCTTGAGAACTGTATGAAGGAAGAAATGATATAAATCGAGACACAATTATCAATCAATTAGTTGGTTACAAATTATTGGAGTACGATGACAATCATTATTGCTCAAAGTTACACCAAATGCAATGATATTTGGAGACAATTCAGAATATTCAATTATCAACCAAATCAATATCTACTAAAGAAGTTAAACCTTGTGTCTAAGCAAGAAATTCAGAGAGAATCCTTGATCTTCAAAACTCATTCATTATTACCATAAAAAATGTATATAAAAATGCATATATAAATTAATAAATTTTTTTGAATAATTCCAAAATTTCTAAAATTCATAAATTAAAAAATGGGTTAAAATTATGACTAAATATAAAATTTTACCTAAACAAAGAAAATTTTAACTTATTAAAACATTTAAAAAATCCAGGGTCTTAAAGAATATACTCCAAGGTCCGATTAAATGACCTTTGGTGTAAATCATAATAGCGGGACAACAAAAAGTGATACCATACATTACCACAAACTGGAATTGTAAATATTTCCTTCTTTGTGTCGTTCAACGTTTTTTAGTTTTTACAATTTTTTTAATTTTACAATTGAAGGTCTTAGTGGGAAATTTCTTAAATTATTAAGAAACTGAAGGTTATTTGGATTTTTCTCCTACCTGATAAAAATCAGTTTATGATTTCCCAAGCTTTTACAGTATTCAAACCCCTTGGTAACAATTTGGCATTCCATAATATCTTTGCAATTTAAGAAAAGCAAAAACTGGAAATATATAGAAATTTTATATATAATTATATTAATTACTCTTTAACCGAATTCGAGCACAATTTCCTCATTATAAGAGGATATTATTTTACCACTAAACTATTTCTTTATTATTATTATTATCATTAATAATTAGAAAAAAGTTTATACTCGTTGCTCTTATTGCCCGGGAAATGTGACCAACGTATCCTAAAAAGATCTATAGACATATGGTTGGAAACCCCAGGATAAAGGATAAATAATAAGAATTCACGAAATAAAAAAAATAAATTCCTACATAGATATAAAGTGAACAATTCCTTCCTTTCTTCTAGAACGGGATAGTCTACGAGAATATGACGGTCAAATCTCCCAGGCCTTATTAAAGCTTTATCAAGTATATCAACTCTGTTGGTAGCAGCGAATACAATTACTCCAGCAACAGATTCCATTCCATCCATTTCAACCAATAACTGATTTAAAGTTTGATCCTCATCACTTTCACCCGAATGAAATCTGACAATTGATAAAGAAAATTAAATTTTTTACAAAAAAAAACACGTATCTTTTTCAATTTAAAGAACATGAACTAAGATATTTGTTGCATGCAGAAGTTTTATTGGATGATTTTATAGAAATTAGGTTAGTAAAAATTTTAGTCACTTAAAGATTTAAATATAATTAACGACTATTGCCCAATCAGCTTATACAAGGTGACACTTATTAAAGGCATTCTTTATAACAAAAATCAGTTTATCTCCTGCAATTAATCATTTTTCGTTAACTCATTAAACGACAATTAATTTTTTAAAAATCTTAGGTCAATGTCAATAAAAATTTACACTTAAAAATAAAATGTTTTCATCTTCGTGCTACCCTATTAAATCTAGTTTTTATAAAATAATAAGTGAGTAGAAAAAGTAAGTAAGTCGATTATTCTCGGGGTTCGGTCGATCTTGATCACACTTATTGTATCCTAAAGCATACTGAGCATGAAACATTTTCGGTGGGAGGTTCTGAGACGTAATATTTTAATGCCATTGTCTCTAGAAACCCTCATTGGCGAGAATCATGCTTACTGGATGATTATATAGACTTAATGGCGTCTTGTTCTCTGTTATGATATTCTCCAAAATATTCTGTTCAAAACCATGATAGGTGGCAAGATTTTCTTGAAGTGTTTGCATTCGCTTTTAATTAGTACATTTACACATATTTAATTAAGTGCATCGTGATAACTTTAATAAATATGCAATTATTACATGACATTATTTTTACAGAAATTCATATTCTGGTTAAATGAACTATTACATAGTATCACGTTTTGCTAAATGTTGGTTATGTAATTTTAAAATTTTGTTTTAAAAATCGATGTCATTAATTTTTTATTTTACAAGAATTGTTTTTTCCTATACGCGTGAAATTTAATTATTGTTTTAATGACGTGGTTCTGTAACCAACATTTTGATATTTCATTTTTAGTGTACAATTCGTAACTTTTCATAGTTTTAAAAGACTAGACATATTTTCTTTTTAACAATGGATAGACAAAGTGTTTTAGTACATTTTAGTAACCAGTAAAGTATGATAACCGGAAAAGACTTGCAATATTCAGATCGAAAAAGTTTCAATTATTATCATTATTATTTTTTTTGAAAAATCAATAATTTTTTGCAATACATCGTCACTGATGTGCAAAGAGAAAACTTCCTAGGGCGATTATCCACTGATTTTTTCAATTTCTGCAACCGCAATCTATTCTTCTTGTGGAAAACTTTTGTGAGTAGGATATTGTTTCTCTCCTTTCGGAATAACTTTCTTTGCATTACTTTTGGATATTTTAGCAGACATTTTTATTTTTGATGTAAGAATTTCTACTTCGAAGGACTATTTTTACTTATTTGATGGACTGTTCTACTTGTTCAGTTTCTCCAGGAGAATTTAAATGAATCTCATAAGTTCCGGCTATGACCGGTAACTCTTTCTCAGTCTCATATCTTCATCAATATTTTCGTCTGTCATATCATCAACAGGTGGTGGTATGTATACCGCGTCGAAATTCTCAGCTTGTAGCAAATCTTTATCCTCTTCTAATAAAGCAAGTAGCACTGAGGTTAACGAAGGTCTATTGGTTTCCCACGACTGACCCCACTTCATATAAAATCTCATCAAATATCGATTTTTTCACTGACAATAAGAAAACAACTATTTTTGTCTACAATCTCACAGTTGCGTAAGTGTAAATGCACATTATTCAAGAAACCAATCAAATTTGAAATATGATTACATAATTATCAACGTATGGTTGATAATGTCGGGTTGTGAATCGTTTATCTGTGTTTTCTAGTGAGAGATCGACAAGCGAGAGATCTTGTACCCCGCCTTCACCGTCAGTTAACGGATCCTCCAGACCCCCAGCAAAACCTCCCATTGACCTGAAACCGGTCGCGGTGGTTAGCAAACCGGCGGAACCGATTGCTGACCTGCTTGATTTGAATGTGCCGATGACAGATAGCACCAATTTGCCGCCACTCAATCACTGTGCCAATAACGCCGCTGACACCTCATTTGACCCGTTTAACCTTGGCAACGAGCACCGGGAGTTCACGGTTCCCCCTCAGTCCCCTCCAATCCTACATCGCTCACGTCGCCATGCAATCCTCGGTATGTACTTGGTCATTTGTTTCTATTGGCTGAGCATTTCCACATTTCTCTTGTTCCATTCCAGCTATTCTGATGACTTTGACAGCTTTGTATCGGCTGCGCCTCCGGTACCGCTACCTACCTCAAATCTCGCGGACCTCGACTTGGTATTTGGGAACTTTATCGACAGCAGTAGCAAATTTCACTAACTTAGACCGATTGAATATTAATATTTTGATTTGGGTAAATGTTTAGAATTTAACGGGTTTTTTTATTTAATTTTTAAACAAAGATTTGAAAGTAATAAATTATCATAAGAAACATCAAAAACAAAAAACCAACCCGCGCGTTTTACCAATGGCATCAATTTCATCGATGAAAATAATTGACGGAGCACTAGAACTAGCTTTCCTAAACACTTCTCTTAATTTAGCAGCAGCTTGTCCACCTCTCATATCAATAAAATCGGGGCCAGATTTATAAAAAAATGGAACATTTGCCTCACTTGCCAATGCTTTGACCTAATTTTAATTTCATTTATCTTCATTCAATATAGTTTATAAATAACTCAAGACAAATCAAAATCATTCAATTATATATCATAAATATATACCAATAGTGTTTTTCCACAACCAGGAGGTCCGAGAAGCATAGCTCCTTTTGGAAGGCGAGCACCCAATTTAATAAATTTACTTGGATTATTCAAATATTGGAGAAATTCTTGAATTTCTATTTTGGCATTATGAAGTCCGGCTATATCCTGAATAATAAATGAAAAAGTTTATCTTCAGTAAAATGTATTTGATTCTGTAAAATCTCTAGTGTAGACTGAAAAAAAGAAAAATTAAAACAGGACTGAATTTCTAACAAACAGACCTAAACTCATTTCAATACTTCTCGAAATCCTTTTAATGTTTTTTGCATATATTGTTAATAACTTTAAAACTTACATTATTACGTTATCCTGGCGATTATAGATTTGTTAGAATAAGTTTGAAAAGGTGAGATAGCAATGGAATGTGTAAAAACAAAAAATAGTTAATTAATTAATTAAGGAAAGTTGAGTATTGAAAACTACGAAAAAATTAAACAAAGTGGATTTCGGAAAGCTATTTTGGTGAAAGCATGACTATTGAGAGAAAATAGCAACATAAGAAAGGCACAGTGATGGATAATTAATGGAAGATTGTCAAATAAGTGTGATTTGGCTTGAAGATAAATATTCAAATAGTGATTTTCATTATTTAAGGTAAGTCAAAAAATGAAACCACTAGCATTTTGCTTCTGGTAGGGAAGATTAAACCGAGAATGGGTTTATCGATACAGGGAAAAATTTTTTGAAATAAGGTCATACAAGAATAAGAAAGAACAAAAGATAAAGTTGACTCGAAACAAAATTGGAACATCAGAAAGGTGTTTAATATTATCAAATGTACATTCAAAGCAACCGCGTTGAGGCTAATCGGCTATTCATAATGAATATTTTCTTTTTGTAATAATTGGTAAAATATATAATATAAATATACGTTTAATTGAATATTCATGTTGATTGATTTTAAATAGCACGAGGAGTAAGATTACTGACACGGGCGTTCGTTTTCTCAAATTGTGTGGTAAACCGCTATTTCCCACTAATTCCGAATAAGACTCAATCTCTACAGTTAATATTTTAAAAATTTATCGGCAAATTAAAAATCGATTAAATTATTTTAAATTATTTCCCACTAATTCCGATATTTTTCAAATTTATCGGCAAATTAAAAATCGATTAAATTATTTTAAATTATTTCCCACTAATTCCGATATTTTTCAAAATTTATCGGCAAATTAAAAATCGATTAAATTATTTTAAATTATTTCCCACTAATTCCGATATTTTTCAAAATTTATCGGCAAATTAAAAATCGATTAAATTATTTTAAATTATTTCCCACTAATTCCGATATTTTTCAAAATTTATCGGCAAATTAAAAATCGATTAAATTATTTTAAATTGAAATCTAAACTCTGACTTGATTTTGCCACTTTATGCTTAATTGAAATATGCTCAAACAAATATGAATTTTCCATCAACAATTATGCTTAATAAGAAAACATTAAACATTTCATTCTATATATATATTCTATTTTATATTACAGATTTATATTATAATTATAATTAGTAATTATATATTGTAGGATTTTTAATCTTATACATGTGATGATATTGATTTGTTAAAGTTGAAATTGAAAAATTATGATAAAAAAAATCGTGGTTTGGGAAAGTTATTTAGTAAATCGAAGCTTAATAAAATCAAAATTGAATGGTATAATGAAGCATACTCAACAATATATCAATCTGATAACAAACCGTTTTTCTAACAACCATTTACTGTTTGTGGATAATGTGTGATTTTTAATTTTCCATTTACAATCCATGGAGAAGCTGTGAAGGATCTTATGAATGGTTCGAATTTGAAGGGTTTACATCCTACTACTCTCACGATTGACAATATTCTTAAGCATGGTGGTTTAAGAATGGAGGTTTACCGTTTTTGATTTTCATCCATTCTCTCTGTACCAAAATTGGATATTTTAGTCTATAATAGCATTTTAGTAAAAACACTTTATAGTCAATTGAAAATTGAGTCATTTATTATAAAAATAAAATTAGTGATACTGGTGCAATAAAACAAACTATTTATATTTATAAGTATTTATATTATTTGAAATGATTTGCAAAATATTTAAATTCTTTATCGTCTATCACCTTTTGAAACACTCGGTATATATAACTCTAACCAAATTATAATATATGGAAATATTACCTTAAATGTAGTTTCATGTTTCGGTCGAAAGTTATTATATTCACCATCCATGCGTTCCTTCATTTCCTTCAAAATTGTTGGGTAATATAAATCATTTTGTGATGGTTTCTCTAATTTCTTCGTTTGAGGCAAATCATGATACTTTGTGGCAGATCTGAGTGCATTAAGTCCACGAGAACGAAAGCGTGTAAATGCTGTTAGAACGACTGCCACAAACAAAACCCTGAAAAAAATATAATAGAATATTTTTCTCATTTCCAATTTGATGTTGAAGTTTATAATATAAAATCTCAAATTACAAGTTTGTTATACTATATTGAATTGGAATAGCTTCTTTTCGGTTTACTTTTAAATCACGCTCTATTCTGTCGATTTTAGATCTTATTACTGATGGGTGTTCGTTAATAATACAGATTTCCTAGATAGGTAAATATTGAAGTGATTCATTTTTATCGTCGAATTACTAACCTGATAGCTTCGATTGGCGTCATTTTGCAAATACACTACTGCACTACATTTAGAAAAAGTACGTCCAAAATAACTGAGTAATTGAACTTTATGAACCTATAAAATATAATAATACAACTTCAAAGATAAATGACAGATATGATCGATATTTAATTAAAATAATTTTTTAGTTTTGTTATTGTAGGAACACGGCATCTCATGAAACTATTTACAAATCAAATTTCCTTTCTGAGATCGAAAGTTTAGGATATGTTCAAGTGAGAATGAATAAAAATAACTGTGTTAATGTTCCTCGTTTCGTAGAAAGAAAACTCGTATAAAATTATGTATTGAAGCCACAGAATTATAAATAATGTTAGTAATATTCAGTAAGCTGCAAAACTATACAAATGTCAAATCTCAGAGTTCGATTAGCTGAACAAGGAAGAGAATTATTTTGATCGAATAGATTACGCTAGACATCCATCTAGCTCAATGGAATACCACAGGATGCAGGAATCGGATTTCTATTGGAGGAATGCCACCAAGAGAGACAATGATCAATTTTAGAAACACACGGTAGTCGCTGTGTGCTTGAGTAATTGCCAGTTGCAATTTGCAGAACATAATTATATCTTCCTTGTCTATAATGTAGTCACCAATAGCTTCCTAGTCTACCTTAAATGTAGTTTCATGTTTCGGTCGAAAGTTATTATATTCACCATCCATGCGTTCCTTCATTTCCTTCAAAATTGTTGGGTAATATAAATTATTTTGTGATGGTTTCTCTAATTTCTTCGTTTGCAGAACATAATTATATCTTCCTTGTCTATAATGTAGTCACCAATAGCTTCCTAGTCTACCTTAAATGTAGTTTCACGTTTCGGTCGAAAGTTATTATATTCACCATCCATGCGTTCCTTCATTTCCTTCAAAATTGTTGGGTAATATAAATTATTTTGTGATGGTTTCTCTAATTTCTTCGTTTGCAGAACATAATTATATCTTCCTTGTCTATAATGTAGTCACCAATAGCTTCCTAGTCTACCTTAAATGTAGTTTCATGTTTCTATTGAGGAATGCCACCAAGAGAGACGATGATCAATTTTAGAAACACACGGTAGTCGCTGTGTGCTTGAGTAATTGCCAGTTGCAATTTGCAGAACATAATTATATTTTCCTTGTCTATAATGTAGTCATCAACAGCTTCCTTGTCTACAAATTTCCATTTTTGCTGGAAACGCTTGAACAAGAGAATGTCAGGTCCAGTATACCGCATATCACATACAGCAAAAGGCTTTTCAGAAATTATAGCCATGATGTGATGGTGGCATGCAAGATGCAGCAGGTTTCTTCCGATCATTGACTCGATGAGGATACAATCAACAAGATTCCTACCAGTGATGTTACTAGTTGTATCGACTGCCATTGCCTGAATCCGGTGTTTGATATTCCAATCTTCCAAATAGTCTAACATACCTTTAACATAGCTTCACCTGTTTCATCAGTACTACACTATAAGGAGTGTAGCCCTATAAGGTGAGGGTTATGTATTACATAACGCTCAGACTGGAAATGGTGATGTAATTACACACGTTAATACGTAGCCCTCGTGTTTTACATAGCATATTTGGTTATGTGATGATTATGAAATCGCCGGACTCTATGTAGCACATATGGTTACGCAACCACACTACCTATTACGACATGGTTCAACGTTGTTTCGTCATATGTTACGTGACGTCAATGTCAAATAACGTCATCGTTAACTTTTGTTATAATAATTATTTGCATAATTATTCACGTAACATCACAGTTTAAATGACACCATTCTTCGATGATTTAGCTATTGTGATGTTAAAATGAAAACTATGATTATACCAGACACTTTGACCTCACTTTGAGGGTAGCACGGTCGTTATATCTTACTTATAGACGCGAGCTCTGTTCACCGCTCATTATGTATGGTAATAAATAAATGCATTGTTCTTCTTGTCTCATCTTTTCTTCATAGAATTATTAATAATAATACTAATAATAATAATAATAATAATAATAATAATAATATAAAACTATTAATAATGTACCCAGCCGTTAAATAAGCAATGTTTTTTCAACCTATAGGCTCATTTTAAAACCCAAATCGTCTCAACATTTTTGACTGATTTAACGAAAATTGTCATGTAAATAGCAAGACCCCTCTAACCCAAATAGATTTGATCACTGGCGTAAAGGTTGACTTAAATTTATTTGTTTGGTATCCTATTTTGTTCGAAATTCAATCCTAACCTCCCATATAGGTTCACTAGACCGTTAATACATAGATTTTGACACTAGAATCAACTTTTAATTGTAAAATTTGCCTTAGTATGACTAAAATCTTTTTGTTCCAAATCCGACACCTTTGCAACAAAACCATCAAAAACACCCTGAAATCATGGGTTTTTAACCGAGAATCGGCATTTTCGAACCAAATTTACCAATAATTGGTTATGTTTGACTAATATCAGACCATTTAAACAAAATAATATTTTTAAAAATTTCGATCATTTCGTTAAAACAAAAATGGCGACTTCATTTAAACAAAAGTTTAATGATGACATAATATGACATTGGCTTCACGTGGCCCATGACATCGTATAACCTTGACCATATGACGTAATAGAATGTGTGGTATCATATTCACGTGTGCTATATATGTCATGTGATTACATAACCATTGAATAGCCCCACACATGTAAAACCCAATTATTATGTAATAACGTATATGACTACCTCACCATGACTGGCCCGAGCGTTACGTAACACCTACCCTCCATCTGGACTATACTCCTTATGGTGTACTACTGATATCGTAATGAGAATTTTACTCGAATTAATATATTAATAAAAAATGTCTATGTTAACATCTATCAATAAAGAAAATATCTTGTATATAGGAATAATTGAGGGAATTGATAAAATTGAAAATTCATTAGTTTGGAATTCAACATGAGCTGATTAGTCAGTAGAATACATGTAGTGCCACCCAAAAACTCCATTCCAATGCGCCGAATTGTAATATACTGAAATGTACTGCTGTTAATGAATAGGGTACATAACCAAATATCCCTAAATCATTATTCCCAAAAATATTAATTCATATTAATATGATTGTTGATTTTAAAAATATTAGATATGGCTTTATAAAAATTTTATTGAAATCCAATGACATACTTCTCCATGCAATAAATAATCCCTTTCAAATTCAGTGTAAGACACTTTTTGAAGGTCTTTACAAATAGAAAATTCTTCTATTATTTGATACAATCCAAAACATGTCAAACATGCAGGCAATAAGTATTTTCCATCAAAACTTCCTAATTTCCTTATTGAATATTATATGCTAAATAATACAATTACTTTTCGAGTTTGAATTTGACCGCTCTAAAAGTTTGTTTTAAAAATAAAATAAGCAAATAAAATAATAAAAATCAACATTTTCAAAGATTTATCCGTAGAAATTTTGAAAATTTAAATAGAATCATTTCACTTTTTCACAAAATTATTTCAGCATAAGATAAAAGTAAAAACGGAGCATAATATGAATATCCAATTAATTGAAAACTAAAATTTATTAAAATAAAATTTATTATTAAAAAGTTTCTATATTCGAATAAACTATTTCTCTGTTCCTTGGAAATTCGTTTTGGCTGCCAAAACCTTTTGACAAATCCAAATTTTTGATATTTATTGATTTTATAATTATTAATTTTGAGACTTTGGAAATTTCCGTTAATTTCCCAAATTTATAAAAATCTTCCACATTTTCAATGGTATTAATGATTTGGATATTTTATACTTATAAAAAAATATTATTTTTAAACTTATTAATACAAGATTGATTTTCGAAATTTAATTTCTATTTTAATTTTAATTTTTAATTAATTTGAATTTAAAATATAAAAAAATGAATTTATTGAACTTTATCAAATATTATAGAAAATGCATCTCGTTGAAATTTGGTGGACTGTGTGCTGATCTCCCTCTAGTATACTCAAGTAGACTACGTACCATGGGAGTACGCATTTTATAAGCAAAAGCCTGAGTTCTAATTGGAAATTCGATTCATTTTCTTTAGCAATATCTTTTATTACACAACAAAATCCATTATTATTAGTTAAGCTTTTAAAGTTACTAATTCTTTCAAAAATATTAATTCCGCTCATTATAAATGAAGATAACTTCCAATTTATTAAATTATATTTTTGCTAAATTGCTGAACTCATGATAGAAATTTTAAATTACGTTGAAATAAATATTTGATATTATAACATAAAATTCCCAGGTATAGTTGTATAATTAAAAAAATTAAAGTAAATACATATTGATTTTTATTTTCAAATAACACTTACGTGTCTTGGCTGCCGTCATCTTCTCTTTAACTGCTGTTCGCTGACTTTTGGCTATTACATATATTTTTCACAACTAATTATTAAAGTTTATAAAACTAGATTTACCTGATTTTTTTAAGTTTGGTTTTCTACCAGTAGACAAATTATTTTGAGAAAATTCTAGTAATTCCAAGGTATTATTTAAAATTTTAAAAAGAACTTTACTTAATGAATTAGATACTCTCTGTAAAAAACAGTGATTTAAATTAGTTGTTCTTATAATAAAGCTATTCAACATCTTCGAATGTAAAATAAATATTATTAAGAAAATGTAATAACGAGCCCAAAATAAATAATGTGATAAAAATTTTCAAATATGGGCAAGATAACCTTTATCAACATTCAAATTATGCAAAGAACTAAGAATATATAAACAAATTAAAGTTTACCAGATATATTTATATATTTCAGTTTTATTTGATTAACACAATATGTGACTTAAACTAAAATTATGATTATAAATTTATTATCAAATAAATGTTATAAGTTATTTGAGGAACATATTGTTAACAAAAAATAGCAACAGAAAATTACAATTATTAGCATAAATCCCAATGTTGCATCAAATTCGGATAGAAATTCAGCTTTGTTGATAAAATTTCAAAACCTCTCTCATACAGTATAATTAAACCTGAGTAAATTGCTTTATTAACGTATATGTTTTTATCATTCATTCTGATAGGTATTTGATGGGAATGCTATTAACTTATGGGTAATCAAAAATGTCAATCCAGTCTAAGGGTAACCACTTTCCACCCAGCGCCTCCATAAGAAGTTTAAACGCTAGCCACCCGTCAAAAGTTGACGTTGGTACTGTGAGCTAGTGGGTTGAATATAAGCAAAGGGTACACCTGATACACCATTTGGATGTAGTTAAACTAACTCATCAGATCTGAACATTGGTGTAATTCCCATGCTTTATAAGCTTCTTTCTGTCGGAACTCTCTTATCAATTTGTATAGTCGTTGTTTCTCTTTTATCACTAATTGTTCGTATCCACTGAAGTTGGTTAGCAACAAATCTCCTCTTTTGATTAACTCGTATGCCGCTTCAAGAGTATTGTATCGGAATAAGGCTATCTTCATGAATTCGTTTTCACCTTGTTCGTAAGTTTCATTGGTGTTTATTGTCCATTTACCGTTATCTGGCCGTTTCCATTTGATTAGTTTTATTGCCATCTTTTGCTTATTGTATTCCAGTGTAACTCGTAATAAGTCGTGTAGGTCTTTTAGGTTATCGATATTTCCTTTGGTAACGTATTCTAACATTAGCTCCAAATTTTTATGCATGTTTGTTAGTATTACACTTTTCAATGCCTTATCTCCGTCGTTATCTGCTGCTGTTACGTCTGCTCCTGCTTTTAATAATGATTTGATTATCCATGTTGGAATATCTCTCCTTGCCTCGATTATTTGCGGAGTTTCTCCGTTTTCATTTTTTATATCGACTGGTTTCTTTAATGCATTCCATATGTTAATTATTTTTGGAATTCTCTCATGATTATTCGTCTGCATAATTGTGTGCAGCGGGGTGTTAATCTCTTTGTCACCGATGGTAAATAAGATTGGCCAATTTTTTATTATTGTGGTTATATGGTCTATATTTGGATCGTCACGTTTGTAGTTGTCAATTATTCTCATTAATCCACCCAATATCTCAATATCTCTTTTTTCCTTTGACCATTCTGGTAATAAGGTTTTAACCTCTTTTACGATGTTTTCTGCCTTTTCGGGCTCTAATTTATTCGTGTGGTGGTCTTCCCATTCTCCATCATCATACTCTTGGTATTCATCTTCATCGTATTCGTCTGCGTCTATATGGTAATAATTCTGATTTGTGCATCTCAGCATAGCTATCCTTGCGGTTTGTGATCTCGTCATCATACGTCTTTTCTCTGGTTGGGCTGTTATTATCTTTGGTATTGCTTTACATCTTGCTACATTCACATATATTGGTCTGGTGAATGGGCTGTTTACCAATTTCACTCTCACGTTGGTTTCGCTTGTATATAGGATTTCGTACGGTCCTTTTCCGTTTCGTTGTAATTTCTTCGTCGTACCTGGAATTAATTCTGGTGTTTCGATTATTACCCAATCTCCTACGTTGAAGGTATATGGTTTCACGTTTCACTTTTGGTCATGTAGATCTTTATAGCTTTCTTGGTTGAATTTAATGTTCAGCCCCGCCGTTTTCCATATTTTTTGCATCCTTTCTTTGAGCTTGGTAACGTAATTGTCTTCTTCCATATATTGTGATATTGGTGGTTGGTATTCTAGATCCATCGGCATGTTACATTCTCTTCCATACATTAGCTTGAATGGACTCATCTTGGTTGCTGCGTGTATGTATATTCTGTATGCCATTAGACATAGGTTCATGTACTCGTCCCAGTCTTTTTGATATCTATCTACATAATTTGACAGCATTTGTATCAATGTTCCGTTAAATCTCTCTGTTAGTCCGTTGCATTGTGGGTGATACGGTGATGTTCTCAATTTTGCTATTTTGAAGTAGTTGGTCACTTCTTTCATTATCTCGCTCATAAAATTTGTTCCTTGGTCTGTTAATATTTGCTTTGGAGTTCCGTATCTACAACAGATTTCCTTCACAAGTTCCTGTGCTATTGTTTTTGCCTTTTGATCTTTCATTGCAAATGCCTCTGGGAATTTTGTCAGATAATCCGTGACGACCAATATATACACGACCAATATATTCCGTTTAATGTTTCGGGTAATGGCCCTGGTACGTCCATCGATATAATTTTCATTGGTTCAGCTGGTACTGGCATGGGTTTCAATGTTGCTTTCCATTTTGATCCGGTATTTTTCCTTGTTGCGTAAATGAGGCAATTTTTTATCCAATTTTTCACGGATTCGGACATATTTGGCCAAAAATATTTTTGTTTCATCCTTGCAAGCGTTTTCTTTGCCGACATGTGTCCACCCAGTTTTCCATCATGGTATTGAGTTAGCAACTCCTTTCGTCTATTTTCGGGTATTACCATTAATCTTTGTTCACCATCTGCTATTAGTAGCCACTTTTTCTCGATTACGTATCGGTGTCGGTGTTTATCCATATGTTCTTTTAATTGTGGGTCACCTTCGTTGGTTTCTGGTTTGCCCGTTTTCACATATTCGATTATCAATTTTAGATCCGGGTTTTCTTGTTGATCAATCATCAATTGAGAGAAGTCGATATCTTCCGCAATTATTATACATATTCATCTGACTTCTTCATCCATTAAGTCCCGGAAAATGAATCTTGACATACAGTCAGCGTTTTCGTTTGCTCTGCCCGCTTTGAATTTTATAAACGGGTAGTATTCTTGCAGTTGCATCGCCCATCTCATGAGTCTACTTGATGCTTCTTTGTGTTGACCAAGCCATACTAGTGGCTGGTGATCTGTTGTAATACATATTTCGTGACCCCACAACAGGTATGTAAAGTGTTTGATTGCTTGTATGATTACCAATGCTTCTCTTTCGGTGACTGAGTAGTTTTTCTCATGCTTCTTAAATATTTTGCTGTTATACCCGATTACACGTTCTTTCCCTTCATCATCTAATTGTCCCAATATTGCACCAGATGCGTATCCGCTTGCATCGATTGCTAATAAGAATGGTTTCTTGAAGTCGGGGTGAACTAAGATTGGTGCTTCGATTAGTTTATCTCTCAATGTTTCGAATTCCAGTTGTTGTTCGTTACCCCATACGAATGATGTATCCTTTTTTACTAGGTCTTGTATTGGTTTTGCTATACCCGCATAATTTTTAATAAATTTTCTGTAGTAACCGCAAAGTCCTAAGAATTCTTGTATTTGAGTTACGGTTTTTGGTGCGGGACAATTCTTGATTTCTCGATGTTCCTGGGATCTGGTTCTTTCTCTTTTGCTGATACTATGTGACCTAAGAATGTCACTTTCTCTTTAGCCCAATCGCACTTTGACGGTTTTAATTTCAGCTTCCATTGTCTCAGTCTAATGAATACTTTTCGTATATCTTCCAAATGTTGTTCAAAGGTGCTTGAGTAGATTAAAAGATCGTCAATATACACCATACATTGTTTTATCCCATAGTGACGAAATTCATGCACCGTTGTAATGACGCTGGGGCGTTTGTTAATCCGAATGGCATTTTCTTAAATTGATATAAGTCTTTACCGATGGTGAATGCGGTTTTTTCTTTATCCTCATCCTTCATTTTGATTTGCCAATACCCACTCTTTAGATCCAATGAGGTGAAGTATGCTGCATCTTGTAGTGTTAGTAGCATTTCATTGATATCTGGTAACGGGTATGTATCCCTTTTGGTTACCGCATTTAACTTCCTATAGTTGATGCAGAATCTTTGCGTTCCATCTTTCTTTTTCACCATAACAACTGGGAATTGCCATGGTGAGCAACTTGGTTCAATGACTTTCGCATCTAGCATCTTTTGTACCTCTTTCTCTGCTACTGTCTTCTGAGCTTCTGCTAGTTTATATGGTCTTAGTGCAATTGGCGTTTCGTCTGATAATGGTATTGCATGTAATGTTACGTCACAGGTTCCCAAATCCAGATCTGATACTGCAAAAACATCTTTATATTCTAGTAGCAATTGTTGTAATTGAACTTTCTCGTCTTCATTTAGGAGTTCGCTGTCTATTGTCCATGGCGGTTTGTCCTCCTCTCCCTCTTCTTTTACTTTTAGTAACTCGATATCTATCATGGGCGTTAATTTTTTTAATCTTTCATTTTCGTATATTATTTTATCTTTTCGTCGAAATTCGTGATGTTGATTGGTAGTTCACCATCTTCGTTTATTTCTATTATTTCTCTTGCTAATGGTAGTTCTCGTCGTTTTCCGAATTTCCTACTTGGCTCGAATACCATTTCTCCTGTGATACCTTCATCCACCTTGATGTAACAGATCATTTGTGATTTGGCTGGTACAATTATTTTTTCGGAGCATCTTACTATTGTGTTCATTGTGCAGATTCTCCCTTCTTTATCTTTTAGACATAATGTTCCCAGATCGATGACAATTTCTTTGAAGAGTTCGGGCATTAAGTCGGTTCCGATTATATATAGTACGCTTAATTGTGGTATTACTGCTAAGTACGTCTCTACCTCATTATTTTGGTGTTTTTATGTTGTCCACCATCGTCCCATTAAGTTTACTGTTTCCTTGCTACAAGCGATTATGTGGACTCCAGTTGGTTCAATATCCTTCCAATGATGCCGTGGTATTTCGCTCAGGGATATTTGCTCCAGCATCTATCATTGCTTCCGTTTCTCTCCCATTTATCTCGATCATTAGTGTCAAAGCTGGTCCAGTTGGGGTGTATAATGCTGCTATTGTTCTGACTTCTCAATCCTGATCTACACTTCTTGATCGTCGTGCTGTTATTGGGTTTGTTGCTTCCCATTCTGGGTTATACAGTGATGGGTAAATACTTGCTGTTGGTACCATTTTTGTTCTCATTGTTGTTGCTTTTGCTCGTGATAGTTTTACTGGTTCTTCGTAAAGCATTCTCGACATCGGTTCGCCTATCCATGCGCATGTCTTCTTTTCGTCCCAGTATTCTGGTGCTCTAATCATTTTTGGTGCATTTCCTTACCCGTTATTATCTTCATTGTCGGAGTCATCATCACTGCCGTTTCTTCTATATTCTTTGATTCTTTCCCACATGCTTTTTCTGCTTCTCTTGAGTTCATCTCTCGCTCTTTCATCATATAGTGCTTTCCTGAATCGTCTACCGATTTCCTCGTCTGTCCCTTTCATTGTTGTTAGTACTCTTAGTAGTCGTTTGATTTTATGAATGTCTTTTGAGTGACCATGCAACACCATTGTTTTTGCTAGAAAAGGTAGTAATCCGACTAGTAGTTTCCAGTTCACTTTCTTTTCCCGCTTGTAGATGTCGAAACATGCCAACATTTGTGTTAATATTACTCTTACTATTTGGATGATTAGTATTATGCCCAATATTCCAGCCATCATTTGACCGAACACTAGAAATCTGCCCCACATTGCTTTCATCATATTAGACGTTGCTTGTTGAAAATGATCTGGTGAAAACAATAACTCATAATTCGGTTTCTGTTCGAAATTCGTGCCGCCCGTTATAGATACTATATTTGATAATATTGATTCTCTTCTTGCTGGGAACAATAAATTCTGTCTCGCTGCTTCTAAGCTTTCCTGTGAATATATGCCGCTGTTTACCACGTCTAATGGTCGAAATTTTTGTTCTGTGGTTAGTTCCGTCAGTCCAAATCTTTTAGGTTCGGCGACCGGAATTCTCATTGGGAACATTACCCATTTTCCATCTGTTTGTTGGAATAACGGTCCGAAAACGTTATTACAGTAGTAGTAGTTCGGTTTATCCGTTAGTAACTTCATCATTCGTGTTACTGGTTGTACGTATCGGATCTGCTCTTTGTATACTACTTCTAATTCGTTGGTAAATTTTCCAGGTGGTGCTGTTGATTTTTCCTGTACCATCTCAAAGGTTTTCTCGCATTTAAATATGTACATTACTTCTCCTGCTATTCTTCCAAAATGTCCTTCTTGTAGAGGTAGCAATGGCATTGCACTGTCCGGATTAGTTATTGCGACGGAAAGTTTTATTTTTAATATTTCTTTATTTAGCTGACAGTCATTTCGTATTAGGTCATGGTATACTTTTTGCATTGATTCTTGTCCTTTATGGTAGAGGAAATCCATCTTGTTGTTCATGTACAGGTACAATTTCACTTCATCTTTTGCTATTCTGGCTATTCCTTGTTCTATCATCTGTCTTGCTGCATACAGCCCTGGGTAATTTGTAGCATATACCATTTTCCAGCATTTTTACGTTATTTTTCCCTTGATAAATCTCATTCCCATCTCCGCTTCTGTTGTTATTAATGCTGACGGAGTTTGTTTTGTTCTTAGTGGGTGTGACTTGGTCCTTGCTTTGATTTTTCCGGTTCTCGTTATTATTTTGTTCACATCGTTTATTTGTAGTTCTTCTGCGTCTTCTTCGAATACCTCTCCCCTTACTTCATCAAATAATGCAGTTTTTAGGAATTGCATTCTACATTTGTGGATATTCGCTTGGTATATTATAGTTGAAGCTCCGGTTTGCACACCGTGTCCGTTGCTTGACATATTTGATTCGATTTCATTACTTGCGTTGCTTCATCGAATTGTGCTTCGTATTCTTTTAATTCGACTGTGTAGGTTTCGATTACTACTACCCCTGTTACCAATTCTCCTTTTATGGTGTATTTTCCTCCTTGACAATCTCCGGTTGCTGAATTAATTGTCCCTGCGACGAATATACTCTGTACCTGGATCATTCCACTACTTCCTTTCAATACAACTCCTTTTTTCAATCTCATCTCTCCTCCGCTGAATAACTCTTTGCAATGCTCTCCAGATACCTGTAATATTTCCCTTTCTGTTCCTGGATTTGTTATTGATACGTGGGAATGTGCTCCACAATGATATGCCAATGTTTTTCGCGTAATTGCGCATTCCTTGGCCTTTGTTCTGATAAAATCTGATTCTTGATAGATGTGGTACGTTATTGCCTTTTCTATGGTTGTTAGGTTATTCGGTATTGCCATCCAGCATTCCTCGATGTCTTTTAATGAATATTTATCTCCCAGTACCGCTTTATCGCAATCGAATATCAAGAATCCGTTGGTTGCAACTGTGCACATTAACCACACCATCATTGTCATCATTAGTGAATGTATATTTGCGTTTCTCATTGCTGTGTCTTTTAGTGGTAGTTCGTGTTCGAAGTCGTTCAGTTATGCCTTTAACCTCACATGCATAGGTTTAATTTGTTCGTTTTTTTGCGTTTTATTGATGAATGGTTTCCATCCACCATTTTGTAGTATACCAGGTTCGAT
The DNA here is from genome assembly GCA_022537955.1 of Schmidtea mediterranea. Lineage (NCBI taxonomy): Eukaryota > Metazoa > Platyhelminthes > Tricladida > Dugesiidae > Schmidtea > Schmidtea mediterranea. The sequence continues at coordinate 113,368,779 of CM039681.1, forward strand.
TTCTTGTTGTATTATCATTGCTGTTAGTTCTACATTATTCATGAACTGTTTGTTTGGTATTTTATTCGTCGATAAGCTCATTAAATTATATACCAAGTATGATAGCGCTACTAATCGATATTCATCGTCGTCTGTATTGGTGAGTAGTTGGGCAACTATTTGCCTCATTTTTTCCCATTCTAATTTCATAGTTTTGGTCTTTTCTTTTATCAGTTTTGGGATTATACTAGATACTGTGTACCATAGTTGTTTGGCATCTTCACTTGCTCGGTTTCGTTGCCACAACCTTCTCAGTGGTTGGCCTGTTATTATTAGCATGACAGCTAGCAATTCTCGTATCCATTCTACTCCACTTTCCTCTCTGGGGTGAGTTTTTCTCATCTCGTAGGCTATTTTTTCCAGCTTATCCAACCTCGTCATCCTTGCTTGGATTGCTCCTTAGCTCTCGGTTCTCCTTTTTCGACTGTCATTTTTGGTCTGCCCCTTGGACGTTTTTCCATTGATGTACCTATTTCCTTGGTTGTCTCGTTTTCATTGATATTCGTTATAGTTATTCTTAGGCTTTCCTCGTTTTGTTTTCTTAGCCATTCATCCCAGTCTTGTGCTAGGTATATATCGTCCTTTGCTTCGTGGTTTTTTTTTCTCTCGGTGTGAAATCTTTATCTTCGATATCCATTTCGATTATCGTTTCCTCTATTTCGTTTCCTTGTTGTTCATCAATCTGGTGATAACTGGTTGATGGTTGTTCCTCTCGTGTTTCTGGTATTTTTATTAGTGTTTTGATTACTAATGGCGACAAGTCTTCTTCCTCATTGGCGCTATCATTCAAAATCATCACCTCATCTCCCTCGAACATTTTCGGTGTTTCATTTTTGTCTCCTCCCATACTGGGTGTACTCATACTTACTTTTATGGTTTTTGGTTTTGTTTCTTTCCTTTTCAGCGATATTCCTTATGTTTCTGCCATTTTTAGAGGGTTTACCTCTTCCATCACCATTGGTGTTACTCCTACTTCTAACATGTTGTCTAATGATCGTCCGTGGAATTGTAAATGGAATGGAGTTTTGTATGGTAGTTTTCTTTTTACTTCCTTTATTTTCGCTGTTGGGTGCACTTCTAGCTTCTTGAATGTTTGATCGGGATATTATACTTTTATTTTGTATTTCCCTTGGGTTTCTTGTGCCCATTCTTGGTTCTTCCATTTCCGTATTACTTGATCGAATACTTCCGGACACCATTCGTTTTTCCTTCTGTATTCTTCGATTTCTTTTACTAATTCCATTAGGTTCTCTAGATTTTCGCCGTTTTTGGCCATATATTTTGCATGAGCTACTGCTGCTCGTCTTTGACTTCTTGCGCCCTTCTGTAATATTTCTATTAATTTTCTACAGTTATCGTTTTTTAATTTTATTTGTGCCTCGTCGATGTCTACTGGTTGGAATCTTTGTCGTTTCATTACATTTATCTTTCTACATTCGTTTTCGGACGTTGTTTCGTATTCGGCTTCTTCCCTTATGTATCTCGGGGTTTTTCCTTTCGGATTTTTGATTTTCTCCTCTTCTAGTGACTTCTTCCTTTGCTCCTTGTTCTAATTCCCATCTTTTTTCTTTGCCGTTCCATTTTCGTATCCATGGTGTTGGCTTGCATTCGCTTGTGTTTAATTCGCCAAGTTTTCCCTTGAGTCGATCGTCCTTTCGCCATCGTCGATAAATTTCTATGATTCTCTTGGATTTCCGGTGACCTTCTTCTTCTACTCTACTCATTTCTTCCCATGTGGTATCTAATCCCCACCGAGCTTCTTCCATTGGTACTGCTCTAATTTCTTGGTCATCATCCAATATTCCCAACTCGTATAGATATGTCTCGTCTTCTTCGCGCAGATAATGTTGAAGGTATTTTACTACTACATCTTCTATCATGCCATCCTCACTTTGAGTTTTTGCTTGTTCGATCGTCATTTCGTTGATGATTTTTATTAGTTCATCTACGCGAGTTTTGGTGCTTATTTTCAACGTTATTCGTTCCTCGTTCGGTAACTTTACGTTTACTTTCAACTCCTTTACTCCGTCCTTTTCTATTCGGTGAGCTCCGTATTTACCAATCAGCGTCGCATTTTTATAATTAGCGTGCCTTAGAATTACCGTATCACGTATGTTTTCTATACACTCTTTCATATCTCCCGGTTTGAGGTCTATTAGCGCTTCCCAATTTTTGTGGATTTGATCTATGATTTGTGTTATCAGTTTTTCTCTGTTTTTCCAAAATACTCTCTCGGTTGCTCGTTGGAGATCTTTTTTAATGTTTATATATATTATAGCAGTATTGCTTTTTGACATCTTTGATCATTCTCATCATGTTTATTCTTGGCGAGTTGTCTTGTCGTTGTTTAAATCTTTCTTGCCTCACTCGTTCCTCTTCCATTTTAATTGTTGCCAATCCTGGGTGTGTCGTTGTTGTGTCATTTCCGTTTCTCTATTTCTCGTACCTTCAATTCTTTGCATCATGTGGATATTTGATTGTTGTTGTTGTGGTTGGTTTGTTCGCATCATTTTTGTCATCATGTCTTTGAGGTATGATATTTCTTGCATCACGTTAACTTGTTTCGTTTGTTCGATATTTGGTTGTCTAGGTGCCAATTGTACATAGTTGTTGTTTCTTGGCGGTCCTTGATTTTGATTGTTTCCGCTCCTGCAATCTTTTGATACATGGCCTTGTTTTCCACACGTATAACAGGTTCTTGCTTCGCATCGGTTAATAGTATGCCCTTTTCTTCCGCATCTACCACATGGTACATTTTGATAACATTCTTTGTCCCAATGTCCGACTTTCCCACAAGTTCTACATTGTCTAACTTGATTTGGGTTGTTCATATTATTGTAATTTGATCTCTGGTTATTATTGTAATTGTTGTTTGGTCGGTTGTTATTTGTTCTTTGGACTGGTGGTTTAAATATCTGACGCGCCCCTGGTATGAATTGATTCATTTTTGCGCCATTTTGCTAATTTTCATGCGTTTTTACTGCCATTGTTTCTATCATAGATTCATCTTGCATAAGTGCTATCTGCGATGGCAGGTGTATTTCCGCTTGGTTTGCTCTAGCTACTGCTTCATCTAAAGTTGTTAAAATCTGCATACCCACCACAGATCTTAGTTCTGGTCGTCTCAATCCATCCACGAATATTCTGATTAAGTGAGCTTCGGCCAATTTTCCGTCCGTTGCCGTTTTTGCTAGTCTTCTGATTTCACTCGCGAACATTGTGTTCGACTCTCCGTGTCTCTGTTTTCTATTAAATAATTCTTGTATTCCTTGATTAGTTAATTTCACCACTCCAAACGTTATTTTTAGGAATTCCTGGATTTCCTTCCAGTTATCCAGTGCTTTTCCTTTCTCTTTTGCTTCTAGGAAAATATCCAGTGCGCTGTCGCATAGATATAATGGCATTCTGCTTTTTACCATATCGTCCGTCCAGCCGCAGACATCAATATATACTCCGAAATTTCTTATGAACGTGTTTAGTTTATTTGCGTTCTCATTGAACGGTTCTCTTCGGAATTTTTCTCGGTATTCTCTGACCGTTTCACCTGTTGCTGGTGGTTTTGTTAGTCCTTTCCCGTCGTTTCCGTTTAGATTTCCGTGATCCTCAGCCATGTTGTTTTTGTTTGTCGATTCGGGATTATTCAATTGGTTTTCCGACACGTTTGGTGTAATTTGCTCTTGGCTTTCTACGTCTTTTACTTGATGGTTGTTGTTTTCGTTTCCGTTTACGATATTTGATTGACTTATGGTTCTTGTTAATCCCTGGTTTTCTTTGTCTCCTGATCCTTGCCTGCTGGCTTCGATGTCCTCAAGTGATTTAGTTTTGTGTAATTTTCTCGCGATTGAGGTTGATCTAGCTTTCTTAGCACTTTTTCGGAGAGTAGATAACTGTTGCTTGATCGTAGAGTTACTCTGTTCTCAATAGCTTCTATTTGATTGGCGTCCTTTACTTTGATGGATCTGTTGTGGCGGTGTCTGTTGTCAATCGTTTCGTCTGCAATTTTGTCCGTCGTCGGTTCCTTGATTGCGAATATTTCACTGAGCTTTTGTTTGTTGTCGGTTCCTTGTTATCGTCGAGTATTGGTTATTTTGCTTCTGTGTTTGATTGGGTGTATTGTTTTGTTTGCGTTTGTGAATGCTTTGTTGATTTGTTTGTATTGATTGTGAATTGGTTGCGTTGAATGCTTTGTTGAGTTCTAGAACGAAAAAATGAACCATGTAGCATAATCCGCTTACACGCTTTCAATCTTTCGAACCGCCTCAAATAAACACACAGGGTTTATTTATCATTTTATTTTTGTTTATCTCTTTCATTTTTATTCGTCTACATTTCTTCATTATTATTACTCTATCGTTATACTATTGTTTTATTTATCGTTTCTTTTCTTTGGCTCGTATGTCACATCGACTTGACTATAGTACCCATAATTATAATAATTCGTATTCCCCGGGTTTTATCCCGTTTAATATAATTCCCATACGTTTGGTTTATCTTTTGACTCGATTTTAAGTTGATTTTTAATTATCTATATGGGGTAGTAACAATTATCTATATGGTCGTAATAATTATCTATTTATAATAAATCGTTCGGCTATGCCGTTTCCCAGATCCTATCACCCCCCATATTTTATTTTTATTCATCATGCGCCTCGCATTCCCCTTTATTTTATCCTTATATAGTTTTATTTTCCCTCTTTCTTCCTTATCTTTAATCATTTCACCTATTCTACTTTTGTTCCAATCTCATCTGGTTCCTAGTTTTGTCTTTTTATTTTATCCTTTCGTTTTCTTGGTTCATTTTTCCCATTTTTGTTATTTTCTATCAATCGTTGTCATCAGTTACATTGTTTTCCGTTTTTCTTAATCTTTTATTTTTAACTATCGTTATCCGTTATCACTTTTATACAATATATTCACTTCTCCGTGCACGGATATTTTCTCATTATCTACCTTATTAATTTATTCTATTCCTTAACGGGTTTCTCGTTATTTTTTTTTCTTTATTCCAAATTTAGGTTCCTTAATATAGTCGTGAATCATGCCCCTTTGACGCATGTTTCTTTTAATTTCCGTTGAGATTATGCTTCGTTAATGCATATCCCCTTTTCATCCGAGTTGAGACTGTATTCTATTAATACACATCCCATTAATTTTCTATTGAGATCATGTTCCGTGGATACATGTCTCTTATACCCGACAAATGAAATCAGGTTCCGTTAATACCTGTCCCTTGTACCCGATAATGTGAGATAGGTTCCGTTAATACCATATCCCGTGTACCCGATAAAGTGAGGGAGGTTACGTTAATACCTGTCCTCGTGTACCCGATAAAGTGAGAGGGGTTACGTTAATACCTGTCCTCGTGTACGCGATAAAGTGAGAGGAGTTATGTTAATACTCGTTCTCGTGTGCCCGATAAAGTGAGGGAGGTTACGTTAATATTTGTCCTCGTGTACCCGATAAAGTGAGAGGGGTTACGTTAATACCCGTTCTCGTGTTTTTACATGCGCGCTTTCCATTCTGCCTCTTCGAGAATTCTTCAGCTACCCCCCAGATTTAAAATACAAAACGGCTTCGTTGGTCCACCACTGCAACAGTAAGGTGATCAGCCTTACCACAGTAGCTTCTCAACTGGGCAAAACTTGTCGACAGTTCGTCCTATATCTCTCTTCTGGGTGATCGGTTATCCCCTCCCGATTTGGCTTTATGCGTACTACCTGAGGGAAGCTCAAGGTATTTTCCCTTTACAATTTTACTTTTGATGTTCAATGATTGTTCACAATGTCGCGCTTTACTTCTTTTTACTCTTTTAATTTTTTGCTTTTATATATAATTATTCACATATTATATATATATATATATATATATATATATATATATATATATATATATTGGCGGAAGGAAAGTAACTAACTAACTATTTATTTTACAACAGATTTACTCATAATAGACTATCACTTTTTCATCAATATCAATTTTACATATTATACAAATTGTCATTGGCTCGGCACATTTTTGACAATAGCAAAAATGTCCGCAATGAAGTGTCAGCACCTTTATTCTTTCTGTTTGACAAATGTAGCATTTGTGTAACTGTGCTACCTCTTGGCGTATTGTATTTTGTATGGCTTCGGGTATTGTTTCGACTTGTTGTTCTATTGTGTGATATCTCAGGTTCAATTCTGGATTATTTACTATCTCTCTGTACCAGTTGTATTGGTTTTCTATCTCTGCTATTTGTTCGACTTGCATTAATCCTAATGTTATTCGGGTGTTTTCAAGGCTTATTGTTTCTAGGTTATTCTGCTTTGCTAAGTCGATTTGTTTCATTTTTTCGGCTAGTTTTTCTACTGGGTCTTCCTCGATGTTTATGAATGTCTTTAACTGGTCTAGTGTCCTGTTGAATTGGTCCATCTGCAAAATTTATACTTAATCAGTTGTGTTACTACTTTAATATTAATATTAAATTTGTTCCCTTTATTTCCTCATTATTTTATTATTATTATTATTAAAAAATTTTTTTTTTAATTTTGTTTAATAATTTGATTACTACTTTTACTCTACTTATATTATTTTAATTTTTCATTATTCTCTCATTTTTAACTATTATTACTTTTACCCTTTTATTACTTTTATAATATTAATATCCGTTTTATAGTTATTTATATTACTTTTTATTATACGGTTTTATCTGATCGTCTCTTAATATTTTGAGGTGTCGTCCTAACATATTTATTTCAACAGTTTAGCCTGGATATTTTAGATACTCTCACAATTCCTTCCCAGGTTCATGTTATTCTTATTTCCTTCTATTGGCATAACTTTTATTCAACTCTCGGCTAAGGGTTCAGTGCTAAAACTCTCTGTTAATTTTAAATTTCTCTGGATTTTCATCTTTCCAATTGGCATTGCTTTTAATCAAATCCCGGCTGAGCCCCCAAAAATTATGTTGGTTGTACGGGAAAATCTAATCGCTACTTAACTCGTACTACTGATCGATGCCCATCTCATCCGTACTCTAGGGTTACCTTTTCACCAATACACCGCACGATTTTGATATACTGCTACGTACCCATGATCGAAATCATGTTGGTACTGTACGCAACAGCCGAATGCCATTCGAGCAGGTGAGCGCTACTACTAGTGCTACTTCTCGAAGGACCTTCGTCTTCCCCGGTTATTGGCTGCCGATAGAAGAACTTACGCACCTTACCTTGAAGTTACACTATCACAGAACCCTTGGCGTTTATTCGTACGCTACTCCTGGAATTGTGAGAATTTTGACATGGATCTTGATCCGACTTAGCATTTGTAGTTTAGTTAACCGCTTTCTGTATCGGAAAATGCATCTTTAGTCCCTTCACTCAATCAATTGTTAGCTCGTCCTTATCATTTTACTCCGTTGCTCTAATTATTCACACATAATTCACAAAAAATTAAACACTACGAAAATTTTAACGCTATTTATTTTATTTTTGACATACACCAATTATCGATAATAGACAAGAGATAGAGACAGATTCGTAATATGTCAGGCAATACTCATACACTACATGCATTTATCGCCCAGAATAGGTGTTGGTGAAATGTTAGGGAGGATCAGATAATTTTGACAGGCTGACGAGGAGGGCGATTGTAAGTAAAACCGAGTGGTCAATACGACAGACCTCAACATCCTCAACTTTAATCTTCCGCATCGATGTCTGTCGACAGACATAGGCGTTTTGGCTGTCGATGGAGAGGAGTGCTGGTCAATTCATTGGACTCCATCCAGGTAGAGGGTCCAGGTCCACTAGCCGGAGGAGGGCTGATTGGGACCATTCCGGTGAGAACTGAGATCTCACCTATATCGAGGCCTAGTCGATCAAGAGAGTGGTTCTGAGACGGAGTTTCTGTTGCTTCTCCCACTAGGTCTATGTAGATGGATCGTGGAGAAGAGAGATTTATCAGAGAGGGAGCGTAAATAATATCGGGATCGAAGTCGGGGAATTCGAACTCCTGATACGGTGGGGGTAGATAAGTCTTCTCGATTGGGCATTCTAGCAGCCTCTGTCGCTCTGAATAGATTCGCTTCTGCTCGGTGACGTTCACGGCGACGACGATTTCGGTTGGGTCGCCGCCGGGTCACTCAGGGCCTAGGTTCGGCCACGATGGTTTGAGTGGGCTCGACAATTTGAGTTGGGGCTAGTTCTGAATGAGTGTGCTGAGCTGGTTCCGTAAGGAGGTGTTAAGCTGGAATGATATTCAGACCTTGAGCTCAGATGCAGCCAGGTATGCGGGCTCGGAGTTCGGTATCGGTGAATATTCGCCTGAGTGCGGCGCTCTGTTCGGTTATTAGCACTCGTTGACTACGAGACTCGGTGATTAGTTCGTCTCTTGCCCGAGACAGGCGGGTAATTTTTTGATATAACTTCCTCGTCGATTCGGGCGAAGTCCACGTCCCTTTTAGTTTTCCTATCCTTTCCTATCCTTTCCTTTCTTTTCTTTTCTTTTCATTTCTTTTCATTTCTTTTCCTTTCTTTTCCTTTCCTTACCTTTACTTTCTTTTCCTTTCGCTTCGTGTCCTTTCATTTCCTTTCCTTTCCTTTCGTTTCCTTTCGTTTCCTTTCGTTTCCTTTCGTTTCTTTTTTTTCAATTTCCTATCCTATCGTTTCCTATACTTTCCTATCCTTCCCTATGCTTTGCTATCCTTTCCCATCCTTTCCTATCCTTCCCAATCCTTTCCTATCCTATCGTTTCCTTTCCTTTCCTTTCCTTTCCTTTCTTTTCTTTTTCTTTATTTTTTTTCTGTTTCGTTTTAATCTTTTCCTTTTTTCTTTTATTTTATTTCATTTCATTTCATTTCAATTCATTTCATTTCTTTTCATTTCATTTCTTTGCATTCTATTCCATTTCATTTCATTCGATTTCATTTTTTCATAATGCTTAATCAAGAGGAATTGCATTATTTTCATCTTCAAACCTCAATCGTCAACTAATTGAGGTAATAATTTCTAATACATTTAAAAAATTTCAAGGCCGTTTGTGTTTCGGCCCAATATTACCCTGATTCCCCTCTGATTAATTTCATCCAATTGCACAATCAGGAAATATTTCTAGTAATCGGTTCTTGCGCATGCGATTGTTGTTGGATAATTGATTTTGCCGGCCGGCAATTATTGGCCTGGGTAATTTTGTATGAAACAGAAAATGACATCTGTGGATCTTTTTTTATTTTTCTTAATTTATTTAAAGTATATAATATATAACATAAAGTATAGTGAGTTTACTCTCTCATTTTGTATGATCTGCATTATGCGCACGGAAATACAGAGTGAGTCAACCCGCTTATGGGACTTCAATGGTTAAGTTAAATTTATTTTAGGAATGGTTTATCTTGTAACATTTTGAGAAATGTTGAAAATAAATTAATTAATAAACTTATAATTTTTATTGATTATTATTAATTTAATTATTAATAAAATATCCCATAGTACAGATTTATTTATAAACTTTGCAAAGGAATATGAGCAATGCGGTATGTATTATTTATCTATTTGTAATTTAATAGATTTTTAGGAATTTCTATTTTTCTCACATTTTTGTTTCTAATAACCATGCATATTATATTTGTATTTTTATGCATCCCTTTGCAATTACTTGTGTGTACAGAATAAATTTCATAATATTAAAAAAAAATTATTCAATAATAAAACATAAACATTTTCTTGATTAGATTTTTTTTAATCACTAAGGCACGCTGAAAATTTATTAACATTATTATTGCATTATGATTTTATAATGACTTTATGAGGAATTCTGAAAATTAGAACTTTTTTCTCCACAATTTGAAAATTAGAACGGTTTTCTCCAAATTTTGAAAATTAGAATGAAAATTAATAAAAATTTGAAAATTAGAATTTATTTTTATATTTAAAACTAAAAAACAATAGAAAAAAGGTTAAAATTTTATCTGAAAATAACTAAATATTTATTAACGCTCAAATGAAGCTTTAATTCTTTTCGTTCTTGGTCTTCCCCTAGTTCTTCTTAATTCAGGTGGAAGCAATTCGGATTAATTAAACCAACTGAAGTTAAAGGTGTAATGAAACTAGAATAAGAGCTGTAGTACTCCTCAGCTAAGTAGTATTTTGCCACGAAATTGAAGTAGTTTAAATTGTTCTTATAAAGAGCAGCACAGAAGTGTATACAAGGAATTCCCGATATTCATGGCATTCGCATGTTCTGCTTTGAACATTCACAATAAACTTGTGGTTTATTGAAAAAAATTCAGTGCTTGATGGTTCTACATTCAGCAGTCTTTCCCTTTGTAATATTCTTATTAAGAACATTATTGCAATCTTTAACAAACTGTGTTGAAAGTTTTTCATTTCTTCTTTCATTAAATTTGCTCATTTCATAGTTATAATGGAAATTATTAAGTTAGCAACATCATGCTGCATAAACTTTTTAAGAGTAGAATTTGCGGATTCTACTGGATTACTTGTTGTTTTTCCATAACGAGGAACAGGAAATTGGCTGTTTGCATAGGTTTTAAAGTCAATCACCTCTATTCTATTATTGGACAGCATGGTTAGTTTTTTAATTTCGTTCATATAGCTTTCAAATTCCTGATTTGAGTAGATATATGCATCAGCTGAAAATAGTTCATTTAATTTGTTATCATTAAATGACCTTCTAAGATTTGCCTCAAACAATATGAGACATAAGAGTAAGGGCAAACATCAGAAACTGAATTAATTAATCCCTTCTCTCGATCACTAAAAACGATGACATCAGAAGAGTTAATTAAAATATTCTGGTTTAAATTCGATAGAAACCAATTCCAACTTGATGAATTCTCACCTTCAACAATAACTATTGTTATTAGCACAATGAGCTCACAGCTATCTTGGCCAACTGCTACAAGAAGTGTTCGTTTGTGAGTTCATTCTAAAAAAGTACCATCGATATAGAGAAGTTTTTTCGAATGGTCAAGAAACTTTTCTGATGCACTCCACGATAAAAAAGCCCACTCAAATACACCACTTTCTGAATTTTGCATCTGTGCAAAATCACCTTTTTCACTAATCCTATCGTTTAATGACTCGAGATAGAAATGTGGATCTTCAATATTTAATCCATATTCTTTTTTAGAAGCTACTATCACACTTTTAGCAGTTTTATATGGAACGCTCACGCAGAGGGTTTCGCTTGCTTTGTTTACTAGATCCCTCGGCTTTAATGAATTTAAGTTTCTTGGTGTAATAAACTCTTTAGGACACAAGAATACATGACATCTGCAATTAATAACTGGAAACTATGGTTTGGAGTCATAGCTTTCACTATGAATTTGCCTTTAGCAACGTTAAATCTGGCTGATACGTGGAAAGAGCAACTCTCTTTGCATTTTAAGTAAATGGATTTTTTGTTCCTTTGCACAACTCTAAAACCAATTTGCGTTTCTTTAGCAGCTGCAGTGAACAAGTCTTTAAATTCTTCAATTGAAGAATGCTCTGAGCCAACTTGAAACTGTTGAATGATTCCTTCTACATTGGCATGGTTCATAAGAGCATAGAATGTATAAAATATAAGTTTTTAAATGATTTCAATTTTTAAGTTTTAAATGAATTCTAATTTTCAAATTTTTATTAATTTTTGTTCTATTTTCAAAATTTTATTAACTTTCGTTTTAATTTTGAAAGTTTAGCAACTTTTCGTTATATATTATATTTGTTATTACTATAATAAAATCTTAAGTAACAAATGTAAGAGAGACTTTCTACGGTTAGTCTTTACAAATTCGGCAGACCGAGATTAGAACTGTCAACAAACTTCATTTCTCATACGTTATATTTTCATACCAAATAATAAATTCTGTTATTTAATTTGTTTCATTATGTATAGACATTATACATAATGAATTTATAAATATATTTACAATTCTATTACTTCTTCCTCTTTATAACTGTTATTTCAGTTTTTGATTTTATTCAACAACTGTAAACATGTTATGCAAAAAAATTAATTTAAATAATATTACGAATACATAACCTAGCAACAAAAATAAATAGCCATGGGTGTAGCCTTTTATTTAAGGCATCTAACCGCTTAAGGGGTTAATAATATTTTGAAATTTATTGAAACACAAATCGTCAACTACTTCGTTATTACAAAAATGAATTTGATCTCCTATCAATTAGTACTTGGTCTTTTGTTGTTAAGGAAGTCCTTGTTGCGCTTCACTTTGCAATGTCTTAAATGTTATCTACAAGTTCAAGACAAAAGTTCACAATTAATTAATTGAGTTCAAGTATTAAGTGGACCTCAATTAGTTAAAAATTAGCAATATAATGTTTTTATGATAATAAATTCATAATACAGGAAAATTAAAAGATAAAGTGATACATTGATAAAATGATTTGAGACGCTAAAACAGTGAAGAAAGTGATATAAAAATGTTGAGGATACCTAAATAATAGTAAAATAATTAATAAACATGTAAAATGATTGGGGGAAACAATCATAAGTGATTAAGATGTGGTTCTGGAGCTTAATAAAAATGGAATGAAAAAGAAATGTCGAATAACGAGAAGGGAATAAGAGAAAATCAATAAAAACAGACAATTGAATAAAAGAATGTCATTTATAATTAACAAGTGCAAATTTAGGAAACAATAACAATACGAAAATTTGCACGTTATTTCGAAAGCTATTTCAAGATAAGGGAAGAAATTTTGTTTTGGAATCCGGGAAAGGGCACCTCTAAAAAGTGATTTATCTGGACAGCTGTCAGTGATTATGGAGACCCAAAAGGAATTAGCGTTAAGATATCAAAAATTCTATTCGACATCAGTAAGTTTTATTGGATGATGGAGTATAAAAAGGAAGCACAATTGAAACAAAACAACACAAAAAAATAAGACAAAAATTGCAGAAGACAAAGAAAGATAAAAAAGAAGTTAAAGAGAAATTTGAAACAGAAATTAAGCAAAATCAAAGCAAAGCAACTAAATCAGAGTTACCGATCTTAGAAACCCACCGCAGTTGTCAAGTGATTGTAAAGCCAATTGATCCGAAAAGTGCTATTATTCCCGAAGGGTCGTAATAAGCACCAAATTGTGATTGATAGATAATTTGTTGTGTCATTTTAAGGTGGAGATAAAGTGTATTAATCAATAAAGTTTATATCGTTTGGAGTTCGTTACTGTTGTTCAAAAGCACGCTTGGAGTCAGATTGACAATAATTACTATTTGAATTCACCGACAACCCCAACAAAAAGATAAAATTAAAAAATTATTTCCAATTGTTACTAATGGCCTCTATCTAACTCACCCTTTTCTTAGGATAGCTTATTTTTGTTTCATTTATGAAAATTTTATTCGTTAAATAGAGCTTTTTATAGAGAAAAGCAAATGATACTCGGATAGTAGCATAATGTATATAATCTTAGGTCTATGGTTTTTCAGCGGCTCCTCAAATCATCTAGTTCCATGTAACCTGAGGTTTTTTACTTCTTATTGACTAGAACTTGTCTTTTCCTTGAGTGCTTCGTTCAAGTTATCCATTTTGAATTAAGTTTTTCTTGATTTCAATAAATTCACAGTGTGTTGATCCTTTGTCATTCTACCATATACACATAATTATCTTATTGAGACTCAAGTTCGGTTTTGAGGTGGACGGAGAAGATTATCCAAGCTCACTATATGCTCTTTTGCTCACAATGCTCTCAACGTAGTCCACTTTTGATTACAAATTATCACCCGGTTGAAAAAAGGTTTGTTTTTTAAAACAAGTAGAGATGTACAATAAACTACACGGTCTTGTAAACGTTTTTCGCAAAATTTATTTTTATCCATCAATCCAGGTTTCCAAATATAATCCAAAATGGTTTATGTGTTTTGTTAAGCTTTTCCGTAATCTCTTATGTTGAGAAAAAAGGATGTTGTTATATAATGGTCCTGGAAATTTTGTCATTGATCTAGAATTTGGCTTGCCATTAAGGTGAAAAATAGGTTGTTTGTGTGCATATTTGTATAAACTATAATTTAAATTTTACATTGACTTTACTTTACTTTTGATAATCAGAGTGAGGTGCTAACTTACTGGATTGGTCAGTGTGGAGTTCAAATGGGAGAAGCGGTTTGGGAATTGCTATGCTTGGAACATCAAATGGCTCCAAATGGTCAATTATACGATGACCAAATTTCAGATGATATGTCGTTTAGGCATTTTTTCCAGGAAACTAGCAATAATAGATATGTTCCTCGAACTATTTTAATGGATACTGAACCAACTGTCGTTGGTACGGTAGTTATTGAATAAATTTATGTGCTAATGTATTTAAGACTTTCTTAGATGAGATAAGATCGGGGGTTTATAGAAATCTCTTTCATCCCGATTATATTATGAATTACTTTGAAGATGCCAGCAACAATTTTGCTCGTGGATTTTATAAAATTGGTCAAAAAGTTATTCCAGATATGGTGAGACTTACCAGAAAAATTGTTGAAACTTGCGATATGGTTCAAGCATTTGTCATTAATCATTCATATGGTGGTGGCACAGGTTCTGGAATTTCTTCAAGTAAATTCTTTAATTATTTTTTACTTAATTTATGGATTATTTTATTGAAAATTTATAAATCTAATTAAAAATTTAAAATTAAACGATTCAGCATTTAACTTTATATCAGCATATAGAAAAACAATAAAGTTTCGCTAATCATTAAGAATTTTATTGTTTTAAGAGTATAAGTACCCATCATATGACAAATGTAGGCGAAATAATAATAATTTTGCCTTTTAAACATTGTTCCTTTGAAACCTCATGAATCATTAATATGACCTGAGAAAACATTTACTTCTTGTTGCATGGAATTATTAATAAAAACTCATCTATAATAGAATTAAAATTAATGTTTACATTATATAAACTTATAGACTTGTGTGTAAATTTTTAATGTTGCATGGAATAAAAACATTTAATATTGAAAGTGAAAAATTGATAGAACAAATAAATTGAACACGCAAACACAACACATGGTAAAAAATGCATATATAAACTTTTTATAAGTAGAAATGTTCAACTAATAAACGCGTTTTAAATTTGTTTTTGAAGAATTAATAACACATTTAAAATTTAAAACCAAAAATTCAAATGGATTCAATCCTACTACTCAATGAATTGTCTAGAAAATCAATAGATGAAACAAAACAGGACGAAGGCAAATTTCACATTAAATGATTTTTATAAATACCACAACATTCATTTAGCTTTATAATTTACAAATTTGGAAACAAACTTTAAAAATCATTAAGTGCAAAAATTTAATTTAAAAATTAATATTTGTTGAGGAAACAGATATGAACAGATGGCAAAGGATGAAACGAATGCAAATATCATAATTTCCAATCGACGGGTTCCTTAGACAAAGTTATTCAAAAATACAGACTTATTGATTACTCAATGTAATTATAAAATAACCCGAGGTTTTCATATAGAAAATTTAATGAAAAGATAATGGAGACGGGAGTTTTCTAAAGATTGAAAAATATAAAAACCCGTCAAAATTATCGAAACGAATTTTAAATTTAATCGTGATTATACGAGAATCTGGAAGTATTAAAGATAAGAGGTGGTTACCAATTCGGTTGCTTATGAAAAGTTTAGATACCATAAAACAAAGTGTGTATTGACTAATGTGGATATAATTTGAATTTAAAGAAACTTATTTTATTGGTTTTTTAAATTTAATATAAATATCACGAGGAGTCAGCATTATGAATCAAAAATTCATTAATGACCAAATAAAATTGGAAAAAAATAATTTTCAAATAATTTATGTAAAGAATTCAATTAAATGCAAATAGTATTATGGGCAATATCATTCAATTTCAACCTATCTCAAATATTTAAGTATCAATTCAATTAAAATCAATAAACGGTTACACAATAAATGTTTGAATTGGATAAATTATCCTTTATTCAATAGAGAAAAGTCGATATCCAGATAGCATTGGAGGATAAATGACATATCGGTCAGAATTAAAAGTATATATATATATATATATATATATATATAATGTCATCTAATTATATACTAATTATTATGTGATGTAACATAAAATAGGGTTTCATTTAAAATGGGATAAATAAAGTTAGGTCATTTCGAAATTTTGGTAGGAAGTAAATTATAATCTAACTCACTTCTTTAATATAAAAGTACCAAAACTCAACATAATTTACTTCATTTCCAATTCAACAACTCACTGTGATAGACCATGCCATTGTTTTACAAACTCTTGACCTAAACAAACAAATAAATCTTCTATCACTCTGCCACGGCTTCACAGACCACTATTATGTTAGAAGTTCCGGGACTTTGTTTTACTTCTGAAATGAATTGTGTCGACATCTACCAAAATACAAGTAAAAGTTAAAAAACTTGAAAATTAAAGTCTTATAAATGATGAATATACTAGTGAGGAATAGTAAAATGTTACTTATTAACTAATAATAAGTTTTAATATTATTGTTTTTAAATAATAAAGTTTAAATTAGCATTATGATTGAAAGTCTTATTACTGGCTACCACGCTAAAAGCGAATCTGTCAATACAGTTACAAGGAAGCAACAACGACAATTAATTTTCGATTCATTGCCCAAACAAGCTAGAGATATTTTTAATTTTAATATTCGGAAATTTAATGGAAGAAATATTTTTGAAGCTCGGAATCAATGATTTAAGCTTGATTGGAATTTTTGATTTATTACTAACTGAAGAAGATAGGCTTAACTGATGAAGATGAAAGAAACTGGTTTGTTGACACGTTTAAGTCACAAAAATCAATTGTAGATAAAACTTACGAGTTAGCTCATGTGAAACAAGAACAAAATGAGCGCTTGGTAACTTTTGAATTGAGAGTGAAAAAGGTGTTAGATGATGTTTTTAATTGTGGTATCTCAAGAGAAAAGACTTTTGGATCTATCGCATCAAATCGTGTTAATAATGATAGTTTAAAAGAAAATGTGTTGTCAAATCCAGATATGTCAAGAGAAGAAATGAGAATAGCTGCCAAAAATTTTGAATCTCGAGATTTATCCGGAATCAAGCAAATTGTAAATGAAATTCAAGCTGTGGAAAACGAACATATTCCAATATTGTTCAAAATAAAATCCCACAATGGTTAATTAATTCGCCAAAGAAAGTGTTTAAGCAAAACAACAGGTATTTTTAATTTTTCTTATCAAAACAAACCATTGCAGAAGGAAAGAAAATTTCATGTAAGTATACCGATAATAGAACATCATAGAATGGAAATTATTGATGATGGAGCAGATAGAGGCTATAAACCTTCTGTTTTGCTTAAAACAATCGCTAGAAAATTGTATAATCGATGCTGTAGACTACCAGAGCCTAAAGATGGGAGACTAAAACGAAGTCAGTGTTTTTGTTGTGGCAAAAATGATCATTTACGTTTCCAATGCCCACTGAAAGATAAATGCCTTATTTGAGGTAAGTCAGATCATTTATTTAGAGACTGCTATTTGTTAGGAAATAATAAAAAAAGAATGAAAGAAGGGTTTTTTTACATACATGATGCAGATCAAGACTGTTCGGAAACAGCGATAGAACCAATGATTCATGAAATTAATAGTTTAAAAATCACGAAGACCCTGTTGCATACATTTCGTCAGTATGGTCGAGACAATAAGTAATTATAAAAAACGAAATGTGGTTAAAGAAAATGTGATGTATATGAAGGAAGATGGCCGAAATTAGAGTAAGATTAAAATTAGCACAGTAGAAATTGAGATGTTGTGGGACACTGGAGCATCGATTAGTGTAATGAGTGACCGTATTTGGAAGTTAATAGGATGTTCATTACTAAAGACAAGCAAAGTTTTATTGTGTGGTGTATTTTCAAAAGATAATGAAAAACCTTTAGGAAGTATAAATTTAGAGGCTGAGTGGAAAAATAAAATAAGAAAATTGAATGTTGTCGTTATTAAAAATATCTCTTCAGATTTTATCGGAGGTGTAGATACGATAATGCAGTTTGGACTAATTTTAAAAGAAATTTACAACATAGATTCCTCATTGTTGGAAGTACAGCATGCTGATGAAGAGAGAGAAAAATTTGCATTGCGTATTTTGAATTTTGAAAATAAATCATCTTTTGGTCAAATTATTTCTGAATTTAAAAATATCTTTATGGCATCCAGATTTGATTTATGGAATGCAAAATTAATTCAACATGGAATAAAGACGGTTGGATCACCCATTTTGCAGAACCCGCGTAGACAACCAATGAATTTAAAAATCAAAATTGATGAATTAGGCAAAAATTATCAGCAAGTGTCAAAGCCCATGGAATTCTCCATTGGTCATAGTTAGGAAGAAAGATGGTTCTATTCGTATGCGTCTAGATTTTAGAAGGCTTAATGTAGTGACAGATAGATATTCATTTCCAATGCCAGATATGCAATTATTATTAGATTGTCTAGGAAGATCAAAAATATTCTCATCGATTGACTTATTACAGGCCTATTATCAAGTTGAGTTATCAGAAGAATCTCAGATTAAAACAGCCTTTAGCACAAGGGCAACTCTGTTTTAATAGGTTACCATTTAGACTGTCAACATTACCTTCTACTTTTCAACGATTGATGCATCAAATATTAGAAGGATTAATTTTTAAAGGTGGTGTTATATGCTGCACCGTTATATTCTGCAATATTGGGGAATAACAAGCAGATAATTTGGAATGAGGAATGTAAAAACAGTTTTAATAGTTTAAAGAAAGTGTTATGTGAAGCTCCAGTACTTGAATTTCCAATGTCAGGCAGAATGTTTATAATTGACACTGATGCCAGTTTTGGCGATATCGACGGGGTGTTAAGCCAAATGAAAGATGATAGTACAGAAGTTGTGACTGCATATGGATCATGACATTTGACCGCACAATTTCAGACGTGGCTCGCAAACTTATCAGAATATGATTTTGAGTTGATCATGGCAACACAGATGGATTGTCACGGATAAAAAATGAGTTTTGCTTACGATGCGAAACAAAACATAAAGATTCCAAAAGAAGCAAAATGAAAAGTGAGGTATATAAACAATTTACAAGGAAATGCAAATATTGTGGAGATTATCAAAAGAAAACAGAATGAAGACATCATTTTTAAAGAAATTATAGAGCTATTGAAGAATGAGAAAGAAACAGTGTCGGATGAAGTAAAACAATGCAAATATTTTAAATTGATAGAACAACTATGCATACGAGATGAATTGCTATCGATTATAGAGGATAACAAAATATTGGTACTAGTTCCTCAAAATTAAGTTACCACATTGATAAATTACATTCACATTGAATTGTGTCATATAGGTATTATAAAAACTTTGTATTATATGAAAGATTTCTTTTAGTGGAATAATATGAGTCGAAGTGTAATTAAATGTATAAATGAATGCTCAATCTGTTCAAAAAGAAAAATAGAATAAGGACGAGCGAGAGAACTTTTACTACCAAGATCAGGGGAAATTTTTCAGAGCAGATAGTAATAGATATAGCATACATGGAAACATCTAAATGGGAAAAGAAATATTTAATAGTCACTATTGATCGGTTTAGTAAACTTGTAAGTTTGACAGGGACTACAAAACAAGAGGAGATTACTGTTTTCAATGTTGTATTGAATAACTGGATTTATCGTTTTGGCAAACCAGATAGTATATTAACTGAGAGAAGGAAGATTTTTGAAGGGTCATTGATGCGAGAATGGATGCAGAAATTTGGAGTGCGACAAGAATTTAGTTCACCATATCAACATCAGTCAAATGGGCTTGCTGAAAGAACCATTAGGACAGTAAGAGATATGATAACGACATCATGGTGTGAACTATTACCCAGAATCGAGTTTTGTTTAAATGCAACAAAACAGAACTCTACTGGATTTTCGCCTTTTGAGATTGTTTATGGCCGGAAAATAAATTTAATTTCCAATTCAGGATATGTTCAGGAATTAAAAGATGAAATTTTAAAGTCAGTTAAAGTAAACATAGAGAAGGCAAAAAACTCAATGAAATATAGAGATCAGGATAAAAGAGGAAGAAGAATTTGTGATGTGGGAGAAAAAGTGTTGGTGAGATTAGAGCCACATAAAAGAAAGAAAAATTGAATGGAATATGAGAGACTTTGTGAAATTCTACGATCTATATCCCCTCGCCAAGTTGAACTAAAACTTCCAAATGCAGTGAAGCCTAGAATGATCGAATGACTAAAGCGTTGGAAAATCACCGAAGAAGGGGAGAGTGATGAAATAATAAAATGTTACTTATTAACTAATAATAAGTTGTTTTAATATTATTTTTTTTGAAATAATAATGGTTAAATTAGCATTATGATTGAAAGTCTTATTACTATACCAAGTGACATTTGGTGTTGGGCAAAGAGCGAATTTAATTGACTTCTTTTTGTTTGATATTTATCCTAAGTGCATAAAATAATATATATTTTAATCATCAACAATCTTCTTTATCGTTACGTTTGGTAGTTCTTTTTTTCAGTATGATTATGTTTTTTTTAGGAATTCTGACTTCGAAGTTTGTTAAAATCTTTGGAGCGAAGAAAAGTCAAAATCTTATTTACTTCAATGGACAATCTTTCTATTCATCTTCAAGGAAATCTAGAGTTTAAATCTTTGGAATGCGTTTATCCATAAATGGCTAAAATTTGTCAGTGTCATCAACTTCAAAGCCTTAAACCCTTAACCTCTTAACTTAACTTACTAACAAGATTTGTGTAATGGCGATGAATGATCGTGTACAAAGGTTTTAGAGATCTTTCTTGTTTAGTTGCCAGTTTATTGAGATATTCTTGCATAAATTTTATAGAATTAAAAAATTGATATTTTCAGTCTCATGTTAGGGTTAAAAATTACAAAATTTATTTTTTATTAAATCACATTTCGATTGCGAATCTATTGCGAAATACAAAAGTTAACTTTTATAAATAGTGACATGCTCTTTTATTACAATATGAGTCATTTTTCTCATTTACTTTTCTAAATCTCTCAAAGTCCTGAATGAATACCTAAGAACTTCATGATACAATTTTAGGAAATATGTTTTTTATGCCATTTAATCTCACTTTGTTGGTAATGTTTAAATGTCATTCTCCAGTGAAAAGTATAAACATATCTCAAATAGTTTTACCAGCCAAAATCACCTAGTGCAGTAGTTCCCCAATTTTTTTGGTGCTGTGGCCCATTGATAACATTTGTCAAGTTGACATGTTCCCTTCAATGCATTTTTACAGTTAACTAGTATGCTTGTTACTTCTAAAATAACTAATAATTTATAGGCAGCATGTTTTTAAGTTAGAACTTTTTTATAATTGAATCATAATAATTTATCAATTTAACTGTTGGTTATATTTTTTGATAAATATTTTAAAAAATGAACTTACAAAGGAAAAAATTATTTACATTTTAAGTGTATATTACGTACAATATTCATTGTGCGATTAAGACTCACACACAATTAAAGCTGTTAAATTTTATATTGAAGGTTAATAATTTTTTTATTTCAAAAAATAATTTTTAGAAGGTCTCATCCGACCCTTAGAAAATTTTCAGGTGACCGTTGTTTGAATCGCGATCCACAGATAGGAACCACTGACTTAATATAAATTTTGCTAATATGAATAGATTTAAAAGCCTAAACAATGAGTTTTTTTGATTTTCAGTATATTGGTCAAATACATTATAGTTTATTCTACAATGCTCTATTTTACCGATTCTCTATGATCATCATTTCTAGAACTTCTTATGGTACTGTAGATGTCATATATATTCTTTTATCAATTTACTATATTGGTTAAATCATTGGTACTCAAAATGTGCGTTGAAACATTTTGGAGTGCGACAATGAATTCAGAGGTAGTTGTGGGTGTTTAGGCGGTCTGGGGGTAGATTTTTACTTGCAGAAGAAATTAATAATAAATACTGAGCAGATGAATTTCAACAAGTTTATTGAACAACTAATACACTTGACCTGATAGAAATCTTTAATTAAGAGGGGTTAAAATTTTTTGTCTTTCAGAGTAGACATTGGTTTAAATATTTGTAAATCTAGGGTTTACCAATCTTTTTCAGCTACGGAACACTTTGCAAATCCGAAAATTTTGGCGGAACACTTAGCTTATTTTTTAGGTTGGGTAATTCTTAATAATATAAATAAAATAAAAAATTATCATTTATTTAATAAACATAAATATACAAATAAATAAAACTACTAATGACTTTAATAATTTTGGGTTCTTAAATTACAAATCTCTTGACGCCATAAACCTCAATGAAGTTTAACCGTCGCTCGTCTTTCATTATGAAGTAAATCATGTTCAATTTTCTAAATTTACTCCAAATTTTTGCGAAATATCTATTTATGCTCCGCGGAACACTTATTTTGGATTCGTGGATCCATAGTTTGGGAAACCCTGGGGTAAATCAACAATTGTGTACACTAAAGAATTCAAAACATACTTTTTCCAATTTTAATTCATTAAGTTTTAATTCGCATATTCCATGCAATCTATACATTGTTTAAGGCACTCCTAATGTTGTAATCTACCCAAAAATACCCTAGGGATCACGTTTTTGTACTTTGGCTATTTAAACAAACTTTAAATTGTTATTTAATTTAATGATGAATTTGTAATTAAATTATTATATATTTTAAAATGAAATTTTTGAGGCACTTGAGTCTGAAAAGATATTATGATAAAGGAACTTGTCAAAAAATTTTGTTTTATTTAATTTTTTATAATATAATTTTATAAAAAAACCAAATTTTAGCAAATTTAGAATGGTAGAACAACAAAATTTTATTATAATAGAACGCAAAGTTTGCTTTTTTTATAATATACTTAATACGTATTGACTAATGAACAACCACGTGCTTACTCTCGCTAATCGCTAAATTTACACCGTATTCACAGAAACTTGACTTTCACTTCAAATACTAACCCCACTTTCCTGTCACTTTTTGCACACCTCAAACCAGTTTATCGATGCAGCATTCTTTCCAAAAATCGAGACATTTTCAAAATGGTGCAGAACACAGAAAAAATTGTTAAAAATCGGGACTGTCACGCCAAAAATGAAACATCTAGTAACCTTGATGTAATAGTTATTTTTTTAAATTTAAGTACTCATGGAATTCCTCGCAGTTGAATATTCAAAAATCTCAAAAATTCAATTGGGACTTTTTCCAAGTCCAACTCTTTCAACTTCTGTAGTTGAATCATATAATGCGGTTTTGTCCATTCATACACCGATGGAAACTTCTGACCTGTCACTTTTTCTCGACAATGAGGCTTTATTCAACATCTGCCAAAACAAACTAAACTTGGATTGTCCAGTTTTTACAAATTTAAACCGGTTAGTAGCGCAGGTAGTATTTATTCTTTTTCAATCAACTATTACTGTTTTCATAAAATATTCATGAAATATTAAAATACTAAATTTTAAATAATTTTTTTGGAAATTTGTTCTTGAATTATTTGATTTTAATTTAATAATTTGATATTAATTTTAAATTAAAATTATTTGATATTAATTTTGTAATAATGCTGACAACGGTTAATATGCTGTCATTTCTATGAAATTTTCACTTAGTCGAATACTATATTGTTACTTCACATAATTTTCAAATTTAATCTGCTATAACCAACAATTTGTACTACATATTTGTAGTGTAAAGTGACCAGATATTTTTTTTGGCAAATTTTTTATTTTTACTGACTTAGACTTCGGTAGACTGCTTGAAGTTTGGACCATTTTTTAAAATACGTTTATTAGAAATAAATACTCCAAAAGTTTTTTCTTCTTTATCAGGTTTTACTTCACGAACATCAGAATGGTAGATATATATATCAACCTGCTTTTGTTGTATTCAATTGACAAATGGATTTTACATCATTTTTTTAAATCTCCTAAATTGATACTACTTAGTTTATATTTTCGTTTCTTAACTTTTTCATAAAGTTGTTTACTTGAGTTATGTCTTTGACTTCAACATTCTTTTCTCTCAATATTTCAACAGTAAATCATAGAATATTTTGACAAAATTCTAAGTACGACTGATGTTATATGTACTCTTCAATGTTTCACCCTTAGCTTTCATATTTTCTTTATTAGCTAAAAGACCACAGAATTTATGTCTAAGAAACATTCATTCTTTTATTCTCGCCTTTGAACTTACCAATAGTATAATCAAGGTTCCTCGAATACAGTTTATGATCATTGAAAGTATATAGGATTATGGATGATAAAAGTATAACATGCTCATAAATTTAACATTTTTAAACTCCGCAATGATGTTTATTTTACCGCTGAATTACCGCTGAATTACCGCTAATATACCGCTAACAATATTTTGTAAATATTCATACTGCAACTGGTACATTTTAATTTTAAAACGAACCAGTACAGATTAACCAATGTCAATCAGCATATACAAAAATACAGTTCCTTTTTTAACAAAACCTCAATCGGGTCATCATTAGATTTAAAAATTCTCATAAAAGTAGGTTTTGAAGTATATATGATCAATGAAGAAGCTGTATTGCATAACCTTAACTTTACCTGTGTTTTAAGATTTTTTACGGTTTCACTATAAAGACTATTTTATTATTTAAGGCATTACTCGATTACGTCCAAACTCGGTTATTAATATTGATGCAATTTTAAAAGTATTACCCTGATTTAGATTTAATTGCCTAGTGAGCATGTTAATTTTACCCAAGGAGAAAGAAAAAGATTAGAAAGTCTTCTATGAAGAAAATAGTTCTTCTTGGAATAGTGCTTGAGTAGCAACTTCTCAACTTTTGTATTTGGTCGATACGTCCTTTCAATATCAACAAAAAACTAATCCAGTTTATCGTGAATTGATTCAGGAATTTTTAAATCAACTTCTAATGCAGTGATAGCGAACCTTGTGAGCTTGGTGTGTCAAAATTCGGGGGAAAATCTATTTTGACTATTGTACCGTGTCACATCTAGAAATTTTCATAATTTTGTAATGTTTGCAGTCCTAGTTAAAATATTATTATATTTTTATTCATTTAAAAATCCAAAAGCAAATAATTCTTTACATCAGTGACTGTTTTATAACTGAATTTCATGTTCTAAATCTTCAAAAAGTTGGTATTTTTGCACGTTAACTGTTCTTGGACGATGGCTTTTCACAAGGGTTTTATTGTCTTGTCATCACTATTCTAATGTATAACCAATTAAAAGAACTTCTGAATCAGTTTATTTACAATAAAAAATTATTTTATTTAATTCATCTTAATCGGTAATCCAAGAAAGGTCCTTATATGATAGATTTTAACTGTTATGTAATTAA
The DNA here is from genome assembly GCA_022537955.1 of Schmidtea mediterranea. Lineage (NCBI taxonomy): Eukaryota > Metazoa > Platyhelminthes > Tricladida > Dugesiidae > Schmidtea > Schmidtea mediterranea. The sequence continues at coordinate 113,394,218 of CM039681.1, forward strand.
GAACTCTTATTGAAGAATTTTTATTTTTATTTATTCTTTTGACTTTATTAAAACACATCCATTTTTTAAATTTTTTGATTTATAAAATAAGGGTAATAACTTTTTGTGGATCGACAGTAGTAAGTTCTTTTAGGTAAGTAATCGGATCAGCAACAACAAAAGATAATAACAATAAATGTTTATTTGAGTATTGTACAAAGTTAATTAAGTGATAATTATATATCGATTTTTGGCTGTTAACTAATTATAACATTTTAAAACGTTTAAACAATGGGGTAGAACACTATATCTTATATTATAACTTATATATATATATATATTTATTATGGCTTACACTTTTGTAGCAACAATGATTCTGTTTAAAATATGTATTGAAATGAATAAAGACTTTCCTTTTCCTTTAAAAATACGATTATTAGTCAATTTCATAATACTTAAGTTACTTTTACATATAAAGAAAATAACGCTATCATTTCACTGAAATATTCTTTTATAATTTTGATATTTTAAATGTATTTTAAAATTTTATTAAGTTATTTGCATTTGTTGTAGGTTTTTAGTGGGTTGACAGCGGCATTTCGATTTGAGGGACCATCCAATACAAAATTAGTTGACTTGCAAACCAATCTAGTTCCATTTCCAAGGATTCACTTCCCTTCAATTAGCTTCGCACCCATTGAAACTCCAAACAAAGCTTTACATGATAGCAAGTCATTAATATATTATTAGAGGATAAATATTTTAATATTTTTTTAAATTTGGCCATTTTTAAATTATATTTACTTAAATTCCTTTTACTAATATTCAGAACAATGGAATATATAATTCTTATAATTATGTATGATGAACGATGAGGGAATGTCTGTGTAAATTGCATACTGTGCATTGATAAGTACGCATATGTATGATTATTCTGTATTAATAATAACTCTGAATTTAATAATAACATAAATAGTGATTCCACTAGTATGATAGAGTTTCAATTTTACTAAATAAATATCACAATCAAATGTCTTGTTCTAAGAAATTTTATTAACAATGATTTGGTTATGAGAAATTCATAAACAATTAATATATTGTATAATAAAGAATTTATCAAAATTTATATTATGTATTTAATAATATTAAACAAGTAAATAACAAGATAAGTCTTTGGTACAAAATATATATTAAATGTGAAAATGGAAAAAGTTGGTCACATGACATTTAAACACACGATATTTTAACGCACTGATATATAATCCATACCACGCTTTAAAATTTTAAAAGTCTTTATATAAAAATATATTATTCATTATGGCGATATGACAAAACAGATAATATATTTTTATATAAAAACTTTTAAATTTTTAAAGCTTAATATGGATTATATCTCCGTGTGTTTAAATGTCAAATGTTTAAATGTCGTGTTCTTTCAATACTATTAATAAAATATAATATTTAAAAAAAAATTAATTTATGATATGTTAATTATAAATTTAAGTCAAGTTTTGAAGTTAATTTCTAATTTAAGTTAAGTTAATCCAGTTTTATAAAATTGAATTAAATTTATATTAAGTTGTTAGAATGTAAACGTCCTTAAATTTTCCACCACTGATTTCTTAATTTTCAAATGACATTATATTTATTAAAAATATTTTTAAAATATTCAGTAACCGCTGTTTCGAAAATTCGTGAATATCAAAAACATCGATCTTTTACTGATTCATAGTCAAATATTTTTAACTTTCTGAAACGTCTAATCAGTACCATGTACAATAATTTAAGAAAAAAATAATTTTCTTAAAAATACACTTCTTCTAAAAGTGATAAAATTGTATTTACTTAGTATTTAATAAAAATTCCACTTAAACGTAATAATTAGAACTTACTTTAGCTCAAAAAATAGATCGTCAGGCGCTAATGGGTTAAGTTAATTTATAATTTAAATTAAGTTTTGACTTAAAGTTAAAATCTTACAGGTGGGTTAAAGACATTAGCGACACTGTAGCGGGTACTGGATGTGTAAATTAGTATCATGTGAGCACAGGGTATATAAAAGTATCGATAAATACATAATTAGGGTTGGATTTAAATAATAAACAAATCAGCACAATAATAAACTATTTTATTAAAAATCCTAATACAATTCTGGCACCATTGAGTTTTACAATTGGAGTAACGACATCATTTGAACCAATATTGTATACTTATTATAATGTACTTATTATATACGGATTATAATGTCCGAATACCAATGATCTGAACTGAATGGAGGCTTTTATTGATAACCAAGTCGTCACCCCCCCCCTATAATGCTCATAAACCCAACTATTACTTTTTCCAACGCAATTTCCATTGTCTTAATTATGTAATGTAGTTTTATTATTTTAAATAGTAAATGTTGGTTATTTTTACTAATTATTTTACTTTATGGAACAACAAAGATTCTATTGCATAGAAAACAATCCAGGTGTGACTACTGTTTTATATCAGTATACTTTATGATTATTAAAAGCATTTCAGACATAATAAATATATCAAGTATTAAATACATTTCCAGTACTGTCCATCAAGCATATTTACAAAATTAATTTGTAAATAATTATTAAATTAAATGAAAATTAACTATTTCCGTCTTAATCATTATTTCCAATAATTCCATGTTGTCCATTTACATTAATTCATAGAACTAGTAATAGTAATAAATAATTATTTTCCATTTCTATATCATTCACGTTGTCCATTATTTCCGTGTTAACCATTAGCATGCATGCATCAGCCACTCTAAATTATACATTAACATTGTATTGGTTGCACACATTAATTCGCCAGTACAATGACAAATCAAACCATCCTCATTATTTCATCTTGCAATCACTTTTCAGGAAAAACAAACCAATGAAGAAAATTGTTGGCGATTCAAATAAAATAACGAATGCTCAACAGAAGAAAATGAAGTCAAGCCAGTTCAAATTTTTCTTGGTTAATAAGATTCTTTATGGATTTGCAAATTCAGTAAAACTGTTTAAGTCTTCATATTCTGACTTGATTGGACGTTTGAGTAAAGAAGATGTTGTCACAGTAAAAAAAGGTTTGAAGAAAATCAATAAAAATCTGAGCCGTAATGAGAATATATTTATCAACAATCGAAAAATTCATTTTAACGAATAATTGAAAGAAATTCCATTGGATACAAGATCGAATCAGGTGATGTCATGAATGATGTAATATTCCAACCGTCTTTCGTCATCATATTATAGTGTGTTTCTTTCAATTTCTTTTGACGTTCTTTAAGGTGATCTACATTTTCATATTTATCAACAAGTTGTCTATTCATCTACCTGTTGGTGTACTGGGTGTAATTAATTTTAATTAAATCCGTGCTCATTTGTTTCAACCTATCTTTCTTCACTAAATCCTTACTTTCCTAGGGTCGATACTATCTCACCCAGACGCCCCACAATTTTTGACTTACCACTATATACCCATGAGCAAGCTCATGTTGGTATTGTATATAGCAGCCGAGAGTCCACGAGAAGGTGAGCCCCATTTCTAAGACAACTCGTGATAATCTCGCTTTTGGGTTCCTGACTGCCGTTAGAAGGACTTACGTCTACTTAGCTCCTCTGACTCCCTCGATATTAATACTCGCATTTCCCATCCTTTATTATCGATCTCATTTATGCGTCCGTGATCTCATTTTCCCATCGACTTTCAAGTTGACCGTTGAATACTAGCACAAATTATAGTTCGAGGCATAGTAATTAAAACTTGATTACCCATTTATCATTAATAATTAATTCAATACAGCATTAATTTAAATACCTAATTAATAATTTTAAATACTATAATTTAGAAATTTCCGGAAAGGAAAATCTTATTTAATAAGGTTTTTCGATTCTGCTTTCTTCAATTATCAAAATTTAGGGTTAAATTCCCTGAATTACTACGAAAAGGTATAATAATATTATCAACCTAGAACTTTGTTTAAATTTGTAAATTTTGTATCTTAACTAACGCGCGATAATTTGAAAATTCATCGAAATTATTTAATTCGCTGTTAGATCAGCTGTTTTTAAATTTATAAAATTTATCTTTTTTAATTTTATCTTTTTAATTTAAATGACTTCTGTTTTGTTGATTTATTTAAAAAGATTAATGAAATTATGTTCGATTAAATAGTATGATTTCCTATCGACTAATCAATGCGGTACAATAACTTTTAGAAAATGATTTATATTTGAAGTGATAAAGTAATGTTGTATGTCAATATTACTTCACTATTAGAAAATCTGGCAGCCTTTATTTCCTCTTTAACGAATTATGCATTTATTTTAAGTTAAATTTTGACATGTTTCATTTCATTAAGACATAATTAAAAACTTAAATTATAACTGTAAAGATTAATTATCTAAAATATTATTAAAATAATACTTATAAATTAACACATTTGTTGGGCCAGAACACAAACGGCCTTGAGAATCGTTTAAATGAATCGGTAATAAACACGCAAATACAACATACCGATTTAAAATCAGACCCATAAAACACCAACTAACCATGCTAAAATATGAGAAAGAAAATAATTAAATATAAAATCAAGACACGCAAAAATAAATTAAAATAATAACAAAGTGCAACAAGATCCACACGAAATAAACATAAAAATAACACGACAACATAAAATTTGACCGAAAGTTGACAATTTACTAAAAAATGGAAAAATCCATAAAAATGGAACTACAATTAAATAATTTGAATTGGAAACAATTCAATTAAAAAATTAAAAATTAAATTGTCAAATTAAATTACAAAAATAATAAAATTAAGATTAGAATATACTAGAAAATCACAAGGTCAAATTTTTTTGTTTTACTAAATCAAATTTAACACTCAAGGTTAGGGTCGAACAATAGGTATATATACCGATTCATTTTCACATAATTTTAATCCGTTTTACTCTGTATAATCAGTTTTAATCTGAAAAATCAGTTTTTCTGGAAGCAGTCTTAAGAAAGTCAATATCAATATTTTCAATGTGAATGAAGAAGTATTTAGAAAACCTCCTCCACGTCGCACCCGGATAACCTCATGCGAGCTCTGCTTGAGGTGTCGGCGTCGGGAAAGGTTGAATGTTATGCCAGTTATGATGATTATGCCAATGATGACGTTTATACTGATTATGATGTTATGCTAATTATATTTTCAACCAAATGTTAAATAAGTTTTTACTCATGTCGAAATTTTTCCGGCCCACAGCCGCTACAACATCACAAGTCATTAAAATATTGTATACTCTATCGAACTGTGTAAGTGCGTCTATAATCTCCAATAGTTCGTGCCCGTGAAGGCTCCGGCGTGAGAACGCAGGAGCTAAAACGTCAATATCATTCCGTATAAGGGAAATGGGTGAAGGAGAAATAGTCTTTTGGCTGTTTCGTCGTCACTCAATTCCTATAAAATCGACCTAAACTATCTTCACCAACGGCTCAAAATCAAAAACCTAGAGTAGTCCAGTGGGCACTCTTAAACTAGTAATATGAACGCAATATCATCTTTAGATCAAATTTGGGGAAGGTGACGGGGGTTAATGCGAAAAATCATTGCTATGTCGATAACTTAAAAGTAAAATAATAGAATAATAATAAATTCGAATCTTTTACCCTAAAATCTGTTCTTATCAAACCATTTTCGATCAAGCATACATCTAAAATTTTCGTTAACTAAAAGTCTTGACACAAGGTATCGCAAACCATTAATCAAAAGTAAACTTGTTAATTTTGTCATCAACTCTACCCTAGGACGAATAATCGTAAATTTAGATCATCTTCAGACCTCCTTCTTTCCACTTTCCCAAAAAAAATCATCGATAAACAATTAAATAATAAATCTATCAACTGGAAACAATTTAGAGAATTCAGTACGCGGAGACCTTTAACCCCCCAGATAGACAACATATTTTTTTCGCTTTCAATGGCCGAGTAAAGTAGGAAAAAATTTAATCGAAAAGTTGACCCCAGACACAGATGAAATAAATTCAACGACTTACACAATAAATAGCATACAAAAATTCTGTTGAGTGTACATTCACAACCAACGATCATAAAATTTTATTTAGCAAAAATCACATGAACGAAGCGTCCTAAGGCATGTCCATTCGAACAGTAACACTTCACGCGGAGCTAGCTGACCTTAATATAAAAATCCAAGAACCGAATGAACGAATAGTGCAGCTTCGCCCACTAAGATAGCCTGAATAAATTGATGTCAACCGCCGAGTCGATGAGAAACAGACCTGAATGATATTAATAAATCACAACTACTACCACAAGTCAACCCTTATTACCTTCCAGACCAAGTTTAACTAATTTAAAGCTTCCCAAAAATCTAGCAAAATTGATCCCCCGAGTTGCCGATTGAATTGTTCCACATCTGAATAGAAATGATCGTCAGATAGTATTAATTGGATTTAGTGAATCATCGGATTTCATTAAGGAATTTGCTGACATTTAAAAGAGAAGAAAATGAATAAACTATACACGCACACATACAATCATGCACTCTTATATCAATTGCGAAAATAGGAAGTCATTAGGTAGAAATTGTCGACGATGGACATTTAAATTCTTGTGTGTTGGAAGAAATTAAAGAAATTAATTTCAATGCAACCGATAGCCATTCCAATCGGAATCTATCTCAAAATTATTGGAATAAAAGACGTGTAAATTTATTATTAATATTACTTACTAAATTAAAACTATCGGTATCCTTAGAAGCAAAATTTTACGTATTAAAACAATAAGTCTTCGGGTAACTAAATTTAATGAGGAATTTCTACAATGGTTAGTAGGCAGAAAGATTCAGATTAAACGTGAATGTTTCCATCTTCAAGAGTTTTAGCAAATTCTAAGCAAAATATTAATTAAATATTTGAGCTCTAATGAGTTACTAGCATGAGATGAACCAAGACTAGCTAACTTCAGCAATTTACTCGTAGGGAGACCCCAATATAATAACCCCGAATTGAATTCCTGATCCCTGCTAACGAACTGTGCGAACTAAAAGGACCCTCCTAAAAATGCCCCCATTAAGAGTCTTTTCTACGCGAACCTACAACAACCGAACCAGTTAACTCGTCGTACTCAAATCCAAGCCTAATTGACTAAGACTAAATGAAGTGTAAATTTCGCGTATCATTAGCATTTCTTTTAATTTTGGAAAACTCGTGGATTGACGCCTTCCGAGTAATAGCCCGATTCCCCGCTCGCTCAGCTGCCCGGTGTAGGCAGGCGATGTGGGATGCGGGATTTTCTATTTCTCCCGTACGCGAGACAAGATCCAGCACGCACAGAGACTCAGACGAAATCGAGCTCCCGTATGTGGCGATCAAGAGAGAGCCAGGACGCAACCCGGCCAGGGAGAGGCGAGGCCAGGCTGAATTCTTACTAGCGCGCCTCGAAGCTCATCAGGAGTAGATAAACAGGCAAGTGGAGCAGGCCATGCGATATCTGAGGCAGGTCAACGCAGATATCGCGGCGGGCAGGATACCCAGCACTGACGGGTATGCCCCGCGTTACAATGTCTCCTACGACCTGGACGATCCGAAACTACAAGAAAGAATTTCGGATATGAACGTGGTAATTCCACGACGAATCTTGCCGAGGGGGATGTGAGGTGAAGGAAGGCCCGCAGAAGCTCACCGCGACCATCCACACGCAAGAGAACGATACGGCAAGAAATGGAATTAAGGGTATTACGTGCTAGAACTAATGCGCATGACTTGAATAAAAAATTTGAAATACTTATTGTTTTCGTGTTTCATCGCTTTGTTATTGAATCCCAGGGTGAGAAATAAACCTTCTATGGCGACTTAGGGATGAATTATACTTATAAAATGATAAATCTTCCCGCAAATTGTAGAAACAGGTCTGATTAAACATTTATTATTTTAGAAATGAAGTTACGTCAGTTCTCCATCCTACAACAGGAGCTGGATAAGGCCCACGCCACCAACCAAGAACTACAGCAACAACTCTTGCAGATCACCCGGGAAATCCAACAGGTCAAAGGGACATGGATCGAGACGAAGAGGGTGAAGGCCATATACCAGAAGATGGAGACGGCGCAAAAAGGGTTGGCTGAAGAACGACAGCTCACCCAAAATCAGAAAACACAGATCAAGGGTTTAGAGATAGCACTGTCGGCGTGCCAAGAGGGTGCGGCAGTGACTTATCCCTTAGTGTTTGCCCCAGCGCAGCTGGCCTATAGAGATGCGGTGACTTCGTCCACGTTCAAGAATAAACCAACCAAGTGCCGGCTAGGGAAATCTGAGCGCGCAAAACATCGTGCGGCTCAAGTTCAGGGCGTGTGATCCTAATTATAGACATCATACTGTGTTATTTAATAAATGTTTACGAATAGTGTTCATCGCGTTATCTGATTCAACTCGACTAGAATACTCCGAAATTAAAAATCAGAGGCGATCACTGAAATGAAAATACTTCGGTAAGGGACCAGAGAAAGAAAACCGCACATGTACCTTCTAACGGTAGTGCGTTGAACCCAGTTTGAGGTCGGGCCAGAGTAGTTCCTAAATGGCGCTCACTTTTGGCGATCTCAAAACCGATGGTTGCATTACCAACGTTGCTTAGCGACGGGTAACCATCGGGAGCAATGAAATACTTACACCTGGGGTCAAGGTTATAAAAACCATAAACCCCACACATTTAATTTATGTAAAAATGTTAAATGATTTATAAATTTAATATAATAAATTTAGTATGTTAATTTGAATGAAATATGTAAACAATGAAATCTTTTCTTTAAAAATATCAATATTTTACAGTTAAGAATAACTCCTCAAAAATATTGTTTTTGAATTTAACAATTTTCTAGTGAACAAAGATTTTTAGAAAATAATTTATTTTATAAAGTGTTTTATTTATTGATGTTATAAACACAAAATCTACGGTGTCTAATAGTCGACAACTTGTCTTTTAAAGAGTTTGGAATAATTATTTGTTGAACATTATAACTTAACGTTTTCAACTTAATAATTCTATATGATTTGTTCAAATCGCATTAGATTTCCAGATTCTGTTTGTATTATTATATCTAAAACTATAATACTGTTTTTTGTATTCATCACTTCAATTATTGAGATCTTTGTAGTTGAAAGATTTCTTCAACTAATTCCTTTATTTCTTCAGAGTTAGCAGAGATTTCTTAAACCACTTTATTCGTTTTATCATTTAAAGCTTTTAAAACCTCCAAAGCATGCATTCTTTATAAATAATTTATATAAAAATTAATTAATTAATAATTTACACTGTAGCTCTGTCAACCAAAGAAATAACATTTTCTGCCTTATCAAAAGAAAATCAGCTACTCATGATGGATTTGACTGATGGTTCGAATATGGCCTGTGTATTGCTATACAGGGGAGATGTCTGTGCTAGGGAAATATCTCAAACTCTTTCTGTTTTGAAATTATCTGATAAATTGCCATTTGTTGATTGGTGTCCAACTGGGTTCAAAGTACAATTAGTTACTTTAAATGAATCATATTTTAATTTGTATAAACGTTTAGACAGGTATCAACTACCAGCCTATGACACTGATCCCCCCAAGCGGTATGGCCTATAGTTCTAAGTCTCTCACAATGGCAATCAACTCAACCGCTATAAAAAGAATTTTCAATAATCTCAATCGAAAATTTTTAATGCTTTTTAATAAAAGAGCATTTATTCATTGGTTTATCGGAGAAGGTATGGAAGAAGGAGAATTCAATGAAGCGTTTGATGACCTAACAGTTCTTGAATATGATTTCTCTATAGTAAGATTAGATTTTATTATTCCTTGCTTTATTCCATGTTTTAATATTAAGAGTTACTTTTCCATAAATAACATTTTTGAGGTAAGAGAAAGCATGAAGTCTTTATAAGCCAATAAATTATGTGACTGATATGGTAGCCAAATCGTAGCTTAGTATGGCTTAATATTTCTTTTCTACTTAAAAAAAGTTTGCGTAGCCTTTCCAAGAATCAAGTTAAATAAAATTTATGCAAGGTACGAGGGGGCAAATCTCTATTTAGAATTACACAGTTTTTTTGAGATCATGTTTTATAAAAGTTTCATAAACATTTTTTTATTATTTATTGTTATATTTATATTTTTCATACGTATTATTAATTTTTTTTTATTAATAAATTTGCCATTGTCATCGAAAATAAAATTTGTAAAGCAAATTGTTAAATACCTCGTAAATTTAACTCACATATTTTCTATCGGATTTACTAGTGTTTTTTTAAAACATTTGTATAAAAACTTCAATAATATGTTGAAAACAATTTTATGTGAAGCTTTGGGGAAAAAATCACAATCCCCTAAAATAAATGTTCAATCATCAATCAAATCATCAACCAATCATCATCAATTTATTCTCACCAATAATACCATAAATCCACCCTGTACTTCCTTGATAGCAGCGCAGATTCAGATAAGGAATACGGGAATGATTAAGTGAACTTTTGCTACTGGTCAATGACCAAACCGGTTTTAACTATTAACTAGTAGAATGAAAAATGCAGTAAAAATGCATGTAAAACGTCCGCTATCAGACCTAAGTGTAGCGTTGGCCTATGAATAATTCTAGCGACCCTACAACTTAACAGCTCTTTTATTAAAGATAAATCTCAAAGATAGGGAATTCATCGGTACGCATGGGACTCCAAGAATTGAGTAATTTGTGTTAAATCCTAGGTCGACTAGCCGAGCCTCACGAACTATCTATGGTGAGATAATAACTAGAAGTCAGTATATCATCTCAGGAACAGTAATAGAGGCATTTTTAACGAATTGGGGTCTACTATTCTAGCATAACTTGCAAGACGCTCAAGGGTGGCCTAACTAATTAAGATTCGCAGGGCAGGTACTACTACTCCTCAAGAGTCGCACCCTAATAAAAATTTTCAAGCGAATGCGCTTTTATTATAATTTTTCCTTTTTCCTTTTAGTTATCTATCTGTAAACCCTTTCTCAACATCTCTAAATTATCGTGAGTCTTCTGTGCCCTCAAATATCCGAACTAACAATCAAAAAGGGAATTCCATCAATATACGTCAACAATCTACAACAAACTCAAGTAATCTTTACTTATTTCCGTGATGTCAAACCTATCCAACTTGCTCCGCATACCTCGGATCTCGCCATCCGTCATGGCCATGATGCAGAAGCTAGATAAACTAGAGAGGGAGTTCGCTACCCTGCAGACCAAATATCGAAAAATTAAGGGCACGTGGAGCTCGCCCGAAACTAACCATGGCTTTTATCAGAAAATCTCTCGCCTCTCTCGGGCCCGAGGTGATTTGATCGTTGAGAACCGGAGCCAGCGGATTACCATATCCGAGCAAAGTGCTGCGCTCCGGCAGATTTTTACCGAAGTAGTATTGGCAACAATGCTCACCTGCTAGAATGGCATTCGGCTGTTGTACACAGTACCAACTTGGTTCCGACCATGGGTGTACGACAGTAAGCGATAAATTGTGTGGTGTGCGTGGATAACTAACCCTAGAACAAGAAAGGCATGTTTTTAATGAGAGTCATGAATCTCTATCAGTAAAGTCCTCCCTGTACACCAACAATATATTGGATTGGTGTTCTCTTTAATTATTTAATTAAATCTCTAAATCGTAACCATTACATTACTATTGTGTCCATATATAACATTTGACAAAGATTATAATGGTAGGCTGATTATGAGGAGAATTTCCTCGAAACATATTTATTTTATCTGGCTTTCTCGTGTTATTTTAAAAAATATAATTTCAATATTTGTCGGTTCTCCTGTTTGCTGAATAAGAATATACACCCAACTCCTTTAGAATGTTGATAAGAAATGTAGTAAGACATAATGTCTTTCTATAGTAAAATTAAGGATACGTTCAATGTCACCAGAAAACTGAATAAGATCAAATAAAAACAATATTTAGTTCGAAAAGCCGATTTAAAAGTACTGAAAATGTAAAAGTTTGACTTATTTTCGTAATATAAATTTTTATTGAGCAATAAGATATTGAATACCTAATTCATAGGTAAAATTATTAGCACAGCAAAATAAAGAAATCTATAAACTTCAAATTAAAAATAATATTTAGTTCATAGTTATTCGTCGCTAATCGATAATAAACACAGTAGTTTACGACGAACTGGACCTAAATCGTAATCATCATTCGAGTTCATATGTTAACTATATTATAAAATTTATTAATTTTTTTTAATTATAGAAAAATGGTCTAGTAGAACAGATGTAGTATTTTATAGTGCATGTACACGAAAACTCACCAACAAATAGACATTGTTGCATTTTGGCTTTATTTTGCATCAAGTGACAATTAATAGGACAATTAATAGCACCCCTGGAATTATTAAAAGGCTTTATAAAATAAGAATGTTTTTGTTAACGTAAAATTTTGATGCAAATTAATTTAAAGATTAATTTTATTATTTTATTATGATTTTTTTTAAATGAATTTTAAAAATTATGGATTTACATTTGAAAAAGGTGGGAAAACTATTTATTTATTTAAATATAAGTTATCTACAATTCACCTAAAATTTCTTCTTTTAATTAATATTTTTAGAATAATTTTTTCTGGAGCTCTTCATTGACCTCTTGACTGATAACGTCATGTTGAATACTGAACGACATTGAAGATAGGAGACTTTTATTCTTATCTCATTTTTAATAATATTTTAAAATCACTTTCAATAACTTCAATTATTCATTTTTATGGGTATCAGATAATCTGCAATAATCTCTATAAGTTAACTAAATTTAAAAGGCAAATTTACATATTTCGATGGTTTCCTCTGTGTAGGATAGTTAATACTATGTGAAGCATCAATAATGGCTTCAAAAAAATGCATAATTTATTTTAAATTTAAAAATGTTGGGTGCAATTTATTGTCTAATAATTATCAGTATGAGATTGTATGGAGACATTTTTATACTCTCTTTTAGTATAAGGTGAACCTAATATCCATGGTTTTATCTGATTTCATTTATGGCTGTGACACACACACATATTTATTATAGTTTAGTTTTTTGATTTGTTATTTATATTTAAATAGGCATTATATGTTAGTATTCCTATTTAAAATCTTTTGGTGTCTATTATGACGACACCAGGTTTGCATTAGGGGTTTTATATTGTTCATAAAATAGCAGGGCTGTCTAGAGTTTTAAGTTTAGAAATGAAAACGTCGAATTTGTTGATCGAGATACAATGGGTTTTTCTTGGATTAATAAAGCGTGCAAAAAAATAAGATGATTTTTCAATCGTTTAACTTCAATTTCATGTAAAAGAGTTTAGTGCATTATTTTTTAGTTACATCAACCGATGTTGTTAGTTGTTAAATTGAGCAAACAAATTTGAATTGTGAAAAGCTTTTATTGAAAATAAGTAAATCTGATATATTTGTTTAATTGAAATTTCTATTATTTAGCTTGATGAAACAAGATCCAATGAAAGTTCAATTCGTTCAAAACCATCGGTAAATTAATAATTCATTTTTTAAAAAAATTAATTTTAATCAATCAGTAAATTAAAACCTAATTCACTGTTCTAATAAAGAACTAAAGAGCTTTGATTGATGGGGGAAAATTTGGTAGTTGACATACCAAAGTGGGGGATATGTGGAGTCGATATTTGTTTTTTATAAGAATATCTTCACCTTTCACATACTGTATTTCGTAGTCAAACCCCATCATCGGTTATACAGCAAAAATGAATTGTAACGCTTTGTGATCAGGACGTAGAGTAAAACGTATTATTTATGAGAAACATTTATACTCTTTAGATAGCCCAAAAAATAACAAATGCTTCCCGGTCTATAACCGCATTATATCTTTTATTAATCGATAGTGTCCTTGATAAATACATCACTGGAAAACCTATTTTGTGATAGTATGGCTCCAATATAATTTTGGAATGCATCACATATTAGTGTTGCCTCTTGATCTAATGAATATGGTTTCACAATTCTATCACTGCAAAGTATTGCTTAAAGTTTGTTAAAGTCTTCTTGCTCTTTGTGACTCCATATGAAGGAATTCCATTTTGCTAAATTGATTGTTCACAAAATTATCCAAAACCTTTGATTTTGGTTCCATAAAAATTAAACAAACTGATAAACCTTCACATAACCTTCGCAGTTTATGGAATGACAATCTTTAATATCTTTTCAACAAGCTGTGTATCTTTATCCCAGATCCTTGCGATAAAATTATGTGCCCAAGAAAAGCTTTCTCCATAAGTAATTCATAATATCTTCCTTATCTCTTCTAAGGATAAATCATCTCTAGCATTAGGAAAAAGTATTTAAATATATTTTGTCAATGCTCAAATTTCGAAATTTGCTATGATTTTCTCAGTGATCTCTTTTTGTCTTGTAGTATCTTCTCATATTTGACACATGCTTGAGCTTTAAAATAGAATATCCAAACGGTTGCTGATTCTGTATCTGATAGATCAAATATTCGTAAACATCTTATAATAATGAATCCAGACTAGCTGGTGTTTCGAGATTAGATTGAAGTTACCACGGATATAAATTTCCATGACAACTTGGGAAATTCCATTTCATAAAATAGAATTATTATTTTATTGTTTTGATGATTTTATTTATATAATGAATTCGAATTAATTTCATTTTACTACGTCATCATTGCATATTAACTATTTGTTTACATTGTTATATTAACGCCATACATATTAAAGTTTGGCCTGTTTATTTGACAATATCGCATATCACAATTATCATATCACAATAATTTTCACATAATTTTTTATGCTGATTATTGTAGGATAACTGTAATAGATATTATAAATTATATAATATTTATGTGTGTAAGTTGAGGTTGTATGAATGAATATTATGTAATGTATGTCTGAATATCAAAGGTGTGATTTATGTGATTTATGTATGCATGTGTGTATCTTGCTCAAGATACTTACAACATAATAATTTCTTCCTGGGAGTTACTCACTTGTTTTTAGATAATAAATATTATGCCTCCAAAGTCTTCTAACAATTATTATTCTCCTAAACCATATATATTAAAGATACACTTGTAACATCGAATTATTACTTCAACAATACATGCAGGAAGTCATGATAAAATATGACCATCACCTTAAAAACTATGACCTTTAAAATTTGATCTTGACCTATAAAACCTTGAGAGAAAATTGTTAATTGATCCAGGGGTGACATGTTTTTGAGAAAAATAATAATCTTACCTTGATAATGATATTGAATGAGTCATTGTCTTTGTTTAAATGACCTTGATAATATGATGACTCATCAATAGACTTTGAATGAATCATGGTGTTTGTTTCAATGACTTTGAATGAGTCTTAACCTTTCTATAAATTTGACCTTGAAAAATTTTGTAGTTTTTAACTTAAAAAAAATTGTTTGTCGAGTGGCGGGGGAACTGGTCATTCGGTGACATGGTCTAGCGGTGACACATCCATCTGCTGACACAATTGTACGATCTTTTTGAGTTTTCCTTTTTTTCAACTTCTTTCTTTTTAAAATATATTTCTTTCGCCATTTTTTAATAATACGTCTGGTTTCTTAGCCCAGAATTGTGGCTTTGTAATTGATTTGAGATCTCCTTATATATGAGATCTCTACTCAACTAATTAGATTTCGACAAATTTTGTTTTTATTTTATGAAATTTTCATCAGATCCCCGGTGAACCATTGGTCGCAATTTACTCTTATTCTCTACTGATTTGTCAAATCAATTAAAACTTGGGTATTTTCTCCCTAATTGAATAATTAAATTTAGTTGTTTATTTTTATCAATCAATTGATTGATTTTTGTTTTCTTAAAAACGTTTTCTAGTATCGTCAAATCGGCACATAATCATTTTTTCCCGGAATAGGTTGATTTATTATTTTGATTAATTATTTTATTCTTCGATTTAGTGAAGAATTATTATTATATTTTGAGAATTGTGCACCCTAACAGTAATATTTAACTGTAGCTGTAGAATATGTCCAACAATTTGTCTTAGGTACTTAGAAATACAAAATTGCACTGAGCATTTATAACTTTCATGTTTTAGTAAAATTTGGAAACTTTTGTTGCTTAAGTGTGACACCGCGCTAAACATAAATAAACAAAAGAAACCTAATAATAAATTCACATTAAATCCCCTTGTCCGTAAATTATGATTATAGCAAATTTTACTTGTGATTTTTTTAAATTTATTTTAACTTTATGAATTTAAGAAAAGAGAAACTGAATTAAGAACTTATACTACTGACAGTCGGCCACATAAAAACTCACCAAGTTTGCATGGAAGTAGTAATAGAGAAGGTTTCAGATCCAATCATTTAGTTTCGGTTTTAAGTGGTCATACAATCGAAGATATTAAATCAGATGAGAGTGAATTATCTGACACTGAATCAAAATACAAAAGTAAATTAGAAAAACTTAAAGAAAATGCAAGAATTGGCAATTCCAATTCACAAGGAATCTACGATGAATGTCTCAATGATCGGTTTCACTATCAAAAAAGGATAAGAAAACTTTAATTTCGAATTATTCTAAATTTTTGTTAATAACTTTTCCCGGTTTTTTTTAATTTTTCTATTTTTGTTTTAAATTTTTATTAATTTAGCATTTATTGTACAAAAATAAAATAGTTTTTTCTTTTTTTCATTTGCAAACCAAATGTTCACTTTCAAAATCGGTAAATTCCTCACATTTAGTACTTTGGGCTCGTATTGATGATTGGATCGATTTAAATCTTAGGTCTAAATGCCTAGATATCAAGCCGGACTATTTTGATCAACCATAATATCTATGAGTGTAAGTTGCTCAGCACTCGCCTTTGGAACTGTAGGATGTTGGGGATGTACCTGAGTAGGTAAAATTTAGTGCACAATTACTCATCAATGAGTCATTGAACAAAGAAATGAGTCATACTTGAGTCATTAAAGAAATTTTTATGACTTATACTTTTTTCAAAAGTTTTTTAAGTCAAAATAAGTGATTCAATAACATGTATTGTAATTTATTTGTTTTACTTGCACTTGTTGTGCACATGTCTTTATTAGAGTTGCATTAAAATTGCAACTGCTTTTGTTAATCGTATATTTTCTACCTCCTTTTCAGTTTGCGTGTGTAAGAGACATCTTTAAAACCTCAATATCTTCTGTTGACAAAGTTGTCATGAGATAAATATAAAGTTTTTATAGTCTGAATCTGCCATTGTGAAGTTTAGGAGTGACAAAAAAGGTCCAGAAAGTTCGATTTTCACAAGTTCGAAGAAACCAATTATGTTTGAATGCTAAATCATCATCAATTACAAAACCTGTTATTTTCACTTTGAAATATAGGTATGAATTACAAATATCTAGAGAATTAGAGGATTGATTGATAGGGCTTGAGAACTTGCAGTTGAAGTGAATACTTCCAGATCTTTTTTTCTAAAATCATGTTTAAATTTAGATTGTTTATCGAAATTAAAGGAAGTTATTTTCTGTAATATTTTTGTATATTTTACTATATTTCAGGAGTTATTAATTTCAATTACAAAAGTCTTTAGAGAATAGATTTAGCTTGATTATATGTATCATTATGTTCTGTCTTTTTAACCGCTACTAATTTACTTAAATGTCCAAATAATAGAAGTTCCACTCCATTGACCACTCCGTGTCCCGATTTAATTCTTTCACTTCGTTCTGATAGCTCGCATAGTTCTGATACTGTAGGGATAGAAGATCTAATAATTGATTGATATTCCAGAATATTATCTCGATCATAAAGATCAATAATTTTTTTCAACACTATATTATGAAAGTTGTTGTCCGGGAAGTTTTCCCAACAATTCTAAACATGTTTTTATCTCAACTATCTCAACAATTAAATTTTCTTTTCTTTTACAATCTTCTTTTCCACTTCCAATTCCAAAAGCATTCCCTTAAATACATAAGTTTATAGCAGGTGTTATTTCATCTATCTTGTAGTTAATGGACTACAAATATAAAATTTAACATCTTCCAAAATTAATAAACTTAACATTCCAATCTTAAATTTTCTTCCAGTGATATCTCCTTCTGGAATAAAAATTTCATCTACATCTTCTTTTGGCAAAGTGGCTATGATATTAAGAAAATGAGTTTTGCATAACTTGACAGGATTTGTCATATTGTTGGGCCAAGACTGAGTGACCATAAATTTTTTTAAGTGAATCAAAAATAACACGCAAACACAGCAGTGTTGGGATATTAATTATTCGTCGATGGATAAATCTCTCGATCCAACTCCTCGTGTTCCATAATCAATAAGACAAAATCCCAACAAAGAAATCTTTATTCACAAATATTCACCACAAAATACAATTATCTGGTTTTCGTAAACACCCTAAGGGTATCACGTAATAAGTCACTGCAATCTGATTAACTTATTTATCTGTTTATTACTTTTAACTCGTTTCTCAAGCTCGTTAGATTTTTCACTTCAACCAACTGGTAACTTATTTTGTTGTCAGTTTCTTTTATAATTTTGGGTTACTATTAATTTGGATTAAAGCTAGTGAAACAAGTTTTCCCGGTCGGACAATTTATTGCCCATTTTAATAATTCAGGTAAACCCATTAAGCTGGCGTTCAGCTCGGCGGCCCTTGATTAATGGGTTTGTCGGCAAATAATTCGACCATTCAATATACCTCATCTCAATCTAATAGTATTTTATTCGTCTTTAAAATCAAATTTGCCACCGGTTACCACTTTTTCCCCAGAAAAATATTGATTTTTACATTTTTCAAAATTTTAATTAATTTTAATTGATTTTGATAATTTTAAAATTTTATTATTTTTATTCATGTTTTATTATAACCCCAACATGTCTCCCTTTTAATTAGAATTCGTCCTCGAATTCAGGTTTGATATTTCGTTTTTTTTGTTGTTTATTTTTTTTAAAAATTATAACGCTTTGATTTTCCTCACTTTTTGTTTTAGTTGATGGAAGTTGAAAAAAACACCAATTGAGGAAGGGCGAATATCGTTATTAATATATGTTAAATTTTCTTTTATCTTGCTTTCCAAGCTGTTTAAATAAGTTTATAATAATTTTATTTTTAATTAAATTGATTAAAAATATATATATATTATTTTTTTAAAAATGAAATTTCTTCAATTTTGATTTATTTGAAAATTATCAAAAGATTTGTCTTGAATTTTAGATTTTAAATTAATGGCATCAAATAATTGATATATTAATTATATTCCAGAAGGGATTATTTAAATTTTTTTCTCCTTAAAGTAGACAATTAATTTCCGACTTTGTCGGGATTTATTTTTTTGCCCATTATTAATGGGACTTTTTTTGTTCATTTTTTTTGAGTTCTGAACCAATGATATTTCTGTGCTTCTAATGATTTCTCATTGGTTCTTTTTTTGTTCCCTTTTTCCTTTTTAAGAGACAATTTTCTTCCTTTTTCTCATTTTTAAATTTTTTTTTTTCAAAGTGGAATATACAGTGTTTACTACCAGCTGCATGTTTATTATAATTATCAAAAATTCAAGATGTTTGTTATAAATTTTTGTAAAACAGAAGCTTGATCCATGTAATTGCTTAGGTATCCGAGCTTTTGCTGACACATATGCTTGTACTGACTTATTAACCATTGCTGATAAATTTACACAACATACTTTTCAAGTGCAAATTATTATTGTGTTTATTATTGATCTTCAATTGTATTTATGAAGTTATGATGATTGAAGAATTCTTATTATTATCCGTTAACCAATTGATTTCATTCATTAGTAGAAATGAGCTGAATGTCGGATCAGAAGAACAAGTCTATAACTCTATTATGAATCGGGTTAAATATGACATTAATGAACAAAGACAATAGCTTGCATGTATGGTTGCCATTTGTTTCTCAAAAAAAATTTAATTGGTACTGTTAGCATTGAATTACTGATAAAATCTGATGATAGATGTAGACTTATTTGATGAAGTAAATAAATGTTTATTATTACCTTTAGACCGTCTTCTTATGCAGGTGGATAAATTTTTTTTGTTTTAAATTTATTTATGTAATAATAATTTTCAAGTTTTACTCATGATTTAATAAATGGTAAAGTATCATAATTTATAAATTTATGTAAAATCAATTAAAGTAACTGCCAATATACAAGTCGAAAACGTCTGTGTGAGGAATTAAAATTAAAATACTAAATTAAATTAGTTCACGATTAAAATTTGTAAAGTTTTAATTGAAACTTAAATTATGTTAAGATATTAAAATTGAAATGATAATTGAAATTTTAAAATAAAATAATTTTTAATAAAATTGAAATTCAAGTATGAATGCAATGGTATGTTGATATTTGGTTGAAATTAAAATTTAGAAAATGTCCCAAGAATATTTGTTTATATAATCAGATTTTATGAAATATAATTTGGATTTAATAGTCTTAGTAATTTATTTTGATGACTGAAGAATTGAATGTTATAGCTTCTAACATGGCGACCATTCCAACGGATCTGCTTATTGGAAGATTACTTCCAGAGAAATTCCACAGAGGAGATGACCTCGAATTATTTATCAAAGAATGTCAGAGGTTCTTTGAAATAACGAAGACACCAGTGAAGACACAAATGGGACTAGTTATTACACTTCTGGACAGGACTTTGATTGAAGAATATGAAGCCGCAGAAGGTAAAACCGTTGAACAGAAATTAAGAGCAGCTTTTCATCGACCAACGTCATTGATTGATGACTTAAGAGAAGCCTTGAACTACGAGCAAGGTAACGATTCAGCGGAAATATTTATAGAGAAAATATCAAAAATGACTAAAAAATTGGCCTCACACACTTGGAATGAGGAAGAAATTCAGAAATGTTTATTGACACATTGTGTAAGAGATAAAGAAGTCAGGAAAGAAATCGAAATGAAAGATCTCAAAACGGCGGAACAAATTAAAGAAACTATAAAGAAGATAGAAAAAGTTAACAAGGTTATTGAACAAGTAAACACGGTGAGATCAATACGACCTACAACTGGGGGAAGAACTTATAGAGATGTAGTACAAGTTGGAGCCACGAAGAGAGAAATCAACGAATGGAAACCAGAGACAAGAGTTAAAGTGATAGAATGCTGGACGTGTCAAAAACCGGGACACAGTAGCAGAGAATGTAATATAAAAAGAAGATTTCAATGTTATGCATGTGGTGTTGAAGGTCACATACGAAGAGAATGCCCAACAATCAAATGTCATAGATGCAATGCACGAGGACACAAAGAAAGAGAGTGCTACACAAATATGGAAAGACGAAATCAAGGAAGAGATCGAGACCAAAGGAAGATGTCAGGAGGAAGAATTCAAAGAAATACCTATCAACAAAGGGAAGATATGTATCAACCAAGGAACGTACATCAAAGACAATGGGGAAACCAACAATATAACAGAAAAGATATTGCAGCTATCGAGTCTGATGATGAGATGATGAATACAAAACAGTCAAGCCAGCCAGACGAGTATAACAGGGAGAATGACCCAAACGAGCACGCTCCGTCAAACGGGACATTGATCGGAGCAATTTACTAAGTAAGATTGATTTCAACCAAAGAATGAATGCTAACGGTATGTGTAATTTAAGTATGGATGATGATTTTATGATTGATAAAGATTGTAGTGTTTTTGAACGTGATATTAATAATAATAGTAGTGTAGAAATTAAAAAGTCGAATGATAAGGAAAGTCAGAAAAAATTTAAAGAGGAGTGTAAAGTAAATGAAGTAGTAAAACACGAGGAAAGAACGATAGAGAAAATTTACAAATTCCTAAAGAAAAATGGAGACGTGTGTATTAATGAAATTGTAGAAGATTCTAGAGAGCAGAATATTTTGTCAGTAGAAGAACAAAAAAGTCCAGTAATAACATATAATATAATGCAAGGTAGACCGAGTACAACACTGGATATCCAAGGGCGGAAAGTAGATTGTTTATTGGATACAGGAGCGCGAATTAATGTGATGGCTAAATCTGTAATTGATCGATTAGAAAATATCGAAATATTAGAAACAAGGGAATCGCTAAGATGTGCAAACAACAGTAGATTAGAAACTATGGGTAAACTAAACATCAATGTTAAAATGGCAGTATGGAAAGAAATGTAACATTCATTATAGTAAAGAATTTAATACCAGAAATTATTGGAGGAGTAGAACTACAAAGGTTATTTGGTATAGAATTGAAATGTACACTAGAAGAACATGAAAAACGTAGTGATTTCATTTGCGAAATAGAAGCTAGATTTGGGCGGATTATAACAGATGAAGAAAGATTACGTCATGCCATCGACGTTTTAAAAGTTACCGGAAATAAGAGACTGCTAGAAATATTTCAGGCAAACAAGAATGTTTTTATGGCAGATAAATGGGACATTGGGTGTACCAATCTGATAAAACATAAGATCATCACGAAAGGAGAGCCAATAATGATTAAACCGAGACGTCAGCCAATAAATTTGGAAGACAAGATTGAGGAAGCAATAAAAAATCTAGAAAACAACGGAATAATTAGGAAGTGCAATTCACCGTGGAACACACCTTTAGTTTGTGTATGGAAGAAAGAGAAAAAAGACATCAGGCTTTGTCTAGACTTCAGACAATTAAACAAGATAACAGAAAGACAAGCATTTCCAATGCCAAATGTAGATGAAATTTTAGACATTCTACACGGATCCAGATATTTTAGCTCAATCAACTTGGGAAATGCTTATTACCAAGTGAAGTTAGATAAAGAATCTCAAGAGAAAACAGCATTCTCAACAAAAGAAGGACAGTTCTGTTTTAACAGGATGCCGTTCGGTATTGCAGCGGCACCAGGAACATTTCAAGAATTAATGACGAAAGTATTGAAAGACTTGTGGAAAGATGGAGTGATGGTATATTTAGACGACATCCTAATATTCACAAAGACAGAAGAAGACCATTATAACATATTTGGAAAAGTCCTAGGGAAGATCGCAACAGCAGGACTAAGATTGAACCCCGAAAAATGTCAAATATTTAGAAAAGAAGTGAAGTTTCTGGGACACATAATAAATAAAGACGGCATACAAACAGATAATACTAAAATAGAAGCAATACAATCATTTCAAAAACCAAAATGTGTGAAGAATCTGAGGAGCTTTCTGGGTATCTGTAACTATTATCGACGGTTCATAAAAGACTATGCAAAGAAGGCAAGAGCACTAGAAAGTATATGCGGAAAAAACAATGAGAAAATAAGATGGACAGAGATGTGTGAAAAGGCTTTCGGGGAAATGAAAGAAGCATTGATAACCGCCCCAGTATTGGTATTTCCAGATTTCAGAAAAGAATTTATATTAGACACAGACGCGAGCTTCGATACTATTGGAGCAGTTCTTTCGCAAAAGGATGAAAAAGGACATGAACATGTCATTGCATATGGTTCACATGCGATGAGCAGCCACGAAAAAGGATACTGCATTACCAGAAAAGAATTATTGGCAATATACTATTTTTGTAAACATTTCAACCACTACTTATATGGTAAGAGATTCGTACTGAGAACGGACCATAAAGCTATTACGTTTATGGTAACAACGAAGAAACCAATAACGGCTCAATTCCAGACATGGATCAACTATTTAAGCAGTCTGGATATTAAAATGGAATACAGGAAAGGAACAAGCCATACAAACGCGGATATGCTATCCAGGAAAACATGCGGAACATGTGTACAGTGTATGATGGAACACGAAGACGCAAAAACCGGCAAAATTAAAACCAGAATATTAACAGTAACAGCAGAAGGCGGATATAACAAGTGGCAAAATGACAATATGGAGGTCCAAGAAATAAAGAATAAGTTAGAAAATAAAGATTGTAAGTTCAGAATGGAAAACAACACGGTACTAACTAAACAAGGTAAAATATGGATACCGTCAGATAATAGACAGAGGATGATAAAAGAAGTACACGTATTGCTGTGCCATGCAGGTGCACAGAAAGTAACAAAATATATCCAGAACAACTGCGACATGGAAAATCTAGCAACGGAAGTAAAAAAGGTAATTGAGAACTGCGAAAGATGTCAGAAAATGAAAACGATAACAACCAAGACAAAGGAGGAAACTCAAACAATAAAGAGTACAGAACCATTCGAGAAGATATATATGGATATATGTGGGCCATTGAAAGAAACGTTCAACAAAAAGAAATATATTTGCGGAATCATTGACCACTATAGTAAATACATCTCATTAACGGCCATAAACAAGCAAGACGAAAGAACAATTAGTGAGACGTTATTAAATAAATGGATATTAAAGTTTGGAGCGCCAAAAGAACTTCATGTAGATTGCGGGAAGAACTTTGAAGCAAGAAGCATAAAAGAACTAGCAAAGACAGCTGGCATTGAATTAATTTTCTCAAGCCCATATCACCATAACACGAATGGTATTATTGAAAGACAATTCAGAACAATCAGAGAGTATATTAACGCGTCATTGAATGAAGGAGGAAGGAAAAACTGGGCTGATATAGTGCCAGAAATAGAATATACGTTAAATGCAACAGTTCAAAAAACAACGGGAGTAAGCCCAGCAGAGATTATATTTGGGAGGAAGATCGACAGAATGAAATGGTACTCGAATAAAGAAATAAATAGAGAAGATATGGAAAAGAGAATAGAGGATAAAACACTAAAACCAAAAATAAGCAAAACAGTGAGAAATTTTGAAATGGAAGATGTGGTCTTGATCAAACAAGAAATTCGAAATAAAGACGATGCAAGGTGGGAAGGGCCGTACAAAGTGATAAAGAAAATACATGAACGGAGCTACTTACTTAAGGATCAAAATGGGAAGATGGTAGTCAGAAATGTTGAGAAGATCAAACATTTTAAAAAAGGGGGATGTGAGGAATTAAAATTAAAATACTAAATTAAATTAGTTCACGATTAAAATTTGTAAAGTTTTAATTGAAACTTAAATTATGTTAAGATATTAAAATTGAAATGATAATTGAAATTTTAAAATAAAATAATTTTTAATAAAATTGAAATTCAAGTATGAATGCAATGGTATGTTGATATTTGGTTGAAATTAAAATTTAGAAAATGTCCCAAGAATATTTGTTTATATAATCAGATTTTATGAAATATAATTTGGATTTAATAGTCTTAGTAATTTATTTTGATGACTGAAGAATTGAATGTTATAGCTTCTAACAGTCTGTATTTTAGCTATCTTACATATAGTACATATTAATAATAATAATAATAATAATAATAATAATAATAATAATAATAATAATAATAACCATAATAATAATAGTACCAATTATGATTATAATACCAATATTTTTTGGAATACATATAGTAATAATTTCAGTTATAATATTTGGAATTACCTATCTTTACTTATTTAGTTTGTTGTCATTCATTTATTTAATTAATCATGATGTCCGAACAACCTCTGAGACTGTCCAGGGCAGGCAAGCTCCGGTTTTCAGAGGTTGGTTGTACCTCATTGTGCTACTCGCACACTATGCATTAATGCAATAATTATAATAATAATAATGATGAATATTTATTTAATTTTTTTTGCTACTTTCTTTTATTTATAAAAAAAGGGTTCCATTATATTGGTTTACATTATTTTATTATTATGTTATATGTTTCAGGTATATTTATTTTTCCTTTATGCCCTAATTCGGTGAGATTTTATTGATTTGATTATAATAGTAGTACACTTAATAATTTATTATAACTTTTCATTTCGAATAATTCTTAAATATATAATTATTTTTTGATAACAATATAATTTTATTTTATTTGTGTGTTTTACATTTAATTAATTTATAAAGGTGTTGCATTATTTCTGGATTTTATGAAATTGGGTTTTGGTGTTAAAAAAATATTAACTTTTTTCGGTTACTCCAGTGGCATTTTCGGTCTGGCAAAGACAATCAAAGACTTAATAATTTATTTATAAATAAATACAAGTATATTTTGCAATTAATATTTCGATTAAGTTTTATTTCCAATGTGTTCGTTCCACATTAATATTTGACTATGGTTTCTTTCCTCATATATTTCATCCCATTGTAAATTATTACGATTAAGGTAGCAATGTCGGTACTGGTTGTTGGCTGTTCTACTGGAGCTTTTCTTCGGTATTCGTTTTCAGCTTTTGTTTCGATCTCTTCAACTAATTTTAATCCGGAATTCCTCTGAATAACAAATAAGAACATCTTCATTTTTCTGTCATCCGTGCGGGACCAGTTTGGGATCAACAAGTTGTTTTCGATCGAAAATCTTTTTGGATTTCTATATTTTTTCTTCAATCGATGAAAATTGTCGTACGTCTTCCTTGTGCTGTTTTCCCATTGATCCATTTTTTTTCTAAAGACATTAGAAATTAATTGTTGAATTTTTGATTTTGTGATCGGAGACAGTCGGCAACCACCCGAAGGGTACCACGTTCGAGCCCGATATAAATAATAATATTTAATAATAAATTCTTACCGTTTTAAATTTTTTTAATTACACTAATTTATTTTTATTTCACTTTTAAATTTATACCCCTTATTCCTATTCAAACAAATTTTATTTTCTATCCCCTTAACCTCGTTATCCAATCAGATTGCACTTCACTTTTTACTTACAAAGGATACCTTATGCTAAAAGATGCATGTCAATCAAAATATATATATGAAAGATATAATGTCAATATAAAATAGGCATGCAATAATCAATTGTATCTTACTAGACGAATGTTTCCTCGTACACGACCCACGCAGGTTTAGGTCGGTCGATACGGTCGTGATATTTATTTGTTCGAATAAGTTTTAAAAATGATATCATGTATATGACAAGAATGATAATAGTTCTTGTCATGATCACAATTATGAATGATGTTCCAGCACTATACCGATTTGTAATGAGGTTTGGTTTAATACTGTTTCAGAATCATAAGCTCGAAATATAGTTTTGTTATACACAATTGAATAGGATTTATTATCGTTTGTTTGTTTTCTCTATGATTTGGTTGGAGGATATGCTTGGTTTATTTACTTTGGTAAATTGGATCTTTTGTTTGGTTGATTCACCGAAACTCTAACATCTTTGTTTTCGACGAATCTTTTTTGCCAACTACTAGTCTGATTTGTACGTCAATAGTATTTAATTTTCATGTGCACCATTTTAATTTTGGAAGCTGACCTTGGCTGAAATAAATTAAGAGTTTGCCAGTTTCGTTTGTTGTTCAGTAGAGCCTGAATTTTTCCATAATAGTATATCATTATTTGTTGATTGATATCTAGATTGGAGACAGCCATAATTGTTTGATTGAGGTAATGGAATACAACTCTATTGGTTTCGTTTATTAAATGAATTGACTGTTGGTCGACATATACTTCGACCCATTTATTATTACTAAAAGTGTCATTTGCCTGAAGTAATTTTTCATAATAATGAATCACGATATTATAAGTTTTACTTAATTTTAAATTAAAGTACTTTACAAATGGTTTTCATCGACTGAATAGCTTTGAAAAATCACTTTGACTTGTTGGGTTTCATCTGGTTGCTAATATACGTTAATTTCATTTATAACGGGTTCCACTTCGACGTGGTTTTTTTAATTTTTTTGTCTACACGTTCAATCTAATTAAACTATGCAGTTTTCTTACAGAATTCTTTCGAGGTTTACATTGTTTTATCAGCCAGGATATTTGAAAATTATTGTTAAATCCAGTGCAATCAACATATTTTGATGATAACATAGTTTTTTTGGAGGTTCAAAATAACTCACAAGATTATCAATTTTGATTTCTTCTGATTCTTTACAAAGATATAACCATACAATTTGGGTAAGAGTTGAATATGTATGAATATTTTCAAGCGCCTCAATCTCCGTTTTTGCATACCCTGGCATGACGTCTGCCTCGTTTGAACAAAATAGATTAGATATTATTAATGTCACGAACAATACTTTATTCATATAATTCAATGGAGTGGGGTTTTTTGTAAATTTTTCTATAATATTTAGCCCATCATTTATTTTATCTTGCTTTGATCTCAACGAATATTTTACTTCACCCTCTGATTGAATCTTTTTACAACGATTCGCATGCACCACTATTGTTTATGCCTTTTTGTTTCTGATCGGTCGTAACTTTAAGTTGGTTTCTGTCGTATCACATATAGTATACGGTCTTTTGAATGGTCTTTGTAATATATCTCCCACTTTTATGCCATGTTCATGCGCTCGTTTATCATACTGGTCTTTGTAACTCTCCTGATTAAATTTGATTTTGAGTCCTGATTGTTTTCACACTGATTACAGTCTCTCTTGCATCACAGCTTTATAGCCTGGAACTTCCATATACTGTGTGACTGGAGGTTGATATTACAAATCAATAGGCATATTATTTCGTCTCAGATATATTAGATAAAACGGTGATTTTCCAGTACTTTCGTTTACTGAATTTATGTATCCGAAAAGACATGGTTTAATAAATAGGTCCAAATCCTTTTGGTTTCGATTTACATAGGACGATATCATACTAATTAAGGTACCATTAAACCTCTCTACTAGTCCGTCTGTTTGCGGGTGATATGGTGACGTACTAAGTTTTAGAATTCCAAATAATTCCGTAATTGATTTAAATACAGCTCGGAAAATTTGTGCCTTGATCAGTTAATAATTTCTTTGGTGAACCAAATCTGAAAATAATATTCTCAGCTAAATATTCTAGCAACTGTTTCTGCTTTCTGATTCTGCATTGCATAAGCTTCAGGCCATTTTGTTAAATAATCGCAGAAGACTACAATATATTTATTACCATTTATTGTTTCTGGCAATGGTCCGACGATATCCATCGCTGTCATTTCCATTGGTGCTGACGGAATTGTCATTGGTTGCAAGGGAACTTTGATTTTCTTTCGAGTATTTCTACGAGTTAGACAAATTTTGAATGTATTGCACCACTACTTTACATCTCGTTCCATTGTTTTCAATGATATTTTAATCTCAGTCTAGAATATGTTTTTCTGGACGATAGATGTCCACAAAGCGCTCCATCGTGATATTCCAATAACAATGTTTCTCGATTTTTCGCCGGTACTACTATTAATAAGCTACCGTTGTTTACACATTTGAGCTCTCCTTCATGAATGACATATTTATGGTTCTCTTCCATCACATACTTCTAATAACTCTCATTTTTGATCTTAACTACGTGCTTCCGTAATTGATTTACTTCCTCATCTTTTTCTTGATTAGCTTGAATATCTTTCATATTTCATGCCGCTCTCATTACAGCGAATATTGTTTATTCACACATTTTTTTCCTTCCTCAACTGTCCTCAAGGTATCAGCGTTTGCATTAGCTTTTCCTGTCCGATATTTAATTTCAAAATCGTATTCTTATTAATTTGCTTGCTGAATCTCTATGCTTCATGAGCCACTGCAATGGATTGTGATCTGTCAATACTAAAAACTTTCTGCCAACCAAATATTGTGTTGGGCCAGAACACAAACGGCCATGAAAGTTGTTTAAATGTATTATTAATATAGCATGAAAACCCAGCACCAAGATAACTTAAAATACAACATACAACATCAACTAAACACCCAAAAATTTGACAGAACATAAAATAAATTTAAAATCAAAAAAAATTAAAATAAAATAAATGCAAAATGCATCAAGAACAGCACAAAATTTACATAAAAAATAACATAATAACAAGAAAATTTGACCGAAAAACGACAATTTATATAAAAGTAGAAAATTAATGAATTAAATGAGTTAAAATAAAATATTTTTGATTAAAAAAAATTCAATTAAAAATTTAAGAAATAAATTGCCAATTTAAATTAAGAAAATAATAAAAATTTAATTTAGATAACACAAATAATTTCAAGGTCAAATTTTGTTTTATCGCACTAAAAATAACACGCAAGGTTAGGGTCACAGAATAGGTATATATGCTGATTCATTTTTACATAATTTCAATCACTTTTCCGGGTGAAAAGTTCTTACTGTTTTTCATTAGCAAAATTATTCTTGAACAGAAGCGCTTTAGTGTGATACAGGAACCTTTTGTGATAGAAATTTCTTTACAAGACCAATTTTTTGTCAGGACTCACGTTAGACAAAGTTAGGAGTTTTTTATGAATATGTTTATAAATGTGCTAATGAATGTAACTATTGTTAAATATGCCTATAAATGTAACGATTGTTGATGATGAATTATATGTATTCGAACAGGTATATTGTTTTATTATATCATATCTAAAAATCATGTAGAAAGTTTTCCGGCCCACAGCCAACACATATTGCAAGAAAGTTACAATACACAATCAACAGATCCGTGTAAGCGCAGTCATCTGCAACAGAGCTGTGACCATGAGGTTTCGCCACTGGTAAACAGCAAATCTGAACGTAAAATAATATTCTATAGTGGTGGATGGAGATCGTGAAACAGGTCTTTTGGCTTGCTCGTCTTTCACCCAACGCCAGAAAAATCGACCTAAACTGAATCACACAAATCGGCTAAAATATTAAACACCGAGTAGTCTAGTGGGCACTCATTAAATACGAGATGAACACAAATAGATCCTAAGGACAAAGAAAGAGAAAGGATAGTGGGAAAAATCGCGAAATCGTTGCAACAGTTAAATTAGAATACCGTCGAAAAAAATTAATCCGAAAGACCAAAATCATAGAAATGACTAATTTAAATAATATTTAAGGATTAAATAAATTATTTAAAGTTGAGATGGGAAATATGGGTGGAACGCTGCACA
The DNA here is from genome assembly GCA_022537955.1 of Schmidtea mediterranea. Lineage (NCBI taxonomy): Eukaryota > Metazoa > Platyhelminthes > Tricladida > Dugesiidae > Schmidtea > Schmidtea mediterranea. The sequence continues at coordinate 113,425,081 of CM039681.1, forward strand.
TATTTTTAGAGAGAATTAAAATAATTTAACAAAAATGGATATAGCTGGGAAATAAGAGCGGATCCTCCTCAAAATATTGCAATATACAAGGATAAGGGTAATAAAGGAAATTCAACAGAAACCCGACTAAAGGATAACGTTTTCTTCGTTAATTGTCTTTGAGCTATGTAGCTTAATGATAACACTTTTAATGTATACTCTTGAGACAGGGAGACATACCGAAGCTACCATTAATTTAAATTAAAAACTGATAGAATAAAATACCAAAATAATAACATTATAAAAGATATTGAAATAAAATTTTTATAATAAAGGTAATTTCACAAAACAGATTGAAATGACTTTAATTGAACAAAAATAAAATAATTTTAATCAGAAATGATTGAAATTAAAATCAAATGAGTAAATTGTAAAAGAAATCGAAAAATAATAATAAATTAGAAATAAATTAGATACATAATAGCAAGGTCAAATTTTGTTTTAGCGCATAAAAAATAACACGCAAGGTTAGGGTCACAGAACAGGTATAAATACCAATCCATTTTCACAAAGTTTTAACCGGTTTTATAACCATAGTTGAATCACTTTGTCACTCAGTGAATAGATTACTTTTTGCCAGAGCAATTTTATTCAAGGAAGCAACTCTCGATAATTGTTTTCATACTGCGAAACCAAGTAACTTAATGTAAGCTCTACTTGCTCGTATGTATGGGGACCCCTTGTCGTATGTTGATATGTATGAACCGAACTATGAAAGAGAACTATGATGAAATTGTTCCAACAAATATATGTATTATGAAAAACGAATCTTCAGTTTTATGTCGAAATTTTTCTGGCCCACAGCCACACATCCCACAATAGAGTAAAATCATAACACAACTAGTCACACTGTGTAAGTGTGGTTCCTCCGCCTATAGTGTGTGCCCATGAGAGCTCTGTCGTGCGTAACGACGGATCTCGAACGTAAATATTCTATCCATTATAAGGGCGGTGGGAAGATTGAGAACTAGTCTTTTGGCTGGATCTCTTTCACCCATCTCCCGTAAAATCAACCTAAAATATCTAATTACAAATCGGCTAAAATGATAACACCGAGTAGTCCAGTGGGCACTCGTAAAATCTAATATGAACACAAGAACCTTAGGACTAAAATTAAGGCTCGGGTAGTGGGGACTTGAAACCGATGCGATGCAGATAAATTTAATAACTAAATGGTAATTAATTTGATTTAAAGTAATTGAATCTATGACTTAAAACTCGACGTAAATAAATTAATCTAAATAAAATGATGGAAGTATAACTAGATTCGTGACCAGAACCTACTATAAAGAGAATGCTTTTGTAACGTAATCGAAGACTAGTAATTAATTAAATAAAATGATTCATAATTAAACTACTCATGCAATGAAAGTCAAGTAAAGTTTCACAAGTGTTTAATGATTTGAATTATCCTCGGATTTAATCTAAACTAACAACGATTAAGAATATGAAGCCAGAGAAAATGGAGTAAAGGGACGAAACTGCAAACGATAGAGTAGAAATAACTGATTCCGAGAAAAGTTACGACAGGATATAGATCAGCTAACATTTCGTAAAAGGAGTAGTAATTAAAGCATCAGGCATTGATGAATCGTAAACCAAGATCATGATTAGATTTAAATCCCTCTAACCAATTGAAGGATAAAGATGTAAATTAATGGATCCAAGGATAATTCAATGAGTTAACTAATAAAATTATACTACCAAAACAGATAAAAGGCGACAAAAATAATCATATTACACGCACCTGACATGAATAAATAAATTAATGAGAGTGATCCACACAAGAATAGTAGATTAATAACAATGAAAAATCGCAATATAGTTCATAATTAAAAATAAAAGAGCTCAGCTTTCATGAGAGAATCCGTGATAATTCGAATGCGATAAATTTCCCACGAAGAGTATTAAACCTTTAGATCCGAATAAAATCTAAGAGACACTCTGAAATTGATGGAAGTAATAAAATCAGAAGTTCCGACCAAATTAGCAAACCATATAGTTCAACATCACAACCCAACGAAACATCGGAGTAGAGATTTAGACTCTTCCCCAACCTCGGTATTCTCTTCATCGAATAGCTGTCGTCGAATATTCCACCCAGAAGTTTTCTCCAAGACGAGCACGTACAGTTGAACATTTTTCAGAAATAGCAGTATTCCGGAGTAACTTGCAATAAAGTGCCTTCTTTAATTTACCGACGTCGAATAGGAACAACAATTCAAATGGAAAACGTCCTAAAATTCCATTCATCGAGTTAACAACGAGATTAGCCACGTATTAATCCATAGAATCAATAAAGCACAACCCGATCGTAATTATACTAAATAAACTACAGACAGGTCATAGTCTGAGTTTACAGCAGAATAAACCAACTACAATCCAACGCGAATGACAGGTCAATGACGTTAATCACACAAGATCGTAACGACAAAGGTGATAAGGTGATCAGTGACAACGGACTTTCACCGCTAACCTGAACGAATAATAAATAATATTCGACATCAATAATAAATTTGCAAATAACTCATAAAAATTTTAATAACATTCAACCGCGAGAAAGAATAAATTAAATGTCAGTTCACTCACCCCACCACGCCCTCGCAAATAAACTTATGAATATAAAAGAAAATAGTAGAAACTCACATCTCATACCGCATAAACTTCGATGAATCACCAATCAACTAGTACCGATCATGGACGCGTTTGAACCCGAGACCCTTTACAAGGTCGAATCTCGAGGAACGATGCTCGAATGCCTAGTGGAGAGAGACAATCAGGTATGTTCGCACGCTACAATTTTCATTTTAACTAAAATTCACCCATACCAATACTCTATTGAAGTAGAATAAATTACTAACATCCATAATTTGCATGCACAGGCACGTCGAAAAATTGATTTGTAATTAAATCTTTTATGCATTTAGATCACAGAGACCCATATGGCAGTTGGAATGATAACTCCCAAGTGACTCTCCAGATTGCGAGCGCTTCCGCCGCTCGATACCGCCAAGTGCTGTGGGATAACGGATATCTGTTATCCACTTATGGAGACTCAAGCTGGCCGCAAAGATCTGAATACCAAGCCGAGGAGATCGAACTACCGAGTACCGCGATCAAGCGCGAGCCGGGCAAAAATCCAGCACGAGAAGCCCGCCAGCGAGCCGAATTCACAGCCATGAAAATGGAGGAGTTAGAAAGAAAATATCACCGGAAAGCGGTGTTAGCCAGACAATGGCTAACTCAAGTGAACAGGGACATAGCAAGTGGAGCTATCCCGAGCACAGATGGATTCCCGCCAGAATATGGAGTTTCCTTCGAGTTAGACGACCCGAAGTTGATGCAGATGACGCCACCGACTAAATTGGTGTTACCGGAAAAACTCGTTCAGTCAACACTCCGAAATCGACTCGGATCCCACTAAACGGGCGATCACACGTATGCGAGCAGGCATCCCAAGTGGAACTCCAATAACAAAGATTGAAGAAACGAACGTTTCCATGACCATAAATGAATCGAACCGATATGTTGATTAGTTTTTGATAACAATAAATGTTTATGTTTCACGGGTTGTTCAATTTTTAGTTTTATAAATTGACTACTTTAATACTAGTATAACTAAAGGATATAAACTTTCTAACCCCTTTGCAATAAATTCCTAAATATTTTATAGACAATAAAGGATATAAAACGGTAGAACGTTTTTTTATTTTAAACCTTGACCAACCAGAGTTAACACAAACTAACTGAGACGCATGAGACGCAGCCTCTAATACATCGTAAAAATAATTAAGAGAGAGGATCGATAGGATTAAATTAACGTTGTAGACGATCAATCATTTAAATATTATAATTTTAGAAATGGAGGCCACGAAAATAATACATCAAGAGTTAAAAGAACTTCGACGAGAAAATCAGCATCTATACCGACAACTCCTACAACAGAGTCGAGAGATACAATGGTTAAAAGCCACTTGGGCCGAACCCGCAAAGATGAAAGCGTTGTACCAGCGCCTCACTGCCGCACAACAGGGCTAGAAAGAGGAAAGAGTGTTAAACCAGGCGCAGCGAACACAAATCAAAGGACTGGAGGTCGCCCTGTCGGCGTGCCAGGAAGGAAGTGCAGTGACTTACCCTCTGGTATTCGCTCCGGCACATTTGGCCTATCGCGACCAAGAAAAAGCCCCATCAACTGACAGGAAACCCTGATCACACGCTCGACCAGATCGAACCGAACGGTTGCGACGGCGCGCCCAAGGAGTGGCCAAATGAGATAATAAACCCATGTCTGATGATAATTTGACTTGTCTGATATTAAATAAAAATTGTTTAGTTTATCATGTTACTATTTGTAAGTAAATATAGAAAATAAAAGTATTAAAGAGAAAGTAATAAAGGAACCTGAAATAGAAGACGGACATAGGCCTTCTAACGGCAGTCCGCTGAACCCGACATAGGACTAACCCTTAGCAGTTCTGATATCGGAACTCACCTTTGGACGTCCTGTGACCAGTGGTTACAGTACCAACGTTGCCGAGCTACGGGTAACCATTGGCGGGAGCAAAAATATTTTGTATGCGTGGGGTGAAGGTCATCCACACCACGAACCCAACAATAATAATAATAATAATAATAATAATGCTGGGCACTGATGGGTCCTTAAAATAGTTTTGAACTGCCTAAGGGTTATCATCCCCACCTAGCGCCTGCATAAGAATTTGAACCGCTAGTCACCCGTCATAAATGACGTTGGTAATGTGAACTAGTGGGTGGAAGGTTAGCAAAAGGTGAGCTCCTTCTCAAGAACTGCTAATGCCCTAACCCCCCTCGGGTCCATGAGCTGTCGTAGAAGACTTCATGCTCTTACTTAATTGTCCCCTTCTTATTTTATCTAGTTTCTAATTTATCTAATCATTAGATCACTCTGTTCCCTCATATTCAACCCTTCTAGTCATATTTACCCGTCAATAACAAACAAATTTAATAACAAGTTGTCAATTTATATTATAATCGATAAGTAATTAACATATACGGATTACATAGGTAACAAATAATTATCATCTACACATTTAATTTAGTTAACTTCAGTTAAATGCAAAATTTCGCCATCAAAACCCATTGGCGTCCAAGATGTGTCCCAACAGGCGTGCACGATTTACTCTGGCCTGTCGTTCCCTTTCCCTTTTGTTGGGCCGGTTCTTTCTGCGGTTCCTCTTCGGTAACCCTTCCGGTGTAGGTGATGGACCTGTTATCATTTGTCTAATGCCAGTGTCTTTTCCTGTGGCATTTCTTAGCACTATCGCCTGCTGTTCTTCGGATAGGTGAACCCCACTCTGCAGGAGGCCTGTTCGGATGTTGTCTTTCAACTTCCACTCTTCCACCTGTTTCCCTAGCTCCTGGGCCTTCTGTTCGGCCGACCGCAGGGCTTCGTCCTTCTGAGCTAATTGATTCCTCAGTGTGTCGATCTCTTCTTTCAGCTTGATTGCCTTCTCGGGGCGGAGCCATGTCTGCTCCATATATCGACACTTCCTCACCATGGCCTCTGCCCTCTGCGTTTGTGTCACTGCGGTTTGGTGGTAACCGGCTATATCCCTTCTGAATTGTTCCAGAGTTTTCTTGTGAGAGTCCACTAAACAAAATTCATTCTTAACTTCATGTCTATTAGTCTCTATGTACGATAAGTATTAATATATCAATATATGGTAATCATTTTAAATAAAACAAACACTTGTCATCTGGATGGGGAAAGGATGGGTATGTCCTTTTCTACTTAGATATCTTAAAGGAATCTACTAGTGTTTTATGATCGATTCATTATAACAGGCATTAGCAACGCTAACATTGACAATACCTGTGATAACCAAGGGTAGTTACCTAATTCCCTATACTATCAACATTATAATAACATTATGAAGTTTGTATTTTCCTATTTTAAAAATTAATTTACCAAATTAAAATTTTATTGAATTCAAGTTTAGAAATTCTAAATTTAATTACTCTAAAATAATTGACAAAAATTTTATTGTAAAATAATAATTAAAGCTAATGCTAATAATATAAAATAGTTTATTTTAATCTCCGTTTGTTTTTCCACATTTAAATATTTTATTGTTAGCTTTTCACCCGTTGCCATAGCAACGAGTCAACAATCGGAAAATTTCCAAGGTCACAATTTTGTACTTTCTTTTAAATAATAATTTTAGGTATTTCAGGAATCTACGGACCTCTACGACTTCCGTGGTTGTTTCTATTTCGTCAACATATTCTGTAAGGTATACCTATCTCCTTTTACTTCTTTTTTAAACTTTAAATTGTAGAGATTCGCGGCTTATTGTACCTCGCAAATTTTGGGAGATTTATCCCGATTATGGGAATTTTTATTGATTTTTGTTTTCTCTTTTTAAATAAAACTTTGTGAGTGTTCCATCTTAATTATAATCATAATATTAACATATTAACATCAATAATAGTAATAATATTAACTTAATGATAATAATAATATTTTAGTAATAATAATAATAATAAGCGTGATATAATTACTAATAATAATATTCATAATAAAAGTAATAAAATAATTAATATGAATTTAATAATATCCCTAAGGTTAATAATAATGCTAATAATAATGACAATGTATTAATAATATTAATAATAATAATAATAATAATAATAATAATAATATTTTGGTGATATTAATAATAATATTAAACCAATAACACTAATGATAATAATAATAATAATAATAATAATAATAATAATAATGATTGTGATACCATGTTAGGGACAATGGTCGTGGTATTAACCCATGGTGGGAGTATTAGCGGGGTATTGGGAATAATAGTGCTATATAGTTTAATAATTTTAATAATAATAATAATAATAATGATAATAAATTTTTAACAATAATAATAATAACTATAATGTGGAAATAATAATATCAACGGCATTAATAATAACAACAATAATAATAATAATAATAATTTAATATTAATAATAACATTGGATTCCTTTAGAGATAATGGTTGGGTTCTAATGAATTTGTGTACTGGAATTAATGGGACTATATAGTTATAGCAATACTATACTAATAATATTAATAATAATAATAATATTTTAATAATAATAATAATATTTTTAATAATAATAATAATATTTTAATAATAATTAATAATGAAAATATTTTGATAATAATAATAATGATATTAACCATAATATTAATGTGAAAAATAAGGATAATAGTAATAAAATTGATATTAATAACATCAGAATTATGAATAAAGTAATATTAATGGTACTATATGGAATTTTCGGTAATAATAGTATGGTGCTTATAAGGCTTATAATAATGTTAATAATATTAATACTCGTTTAGGGTCAATGTTAATAAGGTTAAAAATAATGAAAACTTGGAATAATAATCAAAATAAATAACAAAAATTCACAATATGAATATGGATAATGATCATAATATCAGAAAGAAAATAATAATTTAACAGTAATAACATTTAATAAAAATGATAAAATTAATAATGAAATATTTAGTAATAATAATAAATTTTAACAGCGTGATAGTCACGTTAGCAATTATTTTATGGGCTGTGGCGTCATAAATTCGAATTTTAAACTGAACGTAAAGTCTTTGGTTAACATTCCAACGTCGATTTGGCATGTAGATTGGATACGAAAATGCGAGTTATGGCCGATTTGACTTCCTAATGTGGTTAGTCGCGAATTTTAGTGAGTTGTGTCATACATTTGTGCTAAAATAACATTGTTGTTTACAAAAAATAAATTGTATTCTTTCTGACTCTTCTATAAACTAGTCGGTATATCTTTCCTTTTTTATGTTATCACTTTATATTTAGCCTTTCCCAGGACCTCGACTCAACTCTTTCGAGGGTCGGGCGATAGGATTTAGGAAGGGGAGAATACTGGGCAGGCCTGGTTACTACCGACACCGCGGCTTCCCCCACTAACGACCGGTTCGATCCGGGGTATCGAAAAAAGAATTTCATTTTACTATCTTGTTGCAGGTAAATCTATTATGTAAGTCATAGATCGGTTATTGTCGTCGAAAGTTAGATTATTTTGTCTCGAGAACAAATCCTTTGATGATGGAGGTTCAACAACACGGTCGAATTCCTCGATCATGAAAAGACGTTTCTTGCGAGCTTTTCCATAAGAATAAAAAATTTTAAAAAAAAACAAAAATCATCATGACTAAAATCATATTAAACAAAAATAAATTAAAATTACTTTTTCCAACTGACAATGTAATAAAGTATTTTGGGAAATAATAAAAGTAAGAGAGTGGTTTTAAGGAGTAATAAAAGAGTGTTTTTTGTTCAGCCAGCTTCGCCTTATATATCGTGATTGTTGGTGTGTGTGTTTTGATGCAGTAAAACAAGGAATTCTCGAATATTCCAAATTTTAATAAAATTTTTATTCTTTTTGATTTAAATTTAAATTTTTACATTTTTATATCTCAGAATTTTTATTAAATTTTTATTTATTTTATTTTTCCTTAAATTTCCGTTTTTAAGTAGTTTTAAATTTTCTGCTCAAAACCACACAGGCGCTATCGTGCTGGCTAAACAAAAGTAAAAGAAAAAGGGTTTTTTATCAGTTTTTGCCCAACAATAATAATAATAATAATAATAATAATAATAATATTGGTAGTGATGATAGTAGTGGTAATAGCAGTAACAATTGGTAAGAAATGTGCATATAACAATAACAATGATTATCCCAATATCAATAACAAGGATCATAGTAGCTACAATACTGATAGTGATGATAGCGGTACTGTAAGGATAGTTAACATCAGAAAGGGTATACAGGTCATAGTTAAATCAATAATATGAACAGCGACAAGGAGGACTATGGAAATGTATATAAGGGTAAATGATAGCACAGTATAACCTAATGTAGTTATGCCAAATACTAAGTCTTTTTCTATTGTAGAGTAATTCTTTTCGTGAGGTTTCAATGTTCTACTCGCATAAGCAATCACGTGATCTTTTTTGCCTTCAACTTGTTGCTCTAAAACTGCACCCAATACAAAATTACTGCCATCGGTCATGAAGATAAAAGGCTTTTTAAAATCTGGGCATCTCAAAATTGGCCAGAAATTGTCGGATTTGATCTAAATTCTTTGGGACTGGATAATCTCTGATTTTTGGGTTGGGCTGTAATCCTTTACGAGAAATAATATGTCCAACATAAACGATTTCCGATTTTCTCCACTCACATTTTGAGGGTTTTATTTTTATATTGGCTTTTTGCAGTCTTTTACATACTTTTTCGACGTCTATTAGATGGTCGTCGAAACACGTTGAAAATACTATAATATCGTCAATATATACCAGTGCGTGTGGAAAATCTCGTAGAATGAAATTTATACCTCGCTGAAATGTAGCCGGTACTCCCGTCAACCCAAACGGTAATTCTTTAAATTCATAGAGTCCTTTGCCATCTAAAAAAGCAGTTTTTCGTTTATCTTCCTGTTTCACTTTAAATTGATTGTACCCCTTTTTTTAAATCAATAACCGTAAACAAATTTGCCTCTCCCATTTGATCGAACATTTCCTGCGGGACTGGTATTGGGTACGTATCTTTTTTTGTTACCGGATTTAACTTTATAATCCACACAAAATCGCAATTTGCCATCTTTCTTATTAACGATCACAATTGACGATGAAAATGGTGATTAACTATCTCGTATCAATCCGAAATCTTTCATTGCTTTAATTTGCCTGCTACTCTCCTCTTGATGTGCATATGGTATTCTGTATGGTCTCAATTTTATTGGTGTTTCGTCCAGTAAAGAAATTTCGTGCTCAATGATTTGAGTTAGCAAATACTTCTCGATATTTGTGCAATAATTCCTTAGTCTTTGACTTTCCGTTAAATCGGTACTGTTGACTAGCGGTTCTTTATAGATCTTAATATTTCTAGGTAATTTTCGCCTTTCTTCGTTTTTCATTTTCAATACCTTTCCTAATTTTGTCTTTGGTTTTAACTGAGCTGGTTTGTTACTACAATTTACTATTTTTACTTGGATTAATTGGTCCTGTACTTTTAGTACTTCATTACACATTGGTGTATTATATTTCTCTATTAATGTTTGACTCGGTTCAAATATATATTCCTCATCTGGCACACTCGCCACATTGGCATAATAAATTACCTCTGAATTTGCAGGAACTTCTAAATTATGATTTACAAATACTTCTCCGGTTTTGTTCACACTTTCATTTGTGCTACTGTTAGTTAGATTCCTTGTAGCTTAATCTAATGAAACTCCTTCTAATTGTTCCATCACATCCATACCGATTAGTAATTTTCTCGTGCAATCTTTGATAACCAGCACATGATGAGTTATTTCTCTATTGCCAATCAATATTTTACATTCAAGTTTACCCAATATTTTTAACTGATTCCCGACATTGATGTTACCATTTCATCAGTATCCTTTATTCTCAGTGTCTTTGATTGTTAATACCTTGGTGGATATGATTGTATGACTAGAGCCTGAGTCTAGTAGACCTTCCACTTTACGCTTATTTAATTGCACAAATATACGGGGTTGTTTTCCAACTTTGGATATTGTCATAAGCACATAAATACATGGTAAACCCAGCATATTTTTTCTTTCAATCTCAGCATTCGACGGCTCAACCTTTTCTGGTTCAATCTTAATATCACTAAGTGGTTTCATTTCTTTTAGCTTATGTCCTGGATAACCTGGAGCGTTTGCTATTAATGTTGCTGGAATGTGCCATCTTGTGAGTGTGTCTATCCCACTAAGTTTTGGCATTGGTTCTAGCAAATATCTAGATTCTGGTTCAACTCTATGAGTGCCAATTATTTTCTTATTTAAAAACGATAATTTGTTGTCTTCACTGTTACTGTTATCATTCTTATTTTCGGTTATTGAATCTAGTTGTGAGTCTTCACTTCTTCGGTCATTTTTAAATCGCTCTTTCACATTTTTTATTTCTTTATACTGGTGATCCGTGAAAAAGAAGCTAAAAATGGTCCACATCCAATTAAATTATTTCCATGACCAACCCGAAATTGCGTATATTCTATACGTCGACAATATTTGAGATATTATTACTTTCACCGTTACTGCAATCACATATATACCAATAAATACAGCACAAGATTGCCCCAAAAACATAAATTTGCCTTAAATCTTTTTCATTGTATTATACGTAGCTTTTTTATAATGATCAGGTGTCAACAAACAATCATAATTTACTTTTCCTTGTTCATTAGGTAATATTGTATCTACCCTTTCTGATATGACCTGCTCCTTTTTCGAAGGAAATAATAAATTTCTTTGTGCTTCATCAATTTCATCGCTTGAATATAAACCTGTTTGTGACATTTTATTCAACGACGTGAAATTTACTAGATACTTTAACTTTATTAATTCTAATTTTTCGGGAGTCTTTACTCCTCTGTAATCTGTTAACGCAATCCATGAGTCTGGCGCTAAACGATATAACGGAGATAATAGTCGATTGTAATAATGTTGGTTTCGCTTCTTGCTCCAATAATATTCTAGTGACTGGCTCCATAAATCGCAATTTATCACCTACAGTGACTGATAGTTCGTTTGTGCACTTATCATATTTCGTAATTTTCACAATCACCTCTTTACATTTATAACTGTATAGAGCCTCCCCCATTATTCTGGCAAACACTCCATTCTCCCATATTAGCATAGGTGCTACTAAATTCAGATTAGTAATAGTCATTGCCAAACGATTGCATAATGTCTCTTTATTTAGTTTACAATCATTTAATATCATCTCGCAATAAATATTTTCCATGACATCTTGGCTATGATGAAATAAATAATCCATTTTATTATTAAAATACAGAGTTAATTTAATATCTTTAGTATGGATTCTAGTTTTTGCATCTTCAATTGTTTTCTTTCATAGATATACACCTTTATAATTTGTTTCATATACTATTTGACCAAATTTATCTGTAATGTCTTATCTAATAAACCTCATTCTAACACTAGGTGAAGTTTACATTAACACTACAGGTGTCTTTCTTGTCCTAGACGGAGTCACTCTCACTTCTCCGTTGTCTCTGGTATTTAAATTCAATCGATAGGGTCTTTCTTTGAATTGCTCACCAACTAATTCTTTAAAAATCATTGTTTTCAAATACGCCAAATTACATAAAACGTTTGTTTTTGTAAGAGGCTTATTACTACAATGCGCACAATCCTGTTCATACTCGCATTGGGTTTACGAAGACACGACCAAAAATAAGTTAATAGAAAAACTTATATATCTTTAAATTTTTTGGCATAGTTCTGACTGTAAGTACTTAACTTTTAGTTTACAAAATATTAAAAATTAGTTTTTTGATAAACAGCATTTTAATTATCAAAATTATTGAATTTTTAAAATATAAGTACAACGTTTTTGTAAGAGAATAATTAATAATAATAATAAATTCTAATAAAATTTTGGGGGAAAATAATAATAATAAAATTAGAGAAAATATATAACAAAAATATATAAAACAAAATTAATAAAATCCAAAGAAAGCCTACAGTAGCAGATAGAAACATATTCCATACATAAAACCGCCAAAACCTTGCAAAAGAAGGTTTAGAAAATTCAAAGGCGGAAGTGGCGACTAAAATACTAAAATTTTGGGGGAAAATAATAATAATAAACTTAGAGAAAATATATAACAAAAAATATATAAAACAAAATTAATAAAATCCAAAGAAAGCCTACAGCAGCAGATAGAAATATATTCCATACATAAAACCGCCAAAACCTTGCAAAAGAAGGTTTAGAAAATACAAAGGCGGAAATGGCGACTAAAAAACTAACTTTTTAAGGGTCAAAAAGAATAATGATTCAAAAATAATAATAAAAATAAATTCGAAATACAAATAATATATCAAAAATAAAAATAAATGAGTAAAAAATTATAAAAATATTTAAAAATTAATAAAATTATTTAAAAACCCTCTAAATGGCGAAAAATCGCCATTTAGTCTGAAAATTTTCTAGTTTGAATCAATTTGTAAGTAGTTTGTATTTTCATATGTTAAAGTTTTTACAAATTTTAACTGTATTCTGGATAATCGCGGCATCTTTTGGTGTCGTCGACAAGTTCCTTTAAAATCATATTTAAATGTAGTAAGTATTGGAATAGAATTTCTGGGAGGTCGAATGGTGGCACTACTGGCTAGTTCAGTTTAGCTGGTGGAAGCGCTGTTCGACTATTTTGGATCCCTTGATGACTGCGTCGGGTTCTGGCCATCGCGCAAAGGTCCTGTTCCACAGGTCCTCATTGTATCACCCTACTACGTTTGGAGGAAACATCGGTCGTAGTAAGCACTATAACTTTTGGCAGTTCGGACTCAGTTGAGGGGGGAAAAGGTTTTGTTTATTGTATTGAAAAATTTATAATCTTGTCGGTAAATTAATCGCAAAATTGAGTAGAAAGGAATAAGATAATGCAGGAACATAAAGTCGGAAGCATTTTCAAATAGTCGAAAGATGTAATGTGGTAGAGAATAATTAGAGATCTCGATGAAGGTAGTGGTTATTAAAGTGACCGCAGAGGGTTTTAACCAATTAAAATCATGGGAAGTGCACCGAGAGTTAAGGAACTGTGAATCTAATTTGAAATTTAGGGAGTTAATAAATATATAGTGATTAAATAAATAAAATAGGAAACTTACCAAAAATTAAGAACGGAACTTTGCTCAAATCTTTGAAGGATATCTTAATAAATAATGGGTAAAGATGACAAATAGATATAGGAATTGTAGAAATAGAAGAGTAAGGACCTGGATTTAGAAAGATAAAGACGTAAGACCTTCCATCTGCAGTCAAGAACCCGAAAATGAAAATATCATGAGGAAGTAGTTCTACAAATGTAGCTCTCCTACTCATGAATTTTCAATCCCTATGTACAGTACCAACATGGCAATCACCATGGGTACTTAGGAGGGATAGAATAATAATCTTGATGGCGTTTAAGTGTTAGTCACCCAAAGACCCTAGAAAAAATAAATAAAAATCAACCCTATTCTCCAACAATAGTAATAATAAAATGTGGTGAGAAAAAATTCAATTTCAAAAATAATTTGCTACTTTAAATTTTGATTTTTTTTTAAATTTTGTCCATTATCGGTATTTTCGTATATAAGCACAAACATATTTTTGTTCCTCAAATTTCATATTTTCATAAATTTTAAATCAATAATAATGTATTTACTTAAAAATAACAAATTTTTTCTTAAATTTTCTCCATTACACACATACTCACATACACTATTTTTAATAAAGGGAGGAAACGAAAATGGCATAATCGTTTTGTTAGGAAAAGTTATCTAAGATAGTTGCAATACAAGTGCATGATTAACAAAGATAGATGTAATGACTAATAAAAAACATAAGTTATAAAATACTTAGATAAATTTTCGAAAGATGAGATCTTCAAAAAAAGTTATTTGAAAAAATTCTTTGTAAAAACGTTTGAAGAATCTAAAAATTAGGCGAGGCAGGGTTGAAAAAGTCTTGTTTCTTGATGTGTTTAAGTTTCCCAAAATTTGACTATTTCGTTGTTTTTTTAGGTATTTTTAAATTTTATTTTAATTTTCTGTTGTAAAATTATCATTTTTCAAAAAATTTTTGTTGAATTTTTTGGAATAATTTGTTTTTGCTTATTTTTTGATGTTATTTTTTTATTGTTTTCCATTTATTTTTTAATAATTTTTTATTATTTTCCATAAGTCGTCTTTTTAATTTGGTTTATGTTGCTACATGATCCTGTGATAAATAAACACTTATCATAATTTTTAGTCTTTTATCGTATACGAAATATAAAATAAATACATATAATCATGTTGTTTCCCATGTAATCCACCTCAAAACTTTCCATATGTTTTCATTATAAATTTTAATTGAAAGAAATACGAAAAAAATCAGCTGTAAAGTAACATTTCTATAAATAAAAATACATACTAAATTAGGAATATTTAAAATGTATGTTTTCTATTGTATAATGCGAGAAATAAAGCTAATAGCAATGTTCCCAAAAGATCTCCACAACCTGTTACTAATGGAATAGCTCCATTATCTGGATCAATTTTATTATTCCATAGAATGTTGATCAATTTTTTTGATATAAACAACAAAATAGTAATCTAAAATATTGATTTATTTAAAAACAAAATCAAATAATCAAACCTGAATAAAAATTGTGCAAAGATATGGGAATGAGATATCCAAAATGTTATTGAATGATATCAAATTAAAAAAATTGCATAACAACAAAAGAACAAAATGAATAATAATACCAAAAATAATCAGTAATCCAAATAATTTACTGTTTTCTAAAAAATAAAATATATTATTAAAATGCTGAAATCTTTTTGCTATTATTTATTTTGTTTAATTTTCCTTGGCAGTTTACTCATTTGAACGCTATAAGCGTCAATTGGGGCCCCAAAAATAATTAATTTAACTTTTTAATATCAATTAATAAACAAAAAATCACCAGAAATCTAGATTTGAGTGTGATCGACATTTAGCTATAGGGACGTAAATAGTATGGTAATTCTGTAATTAGAGTGTTTAAGTTAATGCATATATATATTTTTATTATATAGTATTATTTTCCTTTTCATCAAGAAATATTAACTTGCAAAATTAAGTCATGTACATTAAAATAATCAGCAATGTGAGATATGCAATTGACATATACACTTTATAATTGTAGATCGCTCTAAATCCTTGTTATCCATTGGGTTGATGAAAAAATTTCGTCGCTCTTTTTAAACAAAAATTGAAGATTTATTTACTAAAAATTATATGATGTACTGTTTTGGTTGATAGATTTTCTTCATCGTTCTGTTAGCTGCATAATTCTAAGCTCATAGTAGCTCTGAGGTCTGTGGTTGAAGTAATTTTTCAAGTTTTCAAAGCAAGAAATTTTTTACCACCTAAGCAGTTTTGAAGTGATTTAAATAAATTTTAGTCGGAGTGTACAGAATATCGATAGTAGACGGATGGAACAAATCACCCAAGCCAAGTTGTAAAATTTTGTGTCCGGTATCCAAAGAAACTTATGGTCTACCAATGGTTTGATGGAACATAATCGCTTCGCAATCGCTCACTTTAACTCACTTCCTTATGAACAGTATTTCTTTGAATTTATTGTCTGGTTTTCAGATAAAAACTTATAATAAATGATTTCTTTCCAGTTCCACTAAATGAATGTATAACTTTCTTCGGATGTAAACTGTTTTTGTAGGTCGTTAAAGGCACTTAGTCAATAATATTTTACACTTAACCTTATTATACACAATCCACTTTTAATCACCTGTAACTATCCCTTTGAAATGGATCCAGAAATTTGATCTATCAAATGTTTCTCCGTTTCCTCACTTGACACCCATAAATTGGCTTTGCTAACCTTTCCAATTTGACATAATCGCCTTGACACTGATAACTGGTTGATTCCAATAATTTCTCCGATCTCTTGAGTTCTTCTATGCCGATCACTTTCGATTAGCGCCTTAATGTCTTCGTTTTCAGCTTAAAACGGTTTTCACGAAACTTTCTGAACCACTTACGCACATAAAATCGTCAACGGCACCTTCACTGTACACAGCATACATCTTCTTTCTCGTTCACGAAGCATTTTTGCTTTTCGAAGTAAAGACCATAACAAATAGAAAATGCTCCTCATTTTCTGCCATTTTTAACGCTTAACAAAATGTGAAAAAACCAAAGTATGCAATTTTTGTGCATGTACTCACTAAAATCCCTTCTGTCAAACAACAATAAAACTTTACATGAGTGAAATTAATAACACTTTAATTTTATGACACAATGTCGTTTCGCGCTAATAATGGCACGAACTTTTGCATCAACTAAATATTAACAATTTTAGAAATTAAAAATATTATTTGAAAATATTTCCATCACTATACAATGGCTTAATAATATAACTTCGAGATAATATTTCATTAAAAATATTCATGAAGTTTTATCAATTTTCATTATAATTTTGTTAATAA
This sequence comes from Schmidtea mediterranea, assembly GCA_022537955.1. NCBI lineage: Eukaryota > Metazoa > Platyhelminthes > Tricladida > Dugesiidae > Schmidtea > Schmidtea mediterranea. The sequence goes on from CM039681.1 coordinate 113,442,203, forward strand.
AAATCATGTTTTTCTGTTATTTAATAATATAAGGAAAAAATTATTAAATAATTAACCCTACACTATGGATCACACATTTTTTCCGGCTATAACTTAAAATGTGCGCATTGTTAAATACGTATTACAAACAGAATCATAAATAAGCTTTTTCCATAAGAGGAAGCCATGACCGAAAGCTAATGTTTTGTTTTAAACCTAAAAGTCTACACAAAAAATTTACACAATTTTAACTTAAAATAACAAAATGTGCAGAATAGAGTTTAGTATAGATTTACTATAAAACATTTATTTAGCGTCCAGAATTTCGCAATTTTAGGGGTAACATTTTCAAGTAATCTGACAATATGTTCAATAATCTTTAAGAATGGTCTGAAATTTGTAGATAACCTTAAGAACTTATAGACCTATTGTCATAAAATAATAAATAGAACGCAAAACAAATTGAAAAACAATTAAAAACAAACTGTTGGTATTTGTGTAGGGAACTTCACCATTTCTTTCCGATAAATGACAATCCGTTGATAAAGCACTGCAAAATATTGAAGCAATATTACCACCAACTCCTAGATGTTGGAAGAATTTTATGCTTATAACTTGATGGAGCTAAAATTCTAATCTAACCGTTTACTAATGGTTGAAGTGTTGCTAAATAGTTGATACGAAAAATAAACTTCTTAAGAATCCAACCGGACAAACTGGAATGTAATATTGTAAAAATTATTTAAAGAAATTAAGATACTAAAATCAACCTTGATAAAACCATCGAGCTTAACATTGGCATCCATCCTGGGAATTCTTTCCAATTGACTAAGGTCAATAAATATGGTAGAAAACAAAATATTGTTGTAGACAAAGTGGCATAATGGTGAAAATTGACATCGCCTTATTGTAAAACCATCAAATGCAATTTAATTTCAATTTCAATTCACTTTCAGTTGGGCAATATGTAGAAACTGAGTAGAATACAAATAGCGTTATAGTATCGCCCATCGCAGCGGCCAACGGAGTAGCAATGTTGTCGGGATCAAAATTGAGTTTCCAACTATGGTAAACAATGAATATTGTTATTATTCCTAAATATTTAACGCTAAGATTTTGATTTTCAGTATAATAAAATGTTAACTTAATATTCAATAAAAAAGATAAATATTAAGTATCAACCTCAGTCGACTTTATAAATGTTTTTTAAAAACTTGAGCGCTATGTTCTAAACATATAGTTAAATTCGCTACTGAACCATGGGCATCAACATTTTTTTTAACTTATTTTTTTACTAAAAGCTTTCTTTTATACTTTATTATCAAACTATTTGGGCACTTTAATATATATATATTAGTAGCAATTAAGTATATAGCTTAAAGTTTATCTATTTTAGAAATGAAACTGTATTTAGTGGTGATTTAGAAAGAAATTTGATTCAGATAAAAAAAAGTCTGATAAACTTTAAGCAGTAAACGGGCAAACAATTTATTATAACAGTATTTCTCAAAATGGAGATTATATGGCTTCTTGTGGGAGCTTTTGTAATTTTATTTGAAATTTATTCCAGTATTTCTAAATTTAAATTATTGTCACTTATAAAGAAATCAGAAGTGAAAAAGAAAAAAAAGTCCTTATAATTAAATTATTATGTTAAAAAATGCACTTATAAATTTGAATATTGTGAGACATCACATTTAAAAATATTAAATCATGAAAATGTTAAGATAAACTTTAAAAAATTGAATATTAAAAAATTTTTAATTTAAAATAAAAACTAATTGAATAGAATTTAAAAAGATGAAACCTATGTGAAATTACAGAAAAATTACAGCTAATTGCTGAAAAAGTCAAATAAATGATAGGACAAACATTTGACTAAATGAACGCAATTTTTCTATCTCGGGAAACTTCGTGGCAGTCATAACAACTCAATTCATCAACAAATTTAATGTATTCTAAAACATTTTTCATAAAAAATAAAGTCTGATCATATTTAGTATTGTCTCTGTTATAATTTACAAAAATTATGTACGTTCACTTTTTTCTGAAATCTTTAATTAACGGATATTGCCAAATAGTATGACCAAAAACATTAAAAAACTAGCAATCCGACTAAGTATATTTTTTAATAAATATGACATTCAATTTACTGAATCTAAAAATAATGTCAAGAAAGTTATGATGAAAAGACAAGATTTTGTTGTTAATTTTTTATTATACCAAGAAAATAGATATCGGGGCAAGTATTTCAGAAGTTATTATGCCTTTACATCCACATCACGAAAAGAAAAATTTCATTAAATTCATCATAGCTGGTTAACACCCTTGGTCATATTGTCCAATCCATTTTTTCAATTAGCGTTGGAACTAATAGCACCACGACCTTTCATGCTGAGAGGCATATATCGATCTTCTTCAATTATTTTGTCTGCTTGTTTTCCAATTATATCAACTACAAATTCAATTTATATCAAGTTTTCCAAATTCAAATCATAAAGTCCAGTATTAACCGGATAGTTGTGAAACTGCAAATTCAGAATAAATTCCAAATGACAAGATAAATAATTCAAAAATATAATTTCCAAATAAAGAAGATAATTTAATTTCAAAAACAAAAAACAACTCGAAAGTTAGAATAACAAAACAAACTTCAGAATTACTTCGATTAATCACAATTTCGATAATCCGGAAAACAAAACCTACAGATATATACACAGACGCGAGAAAATATAATTGACCCTTTTTATCCCTTCTAATGAATCAATCACACTGTCCGATTTCACTACACAAACCCTAGACAACTTTTTCCTATTTCTCCACCCAAGAACAATTTCTTTTCTTTATCGCTGGTAAAATTTTGTTGTTTATATATCTTTAATCATTCTCTTTTGTCGTTTGGCACTTTCTGTTCTGATGCATTCGATAAATTTGGCTAACCAAGCTCTTGTGAGAACAAGTCTTCTCCATTTACAACTTGTTTTACATAAAGGTTCTTTCTCAATTTCTATTGTATTGAATGAACTACTTTTGCAATCTTCCTTCTCAGTTTTGTCTAATCGTTTGTTTTTTCCTGTAACTCACGAATCACATTGTTTTAATTAAAAGGAGCGCCAGTTATATGAAACATAGCAGCTCGATTTCTAAACATTATTCCTCCGAAATGTCTTGATAACCATTCCGCAGAATCGAACATAATTATGTCTGATTCTGTGCTACGCACAGCAGAGGCCCTTTTATTAATTATTATATAATATCTTGAAAGTTTCATGATAAATTTTATGAATTTATTAATAAAAATACTTGCAAACATTTCATAAAAATAAACTAATATAAAGTCTATTATTATGTTTCCTCCTTAGTACACATTAAAATCCAATTTAAAATTAATTTCAAATATTTCCCTTGAGTAAATGATCTATATAAATATTCGATACAATTAATATAAAAATATGTTACTTACAATTTAATAAGTAAACGGCAATTGAGTTAATAGATTTTTTATTACGCAAATTAAATTAAAGAATAAATAATACGATGACCAATATGTAAATTCTCAATAAAAACTTTTATCGATATTATGAAAAAAATATTTCAAGGAAAAAGAGTTAGCCAATGATACACAATAGCCAATTTTCTTGGAAAAATCAATATTTTAGTGAAAATGCATATTATTAAAGTTTTATAAATATTGTTGATTTTATTATGTTAATATTAATTTTTCAGTTCAAAATAAATGCTATCACATTGCAGGCATAATTGATTTTCAGGTGCATAAAACAGTGGCTCTTAACCGGTGTTCCGTGGAACACTAGTGTTCCGTAGAATTAATAAATTAAATTAATTAAATTTATTTCAAGTTTGAACATTATTTTAATTTTTTTATTTTAAAACTTATTAGATAATATTTAAAATAAATTGAAATAATTTTAAATTGAGACATTATTTTAATTTGTTTTTTAATTTTGTTGGACATTAATTGAAATAAATTAAATTATTTTTAAATTGTGACATTACTTTATTTTTATTATTTCAAATTTTATTGGATAATTTAAATGAAAGTTTTTTTATTCTTATGCGTTTTTTTGGACAAATAAATATTTTGTATTTATAGGTTATTGATTTAATTGAGGCTTTGAAAATTCCCGAACTCTTCACAAATTTTGAAAAATCTGCGCCATTTTCCATAGCATTGATCACTCAAATTTTGTCTACTTAAAAACATTTTATAAAAAATATTATTTTTAAACCTAAGTTTATAAAACTTATGTTTTCTGGTTTTTTTTTAAGGATCTTTTCTATTGCTCCAGGTAAATTAAAAATGCTGTTAAAAAACTAATTTATTTTAACTTCAAGATAAATCTTATGTTGCTATTTCTTCACCTTCGCAAAAAGTTAGTGTTTGAATGGATGTTCAATCCTGATGATATATTATGAATTTCTTTGTCGCGTCTGCGTGAGTGATTTGTGGTGTTGTTAAGTTTTTATTAGTGTGCGCACACAAATAAAATACATGTAATACAGTCCACATTGTTACCCGTGTAAGACCTTAATTAACCAGATTTGTTCAGTTTATCAACTTTAACCAGTGTTTGCAGTGTGTATTAGAAATTATAAAAGAACTATTCGATAATACTCGAAAGTAGCATTTGTAAACTGAAAGTTCACTACTGCAAACGTTGGACAGTTATTTGAGAATAATATTTCATCAAAGTCTGTCGAATAAATGATGATTTGAATTTTTTGCGAAAATAAACTTTTATTTATCGGGTTTTGTTTTGATTAAAGTAACGTTCGAAGTCAAATTTAAACTTTAAAACCCACTTAAATTGTTTATAATCCGAACAATTTATAAAAAAAATTAATTATTTTATAAAATTGAATAAAAAGGTAATAAATATTAACAAAAATTTAGTATATAGAATACCTAATATTAAAGATGATATCGATGCTGTAAGTAAACTTACATACACAAGGCGTACAAATTTTTCTAATAACAGAGTTTTATCTGAATATGTTAATAATAGATTAATTATAAATCCAAATAATGCAGCTCCCAAGCCAACCATTAGCCCTTGTATCTGAAAATGTCATAATAATAATAATAATAATAATAATAATAATAATAATAATAATAATAAAAATAATAATAATAATAATAATAATAATAATAAAAATAATAATAATAATAATAATAATAATAATAATAATAATAATAATAATAATAATAATAATAATAATAATAATAATAATAATAATAATAATAATAATAATATTAATAATAATAATAATAATAATAGTAATAATAGTAATAATAATAATAATAATAATAATAAAAATAATAATAATTATAATAATAATTATAATAATAATAAAAATAATAATAATTATAATAATAATTATAATAATAATATATAAAATGTAACTGTCTGTCCATGTGTCGTCATAGCACTGAATTAATGAAATTAATTCTATTAATCTATAAATTTTATTTATGTAAGTGGTTTGAATAAATAAAATATTATATAAAATTATCTGTATACATAAAACGGCAATTCCGCATGTCTGTCTGTGTTACAGTATAAAATTATATTAATTAATTATAATAATATATATTACTTGATTAAATAATTATAATTAATTTGATCGAGAGGCGTAATTGCCCTTTTATATATAACATATATATATATATATATATATATATATATATATATATATATATATTTGTAAAAATTACAAATTATTTGGCTTTATTGTGATAACAACAACGATCATCATTTGACGAGTTTTGTAATTACTAGTAATATTATATTAGTATAAAAAGTAAATAAAAAATTAGTGAATAAAAAGTTTGAAATTTCTATTAAAACATCAATAAAATTAAATACGCTACAAAAATACTAGTCTTGTGTTTTAAAGTATCATATTTGACTTAAATATTATAAAGTGATCAAATTACTGTGTTTTGAATATTCGTCTTAGAACTTTTGAAAACGCAAGAAAATATTGATTATTATAAAGAGAAATCCGACATAAGATAATTATAATACGCAAAACTGAGAATGAAATAAAATAATACAATACCAATATTTTTAAAGAATTATTTTCTAATAAAAATTTTAAAATGAAAATTTTAACACTCTCAGTACTATATCTCTCGAAAATGGCTGACAGTGATTTTCTGCCCAAACTGGAACAATATTTGTAAATTATTTCTTCGTACCTTTAGTGTAATTACCTTTTTTCTTATATATTATTATTCATGATGAATACTTCAACTTCCAACAAAAGAAGAAGTTTTTAAATGTTTCTTATGACATAGACAAGCAAAAACAACAATTACCAAAGAAATTATCAAAGTAGTTGTCAGCGACATTTTGTCATTTGGAAAAAGCAAGTATACCTACGATTGTTTATGAAAACGCTCTTCAAAATTCAGAAAGGTTTATCGAATAGGAAATGAATTACAGAAGTACTCACGTAAGGAGAAAAACGAAATCATTTTGTGAAAAAGAATATCGCTTCAAAGAACTGTTTGACATTTGTTCGTGCAAATGTGTGGATACAGGATTTGTCTACAGAGTGAAATGTCAATGATCTGTTAAAATCTCAATACTCAGAGGAAAATGATTATTGGCTTGGTAGATGCAGAAGTATCATCCAAATTGCAAAGAAGAAGAGAAAGAAAAGAGAAAGTGGAAAAGCTTAGACAAGAACATACAAAGAAAGGTTATGTGAATGATGGGACAGATTTAAGTGAAACCGCTTTAGATTATGCAGTGCCGCACAAGGAACCAGCTTCATCTTCTTCAAATAATAACTCTGACTCATTATCTGAAGAAACTATTATTTAAAACAGACTGAAATATCCTCAATTGAGCGAGGTGATGGAAAGAACCGGGGATAAGCAATCGCGATGCGTGCAAGATGATAAATGCTTGTTTGAAAGATATGAAAATAGACACTCCAAATAATTTAATCGAAGTAAATTAGGCAGTGCTTATATTGGAGAAAGAAGGTGATAGAAAGGCGCGCTCTTGTACTCTCAAATTTACTTGCAATTGGGTTTGATGGAAGAATTGATGAGACTAGTTGAAGATGGTTCTTGAAAAAGGAACCACTATGTCGATCATGTATCACCACAAAGCGGGAAGGCAAATGATATCACCACTGAACTTTTCTCAGTCATTCCTGAAACCAATTCCACCAAACGCTTTGTGCCATTTTATATGATGGTACAAATGTCAATACTGGAGAACACAAATGAGTAATTTATCACATTGAAATAGTGCTACAGCATCTTGTCATATGGTTGATTTGCATGTTCCATTTGAACGAGTTACCATTTCGCTAAGTTTTCAAAAGAATAGACGGAGAAACATGTGGACCACATAGTTTCCAGGGAAATGTAGGAAGTAAATTGAATTTTGATCTAAGGACATTACCACTCGTTGATTTCGAGTTTATTCACTGCTATGTACAGGGCATTGATGATGATATTAAGAATGACCTGAGCGACGACCAGCGATTTTTGTTGCACGCTTTTCTTGCAATACAACAAGGCAAGAATGAAACAAATCAGTATGATCTCAAATTTTTGCTACAGCTTCTCCTGGTCCTCTTAATTATTCAAGGTGGCTGACATGCGCTAACAGAGTGCTTCGCTTGTACATGAGAACCCAAGAACCTTCAACTCAGTTTTAAAAACTAAGTACCTTCATTGTCCAAGTTTATGCTTCAAGTTGGTTGCAAATAAAATCTCACCGGTTGTGCTTTGACAGCTTAAAAAACTTCTTCCATATCATTCAAAAAAGTCGATATATGATTGACAGTCTTATTCGTGACGCTCTTGAAAAAACATTATCAAGAAACAGTTATTTTGCTCATACTGAAAACATTTTCCTTGCTGCCTTGACGGATAACAATCTCTGCATATAAAAAGACGCTGCCGATAAGATTATGTTAGCAAGACAGATAATGCAAGGTAAAGCTCAAATCAGAAAATTCTCGAAAACTCAGATCTTTATTAACTTTGACGCCACCACTTACTATGACATGATTGATTGGGAAAAATCAGCTGTGACTCCTCCACTAATTCTAGAATCTTTGCCAAGTGAAAAACATTTACAACAGGTAGAACTTGGTCCGATTTCGTTTCCTTCAATTCCGTGTCATACAAAAGCAGTCGAAAGAGTTGTCAAAGAAGTCACCAGGGCTTAATCGAAACTTTATGGTCATGAAGCGTTTCATGGAGTGATTGTTGCCGCAAAAGAATCTAGAAGGTTAAAAAACTGGAAGAGAAAAAAAATGTTAATCAATAACAAATGAATATTCATTTGCTTGTCACAATTTATTTCTTGGCAAGGAACTTCCGTGTATACATTTTTACGATTTCTTCTTTGCTACATATATAGCACTCACTTGTCATTTGAATATTTGTTAACATATACTGTTATTTGATGAATAAAATAAGATTTCATTTACATCCAATTTTATATCAGTTTTCGGTGAAAATGTGGGACCCATAAATAAAAGTTTACGCACGTAAAATTTTGCATATGAACTTATCTCACCTATTAGCAACTTTTTCAGGCTGAAATGATTAACGATTCAAACTTTCGCCCCACCCTAGTGGTCACCTATTATAAAAAATATTAATAAAATGTTCGTTTCAAAGTAATTTCTTAACTAGGTGATTTTGAGAGAATGTAAAAGAATGAGACATAGAGTTTTAAAAACTATGTTTTTACGGCTAGTTTTTTCATTGATTATTTTAATTATTAGTGAAAATTTAAATTGGTGTCTATTGAGCATGTTTTTATTAAGAAAACGAATCATTTTTGTTTGAAAATAATTTAAACCATGCAAAATCTGTTTATAAATTTATGGGTCTTACCATTCATTTATTAATTATTTAACTCTATATTTATGACTATTTCGAGAAATCATCATTCGTAATACATTACATATCCGAATCGAACCTGGGCAGATATAATAATTTTAAATTTAAGAAAAAGGTATTATTTATGTCAACTTGATTTATTATAATTTAAATTTTGATTAATTATTTACAGCTTAATTATATATAAATAAAAAATTAGTTTAATCATGGGTTCCCAATCGTTTTTTGCTCACGTACTACCTAATGACCTAAAAAAATTGGCGAACCATCTATTTTTTCCTTGCCCAAAAATTCCTTGTAAAAGATGTGAATTATTGTTCTGTACACTTAAATGTCATACAAGACAACCTTTGCAATAAAAGCTTAATTTTTTAAACTAAAATCGGGAAAAACAATTTTTAAACAGACATTTACTTAGCTTTTTCGAATTTGAAAATGACACAAACAATCATTGGAATATCAAATTGTTGTTAGTGGGATGGATGTGTTTGTTTCAGTGCACACAATATTTTCACATTTGGTTATTTAAAGCGTATAATAGGCTCAAGTTCGATATTTGTTTTTAATCCAGTTTCACAATTTTTCAATCAATAAAAACTCCAATGTTAATTTGGTAAACAAAAAAAAGATGTAAATTAAACTTGAAAGTGTTTTGGCGAACCATCTATTATCTGTTCGCGCACCACCAGTGGTTCACGCACCCCAGCTTGAGGACCGCTGAGTTAATTTATTGAATGAAAAAAGTTGTATTACTAAAACGTAGACGTTTTATATTTTAATCGTACTTGAATTATTACAAGATTCGAGTAACCAACTTTCCACGGAGTTTTCCAATCTCCTAATTTTACCTAAGATAATAAAAATACAAAAATCTATTCAATAAACCATAGTTGATAATCTGCAAGCAAGTGTCATTTCAATGTTTCCTTTTAATCCCAATAAAGGCGTTATTACAATCCATAACACATCATTTTCGTTAAAAACATTTGATGACTTAAAAAGTAATTTAATAAATAAATTACAACAAAAATCTTTACTCGCCATTTTTCAAGCACATTGCCGGAATATATCATTCCCATACCACTAATAATACATACAGCAAGAATTTCAAAACTTTGTTTTTCAAACAGAACTTTAAGCATTTCAATTTTTTTATAATTAAAGCACTTTTATTAAAAACATTTAAGTATGTTTACTTTACACATTAACAGTTATTATGATAAGAATTTGATAAACAAAAAATGTTAAAATTATGTAATTTGCAGTTTATAAAATAATTTTTTAAATTGTGCTTCTTTAAATTGATTTATTTAAAGAAAATGTTGATTGATTATTGATTAATAAAGTTTAGAATAAAATATTTAATTAGTTAAGAAAATATACATAAAGAAAAGGATTATATCGTATTTCCAGTCCTTTATAATACATTATTGGTTCGTAATTGACAAAGTATAAAGTTCCAAGACCATCCTACCTGGTTATATTTTATTCACATAGTCAAATTAAAAAAGTTTTTTTAAACAGGCACAGCGTGGGCTTAAAATCAGTAAAAAATAGTATAAAACGCGTGTCACTAAAGATTTCAATTTCATTTTATTTCCGTTTTGTTCGTGCTTAAAGATATACTTACATGTAGGATGGGAGTTAATTAGATGAATAATGATATTCTCTTCGCGTTCTTTAAAATTAATTAATTCTAATAGCACTCCGAACGTATAATTTTAAATTATATACTCTGAAAAAATAGGCACGCCAATTATAACAAAGAAAGAAAATTAGTGTCCTGATTGTCTGATAGATTTCGGTGTAACTGCTTTGACTATGTGTACCTTTTAATAATCACCTTTTTGACAATCTAATTTTGTCCTGATTCCATTAAATCCTTTTTGTTCTCACTAGTTTCTCTGCTACCTTATTTTAGTTAAATTTAAAATTTTATCTGAACATTATCCCGTTTTCTTCTTCTTTTCTTCATCTTTTTAACTTTTCTGTTACTCGCAATTTTTCAAAATTATTTGTGTCTCCGTTGTTGATTTGAGGCTCCCTTATATAGGGAATCTCTCCTCAAACAACTAATCTGATTTGCGTCAATTTACATTGGACTCCCGGGGAACTAGTTAGATACTTTACTTTTATCTTTTGGCCGCTTCGGCCGTTCCCCGGGAGAAAACTTCGAAATAAATTACATTAGGGAATAATCAGTTCCATTCGTAATTAAATTTATTGAATTCGGAGAATTTCTCCCTTATTTAATTTATTTGTTTTCGTCATTTTAATTAATTAATTAATTTGTATTTTTTCAATAACTTTTTCTAGGGGTCCCGAATTAATTTTATATTATTATTTTCGTACTCGTCTCGTCAATTGGCATCGAAACATACCCATTTCCCCCGGAAAATATTGATTTTAAGTTTTTGATTATTTTTAATTAATTATTTTATTTTCCCAAATTTTTTTTACTTATTATAATAACTTTTGAAAATCACCAAACCCCAACAATACAAAAAGTAGAACAAAGAGTAGAAAAATACAAAAAATATATCAAAAATAAATAAACACATTTAAAAAGAATCAAAAAACATTAAATTTTAGCAAAATTAACCTATTTCATCAAATTGGCTCGAAATTCATAGAAAACGCTTATATTCTAGAAAATAAATATGAGAATTAAGCTTAAAATGTAATTAGAAACTTTAGCAAAAAAGAATCACGAAAATCTGATAACTGGGGGAAAAGTGATGAAATATGGCAAAAACATGTAGGCGTTTTGTTTTACCGCATCAAAAAACATGCGTGTAAAACCCCCCTATATAAGTCGATGCCAGATCGACACAATTTAATGCTATTTATTAAGAAATTTTTAATAAACTTCAAGGAATCATTCCGAAGTAAGGGAAAGTTTCTTTATTTTTATATTATTATTATTTTATCCTTATTTTTATTTTTATGAAAGATCATAGAATAGCTACTATCATATTTGAAAAGATTAAATTTTTAAATAGGAAACTCTATTTAGGTTATCACCTGTAATGTTTAGACCTATAAATGTATCGGTGGCGTATATTAAGATATTTTTTATTCAAATAATATGATTTAATTATTTTGAATTTTTGAATTTTCGTCAGTTTATTAACAATAAAACAATGGTAATGAAAGACAAAACAGGATGATTTTTCCTCGTATCGACCAAGTCCCAAGGAATCTTCGCTTCCATGGTACTTGACCTATACGAGATGCCTCGTGACCAATATTTTCCAGCACTCGAGAAAAGTTAATAATGAAGTATTAATAATGATCATTTATTGCATTTAACATTATTATTATTAGGCTTAACCATTATCATTAATTTCATAAAATTACCATTTATTTAAAAGCTTTTTGAAAATCCAAATGATGCAAATCTGAACGTTATTTTATCCACCATTATTATTAATTTTATTGATCATTATTATCCTACGATCACATGCATGCAAGTCAGAAAAATTTAATTCTCAACAACTAGTTTAAAGCTAGTACTTCGGTGTGGAAGGTACCCGTAGTGAAAGTTAGTTCGCCTGGTCAGATCTCCTCTCCAAGAACCTCAACGTCAGACCCTCTGTAGAGAGCGAAGGATCATGAGGAAGAGCAAATAGTGTACATATAAAGAAGGAAGAATATAAAGACTAATGAGCAAGAAAGAAGTAAAAAGATTATCTAGAGTAATAATGTAAAAGAAATTTGAGCACTGATGAGAAATATGAAGAACTAGAAAAACAGAAATTACAATCTTAGTAGTAAATCAATGAAGATATCATTTGGTCAAGTACTGCATGATAGAAATCAACGATGAGTACGTTGGCATAAAGTAAATTCCTAATTAGAAATCAAATCTAAAAATATTAATTATTGTTTTAAAAAGAAGAGATCCTTTTTGATATTATTTTTTTAAGTTTATAGAATCCTATTCAGACTAAAAACGATCACGGGTAAACGTTTAGATTTTCAGGAGCAAGTAACGATTATCATTTCATGCCAAAGAGGTCATTAATCATTCCGACCCTACAAAATTTAAATGAATTATTATCTCACAGTTGTGATTTTAATATTTGATATTTTTATTGTTATTATTATTATATCTTGATCAATTGTTTTTTATTAATTTTATCAACATGGAAAAGAACTGCAGGAAGAAACAACGACAAAGCAGAAGAAGTGTCTTGGAATGTCTTAACAGCTAAAAGAAATAGAAAAAAGAAACTTGAATATAAAATAAAATGTTTATTGTGTTCATTAAAAACTTTCATGTTTAATTAAATTTTTATTTTTTTTATAATTAAAAGTTAATTGCTAACCATCTAAAATATACCCAAAAGTCAAGCGAGGAAATCGTTCGGATTCAAAAAGTATATTATTAAAATAATAGAATAAGTGGAAATAGCTAAAGGTTTCCAAAAAATTTATTGTTCAGTGGAATAAAACTGACATTTTTAAAAAATGGAATTTTTCTTAAATATCATTTTGCTTATATTACTTTACTTAAAATATTAATTTAGAAAAATCAAAAATAACAAATTAAAGAAAAAACATTTATTAATAAAACATCAAAATCTCCATACCCAGGTTGGTAACGATCCAGAAGGCATTCTCAAAAATCCAACGAGAATGGGGAAGTTTTTCTGTAAAATTTGGAAAATAAAATCTAAAATCAATAAATTAAAATTAGTAGAAAAATAATTTAACTAGCTCACCCGAGTATGTATGCGGAATTATGAAATTCCGTTCTAAAAATAGAACGGAATTTCTTATTTTAATCGATAATTTTAATAAGTTTGAATTCTGGGATTTTAAAGGGTAAGGGATGCGAATCTCCAGATTTCGATCACATTTTGGGTTAAAACCATATTATTAGGACCTTATACATATGTCATTCGACCGATCTACTTCTGAAATAAATAAATTAAACTAAAAACTCCCCGAAATTGATGGAAAGCACTTTTAAAACAAAATATAGCGATCAAAGGATCGATATTATTTCAATTAAATTAGTGACAGAGGTACCCATAATTAAAATGAGCATGAATACTTTCTATGGTAGCTCGTGAACCCAACGTCATTTCGACCGGTATCCAATGGTTATATCTCTTGTGCGCGCATCTGGTAGGAATCCATTGCAAGTGGCAGCGAAAATCCTATATCTTTTACCCATCAGGTGCCCAGCAATATCTTTATGATCAAAGTCTCCTCATTAAGTAAGACTCTCGGAATCAGGAATATATTCACAATTATCCTTCATTAGGTTGTGAATGTGCTCATAATTTGGAGATCGGCATTTCTAATACTCACAATCAAAAAGGAAAAAATGTTAAATCAATTTCGTAAATTTTATTATCATAATTATAATAATTTTATATATCTTAAACATATTTAAATTTCAGCTATGTCAAAGTTATTTTTATTACATGCATCAAGATAAAAAATTGATATTTTACCATCTGGTGTCTCACAAGTGGCTATGTGGAATGGAAACAGTGGTGATGGTAGCTTACTTGCTAATTTCCTTCCCCCAACAAAGATCATGTCGAAGGATTAATTATTATATGTAAGGAAAAGAAAAATACAAAAGAAACTAGAAAATAGAATGAAAATCAAAATATATACATTAAAGAACCTAATACCCAACAACTTAGAAAAAAAGTATTGAAACACTAATCAGTAGAATGATATAAATTAAAGAAAAGAGATAGGAAGGAGGGTGTGGATTAAGTAATAACGAAACAATTATCCAAATTGAAATGAAAATAAAGTTTTGCATAAGAAAGAAAATTTTAAAAATTAATGAAGTCAAAACAACTTGTATCAAAAAGCTCGAGTAAGAAATCATTTTCCTAATAATAATTCTAACAAAGGCTATTCTTCCAATTGTTTAAGTAAATTTAAAAAATTTATGTTTGTCCAATCAATTGTTTTACATATAATTCTGTTGTTTTTTTAAAATAAACCAAAAAGATATTTTTCATTCTATATATAACTTTCATTCAGTAACCCTCCTACTGGTTTTTTTATTCATTTAGCAATCCCCTACAGTAGTGACATATAAGGACTATGCCCCGTGGATATTTGGCTTGAAAAATGCCCCATGGATATTTGGCTTGAAAAAATCCCGAGACCCCCCCATAAAAAATTTTTAGGGGGAGGGGGGTGTTACTTTTTGTTTAATTATTTGTTTTAATGAATGAAAAAAAAATTTTTAATTAATGGAAATTTTTTTTTTAAATAATTTTTGTTTAAATGTTCAAATTTAAAATTTTTAAAAATTTTTAATTCATGATAAAAGGATCGGTTAAGAACAGGTTTGTTGATAATTTTAAGGATTTGAGTCAGTTAAAGTTTTTTATTTTAGAAGGAAATGATTGGTCAAGTGATGAATTTATGATTGTTTAAGAGAATTTCAAAAACTTATTCTGTTGAATATCAAAATAAGTCGGTGATTTTTATGAAAATAATGAATATAGCTGAGAGTGGAAATATTGTCATTTAAAGAAAAATGATTGGTTGGGAGTAAATTTTATTATATTTTAAGGGAAAATGATTTGTCAAGAGAGGAACTTTTATTTTAAGAGGATTTTAAGAAATTTATTCGGTTCAATATCGAAATAAGTCGGTGATTTTTATCAAAAATAAGGCTTGAGTTATTGTCATTTAAAGAGAAATGATTGGTTGAGAGTAAATTTTATAATATTTTTGGGGGAAACGATAGGTTAAGAAGGGAATTTATGATATTTTTAGGGGTATTTATTCGGTTGAATATCGATGTTAAAGGATGAATACTTAGTGAAATCGATACATTTTTATTGGTTTAAGGGTTATCAAAATATATCAATAAGATTTTGGTTAATTTTAATGAAATTATTGGAATCTGAATAAAAATTATGAATGTTCTAAGAAAATGTTTGATTCATGTATTAATTTGTATTCAAGTATTTATTTGATTTTATCATTATATTTGTAATTTAATTTAATTAAAAACTAAAATTGACTAGTATTTAAAAAAAAATAAAAAAAAATGTTACCTATTACTTATGTTGTTATTGACAATTTACTGAATAATTTAAATACTTATGATTATTTCAATGAATGTCAAAAATTATAAAATTTTGGTCATTTTAATAAGTATTACTCAATAACTAATATTTTCTTGCCAATTTGCTGAAGGTGTTATTTTAAAATTTCTTCAAAGCACTAACATTATTTACAAATTAATCAGTTTTATTTAACATCTTAAAATATTTCTCACAACTTTAATCAAATTCTATTTACATGCTAATCATAATTTAATGATAAGTATTATTTTTACAAAAACAAATATTTTCCAACAATTAAACATACATATTTGCCTTTTTAGTAGATTTTATCGGTATATATCAGTACACAAGTACCTGTTCCATGTAGTTTTTTAATCTTTGTTAGAAGTTCAACTTATTTAGTTGTTGGTCAATAATCATTTAATTTCTAGTAATGTAGTAGATGATAATTATTTTATCTATTAACTTTATTCAATGATGTTTAGAAACTTAAAAATCTAATAATTTTCAATAAATATATGAAAATTTATTTCAAGTACTGTGAAAGTAATATATGTTTTGTGAAATTAATTTAAGATTGTTTTTCTAATCAAGTTTCTTTTCCTATCAATTACAAACACTTATACTTACTAATTAGTTTATCATTCAGTAAACAACAAGAGTTGGAGTGAAAAGAATAGAAAATGTGTAAAAATAAATTTAAGTAATTAGTTGAACTGTTAGCAATTAATTTATTTAGGGGCATGTGAAAATTAAATGAAAAGGTTGACATTCATATTTGAAAATAACTTTTAGTAAATGTTCATTGTTGGATGTAATTAAAAATATTACAAAAATAATAGAAAAATTTCAAAGTTTTTAAACAAAACTATTAAGTTTTACAAAATAATTTCAATAAATCACATACAAGACTGTAAACAAAGGAATAAATTTTTATTCAGAGAATATACAACAATTGATTGGGCTTCAATGAGTTTGATTAATAGTTTCTTGATAGCTACCAGTTAACTAAGCAACCAAACAATTTGGAGACATCAAGGATCGATAAAAGAGTGAAGAAGTTAATAAAATTTGTAATTGAAATTGTACTTCTTTTGATTGTT
This sequence comes from Schmidtea mediterranea, assembly GCA_022537955.1. NCBI lineage: Eukaryota > Metazoa > Platyhelminthes > Tricladida > Dugesiidae > Schmidtea > Schmidtea mediterranea. The sequence goes on from CM039681.1 coordinate 113,459,248, forward strand.
CAAATTTTTATGTGCTTTTATTTAAAGATTTCTTGGTCAGTAAACAATTTTTGATATTGATTTTTTCAGTAACTAGTTACTGATAACATATTGTGAATGTGTGTGTATAGTGAATAATCGAGTATTTTAAGGGGAAATGATTGAGAAAATTTTATTTTTAATTGGGTTAAGTTGGTTGAATATCGATGTTCAAAGGGTAAATATCAGTTAAATATGGAATTTTAATGAATAAGATACTCAATTATTCAATGCCTAGTATGTATATAGTGAGTTGTATAGTACTCAGTCATTTGTATACAATACCTAGAGATTGTTGTTCAGTTATTAATCAATTGATTGTTTAGTGTGTATGGGTTATCAGTATTCAGAAGTTGATGCCAAGTAAGTTAACTTTTTCTTTGGTTGTTGATGAATTTATTATTATTATTAATATTATTATTATTATTATTTTGAAAATTTCATATTAATTTATTTTTTCACATCTTACTTTGAAAAACTTTTATCGTTATTAACATGTATAAAAGAAAATTCAGGAACTTTATCCAAGAATTAAAAATACGCTGGATTATTGCGCACCAGAGTTTCTCGCAACAAAAATTTATCATTTCACAGGGATTAACATTGAAGAACTTCTCGAGATTCACTATGACAACGTTCAGGGATCTGGTGACCGATGTGTTGCAAATTGCATTGTTTGTAAAGATAGTATGAGAGTAACATGTTCAAATGGATGTCCATGTTGCCACGATTTCAAACATGACCAAACAATCCATATATTGTTGGCCGAAATGCGTAAAGCATATTACTCGGATATTTTTGATTTGAAATAAAAATTAATCTTTTTTATTTATTCTTTATTGTCAATAAAAATATTTGTATGGATTAAAAGTTATTTTTTATAATGAAAAATTATTATTAGACTTGCAATTTAAAAAAAAGGTTAATAATAAAATAAAAATAATAATAATATAAAATAAATAATTAATTAAATAAAAATAATAATATTAAATAAATAATTAAATGAAAATAAAAAATAATTATTTAATTCACTTCATTAAAACAAACAATTTAATTTAAAAATATTATAATTTAAAAATAAATAATTGACTTCATTAAAACAAATAATTAAATTTAATAATAATATAATTAAAATATAAATAAATAATATTATTGACTTAAACAAACAATGAAATTAAAATATAATTAAAATATAAATAAAAAATATTATTGACTTAAACAAATAATTAAAGTAAATAAAAATAAAACATTCATGATTTTTAGTCGACAGGCGATTTGAGCAAATTTTATTTTTATGGGATTTTAAGTATGAAAAAAAAATACTTAGGCTTTTTTCGATATTTTTAGGTTCTTTAATCAAGTTTGAGCCAATTTTATTCAAAAATACTACTCAGCACAATCATAGGCGATTTAAGCCAATTTTTATTTTTTTGGGCTTTCAAATCGAGAAAAAAATTAAAAATTTTAAAAATTTTAAATTTGAACATTTAAACAAAAAATTATTTAAAAAAAAATTTTCATTCATTAAAACAAATAATTTTTTTAAAAAAGTAACACCCCCCCTCCATCTAAAAAAATTTATGGGGGGGTCTCGGGATTTTTTCAAGCCAAATATCCTCGGGGCATTTTTCAAGCCAAATATCCTCATATGTCACTACTCCCTACCATTTAATTGTATTGATTTTAGCGGTTATTACAGGTAAAAGGAAAATTTATTCAGGCATCGTTCCTCCTTGTTGACCCTGCTATGATTCAAGTTACATCGTTATTGATTAGTCAAGAACGGAAAAGGAAAGAGAGAAGAAATATATATATATATATATATATATATATATATATATATAATATTTTTTACAGAATCTGATTCATAGTCAAATTTTGTAGAAAATATTATGTCACTTATAAAGAAATCAGAGGTGAAAAACAAAAAAAGTCCTTATAATATATATATATATATATATATATTGCAAAGCGAATTTGATTTATAAAAATAAATATTTATTTGATTTTTAAAGATTTTAGTTAATTGATGAGTTGAATTGTTAATTGCCTATTTAATGATTATAAAAATAATTTTTGATAATTAATGAGTTTAATTTACAAAAGAAGTCCTTATCCTCAAAAATTTTAATGTTGATAATACAAAGCAAACTAGCAACTCAAATCAAGAAAATAATTATTGTAATTTTTTGACTTTCAATCATAATAAAAAAAGGAGATGATGCGGTAACATACTAAATTCTAAAGAGAAAAGAAACCAATGATAAAATTTTATTAGATAATAAACTTACTATATATAAAGTATTACATCCATTAACGAAAATGTACGCATATGAGAAAGATGTTTAAATTCCGTCGAAATCGGTAAATTTTATAAAATTTCAATTTTAATCAATAAATCAACAACATATTTTTTTCTCACCTGATTTAGCATGCGGAAATATGAAATTCCGCTTTAAAAATAGAATTTCTTGTTTAAACCGATAAATTTCAGAGTTTGAATTTAGGACATTGAAAGAGAGGTAGGAGAGATAATGAAATTTTAACTCATTTTTACATTATAACCATTAGACCAGTACTCCATACGTATAAAATTTAATACATATTCATTAATATTAACACTAAAATCAAATTATTAAAAATGGGAGGACCGCATTAATGGAGAAAGGCCTAGTTTGGCTTGAAATTAAAAGTTGATTATGCCTTTTATTGATATCATTCGTCAAAAAGCTAGCTTAACCCATTATTAAATATTCTTTTCATTTTGTGCCATATCAATAAACAGAAATCGAGCGTTTTAGGCAAGATGTTGAGGCCCTTCAATAATCACAACGAGCCGAATCGTTGGTTAGAAAGTGTCGACAAATGGAAGAAATATGGACTCGACCAATGCAGGCAAAGAAGTTAGAACAGCAAAATGAGATGTTGAAGGGCCAATACGAAGAAATGAAACAGAAAGTAGATTTTAGAGTAGGAGAACTCTCAACTGAAATTGAGAGAAGCCATAAGGACTGAGATTGAAAATCACCTGAGTACTACAGAAATAAAGATCGCACTACCACTCGAACATAAAATCACCCCAACAAGTTTGATCCAATGGTTCTTTCTCTTCAACCAAAATGAAATCGACTCAAGCGTGGACTCGGTCAAACTGAGAGAATAAGAAGAAAGTGGCTGAAAGACGCCAAGATTTTAGGGTAGATACGAAAATTTGAACTGTCGCCGAAAAAAATATTAAAATATTAAAATGTGTTAAAGAAATTATTAAACTGTTATTTTGCGTTTCATTCTTCTTTTAATACTGTTTCAATTAATATTATTGTTAGAGGGACTGTAAAATAAAATGAGCAAGTACCTTCTATGGTAGCTCTTGAACTCAAATGTTTACAAGGGTATTATCAGTCATTGCGAAATGGCTCACATTTTACTGGAAACAGCTCATTGAAATACATTGCCAACGTCATTTTTGACAAGTATCAAATGGTAATGATTTTTATAGTGCGTATCGAATGGAAAACTCTTGAAAGTGGTCGCAATATCTTGTTTTTCTTTTACCACCAGGTGCCCAGCATTAATTAATAATCGATATTCTGTTTTTACACACCATTACATTTTGACCCTTTCCAAACAAATTCTGTCAAATTCATTATCAGCAGGATATTCACCATTGTCTAATTTATATCTGACTCCTGAGAACAATTCCAGGCGCACACTTCAAGCATATTCTTCTCTAATACTATGGCACATCTGTGAATTCACCAACAATCATACTGATGGGATGAGGACATTTTAGATAGTTTTTAATGTATATTTGGCATACTCATATTATCAAAATGATAAATGAATGGAGGCAATGAATTCATTTATTGGAATCAACGTCCTTCAATATAAAAAAAATCAATCAAACAAAGTCGCTTGTTGACTTGGTGTATAGAAGTAAGTCAAGCGGCTCTCAAAAATATATAGTAGTGGGATGTGTCACATCCAGCACAGTACCCCCCCCCGGCTGAGAGAAAATTTTTCTAAGTACAAAAGTACAAAAATTTTTAAGACAAAGACAATGACTCATTCAAGGTCATTGAAACAAAGACCATGACTCATTCAAGGTCATTGGATGACTCATCATATTTTTTCAAGGTCATTGAAACAAAGACCATGACTCATTCAAGGTCATTGGATGACTCATCATATTTTTTCAAGGTCATTTAAACAAAGACCATGACTCATTCAAGGTCATTGGATGACTCATCATATTTTTTAAAGGTCACTTAAACAAAGACCATGACTCATTCAAGGTCATTGGATGACTCATCATATTTTTTCAAGGTCATTTAAACAAAGACCATGACTCATTCAAGGTCATTGGATGACTCATCATATTTTTCAAGGTCATTTAAACAAAGACATGACTCATTCAAAATGATCATCATATTTTTCAAGGTCATTTAAACAAAGACCATGACTCATTCAAGGTCATTGGATGACTCATCATATTTTCCAAGGTCACTTAAACAAAGACCATGACTCATTCAAGGTCATTGGATGACTCATCATATTTTATAATATATATTTTTAATTTTATTTATTTTTATTTAATATACTTTAATTGTTTGTTTTAATCAAGTCAATTATTTTATTATTTTATTTTTAAATTATATTATTATTAAATTTAATTGTTTGTTTTAATAAAGTCAATAATATTTTTTATTTTTAAATTTTATTATTATTAAATTTAATTGTTTGTTTTAATAAAGTCAATAATATTTTTTATTTTTAAATTTTATTATTATTATTAAATTGTTTGTTTTAATGAAGTGAATATTGTTTTAATCAAGTCAATAATATTATTTATTTATTTTTATTTTATTTATTTTATATACTATAATTTTTGTTTTAATCAAGTCAATAATATTATTATTATATTGTCTGTTTTAATGAAGTGAATATTGTTTTAATCAAGTCAATAATATTATTTATTTATTTATTATTTTTATTTTATTTATTTTATATACTATAATTTTTTGTTTTATTCAAGTCAATAATATTATTTATTTATTTTTATTTTATTTTATTTATGTAATATACTTTAATTTTTTTTGTTTTTGTTTAAATTAAGTCAATATTTTATTATTTATTTACTATTTTTAAATTATAATATTATTATTATTAATATTATTATTATAATATTTTTATTATTATTATTATTATTAATATTATTATTATTATTATTTTTATTTTTATTATTAATATTATTATTATTATACTTATAAATTTGTAAATTTTATTCTATTTTATTATTAATTTTTATAAATATTATTATTATTATTAATATTATTATTATTATTTTTATTATTATTATTAATATTATTATTATTATACTTATAAATTTGTAAATTTTATTCTATTTTATTATTATTTTTTATAAACATTATTATTATTATTATTGTTATTATTAATATTATTATTAATATTATTATTACTTTTTATTATTATTATTACTTTTTATTATTATTATTACTTTTTATTATTATTATTACTTATAAATTTGTAAATTTTATTCTATTTTATTATTATTTTTTATAAATATTATTATTATTATTATTATTATAATTAATATTTTTATTATTATTATTAATATTAATATTAATATTAATATTATTATTATTATTATTATTATTATTATTATTATTATTATTATTATTATTAAATAGGTCAAGGTCATTCAAAATTTCTCAAGGTCATATTATTTTTAAACATTTTTAAATTTTAATTTACTACTTATTTTTATAAGTAGTATATATTTTGTAAATTTATTTTATTATTAATATTATTATTACTATTATTATTATTATTATTTTTATTATTATTGTCAAGGTTATTGGATGACTCATCATAATTTTCAAGGTCATTGAAAAGTAGGTCAAGGTCATTCAAAATTTCTCAAGGTCATATTATTTTTAAATATTTTTAAATTTTAATTTACTACTTATTTTTATAAGTAGTATATATGTTGTAAATTTATTTTATTATTATTATTATAATTATTATTTATATTATTATTGTCAAGGTTATTGGATGACTCATCATAATTTTTCAAGGTCATTGAAAAGTAGGTCAAGGTCATTCAAAAGTAGGTCAAGGTCATTCAAAATTTCTCAAGGTCATATTATTTTTAAACATTTTTAAATTTGTATTTACTACTTATTTTACTAAGTAGTATATATGTTGTAAATTTATTTTATTATTATTTTTATTATAATTAATATTTTTATTATTATTATTAATATTATTATTACTTTTTATTATTCTATGATTACTTATAAAAAATTTTATTAATACTTATAAAAACTTTTTTTATTATTAATAATAATATTTTTATAAATTTTATTATTATTATTATTATTAATATACTTATTACTTATAAAAATTTTATTTTTTATTATTAATAATACTATTAAAAACTTTTATTAATTTTATTATTATTATTATTTTTAATATACTTATTACTTATAAAATTTATTAAAATTTTTATTATTATTAATACTTTGAAAACTTTTTGTAATATTATTATTAATATTATTATTGTTATTAATGTATAAAACTTCTATAATAAGGAAATAATTTTATTATTATTAATATTATTATTAATATTTTTATTATTATTATTAATATTATTATTAATATTGTTGTTATTATTTTTATTATTATTATAATGATTATTATTATTGTTTTTATTATTATTATTGTCAAGGTCATTGGATGAGTCTTAATTTTTTTTTCAAGGTCATTTAAAATTTCACAAGGTCTTAGTATTTTTAAACATTTTTATATAAATTTACTACTTATTTTTATAAGTAATGTTTTAATGTTTTTTAATTTTAATTTTATTATTATTATAATTTTCTCAAAGTCATAATATTTTTAGTCATTTTAAATATAAATTTACTACTTATTTTTATAAGTAATGTTTTAATATTTATTATTATTTTCAATCTTATTGGATGAGTCATAATATTATTTCAAGGTCATTTTAAAGTATGTCAAGGTCATTTAAAATTTCACAAGGTCTTAGTATTTTTAAAAATTTTTATATAAATTTACTACTTATTTTTATAAGTAATGTTTTAATGTTTTTTAATTTTAATTTTATTATTATTATAATTTTCTCAAAGTCATAATATTTTTAGTCATTTTAAATATAAATTTACTACTTATTTTTATAAGTAATGTTTTAATATTTATTATTATTTTCAATCTTATTGGATGAGTCATAATATTATTTCAAGGTCATTTTAAAGTATGTCAAGGTCATTTAAAATTTCACAAGGTCTTAGTATTTTTAAAAATTTTTATATAAATTTACTACTTATTTTTATAAGTAATGTTTTAATGTTTTTTAATTTTAATTTTATTATTATTATAATTTTCTCAAAGTCATAATATTTTTAGTCATTTTTAAATATAAATTTACTACTTATTTTTATAAGTATTGTTTTAATATTTATTATTATTATTATTTTCAAGGTTATTGGATGAGTCATAATATTATTTCAAGGTCATTGAAAAGTAGGTCAAGGTCATAGTATTTTTAAACATTTTTAATTTTATTATACTACTTATTTTTTATAAGTAGTGTTTTAGTGTTCTTTAATTTTTATTCTATTAGTATTATTATTATTATTATTATTATTATTATTATCTTATAAGTAGTGTTTTAATGTTTTTTAATTTTTATTTTATTATTATTATTATTATTATTATTTTTATTATTATTATTATTGTTATTTTTATTATTATTATTAATATTACAAGTTTTTATTATTATTATTTTCATTATTATTTTATATAAATTTTCAACAAAGTATATAAAATTAATATTGAATAGAAAAAGTTTGTTCAATTGTGGTTCATAGTATACAGGGATAGAACAATTGTAAATGTTTGTAAAAAAGTTAAAGAAAAATTCTATATTTTTAAGAAAATATGTGCAAATAAATATCAAAACTAATTATGGCTCAAATGTGTGTGTTAAACCATCGATATGTTACAGTGTTTATGGAAAAACTTTAATGAAAATATGTGTTATTTTTCAACAATTTATGAAATATTTATTTTATGGCTAATAATGTGTATATGTTAAATGATAAAAATAGTTCAATATTTATGTAAAGTTTGAGATTGTTAAGAAAAAATGTAAATAATTTATGATACACACGTGTTTTTTTTATTGAAATATAGGTGTTTGTTTTACCGATATAAGAAAAACTATGGACATTTTTTAAGAAAATACACGTAATTTATGATTATCATGGGATTAGAATTTGATTAAAGTTGTGAGAAAGTTGTTAAATTTGAGACCTTAAAATAAGACCTTCAGCAAATTGGTAAGAAAATAGTAGTTATTGAGTAATATTTATTAAAATTACCAAAGTTTTTGACAAGTCTTGATAGATCTTTAATAAAATTTGTTAGTGCTTTGAATAAGAATTAAAAAAAAAAAGTTTCAACACAGTAGCAAATCGTAAAGAAACTAGTACTTATCAGTTAATTAAATTAACTAAGTTGTAAAATAATTGAAAAACTTTTTTTAGATTTTTTAAAATTTTAAGATTGTTAGGTAATTGTTCTAGGTACTTGTTGAATAAAAATTAATGTATTTTATCAACAGCTCATAGTTTTTAATCGTACAATTTCTCTTCATTCCTGGAAATAATCGTAAATATTTAAATTATTCAGAAAATTGTCAATAACAACATAAGTAATGGGTAACATAAATTTTTAAATACTAATCAATCTTAGTTTTTAATTTAATTACAAATATAATAATAATAAAATAAATACTTGTATACAAATAGTTACATGAATCAATCAATTTCTTAGAACTGAAATCTTATCGATATATTCTGATTAACCTTAAATCAATGAAAATGTATCGATTTCACTAAGTATCCATCTTTTGACATTGATATCCAACCGAATAAATCACCCTAAAAGTAAGATTCCCCCTCTTGACCTATCGTTTTCCCCTAAAATAATATAAAATTTACTCTCAACCAATCATTTCTATTTAAATGACAATAATCCCAGCTATATTCATTATTTTCATAAAAATCAACGACTTATATCGATATTCAACCGAATAAATTTCTTTAGAAATATTATAAATTCATCTCTTGACCAATCATTTTCCATCAAATAACAATATTTCCAGCCATATTCAATATTTTTCATAAAAAAAAAATCATAAAAAATACCAATTTAGATAATATTTACCCTTTAAATAACAATATTTAACCAACCCAACCCCCTTAAAAATGACAACAAACTTGTTAATTGACTATTTCTCACTAAAGTAAATTCCACTCTAGACCAATCATTTCCCATCAAATAACACTTACCCCTACCCTACCAACTATATTCATTATTTTTATAGAAATCACCCTTTAAATATCGATATTCAACCGACTCAGTACCTTAAAAATATCAACAAATCTGTTTTTAATCGATTATTTCCTTAAAATATCATAAATTTTCTTCTTAGCCAATTGTTTCTCACTAAAATAAAATAAAATTTACTCTCAACCAATCAATTCTCTTTAAATGACATTAATCCAAGCTATATTCATTATTTTCATAAAAAATCACCGACTTATATCGATATTCAACCGAATAAATTTCTTGAAATCCCCTTAAAATAGAATTCATCTCGTGACCAATCCTTTCCCCCTTAAAAGATCATAAATTTTCTTCTTAACTAATCATTTCTCTTTAAATGACAATATTCCCACTCTCTCAAAAGATTTACACACATATTAATATCTATTTGAACAAATCCCCCCTAAAAATATTATAAATTCCTCCTCTATGTTCTCCATTTAGAAAATATTTACCTTTGAACACAGATATTCAACCAACTCAACCCCTTAAAAATGGCAACAAACTTGTTCTTAATCGATTATTTCCTTAAAATATCATAAAATTTACTCTTAACCAATCATTTCCATTGAAATAACATTCCCCCCCCCCCAACTGCACCAATAATATACATATTTTTTAAAAACCTACAAGGTAAAATTTCTTTAGAAATCTATATTTAACCGACTCTACTCCTTAAAAATTCATCATTCGAATCATATTTACTATATGTATTCAACCAATCAAATTCCCTTAAAATTATCATAAAAATTTGAATTTTACCAATAAAAATAAATTTTCTTTAAAGTATTACAAATTGTTATCATCATTTTCCATCGAAAATCACCACAATTTTGTTCTGGCAACAATTTCAAGCAATTAAAAAATTCATCAAAAATGACTAAATCGAATAAAGTCTATGTTTCCCACATAAATTAAATTATTGTAAAATATATATCATATTGCTCATTAAAATTAATCAGTAAATCAAGTATAAATTCAATAAAAATTACCAGTCAACCATTAGAGATAATTCAATGATTTTCATAACTATACTGATAACCACACTGAGCATCCCCTTAAAAATCTCTAAATTATACTACTTTTGTGATTGATATCCATGAAATCAATATTAGATTTGAAAATGAAAGTAATTATTGACCCCTTTATTTACACTGTAAAATCAATTAAAATTTTAGGTTTCACTAAAATATTTTTAAAAATTAACTGATTTAATCAACTATTTAAATAGAACATAAAATTATAATTAAAATATCATTTACTATTCAAAATCTATCAGTCAAATTGGATTCTAATTGGTAAATAATTATCTTAAATAGATGTTTCATAAACATTTTGATCCTAAATTTATTTATTTATTTTTATTTAAAATAATCCTAAAATCAAGTCTAATCTAATAAATTAGGAAGAAATTAATTGTTTCTAAAATTATAGATTTACCCTAATTTCTTCAATAATTTCATTAAAAACATAATCAAACCTTAAATCCATTAAAATTCAAAAGAAAACCATAAAATTCACAAAGATGATTAAAATTTACTAAAATAAATACCTCGTAAAACTAGATATTACTTAAATTATAATAAAATTTCCCTAAAAGCTCTAATTGATTTACATAGCCTAAAATTATTTTATTTTTGTCGAGTACAACCTAATCTATTGAAAGATGTAATTTATTTAGTTAAATTTTCATTGAAAATAACAAGTCAACAAATGGAATTTTAATTAGTAAAGATTATATTCTATAAAGAAAATTTTCAGTGAAGAAGTAATATTGGTGAGATAGTACATTAAGTGACTAAAATCGTTGAAATTACTGAAAACAGTGGGATAGCTAAAGATATCTACTAAATAGATGAAATATCAATTGATATCTTAATAACTTACAAGGGTAATATACTTTGAATGGAGAAAATATACATCGAAGAGAAAAATATTCGTTGAAGAGGAAAAAACATTCATTGAATAAAGAAAACATTAATTGAAGAGAGAAAATATTCATTAAAGAGGAAAGCAATCATTAAAGTGAGAAAATATGAATTGAAGCTAACAAATATTCAGTGAATCGAGAATTGCTTATAATAAATTAGTCGGTAAAATTTCTCAATGATGAGATGAAATATCAATTAAATATTGTGAAATACTTGAAATAAATGGTCTGAATTATTCAATGATCAACAAATATACATAAAAGATGAAAATATTTACTGAAAATCAATTGTACTTTAAGAGTGTATTAATTACTATTATATTAAATTAAAAATTATTAACAATTGAGTAGATTTCATCGGTTAATTATATTTAAATAGGGATATATATTTTTGATGGATACTTATGCGCGGAAGAATAGTTATTAAAAACAATAACCGTGCGCGTATACTAATTCGGCGAATATTCAATAAATCTGACAAATTTAATATTCATATATATATATATATATATCTTATGTATATAGAATATATATACAAATCCAGCGAATATATACAAATCCATCGAATTCACAAATCCAACGAATATTCAATAAATCTGGCAAATTTAATATTCATATATATATATATCTTATATATAGAATATTTATACAAATCCAGCGAATATATACAAATCCGGCGAATTCACAAATCCAACGAATATTCAATAAATCTGGCAAATTTAATATTCATATATATATATATATCTTATGTATATAGAATATATACAAATCCTACGAATATTCAACAAATGCGGCAAATTTAATACTATAAATATGGGTGGATCTGATACAATATAACAAGTAGGAAGAATGTAGTAGAAAGTCCAACAAATAATGAAATATAGTAAACAATACAATGAATAGATGAATAATTTGGTATTATGATTATAAGAAACATTTAGTATTTTGTAATATTAAATAAATTCAGAAAATTGATGTATGTTTTATATTAATTATTGCTTTTTTATAAAATGTTATAAATTTACTTTTAGAAATAACAATCATTTTTGATGTTCTTATTATTTTTGAATTTAAATTAATATTTTGTCAATAGTTACAATTGAATAAAATTTTTAAATTAATTTTACATTTGGATATTTATTTATAACCATCAATTTATAAAGAGATTATTCAAAATATTTTTAATTTGTCAAAAAGTTTTATTTGAGTATAAAACTAAATCAAATATTCTATTTACTAATCAATAAAAAATTATTTTAACTAAATTTCGAATATAATTTCAAATAATAGAATAAATTTAGAATTGAAAATAATATATTGTCAATAGTTACATATAAAAAAGTATTTAAATATAAGTTTTATCGACATTAATAACATTTAGATAATAATTCTTAATAGCAATAGATATCCATAATGTTCATTCAAAATATATTATTCAATGTGTTTTGAATTTACTATTGTAAGAGACTTAGATTTGATTTCTAATATCTCAGTATTTGATGTATATTCTCCGAAGTAGTATACGCGCACGGTTATTGTTTTTAATAACTATTCTTCTGCGCATAAGTATCCATCAAAAATATATATCCCTATTTAAATATAATTAACCGATGAAATCTACTCAATTGTTAATAATTTTTAATTTAATATAATAGTAATTAATACACTCTTAAAGTACAATTGATTTTCAGTAAATATTTTCATCTTTTATGTATATTTGTTGATCATTGAATAATTCAGACCATTTATTTCAAGTATTTCACAATATTTAATTGATATTTCATCTCATCATTGAGAAATTTTACCGACTAATTTATTATAAGCAATTCTCGATTCACTGAATATTTGTTAGCTTCAATTCATATTTTCTCACTTTAATGATTGCTTTCCTCTTTAATGAATATTTTCTCTCTTCAATTAATGTTTTCTTTATTCAATGAATGTTTTTTCCTCTTCAACGAATATTTTTCTCTTCGATGTATATTTTCTCCATTCAAAGTATATTACCCTTGTAAGTTATTAAGATATCAATTGATATTTCATCTATTTAGTAGATATCTTTAGCTATCCCACTGTTTTCAGTAATTTCAACGATTTTAGTCACTTAATGTACTATCTCACCAATATTACTTCTTCACTGAAAATTTTCTTTATAGAATATAATCTTTACTAATTAAAATTCCATTTGTTGACTTGTTATTTTCAATGAAAATTTAACTAAATAAATTACATCTTTCAATAGATTAGGTTGTACTCGACAAAAATAAAATAATTTTAGGCTATGTAAATCAATTAGAGCTTTTAGGGAAATTTTATTATAATTTAAGTAATATCTAGTTTTACGAGGTATTTATTTTAGTAAATTTTAATCATCTTTGTGAATTTTATGGTTTTCTTTTGAATTTTAATGGATTTAAGGTTTGATTATGTTTTTAATGAAATTATTGAAGAAATTAGGGTAAATCTATAATTTTAGAAACAATTAATTTCTTCCTAATTTATTAGATTAGACTTGATTTTAGGATTATTTTAAATAAAATAAATAAATAAATTTAGGATCAAAATGTTTATGAAACATCTATTTAAGATAATTATTTACCAATTAGAATCCAATTTGACTGATAGATTTTGAATAGTAAATGATATTTTAATTATAATTTTATGTTCTATTTAAATAGTTGATTAAATCAGTTAATTTTTAAAAATATTTTAGTGAAACCTAAAATTTTAATTGATTTTACAGTGTAAATAAAGGGGTCAATAATTACTTTCATTTTCAAATCTAATATTGATTTCATGGATATCAATCACAAAAGTAGTATAATTTAGAGATTTTTAAGGGGATGCTCAGTGTGGTTATCAGTATAGTTATGAAAATCATTGAATTATCTCTAATGGTTGACTGGTAATTTTTATTGAATTTATACTTGATTTACTGATTAATTTTAATGAGCAATATGATATATATTTTACAATAATTTAATTTATGTGGGAAACATAGACTTTATTCGATTTAGTCATTTTTGATGAATTTTTTAATTGCTTGAAATTGTTGCCAGAACAAAATTGTGGTGATTTTCGATGGAAAATGATGATAACAATTTTGTAATACTTTAAAGAAAATTTATTTTTATTGGTAAAATTCAAATTTTTATGATAATTTTAAGGGAATTTGATTGGTTGAATACATATAGTAAATATGATTCGAATGATGAATTTTTAAGGAGTAGAGTCGGTTAAATATAGATTTCTAAAGAAATTTTACCTTGTAGGTTTTTAAAAAATATGTATATTATTGGTGCAGTTGGGGGGGGGGGAATGTTATTTCAATGGAAATGATTGGTTAAGAGTAAATTTTATGATATTTTAAGGAAATAATCGATTAAGAACAAGTTTGTTGCCATTTTTAAGGGTTGAGTTGGTTGAATATCTGTGTTCAAAGGTAAATATTTTCTAAATGGAGAACATAGAGGAGGAATTTATAATATTTTTAGGGGGATTTGTTCAAATAGATATTAATATGTGTGTAAATCTTTTGAGAGAGTGGGAATATTGTCATTTAAAGAGAAATGATTAGTTAAGAAGAAAATTTATGATCTTTTAAGGGGAAAGGATTGGTCACGAGATGAATTCTATTTTAAGGGGATTTCAAGAAATTTATTCGGTTGAATATCGATATAAGTCGGTGATTTTTTATGAAAATAATGAATATAGCTTGGATTAATGTCATTTAAAGAGAATTGATTGGTTGAGAGTAAATTTTATTTTATTTTAGTGAGAAACAATTGGCTAAGAAGAAAATTTATGATATTTTAAGGAAATAATCGATTAAAAACAGATTTGTTGATATTTTTAAGGTACTGAGTCGGTTGAATATCGATATTTAAAGGGTGATTTCTATAAAAAATAATGAATATAGTTGGTAGGGTAGGGGTAAGTGTTATTTGATGGGAAATGATTGGTCTAGAGTGGAATTTACTTTAGTGAGAAATAGTCAATTAACAAGTTTGTTGTCATTTTTAAGGGGGTTGGGTTGGTTAAATATTGTTATTTAAAGGGTAAATATTATCTAAATTGGTATTTTTTATGATTTTTTTTTATGAAAAATATTGAATATGGCTGGAAATATTGTTATTTGATGGAAAATGATTGGTCAAGAGATGAATTTATAATATTTCTAAAGAAATTTATTCGGTTGAATATCGATATAAGTCGTTGATTTTTATGAAAATAATGAATATAGCTGGGATTATTGTCATTTAAAGAGAAATGATTGGTTGAGAGTAAATTTTATATTATTTTAGGGGAAAACGATAGGTCAAGAGGGGGAATCTTACTTTTAGGGTGATTTATTCGGTTGGATATCAATGTCAAAAGATGGATACTTAGTGAAATCGATACATTTTCATTGATTTAAGGTTAATCAGAATATATCGATAAGATTTCAGTTCTAAGAAATTGATTGATTCATGTAACTATTTGTATACAAGTATTTATTTTATTATTATTATATTTGTAATTAAATTAAAAACTAAGATTGATTAGTATTTAAAAAATTTATGTTACCCATTACTTATGTTGTTATTGACAATTTTCTGAATAATTTAAATATTTACGATTATTTCCAGGAATGAAGAGAAATTGTACGATTAAAAACTATGAGCTGTTGATAAAATACATTAATTTTTATTCAACAAGTACCTAGAACAATTACCTAACAATCTTAAAATTTTAAAAAATCTAAAAAAAGTTTTTCAATTATTTTACAACTTAGTTAATTTAATTAACTGATAAGTACTAGTTTCTTTACGATTTGCTACTGTGTTGAAACTTTTTTTTTTTAATTCTTATTCAAAGCACTAACAAATTTTATTAAAGATCTATCAAGACTTGTCAAAAACTTTGGTAATTTTAATAAATATTACTCAATAACTACTATTTTCTTACCAATTTGCTGAAGGTCTTATTTTAAGGTCTCAAATTTAACAACTTTCTCACAACTTTAATCAAATTCTAATCCCATGATAATCATAAATTACGTGTATTTTCTTAAAAAATGTCCATAGTTTTTCTTATATCGGTAAAACAAACACCTATATTTCAATAAAAAAAAAACACGTGTGTATCATAAATTATTTACATTTTTTCTTAACAATCTCAAACTTTACATAAATATTGAACTATTTTTATCATTTAACATATACACATTATTAGCCATAAAATAAATATTTCATAAATTGTTGAAAAATAACACATATTTTCATTAAAGTTTTTCCATAAACACTGTAACATATCGATGGTTTAACACACACATTTGAGCCATAATTAGTTTTGATATTTATTTGCACATATTTTCTTAAAAATATAGAATTTTTCTTTAACTTTTTACAAACATTTACAATTGTTCTATCCCTGTATACTATGAACCACAATTGAACAAACTTTTTCTATTCAATATTAATTTTATATACTTTGTTGAAAATTTATATAAAATAATAATGAAAATAATAATAATAAAAACTTGTAATATTAATAATAATAATAAAAATAACAATAATAATAATAATAAAATAATAATAATAATAATAATAATAAAATAAAAATTAAAAAACATTAAAACACTACTTATAAGATAATAATAATAATAATAATAATAATAATACTAATAGAATAAAAATTAAAGAACACTAAAACACTACTTATAAAAAATAAGTAGTATAATAAAATTAAAAATGTTTAAAAATACTATGACCTTGACCTACTTTTCAATGACCTTGAAATAATATTATGACTCATCCAATAACCTTGAAAATAATAATAATAATAAATATTAAAACAATACTTATAAAAATAAGTAGTAAATTTATATTTAAAAATGACTAAAAATATTATGACTTTGAGAAAATTATAATAATAATAAAATTAAAATTAAAAAACATTAAAACATTACTTATAAAAATAAGTAGTAAATTTATATAAAAATTTTTAAAAATACTAAGACCTTGTGAAATTTTAAATGACCTTGACATACTTTAAAATGACCTTGAAATAATATTATGACTCATCCAATAAGATTGAAAATAATAATAAATATTAAAACATTACTTATAAAAATAAGTAGTAAATTTATATTTAAAATGACTAAAAATATTATGACTTTGAGAAAATTATAATAATAATAAAATTAAAATTAAAAAACATTAAAACATTACTTATAAAAATAAGTAGTAAATTTATATAAAAATTTTTAAAAATACTAAGACCTTGTGAAATTTTAAATGACCTTGACATACTTTAAAATGACCTTGAAATAATATTATGACTCATCCAATAAGATTGAAAATAATAATAAATATTAAAACATTACTTATAAAAATAAGTAGTAAATTTATATTTAAAATGACTAAAAATATTATGACTTTGAGAAAATTATAATAATAATAAAATTAAAATTAAAAAACATTAAAACATTACTTATAAAAATAAGTAGTAAATTTATATAAAAATGTTTAAAAATACTAAGACCTTGTGAAATTTTAAATGACCTTGAAAAAAAATTAAGACTCATCCAATGACCTTGACAATAATAATAATAAAAACAATAATAATAATCATTATAATAATAATAAAAATAATAACAACAATATTAATAATAATATTAATAATAATAATAAAAATATTAATAATAATATTAATAATAATAAAATTATTTCCTTATTATAGAAGTTTTATACATTAATAACAATAATAATATTAATAATAATATTAAAAAAGTTTTCAAAGTATTAATAATAATAAAAATTTTAATAAATTTTATAAGTAATAAGTATATTAAAAATAATAATAATAATAAAATTAATAAAAGTTTTTAATAGTATTATTAATAATAAAAATAAAATTTTTATAAGTAATAAGTATATTAATAATAATAATAATAATAAAATTTATAAAAATATTATTATTAATAATAAAAAAAGTTTTTATAAGTATTAATAAAATTTTTTATAAGTAATAATAGAATAATAAAAAGTAATAATAATATTAATAATAATAATAAAAATATTAATTATAATAAAAATAATAATAAAATAAATTTACAACATATATACTACTTAGTAAAATAAGTAGTAAATACAAATTTAAAAATGTTTAAAAATAATATGACCTTGAGAAATTTTGAATGACCTTGACCTACTTTTGAATGACCTTGACCTACTTTTCAATGACCTTGAAAAATTATGATGAGTCATCCAATAACCTTGACAATAATAATATAAATAATAATTATAATAATAATAATAAAATAAATTTACAACATATATACTACTTATAAAAATAAGTAGTAAATTAAAATTTAAAAATATTTAAAAATAATATGACCTTGAGAAATTTTGAATGACCTTGACCTACTTTTCAATGACCTTGAAAATTATGATGAGTCATCCAATAACCTTGACAATAATAATAAAAATAATAATAATAATAGTAATAATAATATTAATAATAAAATAAATTTACAAAATATATACTACTTATAAAAATAAGTAGTAAATTAAAATTTAAAAATGTTTAAAAATAATATGACCTTGAGAAATTTTGAATGACCTTGACCTATTTAATAATAATAATAATAATAATAATAATAATAATAATAATAATAATAATATTAATATTAATATTAATATTAATAATAATAATAAAAATATTAATTATAATAATAATAATAATAATAATATTTATAAAAAATAATAATAAAATAGAATAAAATTTACAAATTTATAAGTAATAATAATAATAAAAAGTAATAATAATAATAAAAAGTAATAATAATATTAATAATAATATTAATAATAACAATAATAATAATAATAATGTTTATAAAAAATAATAATAAAATAGAATAAAATTTACAAATTTATAAGTATAATAATAATAATATTAATAATAATAATAAAAATAATAATAATAATATTAATAATAATAATAATATTTATAAAATTAATAATAAAATAGAATAAAATTTACAAATTTATAAGTATAATAATAATATTAATAATAAAAATAAAATAATAATAATAATAATATTAATAATAATAATAATAAAAATTATAATAATAATATTAATAATAATAATATTATAATTTAAAAATAGTAAATAAATAATAAAATATTGACTTAATTTAAACAAAAACAAAAAAATTAAAGTATATTACATAAATAAAATAAAATAAAAATAAATAAATAATATTATTGACTTGAATAAAACAAAAATTATAGTATATAAAATAAATAAAATAAAAATAATAAATAAATAAATAATATTATTGACTTGATTAAAACAATATTCACTTCATTAAAACAGACAATATAATAATAATATTATTGACTTGATTAAAACAAAAATTATAGTATATAAAATAAATAAAATAAAAATAAATAAATAATATTATTGACTTGATTAAAACAATATTCACTTCATTAAAACAAACAATTTAATAATAATAATAAAATTTAAAAATAAAAAATATTATTGACTTTATTAAAACAAACAATTAAATTTAATAATAATAAAATTTAAAAATAAAAAATATTATTGACTTTATTAAAACAAACAATTAAATTTAATAATAATATAATTTAAAAATAAAATAATAAAATAATTGACTTGATTAAAACAAACAATTAAAGTATATTAAATAAAAATAAATAAAATTAAAAATATATATTATAAAATATGATGAGTCATCCAATGACATTGAATGAGTCATGGTCTTTGTTTAAATGACCTTGAAAAAATATGATGAGTCATCCAATGACCTTGAATGAGTCATGGTCTTTGTTTAAATGACCTTGAAAAAATATGATGAGTCATCCAATGACCTTGAATGAGTCATGGTCTTTGTTTCAATGACCTTGAATGAGTCATTGTCTTTGTCTTAAAAATTTTTGTACTTTTGGACTTAGAAAAATTTTCTCTCAGCCGCGGGGGGGTTCTGTGCTGGATGTGACATGTGCTGGATGTGACACATCCCACTACTATATATCCTATTGATTTAGAACGTAATCTTTATTTAAATTATTAATTTTAAAATCAAATTATCACTATTTAGCATCAACTTATTTCGATCGATTACTCGATTATAGAAATAAAGCGGAACGAGTCAAGATTCAATGGCATTGGAGTCACATGTGTCTTTATAGTTTTTGAAAACATCCTGCTTTTGAAATATGTATTGGTCTTTGTAAGAAGAATTTTGAGCGAACGACTCTATACGCAATGACAGAATAAATATATTGAAGTATACTGGAGTAAAACTATAAAGTCAAAATTTGTTGTTTATGCAGATTAAATAAGTATTACATACGGATGATAAATATTTCTAAAAACATGAGCCGATTGCAGCTGAATCTGTACTTTTCATCAAGGAATATCAATCCGAAACGAAACATTTGTTGGCGAGAATTTTATAGTTCAGTTCATGCAAGTATTGAATAATATAGCCTCAAACATAGTTTACCCATAGTATAAAATTAATGTACAAAATGAAATGATGAAACTCTTGAACAACAACAAGAATTTTCAAAAGATTATCAATATACCTGTTCGAGCTCATGATCATTTGGTTCATGGAATTATTCACTAATGCAATTGTAAATTTAAATTTTGAAAAATGTTTCATGGTCGACCTACATGGCTTCAAGTTTAGATAATCCAACGAACAAGAAAGTCAAATCTTCTAGTTCAATTTCTCCAGTAAAATAAACAAAAGATTCAAAATGTCATGTTCGCGTTTATTCTGATTTTTTGATTCTTGTAACTTAAAAGACACCGATAAATGCCTTATGACGATAAAAAACCTAAAAGATGGGATATAAAAATCTGAAAATGCAGAATTATGCCATAAATTAATATTTGAGAAACTGAAAAAAATTGAATTAGTATTGTAAAGCCTAAAATTTATCTTGAGAGAAGAAAAATCAATCGCTAGAATAACCAATTTTTGAAAGTAGACTTAAAGGTTTTTATGGACATATTATAGGAAATTTAAAGTTCAAGTCAGGTGATTAAGAACCTCTGGTTTCATCAAACAATCAAACTGATCCCTGCAAAACAACAATGCAAAAAAATTCGATCAATTACCAAGCAAATATTTTCCTCAATTTGCCAAAATTAAAATCTGAAGGAATTGTTAGGAAATTAAATATTACGAAATAGTGCTGGGCACTGATGGGTCCTTAAAATAGTTTGAACTGCCTAAGGGATACTATCCCCAACCAGCGCCTTCACAAGAATTTTGAACCGCTAGTCACCCGTCATAAATGACGTTGGTAATGTGAACTAGTGGGTGGAAGGTTAGCAAAAGGTGAGCTCCTTCTCAAGAACTGCTAATGCCCTAACCTCCCTCGGGTCCATGAGCTGTCATAGAAGACTTCATGGTCTACTTGATCGTCCCTTTCTCACCTATTAATTCATAAATTACCTAATCAATTTGATCCCTCAGTTCCCCCATATTCAACAACCTCAACTCACATCCAGACATCCATAGCAACTTCAATATTAAAGTTAACATTAATAGATTATATTTAAGATGAATAAACAATTAACATTTATAAATTTAAGATTAATGAACAATTAACATTTATAAATCATAGTCAAATTAAATACGCGATCACAGAGTTATACTCAACACTTCTAAACGAATGTATTAAAATCCATTGGCGTCTAAAATATGACCCAATAGGCGAGCTCGGTTTAACCTAAACTGTCGCTCCCTCTCCTTTTTATTTGGACGGTTTTTTCTGCGGTTTCTCTTAGGTAAATCCTCTGACGTATAGGAGGGGCCTGGTGTCCTGGTCCTTATGCTGTCATTTTTTCCGGTGACGTTCCGTAGTACTATGGCCTGTTGTTCTTCTGATAACTGGACACCACTCTGCATGAGGCCTGTACGGATGTCGTCCCTAAGCTTCCACTCGGCTACCTTTTTCTCAAGCTCCTGGGCCTTCTGCTCGGCCAGCCGCAGGGCTTCATCCTTCTGATCTAACTATGTCTTCAAGGTATCTATTTCTACCTTTAACCTGGTTGCTGCCTCGGGGCGAAGCCACGTTTGCTTTATGTAGCGGCACTTCCGCACCATGGCCTCCGCCCGCTGGGTTTGAACTATTGCGGTTTGGTGATATCCGGCTATATCTTTGCGGAACTGCTCCAACATCTTTCTGTGAGGGTCCACTGAACAAAATTTCTTTTTAATTTCGTTTTTATTAACTCTAACTTACACATAACGAGTATTAATGTAATAATATATTTTAATCAATATCCTTACGGCAAGTATTATGTCATCTAGATGGAATAGGGATGGGTATGTCTCTTTATTTCCTTATACGTCCTAGAGGTATCTATCATCGTACTCATAACCAATTAATTATAACAGGCACCAGCAACGATAACATTGACAATGCCTGTGATAACCAGGGGTAGGTGCATAATCATTACATTATAAACGTTATAGTAATAATACGAAACTCATATTTTCCATTTAAGAAACTAATTCAATTTACAAAATTTAAATTTATTAAATCCAAATATAAAAATCTCTAATTTAAATTACTATAAGAAGATTTACAAAATCTTTTATTTTAAAATGGAAATTAAAAAAAATTCTTCGACAATATAAATTTCATTATTCTGTTTTAATTTTGTTTTATTACGCTTAAGCAATTTATCTTTTGCTTTTCGCTCGTTGTCATAGCAACGAGTCAACAATCGGTAAATTTTCAAGGTTGTAATTTTTATATTTTTAACTAATATTTTTAGGTATTTTAGGTTCTCCTGATCAGCCAGATCGTCCGCTGCGTCTTATTCTAACGTCAACACTTGCTGTCAGGTATGCTCTACAATTTATTATTTATTTTATTTGCTGTTAAGCTACAGGATACCCAGAATCACACTACAAATGAAATCCCCGTATTGGAATGTATCTATGCTGGATTCATTTCTAAATTGATGTGGTAAAATTAAATGTTTTCCTTTTGTTAAACTTTTTAATTTAATAAAATTTTGAGTATTTCTTCTTTTATTTTAGTGATTTTGTACCTGACGTATAAAAGTAATAGTAGTTAACGCAAATTTTAATAATGATAATATGAGACGTAATAAATTTAGATAAATAATACCAATAGCTTCTAAAATGATAATGACAATACCCATATCCCTAACAATAATAATATAGTACGAATCAGCGGTAATATTACCCTAACAATGATAACATTAAGGGTAGTAAGAATAATACTAATAACGATAATGATTTGATAATAGAGATTATGATATAAAATTAACAATAGTGATAATAATAACATATTAATAATAACAACGATATTTTAGTAATAATAACAATACTAACAATAATAATAATATTTTAGTAGTATCGATAATAATAATAATAACAACAATAATAATCATAGTAATGATAATAATATTTTAGTAATAATAATAATAATAGTCATGAAAATTGACAACAAGAATCATAATATCAATATGAAAATAATAATAATAACAATAACAATAACAACCCCTGATATCAGAATCATACACAGGTAAGTGATCAACGTTAGGGGTACTATATAGTTTTAGTAATGATGATAATGTACTAATAATATTAATAATAATAATAATGGTAATAATAATAATATTTTAGTAATAATAATAATAATAATAATATAAAAATAATAATATTAATGAGAATAATAATAATAATAATAATATTAATAATAATATCAGAATCATTCTGCTGATAATGATGATTTATGTAATCTTAATGATATTATATGCTCATAATAATGGTATTATATAGTTTATAACCAAGATAATGCTATGCCAATAATACTATTAATAATAATAATAATAATGACAACATTAATATTTTAATAATAATAATCGTAATAATAATAATACTAGTATGAAAATAATGATAATTTTAATAATGAAAATAGTAATAAAATAATAATAATAATAATATTAACAATTATTTGGTAGCATTAAGGTTATGATATTCATCCATAGCACATTCTTGAATATTTGATGGGATTTTATCAAGCGCAGTTTTAATACGACTTGGAACTGTAGCATTTAATATATCCATCAAACGAAGAGTTTTTCCTGCTTCACTTTCATCGGATTGTGCAGCTTGACGAGAAATAATATGAGATATAATTCCAACTTGTGTTTTAAGAATAGATAGAACTTCTCGAGCTGTGGTAGTCTCTTTGGTTAAACGAGTCACAGCTTTACACGAAACATCGTATTGATAAAGAGCGTGAGACAATTCACATTTAAGACCCTGGTTCTCTTGTTTGATAATAAATCGTTGAAGCATCAAAGCATCCCATTCATCCTGAAGAGATTTCAATAAGGCTGGAATGGATGTAAAACTGGGCATTAGAACTCTAATTTCAATCAAATCATCTAGAGAAAACTGTATCCCAGTGACTGGATTTAAATCACTGGTTGCTAAGTATCCATCAATTTACCTTCTTTCATAAGCATGCCCTGAAAATCTATCAAGAACTGGAACTTCAGGAATTTCATTATAAATCCAACATATTAGCAACATTTTAAGAATATTTAAAAAGTTTTTTTTAAGATCCAAAATCCTTTATTTTTGATAAATTCCAATTTCGAAAAATTACACATAAATTAATACTCACAAAATTACAAATCGAATCAAATTTCAATTTTTTACAATTTACATTTAAAATTTTAAACAAACCTTTAAAAATTTACAACATTTAAAAATTTACAATATTTTTTAAACTATTTCATTATGAAAACCTAATTTCCAAATAAAAGTCTTTTTTTTATTTTCATTTTTCCCGGCCTTAATTTAATTTATTGTTGTTACTTGGAGAAAAGACTCAAATTTTGAATCCATTCTCCAAGTTACTAAACTACATGGGCTAAGGGAACAGACTAACCAAATTCTCAACAATAGTAGATAGGTTCAATAGACATAATGATGTGAAAATAATAACTAAAATAATAAAACTATGAAAATTACAACATCAATAATAATAAAATAAATATTAGTAACAACAACAATATCATAATGTTAACCATAATAATAAATAACAATAATAATAAAATAAATAACGAAATTTTTCGTAATATTAATAAGTTTAAATGCAAAATAGTCACGTCAACAGTTGGTTTATGGGTTATAAGGTCATGGATTTGATTTTATGAACTGAACGAAAATTTGCAATCTAAATAATGAGATAACGTAAATTCTTTTGAAGTGGTATTCGAAATCAATTTTAGCTTCCATGTTTAGCACGTAAATTAAATACGAACGATGATGTCACAAAGAAAATCTGATCTGTGGCCGGTTGAACTTCCTAGTGTGGTTAGTCTCGAATTATATTGTATGCGAATTATATAATACTTTTTAACAGAATATAATTTATCAATTAACACAAAAAGAAATCTCTTTAATTCTTCTAGATGTTGGTCTATATGTTTTTCGTTTATGGTATTATGAAACTTTATATTTGACCTTTCCCAGGACCTCAACACTACTCTTTCGAGGGTCGGGTGATAGGATTTAGGAAGGGGAGAATACTGGACGGGCCTGGCTACTGCCTTCGCCGCGGCTTCCCCCACTAACATACCGGTTCGATCCGGGGTATCGAAAATAAAATTTTACTTCTTGTCTGCATGTGTGCTATAATTTGTAGATCAAAATTGGATTAAGGTGCCTTTTAAGATTATATTCTCTTATGATGGAGGTTCAACGATAATTGAATTCAGTCAAATCCATCAATCATAAAAGAAATATCTCTTTAAAGCTTAAAAAATGAGAATAATGATAACAAAAATTCAATAATTATTTCATATTCAACGTAATCATAAGCCAATACAAAAATTAAATAGAATAAATAGAATAACATAAAATAAAATCAATGAAAAAATTACTTGGTGTCAATAATTAAAAGGTAAAAATGTCTGGTAAAAATGAAAAATGCATTAAATTTTGCTCAACCAGCACCGCCTTATATATCATGATTGTTTGTGTGTGTGTTTTGATGCAGTAAAACAAGGAATTTCTCGAATATTCCAAAATTATAAAAAATTTTATTCTTTTTGATTTAAATTTAAATTTTTTCATTTTTATATCTCAAAATTTTTATTAAATTTTTATTTATTTTATTTTCCTTTAAATTTCCATTTTTAACTAATTTTAAATTTTCTGCTCAAAACCACACAGGCGTTATCGTGCTGGTTAAACAAAAAATGGACTTAATCAGTTTTTGCCCAACAATAGTAACGGAGAAAAAATTCAAATGTGAAAATTTAGATTTAAATATGTTGGGCCAAGACACGATTCTGTTTAAATGAATCGGTAACACGCACGCAAACACAACATGCAGATTTAAAATCAGACCCATAGAACATCAATTAACAATGCTAAAATACGAGAGAAAATAATTAAATTGAAAATTGAAAAAACATAAAAGTAAATTAAAATAATAACAAAGTGCAACAAGATCCGCACGAAATAAACATAGAAATAACATGGCAACATGAAAATTTGACCGAAATTTGACAATTTACCAAAAAAAGCGAAAGTCCATGAAAATGAAACAAAAATTAAATAATTTTAATTGGAAATAATTCAATTAAAAGTCAAAAAATAAAATTGTCAAATTAAATCACGAAAATAATAAAGTTAAGATTAGAATATACCAGAAAATCACAAGGTCAAATTTTGTTTTACTACATCAAATTTAACACGCAAGGTTAGGGTCGTACAATAGGTATATATACCGATTCATTTTCACAGAATTTTAATCAGATTTTGTAACTAAAAACTCAGCCAGTCTTAACCAGTTGGAACAGAACAAATTTTCAATGTGAGTGGAGGAATGTTCGAAAAT
This sequence comes from Schmidtea mediterranea, assembly GCA_022537955.1. Classification (NCBI taxonomy): domain Eukaryota; kingdom Metazoa; phylum Platyhelminthes; order Tricladida; family Dugesiidae; genus Schmidtea; species Schmidtea mediterranea. Next base: position 113,486,558 of record CM039681.1, read on the forward strand.
TTTCTCCACGTCCCGTCCATTCAACCTCATATGAGCTCTGTTTGGCGTCGGCGTGAGGGAAGAATTGTAATGACGTTTATTGAATGTTGAAGGCCAATCATGATTATATGATGTCAATTATATTCAAAATAAAAACTTTAACTGAATTGTCTATGTCAAAATTTTTCCGGCCCACAGCCGACACATCACAGCAAGACAATAAACTATACATACTCCAACCGAATTGTGTAAGTGCGGTGTAAGTCCGCAATAATTCGTGCCCGTGAAGGCTACGGCGTGAGAACTAGTAGCTGAAACGTCAATTTTCATTCCGTATAGGGGAAAGGGGTTGAAAAGGGAATAGTCTTTTGACTATTCTATCATCACTCAATTCCTAAAAATTCGACTTAAATTATAACAACTAAATTGGCTCAAAATCAAAACACTTAGTAGTCCAGTGCGCACCATAAATTCGCTTAGGATCAATTAAGGGAAGGTTACGGGGAATTTAATGACCAAAAATCGTTGCTATGCTTTCTAAATTAGCCAATTTATTATGATATCTAGTTTAAATTATTGGATATGACTTTAAATTTGATAGGATATCTAAATAATTTAAATTCGACCTGACCGCCAAATCAAAGTGTTGTTTATGACTCTAAATTCATATGACTTCTAAATCATTTGCTCCGACTTCTAAAACTAAAGGGTAAAGGTTATAAGTGAGGCTTAGCAAAACCCCATTTGATCTACTGGGGATATATACCATAACATGACATGATTCCTTAACATAAAATGTTAAAATAAGCGATCTTATAAATGTGGTAAAACCCAAAAAATTAAACCGTGGTAAAACCCAAAAAAATTAAACCCATAAAAACCTTAGGTCAACCTATAACTTTTAAATTCATAATTACTCGCAACCCTATCGGAAAGTCAATAGTTAAATTGCAAAGCTCCAACTACGACCATGTAGTGAATAAATGGCTAAGGATAAGGTTAGATAGGTAACCGGGGTCCCAGCCACTAACTAAATATGTAAATTTACGACGGAATTTAACTTTTATGTCTTATAGTCAATAAAATAGTTAATTAACTTAATTTTGGAAAAAGATAAACGGGCGATAAGACATCCATAATCATCCAAAAGGTTTATTAAACTACATTGTAAAATGAAAGGGTGAAAAGATTTAAATTTCAAAAAGTCGATAAACACTATTATAAATGTGGAAATACAAACTTTCGAGTAATAACTTTACATTCGCTCACTTGAAAAACAGGCATAAAAAAAGAAAATATCATAATATATCCAATAGACTTATATTTCGATAACCATCGAGAAAACTCCCCAATTTAGAATTAAGTAGTTTACAAACATACCCAACCATAGAGATAAATTATAAATCCGCCGAGACACCCACACAAAGGCATAGAGGCACTGGCAGACAGCAAGCAGTCGCACGCTAACAAGCACCCTCGAAATAATCCATAGTAACCGGCCAACAAAATTCACTGAGCAAGACGACTTTCCGAATAAACATATTTGTCAAAATAATCCAATAGTTTCAAAAATGGAAGACGAAAACAATCACATAGGCACAGTGAATCGATTAGGGGCGCAATCTTATCCAGTTGATATTTGTCTTTGAATAGGAGAGAGAGAGATTTTACCAGCGCCGATGTTTTCGTGGAAATAGTGTCGAGATTCGGTCCAAATACCGGTAAAACAAACTTGTCAAGTGAATTCCTATGTCGACATTGAGTATTAAGAGAATCACAAGGGGAACGAATATCGCATAAGGAGTGTTCCTAAATCCTTCCACACATTAGATCCATGAACGATAGGTGAGGTAAATCATCCCACTGAAGGGAATCAGACGAAGAGCACGGGGTAAACACATTTTGACCTGCCGAGAATGCAGAACCTGAAGAATAGTACGATCTAAGAAAGGGGGTAATTATAAGTAAAGGCTTACCAGCGAAAATATCCGTATTAATTATCGCCCATATTCTACGAGTAGACTTGGGCCTGACAAGATTCACTGTAAAGTTTTCCCAAAATAATAATGAATGGGAATAACTTGATTGTGAAAATATAAGGTCAAATCATAGATGGTGAGAATCCAATTATGTCCTGACATTTACTGAAATGTCAATCAATAAAGAGATAGATTTTACCAACGAACAAAGTTCCGACTATCGATTCGGTAATAGAGATACAATGGCATTTCTCCTCGATAACACGGTGTGCAAACAAACCGCCGAATTTTCCTACCCCGAGACGCGCACACCCGCCAGAATATAAACCGCTGCTTACTGGAAATTGTTATTCCAGTAATTATAATGTTAAAATGCTCGCGATATTCCCGAAATTTTCCACATAATAGTCTACCGGAGGAGGAACCCGAGGCAATCGTTATGGGAACAAAGAGCACGGCCAGAGAGGGTAATTATTCCGTTTTACATTTATAAAATTGATCCCGTTCTTGAGGCCTAATCCAAGAATCCATCTTAATTACCGTTTTCGGCAACTGCTACAAGTTCTGAAGCCGCCAAGGGACAGAAAACCTCTAACTTGTTATGTGATGCAATATATCTTGTTCAGCGCAACGTCTTGTTATGAATATCTCGAGAAATTTCCAAATCCGAGACGCGTGTTACACGCCAGCATAATGTATACGCATGATAAAGCCACTTAAAACGTTATGGCGTAACCCAAGATCCATCCCCTGGTTAAATATTCCCATAGGCGAAGGTCCTCGAGTCCAGCTCCTTCGTAAATAATTGGCAGACCAAATGCATGATTGGGAAAGAACAAGTTGTACTTTCATTGACAATTATTTTGTTTCACCTTGAAATTGTTGTTGACAGTATTCAGTAGGTAATTTACATTTTCTTGTTTGCTACATCTTTGCTAGTAATAATATCCTATTGTTAAGATATGAATTCCTGCTCGCTCGATTAAAAGAGCATCAGCGGCAAACGAACCGGCAAGTGGAGAGTCCGGAGATACTTGGAGGAAGTAAATCAGGACATAGCCGCCGGTCGGATCCCGAGCACAGGCGGATATGCTCCTCCGTATAATACCTCGTTTGACCTAAACGATCCAAGATTAGATGTGACAACAACGGCGAAAAACGTGGTCATCCCACGAAAGGTGCTGTACCGAGGAATGCGAAGAGGAGAACGACCTCCAAGTGGCCACCACGAGCACTCGTATGCCCGGAATTATGCAAGTCGAAATAACATTCATCATCTCTCAAAGAACGATTAAGCAATATTGTTATACAAATATATCTTCCTCTTTGGTTTTTTCACCGAACTTATTAAAAATAAGAAAATAATAACCATACATAGTTCATTGAGAATAGGATAAACTCCGCTGACCCAGGAATACATAAGTGAATAAATATATTAATTATGAATGAACAGAAACTTTTATACCATGTTCCCATTTTAGATATGAAGCCCTACCAAATTCTACATCGAGAATTGGCTCATGCACGAAAAACAAACGAAGGACTCCACGAACAGATCATACAGATAACAAAGGAGATCCAACAAATCAAGGCTACCTGGGTGGAGCCGGGTAAAGTAAAGCGAATCTACCAAAAAATGACGGCGGCACAGAACGGTTGGCCTGAGGCGAAGCAGCTCAACCAAAATCAGAGAACACAAATCAGGGGGCTGGAGGTGGCGTTGTTGGCGTGCTAAGAGGTTGCGGCGGTGACCTACCCCCTGGTATTTGCCCCATCGTAATTGGCCTACTGGGATGCCAAGGCCGTTGCAAAGCCAGCCACCAAGCCACCCCGACATCGGCCAGGGAGATCTGAGCGTGCCAAGCGTCGCGCCGCTCAAGCGAACAATGAATGACTCTATAAAATGATTCGCTTGTTATTTAATAAAGAATGATGATTAGTTTCCGAGATTTATATGACTTAGACTGACAAAAATAACGAATTTGAATCATAAATAAATTGAATAATAAGTTAAATAGTACAAGACACATCAGTGAGGGACCGGGAAAAGAAAAGCGTACATGAACCTTCTAACGGTAGTGCGTTGAACTCACATTGAGGTCGGGCCAGAGTAGTTTTTGTGTGGCGCTCACCTTTGGCGATCTCAAAACCAATGGTTGCATTACCAACGTTGCTTAGCGACAGGTAACCATTGGGGCGAAGAAAAGTTATATCTGGGGTCAAGATTATCAAAACCATAAACCCCACAAATATGAATAAATTTCCACTTTGACAATTGATTCATTGAGAGAAAACCATTTGACTATTCCTTATGTTCCCGAATATGAAATGTTGTGGAAACAGTTCATTGGTTATTATGGTCTAAACTTTCAAAATTTTGGCTTCGAGAATTGGTGCCATCGAAACTGTCTCATAAATCCTAAATGGATATATAAATCGTATTTTTAAAAATAGAAATGTCGACAGTCTAATTTTGTATTGAAAGATATGATGACCAAATTACAAGTTGGAATTTCTATAGAACTCAAGATTTGGCAACTCACCGAGCAATTGCTGTTTTCAGAGAATCACTTGACAACATACTTTAATGTAGAGAAGAGTTCAAATTGAAATTTCCGTTAAATATTACACCATATTTCAGTGGTTCTTAACCAGTGCTCCACCAAACACTAGTGTTCCGTAGAATTAGGTGAAGTGTTCCGCCAAATTTAGATATTCAGAAATATATAGTATTTTAAAATAACAATTTTAAGGGTACTTTTACAAAATAATTCTCAAAGTGTGGGTGGCCACTTCATTCTCCGCAACACCAACGTTTAGGAAGGTTTTGCGCTTTGTGCAAATCTTGCACCTTCGTTCTACGGTACTTAGTTGAAAAGACCCCAGGTGTTCCGCTAAAACTTTTGAGATAACAAAGTGATCCTTCACTACCAAAAAGATTAAGAACCACTGCCATATATACACAACTTCTTTCTATTTAGCACAGGTATAGATCACAATCATTTAGCCAAAAGAACTCCGTTTAATTTTAAAATGTATTTATTATACCATTGAAATTAGATTCGCTTGTTTGAGAAGACTTACCCTGTTGGAGAGTTCAGATGTTTAGAAAATCACATTGAAATGGATAGTATTGGTAAAAGATCTGTGAGTGGAGATGAGTTTGATGGAGATCGTATATATGTTTTAGAAGTAGACATTGTTATTCCTGACCATTTACAGGATAAATTTGATGATCTGTCCATAGCACATAGAACTTTATTATCAACCTGGTAGTAAAGTCGAGAAGCTCCTATTAACACAAAAACAAAAGACAAATTACACCAGAAATTGTAGAGTTTTAACTGAGTAGTTGAGCTATGGTGTAGTAGTTTCAAAAGTCAATTGTGTTTTATTTTACGCAGGTAGCCATTTTCAAAAGAAATATCAATCACAATATACCGAAATGAGAGAATCTATACAGATCCTTTTCAGCGAAATTATTATAAGTTTAAGAACAATGATTTATCAAAACTTCTCATGTATTACAAAGAATTACAGAGTTATAGAAAGGAAGCCAATTGCCAAATCAATATTGTAGCATGCTGCACCGAGTCTTTTTTAAGAGTAAGAATTTACTCTTGCACAACTGTATCCAAAAATGATTCCGGATGAGCTACTAAATACTTCAAATTATTCAGTGAACGATCCATTGTTCTAAAATAAGATTGTTCTGTAATCGGAAAATTGAAATATGAGAATAAAGGAACTCAATATAAAGAATTAGTTTCCTCCGACCCCAGTGCTACTCATTCCAAGATAATGAAGACACTCTAAAAGCCAAAGGAATATACCTTAGAGGAATATACCATCAATTGCATTCTTTAAAAACAGAAAAACGAACTCTACAATGTCTGGATGATAAAAGATATTGGTTCAAAGTTATACTTACACTCACTATAAGATTAGACATTTACATTTCCCAGCTGATCCATCAAGAAATAAATGTCAATTGAAACCTATAGCTTCTTATTAACAATTGAACATATGTGTATTCACAGTGTATGTTTAAAGATATATTATAAATTATTTGCTTATTTAATTTGTCCAACTACTATTATTTATTGTTAATATTTTCATTATAACCTTTAAAAGTAAAACTAATTATCTAAATTTATAGAATAAATATTCTTTTTTTCTAAATGTAAACATCAATAAATAAATTAAAATTTTTAAAAACTAATCAAATAATTGAAGCTAATAAATTAAAATATTAAAAAGTAATTAATTAAAATAAATAATTAAATAAATTTGGCAACGATTTAATTAAAAGATAACGCCAATAAAAAACTTTTCGTACGATATATTTCGACAGCATAACTGTCATCTTCAGGTACTCAAAACCAACTAAAAATATTATGAATTAACATTTAATTTAAACAAATTATTTTTTATTAATTTAATTTTGTAATAAATAAATATTTAAAAAATATATTCAAATAACTTTTAATTAATTTAAAATTTTATTTCTATAAATATTATAATATTTATTTATATTATAATGTAATTTAAAAATTCAATTATTTTAATAATATTAAAAAAAGGTTTTTTTTAAAAAACAAACATAAACATGATTTAACATACGTAAACTATGTAAAAACATTCAAAACATTCGTAGTTACAGCACTTTTAACATTAATCTTTGGATCCAATGACCTTATCAACAATGCTTCACATATCACACGTTCCAATAATTATTAAAACTTTTCAACAAAATTCTAAAATCAGACATTCCCATTTCACTTTTACAGCCTCTATTGTGCTCACTAATATTGGTCAAACCCTTCAATCGACAATGCTCTAGAACTCGAGTATAAAGATGACGGGAAGTCTCTCCAATGTATGTGGCATAACACCCATTACATGTAAATTGATAAACGAGATCAGAACACAATCCAACCGGAGTTTTTGATTTATTAATAAACATATTGCGTACCTTACACGAATTAGAGACGATCTTATACTCTCAATTTCCCATCTGTTTACTTAACTTCCTTTTATAATTGGAAAAACCTTCAGAGTACGGCAATACTAACACGTATTTAGGCTAAATTTTTTTATATCCATTTTTATTATTATTTTAGATCAATACTCAATTCACACTCATTTGACAAATTACACTCAGACTTTCCAAAACATGGATCCTTAGGATTTTTAATCAATTTGTCAACGGTCTCTTTTATCATCAATAATAAAAATGATTTAAAATACCCATTCTTTATCAACAACTTAACCAATTTATCAACACTTTTTACCGAATTAGCAAAAGTAGAAGATAAAGACCATGAACGATAAATCAATCCTTTCACCATATTTCTCTTATACTTAAAATCACAAAAGCTTTCTAGAGAAGTATAAAGACCAGTATCAGTTGGTTTTCTATAAATCTCTGTCTCATAATGTTTATCTTTACGTTGAATTAACAAATCTAAAAAAGCAATTGATGACTTTCTCTCCGTTTCACATGTGAATACAATGTTTTTATGTAAACTGTTCATAAAATGCAAAAACGGTTCTACATGATTCTGGTTTTCAAATACAAGAAAAATATCACCCACATACCTTTTATAAACAACAGGTTTTTCAAATTGGAAAGAAACAATTTTCTTTTCCAAACTAGCCAAAAATATTGATGCATCGTTGTTGCTAAAGAGGAACACATAGCGACTTCACCTATTTGTTGATACCATTCATTATTGAAAAGAAAATTGACATTTGAAGTAGCAAATTTAAGAAGTTTAAGAAATGCCCTTCTATCCAAAATGTGATGTTCAGAATCATTTTCATCCCACAACACACAGCATAAGTCAATTGTATCAACCAGTGGTACATTTAAATAGTTTTTAAAAAGTTTACATATGTTAAATCATTGTTTATGTATTGTTTTTTTTAAAAAAACTTTTTTTTAATATTAATAAAATAATTGAATTTTTAAATTACATTATTTTTTAAAAGTTATAATATAAATAAAAATTATAATATTTATAGAAATAAAGTTTTAAATTAATAAAAAATAATTTGTTTAAATTAAATGTTAATTCATAATATTTTTAGTTGGTTTTGAGTACCTGAAGATGACAGTTATGCTGTCGAAATATATCGCACGAAAAGTTTTTTATTGGCGTTATCTTTTAATTAATTTAAAGTATTTGAGCAAAAGGAAACAATTTAATTAGTTCATGCCTAATGTTTTTGACCTATAAGTTTATTGAGGTCAAAGTGCGATGGAGTCCTCCCTTCTAACTACTAGAATTAATAAGAAATTTTCAGATTTTAATTTAATTTTGTTACACTTATGGAATCGTATTCAGAATAACTGAACAAATCATCTAAACCATACAAATTAACATTTAATAAATTTTATTGATTAAAATTATCGAATATATATATATATATATATCAAACCAAAATTCCACAAAATTTATTTAAATAGAATTGCAAACCATTAATGTTCAATTTCAGGAAACATTTAAATTATCTTATTAAAAAGTTTTGATCGTCAGATCAAGAAATAATTTCTGGAAAGAAAATCAATTTAATTCACATCGCGCTAATATTAATTTGTTATATATATATATGATCATTATATATAATCAAAACTACATAACAGTAAAATGCAATTGAACAGATATACAAACACGTATTATAGATTAAATTTACAGGAAATTCGTATCACAATCTTATTTTTAAATGAATTTCATGTAGAATTTCGAATTAAAAGAATAACAAGAAAATCATCCTTCGAAAAGTCTTTTGTCAGATTTGGTGCTTTTTGTAATAAAATGTCGAATGAAAAATCACATGGAGGAAATGCATGCAAAACTCCTGATAGGTTTTTATCAGAATTATTCGATTTCAAAAATATAACTCCAGCTGACTCTTTAGTCCTTAAATAAGTGATTAAATTTTTCAATGGTCGTTGAGGTTGATTAGAATCACTGACCAGTTTTGTATCAACAATATATGACGATGCCAACATTAAACAAAATCCATTTTCGCCAGCGAATTCGATGCGTTGACTCATTTCTGCTAATTTCTGAATGTCTAACTTCATTCGCTGAGTTATTGTCAAATTATCGATGTTGTTTTTACTGTCATTATTTTGAGTAAGCATGAATTCATTGATTAGAGATTGCTCGCCTTTTAACATATACAAACGACAACCGAAATTATTATTTTTCAAAACAATCATTCCTGTCCAAACATCATTTAAACAACTTATTAACTGAGATATTGACTTCGAGGATTTTACCGACAAGTCATCATTTGTTGATAAGGTTGATTTTGATTGGGGAGATAGAACAGTCGTATCTTTATTCGATCGTTTAAGTAATTCGTGATGTTTATTATCAATGTCGGATTTTGTGTTCAAATTGAATTTTATTACATTAGCATCAGCAAAATCCACTTTAATTGGTTTAGTTTCGTCTCCAAAATGAGAGCCCCTCAACTTGTTCACTGCTGTTATAGCTATATCGACAGATTCGTAGAGAACATATGCATAGTTTTTATTATGAGGCCAATCAATATGTTTGACTAATCCAAATCGTAACATCTCTTTTTCGAAAGCATCGTAAAGAATCCAAGGACCTAATCCACCGACCCAAACACAATTTGTTGGATTGACTTTACCAAATCCAATTTTAATCTGACATTTCCCAATCATGTGACCAGACATCTCGTTTTTGGCTTGATTCGCTATATCTAGATTTTCGAATTTTATAAAAGCATATGAATTTCCTTGACGATTTGAAGTAGGTTTTTTAATATCAATATCCGTAACTTGTCCAAATTTTCCAAATAACTCCTTCAAATTACTTTCAGTAACACTACAAGGAAGATTTCCGACAAATAACGTTCTTGTTGGAATTACAGCAGTATCTTTAGCAGAATAACTAGATTTATGATCTTTTACAGTCACTTTATTTGATGAACGACTCATAGAACGTGATCTGTGACGACCATAACGACCAGGAGAATAAGACCCATTTGAATGGCGATTGTTTTGAGAATAACTGTCATGATTATAAGATAACTGCGGCGACCGTGACCGCACAGTTCTTGGAGATCGAGAATTTAATGAATTTTGTGTAACTGGTTCCACATGAACAAGTTTAGAATCCATTTTGAAATTTTTTAAGCTACTATAAGCCTTTGCTGCGTATCTTGAAGATCTAAATAATTCAATTATGTAAAACTATACAATAAAAAGTAGATAAATAAAACTGTATTTTTAATTTCTGTTAATAATTTCCAAAAACTAATTTTCAATTAATTTATCATTTCAATAGTTATAATTCAATTAAAATATTAAAAATAATAGTATATTAAATAATTTAAGTTTTTTTACTTATTTAGAAACTTTAAAATTTTCAACTATGAGAAATGTGTACACGTGCCACGAATATTAAAAATAAAGAAATACGAGGTAAGTGGAATTTAATTTAAATTACTAAATTACAAACTTCATCAAAATAACCTGAAACATGATTAAACACTATCATAAATTTAAATGGTCATTTTTAAACTTAATTTTATATAATATTATCTACAAGGAAAACCATATAAATATTTCGAGAGATTCCAAAATTTAAAAAAAATTAGTTACCCTGAACGTTATAAGGTTCACCATTAAGACGAAATTTTCTATTTGACGCAAAGTGGTAAAGACATTTCAAATTTATCCATTTCACAATGGAGATGTTTTGTTTGAATAAAATGCAATGCAATGATCGAACAAATTTGGCAAGAGATACATTTTGTATTGCAAATAATAGTGACAGAAATGTCTCATGATAAAGCTATTCCAAAAAATTAACACAACACAAAGACAGACGATCACATTAGAAATCGAAAGAAACACAAAGCACATAAAATTTTCCTTCGACCTTCATAATTTTATTCGATATTCCTTATTAAGAATTAAAATTGTGATTACCTAAAATTAATATATGCAACTCGTTGTCCATTATACGATGATATTTTCACATTGAAATCTCCTAATTGTTTGCATTCATGATAGATTGCATCACGAATATCAGAATCTGAGAGTCGGTGAGGAATTTTACTGACACATAATGAATAATATTTATCATTATACCATAAATCATCATTAATTCTAGATGCAGAATCCGAATATTTTGTATCAAAAGAATCGACTCCAAGAAGCTTTTGTAATTCCAGCGCTGTTCTTGCTATTTGCTCAAGAGGACTTATTTCTGGAGAATATGGTTGTCTATAATGTCGATAATCATCTGAATATTTTCTACGGCGCATTTTATCAATTGTTTATAATTTTAAGCTTAATAAACATTTGATTTAAATAGCACATTAAAATAAAAATTAAATATTTAATAAAACATTAATTTATAAATATGTGAAATTCTTTTTGATATAGAAATTTATTTGATCCAAAGAAAAATTATTTTAAAAGAATCGATAACTGTATTTAGTACGCTACTTAAAAACCCGATAATTTTATTTGGAAATGCTTGCGTTGAGTTTCTGAAAGAGAAATTTTTGATGCTGAGCAATCGAGAAAACCACAATTAAGAGTAAACCCAAACAACATATATTTAAAAACTTCCAAAAAAATATTTTTTGTTTTAAAATAAAAAGTTAAATGTAAACTAAATAATAAGTTATTAAAAATTTACGAATGGTGGGTTTCTGGGTGTTGATATTTCGAAGCTATATGGTTGTTACCCAGACAACCCCATATAAATATTCTTTCGCTTACCACTCGGCACCCGTTGCTAAGCAACGTTGGAACTGTGTTCGAGTGGGTAGATCGTCCGCAAAAAGTGAGCGCTATTGCTAATGCTATAATTGACCGAACGATCCATGGGTTCAACGAGCTGCCGATAGAAGGCCTGTGCTCGATTTCGATTTTTAGGTCCCATTATTCTCCTATCTCTTTCAAAGGTTAACCTATACTCTCATATCATTCATTGCTATGTCCATTCCCATAGTCCTTCTTATCGTCGTCCGTGTTGATGATTATTCTTTGGCCTGTACACCCTTTGTTATGTTAAATATTCACACACTAGCTCTCTTACCCTTATCCCTATTAAATCTACAATGTTCTCTATTATTGATACTAGTATTGTCATTGTTACTATTATATGTATTACCTTTATTAATCGTTACTACCATTACATTGATTATTATTCTTAATACTATATAATTACCATTACATTTATTATATTACTACTATTGTCATCATAATTTTTATCATTACTATTATAGGTACCATGATCATTATTATTATTATTATTATCCTCATTATTATTATCATTATTATTGGTGGGTTACTGGGCACTATTGTTCGTTTGAATCTTACTGTGGTTACCCAGGTAACGTCATATAAATATTTCTTTGCTGCCACTCGGCACCCTTTGCTAGGCAACGTTGGAACTGTGTTCGAGTGGGTAGATTGTCCGCAAAAAGTGAGCGTTATTACTAATTCTGTAATTCCCCGAACGATCTCTGGGTTCAACGAGCTGTCGTTAGGAAACTTGTGCTCGCTTTAGATTATTGGGTCCCCTTTACGTCGTAGATTTTATCAATCGTATTCCCTGAATTCTTTAGTCAACGATTAAAAAATATTAATGAATATATATTAAAAACAAAACTAGTGGATACATATTTCATACAAGAAGTAATGCAATTTTCAGTTAATCGGCTGAGTGGTATTTAGCATTCGAGCGGCTCGGCGTTTGGTCCGCTCCTTGCGTCCGGGTCGGTAATTGCTTGTTTTTGGAGTGGTTTGTGGAGTTGCTACCGGCTTTCGGTAAGCTAGTTGAGCAGGGGCAAAGACGAGGGGATACGTTACTGATGCCCCTTCTTGACAGGCCGATAATGCAACTTCCAGTCCCCTTATCTGTGTTCTGAGGCTCTGATTCAATTGCTTTTCGTCTGTCCATCCATTTTGGGCTGCCGTAAGCCTTTGATACATTAACTTGGCCTTCTTTGGGTTCACCCATGTGGCCTTTGTCTGTTGAATCTCGCGGGACAGCTGGACAATTTGGTCGTAAAAGTTTTTATTAGTCTTTCGCGCGTGCGATAGTTCCGTCTGTAATATCTGCAGGGGTTCCATTTCTATAATAAGGAAAATTAATTTTTTGGAATACAAGTCTTAATGGTTAGATTTCATTAAACAAACAATTATCTTGCGAAATTTTATAATAATAAAAAAAAAATTTTGGTTGGCAGTAAATCATTTATTTTTACATGCATCATCGTAGTCATTTTATTGGGGTTCTACTGAGACCCATGGAGTATCAAAGCGCTCCCGATAGACGAATACCGGCCGCTTCGTGTTCCGGATACGGCTGGCCCCGGGCATTGCATGAGAGTCTCCGTGAGATTTTATGCTGTTGCCAGCGCGACCCATCGTCGGGCTATGTGGTGGCGTATAATCCTCAGTATCAGCGATCATACCGGCCGTGATGTCCTCCTCCACGTTCCGAAGATAAAGCCTGGCCCTGGCCACCTGTATGTTGAGATGACTCTGGTCATCTTCGAGTCGAGAGAGGAGGCACCGAGCCTGCGCGTAGATTTCCTGGGCCGGAGTTCGGCCGCATCTCTGTTTCACCGATGTGTACGGTAGCTCACCTCTCTCCATTGCTTGGGAAGCGTCTCGTTCCGGTCCTCTTGATGGGGGCACGGAGCCGTATTTGTGCTGCCATACTCGCTGCCATGCTTGTCGCCATTGGTCGGCAACTTGTGTGGAGACATAAACAAGGGCTCCGGATCCATCGGAACAAAATCTAATTAAATTGATCATTCCCATCCTCTGGTTAACAAATATTGGGTTTCCCGCCCGAAATCCCGTATGCCTTGTATTTTTAACCATCGGCGTTAGTTTGATGGGTTCTATGTAAGAAAAAATTAATTCTATAACAAATCGTACACACTCGTTCGGGGAAAAGCTCCTATTCTCAATTCTTTAAGGTTTAATTTTTATAGAAATTTAAAAAAAAATATATAACTGAAGTAGTTCACAAAGAAAAAAAAAGAAAAAGAAAAAGGGGGGATAAGCTCGACTTGTCAAAACAAAAATCCAATTATCTGAACTGGGGGATTGCTTCAATAATATTGACATTATCTTCAAAAGAAAAGATTAAAATTCCAAACCAGAAATTTCGTAATTTAATTATCTTATAGATGTAAAACAATGTTAAGTATTTAAGATACCTAAGAATTCATTTAGATTAAATTGAAAATCATAAAAGTAATAAAATCAATCTGTACTAAAAGAACCTAATGTTGTTTAGACACTGCCTGACGTTCTTGACTGGTTGATGCCTAGTTAACTAATTTAGTTGAATTCGCGTACCTTATTTTCATGAGTCCAACAATTATCGAATTGCGAGTCGGGATGCTTTTCTTAATTCATACTTAATCATAATAACGTCCAAGTGGTTATCTAGCTCAATAAAAAACTTTAATGATAATATACATAATTGAACAAAAAAATAACTACAAAATTAACGTACTCGGGTAAATTCTATAAAGGTAGTTGAAATTATTCACGGTAAGGGTTAATGTAGATTATAACTATTTACTGCTAACGCATCATTAATTAAATGAATTCAAAATTAAAATTGAAATCAAAGGTTTATTTGCAAAAAAAATGAAAATTTACTTGACGGCCGGATTCTTGAACTTGAAATTAAGTTACCGTCCGGAATCCCGGTCGTTATACCCTCGGTTACTGGGTTCAAATCGCGATGAATCTTAATTATTTCCAAAACTTATTGATCCGTCTTGGTCGATTAGCATCTATTATATAAGTCGGGCTGTCTAACAGGGAGAATAAAAAGATGTGTACCTATCAGCACACTATGTGGACTCCGCCTGTACGATGGGTGTGCATTGATTAATGCTGCACCGAATTTTCATTCTTAGGCAATCTCTAGTATGGCAGGTGTCGCCTATACTTGGGGTGTGTTCGCAATTCCACTCGCATCACGCCATGTGTAAGGGATAGACTATATTGCTTTTTTAAATGTCACAGCTTAATGTCTGGTAGGTATTTTAATTCATTTATAATATTTATTTGCACTTTCAATTTATAAATGGAGTCTAATGTAAGTTCGTCATGTCTTTGATTAATTTATATCGATCTAGTTTTTTAGGGATTTTTTGCGAATTCCTTGCTGATTCTATTGCGGATCAATTTTATCAGATTTTGGGATTTTATCTTTTCCTTATTACTAGTCAAGATTTAAACGAAATTTTAATTATTTATTCATTGGATTTTTGTAAGATTTCGATCAGGTTTGTTTTTTTTAAATTTTAATTTGATAATATTATTAATCAAGGTTCCTTTTTTGTCTTTAGACGGATTTTTTGGTTAGGTATTTGTTAAAGAATCTTATCAGGTATTAAATTATAAATAACACTTTATCAACTAAGTTTTTAGGCGAAAATTTTGTTATTTATTAGTGGAAGAAGTTAATCGGGTGCTAAATGCCTGTGCCGTAGCATTGTCAGTTAATGTTGAGCCGATTCTGAAAGGGAACTTTGGCTATTTATGCGAATATTATTTGGAAGAAAATTTTTTCTGATTTTATATTTTCCTTGTAAGCTAATGGAAATTTGTATGGTTGTGGAAATAAAAATGGTTTAGTTGATGTTAATATGGGGCTCTCGACTACTTGTTTATTAACCTATTTTCTTATTAGATTTCCCTGATTTCGAATTTTGGGTTAAGGTGTCTTGTGCTTGATCAACTTGGCTCTAGACTCAGGACAGAAACTATGCGATGGTTATTGTATAGTATGGAAATTATTCTAACAACTAAATGGAATCGGTTAGCGTTTTCAGGCAGATTTTTGATGTTAATTCCCTATTTGGATTATCTTTTGGATCTCAATTCATGGAAATTTTCCTTAGCTGGTTAGTTAATCTGACCCGTTGAATATAATAAATTTTCCTCTACCCTATCGGGTGTCTTGAATTTTTATTTTATTTGATTACTATTTTTCAAACTCTATGGCTAGTTAAGTTTACCTGTAGTTATTTCGCGTTTCGAGTGTTAATTGATTCATTATTGTTTTGGGGGACTTAATTCTATCGGTATAAAGTTCTAGATTCTGTTGGAAGGGTATTGGCGGGTTCCTTACTGATTTAATATTTCCCGCTACCCGTCATTCCCTTAATAATGGGTTTTCATTAAAATCCTCATATTTGGTATAGCGTTTACTTAATAAATTTACTGTTCGTATTTCGTCATATTTTGATCATAGCAACAATTTTATTTTAATTTTTCCGTCACCTTCCCCTTCATTTAGCCTTAGGCGCATTTGTGTTTATATTATATTTAATGAGTGCCCACTGGACTACTCGTGTAGTGATTTTGAGCCGCGTGTAAATATAGTTTAGGTCGAGTTTATGGGAATTGAAAGACGAGGAAATAGCCAAAAAACCACTTCCTTACCCCTCTCGTCACCTATACGGAATAATATTGACGTTCCGACCCCTGCGTTCCGCACGCCGGAGTCTTCACGGGCACGAATTATTGGCGATATTCCACGCACTTACACGAATTCGAATAAGATGTCAGATTTTATTAACTTGTGATGTGTCTTTGGCTGTGGGTCAGAAAACTTTCGACAATGAAAAATAAATTTTTATGCATTATAAATTTTATTTAATTAACAATATAAATTACCCAATCCAAGCATAACAAAGTTATCATAAAACATCACCCTCCCCACGCCGACACCCAAGCAGAGCTCAATCGAGGTTGCGAGGATGCGACGTGGAGAGAGCTTTGAAATAAACAAAACTCTCACTTACTTTGTGATAAAACTATTTCTCAAGTAAGAATGATTTTCAAGTTTCAAAAACTGATCAAACGATTAAAATTGTGTAAAAATGAATCGGTATATATACCTATTGTACGACCCTAACCTTGCGTGTTCTTTTTGATTTAGTAAAACAAATTTTGACCTTGGAATTTTCTGGTATATTCTAATCTTTAATTTTATTATTTTGAGATTTTATTTGACAATTTTTTCTTTAGATTTTTAATTGAATTATTTCTAATTCAAATTATTTGATTTTTATTTCATTTTCATGAAATTTCTCATTTTTTTTATTAAATTGTCAAATTTTGTCAAAATCATTGGGTTTTCGTGTTATGTTTATTTTTATTTCGTGCGGATCTTGTTGCATTTTGTAATTATTTTAATTTACTTTTGTGTTTGTGATTTTATATTTTATTGTTTTCTCTCTCATATTTTGATAGGGTTAATTGGTGTTTTAATAGGTTTGAATTTAAATCTGCATGTTATATTTGCATGTGTGTTACTGATTCATTAAAACATTTACAAGGCCGTTTATGTTCTGGCCCCACATTATTATTATTATTATTATTATTATTAATATTATTATTATTATTATTATTATAATTAATTTTAATTAAAATTTAGCAGAATCCATCTGTATTATTCCGGTTTTCGATAAAGTATTTTTGTTGATTCGAAAAATTTTAGCAGCGTTCCGCCCTTATTTTACGGTTTTATCGTTATTCTGCACTTTTCGATAAAGTATTTTAATTACTTCGGAAAATTTGAGCAGCGATCCGCCCTTATTTTTTGATTCCAAGAGAATATAATACTAACAATTGAACAACATTCCACTTTTACTTTACTATTTTCTATAAGTATTTTGATTGATTCGGAAAATTTGAGCAGCGTTCCGCCCTTATTTTACGGTTTATAAGAATATTATACTAACAATCGAACGACAATTCGCTTTTGTTTTACTATTTTCTATAAGTATTTTAATCATTTAGGAAAATTTTGAGCAGCGTTCCGCCCTTATTTTACACTTTTTATGATAAATGTTTTAACTATTTCCGAAAATTTGCGCAGCTTTCTGCCCATATTTTCCGTATCAATTAACATAATTTATTTAATTCTTATTTAAAAACATTATTTTTCATGATTTTGGTCGTTCGGATTAATCTTTTTCCGATGGCTATTCATTTTAACTGTAGCAAGGATTTCGCAATTTTCCCCACTACCCATTCCCTCTCTTTGTCCTTAAGATCTATGTATGTTCATTTCATAGTTAATGAGTGCCCACTGGACTACTCAGTGTTAGATATTTTGAGCCGATTGTTGTTAAAAATTTATGTCAATTTTTTAGGAAACGGATGGTGAAGGGGCAGCCAAAGGACTACTCATTTACCCTCCAATTTCCCCTATGTATGGATAATATTGACGTTCCAGCTCCTGCGTTCTTCACGCCGGAGCCTTCACGGGCACGAACTATTGGCGATTATACACGCACTTACATAATTTGGTAGATTATGTGTGATTTTAATTACTTGTAGTTTGTTTTGGCTGTGGGCCGTAAAAGGAGTAAATGAAAATTACCAGATCCATTGGGTAAAAGTCTCGAATGCATGAAATAATTATCGGAAATATAATAGAAATTATTAATCCATAATTCATCCTATATTGTAAATTCGTAATAGCATAATTCAAATCAAAAAATCATATATTGAAAATTAACAATTCGTATCATAATTTACCATTTACAATTCATAGCATAATCCATAAAAATTCGTAACATAATCCGTTAAAAATTCGTAACATAATCCATTAAATATTCGTAACCTAATCCATTGTTAATCCATTAAAAATTCGTAACATAATCCATTAATAATTCATAACATAAGCTAATAAAAATTCATTAAAAATTCGTAACCTAATCCATTGATAATCCATAAAAATTCGTAACATAATCCATTAATAATTCGTAACATAATCTAATAAAAATTCATTAAAAATTCGTAACCTAATCCATTGATAATCCATCCATTAATAATTCGTAATATAATCTAATAAAAATTCATTAAAAATTCGTAACCTAATCCATTGATAATCCATTCATTAATAATTCGTAATATAATCTAATAAAAATTCCAATCAATAAGTGCTATAGCGCACACTAATACAACCAGTCTCCCAGTGAGACGGAAAATTGATATTCTAACCAAGTTAGAAATAATACTGTCAAGTAATATTTAGTTTAGTTTTAGTTCTAGTACTTGTGCTTGCTAATTTGTGAAAACACGTCAGTATATATACCTACAATTTGGCCTTAACCTTGCGTGTTAATTTTATTGCGATTAAACAAAATTCGAACTTGAAATTATTTGTGTTATCTAAATTAAATTTTTATTTATTTCTTAATTTAAATTGGTAATTTATTTTTAACATTTTTAAATAAATTTATTCAGCTAAAAATATTTTATTTTTATTCATTTAATTTATTAATTTTTTCTTTTATATAAATGGTCATTTTACGGTCGAATTTTCTTGTTATTATGTTATTTTTTATGTAAATTTTGTGCGGTTCTTGATGCATTTTGTATTTATTTTATTTTACTTTTATGTTTTTGATTTTATATTTATTTATATTCTCTCAGATTTTAAAATGTTTAGTTGGTGTTGTATATTGTATTTTAAGTTATCTTGGTGCTGGGTTTTCGTGCTGTATTATTGATGCATTTAAACAATTCTCAAGGCTATTTGTGTGCTGGCCCAACACGAATTTAAAAAATAATTAATAGAAAATTTATTAAAACTCCAATAAAGGGTAAACCCTATCAAAACATATTTAAAAATTCCGAAAAATTATGAGTTAAAGTATTTTAAATATAAAAATAAAAAGTTAAACATAAATTAGATAATAATTTATTAAAATTTTACGAATTTCAAAAATAATTAATAGAAAATTCAAAAATTATATTGCTTAAACGAAAACTACAAACAATCATGGTATTTCTTAATTATAATGAATTTAGACAAACGAAAAAAGTGGAGGTGAGTTACAGGGCCTCCTAGTTTTTCCATAACAGGTGGGTTACAGGGTTTATATATTATGGTCTCCATTGGTGTCGCCGTCGCACCCTACATATAAAAAAATGATAATTTTTATCACTTGGCAACTGTCACTAAGCAACGATGGAAGTATACAAAGTGAAAGGAATACCAGCTAAAGGTGACCACAACTACTTGTACTACTGAAGCCCTGACATTCATGCAAGTCCAAATGCTCTCGTTTGACGACATGTGTTCAATTTCCGGTACTTTCTTGTGTTCTTATTACTGAGTAACCTATTGCAAAAGAAAGTAAGATTTTTCGACCACTTTCAAGTGTTTCCCATCATATAGGCACAATAAGATTCATTAGCATTGTATACCCATCGAAAACAACGTTGGAAATGTATTCCAATAGGTAGTTTCCAGTAAACGGTGAGCCATATTGCTATGACTGCTAATACCCTGGTAAAACTTTGGGTCCAAGAGCTATCATAGGAGGTATTTGTTTATTTTATTTTACCGTCATTATACTAATAATGTTAATTAAAGCAATATCATAAAAAGTAAATGTGATGCAATAAATAAAACCTCAAAATAACATTTTAATAAGTTTTTAATACATATTAATAGTTAAATGTTTCTGAGGCGGCCTTGAAAATTTTCTAATCTACCCTAAAATCCTGGCGTTTTTCAGTCTCCTTCTTCTTGCTCTTTCAGCTTGTCCGGGTTGATGTTTGGGTGGATTTCGTTTTGGTTCGAGAGATAAAGCTGTTGAGGATACTTAAAAAATAAAAATGAATAAGCACAATTAATGTAATAATTGGGGAAAATGGGTGACAAGAAAGGTGTGTTGTTCCACAATCCTGGGAAATAGAAACAAATGGAAGAAATAAGAAAATAAAAGGGAAATAAAAAAATAGAAAAATCAAACAATAAAATAAAAAAACATGTCAAGGTCATTTTAAGTAGGAAGTACGAAGTGAATGAGAAAAATAATAATAACAAAAACAAAATGGAAAATGAAGTGACATATCTCGATAGTCTGGTTGAGATAAGAAAATGAATTACCGGAGAAGCCGAAAGATGGCGTCTTGACAAATGGGATATCTCGACAGATGTCAGAGATATTAGGAGAATTGAAAAGGGCCAAATGAAGTTGGCGGGAAGAGATATTGAAATCGAAATTGAAATCGAAATGTATATCACTAAGTGACATTTGGTTACAGAGTATAAAAAGGAAGCGCAACTGGAATCGAAAAGAGAATTTGAAGTCAAGAAACAGAATCAATTAGAAGTCGAGAAAACAAAAACGCTAAGCAGAAACTAAAACGAAACGAAAATGATACAGAAATTGTGAAGAGAAGAAAGAAAGTGAAATCAAAGAAATCAACGTTATTGAATATAAATTTGAGCCAAAGTTAAGCAACTAAATAAAACTTATCGATCTCAGAAACCCGCCAGAGTGGTCAAGTGATTATTAAATCCAATTGGTACTGAAACGTGCTATTCTTTCTGAAGGGTTGTAATAAGCACTACATTGTCATTGTAATAGATAATTCTTTGTGTCAGTGTAAAGTGGTGATAAAGTGTGATCAATAAAGTTTGTATTGCTGGAGTTCGTTATTTCGATAATTAAAGACACGCTTGAAGTCAGATTAACAACAGGTAATATTTAACTTCACCGACAACCCCAACAAAGCTATTGGATTGAACTTATCGAGGTTGATTTCATATTCAGTTGGTGGCACGATCGTCTTTATTTACGAAGTGCAAATGTGATTTTCGATCCTTGTCCTGATGGCTTCTAGTAGTTTAGTTTGAGCGTTTTCCTTCTATAAAATTCATACTTTCTGCCTCATTTATTCATATTGTTCTTTCATTATCTCATTTTGCTGCATCAACTTCTTTGCCTATGTGGGTTGAGTGCACGTTTCTTCCATTTGTCAACACTTCCTAATCAATAATTCCGCTTGTTGTGACTGCTGAAGGGCTTCGTCATGGTAAAGAGCTCCGTTTTGTCTAACGAGCTCGATTTCTGTCTTATTGTATTGAAGTAAATGAAAAGAATCTTTAACAATGAATCAAAAGAACTGCTTGAGAATGATATCAATAAAAATATAAAATAAAATTTCTATTTCCAGCCAAACTGGCCTTTTTTACTCATCAATGTTGCATCATTCAACATTTAATAGTTTTATTCCAGTGATGATATTAATAAATGTGTTAAATTACTAACGTATGGGGTCCTCGTCTAATTGTTTCTACCAAAAAGTTGATAAAATTTAGGATTTCAATATTTATTACCTAAGTACCTTGAAACAATGTTTCAAAAATTTATTGATCTATTGCAAAAATCCGTTCTATTTTTAGAACGGAATTTCATATTTCCTTCACACCAACTCGTGGTGAGATATACACCAAAAGTTCAGATAAATTCAGCTATAATCCTAAGATCTTTCATAAAAATAAAAATAAGAAGAAGATAATAATAAGATAAAAATAAAGAAACTTTTCCTTACTTCGGAATGATTCCTTGAAGTTTTTTACAAATTTCTTGAAAAATAGCATATACATACAGTTAATTGTGTCGATCTGGCATCGGCTTATTAAGGGGGTTTCACACGCATGTTTTTTGATGCGGTAAAACAAAAGTCATACACGTTTTTACCATATTGCATCACTTTTCCTCCAGTTGTCAGATTTTCGTGATTCTTTTTGGTTAAAGTTTCTAATTACATTTTAAGCTTAATTCTCATAGTTATTTTCTAGAATGCAAGCGTTTTCTATGAATTTGGAGCCAATATGATGAAATAGGTTAATTTTGCTAAAATTTAATGTTTTTTGATTCTTTTTAAATGTATTTATTTATTTTTTATATATTTTTTTGCATTTTTCTAATTTTTTTATTATTTGATGCTAAGTAGGCTATTTTTGATGATTTTTCGTCCATTTGCATTTTGCACGCCCTGATTTTATCGGATGTCGCGCCAGATAAACACCAATTTAAAATATTTGTTTTTGCCCAACACTTCACTCGTCGACCTGCTCATCTCATCATGCACCAAAGAATAAGAATAGTAATAAATAATAAATTAAATTAAAAGATAAAAAGCTTTAGACATAATTAAGTTAATCAGAGAATTCGAATTCAACTATTCACATTATAATAGAAACCAATGTCAAAGGAGCGGAGTGAACAGATTTGATATTTTCGGTATTGCTTCTATCATAGTAAATATCCCAACGTGGGATCCCACGACTCGGCAGGTTCCTTTTCCCAACAAAATAAAATTCTTTTACATCTAGAAACAACTTCTTATGCTGCCAAAGGAATTAATAATAATTATAAATAAGTAAAATAAAACATTATTCAGTGTCATTTAAAATTTCAATGATATTATTTTTATTGAATCAATAAGGATCGAAAACCGGTCTATATTGTTGGCGTGCATACTCTTTGATATCAATTGATTTCAGAAGTTTTCATGATTGTATCATTTCCTTTGCTTTCCTTTTACTTCCGTTTGAACATTTTCAGCTTGTTCTCTTTTTTACCTTGTAATTAATTTTTGTTAATTCATGTAATCTCTTCGACAAATATTATGAATGCTTTTACTTTTAACCCATTTAGCTTTCTTTCTTTATTTCCTTTCGTATGTCTGATAACTCTTTCTTTTTCTCTTTTTCTTTTGAGGTGTATAATATTTATACCTTCCCCATGGCCTAATATCAACCAAAAGGTGTATAATAAGTAATAAGCCATAATTAATGGCGGGTTTCAATATTGGGTGGTCATAGCAACCCAGACAAACAAATATTAATCCGTTGCTAAGCAACGTTTTACGTCCAGGCCATTACCACTTCCCACTGGATTCTCTTCAGCTCTTGTTCCAACTTCTCAAAATTGAATTCTGCACGATTTCTCGCTTCATGAGAGGGATAGCAGCCGAATTCCCGATTGATTACGAAACTCGGGTATTCGGTGTCCTCCCGGTCTCCAGCTCGTATTGGACATGATGGGTAGATAGATCTCAGCAATATCGAGCTGCGACTTCTGGTCTGAAATTGATCAATCTCCGGTTGTTGTCAAATTCTTCTTCATTGAGTACTCGGTTGGACCTTCTTCTTTGATTATTTGTTACTTGAAATAAATTAAACTTTATGGCTTAAAACTTTCATTAAACTGATAAGATCGATTTACTTATTCCCATTTAAATTATAAACAAAGTTAAGAAAATCGGCCAGGCTTACCCTTAAATTCCTGCTCGTAATGTCTCACTGGGGCCAGTCTCCATCCCGCACTAAAGGTGGGTGATCGTCGGTCCGTTGGACGAGTAGTTTCTTTCAGAACACGGGGCTTTCCGCGACGGTCTCCTCTTCAGTGACGTGACTGATTCGTGTACTTTCAGGTCTTTTGCTCATTTCTTGAAATTTTTGTGTTTTTATATATGGTTTGCGCGGGTGTGCAGCCGTGATTCACCCAGGTCGACTAATTCATGTACACTTGCTACATAGTATTGAATTTCATTACAAATGAATTAATTCTTCGCTTCGGGGATTTGAAATCATTTTTTTCTAAAATTGACACAATTCTCCACTTTAGTGATTCTTTAAAGTGCCAGTGATTATTCATCGCGTCGTTTCAATTAGACCCGTTCATTGATGCATACTATTCTGGTGAATTTTATGATTACTGATGGTACTGGTGAGATCATTGTTGATTCACGTTCGGACCTGATGTTTGTGATTCATGACTATGAATATATCATATTGGAGCTTCGGTTATTGACCATTTCTGTCTCAGTGTTAGTCTCGTTCTGACTCGTGCAGTGTTACACATAATGTTTTACTTAACTACATTTGGATGGGAGTATTAAACGGCTTAGTGTGATGTCATCATCTTCGCTGGATCTGATGTTAAAGTGATTTTCCAAGTAATTTAATTGTTGATTATTCATTAGTAGATCTCCGATGTTTTCCTGTGGTTCCCGGAATATTGGTCCACGTTGATGAATTATGCCATTCAAGTGCCAGATTAGTTTCGTAACTCGTAAGGAGATTTGTGTCGGTGATTTGGGATGCAATTGTTATTATTATCTATCGTTCGTTTACGTGAACGAATTTTAATACTTCATATAAATATTTAAAATGAAGGTCATCGTTCATCTTCTAGGTTTTTCGTAACAGTGGATGGGTTTTGGTGTGAATTTGGGTTTACTACTCCGTGTGGTCTTACGATTTTATCCAGTCCTCAGAAGTTTCTCCAACCTAATAATTAGTCACTCGATTGAATAGAGTCGTTCCTAATGGTTCAAGCCGTATCAGTAATGATGTGAAGGAGTTATGATATCAATGTTATTGGTAAATAATTAACTCTCGGATGATTTACTGCGCTTATCGTGCTTTACACGTTTTCTGGAAGTTAAAGTGGAGGGCGATCATTATCTACCAACTGCTTAGAAGGAGTTGAGAGCAAAGTTGCACGTTTTATTTAGAGTTCCATACTATTTCTCATGGTCTATTCGCTCGGGCTAAATATTACATTTTCAGAGTTGAAAATTTATGCGAATCGATCCCCTCTTATTGTTGGAAGTGGATTTCTGATAGTTGGTCTTGGTTTGTTAATATGAATTATTTTTTATCTAAATATTATTTTAATTGATCGGAAAATTATTTCCGTCCGCTTGTTAAACATTTTTATCGTTACAGTGATTTTCATCTTCCCTGTCTCCATGCCTGCATTTTTACATTAGGAAATTAGCTGTGTTCATTTTATATTTATTGAGTGTCCACTGAACTACTCGGTGTTTATTATTTTAGTCTATATGTAGGTAGAATTTGATTTGATTTTCGGGTGTCGGGTGAAAGAATGATGAGCCAAAAGACTCAAATTTGATCTTCCTTTCACTACAATAGTGGTGGGTTTCTGGGTTTTGATATTTGAGCTGTATGGTTGTTAACCAGACAACCCCATGTAACTATCTTTCGCTTACCACTCGGCACCCATTGCTAGGCAACGTTGGAACTGTGTTCGAGTGGGTAGATCATCCTCAAAAAGTGAGCGTTATTGCTAATGCTATAATTGACCGGATGATCCCTAGGTTTAAGGAGCCGCCGATAGAAGGCCTGCGCTCGATTTAGATTCTTACGTCCCTTACCAAAGGTATTTTTCATAATTACTACTGATTTCAACTTCGGAATATTTTAATTGAGTTGGGTCGGATAAAACTATGAATTATTATTTATCTTATTTATTAAATAACACAATATAATGTTCGCAATTTGGATCACATTCTTCCACTTTGAGCCGCCCGACGTTTTTCTAGCCGGTGCTTATTGGGCCTGTCCTTGGGTGTTGCCGGAGGTATCGTGTCTCGATAAGCCAACTGTGCCGGGGCGAAGACTAATGGATAAGTTACTGTGGCCCCTTCTTGACTCGCCGACAGTGCTGTTTCCAGGCCTTTGATTTGTGTCTTCAAATTTTGCGTCAGTTGCCGTTTAACCAGCCCATCCCCTTTGGGCCGCTTCCATCTTTTGATAAATCGTTTTCATTCTTTTCGGTTCGATCCAGGTCCCTTTGACCTGCTGGATCTCCCGAGATATCTGTAGCAGCTGCTCCTGTAGACTCCGGTTTGCAGCCCGGGTCTTGTCTAGTTCTTGTTGCAAGATGGGGAATTGACGCCATTCCATTTCTGCAAATAATGAATTTTAATCAGATTAATTTCTACAGGTATGGGGAGTTTACTATTGATTTTCTTATTACTGGGTCGTCGTAGGGTAGTTAGGGTTTTTCGGCTGAATTATCACCAAACGGATGTGCAATTATTGTCAAACCTTACGTAAATGTAAAAGTATACAAATTGTTTACATAAGTTAAGCAACGAAAGCCCGAAATGAAAATTGACACGATTTATTTCATAAACAAAATGCATTTAAGTTATGTGTTTAATGAATGACTACAGAGTTTCTACTTCCTCTTCATAGTAAATGGCTCTCTGACATATGAATGCTCTCGATGAATTCCGGTGAGCTCCTTCTCCTCCCGCATCTCCCTCGGCAGGATGCGTTGTGGGATTACCACGTTTATATCCGTCATTCTTTCCTGGAGCTTGGGGTTATATCGCGGGGCATACCCATCAGTACTGGGTATCCTGCCCGCCGCGATGTCTGCATTGACTCTCTGTAGGTACTGCTTGGCTTTCTCTATTTGTCTATTCGTCTCTGCCTGGTGCTTCTCGAGGCGCGCCAGTAGGTATTCGGCCTGGCCTCTTATCTCCCTAGTCGGGTTGCGTCCCGGTTCTCTCTTGATCGCTATATAAGGCAAATCCACCTCGTCGGAATCTCTCTGCGTGCCTGAGCGGGTTTCGCGTACCCGGGAGATAGAAAATCACGCGTCCCACATCGCCTGCCTGCATCGGGCAGCCGAGTGAGCTGGAAAACGGGCGATTACTCGGGATGCGTCAATCCACGAGTCTCCTAGAAAACAATAAAATTATCATTTACAAAGTGATGTCTGTCGTGTTATTCATTTTAGTATCTAGTTTCGGATCTGGGTAGGTTATCGTGACTTGTACGGGCATTCCGCGTCAAGGATCAAAAACTCTTGACCATGGGGTCTATTCACGTAGCGGTTTCCAGATTTTCACAGTTCGTTGGTAGTGGTCCGGAGTTCGTCAACAACATTATTTCATGGGGGCCTCCTTGAGGTTTACTCCTTCATCGATCTCGTTTCAGGTTTGTAGTTAACTAACTATTGATAATCAATTTTATTATTTTTATGCATTAATTAAACTATGTTCTGACAAAAATTTTACTCTGGTGATGATGTTTAAATTTCCCATTTTTATCTTTATAAACGATTATGATTATACTCCTTTAATTCAAGAGAAAATTTATTTTTATATTTAAAGCTTTTTTCCTATAGCTCCAAAGAGTTACGTTAGGTGAGCATTATTTAAATATTTTCCTACTAATTCCTACTAGAGATCTAAATCGACTAATCCTAATTTCATGATTACTATTAGTCCAGGTTAGAACACCTGGCTACTCATTCCTTCGTGTTTGAGTATAATCTATTCTCCTCATAACCATCAGCGTACGCATTCATGGGTTGTCAGTTGTATGAAACTATCCATTAACACAGACTTCATTCACTACGGTGTAATTTATAGACGGCACTTTAACCAGCGAGATTTGAGATCCTATTGAAGATTTTAGCTTAATCCTTTTAGCTTTCAATTTCAGCTGTAACTCGATTGAATAAATGGGTTCAATTGTAGTAGTACTTTACTTGTTCTCCTTAAGTCCGCTAAATATCTACACTATTTATAATAATAATCTACTTTATTCTACTTTAATAGATGCCTAGCTTAATCTAGATTAAATAGAATGCCGAATGGATAATTAATTTGACTCTACAGGTAATTTAATAATTGTCGAATTCAAAATGATACTAATACTTTTATATAAATATATTTTAATCATAATCGTTAATTTATCAAGGCTCAATTTACTCATAAATAATAATAAATTAATAAAAGTTTAAGTTAATCATGCTGATGGTTTAGCAAATTTACTTTAAGTACGATAGTAATTTACTTTATTTTTTCCTTTTCCATTATAGTCGAAAATTGAAAAAACAAATCCCAAACTCAAAAGAAAATGTATTCAACACCATTGAGGATCTGCCTGAGGCGACTCCTGACCTTTACCAACGACTTGCAAATATCTGGTTGGGTGTCCGTGTTCACTGGGGCCATTTAACTAATGGTTGGTGATTTGGTAACTGATTGAGTGGGTAAGCCCGCATTACATTCTCTTTCCTATTTTTATTATTTATTTAGTTGTAGGATATGTTAACATTTATCGAAAGCAATACGAATTGACTTATTCAACCAGTGTATTTATGATATTTAGCAATAAACTGTGAAGGTTTTCTGATTAGGTTCATTAGCGGTTGTTTCCGGGAATGGTTCGTTGTTTGGGTCGTGTTTGCACTAAGACTCGGAAAATATATTAATATTAAGATAAAAAACTTGGAGCATTACCTGAAGGTGAAGGTCCGCTGACGCTCGCGGTGTTGGGTTCCTTCACCCATGGTGCTCTCTTGAAGTCTGTGCTTGTTTTCAGGACATGTCAGTAATGAATTGGAATGAACGATTTTCGTCCGAGCCAGTTCTTATATTGGATTGTGGGTCTAATGGTGCAGGAATTTGTGACCTGTGCACGGCTTCTCGACCACTCGTCGGTGTGTGTATTTGTCGTCACTATCTGTGAGACTATGCACGTGACTGTTGCAGATTTCATGCGAATACACCTCGATGGGTTAATTACACGGTTGGTTTTCTATAATCATTTTGTTTATAATTATTGATTCACTAGTGTATAAATGCCGAAGTGGATGTATAGTAGGTATTTATTCTCAGCGATCCTATTCACCCTGTTATTTCGATTTTTGTCCAGCTATCTCCAGTTTATTTGTTATTTACTATTCAGGCTACTCTGTTAGGTCAATTTAATGGTAGGTATTTGTCCGTAATTTAATCTGATGAACCGGTAAATTTTTAGCCTTTCAAAGTCTCGATTTACTGGTGCCAAGAGTTTGGTGGGGAATTCGTCACGGCAGCGTTACAATTATTCGGGATGATTTTGACTTGTTACTGGTGAACCTTATCAAAAGAAAATAAAAATTTTAATCTGTTGTTCGTTATCACTTTTGGGAATAATTTTATTGGGGAATTGCTGGAATTGTTTACTTATTTTTATTGGTCGAGTGGTGGGTATCTTTACGTTGGGATGTTGTTTGGCGATTCATAGGTTTCACTAACTTTCATTTATTCATTTTTTGTATCTTTCGATAATAGTTTTATTTATCCCATTAAATATTGATGGTATTGGCGGTTGTCGTACTGTTCTTCTCGTAAGTTTGAATTTTATCCCTATGAACCTTTATATCGCGTTGAAGAGTGATGGGTTTATTATGTCTTGGTGTATTGACCGGATTTTTCCTAGTGGCACATCGTCTCGACATTTGGTTATTGAACTGCTGTTTAGTGTGGAGAAAATGCTATGCTAAGTTGTTCATTTACGGGGAAATTAAAATTTGGATTTATTTTATTTTAACGATGATTTATTTCACTGGGAATCTTTACGTTTACATCTACTTGCATGAATGATTACAGTTCGAATTCTTTATTTTATTCACTTTCAAATTTAGGGGTTTAATTCGAAATCAAATTTTCTGAGGGTTCTTCGCTAATCATATTTCTTCCGCGAATTGATTTTAAGTAATTTTATTTAAGACACAATAATTGAAGGCTATAGCAACGATTTTACTTTTTAATTCCCCGTTACCTTGCCCTTTAATTGACCTTAGGCGCATTGTGTTTTTATTATAAATTAATGAGTTCCCACAGGACTACTCGGTGTGTTAAATTTTAGCCTTGTGTGAAATTATATTTTAGGTCGAGTTTATGGGAAATGAGTGCCGACGAAACAGCCAAAAGACTATTTCCCCTTCATCCTTTTCCCCTATACGGAATCATATTGACGTTTCAGCTCCTGCGTTCTCACGCCGAAGCCTTAACGGGCACGAATTATTGGCGATTGTACACGCACTTACACAATTCGATTATATGTCTGATTTTAATTACTTGTAAGATGTTTCGGCTGTGGGCCAGAAAAATTCTATTTGTTTAGATAAATATATATTTTGCCACATAATTTACATCGTAGTTGTCATTAATAATCTTAGTGCATCATACATTATATCTCTCTCCCCACGCCGACGCCCAGGCAGAGCTCATTCGAGGTTGCCAGGACGCGACGTGGAGAGAGTTTTCGAACATCCTCTCACTCACATTAAAGTTTCTGAATTCAAGATTTCCAAACTGGTTAAAACTGCTTCAGGTAAAAAACCGATTAAAATTATGTAAAAATGAATCGGTATATATACCTATTGTACGACCCTAACCTTGCGTGTTAATTTTTATTTAGTAAAACAAAATTTGACCTTGTGATTTTCTAGTAAATTCTATTTTTAATTTTATTATTTTGTAATTTAATTTGACAATTTTTCTTTTCAATTTTTTAATTGAATTGTTTCCAATTCAAATTATTTGATTTTTATTCCATTTTCATGGATTTTCGCATTTTTTGGTAAATTGTCAAATTTTGGTCAGATTGTTAGGTTTTCGTGTTATTTTTATGTTTATTTCGTGCGGATCTTGTTGCACTTTGTTATTATTTTAATTTTTTTTTTGTGTTTTATAATTTTAAAGTTAATTGTTTTCTTTCTCGTATTTTAGCAGGGTTAGTTGATGTTTTAATAGGTTCGATTTTAAATCTGCATGTTATATTTGCGTGTGTATTACCGATTCATTTAAACAATTTACAAGGCCGTTTGTGTTCTGGCCCAACAATAGAAATGAAATTTACGTTCGGTCCCGCCAGTCATGGGCTGTTGCAGTGACACTGTGCTTATACGGTCCCGTTCATTGTGTTGGGCTAGAACAGAGTTTTGTTTAAATAAATCGGTAATTGCACGCAAACATAACACGCAGATTTAAAATCAGACCCATAAAACATCAAATAACCGCTTTAAAATATGAGAAAGAAATAATTAAAATATAAAATCGAAAACATAAAAATCAATTAAAATAATAACAAGATGCAACAAGATCCGCACGAAATAAACACAGAAATAACAATAAAACACCGAAGTTTGACCAAAATTTGACAATTTAATTAAAAGAATAAGAGTTCATGAAAAGTAGAAGAAGAATTAAATAATTTTAATTGGAAATATTCAATTAAAAATTAAAAAAACAAATTGTCAAACTAAATCATGAAAATAATAAAATTAGAATTTAGATTAGACAAATAACCTCAAGGTCAAATTTTGTTTTAATGCATTAAAATTTACAAGCAAGGTTAGGGTCACAGAACAGGAATATATACTGATTCATTTTTACAGAATTTTATGCAGTTTTTGAACCAAAAAAAACTCGTTTTAAGGACTAAGTCTACGATTTTACTTTGTAAGTGGACGACTTTTCGAAAACTTTCTCCACGCAATGCACAAACAACATCAAGTGAGCTCTGTTTGGGCGTCTGTGTGGGGAAATGTTATTACGTATGTCGATAATGTCAATTGTATGCCAAGGATGATGCCAATTCTATGTCAAATTATGATATACAGATTATACTATGAATAAAATGCTTCAACATACTATGTTTTATTTGTCGAAATTTTTCCGGCCCACGGCCGATACACCACCACAAGTAATTAAAATCAACACACCCCAATCAAGATGTGTAAGTGCGGTTCATCCGCCAATAGCTTGTGCCCACGAAGGTTCCGGCGTGAGAACGCAGGAACCCAAACGTCAATACTATCCTTTTTAGGGAGAAATGGGTTGAGGAGGGAGTAGTCTTTGGCTATTCCATAATCACCTATCTCCCGAAAAATCGACCTAAACTATACGCTTCACATCCGCTAAAAATCTCAAACATCGAGTAGTCCAGTGGGCACTCGTAATATTCTAACATCAACATAATCAATCTTAAGGTCAAATAGGGGAAGGGAACAGGGAAAACGTCGTAAATTGCTGCTATGCTAACAATCTGAATAATAAAGTCTAAAATGTAAAAGATAAAATGTTAAAGTACACCATATTGATACCTTTAAAGTAGATACGTGATCGACGTCAGAAAATTAGTTTGGATAAGTTAGTAAAATACGACATAAACAGTCGAGCAGTGTAAGTGCGGTGTAAGTCCGCCAACAGCTTTTGCCCGTGAGAGATCTCGCCGTAGGTAACGACGGACTCGAACATCAATTAATTCACTATTATAGTGGTAGAGGGAAGATCGGGAGGCAATCTTTTGGTTGCCTACTTTTCTACCTTCTCCCGAAAAATCGACCTAAAATATCTTTACTTATCGGCTAAAATTTTAACACAGAGTAGTCCAGTGAGCACTCTTAAAATCTAATATAAATATAAAATATCCTAGGATCAAATTGAGGTTAAAGGGAACGAGACTTGCGGAAATCGATGCATCGAACTTAAAATCCATAATCTACATTAACTAGATTAAATAAATATAAACTAATAACGAACGTAATGTGATTCAACTAACTATAGTCTAAAAGTTCTACGGAGAAATTCCCCGAGGATATTCACTTACCCGAAAAATTCATCGTAAAATCGTCGTGTAATTGTGGAACCCATTAGATCGTGTGACGAGAATCGAACCCAGTTAAGTATGATGCCGTGGTAAGGGCAAAAATCGGGTCAATAGCCATCAGGGATTAAAGAGTAGATAAATAAAATAGTAGAGTTAAATCCACCTCTAACTAAATTGTCATCAAAGAGAAAATTTGACCCTAAACTACTAAACTTAATGATAAGGGGAATAAACGCAGGCAACATTAATACGATACTAAATCAACTATAATTCTCAAAAAATCCTAACGTCCACAATTATTTGAAAATCTATCATAATAGATAAAATACCAATAACAGGACCTGCAACCTAGAATATAACCACAATTTTCGAGAGAGCCGAACCGGTCTTAATCATAGCCCGCTATCGTTACAACTAAATTAGACACAGACAATTTGCCGAAATAGATAATGAAAAGAATATCGAATTAATATTCCTGAAATAAAAAAATTGTACATGAGGAAATATTCGGGTAAATACATTCAGGTAGGTTTATCCGGCTCAAGGCAGTAATCATAGAAGTCATTCTGTTGATTTGAAGATGAAAATCCACCCTCTTTTGTCTTCTTAGAAACAACCAAGGATGAGAGAATGAAACAGATTAAATTACCGAGTGAAATTGTATGGCGAGAGTTCGCCAACAAAGGATCCCACTTGAAAGCTAATTCTTCGTTTCCATCGACGCCAGGGAAAATACACCTGAATACGTTCTAATCAAGCGACAATTAGTAGGAGAATATAGGGAATTAACAATTTAAATCGACAAAATCTATAAAATGTCCAAATATAGATCGACAATTCTAGAAAGAGATAGACCAACCGATTTATAGACGAATAAATCTAACGATCACCCGTATGTGTGTCTGAAGATTATGACATGCCTGCAGACCAGCGATAAAATCAAAACCATTAGAGATATTTCCAATTGATTTTTCTCTACCCACGTGTCGGCAGAAGAGGAAAGAAAAACAACGAATTAGATCTCCCCACGCGGATAATCTCTGCCACGTGGCGGCACGCCTACTGAGAGTAAGTATAAATACCCAGTAGAGTTACATGCAGTAACAAAAATCTGAAAATGAACTTAATGACAACAACTCCAAAGCCCAAAACAACTACACAAAATAAAACGAAGAACATCATTCGAAACGGGAATCCGGACTCACGAATGTCCGAGGTATTTAAATCTCCAACTCATGAAAACGTTAAATGAGCAAACAGCGTCTATCGATGTAGTGATTCCGCGGAAAATCTTCCCTAGAGAGATACGGAGTGATGGCGGGCGTTCCAAAGAAAGGCAAGACCATCAATAGGCTCGCGAGTACCCAGGGCATAGTTCCAACGTGTACCATCAAAGTTCAAGACGGTACTAAATATCGTAAAAAATTTTAGATCTTTTTTCAGTTCCTTGTTCATAAATTAAACAATAATAAAATAAGAGACCAAAGTAACTATTATAGTACGGTTTTTTGACAAACTAAGGTAGACAGAGATGAGAGAGTTTTATAGAATAGTATGCAATTTTGATAATGATTTTATCTTATTGTAGATATGGGGCCGTACAAAATTTTGAGGCGGAAGTTAGAAAAGTCACGTAGAGCAAATGCGGAATTACATCAACAACTGATACAAATGACAAAGGAAATCCATCAGATCAAGGCAACGTGGGTAGAGCCTGTGAAAGTGAACTCCCTATATCAAAAAATGACCGCTGCACAACGTGGATGGGCGGAGGAAAAGCAGCTCCATCAAACCCAGAAGGTACAAATTCGCAGTCTAGAGGTAGTGTTATCGGCTTGCCAAGAAGGCAATGCCGTAACCTATCCGCTAGTGTTTGCGCCGGCTCAGCTGGCCTATAGGGAGGCAACTGAAACCATCAAACTAGCAACCAAACCTACGCCACGTCGACCGGGAAAGGCGGAACGCGCCAAGCGTCGAGCCGCCCAAGCAAAAGACTGTTTTAAAATTTGAATCGCTTATTTAATAAATGGCCATAGTTGATTTTCTAGTTTTTTACCGAATTATTAATAATTAGATTAAACTCGTTAAAGTGAAGTGTTCAGAAGTTCGGATGATAAATTAAGTACTAGGAGTATCATGCATACATGGAAGGGACCGGGATAAGAAAGCGCACACAAACCTTCTAACGGTAGTGCGTTAGAGCCATCTTGAGATCGGGCCTTAGCAGTTCTTTCGTAGCGCTCACCTTTGGCGATCTCATAGCCAGTGGTTACAGCATCAACGTTGCTTAGCAACGGGTAACCATTGGAGGGCAAAAAAAGATTCTATTTGGGGTCAAGGTTTCACAAACCACAAACCCCACAATTGTGTAGATTTTATTTACTTGTGGTAAGGTTCGGCTGTGGGCCGGGAAAATTTCGACAAATAGGTGGTTATATAACGATACTAAATATTTAATTGTCATATACATCGTCTCATAGTACATATCGATTAATTCACATCATATACATCGTGGTACGTCCAAGTCAGCACTTACTTAGAATCGTGTCTGGTATTGTACAAAGTTAATTCTCAGAACTGAAATTCAAAATTCTTTACACTAAGTAAAATGATTTTCACAGCTCTTTGAAAAAACTGGTTAAGAAGTAATTTTTTAGCTCTTTACCGAAAGATTAATCTTTCACGTGGAAAAAGTGATTAAAATCAGTAAAATCAGATCGGTATATATACTTGTTCTAGCCTGTGTGTATCGGTGTGCGTATTTTACCACATTTAAACAAATTTGATTTTCTAGAATTTTCTGGAATATTTTTATTTTATTTTCAATTTTGTTCCTTTATTTCAAATAATTTGTGTTTTATAATTAAATTGTAATTATTTTCTATTATTTTTGATTTCATTTTCCTTATTAAACTGTTATAGTTTACGTTTTGTGAATTAGTTAAATTTTTGATCAAATTTCTTGTTTTTCTTGAAGTATTTATGTAGTTTCGTGCAGTTCTAAGCGCATTTGTAATTATTTACATTTATTTTGTGTTTCTCATTTTTTTTTCAATTTGTTCTCTCGCCTTAAATTTTGGCCGTTTATTGGGTGTTTTGAGGGTTTATTTTGAATTTTGCTGTTCTGTGTATGCATGATATGTTTATCTGATTAAACAAATTTTAAGGACATTTAGTCTTGGTTCAACAGTAATTAGCAATATAAACTTTATTAGTTTCAAAATTGATACGAATTGTATTGTTGAATAGTTTTTATTAGATGGTTTTCGCCACTTTAAAACAAAACAATAAATAATAAATATCAATTATTTAAAAAATATAGCATTATATCACCACATCAGCCCCAATAAAAGACGCTGGAGCATCCTGTGGTTTTTGTTAGTAAATTGCGGTTCAAAATCTTATTAGTCTTTTAGGTGATATTAACTTGTCTGTTTTTTGCTTCGTGTTCAAGTGGCTGGAGAGTAGTAGTGTATTACCCACTATGTCAATTATTATGAATAAAATTGGCATTCTTTTCTTTAAGATGCTGATTTCCGATGTTGATTTTGAGCCTTTTGTATAGTTCGTGATCATCTTTGTTACTCCTTATAATATCTCGGTGATATTCTTGTTTCTGGTCCACTTGGGCATTATTTCTTTCGTTGTTTTGATGATTGCTTCCATCTTTTCCCATTACTTTATTCTAGCATCATGGATTACGTTGGATCCTGGTTTCTGGTTCGTCTGATTGATATCATATTTTGATTTTGTTCCTTGGTTGTTTGTTAATCTTGTAACTTGTTTCGTCATGTCTAATAGTTTTTTCTGTATTCCGCAGTTTTCCTAGCTGTGTTTTGTTGCGTATATTCTATATCCGTATCGGCTAGTAAATTTTGTATAGATCTCAGTTCGTTACAATGATGTATTATAATTTTCTCTTTCACGTGGGTTGTTTTGTTAAGTTCGTCAATTACATCTTCTTTTGTCTCGATTGTCATTTCACTGACTGCTTTTGATATATCTTGTATATTCAGATCTTTTTCTTGTTTCTTTAGATTTTTCTGACCAATTAGTTCTATCCCTGAAACTTTATTAACAATTAAAATATCCATTACCTCTTGTCTGATTGACGTCACTCCGATTCTTATATTGTCTCTTATGATTGGTATAATTTTAGACTCTAATACTTTACTTTTGTCATTTATTTGCAGTGCATCTTTATTGACCTTTTCATTTTTGTGTACCAGATGTCTTAACATGTTTATTTTCACTTTCCTTATCGATTCTTTTTCCATCTTTTGTAGTAGTACCCTCTAATTTTGATTTTTTGTGAGAGCAGAACCCTCCCACTTCAAATTCAAGGGGCTTGAACGCAAGTTCTGCTGGAGAACACCCATGACGAGAAGGCACCTGAAGCGAGTCAACGCAGCCATTGCTTTGGGGGAAATTCCAAGTGTTGGGCCAGCACACACAAATAGCCTTGAGAATAGTTTAAATGCATCAGTAATACAGCACGAAAACCCAGCACCAAGATAACTTAAAATACAATATACAACACCAACTAAACACTTTAAAATCTGAGAGAAAATAAATAAATATAAAATCAAAAACATAAAGTAAAATAAAATAAATACAAAATGCATCAAGAACCGCACGAAATCTACATATAAAATAACATAATAACAAGAAAATTTGACCGAAAAATGACCATTTATATAAAAGAAAAAATTAATAAATTAAATGAATAAAAATAAAATATTTTTGACTGAATAAATTTAATTAAAAATGTTAAAAATAAATTACCAATTTAAATTAAGAAATAAATAAAAATTTAATTTAGATAACACAAATAATTTCAAGGTCGAATTTTGTTTAATCGCAGTAAAATTAACACGCAAGGTTAAGGCCAAATTATAGGTATAAATACCGATGTGTTTTCACAAATTTTCAGTCTTATTTTTCAGAGAAAAAATTTCATTGCAGAGAATTAGTCGGTGTGTATAACTGGTTGAGAGCCGTGCATTCAGGCAATTAACACTGATAAGTGTTTTGCCTGAACACGACCACTTTCAACTAGCGTAATATTATTAATTGAATTTTCGAAGGGAATTGATGGATGATTTTCCAATTGAATTTATGGATGATTTTTCAAATTGAATTTATGGATGATTTTTCGAATCGAATTTATGGATGATTTTTCCAATCGAATTTACGGATGATTTTTCAAATTGAATTTATGGATGATTTTTCGAATCGAATTTATGGATGATTTTTCGAATTAAATTTATGGGATTTTCGAATTAAATTTTATGGAATGGACACTATGAATTTCAAATGGTATTTAAGATATGTTCACAAGGTTATTATGCATTACGAATTGCCGTATGTGGCCGATGTAA
Organism: Schmidtea mediterranea; assembly: GCA_022537955.1. Classification (NCBI taxonomy): domain Eukaryota; kingdom Metazoa; phylum Platyhelminthes; order Tricladida; family Dugesiidae; genus Schmidtea; species Schmidtea mediterranea. The sequence goes on from CM039681.1 coordinate 113,524,973, forward strand.
TATGCTGAATAAATATTTTCTATCTATAGCCTTAGTGCGTCGAAAATTTTATTCCAAATACCATGGTAAAATTTATTTATTTATTTTCTTTTTAGGCCCACAGCCAAAACATACTACAAGTGAATAAAATTCAACACATGACCGTAAATCGTGTAAGTGCGTGTATTATCGCCAATGATTTCGTGCCCGTGAAGGCTCCGGCGTGAGAACGCAGGAGCTGGAACGTCAATATTATCCGTACATAGGGGAAATTGGAGGGTAAATGAGTAGTCCTTTGGCTGCCCCTTCACCATCCGTTTCCTAAAAAATTGACATAAATTTTAACAACAATCGGCTCAAAATATCTAACACCGAGTAGTCCAGTGGGCACTCATTAAATATAATATGAACATACATAGATCTTAAGGACAAAGAGAGGGAATGGGTAGTGGGGAAAATTGCGAAATCGTTGCAACAGTTAAAATGAATAGCCATCAGAAAAAGATTAATCCGAACGACCAAAATCATGAAAAATAATGTTTTTAAATAAGAATTAAATAAATTATGTTAATTGATACGGAAAATATGGGCAGAAAGCTGCGCAAATTTTCCGAAATGATTAAAATACATATAGAAAATAGTAAAACAAAAGCGAATTGTCGTTCGATTGTTAGTATAATATTCTTATAAACCGTAAAATAAGGGCGGAACGCTGCTCAAATTTTCCGAATCAATCAAAATACTTATAGAAAATAGTAAAGTAAAAGTGGAATGTTGTTCAATTGTTAGTATTATATTCTCTTAGAATCAAAAAATAAGGGCGGATCGCTGCTCAAATTTTCCGAAGTAATTAAAATACTTATTGAAAATAGTAAAGTAAAAGTGGAACGCGTAAAATAAGGGCGGAACGCTGCTCAAATTTTCCGAATCGATGAAAATACTTTATCGAAAACTACAGAATAACGATAAAACCGTAAAATAAGGGCGGAACGCTGCCAAATTTTTCGAATTAACATAAATACTTTATCGAAAACCGGAAAAATACAGATGGATTACAACTAAATTTTTATAGGAGAAAAATATTTTATAAAACGGAGGAATAATGAAGGATCCCTAGTAAAAACTTGATAATAATAATGATAATAGTAACGATAATGGTAATAATAATAATAATAATAATAATAATAATAATAATAATAATAATAATAATAATAATAATAATAATAATAATAATAATAATAATAATAATAATAATAATAATAATAATAATAATAATAATAATAATAATAATAATAATAATAATAATAATAATAATAATAATAATAATAATAATAATAATAATAATAATAATAATAATAATAATAATAATAATAATAATAATCAGGATAATAATAATAATCAGGATAATAATAATAGTAAAATTGATAATAGTAGTAATATAATAAATGTAATGGTAATTATATAATAATAAAAATAATAATAAAGGTAATAGTAGTAACAATTAATAAAGGTAATACATATAATAGTATCAATGATAAGGCAAGCAATAATACGTAATAGGGAACACTGTGGTTATAATAATGATAAGAGTAAGAGAGATACTGTGTGAATATTTAACATAACAAAGGGTGCACAGGCAAAAGAATAATCATCAACACGGACAACGATAAGAAGGACTATGGGAATGGACATAACAATGAATGATATGAGAGTATAGGTTAACATTTGACAGAGATAGGAGAATAATGGGACCTAAAAATCAAAATCGAGCACAGGCCTTCTGTCGGCAGCTCGTTGGACCCACGGATCGTTCGGTCAATTATAGCATTAGCAATAGCGCTCACTTTTTGCGGACGATCTACCCACTCGAACACAGTTCATACGTTGCTTAGCAACGGGTGCCGAGTAGTAAAGGAAAGAATATTTGTATTTGGTTGTCTGGGTAACAACCATATTGTTTCAAAATTTCAACAACCCAGAAACCCACCACAAGTACCGATGGATATGCTCCGGAATATGGCGTTTCGTACGAGCTGGATGATCCAGCATTGACACAGATGAAAGCCCAACCAGTGTGATTCAACTTGTTAATGTATTCCAAGAGCCAATACTCAATCAAATAGGAATCAAAATAGTATGATGCGAGCACTCATATGTTTAGCGACGCCCCAAGCAGGTGAAAAAATGCTGCCACTCAAACCAAGGTCCGAATCAAAACGCTATTAACGTTCTTAAATGATTTAGTTGTACAACTAATGTCAAACGAAAATCCTGGAAAAACGTTAACAAAATCATCAATTGTGTTGGGCCAGAACGTAAACGGCCTTCAAAAATGTTTAAATGGATCAGAAATACACACGCAGATACAACACGCAATTTAAAATAAAACATAAAAAACACCAATTAAACCATATAAAATCTAAGAAATAAAAGAATTAAATATAAAATAATAAACATAAAAATAAAAATAAAATAATAACAAAATGCACCAAGATCCGCACGATACCTACACAGATACAACAAGAAAACACGACAAATTCGACGTAATTAGAAAAATCAATTAAAGTTCATTAAAGTGGAATTTAAATTGAAAAATTGAATTAGCAATAATTCAATAAAAATTTTAAATAAAAAATTATAAAAATAAATCAAGAAATATAAAAACTAAAAAATAGAATTTGCTAGAAAAGAACAAGGTCGAATTTTGTTTTACTGCATCAAATTTTACACGTCACACAATTAGGTATAAATACTGATCCAGTTTCACATTTAAAATATACCAAATACCGTTTTTTCAAAAGCGAAACCGTAAAACTTTAGAATCATTTTTTAAAACCTTAAAAAAACCATTGTGGAAAATTTTTAGGTGAGAATCATTTATGTCGGAACCCTCTTTCCACATCGCGACCTTGCATCTCAATGGAGCTCTGCTCGGCGTGGATGTGGGGGGAGAGGTATTTATGTTATTTTATGCCTTATTTTATGTTTGATGGTTTATGGAATGGATTATGGGTAAATTTACTTGTTTTATGATTAATAAATTTTATTAATATATATACTTAATTTATATGTTTTATAAAATTAAAATTTTCAAATGTCGAAATTTTTCCGGCCCACAGCCGACACATCACGCAAGTTAGTAAAATCAACATAGTGCAGATGCATGTAAGAGCGTGGAAAATCGCCAATGATATGCACCCGTGAAGACTCAGCGTGCGCAACGCAGCGGTCGGAACGTAAATATTTATCCCTATAGCTGAAGCGAGAAATAAGGAAGAAGTCTCCGGCTGCTTCCTCGTTTCTCAATTCTGTAAAATCGACCAAAAATTATCTTACAAACGGCTTAAAATCACCACACCGAGTAGTCCAGTGGGCACTCAATAAATATAATATAAACACAATGGCGCTTAAGATCTATTAAAGGGAAAGGGTACGGGGATAAAGTAACTGAAATCGTTGGTATAAACTCAATTAATGTGTTAAATGCTTAAACTGGTAGTAGATTAGTTCGTCAAAATTAAACATAAGCATCGTAAATAGTTTAGTGCATCCCTTAATTTGCATCGAGTTAACAGATTTTTGTCGTCATTAAAAATAAATATTCCATTGATTAAAGTAGATCTTAATAAAATGACTATCGGAAATTTAGGTGACTTACAGTTCCAGCTAAACTAACTCCTTGAGTAAAGTAAACGAGATAAAAATAAATGTGAAAGGTGTATTATAATAACTAAAAATCACTGATGGAATCAAACCCGTGAACTAATTTGTAGAATAATTTGGATAATTAACTTAAACTCCTGACAAAGATCGATGGTTCGGAGAGATTACGGACATTAATAGTACACCGAACTCAATTTTAAAATGAACATGAATGCGAGAGATACCTGAATGCCAGTAAATCTTTAAACTAGTTGGGCGAAGGGTAACCGACTCATTAGGTGAAATTTACGAGAACGTTACTTTGGTAAATAATAATTAATAGTAGCAATTTAGAGTTATCATCCAATGCTGACAAATGAGTTTGCTGAGAGGACGAATCAGATAAAAATTTCTTTTATTAATAGGAGTAAAGGAATTGATAAAACTATGTGAACTTGATAGCCAGAACTAAACGAATTCCATATTAACCGTAATCGGTTTTAAATTCCTACAATGTCAGCTTAGTTTAATTTAACGGCATCTTTGATAATAACCGTGTAAACATCTCTCGAACCATCGACCTAATTCAGGAGATTAGTGAAATAAAATGTCGACGACTATAAAGGCATTAATGACTTACGAACACAAAAGAAAACAAAAATCAAATGAACCTTTAATATAGCAATTAAAATCCAACATAAATAAATCGACTGAATTGAGATCATAAATCGACAGTAGGTAATCCATAGGCCAGTAGGTCAAGTATCCGCAATCAGAAAGTAGAGATGAAATTTCTGACTGACTAAGCAGGGGAAGGTGCGATATTCGAGGTCCATCAATACCCAAACGAAGAGGTACGACTTCTGATTAATGGTTCATGCGATTGAAAAATCTATCGACCAATATTACCGAGGGCTAAGATAATCCCCAACCGATAATGCATAAACAGACCCAAATGATACGAGGAGAGATCCACGGTAGGAGCGCGTGTACGGCACTAAAAATCTAAAAGAGCATTAGAGGAAATAACTATGACGATAGGCTTACCCTTGTCAATCTGACCAAATTTGACAATTCTAAGATGACCCAATAAGGCCGAATGATGAAATTATTAAACGAGAAAAATGGACTGAATATATTAGAATCAGTCAGGTCGCATAATCAGATTTCAATAGACGACGAGATGAGCGTGAAATAGACACCGACGAAAAATAATTAAATGCCAACGTGATCGGCACTGCACCGTTGATAAATAAACAAACGCATTCCATATCGAGATAATTAAAGTTAACATCAGAAGTTTGGTAATTTTAATTACGATCACATTCATTATTGATATTTTTAATTAAGGTCACATTCATTTTTTTGTTGAGATTTTTTAATTAATATCGCAAGTATTATTTAATCAGTCAACCCACTAGTATCTTTAGCTAATATCTCATTTATTCTTTAAACTAGTAACTAAATTATCAATATAAGGTACACATAAAGGAACGTTTGTTAATTATGAGGGATATATGATCATACCCATCTAAATAGGAAAGGTCGATCAAATCAGACATTTTAGGGGGGCGTAGAGGGCTAACAAGCAAACCGTGACCCTCCGTAACTCCTAAACCCTGATATCAACGTCAAGTCTACTGTAGATCCAACGATAAGTTCCACCCAACCTTAACGAGTGACAATAAGTGGACGAACGCCGGTTTCCACTCATCTCAACAACGTAATATCGAACCATATGAAAGCCCAACAGTCATCCTCTAACCATTAGAGAGCCAAATAACAAATCACGCACACAGTTTAGATGATCCGTTTTATTTTTTCGTTATCATAAGCTAGTAATTGATTATACTACATTGCTTTCAGCCAAACATGCCCCTAGATAGGACAGATTCCAGTTCAACTAACACGCCATCTAGGAAGGAGTCGCCCAGGAGAACAGGGGCAATCGGGAAAATACGTCGTCAATGGCCGTACCCTGCCATTCGGAGGACACCTGATCTCTATAACGCCCCCGAGGAACTAAGTCGACAGCAGTACCCAGCTGCCGAAATATTCGCTAACGCGCAGGACCTCCTCACCCAGTGGGAGCGGGTGCAGGAGCAGGTGGACTTACAAGTAGTCAAGGCAAGGATGTACCTTGCAAACGTGCTGGATGACATCCTTGCCGGGCGGATCGCCGTCGCCCATCCACCTCGTCCGGTTCGGGATACTAGGTGACCCTACACGGTGGAAGCCCTCAAGAAGAGTTTAGAACGGTATTGTCCGGACGAATGGCTAGCAGACATTAATGTAGTGATTAGATAACAATTATAATTAGAACTGCGCGTGTTTTCTTATTTAATAGAAAATGAACTGTTGATTTGTTTGGATAAATTTAAACCTCTAGCTCTATCATAAATCAACGTGTAACAACCCATTTAATTTCAGTAATGTCCTCCCTACGGATCCTACAGACGGAATTAGATCGTGCGAGGCAGGCGAATGCAGAATTACTTAGTCAGATCCTGCAACTAACTCGCGAGATGCACTAGATCAAAGCGACTTGCTTAGACCCCAAACGAACAAAAACCCTTTACCAACGGCTCACCGCAGCTCAAAAAGGCTGGGCCGAAGAACGCCAGCTCAATCGGAGTCTGCGTACGCAGGTTCGGGGACTTGAAGTGGCCTTAGCGGTATGCCGGGAAGGTGAAGCGGTAACTTACCCGCTCATCTTCGCCCCCACTCAAGTGCCGCAGGCAGCTACCAGGTCGGCGGAGAAATCCAACACGACAATCAGCAGTCGGCGACCGGGACGTAAGGAGCGTGCCCGACGTCGCGCGATTCAACTCCAACACCCCCAGCAATAACAGTTGTATATGAGTCGAATAAAATAGTTTAAATGTAGTCGAATTATTAATTTAACATAACCGTACACCAACACCGTCAATTCGTTTCCTAGTCAATTAAGCACTAATCACGGATATTTACGAGGGACAGAGCAAAGCGAGCATAGGTCTTCTATCGACAGCTCGTGAACCCGAGGGTTGTCCGAGCAACTACAGTACTAGCCAATGGTATTCAATTTTTGCGGGCAATCCACCACTTGAACACATTACCAACGTTGCCTAGCAACGGGTGCCAAGTGGGTCAGCATCATTTTGTATGGCGTTACTAGGGTCGCTAGGAAGATAAGCAAGAGTTGAAACCCTATAACCCACCAATTGTTATATTGTTCCTTTGTGTGAGAGATGTTCAATAAATATGTATTGTTTTATTTTTAATGAATTTTTATTGAATTAATAAAAGCCTAATCATGTAAGAATTGTTTTTGAGCGGGTAGTTGAGAAAAGTAAACATATGATTAAGATTACCGAAACTTAGAAGTCAAGCACAAGCCTTCCATCGGCAGCTCGTTGGACTCGATATGAGACCGGGCCTTAGCAGTCTTTGAAAAGGGACTCACCTTTGGCGGTCTCATAATCTATTGGTTGTGTTACCACCGTTGCCTAGCAACGGGTAACCATTAGAAGTAAGTAATGATTGTATGTTGAGGTACAAGGTCACGGAATACTAAACCCACCAACAGTCTTTTTTTCAGTCACTCATTTCAAAAAGATTTTAGGCATTAAAATTACTGTAACATAAATTGTGAATTATTATGTTCTAAACATTAAAATATTTATAATTATTAAAAATTATATATATAAAATTTGGATTTACATTTAAAATAGCTAACAATGTTTTAATAACCAGTGCTTGTTTTAATATTAATATTAATTAGAGTTATATTCAGAATTAAGTCTTATATTAAGGTTAAATATCTCATTTAAACATTTTCTAATTATTCTTTATTTGGATAGTAGTTTTATGGCACTTTTCACACCGACTAACCAAAAACGATTAACAAATGTATCGGTTGTTAAGTTAATAGTTAAGGTTGATAAAAAACGCCATCGCTTTGAGATTGCATGTTATCCAAACAAAGTTATAGCGTGGCGTCAAAAACTGTAATTGTTGGAATTCTGAAATTGTAATTTAATTTTTTCAGAGAAACAAAAATTAATGAGGTTCTACAATCCGAATTGGTTTATGTAAACGTTTCGAAAGCTGAAATTGCTAGTAAAGAAAGTTTAAAAGAAGCTTTTCAGACAGCGAATATTTTAGATATTTGCAAAACAGTAATTAATTTAGAAATTTAATTTGATTTTAATGAGAATTTTAGATTCTAGATAAAGGAGAATTACAGTTAACTGAAAAAGAGCGTCTGGTTCAAATAGAAACTTTAACCAAAGACGTAGCAAAAATCGTTACTAGTAAAACTCTTAATCCTAGTACTAAAGTTTGCTTTCCATCTGGTGTCATTGAAAAAATGATTAAAGATTGCCATATTAATTTAAAATTGAACAAGTCTGCTAAACAACAAGTAAAATTCAATATTTCGTTTATTAAACTATTTTATCAAATAATTATCAATTTAACAAATTAACATCTTCCATAATAATAACCAAAATTAGACGTCTAAAATTGACTATTATCAACTCCGCATTTGTTACTACGGCTTAATAGTGACAATGTCACAAGTCAAGGGACTTATTTAACTCACCACGTATTGGTTTACTAAGTTCTAATATACAATTTTCAGAAAAGTTGAGCAGATTATTCCATAAATCTTTCAGAGAAAACAAAAAAAAATCAGTAATCGTGGCAAGAGGAACATGACCCAAATCAGGGTATAGGGCGTGATAACTTATAGTGGTAGGAGACCGATAAACTATCTACTTCCAAATTATGTTTCAAAATTCTGTTTAATATGTAATTTCGATTTATCAATCATTTCATAATGAAATATTTTACCTTTTCTCCCTCGTTTACTTTCAAATTCTTTTACAAACGATGTCTTTAGTTTTAGTTTAACAAAACAAAAAATATAACTGCACTATAAAATCAATAATTGCACTTGAAAATCAATAAAAATCAATAATCGAGACAAGAGGAACATCACCTAAATCAGAGATGTCCAAACTTTTAAAAAAAATGGGCCGCAAAACTACAAGAATTTCTTAATCTTAGGGAATGGTCTCATTTTTAAAAAGATTTTTGAGGGTGGTAAAGGTTTTTTTTAGAATTTAGCAGCCTTTTTTCAAGGCCACGAAGCTCATAGTTCGCTTGTAAGAGTGTGGATTCTTAAAAAAGTTGATTTGTTTTGTGAAATATCGACCTAAATTTAATGAAAAAATTGCAATATAAAACCAAAGTCATGTGAATATAGTTTATTTCCAACACTCACTACTCGATAAAGTTGCTACAAATATATAAAAAAAATTTTAATGTGTTTTTAGTGCATTAAACATTAAATGGGCCGCAATTTGGACATTCCTGACCTAGATCAAGGGAACGGGCTCTTAACTATCTACTTCCAAATTATGTTTCAAAATTCTGTTTAGTATGTAATTCCGATCCATCAATCAATTCATAATGAAATATTTTACCTTTTCTTCCTTGTTTTTCCTTCAAATTCTTTCACAAACACAATATGCCTGACTTGAGATTAATTTGACATTGAATTTACGAATTCAATCAATAATATGTATTGCTCAACAACAATCCACAAATCGATTTCTATGGATCGTAACTTTAAATTAATAACAAGAAAGCGTTGTAAAATGTCATCATAAAAGTACATTCGAGACCATTCATTTGATAATTAATATTTTGTGCCTGGCATGTAACTTGAGAAGATCCAGTTTTCATAGAAACCTTTACATGCATCATACCGACAAGATTTTTAATCGTTCGTCATTTTAAAGCAGTAGTTAACACCAACCAACGACTTGTTGAGGAAGAAAATAAATCAATTTAAAAATCTTTTAAATCAGTTTTTTTTTCCACAACAACTGATTTAAAATATTTTAAAGTTTTATATAATAACTTCAATATTTAATGGGGAAGAATTTTATGTGAGGTATCGGTGATTAAATCAATATTCAATGCAATTGACATACAATCAATAACGAATTTATTTAGATTATTATTATAAATCAATAATATTACATCGTTATGGTTTCCGTTTATGACATTTGACAAAGATTATGATGGCAGACTGATAATTCATTAAATCATAAATTCATTAAATCCCAGGGGTTCTCAATCTGGGATACGCAAAGAAAATTCCAAACATTCCAAAGTTGTGTTCATCCAAACAAGCCAAACCATCTTATTAAAAAGCTTATGTTATACATTTTTCTTGTTTTTTTAGTAATGCATATTTCAAGCTTTTTTCTTTGTTACGAATTTTTTAATTTTTTTTACTAGACAATTTAGAACTTATTTCCAGAAACGGCGCAGTTTTCCAAGGTTAGTGATTTAGGGGTACGCATGTTAAAAAATGGTTTAGAATCCCTGGAATATACAGATGACGCGATCATGTTTTCGAAATATGATTCAATTATTTAGCGTTTTCGTTCGTTTACTACATTAGTTTACCAATACCAATCAAAATAACTAAAACTTTCCCTTTGTCATATTTTTACAATTTATAATAATCATAAATCTCTAAAAATCTTTAAAACTTCAATTTTAAAATTTACAGAAAATAACTATTGAACTCCCGAAAATCACCATTAAATGTCACAAAATATCATATTAAATTTCCAATGATTTATCATACAATTCCTTAAAATCCGATTAACATAAAGTTGTCGAAATCTCAAAACTTTCTTTTGTCCAGATGAATTGGATTGCAAGTATTTTCAACTTCAATAAATTCTTATACTTACCAAGTTAGCAAATGATACTTATAAATGTTACTGTACCAATTATATCAAACTAAACACTTGTCAATTCCGGTTTCCAGTCAAAAAAATAATCACATGAGATAAATTTTCCTATCATTAAGTTTTGCGCCACTTTTTGGATTTTTAGCTACAAATAACCATAATTTTTTTCCAGTCATTAGACGTTATTCGTCTTCTGAAACGAAAATCGGAAATACCAATTGATATGGCACTATTTTCGGTCATTATCACAGTTCCACAAAAACAAATAAAAGCTGTTAAACGAGAACTGTTGAATTATAGTGAAAATGTCATTAGCGAAACCCTCCAAGATCACGATTTAAAGATAGTTAGTTTCATTTTTAGATATTTATTTTTATTAACATAAATAACGAAAAAATTTAAAACTCAATATTAATATAAATTAAAACCATAATTAACCAATAAAATCAATATAAAATATAAAACAAATAATTTTTTTTACCATTTTATATAATTAATAGATAATGATCGAAATCACTACTTTTTTTTATTTAAACCGTCAAAGATCACATGATATACTGAGAAAATTTATAATAACAGTTGCAATGAAAATTTAGGTTCGTAACTTAGCTATATAAATATGTACCTGTAATAGTATTCCTATACATAACTATGTCAACATCATCTAAAGTTACATGAGTACTACTGTAATTATTATGTTTATTGGGTACTTTCCGGTTATCTCGACCTCATAAAAAAATGAACAATTTCAATTTTAAAAATCTTTAAATTCGAAGCGGCATTGTCTAAAATTTATTAGTCAATACTATATTTTTCTGAGAAAAAGTAAGAGAAAATAGACACTGAAGCTGTGAAAACTATTTCATGAACTAATAGTACTGACGTGATCGACTATATATTTGAATTGCTCACAATATTGATTCGATTAAGTTCTAAACAAATTTCTATATTACAGCTTTCGTGCTCTATCGATCCAAATTCTAAATTATAACTCTAACAAGATAGAAAAACATTAAAAAAACCATTCGATCCACACACTTACACGTTATTATCGATTCAGGGGTATGAATAAGCAATAGATCGACTAAAAACCACAACGCACGGTTGATGTTCAATTTTGGGGGTATAATTTTTATTTAAATTAAAAATATTTTTTGAGGTTTAATTAAATAATTATAGGAAATTATTAAAAAATCAATAATTATAATTAAATTTTAAACAATATCCCATACCTATCAATATAAATTTAATTAAAAATCACACCCCTAAAAATTGAACACCAACCTATTTTTCTATCTAGAAAAAAAACTTAATTTCAATTTCCTTTATTTTCATCTTTTCCGACTAGATTAATATTTTTTATCAAAAATAAAATTAGGTTAATAGTAAAAAATGAGCTTTGTGCGAAAACTGATTTTTTATTTCAATAGTTTTCAAATCGCTATTATTATTTTCCAATAAATTCATTTTAAATTACATTTTACATTTTCCCAAAAAGCAATATCTAAACAAAATCACAATTGGTAATATAATAAATACGAGTTTTTTACAAATTAAAATTTTGTATCATAATTTTACAGATCATTTGAAATTGTCAATTCTAATTACCATATTTACCTTAACAAATTTTAATAAAAAGTGGAATCAATTGTTTATAGACATAATCTAGGCAGTTACCGCTAAGTTCCATTTAGGAAGTTTGGTAAAGATAGACAATTCATTAGATTTTTTTATAATTAATTGTGAAATAAATAGCCAGATATGAAATTAATGGTGGGTCAAGAACTAGCAACGAAAATGATTTAGTTAATATACTGCAGCAATACTGATAAAGTATTTCATTAACAAGTCCCAGAAGTCTAAAATTGTCACTGATTTTTCAACACTAGAATTATCAAAAACAATCTCGACCGATTAAAGTAAAATTTCACTAAGAGAACTGATATGATAGAGATCACGGCACTTTAAACTTTGTTTTGTTATAAATTGTATATTTCTAAATTGGATACAACGAATTTTAAGTTTAATATTATTTTGATAAATGATCTTTCTATTTTCCATTTGTATTATAATTTTTACTATTTATATTTTACTTTGAAATTAATTATTTACATTTTTCTTTTTATATAAGTCGAAGGCTAAGTTATTTAATAAATTAGAAGAAAGCGTCATTCAAAAACACGTTTTACGATATATTTCGATAGTTTTCCTGTAATCAGGTAGGATAGTACAAACTATGAAAATTGTAGAATATTTATACAAATTTTATTAATTTTTAAATTAATAATAAATGTTTTTTTAAAAATCATTAAAAAATATTTATTTCTAAATTAATAATACTTGTATAAATTGTTTAAATATTTATTTAATATCCATAGTTTGTACTATCTTACTTGATGACGACAATAAAACTGTCGAAATATATTGTAAAACGCGTGTTTGAATGCACTTTCTTGTAATTAAATATTGTCATGTTTATTTAATTATTATAACGAATCTTAGAGTTTTTAGTAGACTATTCAATACCCGAATTTTTATTTCCACCAATCACCTAAAAGCTAAGCTCACTCAATTGTGATAGTTCTACATATGCTTACCATTTTTGGCCTATATACGGTCTGAGAGAATCTCAGCGATTCTTAACATGTGTGCCTTGAGAATTTCTCTGGTTTGCCCCAGAAAGTTTTGAAAATGATTGAAATTGCTATGGTTTATATTAATTGTTCCCAAAGTGGTCTATATCGACCCATAGTGGTTGACTCCGAACTACAAGGGTCCATGACAGCGAAAAAAATTTAGTGGTTTATGAGATCTAAATGACTCCAATTTAAGAAAGCAGTGACCGAAATTTTGGCTTTCCCTAAATGGAGTAATTCACATTACACAGATAGCACTTTCACTTACATAATACTTATAATCGATACAAATTATCTAGAAATTCCGAGTCTTTAAAACGTATATTTCCTTTTGATATATCACTAGAAGTTTTGATAATTTTTCTATCTTCATATTTCATAGAAAAGTTTCATTTTTGTTGTTAATCTCATTACAAAAGAAGAAACAGGTTAAAAATCACTCAGAAGAAATTTAAAGTTGAATTTAACTAATTTGAAGCCATATATTGACGCTTTGCAATCAAAAAATCATATTCATCTATATCATTAGAAGAATTGATTTTTCAATAAATCTATTTTACGATAATGGTTATCGATTTCTACTGTGTCGTTTTAATTGATATATAACTATAAAAATACACAAATTTTTAGTTTCATTCTATATCAAAGTGAAAGATTCCATGTAGCTTACTTTTGATGCTTTTATAGATGTTCTGTTGTAGGAAATCAGGGGGCTAACAAAAACAGAAAGCTTCAAACAAAATTGAAGTACTATTGACATAACTTAACAAAAACAAATCAACAGGATGGTTTATTATATCAAACTGTAACTATTACATATGTTAGGTACTTAAAAACACAAAATTTCGCAAGAAACTTTTTAACTTCATATTTTAATAAATGTTAGTTATTTCTGTTGTATATGTGCGACACTGGACTAAATAAGGTTACAATGGTTTCATTTGAAACAACATTGTCAGACTTCCGAATTTTAAAACAAATAAGGTAGACGAGAAAATTAAGTAGATTTTAAACTAAGAAATTTTGACATCCGTATTAATTTTGATCCTTTTTTGGTAACTCCTCAATATAAGACAGTCATTTCTCAAGATTTTGGTTATTTTCAAAAACTTTTTTAAACTAAAAAGTAGGGATGGGTAATAATAAGGAATGTTCATGAATCATATAAATATTGTTGATATATAACAATGAAGGTATAATGATATGTTTAAATATGTATTTGTTACATGAAATTTTATAGATATAATAACTTGAAAGGCAAAGTAATAACTTTAATAAATAAAGATATAAAAATAGTTTTTAATAATCTTGAAATATTTTCATCTTTTATTTATTAGAGTGATTTATTAGAAGTTGAAGGCAATGATCAAAACATCTTAAATTATTCCCTACATATTCACTCATAACTTTAAGAACATTAGGTGCACTATCATGAACCACGGAAACATATTTTGTATCTAATTTATATTTTGTTAATACATCTTTAAATTCATTAGATAGGTTTTCAGAGGTGTATTTTTCCGGGAATGAAATCATTACTAATAAAAATTATTTAAAATTAAAATCGTTCGTTAAAAAGTGTGCTGTGATTCTCATTAGGGCGGTCCAAAAATAAGAATTATTCAAAATCATGTTTCCACAAGGCTAACTTTGTTCCATGTGGTGTAGTGGACTGACAAAACAAATTTGAGGCAAATCGAGCAATACTTAGGAGTCGCTATGAATTGTCAATTTTTAAAAAATGTGAAAAAGTACGAAAATCCGATATTCAGAATGCTATTCTTTGTTTCAAACATTTCACAATATAACATAGAAACATTTAAGTCACAGTTACAAGCATGTCTAGAATAATAAATAATAGATTTTTAATTGCTCAGTACTATATAGTCCAACCAGTGTCTACTATAACTTTGAGAAAAAATTAGTTTGACATGTAGATTGTTTTTCGGCAAATTGTTCACTGAGCAGCGAACCAAGTCCATGTCCAATTGCTACTCTGCTAGGTTGCTAATTCAGCTTTAGAAGAACTTGGGAACTGCTGGCGGTGGTTTTGTACAAAACGAGGCAGGAACTGCTTTTGATCTTCGTCCTTCGTGAGAGACTGGTTGTATTTTTCGATGAGAGCGATCCCACGTTCTGCGCTGTCATTTACCACTTTCATCATTTTGACTCTCATACAACTTCTGGTAAGATGCATCAGTCTCCCATGCTTCTGATTCCTTCAACAAGAAGCTCCTGGACTCCTCTACCCCTGTTGCGATTAACAGTTCGAAGAGACGATTGGTTCTCTCGGTCACGAATATCTCCAAATTGTTGAAGTCAGCATCACTGGAGTCCACCCTATGCAGTGCTGAACGAGTCTTAGGAAGTTGGAGGTTGGCTACCATGGCCTTCTTCACATGTGACTCTACTCGATCGTCGAAAAATGCCAGACCCACAAGGTGTTCCGAGAAGAACCAAAGATGACGAAAAAGTGCAGAAGAATTCTAAGCATCTGTGCATCATTCAAAGGAGCATGAGAGGCCAGTAGAGCCTCATACCAGAAGCGACCATAAACAAGAGCGACGAAGAGAGCAAGTTCAGTCAGTCCTTTAAGCTCTCTGGCAGTCATTTGGCCTTGAAACAGCACCATCTTCAGAGAATAGATGGCCTTGGCCATCCACCTTGAATGATTGCTCTTTAATCCTGCAGCTTTCCAGTGATGTTGTCCTGTTCTTCTTCAGTAGCTGATAACCATCATAGAGCTCTCTGAGTTTTCTTTCTCCAGAATCGACTCGCTGTGTTGGGATTCTAGCTGGTACGGTGAATACTTTCACTCACATTGAGATGCTCTTCCTGGTGATGAAAAAGGAGACAACGGAGGACATCACCATTTGTTGACAATCTGGTTGAAGATAACAACTTAGTGCCCTTCTCCACGAGCTACACGGCTACAGAACTTCGTGTAGCAGTAGTCATCTACTTTACTGTAGTGAATCTGAAAATTATATAATATAAATGAGCATTGCAATCACACAAGTCAATACAATTTTACATGGTAGCTAGAAACAATGCATTGGCTATGATTATTACGGATAAATCGAAATTAGATTGTGTAGTTGATTTTTGAGGTAATGATAAGAAATTTTAATATTAATTTAATACCGATTACTAATAATTATAAAATAAAATGAATTTCTTATTAATAATTATTAATAAATTATTAATAATAATAAAATTAGTAATACCCATCCCTACTAAAAAGGTATTATAAGAACTTCTTTTTATTTTCACTTCTGATTTTTTTTGTTTTCCAATGATATTAAAAAAAATTTTTCTTAAACTATGAATCAAACTATGATTCATAGTCAAAAAAAATTTTTTCTAATGTTATTGGTAAAAAAGGTTTTGTTATTTATAATTTTCTATTAACAGGAAGCAGTATTTGAACCGGGAAATTATGATTTATTTAAAGAAAACTTTGAGACAAAATGCACTATTGAGTTATCCAAAATTTTGGATATATCTTCCGATCATAAATTTGTACAAGAAAGTGTCAATTTAAAAAATGAATCTGATGAAGAAAAAGAAAAAGGCAGTGAAAATGTTTCCACTAGTAAAACTAACAAGGCTGAATATGACTCTGATAAGGAAAAATGTGAAGAAGACGAAACCGATAAGGTAGCGAAGAATTCACAGAGGAATAAAAAAAATAAAGAATACAGTTCATCCGTGAAAGATGATTCAGATGAAGAAAAGGTAGAAGAGAAAGAGAAAGTTATGACTAAAAAATCCAGAAGACGAGCTAAAAACAAAGCGGTAGGAGATGAGTTACACGCGGAAGTTGCAGAATCTAAAAATGAGCTCGCTTCTTCAGATGAAGAAGATAATGGTAAATCTCGTCGACGTGGAAAGAAACGAAACAACCGAAAATGAGTCCTCAAATGTAGTTCTAAGTTTTGTTTCTATAATTAACAATTCCAAATTGTGTATCATTGATAATAAATGCCATTTTCTTTGATTTTTTGTTTCTTGGGTTTTTTATTTTTAACTGGCTTTAGGAAAATAAGGAATCTGTATCAGGTAATTTTTGGTGTTAACACTCGCGTTGCGGTGCCATGTTTTCGATGCACATGCAAAAAATGAGTTATTTATAATTCGAAAAAAATAAATAATATTTAAATGAGCATTAATTTTTTTGAAATGAGAATTTTAATAATTTATTAAACAACAATAATTAGCAAATCCAGTCGTAAAGCTAAGCTATCAGTTTCAGTTAAATAACTTTATCTTTAATTTTACTCTGTAATTGAAAAACGCCAAATAAAGTTTCACTATATATTTTCACCGTTTATCAGTTTTCAGGCTAGAAACCAATTTAACAATAACTAATTGGAAATAAGAAAATAAATTTTTTTAAACAAAGACAACAAAGCTTTTAAAATTAGTTAATAAGATCATTTTAACATCCCAAAAAATAACATCAAATACATAACATTCACATTAAATTATTTAAATACATTCAAAATACATGTAGGCATTTTGAACTTTAAATATAGGATTTAAAGATCTTATCAACAACGCCTCACAAGTTATTCGTTACCAATAATTAATCAGATTTTTTGCAATAATCTTGAAATCAGATTTTTAAATTTAATTTTCTTAAAATTTTATTATAATAAAACTTGTTTTTAAAAAGGAATGATAATTTTTTAGATTTTTAAATTAAATTTTTAAAATTAATCTTATATTTTGTGATACGATAATTATTGATTAATTTGTTAAAATTTTCTTATTTTCATTTAGTTATTGTTTATCTGATTTCTAGCTTGAAGAAAACTGATAAATAGTAAAATGTTATATAGAATATATTGTTAATGTTTTTGAATTATTAAAACTGCTTTATTTCTTTGATTATTTACTCTGTATGTTTGAATGAGCCATGCAAATCTTGCAATTGGGAATTAACCAGCTTCCTATGATCGGATCGAGCTGAAATTTGGCAGATATATTCGTCATCGAAAACAGTGCATTTTTCAAAATTTCAGATCGATAGGAGGTATTACAATTCACTTTTTTGAAATTTTTCAATTTGGTCACATAAAAATATTAATTAAATGTTCCTTTCAAAGTAATTTCTTAACTATGTGATTTTGCGTAATATTAAATATCATTCATAGCATTGAACACATTTTTAATTTTGAGATAATGTAAATATAGAGTTTTAAAAACTGTTTTTACGGTTAGTTTTTTATTTATTTTATTTTCAAATATTCAACAAACATTTACAATGACTCGACCTAAACGCGTAGCACACTACCACAATATTTAAGGCATTCCGTATCTGGAGCATTTAAATGACAATCATCACTAGCGAAAATGCAATCAAGTCCAGGTAAAGCTCACCTGTTCTACCATAATGCTTACTACAATGATAAATATACCATGAGTAGCCACAAATAACGGGCATCAATTAAGAGTAAAAAAAGAAATTTGTGAATTTTTCAAGCTAATTAAAACCAAAGCACATCTTAGAAATTTTCCCTGAAAAGTCAATATATGCAAAATAATGTCCATCTTAAATAAAATTAATACATTTTATGCACAATTAAATATAATCAAATATGCACAATTAAAATGATATAACTGTTCTTTAATGTATTTAAAATATATTTGAGTACAATCAAAAAAATAATAAATATGAAATAGAATTCCATTTTGAAATTTACGCCCCGCGTCACGACACTATTGTTTTCCTCTTAATTTACCCCTGTCAAAGATACTTCACTTATGATACTTCATTGTACTATTTTTTCTTACAATATTGGGTAAGCTAATTCCAAACCAAAAAATCTCAATGAAACATTTTTTCAACTTCCATATTTTGCTCCCAATCCAAATTACCAAAACAATCTTGTGATATTGGATAGATTAATAATTTAACATTTCTGGGTCAATGACTGCATTTTCTAACATAGAAATATCAAATGAAGAAATAAATAATATGTTTCTGTCTTCTTATATAGCATAGGAATTAAGAAATACGCGCGTATAAAAGCAGTTTAATGTAACAATCAGATTGATAGATAAAAATTGTGGTTTTTTCATAAAAAGTATTGTCTACGAAAACGTTACATATTGCTAGCATTTCTCATCAAATTCTAAATTTGCTAAAAATATGATTTTTCAAATTTCTTTCCTTATAACTTTTATTCTCAGAATAATAACTGGATACTATTTATGTTTACTGAAAATTAAGTAAAATACAGAAAAAACTAGATATTGCAAACTTATAGAACATTTATTTTCTAAAACACTTTAGGATGCCTAACGCAGCAAGTTTAAGGTATAAAAATTCAACTGATGTATACAAACAGTTTATTTTAAGAATTTTTGGGCTATAAGCCATAATTAAAACAAAATAAAATGACTATGAAAAGTCATGTTGAAAAATTATGAGAATGGCTATTATAACACAAGCACGCACCACAAACAGAAATTAAAAATATAATAAAAACATTAAATAAAGCAAAATAAAAAATAACAATTAATTAAATCAAATAATTAATAAATTTCGCACGCAATATACATAGAAAAATAAAGTAAAAATATAAAACCGCCAAAACCTTGCAAAAGAAGGTTTAGAAAATACATAGGCGGAAGTGGCGACCAAAAATTTAGATATCAAAGGGTAAAAAGAGAAACAATCAAAAAGAATGGTTAAACAATAAAAAGTAAAAATTTATGAAATATTGGGAAAATAATATCAAAAAATAGAGAAAAATAAGGAGAAAAATAAGGAGAAAAATAAGGAGAAAAATAAAATATTTAAAATAAAATTAAAGCAATAAAAACCCCCGAAAAATAGCCGAAAAAGGCCCAAAATACTCTGATTGGTCGCACACACGCACGAACACAATATAAATACAATAGCCATTTGCATAAATTTTAACCTTTAAAAAACTAATTCAAAATTTGTAAATTTTACACTTTGCGATTTGAAATCAATAGTAAGCCTTGAAATTTATTTTTAATATATTTTAATGTGACGTTTGATAGTTTTCAATTTAATTGTTTTGATCATGGATGGTCGATATATTTTTTAGTATCTGCGACAGTCCCCCTAATTTAAATTATTTATGCATATCTTAATTTCGTGGAAGATGGCTTGGCAGTATTCAATTTCCACAGTTAATTTTGGGAATGTTGATGTGCTGTCTTGTCGCCAACCACTCTTCAGGTCAAGTCACACTGATCGCGGGGTAGGACTCCGTCGTACATCACCGGGGCGGCCATTTCAATGTTGGTCGGAACGGTAAAAATTAATTTTCGGGAAGATCGACACAGCTAAGGGAACAACATTCAAAATGAATGTTTAAGTAAGATTGTAAAACGTTTTTAAATCCTGTCGAATTTTTATACGAATGGGAACGACTAGGGTTAAGCTATCAGAAACAAATAAATGAATTAGTGAAATTAAATTTTCTTTTTTGTATAAATGATACTTTTTATGAAGAATGTTCTATAATACACACTTAACCTAAATTTTTAAATCCATAAATGACTGCAGCATCAGGATTTTCCTTTTTCTACAACAGATTTTTCGTACTTGATCCAATTTAACGCTAATAATACGTTGTAGTAATCAATAGAAAATTATGAATAAATGAAAATGAGGATGCTTGAGGATTGTTCTGATTATTAATTTTAATATATTTATAAATAACTATTATATTTAATTTATTATGATTATGACACATTGATAAAAAGAAACTCCTCGTCGTTTAGCTTCTAACGATTTCCCAGCACATTCTTCTCCAAAAGTTTTCCAATCATCTCAAGAAATTTTCTAAAAATGCAGCCAGGATATAAAATTCCCAGAACATCTTCAAAATCAAATGCTATGCCTACCCAGCTGGACCATAATTTATGCCAGCAGAAGTACAATAAACAGTTCGCGGAGCACGAGCGCACTCTCGGCACGTGGTTCGCTCCCGAAGCAGTAAAAATACTCCAAGACAAAATACACCGGCTGTCTAGATGCCGAGAAGAGTTAATTGCAGAAAATTGCGCTCAACGGATTATCATTAATGATAAAAGCGCTGTCCTGGTAGCTTCGTTCACCGAAGTCGAACTGACAAAACGACTAGCGGGTCGTGATCTGGTGGTGAAATTAAATTTGATTCCCGCGAATCGTCTTCCGGAAGCAAATCAAGCTGGTCCAGCTCAAACACCCAGGACCAGCAAGAAACATCATCCCAGCAAGAATCGTCGCCGCCGCGAACGACGTCGAGCCGAAGGTCTTACGCTACTAAGTAATGCGGCGCAAGTGCTCGAAGAAGCCACCGCACTAGTCGCCGAACAGCTTCCCGAATTCGTGAAGAAAGACGAAATCATCCCAAATACGGAAAAGTCGAAACAAACCCCCCTGCAAACCCGTGCTGATGAAACGGACGAGATGCAAATGTACATGGACATCTCGCCCGTCACCAATCCCACAGCTGCAAGTGAGGAGAGATCGCAGACTCTCGCGAGTTACTGGATGGACGATTTCGGGGATGAATTATGTCACTCCGTTACCCAAGTCGGAACCACACAAGCCCAACCCATCCGGAACAAGCGAAAATTCCCCATCGATATCGACGAGTAGAGCCGGCAAAAACAGAAACTGGATTATTACCATATATTTCAATTATATATTATTTTATCTCCTTTTTGTAAATTTTGTATATTTTAATAAAAGTAGAATTTTGTAATTCTCATTATTTTTAGTAGTTTTTGATTTTTCTAATTAACTGAATCATGAATGAATGTCTGAAGTTTGAAATAAGCACGGTACGATGTTGATAAAGCCATATGTATGTATGAAGTATGCTTAGGTTTTATTTGAGTTAAAAAATGGAAAGGGTGTAATTTTAATTGTTGAAAAGCCGATGTTGAGCGGTTATAAAGAATGTTTTTTTTAACAAAAGAAAGATAATAGTAAATAAAAGCTGTAATATGGACCTTAGAATGACTTAGTTTTTCCTTAAATTAGCAAGAAAAGTTTATTAAGCTTAAAACCAGCTGATCTAACAGCAATTTTAATAATTTATATAAATATTTGAATGTTCCCGTATTATTTATATGAAAGGTTTTCAAATTTAAAACAAGTTTCTAGGTTAGTAATTTAAGATTATTTTCAGTAAATCAGGAAATTAAAATATTAAAATAGAAAATTAGAGGATTCAAATTCTTCAAAGTTCATTAATAAAAATTTCCCTTCGAAAACTCCTAAATTATAATAGTTAAGTTTTCTTGATTAAATATCTAAAATTGATGTTGTCCAAATTAAATTGACTACGAATAAATAAGTAACCAAGCGTCCGGTAAGCATGCGTCAAACGATAATTCATACAAAATATTTAACTATATATTGAAGGGACCATGAGAAAAGGGTATGTAAGATCGACAGCAAATGATGGAGGAGGAGCGCATGGATGTCGAGAGAGTTAAAATAGTTAGGTAGACGTAAATCCATCTATCGACCGTCAGGAACCCAAAAGCGAGATTATTACAAGGAGTAGTCTTGGAAACGGGGCTCACCTGCTTGTGGACTCTACGCTGCTGTATACAGTACCAACATGGGCTTGCCCATGGGTATGCAGTGGTAAGGTCAAAATTGTGGGGCGTCTGGGTGAGAAAGGAATTACCCTAGAAAAGGCAACAGTGGTTGAGGAAGTGGATTCCGATAAGTGAGTGTAGATTAAAACAAAACTAATTCTCCCCTTTACACCAACAGAATTAAAAATCGATCAAGCCAAATTTGGAATAAGTAACAGGGAATTAGTTGCAAAATACAACTTATTAATTTTTACTCATCAAACAACAAAACGATAAATTTTGTCTGTTAGATTGAATTTTGTTTTCATCTTGCTCGATTGACATCTTATATTATATAATTCGTTTCCAATTGACAAATGGTTAACGGATCACTTAGTGGTACAAATATTCATCTTTTAAAAGAAGCCAAAAAATACAGAATTTTATTTTCATTACACCAGACTGCATTGAGATATATTCCCCATAATATTAAGTTTGGTAAGGGGTCGTCCATAAATGACGTCACGCGATTTTGGTCAATTTTCACCCCATCTATCCCATCGTCACACGTCGTCACAAAACATTAGACACCCATCAAATTTGACGTCTCAAATCTTTGGTTATTAAAAAGGAAGCCCTGAAAACTGAAATTAGTATAAAATTATGTTGAAAAATGGAAAATTTAAGATATGACGTCACATTTCTTAAACACCCCTACCCCCTCATCATAAATGCGTGGCCCCTTCCTTCCCCTGTCTGCGTAACGTCATTTATGGACGGCCCCTAAATAAGGAATGTCTTTTTTGCATAGTTGAACTGTAACGATTAATATTTGTTTAAATGATTCATTATATAATTTAAACCTTGAATGATTCAAGTTGAATCCAGTTAAGTGATAAGTGTTAATTTGATAACAATTTTATATATTTATATTGGTAGTGCTTATATTATTTAAGCTAATTGATCAATAATAAAAAGTAACGAAATCCGAGCAATTTACCTTTATGAATATAAATGAGCTCTGACAGCATCAGATGTAGTTCGCAAAATGAACACAGCATTTTGCCCGAATGCAACTAACGAACGTACTGTTCAACTAGTGTTAACACGGTTTAAAAATTGAAAGAACCTTGAAGATGAAGTGCATAATAACCGACCATAAACCCCTGACAATGACAAATTCAAGGCATTAGTAGAACCCTATTCATGTACATCATCCAAAGAGCTTGCTAAAGAGTTAGCTGTCACACATCCAGCAGTTCTGAAACATCTCAAAAAAATGAAAAACTAGAAAATGGGTCCAGCAATAATTAAAACAACAAACAAATTGCCGTTATGAAGTGTCGTCGGCGCTGTTTATTCGTAACAGATGTGACACGTTTCTCAACCGCATTATAATGTGTAATGAGAAATAGTTCCTGTGCTATAGTCGACGACGATCGGCCCAGTGGTTGTATTAAAATGAAGCAACAAAACATTTTGCAAAACAGAAATTCCATCAAAATAAAGTAATGTTGTCCTTTCTTATTCATCCCACTTTCCTGATACATATCAGCAACTTCCTACTCAAGTAATACTTCAAAAACCAAGGTAATGCTGAAATACCCTTGGTCGACTCCAGAACTCCTGATTTTTATGTTGCTGTAATTAACAAAATTGTTTTAGATGGAAAAGTGTGTAGATAGTATCGGAATTTATTTTAATTAATACACTTTAATATAAATGAGTTATTTTTTTTTAAAGTCAACCAGTAAAAACAGAATTTCCTTAATATATATATATATATATATATATATATATATATATATATATATAAATAATAAATTGACTATAACTTATAAATAAATCTTACAATGATATCCTCATTTACACGAAAATCATCAGAATTTAAATTTAAACTTTTGCCCGTCAAGTTATTTTAGGAGTGTAACTCACTGCAGCTTTACTACATATTGTTGGGGTTGTAAATTGAAAATTATTTTTAAAATGAAATATCTCGGAGTCAAGCAAGAAAGATGTTATAATTTGAATTGAACGGTGCAAAATGAAAGATTCCAAAAAAAATCAATTACCGAATATGAAAAGTAGGTTTATAGTGGTGAAGATTATGATGACAATAAAATTATCAAAATACGTTTAGAAAGGTTTGAAAAGCAAAGGAATGTATAAAAAACAGAAAATCATTAACTAATTATGGGAAACCCAAGTTGAGTAAACAACAAGGAAAGTAAACAATATGGAATTCGAAAGGCCATTTTCAGGAAAACATGATTGATGGGAAGATATGAAAAAAGATTATCTGAAAGGAAACGCATTATAAGGTAATTAATTAGAAGTTAAAAATAAACCATAGAGGCAGGATTATCAAACAGAGACTTTTTAGGTTGAGAATATTCAATCAAGTTTAATTATAACACTATATAACGCAAGTAAAAATTAGATTCAATCGATATTTTGCACAGGTAGGGACGGGAATACTTGAGAATAGGAATTTGTGGATAAAACATATTTACTAAAGTAGAGAAACAAGGAAGTTGAAATAAATTCGTGAGTATTTATAATCAAACCAGTGCTGGGCACCTGATTGTTAAAAGATATAAGATTTTCGCAGCCGCTTCCAAGGGATTCCCAAAAGATGCGCGCACAAGAAATATACCCATTAGATACCCGTCAAAAAATAACGTTGGAAATGTTTTCCAATGGGTGGTTTCTAGTAAAAGGTGAGCCATACTACCATGACTGCTAATACCCTAGAAAACCTTTTAGTTCACGAGCTACCATAGAAGGTATTCATGCTCACTTGATTTCGGGTCCCCTTATTGTTATCATTTAATTGAAATCATATCGATTATTTAATGAATTTATCTTATTTCACTAGTATTGTTTATTAAATTGAATTAGTTCCAAAACGATTTCCAAAATAACGATACAAATCATTTATTAAATAGGCAAAATTGAGTTAGCGGATCAATCTTGATCTGGGATGTGTGACTTGGATTTCTTTATTTGTCCCATTAGCCTGGCTGTCGTTAATCTTCTGCGTCTCTCTTTCGGCTTTCCTGGGACGATTTTTTTAAGATTTGGTTTTGGCGATATTGCGGTCTACGTTGATGGATTGGCTTGAGCATGAAGGAATAAATGTTCGATCAATGCAAGTGGTAGTAACGGTGGACGGGTGGTGGCCAATCTCGTTTCGAAGGGTCTCTTTCAATTTTAGTTGTTGGTTCTCCTTCTTTGTTTTTTCTAATTCCATGGCCATTTCGGAATATTGCCATTTCAGCAGGTCATTGTGTTGGGTTAATTTCTTCGCTTGTTCCGGCCGCGTCCAAGTTTATTTCATCCTGCGGCATTGACGGATCATTGCCTCGGCTCGTCGGAATTTCTCGATGTCCAGTATCTTAGCTTGATTTTTGTCCACTGAAATTTTATATGTGTATTTAATTTAAATTAGGAATCGATTTGGAACATTGATTATTCAGATTTATGATACCGTTATAAAAATATATTCGTAGAATAGTGATAATTTCATTTATTTTTTTAATGGAATTTTATTTATTTTATGGGTTTTCCAAATTTTGTGTTCAAATGACGTATGTAAGCGGTCCTAATCATGTTGTTCCCATCAAAAATGTTGTCAAAAATATTAAATTCGTGACCCCCTACCTTTAAGATCTCAAATTCAAAGTTTTGAATTTTATAGATTTAAGTAAGAAATTCCTTTCTAAAAATAGAAACGGAATTTCCTACTTCTACACCACTACTCAGGGTGAGCTAATTTATTTTTCCTATTTCCTATATATTTTAATCGATTTTTTCTTTTCTTGTAGGAAATTTTTCAGAATTTTACACAAATGGAACTTTTTTGCAGTTGTCGGATTTATGAAATTTAATTTCATTTGACGCTGGTAAGTTCGGAGAATTTGAAATGTTTTTTATTTTTTTTATGAATAAATATTTATCTTTTTTTTAATTTTAGTAAAATTCTTTAGATTAAGTCAACTTTTAATACTTATTAAAAGAAAACAGTTTTACACAAATTTTCAACAACTAGGAAAAATATAATTAAATATTATTTATAAGATAATAGAAGACTCATTAAATATAAACTGAGAATAATATCATTAAAGTAAAATGATTTTCTTCAGGAATAAGTTAATTTTTATTTCTCGTCTTCTTGGACAACCGGCATCGGTCTATTGAAGATCTATGTAGACATTTCTCCTTTGACCGGAATCTCCTTCGGTGATGGGGGTATATAATAATAAAATATTCATTAAATTAATATTTATTAAAAAAAAATAGTCAAAATCAATAGTGGTAAACACAATTATGCTATTAGATTGAATAATAAAACATGGATTTTCTTTGAACTTCGTATTGTTTTCTCGATGGGTTTCCGAGTGGCTGTTTTTCCTCGATTACCGGAAATTAATAAAAATAAAAGTAATTATAAAATCTAATGGATATTTAAAAATTAAGGGTAACAATTTGTCAAATCGATATTTCCAATATTTTCCATTGGTGGTAAATTTCTACGATTATTAATCGCATTCTAAAATAGTTCATTGCGATTGTTTCTCCCAGTGTTCGAACTAGTTAATCTTGGTCATCGTGAACCTGACCCAGCTTCCAAAGAATCTTTTAAAATTAAAGATAAAATTTAAAAAAAAATACGTATTCTTTTAGAAAACATAATGAAATTCTTTTTCATAAAAAAATTTTTACATTCAAGTATTTTCAGAATTGATAATTAATACCTGATTACAAATTCGGTTACCATTTCAATGATGGTAGCTGGCAATACTTTGAATTGGTGTTGAATTCTTTTTTCCTTGACGTACTCTTGCAACAATAATTTTTCTTTCTCGCTTTATTATTATATATGTTCTTTAATGTTCATTACTCTTCTTTCTTTTCTGAGTCGTATATTTTTCCTTTATTTTTGAGTATTATTTAGGCCTTTCTCGTGACCAGTCGCTCTCTACTGAGGGTCTGACGTTGAGATTCTTGGAGTAGAGAACTGACCCGGCAAACTGCCATTTACTATGGGTACCTCCACATCTAAGTACTGGTTACATAACCAGTTTGGTAAACTATCATTTTTCTTGTGTTGGGCTATAAGCCATAATTTAAACAAAAAGGAGAAAATTGTGTAAATTAAAACAAAATAATTAATGTCGTTTCAAAATTGTCAATATGGCTGCTGTAACATAAGCACACACCGCAAGCAGAAATCAAAAATAAAATAAAACATTAAATAAAACAAAATAAAAACATAACTAAATTAAATAAAACAAATATTAATTAAAATTATTGAAAAGCCTACAGATGCAGAAAGAAACACAAAACCAAAATATAAAACCGCCAAAACCTTGCAAAAGAAGGTTTAGAAAATACATAGGCGGAAGCGGCGACCAAAAATTTAAATATCAAAGGGTAAAAAGAGAAACAATCAAAGAAAATGGTTAAATAAAAAAAATTAATAAAAATTTATGAAATATTAAGAAAATAATATCAAAAAATAGAGAAAAATAAGGAGAAAAATAAAATATTTAAAATAAAATAAAACCAATAAAACCCCCCGAAAAATAGCCGAAAAAGGATCACAATTCTCTGATTGGTTGCACCCAGGCATGAAAACACTATATATACAGCAGTTATTTTCATAATTTCAGACAGTCAGACAGACACAAAATTTTTTAGACAAAATATTTAGACATTTGTAAACACGATTATTTAGAAACTTTTTATGCCAACTTATGACAATTTTTCAAATCTGATTGCATGACTGACAAACTTGTGGATTGTAAATATTGTTATCTTGCATAAATATATATTTCGAAGTTAAAGTTTGTTATTTTAATTTTATTCTGGAGGGTCGTGGAATCTTTTGGTGCCACTGACAAGCCCCTTTAAAATCTTACTTATAATAAGTATTGCAATAGCAGTCGGGAGGGCAGGTCGGAGGTCCGGCTGACGGATTAAGTTCCGTTAGTTGAGATCACGGGTCAAGCACTCCTGAAAACTCGGTCGTCCGCAGCGAGGTCTGGTCGTAAGACGCAGGACTCTACACGCAGGGCATTGTTTTACCACTCGTAACGGCTGATGAAAACGTCGGCCGAGACGAGCAGAAAATTTAAACTCATGGGAAGTGTGACTTTAGTTAAGGGGGAATAAAGTTTTGTATTGAAAATTTAAAATATTGTCGGAAAATTAATCGGAAAATCAAGTAGAAAAGGATAAGATAGTGTAGGAACATAAAGTTGAAAGCATTTTCCAATAGTTGAATGATATAATGTGGCAGAAGAGAGTAGTGTTTATTAAAGTGACCGCAGAGGGTTGTAACTACTTAAAATCATGGGAAATGTACCGGGAGTTAAGGAACTGTTAATCAAATTTTTAATATAGGTAAAGGTAAAGAGTAAACTAGGACGAAAATGTAGTCGATACCGTGATTAAACAAATGAAATAGGAAATTTATCAAAAAATAAGGGAGGAACGCTGCTCAAATTTTTGAAGGATACCTTTATAAATAATGGGTAAAGATGACAAATAAGTATGGGAATTGTAGGAATATACGAGTAAGAACAAGGATAAAGAAAGAGAAAGACGTTAGACCTTCCATCCTCAGTCAAGAACCCGAAAATGAAAATATCATGAGGAAGTAGTTCTAGAAATGGAGCTCTCATGCTCATGAATTTTCAACTCCTATGTACAATAACCAACATGGCAATCACCATGGGTACATAGGAGGGATAGAATAATAATCTTGATGGCGTTTAGGTGGTAGATACACAAAAACCCTAGAAAAAATAAATAAAATTCAACCCTATTCGCCAATACTAGCTTGCATCCATGTGGTTTCTCTCGATATCATATGGTTAAAAATTATAGACAATAATTAATAATAATAATAATATCTATAATACAAATTATAATCAAATTTGGTTTTTTATAAGATTAATCGGTCATTATGAATCTTGTGAGAATTTAATCATGAGGCATCTCGTATAGGTCAAGTACCATGGAAGCGAAGCTTCCTTGGGACTTGGTCGATACGAGGAAAAATCATTCTATTTTGTTTTTCATTAATAGTGTTTTATTGTTAAATAAATTGATGAAAATTCAAAAAATTCAAAAATAAATCAAATCATAATTTTTTAATAAAAAATATTTTGATATAACCAATACATTTATAGACCTAAACATTACTGGTGATAACCTAAATAGAGTTTTCTATATAAAAATTCCATCTATCCTAAGATCTTTCATAAAAATAAAAATAAGGATAAGATAATAATAAGATAAAAATAAAGAAACTTTTCCTTACTTCTGAATGATTCCTTGAAGTTTTATACAAATTTCTTGAAAAATAGCATATACATACAGTTAATTGTGTCGATCTGGCATCGAATTACATAGGGGGGTTTTACACCCATGTTTTTCGATGCGGTAAAACAAAACGCCAACACGTTTTTACCATATTTCATCACTTTTCCCCCAGTTGTCAGATTTTCGTGATTCTTTTTTGTTAAAGTTTCTAATTACATTTTAAGCTTAATTTTCATAGTTATTTTCTAGAATATAAGCGTTTTTTATGAATCTGGAACCAATTTGATGAAATAGGTTAATTTTGCTAAAATTTAAAAATTTTTGATTCTTATTAAATGTTTTTATTTATTTTTTATATATCTTTTGTATTTTTCTACTCTTTTTTCTACTTTTTTTATTATTTAATGCTAAGTAAGCTATTTTTGAGGATTTTTTGTTCATTTTCATTTTGCGCGCCCTGATTTTATCGGATGTCGTGCCAGATAAACACCAATTCAAAATATTTGTTTTTGCCTAACACCAGGATCAAATTATTCAAGTTGATTGTTTAATACATATTGTTTCTTTCTGTAATAATTTAATGTTATACTTGTGATAACGACTCAAATACGTTGGGAGTGTTGTGTTTTATTTTATTTTATCGAGCACATGGAGTCAGAACTACGGACTATTATTATTATTTTATTTATCTAAACCCAACAACATTGAAAGTTTCCTTGCATTTTTTATTATGTGTGCTGCTTGTGTGCAGTATTTTTTTTCTATCACCTTTTCAATTTCTATAGTGTAAAGTGTATCATTTTCCGTATTTTATGTTATTTAATTTATTTTCATTTTCTCAAAATATCAAATATTCTCTTTATTATTATACTCAACACAAATTTTCGGAGTTACCTTTATCAACTGTTATTTTGAACTGAAATAAATGTAAAATTTCTAAGAAAATAATTGGATTTCTAAGCAATTCAGAAAACTACATTACGGTAATTGACTGCTGAAGCGCTTAGTTTGAAAACTAAGATCATTTAAATAATATGAAAGGTGCAGTCGTAAGCTTTACAAATGTTAAGTACAGATTTTTATTTTATTTAACATGAAATCTGCTCCATACGCCAGTGAAAAACAATGTTAAATTTATTATTTTGTAAATTTGATTTCCAAAACTCCTATTTTTTAATTATGCTTTTTCTTTGTGTTTTTATGCATTAGAGATGAATTTAAATTTGTGAAATTTCTTAATTTAAAAAAAGTTTTGTACAAACATATACAAAGTTGTAATAATGAAATTAGTTTTATAATAATAGACTGCAAATTTATTTTAAATGTAAACGTAATTTTTGGTTATTTATTGGTTTATAGAAACAAATTGTAAAAATTGTAAAAATATCACATTTTTCAAAAACAATAAAAATATTGAATTTGTTCTATACTGAAGCCACACAAAAATTATTTTGTGTAACAACAAAATGAGCAAGCTTTTCGTATAACTAAACTTTCTGTGTCTCCGTCGAGTTTGGAAGAACTTCATCTATCAATTCAATATTCTAATCAAAAGTTTTTTTTGCAAAAATAATGATATTATAAGATAATGCTTAAGTAAAAATAATTATTTTTTTGTCTTTTTGGTGCAATACTATTAACAGTGCTTCTTTTTGTCATACCTCCATACATCTACAGTTATAGATATACTGTTTCTCAATTAAAAACTCATTTTATGCATTAGCATGTCTAAAATCCCAAGTTATATTGGTTGAAAATAATTTTCTGGAATATTTCGCTTAGGACATGCTGTTCAAATTACAATGCTCCCCAAATTATAAATCATCAATTTATTATATAATTTGACTGAATTTAAAATTCAAATGTTTTACAAAATCTCTATAAAGGGTTATCGAGTTATCATTGCTTTTTTATTAATATATGTTAGGCTAAAACTGATTAGGCCCATATTTGTTTGACCAGCACGATAATGCCTGTGTGTTTTTGAGCGGGAAACTTAAACTGAAAAAGAAAAATGGAAAATGTAAATTAAATAAATAAATAAAAATTAAATAAAATTTTTATACAAAGGAATTAAAATTTTATAATTTTAGAATATTCTGGAAAATTCCTTGTTTTACCGTATCAAAACACACACACGAGAAATCGTGATATATAAGGCAATGCTGGTCGAGCAAAAATCATTTTTTGTACTCTTTTAACTACGTTTACTCTCTTTAAAAAAACTATTTTAAGTGTCACTCTCAGTATCTATTTTACTTTAATTATTACGATTTTGATTTTGAACGGAAGGAAAATAAAAGTAATCATTATATTTTTTTATAATGTTTTTATTTTTATTTATTAATATTGAAAATTTTATTTGTTAAAATGACAGGGTTTTATTGTAAATTACTGAAACATATTTTTCTTTTATATTTATTTTATGAAAAATAAAGTTTTGGATTAGAATTTTTTTTTATTTTATGTTCACAATAATTTTCTTTATCACTCCTTTTATTATCGAACCTCCATCACGAGGATTAAACTGAAAGGTTACCTTAAAAATTCAATCTCTTATTACCATAACCTACACTCATGCAAGATAATAAAATGAATTTTTGTTATCCCGGATCAAACCGGTTGTTTAGAGGTGAACCCATGGTGAAGGCAGTAGCTGGAGCTGCTCAGTATTCTCCTTTCCTAAATCCTATCGCCAAACCCTCGAAAGAGTAGTGTTGAGGTCCTGGGAAAGGTTTAAATATAAAGGTCAACAAATGACAAACGAAACAGAAATAAAGGAGACTAATGTACACGAAGTAAATCAAAAGCCGAATGTAAGATAGACGACAAAAACGTATAAGATTGCTAATTTACATAAATTACAAGAAATACCGAGAAATTTTTTATTTTTGAAGACATTACTTCACAATCCATCATAGACGATAGTACTGGATAAAAATGATCCCAAAGTAACCCTAGAAGCATGAATTTGTGAATGATTATATTCAGCTTTTTAGATTGTCATTATTATTATTGTTATCATTTTAATACTGTCATCATAATTTGGTTGAACCTAATGCTTACGTTGAAAATTTTATATTGATTTTTGAAACGGGGGTCGTCGTACGAACTGTATAAATTAAACCCACTTTATCTTAATTTCATATCAGTCTTTAATCGTTACCTTAATTTTTTATAAAAATAATAATAATAATAATAATAATAATAATAATTATTATTATTATTATTATTATTATTATTATTATTATTATTATTATTATTATTATTATTATCATTAGTATTGCTATTTTTATCATTACATAATCATCTTTAATAGTATTGATACAATATTATTATTGTTTTTGCCCTATATAATTCTTGTAACCCAAATTTATCTTTACTAGGGTCCTTCAAAGTCATTATTATCATTAACGTTGTTAATATTATTAGTATCATTGTTAATATTATTATTGTCATTGTTATTATTAATATTATTATTGTTATTATTATTATTAATATTATTATTATTAATATTATTATTACTATTATTATTATTAATATTATTATTGTTATTATTAATATTATTATTGCTATTACTATTATTATTACTGACTGTTATTGTCATTGTATTATCAATTAATTATTAGTATTATTATTGTTATTAATATTATTATCATTATTATTGTAATGGTTATTACATTATTATTATTATTATTATTATTATTGTTAACTTTATTATTATAATATTATCATTTTTATTATATAATTATTATCACTATTTACAAAATTTCATTATTCCTATATGAGTTATAAATAACAAATAAAATACCCGGTACAAAATTTATTCATAAAAACTAAAATGTTCTATAGTGGTAAAAATTCCCGTTTGTGTGAGATTTTGTTCTGAAGGTAAATCTGGGAGTCCTGCAATTTAAAGTTAGTAAAACTTAATAAAATTTAATAAATATACCTTGTTATGAGTGTCAGTAGTAGTATAGGCTTGATTCTTCTGAAAATCCGGAATTATCTAAAAAATTAAGTAAAAAGTATCTAAAAAAATCGATACTTACCTTTATTATAGAAATTGAAAATCCTATAATAATTTGCCATGGCATTAAATGGCAAG
Organism: Schmidtea mediterranea; assembly: GCA_022537955.1. Lineage (NCBI taxonomy): Eukaryota > Metazoa > Platyhelminthes > Tricladida > Dugesiidae > Schmidtea > Schmidtea mediterranea. The sequence continues at coordinate 113,558,989 of CM039681.1, forward strand.
CAAAATGAAATAAATTTAGGTTATTCTTAAATTAATAATAAGTGATATAGTATATATTAAAATATCTCCTAAATTCTTGATTTTTAAGGGTCATGGTGAGAACCCGTAATATAAAATAAGAAATTCATGTATACACTAATGTTAATTATATTATATGAATTAAAATTCTATACTTTACTAAATAGCTAATTAAATTAAATAATCCTATTTTGTAACACTAATAAATTAAATTTTTAGCATTATAGTGTTTTTTCTTTTTGGAAGATTAGGGACAAATTTTTAACATCTTTAAAATCAGGATTATTAATATAATTATTATTAATGTACTTATAATTATTATAAGAATTATTATTATTATAATAATAGTATTATGAATGCGATTATTATTATTCCCGTTACAACTTTATAATTACTATTATGAAACTTTATTGTAACGTTTTATAATTCCTATTCATATAAATTGTATTGTTATGGTTATTATTATATTATTTATTATTATTGTTATTATTATTATTATTATTATTATTATTATTATTATTATTATTATTATTATTATTATTAATTTGGGAATTTTTTGTTTTATTATGGTTACAGTTAATTATTTTATTAAATGTGTCGATTTTTAGTGATATTATAAGAATGGTTTTGTGATTGCTATAGTAATTAATAACATTGTTGTTATGATCCTCAGTATTGTTTTGATCTAGTGGGAATATGAGGTAACACAGGGTGTCCCCAACAGTGTTCCTACTGCGTTGGCCGGTGCCACGTTTACGAGCACTATTTTAGACACCTGTCCAGAAATATAAGGCGGATGAAATATGTGCGTCCTCATTCCTTTCCTCATCCAGATAGTATAATTAGATCCCTGGAAGGAGTGCTTCTATAGAATCATATAAACAAATTTAGAAATTCATTTTATAAAATTAATCATTATAAAATCTTGATAGAGATAGGACTTATCTATTCGTTATTTATTTTAGTGGAATCGAACCGACGCATGATTGAAAAGTTCCGAAAGGACGTTGCCCAGTATCAACATGAAGCGATGATCCAGAATCAAAGAGCTGAAGCTCTGGTGCGCAAGTGCAGGCACCTGGAACAAACATGGCTCCGACCCGAAGGAGTAGCAAAATTAAGAGCTGAGATAGAAGCTCTGAAGATCAAGTTGACACAGAAGGATGAGGCTTTGAGACAAGGCGAGCAGAGGGCCAAGGAACAAGAGAAGAAGATTAGAGAGTTGAAGTTAAAAGACGAGATCCGTACCAGACTCGTCCAAAGCGGGACTATACTATCGGCCGAGCAAGAGGCGATAGTTATCTGCAATGTTACTGACAAGGATATTGGAGTGAATATTCTCACTCCGGGAACCTCACGACAGCCAGAGAAAGTGCCGAAAAGAAACCGAAAGAGGAATCGGCCTGGCAAGAAAGAATATGAGAGATTATTTAAGCTGCACAAGGCTCGAATGGTGGGCCATATATTGAACGCAAACGGGTTCTAAGTACCCATAGTAACATAAAACTGTGATGGTTGTATAATTATTTTATCTACTTGATTTGTTAATAATAATTTTATTTGTGTTCGATTTTGATTTTGGTAATTAAAAATTCTAAAAGCAGTTAAATTATAAGAAATTTAAAATAGTTAAATAGTTGAAATGGAGACCATTAAGATTAGAGCATGATGTCTTCTACGACAGCTCGTGAACCCAACTGAATATTAGGGCATTGACAGCCTTTGAAAAGAGGCTCACCCTTTGCTAATATTCAACCCACTAGCACACAGTATCAACGTCAATTTTTGACGGGTGGCTAGCGATTAAACTTCTTATGCAGGAGCTGGATGGGAAGTAGTTACCCTTAGGCTGGATTGAAATTTTTGATTACCCATCAGTGCCAAACATATATATTTAAATTTTAATACATACATATACTCTTGTAGTCCAAACACACTTTTTAAAGGAAACACTTCGGGCTCTTACAGATTTCTAACATTCTATTAGATCTCTTTCAGTTCAACCCATTCTTCAAAATGTATGACACCAAGCATAATCTTCTTACATCAGTACAGTATTTCATACACCATACCCAGAATCCAGAAAAATATCCGTTGTGCACCCAGACGAATACAAAAGAAGGAACTGTTTGAATAGCAACATAAATAGCCGATGAATCCAATGTTTCAAACATCATTTTAATCATCTCTTACAATTGGAATTAGAATTCAACAGCGATTTAGTGAACAAAATTGGTTATTTTTCTAAGCTCATTAAGTTAATTAAGTGAATTAAGCGAAACCAGATATTTTCCATTTCATCACAATTATCCCAATACCGTGTTCAATCGGGTATTTTAAAGCTGAGAAACCTTTTAGGCTGAGCCTCATAACTTACGTATCAATCTTTTTGACCTATTCCAACTATAGTACCTTGATGTATTGGTCGATCATCAATCGTCGGAAAAACAGTTCTTGAAACATCATCGCCTGCTAAAGTTTAGAGCAACATTTTTTTAAATATTATTGAAATAAATTATTGTTATATCGTGTTGCAATTTTTTATTACTTAGAAAATTTATACTAAAAATAGCAGATTTCATTTAGAATTGAAATGTTAATTTTTCTTCCTTCTACATTTTTTCCATCATTCTTCTTAAAATATTCAAATTTAAACCAGTAAAAAATACTTAAAAGATACTTTCAGTTTCTGAAAAAGAAATTTTTTTATATTATTTTAGTGATAAACTTAATTCAAATTTTGTAGTTCAAAAATTATATTTCTCTTAAAAATACGAAAAAAATTTTGTTGTTTTCAAAAAAATTTATTGTAATACCACTGAAAAATAAAAAAACAAAAGCAATCACACAAAAATTACATTGAAGTTAAATGCAAACTGACTGTTATCAAAGGTGTAAAAATCATACAGCGCCAAATTTAAATATATTGTTATGTTAAATCATATAATATTTACCATATAATTTAATCATTTCAAACACCAAATAAAAATTAATTTGTCGAAATTTCAATGAAATTCCATAAAAACAGAAATAAATGTTTATTGATAAAAACAAATGCAATTTCTACCAAAAAAAAGCCAACAAACCAAACCATCTGTAATTGAAACCGTAATAATTAATGAACAATGAAGTAGACACTAATATTTGTTTTGCTCCAATACCTACATTTGGGTACATGTTTTTATAACGACGCAACAAAACGAACGAACGAACGACAATATGTTACAATGGATTTAATGAAAAATTGTATCTCACCAGATAAACATCACCATTGACTATTTAGTTCCCTGAAACAATATTGCTTTTATTTTCAGCATCAAAATAAATTGTTACATAATACACAAGCATTGTGTCATTATCAAAAACTGGAAGCTTCTTCTAAGAATGAGGTGAGAAAGTTTAATTGTTAACTCTTTTTGACGATTAAAACAATAAATATGCTTTCATCAAATCCATCGGATTAAAAGTCTGCTGGACTCTAAAATTCGTGTTTGCAAGTGTGTGTGTGTGAGCATGTTTGTCTTTTGTAGAAATCATTGTGTAATTTTAACATACAAAAATTTATCAAAAGCCGAAAAAACATCTTCAATTGTTACATTACTACTTATAATTAATAGGAATATTCAATTTTCTGGAAAAAATGTTGCGAAAATATTATTTGCATTAATTATAATATTTCAATAATTAATTCAGTAATAATCATTTGTTTTGCTATAATAATAATAATAATAATAATAATAATAATAATAATATTAATAATAATAATAATAATAATAATAATAATAATAATAATAATAATAATAATAATAATAATAATAAAAATAATAATAAAAATAATAATAAAAATAATAATATTAATAATAATAATAATAATAATAATAATAATAATAATAATAATAATAATAATAATAATAATAATATTAATTACTATTGTTTTAAAATTGTAATGAATTTCGAATGATTTTTATTTTTTTATCTTTTGAATAATTTTTCCTATTAATAATATGTATCCTTTTACAAGCACGAATAACCTGAGAAAAACAAAACTCCATGAAATTCAAAAATAAAAACCTAAGTGGATAAATTACAACATCACTTTGATCTAATAGCAATGAGAGCCCGAAAAAGTTTCAGATATTTTTTTACAGTTATTTTACCATGAATTTATTTGTTGGATTTATTTGTTGTTCGTTTGAAAGTTTGATTATATTTTTTCTTGATTTTTATTTACGAAATATAATAACAATATCAATAATTCACATACATTCTTTGATAAAATACTATAATGAAAACTAATGGAATTTCGATACATTTCTTTATTATATTTAGTCGGAATTCAAATTATGTATTTTAAATTAATTTTATTATTCAAAATTGAGAATTTTATTTAGCAAATTAAATCATTGAAATAAAAATTTTCTCGAAAAAAAACTACAAAAATAGTTTTAGGAAAATAGTGACGATAAAAAACGTTTAAAAATATTTTTCAAATTCATAATTAATTGATTCAATATTTTTAGTGACGTATGTACCCTTCATTCGGTTCTTGCTATTTCTTTTGGCTTCTTCTTTATAAACAAACGACCAGATGCCAATCTTGCCATCAAAATAATTCTCAGAGCCAATATCACCTCGGGGCCTAGCAACTGCTGCCAAAAACATCACCTTTGTTATGAATCTTTTGCTTTGACATGTTCTATGAGGAATCTCTTCATCCATGGTCAAGTAATAGCTGCGCTTAACTTTCGAAAGATAAAACCATTTTTTCATCAATATGAACATGATTGAAAAAATTATCGAAGCATCCATCTGTTTTTATATAGGACAGACAAAATGTCAGGCTTTCAATTTTATTTCTATCTGTTAGTAATGGCTTAACTGTAGATGAAACCCGTCTTAATAGTTTCAACTTCTTCAAATTCCTGAATAATGTTGTTTTTGGAATACCACTGGCACATGATAAACTTCGAAGCGTTCCTCACAGGTTTAATGTAATTTTCTTGATATCGTTTAATTTATCATCATAATTTTTCCTTTTTCGTCCACAATTTTTCGTCATTGATGATGAATCAATAACTATTTCATCTGTTCGAAGTTGTTCGGAAGTATTTCTCCAAAGTTTCGAAATCGAAGCTCTCGATACGTTGTACTTAGCGGAAATGTCATTTATGGTTCCACGCTTCAGCTTGGGGGGATTTCTGCTGGACATATTCATTAAAAAATCTTGAAAAATTAAACTTCTTTCTTCATTAGATAAGTGATAAGTTGAATGTAAATTTTCTGTATTAATTTTTTATTTGTATTTTAGGAGTATTTAAAATTTAACATTAAAAAAACCTATAATCATGGAAATTTTTGTCAATCCATCCATACTAAATCATTATCTATCTATATAAATTAATTAAGTTTAAAGTTGACCAAAAACATTGATAATCGGAAAAATTTATTTCAAATGTAAACATTTTTTTGGAACAGAGTGAGTATTATTTTATAATCAATAATATATTGTGTTGGACAAGAGAGTGTAAAAATAAAATTTCCATGTAGTAGTATTTAAAATTCGACTGCATTATTAATCCGAATTTTACAAATGCAAAAATATCAAAATTTTAATGTAAAATTAATTTAAAATCAGAAAAATGTAAAAATCAATATTTTCCTGGGAGAAATGTAGATAATTAATTCAAATTTTGTTGGAAAACAAATAGCTGTGGTAATTGAGTAGTGATTATATTTATTTATTAAATGATTTGATAAAGGTTGTTGATCTGGTATACAGAATCAAAATAATTTTAATGAATAGATTAGAACAGTCATAAACAAACTACTGCCTGTCTAAAGACTCTATCCGACTCCCATCGAATTAAAAAAATATTATAATAAAGTACAATAAGGAAAATGTCATCAAGTGTAGAGTTAATCATATACCACTTTGTGGCACATTTATGTAAATCTAGTTGAAAATTTTCTATTTATAGTGATGTCATGGTCTTTTTCTTTTACATTGTGGAACCGAATTAAGTTGTTTCTGTTACTGAAAATGCCGTGATAAAGTGTAATCTTTGTAATAAAGGAATAAAGTAATAAAATTTTAAATATTTCTGTTTTTATTATTCTGGTTTATTATTTTAGCATTGATTTTTGACATGTTTATTATATTTTAAATATTGGAAAAGAAATTTTAGTTAGAGTTTTAAGATAAAAATGAAATCATTCAAAAGGTGTCACTGGTGCTTATTTGAATTTTTTTAAATATTCTTGAAATATATAAATCTCAAAATGTCTACCAAAAAGTGTAAATTCGATTTAAAGTGTCGTGTTTTTAAGGATGATGAATGGACCTGGAAATAATATAACTTTTCTCATCACTTCAAATCTAAACATACGAATTCCAAATACGAAGTAATGCCCGCATATGAAAGAAAACAAAAAGCAGAAGGAAAAGAACTATCATGTCGACAAAATTGTTTTAAAGAAGTAAACATAATCTAGGAAGTAGTAACACATGGAAGCAGTGGTGTTGTCGAGCCGGAACGCTCCGAAACGTCGTTCCGGTACTTCCTTTTTGGACAGGAACGCGTTCCGGAACTAAAGATGATTTCTGATAACGAGAATTGGCTGACGTATTGATTTCATGTATTGTTAAACATATTTATGCAATTTTGTTTGAGTATCTAATATGCGTATTTTATAATTTGTTAACTAATTTTTATTAAACGTTTCTATTATTGTAATAAACATATATATACATATACACAAAATGGGTTTCTTAATGATTTTCGTTTCGTTTCCTTTTTATGCTATATACAGGGCCGATCCTGGCGACGAGCGAAAATTGGGGTAAATCTCCCCCGTCGTCAAATTTGGGACATGAGACCGCACATAGCGGCCGCCTACCCAGGATCGGACCTGTCTATATAATTATATATACGCGTTCCGGTAAAAAAAATTTAGCACAACACCTTGTGCATGGAAGTTACATTGTAGCATACAATATTACTAAAAGTAATTAAGCTTTCAGTGATAGGGAGTTAGTTAAACAATGTATACTTCAAGTTTGTGATGTTTTATACAAGAAAATACAAGAAAATATTTTTGAAACTGTAAGTTTATCTCGAAAAACGTTGACTTTGAGACGAAATCATGAATAAAAAAAGTTAGAGTCAAGGATAAGCTAATTTAAAATCTTCTCCACAGTGAAAGCACTGATATAAATGATACAACTAAACTAGTATTATTTAAAAGAGAAGTTAATAAAAATTATGAAATTATTGAGACATGCATGTGGTAGCTAATAGGAATTACAACGGGATATGACATTTTTCGTAAATTTCTGGAATGGCTTTCAACTTTGAAAGTCCCATATAACAAACATATGAAGCAAGAAATATTTTAGGAAAAAATTCTGGATTTGTTGGACTCTTAATCAAAACTATCCCGGAAACAATATTGTCCTTCTGAATTGCGTTAGACATCTAGATGCCCTGTGTAAATTTGAATTGAATATAAAGCTGTGCTTGTGTAATCGTGACGCCTGTAAATATTGTTAGATATCGTGGGCTTACTCACAAGTAATTTCCAGATTTTATTCAGTCCATGCAATCTGAATCTACTGATATGCTGTATTCCATGAAAGTAAATTTTCTTAGTGCATGATGTGTTTTCTAAAGAGTTTGGCAGGTAAAAGATGACATTTTATCATTCTTCCATGAGAAACAGTGTTCTGTGGAAATAGAAGTACTGGAAGATACCGCATGAGTTTCGAACTTTGCATTTGTCACAGATTTTCTTTGTCACATGAACAAGTTGAATGTCAATAAACAGGGGAAAAATCAAATTATCGATAATGCCTGGGGCCATCTTAAAGGTTTTGAACTGAAACTTGATTTGTGAGCTAAGCAACTGACTAAGAACGAAATGTTTCATTTTCGGAGGTTAAATTCAAGACCATCAATAAATGAAGACAAGTTTAAGAGTTATGAAGATAGACTGAGAAAACTGTATTTTGTTCTATTCTAATTTATTTGAGATTTAAAAAATTGGAAATTATATTCATGACTTTGTTATTGATAATGGATTAAAAATTATTCGTAGAAATCTATAGTCTAAAGAAAATTCCATTATTACTATTATTATTATTATTATTATTATTATTATTATTGTTATTATTATTATTATTATTATTATTATTATTATTATTATTATTATTATTATTGTTATTATTATTATTATTATTATTATTATTATTATTATTATTATTATTATTATTATTTTTATTATTATTATTATTATTATTATTATTATTATTATTATTATTATTATTATTATTGTTATTATTATTATTATTATTATTATTATTTTTATTATTATTATTATTTTTATTATTATTATTATTATTATTATTATTATTATTATTATTATTATTATTATTATTATTCCCATCGTCACCATTGTTGTTGCTGTTTCAATTATTTATCATCATCATAATGACGTCTGTAAGAAACATGGGAATGAAATTAAAAAAGATTTCCCAATAAACTATAATTTAAATTTACCAATGTTATTTCGCACAATAAAATCGCACGATTAGTTTATAGAAAAAGAGATATCCGGTAAAAATCTCTTTCACAATTATAAGTTAATATTCAATTGTAAATCTTGTCAAATTGTAAATATTTCTCAATATTTTATTTGTTTTAATTAACATTTATTTTTGTATCGATAATTCCATCATGAAAAAGATTGAAAAATCGATGTATTCTTATCACAACAAAGGATGTAATAATAGCACCGGATATAAATGTATTCGAGAAATAAATATTCTATTATTGTATATGCAATTGGTTAACAATGGATCTACACGTTATTAGGATTGGGGAGATTTTGGAGATTTTTTCAAATTATTCACATATATTTTTTTATTTTAAAATTCAATAACATAATAATTATTATTATTATTATTTTTACTATTATCATTATTATTATAATATTTATTTATAAAAGACATTGCATTTTATAAATAAAAAGAAATCAGATGTGAAAAAACAAAAAAATTCCTTATAATATTATTTTTATTATTATTATTATTATTATTATTATTATTATTATTATTATTATTATTATTATTATTATTATTATTATTATTATTATTATTATTATTATTATTATTATTATTATTATTATTATTATGTGTGCAATATTTTGTGTCTACTTTGACTCTGTTGCATAATAGTGTTGAGCCGTGAGACTATTATGCAACAGTTTTGATTAAGTTTTCAGCGCAACATATTAAGTTGCGGTAATATAGTTATCTATAAAATAACATGTAATAATGTGTATGTTTGTGATCGAAATAAACTTGTCTTTGATATTCTAGAAATTGTCTTACAAGCTATCGCGGCAAAGATGGAGCTTCAAAAATTTATAAAGTCCTACGATGGAGTTGGTGATTTTTTCACTTGGCTAAAAAAGCTGAAGTTAGTTGCCAAGCATCAAAAAATCGAAAATTTGGCCTTTGTTCTCCCATTGCTGCTTGATGGACCAGCCTTTCTTTTTTATGACAACCTGACGGAGAAGGAAAAAGGAAATTGTGAAACATTAGAAAAAGTTCTAACAGATGCCTTTTCGATGAACGGCTTTCATGCTTATGACACGTTTCGCAATCGATTATGGATTGGAGAACCAGTAGATGTTTTTCTTGCGGACCTGCAGTGATTGGCTACGCTGGATGGGATAAACGATGACGGGCTTTTGAAAAGCGCGTTTGTAGTCGGACTCCCATCAATGGTATCTCATAAACTTAAAGCTTCAGCAAGGATCTTCGAAATGAACCTTTCAGAAGTTGTTCGACAAGCTCGAGCATTACTATCCGAACAAAATGGCTTTGATGGTCTTATTGCAATGAAAAGAAGTGGTTCTGGGACGGGTAAAAATATGAAACTGCAATGAATGTGGAAAATCCGGCCACTTCAAAAACAAATACCCTACTCAAGAGTGTTGGACATGCGGAATCAAAGGCCATTGTTTCAGACAATGCTCATCAAACTCACAGGGAAACACCAGAAAAGAAACTGGAGCGCCAGCGGTTTCTTATTGATGCCAGGGATGGCGCGAGTACTTGTCAGACTCAGAGTGAATGGAAAGTCGTGCACTGGACTAGTCGATTCTGGATGTTCGAAACCATTGTTTCCCGAATCTATGCAGAAGGAAGTGGTGAGGTAGAGATGTTGTTGCGGTAGATGGAAGAAGCGTCGAATGTGAAGGAGATAGTCAGTGCCATTTATCTGAGGAATAAGTTTCGAATAAAATTTCCTAATAATGACGAATCTGGTAGTCGGAGTGGATGTTATTTTAGGTCTCGATGCAATCGGACGTCTTGGGGAGTTTCAATTGACAATTATGACGTACAATTTTGTGAAGGCGCCCAAGTATCTATACCGGCATTAATTCAAGAACAAGTGACAATTGATGACGAGGATTTTACAGCGAGTTTCGACAGAGAAAAATAGACCGTGTCCTGGAAGAGGAGAGACAAACCAGCCTTACTGAAAAATCATGTGGTAGAATATGCAGTGAAACCAGAAATACGACAGGAGTACTAGCAGGAGGTCGAGCGATGGATTAAAGAAGATTGGCTGATTCCAGCGAATGACAACGATCACGGTTTTTTGCCCTTATTAGCAACAATAAAAGAAAACAAAGGGAAAGTTCGGCCGGCTCTTGACTTCAGAGAACTTAATAATTACGCTAAGAGTCACACCGCTGACAGTAATGTATGTGGAGAAAGTCTGAAAAAATGGGCGATCTTGTGGTAATGCTTGATTTAAAGAATGCGTATTTGCAGTTGCACTTCAGCCAAAACCTTTAGAAATACCAAAAAGTTCGATACAAAAACAAGCTGTATTATTTAACCAGATTGGGATTCGGCCTCAACTGTGCTCCAAAAATAATGTCTCTAGTACTCAGAAAAGTATTAAGGCTCAATCCCAGAATCAAAGATGCGACAGATCACTGCATTGATGACATAGCTGTTGACATGAGCAAAGTTCAAGTTAACTAGGCCGTGAGTCACTTAGCTCAATATGAATTGACTACAAAATCAGCCGAGCCAATAGATAATGCGAAGGTTCTTGGGCTCAGAGTAAAATGTGATCATTCTAGCCACCTGTTGTGGATCAGTGGAAATGATATTGGTGAAATCGAAAGCGAAATCACTCGTCGTATGCTGTTTTCTATATGCAGTAAGCTTTTTGGATATCCAGTTGTAGGGTGGCTCAGAGTAGCCTGCAGTTATATTAAAAGAATTGCAAACGGCATGAAATAGGACGATTTAGTTAAAAAAAAGAATGCGAATCAAAGCTGGGTGAAGTCATCACTTGCGTTAAATCAGATGATCCAGTCAAGGGAAGGTGGACGGTAACAAATAGTAATTGCGGGGTTCTGTGGTGTGATGCGAGTAGTCTCGCCTTAGGGGTTGTGCTGGTAATAAATGGCGATGTTGTTGAAGACACCTCGTAGCTCAGAAAAGGCGATGACCACTCTCACATAAACGTGGCGGAACTTGATACGGTGCTAAAAAGAATTAGCTGGGCAATCCAATGGGGAGTTAATATAATCAAACTGATGGTGGATTCGGCAACTGTAGCAAGCTGGTTAAAAACGTGTTGAATAATGAAAGCAGAAAATGGGTTCATGGAATTTCAGAAACGCTTGTTAGACGCCGCCTGGGGATCATCAAGGAACTAACCAACGACGGTAGTATAAATATTTCTGTATGTTTAGTCAGCAGAGAACCGAGGAGATGTCATCACGCGCGTTCCAGTAAAATGGCTGAAGCCTCAGAATTTTTTCGAATGTGCCGGACTGTCAACTGAGCAAATAAAAGATCGCCACCCCAAACATCATTTCGGTTGGAAAAATCAATTTATTTCATCCAATCGGAAAATCCGGAAACCGATCGAGAAAACACAAAATACGTCTTGAGAAACTGTACAGAATGCAGTTTGATCAACCCAACACCGATATGGAAGTTACGGAAAACTATCAGAGATTGGCGATTGACGTCACGCAGTACGAGGGATCCACATTTTTGACAATGGTGGATTGTGGGCCAAGCAGATTTGTAATATGGAGGAAAATAGACCGAGAGGACTCCCAAAACATTGTGAGAAATCTGGAAGAAGTATTTCGAGAAAGAGGCCCAGTATCAGAATTGCTTATGCATAATTGGACAAGTTGTCAATATGATTCTCTCAGAGAGTTATGTAGCCGATGGAATATTATACCAACCTACAGATGTGCTTACCGTCACGCTGGAAATGAGATTGTAGAAAGAAATCACCGGACTATAAAGTGTCATGCAGCCAGGAGTCATGCAAATCCTCGGGATATCGTTTTCTGGTACAACGCCACACCTAGAGATGGCACCAATCAAGACACGGCCCCATCAGAAGGCTTGTTCAAGAATCATTGGAGATTTTATCGAGGATATGAAGTTGAGAATTCAGTAACATGCGACTATAATACTGGTCAAAGAGTCGTGATAAAGCTGGCACCAGCAAAGTGTACTATCCGATGGTCCATTGGAATTGTGACCGGAATTAGTTTTGCCACAAACATTTAAGTGAATGACGTCGAGACACGTATCGGACATCCGACCAGTAGTGGAAGAAGATATGGCCGACGATAAATCTGAAAATCGATCTGAGAAAGACCAAGCAACTGAGATGGAAGTTGCTACATGTGAAGACGCCCGAGTCGACCACGGAGGAAGCCGCTTTATCTTGATCAGTATGACTTAGGTACATCGTACTGATCCCGGAGAAATTTGCAATACTTTAATACTGTTTCATAATAATTTTGAACCGCGAGACTATTATGCAACAGTTTTGACTAAGTTTACATCGCAACATATTAAGTTGCGGTAATATAGTTATCTATAAAATAACATGTAATAATGTGTATGTTTGTGATCGAAATAACCTTGTTTTTGATATTCTAGAAATTGTCTTACAAAATTTGACTATGAATCAGATTTATTTAAGGTATTCACGAATTTTCGGCACAGCTTTTATCAAGTTAATTATTATGTCACTTATAAAGAAATCAGGGGTGAAAAACAAAAAAAGTCACTATTATTATTATTATTGTTATTATTATTATTATTATTATTATTATTATTATTATTATTATTATTATTATTATTATTATTATTATTATTATTATTATTATTATTATTATTATTATTATTAAATAATTAAATAAATTTGGCAACGATTTAATTAAAAGATAACGCCAATAAAAAACTCTTCGTACGATACATTTCGACAGCATAACTGTCATCTTCAGGTACTCAACCAACTAAAAATATTATGAATGAACATTTAATTTATAGAAATTATTTTTTATTAATTTAATTTTGTAATAAATAAATATTTAAAAAATATGTTCAAATAACTTTTAATTAATTTAAAATTTTATTTCTATAAATATTATAATTTTTATTTATATTATAACTTTTAAAAAATAATGTAATTTAAAAATTCAATCATTTTAATAATATTAAAAGAAAGTTTTTTTTTTAAAAACAATACATAAACATGATTTAACAGACGTAAACTATTTAAAAACCTTCGTAGTCACAGCACTTTGCACATTAATCTTTGGATCCAATGACCTTATCAACAATGCTTCAGATATCACGCGTTCCCAATAATTATTAAAACTTTTCAACAAAATTCTAAAATCAGACATTCCTATTTCAATTTTACAGCCTCTATTGTGCTCACTAATATTGGTCAAACCCTTCAATCGACAATGCTCTAGAACTCGAGTACAGAGATGACGGGAAGTCTCTCCAATGTATGTGGCATTACACCCATTACATGTCAATTGATAAACGAGATCAGAACACAATCCAACCGGAGTTTTTGATTTATTAATAAACATATTGCATACCTTACACGAATTAGAGACGATCTTATACTCTAAATTTCCCATCTGTTTACTTAACTTCCTTTTATAATTTGAAAAACCTTCAGAGTACGGCAATACTAACACGTATTTAGACTCAATTTTTTTATATTCATTTTTATTATTATTTTAGATCAATACTCAATTCACACTCATTTGACAAATTACACTCAGACTTTCCAAAACATGGATCCTTAGGATTTTTAATCAATTTGTCAACGGTCTCCTTTATCATCAACGATAAAAATGATTTAGAATACCCATTCTTTATCAACACTTTTTACCGAATTAGCAAAAGTAGAAGATAAAGACCATGAACGATAAATCAATCCTTTCACCATATTTCTTTTATACTTAAATTCACAAAAGCTTTCTGGCAAGGTATAAAGACCAGTATCAGTTGGTTCTCTATAAATCTCTGTTTGATAATGTTTATCTTTGCGTTGAATTAACAAATCTAAAAACGCAATTGATGACTTTCTCTCCGTTTCACATGTGAATACAATGTTTTTATGTAAACTGTTCATAAAATGCAAAAACGGTTCTACATGTTTCTGGTTTTCAAATAAAAAAAATATCATCCACATACCATTTATAAACAACAGGTTTTTCAAATTGGAAAGAAGCAATTTTTTTTTCCAAACTAGCCAAAAATATTGATGCCATCGTTGTTGCTAAAGAGGAACACATAGCGACTTCATCTATTTGTTGATACCATTCATTATTGAAAAGAAAATTGACATTTAAAGTAGCAAATTCAAGAAGTTTTCGAAATGCCCTTCTATCCAAAATGTGATGTTCAGAATCATTTTCATCCCACAATGCACAGCATAAGTCAATTGTATCAACCAGTGGTACTTTCGTAAACAAACTGCAAACATCAAACGAAAACCATAATATCATTCATACTTCGTTTTTGTAACTGTGCAATACAAGACACAAACTCAAAGCTATCCTTACATTCAAACTATTAAGGATGAAGAGTTTGTACAAAAAATGTTAAATGGTTTTATTAAGAAAAAGCTTATTAATGGAGTGGTAAATAAGTTTATTCGTCCAATAGGATCGCAGCCAGCAAAACTATATGGGCTTCCAAAAATCCATAAAGATAGTGTACCTATGAGACTAATTATTATTATTATTATTATTATTATTATTATTATTATTATTATTATTATTATTATTATTATTATTATTATTATTATTATTATTATTATTATTATTATTATTATTATTATTATTATTATTATTATTATTATTATTATTATTATTATTATTATTATTATTATTATTATTATTATTATTATTATTATTATTATTATTATTATTATTATTAAAATATCCATATTGTAACCATATTACGAAGTTGAATAATTGAAGGAGATTGTTTGGTATTTGTAAATTTGATGTTAAGGATACAGTTTTAAATAGGAGTAAAATTGTTTTGTCAAATGATGAGGAATGGGAGTTCCAATAAAGTCCTAATTAAGACATAAAAACAGAATTGATAAAATTAAATTATTCGGAAAAATTGAAAGATGGTATTTTATGATGTGTCTGTGTGTAATAAGGATATTGATAATAATTGTATAAAATAATTTTTTTAAGGTTTACCTTATTGATTATGTTTACAAAAATAAAAAAACACTGATATTAAAGACATCTTGGCGTTCAATAATATATCTATAAAAGATCTCAATGTTTGTAAGTATGATAAATGTAGCGGTTTCTTGTTTTTGAACCATGATGTTTATGCCAACAAATTGATCGATGTTTTATTATTTCATAAATTTGTGCAAGTTGAGATAACCCATAGTAATGTGAGGTTTCGACCGATAAAGGATGCATTAGTTTTGTTAAAGCATTTGAAGGAATTATCACATCAGAAAAATATTGACGTGGACCTGGCTACATCTATTCATTATTATTATCACTGGTCCAAACCAGCAAAACTATCTAAAATATGCTCATGATGATGCTTGTCACAAAATCGCCAAATTTTTCTGTGTAATTAAAATCTTCAATGATTGCAGATTTTGAATGTTAGGATTGCTTGAAATTTTCTACGTTCATTGCATTGTTGAATAAAAATGGTACAGATCAATTTATGATGATAAAATAATGAATGTAAATAATTGTAAAAATGAATGTATTGTAAGCAATATTAAGGTAAATAACTTTATTAATAAAGTAAATAAACTTTGAGCTTATATAAAGAATAATTGTGATGTGATAGAACTCCAAAAACCGTATACATGTTCCCGGGGAAAGATATGTTGAGGATAAATGAAAGTACGGATACAAGAATAGAATGAGAAGATCAAAAGATTGTTGGTGTACAGGTGGAATTTATTTGAATTAATCATCTTCTAGGGTCCACGGGAAACACATGTTGGTAATGCCCATAGCAGCCGAATGATCTGTAATCAGGTGAGCGCTTCTACAAGCACTGCTCCATACAGTATCTTCCGAACCGGTTCCTGGCTGTCATTTGAAGGTCATACGTCTTTCCTTGTCGTAGATAAACTAAAACTTAATCCTTAACTGATATTACACTCATATAACATTCTTCGAAAACATAAAACGGAATTTACTACAAAACTAATAAAAATTAAATTGAAACTTACATTTACGAGATCAGTCATGAGCTCCATGATTAGATTGTCGGCAGCTCTCAAAAAAATACCATTTCATACACAAACATTCATTAACGCAAAAACTATAATTATCAAAAACTTATTAGAAATGATTAGATACCAATATAAAATTTAACAACAAGAAAATGATAAAATAAACATAAATGAAACATAACACAATTTTGATATTATTGGTTCACTATTCTATCGGAAATTGACGGATGCTTCGGAACTTTAATTGAGTAACTTGTGGGGCGGTTTTCACTCTTCCTCGCTGGCATTCATATCTCTGATGTTTTCAGCAGAATGTCTAAAGCTTGAAGATTTCGGATTTTGGTTCACGGCGCTACTCAATCGCTATCTGTTGGTTCCTTGGCAGAAATACTGTTACACTCTCCAATTTAAAGCTAGATCATTGACGTATACAGGGGAGATTTCATGACTTCCACTGGGAACGTTGGTTGGGACTGGAATCATAGTCAAAGTTAATTGAATAGGCGTCGAGTTTATGAGACTTGTCAAGTTTGTCGATAAGAACATCTTTTCCGCCCGTCGTTTTCTCGTCTACGCCGGTTTTTGCTGGGCTTGACAGGATTACTCGATTTTGGCAATTTTGATATTAAAATTGATTAAAAAGAAAGCATCTAATTACTAAAGTGTATTAAGTAAATACAAAATTGCTTACAATTGGTTTCTAAGAATGGATTTAAATTTAGTCTCAAAATGAAGTCTACAAAAATATCTCTATTTTTGTGTGTGTGTGCGAGCAATCAGATTTTTCCAAACCTTATTTCGGCCTTTTTTGATGCTTTTCATTTTTATTTTATTTTATTGAACTTTTTATTTGTTCTTGGCCTTTTCCTCTTGGTTTAGTGCAATTTTTATTTTTATAGCCATTTTGATATTTTTCGGTCACGAAAAGGTTCTTATTGGTTGACTTCTCCACTGTGTCTTTTCTGAAACCTTTTTTGTTAAGTTTTGGCGGTTTATGTTTTTATGTTGGTGTCTTTCGTTAAGATTTTATTTAATTATTTTTGTTATATTTTATTTATGTTTTGATTTTTATTTAATTTTCTGTCAGGGGTGCTAGTTTCTGTTCTGCATCCATACTAACAACTTCATTATTAATTTCACTTAAAGCAAACCAAAAGTGAGTCTGAATATTGTTTATTATTTACTGAGCACGAGTGAACGTAAAAGCAAAGGCAGCCATAGATAAATTAGATTAAGTGGAAATAATCAAAACTGATAAGTGACTAAAATGTTCAAATAATAGCATACTCGAAACATCATTTAAGATATTCACTGAAGCTACGATTGGCGTTGTAGAAATAAAGCTGTCATTTTTCGTTGTGAATAATATTGCTCCCGAGACAGTTAGAGGAATGGAATCATAAGATGCATTTGGAATCGTTAGAAGACTTAGGAAACATAAGATTTATTATATCAAAAAATAAGTGAATAACTCAAACGAGGAAATGAGTTATATTGTATAACACACATGTATTTTCTATGCACACATAAACGCATATTGCATCTTTGACATTCAGACATACATTAAGTAATCTTCAGTCACACAACTTTAAAATACATACATCCATATTATATAATTTATAAAAATTACTATTACCTTAGATGAATAAAAATGGAATAGAACGACGAGTAAGGAAGATATTGATATATAATTATTTACGAGACTTGAATCAAAACTTTGTAGAAATATATCAGATAACGAAAGGATGAATAACGCAACAGAATAATTGAAAGAAAGAAACTAAATGTGGTGCACCATGACCATTTATGTTTCAATTTTTAACTCCTCAAAAATATCTATAGTGTGTCCAAATCTAATATCAGGATATATAATTTTATATTCGGCCCGCGGAGTTATGATGCATTTCCAAAGTGGCCCGCAAGATCGTTTGGGTTGGCCACCCTTGTTAGAAATTGTGAAATTAATTAATGTGATTTTATCACTGATAAATGGGATATTGGGTGTATTGGCATCATTGAACACATTGTAGCAAGAGGAGAACCAATAATGACAACAAATACACCGAGAGAAAAGGGTTGAAGATGAAATAAGAAACTTAGAGAAAAACGAAATCATCAAGAAATTTAATTAGCACTTGAACACGCCAGTAGTATGTGCTTGGAAAAAATAAAAATAAATCAGATTATGTTTAGATTTCAGACAACTCTATAAAATTATAAAAAGGCAGTCTTCCCGATTCCAAACGTTGATGAAATTCTGGACAGTGACCGGGTTGAAATATTTTAGCTCAACAGATTTGTAAAGTATTAAAGAATTTCAAGAAAAGACAGTATTCTTAACAAAAGAGGACAAATTCATTTCAACAAAATGCCTTTCGGCTTTGCATCGGCATCATTCACATTTCAAGAACTAATGACGAAAGCATTAAAAGATCTATGGAAAGAATAAGTAATCGTATACGTATATGATATATTAATATTTTCGAAAACCATAGAAGAACTACAATGCACTAATAAAAGTATTATAAAAAGTCTAGTTTTTAAAATTTTAAAAAATAAAATAAAGTTTCGGTATATATAATAAACTGCGAAGAGATCCCAAACAACCAAAGCAATATAATATTCTGGACATTCTCAAAGAGCCATCTTTCTTTATTACCCATATAACTGGGGATGCGTTGGAAATCTGCTTTGATTGGAATTAGAATCTCATTTCCCACTAAATCATCTATTGCTTTATTTACTTTTTCTGCAAGTACAATTGGAACTACACGTGCTTTACAGAATTGATACTGTGCATTTGGGATGAGTTCGATTGTTGCACTGACTCCTTTTATTGGGTTTAATAGTTTATTATCTTCATTGAGTTGAAAAGTATCTTCATTCATTGTCTTGCCCGAGTGGTCCATGGTGATTTGGTGATTTAACCACAATTAATGTTACATGAAATATTTTAGCTTTGATTAGGAGATCCACATTACATTCCCCTAGATTCTCCAGGCTTCTACCATCATATTTCTTTAAAATCCTTCTTGAAATACTATTAGGTTTGATTCCTAGATTCTTTGCTAGCTAAGATGATATTATTGAGCAGGATTTATGATCGTTTTTGATTGTTTATTATTTTTTGAAACATCTATACGCTCTAGGGCCTAGAGTCTAGGCTTTTATGAACATTGATACTGTAAATGTTTGCAAAATCAATTTCTTCCTCTTTATCAATGTTATTTTTTGAAATTGCATTTATTTTATCAGCTCTTGATTTGCAGTACTTTGCAAAATGCCCTTTTCATGCATATTTTGCAATTTTGTTTGTAATTTGGCAATTAAATCGTCTTATGTTACACTTGTTTCCACAGAAATATTATTTTTCTTGCGATTTAAAATTCGTCCGAGATAAGTGAAATTGGTTTCGCTGATTGAGTTGCTTTGCGTCTTTCATTTGTTTTTAATGAAGGAATAGTTGTTGACTCTTCTTTGAATAACATCTTCCTTTGAGAGAGATTCATCTGTTAATTGATATTGGCTTCTAGAATCTAAACCTGATATTAGTTTCAGTAAAATCATCTTATCGGTAATTGATCGTAGTGATTTCCATTCATCAAATTCACATGATAAAACTAACCTCAAAATAAAATCTGAAATTGAATCCGCTCTTTCTTGTTTAAAGAAAAAGAAATTGTTATGTTCTGCAATAGTTAGTTTTTCTTTTTGGTAGAATATACTTTTCGATTGACTGTTTGATTTCTAAAAAAAATTGAAGTTTCTATTGCATTTGGGAAGAGAAATATTCCGAATTTTGACATACTCTTGATTCCACATGTTCCCAGGAATTTATCTGTTATTCCTTTATTCAACTTCTCGTCTCTCAGGTTTTTTATCTGCATAGAGCTTCAAACGTCACGATCCATGATTCAATTCAAATACCACTTTCTTCAAAAGTGGTCGCACTTCAGTGGTAAATCACCGGACGAAGCCCCTGAAAGTAAAATTTGGTTACTTGAATTCTTACATTTATCAATATAGTTCACTTGTTGTAAATGCAAGTTATGATTTTTATTATTATATGAATTGTGTTACACGAGGAAACTGTACTAAGGCGGAATTTTTATTGGAAGCATTATTCTCGTCACTCTTAATTCGTTGAAAATGTATTTTTTGTTTTGTTTTTTTCTAGTATTCGTTCTTTATTAATCTTTCTACTTTACTATCAAGTTTCCAAGTCAAACAAATCTATAAACTTCAAAAAGAACTTTTGTATTTTAAATATTTTTGTTTCATTGACTAGCAATAGTATATTTTCAATTTAACATTATATCGTAAAAAATAATATTACTTCTGACCAAAAAAATTAGTGGCAAAAAAGAAAAAAATTAATAAAAGCCGAAATCTACTCAAGGGATAAGCTTTCATCATTCTTATGGAATTACAAGTGACCCGACCCACCTGGATTACATTTTATAGATTAAATAATTAATTAATTAATTAATGTGTTAGCAACCATAAATCTACTGAAAATATCAAATAAGTTTTAAACATTGAAACAAAATAATAAAAAAAAATTAATTCAAATGATTGCTAATAATTTCTAAAAATAAATTAAACTAATTTCACCGATTCTATAGAAATATCCTATAGTGATACATAGAATCGGTATAAACAGTGTTTTATTGAAAAACAAAACATACGCGGTGCCGTTGCAGAATCAAGGATCAAATATTTATGATCCTCATCGGATTTACAGTCACTCACTTTTAGAATCGATTATTAAAGACACGAAAATTCTCACTTTGCATTTTCTATCATTCAAGGGGGGTCAATGAGATTGACAACCAATTCAGAAATATTATTGTTTTTTCTCCCATCTATTGGAATGGTTAACGGATCTATCTTTTCAAATTTTATCACAAATTTTATATCAATTAATTATTTTTGTCTAAATAATGCATTTGAATCAGATTTTTTGTTTTTACTAGTGGTTTTATCGATTTTAAATTTTATTTACTACTGTCACTTAGAATAAAATTATTATTATTATTATTATTATTATTATTATTATTATTATTATTATTATTATTATTATTATTATTATTATTATTATTATTATTATTATTATTATTATTATTATTATTATTATTATTATTATTATTATTATTATTATTATTATTATTATTATTATTATTATTATTATTATTGAGTTTATTAATTTAAATTCAAAAACTTAAACCTCAATTAAATTCCATTCACTTCTATTCCCTCGGAGAGTTTCTAATTTAATCACCGGGTGACAAATATTTATAATACATTAATCAAAGTAGCTTATATACACTCGACCCCTGTAATTATTCACTATTCATATATGTACATATCTTAATACTGAGTTCGAACAGTTCTCTGTGTCGTAAAAGAAACCCCGCTATTTCTTTGTCCCTCTCTCATATTTCTACACTTCTTTCTATAAATTCCTAAGGGACTCTAAAACAAACTACAATCGTTAGATGTGGTTTCCAAATCTTTGATTTCTTCAAAGTATGAGTCAAATATCCCTATTTATTTCGTGAGCACTGCTAACCAAGTCAAATTATCTGTGATTGTTAGAGGCTGTGAGTGAACTATAATAAAATTAGACTCCTCCTAATGAGCTTTATTCCCAAGTAATTCAACGAAAATATATTTCTACTTTTCCATTTCCAATTAATTTTTCAATTCTTCAAAATTGATATCTTGCTAATTTGGGATCGGAAAACAAATTATAAATTTTTATTGTTATTTAGACATTTTCCTCGCTATTTTTTTATTGTAATTTTCCGTTCCCTACCACTTAGAAAATTGTGAATATCCATTTAATTTTGGTTTCAACAAAACAGTCAGTTGTAAGATTTCTGGTCTCACAGAAACCTTTAACCTCTTCTAGGATGACAGTCATGGCGTAAATTGAGAATAGCTCCCTGTTGTAAACATGCACTGACTTTATTGCTACATCCTTATTTCAGCAGTTATGTGCATTTTATACTTTTGCGGAGATTAACGAAACCAAAAGAAAAAGGGTTTACTCCCATTAACTTCAACGTAATAAAATTGAGTCTAAGTACATCATATCGTATGCATGGTTTTAATAGACATAAATCTTTAAATGACAACCAGCTGCGATTTTAATGAATGATCGTCATTAACAAGCATCAACTCCAAAATTAGAAAGAAAATACAAGTTTTGCAAGTCAACTATCCGTTTAAACTTAAGAAACTTTGCTAGTAAAATGAAGGTCTTGAAAGAAAACCAAGTAGATCACACGTTCCAAAAACCTCATATTAACTTTAAGAAGCACTGACCACAAAATGTCAAGTTCTATACCCTGCAATTCAAGCACATCTCTATAGAAATCAAATTTTCATAAAAATAGAAATTCCCCCTTTGGCATATTAGTCTGGTATCAGTGATCCATACTTTTTACAATCAAGTATCAGCATCAATGTTATAAGTATGGAGAATATATATCCTTTAAACGTTTTTAATCTAGACAACGAAAATGGTCCTTAAAACTCTAATATATTTATCTTTTACATTTTATTACATATCGAGGTCTGTAATTAAATAATTAAGGATTTTTTGAAACACTTTTCGAAATATTTGTTTTTACCCTTTTTTATCTATTCTCTATCATTAGTTCCCTACGTAATAAAATTTTTAGATTTTAATTGTAATAATTATAATAATTTGTTAATGTATGTTTTTATTCATTTCACACTCAAACAATTTTCTAAAATCTGTTTTTATTCTGTTACTTCTTGTCTCAATTCTATCTCTGACCAGACTTTTGTATTCCCAATCTGTCAGATTTTACTTATCTATGTATACATCCTAAACACTTTTATGTGTAATTCAATTATGCTGACCATTTGTTCCGCACTTTGAAAAACTATTCGTTTGTTATCTTTCCTCTGCATTTCTTCTTTATTTTTCGTGAGTTAAATCTTGTAAGATATATTTTCTCAGAAACTGACATTACGGATTTTATATTGCTTCTGAGTTTGATTTTTGTTTGTTGTTTAGCGCAGCAAAGAATTTGGTAAATTGTAAATTACAAAGATTCTTGATGTTTGATTAATTTTAAATAAAAATCTCTAAAATTGTGTTTCGCAGTTTTTTATAATCTCCTAAGCAAGCCCGGTTCTAGAAGTTTTCTGTGTGTAGGCGATGCAAATTTGCCGCCGCAAAAATAAAAAATGTTGTAATTTTTAAGTTGAAGAAAAATAGAAAAACACTGAATATCTGAACTTAATACATATATTTTTATTTTAATAAGAAAAATTAAACAAAAAAGAAATAAATAAAAATTCAGTTTATAAAAATTTAAAAAAAACAAAACAAATAATAATTAAAAGTGAATTTTTCTCGCTTTTAATTCTCCAAAATCCTTAACCAATCCCTCCATGTCTAATAATTTCGTTATTAAAAAAAATAATACCAGGAAAAATATATAAATGAAGTTGCAATTATTATAATGAAGTAGAACAGAAGCAAAAAAAACTTAGAAAAGGCCGCCTTTGAAAAGTGCTGCAGTCGGAGGTCGCCGACGTCACCTACGCTTAAAACCGGGCCTTATCCTAAGACCATTTTGCATTTTGGAAACGAGCTGGGAGTTTTAACTCAAACCAAGATGTAAAGTCACGCCCTAATAAACCATGATATGGTAAAAAGCAAAAGAGATTTTGATTTAGTTTCATATTAGGAAGTAAATTCAAAATTGAGGTATTTTTACCAAAAATAGACTGTAATTATCAACACAGCCAGAGAAGCCTTCGGATGAAAATCAAATTTGGCTGACCTCTCAGTACGCCAAGTCAAAATAAGAGGTTTTATGAATGAAAACACAAATATTACTAAAAACATCGATAAAATGTCTCACATGAGTAAACTTTAATAATCTGTTTGATTATTGCTGTTTATGAGTAAAAATTCAATCGTCTAAATTTTTAATTGAATAAATTAAAGTAATTAAATGATTGACTTCGTCCTTAATAATTCGTCCCTAAGACAAACGGCTATATAGTATCAGTTGCATACCAATAGCAATAGTTAAGTGGAACAATGGCAAAATGATTTAAGATCAGCCGTAACCCTAAGTCATTAAACTGATTTGGTTCTTCTAGCTTTTGAGCTTCCTTACTACAAAAATTTAATAAGGAATTACCAAAGTTTGCAACAGGTTATATTACATTGAAATGAATAAGAGTTATTTGCATGCATATGAAACATGTATATGAAGCCACATATTTCCAGGTTTTCATTTTGAGAATTTTTCATATTATAGCTCAAGCACCTCCTTCAAACGTATATTTTTTTTATAAAAAATGATAAATTGTACATAAACAGTAACTTATGTGGTTCTACCCTTTCCAAAAAATATACGTTTAAAATTAGTAATTTATCAAATTTTGTTAAATTTAGCTTGTTTTACTGTATGTTTAAAAAAATATTAATTTCAAAACAAATAATTAAATTTTTTACTCTAGAATTAAAAATTTATTTTCAAAATCATGCTTTTTCCTTAGTCGTTATTTTCGATGGAATACGGATTTGAAAAATATTTTCAATATTCAAATATGTATTATATTTAAAAAATTGAAAAAAAAATAAATTTAATTTAATTATAATTTTAATTTCAAAATTAAATAATTAAAGTTTTTGTAATCAACTAGCAGAAACCGGAATTGATAGTCAATTTTATTTGTTATTTTTGACGATCCAATGAAATTCATTTTATTGTTGCTTCAAATAAAATAGCGCTTTCTGATTGGCCAATATACTCGATAGACGATTATATTGTTTTCAATATATTACATTGAACCATCTCGTTTATTAGTAATAAAATTTAATCGAAAAATGAGTTCAAAAGTAAAACCATTCTATTTGAGAGACACATCAACAAGTCCATCGCCATCACCAACAGATGAAAGCAACAATCAGTATAGTAATCAACAACACAGTCCGGAAATCGGTTACAGCGATGAAGACAAATCGGATATCGTTGAAGAAACGGAAAAAATCAACGTCAGCTCGAGCAATGCGTCAATAAAAGAAGACCACGTCAAACGACCGATGAATGCATTTATGGTTTGGAGTAGAGGTCAGCGTAGAAAAATGGCCCAAGAAAATCCAAAAATGCACAATTCAGAAATCAGTAAACGCCTGGGTGCTGAATGGAAGCATTTAACTGAATTGCAGAAGCGACCATTTATCGATGAAGCTAAACGCCTAAGAGCCATTCACATGAAAGATCATCCGGATTACAAATATCGCCCAAGACGAAAACCGAAATCAATATTCCGAAAAGATAAATACACGATCCCTTTAGTTTATCCTTGGAGTAGTAAGATTTAAATATATATTTATTTTTGTAATAATAATAATAAAAATAATAATAATAATAATAATAATTATAATAATAATAATAATAAATAATAATAATAATAATAATAATAATAATAATAATAAATAATAATAATAATAATAATAATAATAATAATAATAATAATAATAATAATAATAAATAATAATAATAATAATAATAATAATAATAATAAATAAAAATAAAAATAATAATAATAATAATAATAATAATAATAATAATAATAATAATAATAATAATAATAATAAATTATGAAAAAAAGGTTGTCAATAGGCTAATAAATTTAAACAAATTTATAAAAGTCAACAAATAATTTATTCAGAACTTTCTATTGAAAAAACAATGCAGTGAATTAAAACTACATTTGCATTTGTCATTTTGCAAAACTACAGTAAAACAAACATGTCAGTATTTTGTATTTAAAAAATGTCACAATATCTCTTTCATCAAAACAAAATTAAACCATCTCTCAACAAAAGCCGTTCAATATCCAGCTGGTGCCAATTAATAATTTTTTTTTATTTCATTGACTATTGTTTGTTTATATTTTGCAAATATATATATATATATATATATATATATATATATATATATATATATATGGTTGAAAAAATAATATACTCGAGGACTGGGAAATTTTGAGTCAATTCACAATATTCTGTTTCAATTCGCTTTTTTTCGCAACTGACAATTTCGACAACGTGTAAATAGCATTAGAACAGAGCAGGCAATAGTAAAAACCTTTAACTCTGTCTTCAATGTCTGTTACACATTATACTCTGGCATAATGTTTGTTTTAAATCCTCACGACTACGAAACATTATTCGATATCATAATAGAGATTTGACAATTCACTAGCTTTTTTCCATTTTAACTAAAAGAAGTTCCCATTTCAATTGAATTTCTAAAAACTTCATTGTGTTTGACGCAGAGCTTTAAATAATTGTTGAAAACAAAAGATAATTGTCTTTTTTTATTTTGAAGATCTCGACTCCTTTGCCGACGAATGTTTTTCCACTAAAAAATAATTCATTTAAATTAATTTTGATATATTTCGGTTTTTAATATCAATACATACATATATATATATATATATAATTTCACTAATTTAAACAAAAAATTGAATTGAAAATTATGTATTGATTTAGTCGTAATTTGACTGACTTAAAGAATTTTGAATCTGAGTATTTAATTAAATTTAATATTTTTGTTTTAAATAAAATTTCGAAATTATTATTTGACTAATATGAAATTGATGTATGTGAAAATTTCAATATTTATTCATTTTATTTTCAGATTTACCATTGATTCCTTCTTGTTCCCGATCGAGCTTGTTATCATCGGAAAAGTTATTGGGAACTCTGCCGTCACTCTCATCATTATGCTCTTCATCCAGACCGTTTATGATGGACACGTTCAATGCTTCATTGTTACTGGCTCAACGCAATCAGTTCAATTCGAGAATGCCATTCCCAAACTTATTGAACATGTCTCAACAAAATCATCAGTCCCAGTCAAATCATTTACCATCCTCACCTACATCATCGAGTTCAATGAAAAGTCCATTCCAATCCGCATTCAGCATACCAGCATTATCCGGTCCCCATCAGCCGGTTTCATCACCGAATGATACCATAATGCTGCCAACGTCGATGAATCATCCACTTTTGATATCCCACAACAGCATGTGGCCGATGCATTCAACGAATCCCCTTTCTCTCCCACTCAATTCTCCATTAGATTCTAGATTATCTAATTCCTCATTGTCGAATTTCCCATCTCCAAATCTTGGTTTCATCGACTGGCCATCGTCTGCATATTCACTACTAGAGGCTTACAGATCTTTGCCGAGTGTATTCAATTAAATCCACTAAATCTGATAAACATATTTTCTGTAACCTTGGTGATTGTAAATAGATTATCTTCTTTTTGATTTTTTTTCATGTAAAATATAACTTAAATTTAAATTTTCATTGTGAAAACATTGAATATTGTAGGAGAGAAACCAGTCTTTCTTCAATTTAAACTAAATAAAATTATTAAAATTATTAAAGTTATTATTATTATTATTATTATTATTATTATTATTATTATTATTATTATTATTATTATTATTATTATTAAAATTATTAAAATTATAAATAAGTTACTTTTCATCGAGCTAATTATAAAAGTTTGTAAATATCTAAATAAGAACAATATTTTTTCTGTTGAGATTGTCTTCCGTGAGATTAAACAGAGTCGTTTTATCCATTGTGCAAAAAGTGCTTAGCACAGGAGCGCCACCTAAATGGACTGCCCGTTAATATAATAAATAAATAATTTTTGTTTAAATTAATATGTATAAAACAAATCGAAAAGAAAGTTTGTTTTACTATTATTTTTACTATAATTTATTGAGTTTTATCTTTTAGCATTTCGAAACTTTAAATGACAATATTTAATGTTTTAATTTGTGTTATCAAAAAACATTGTTTATTTTATTCTTTTTATATTTATTGTTTTGTTTTTATTATCTTATTTTTATCTTAATTTATCAATATTATTTATTTTTTTTTGTTATTGAATTAAATTTTTGTAAATACAATTTTTGTTTTTTAAACTGAATATGATTTTTAATTATCCACCATAGAAGCAAGAAAAATATCACCAGAATATTTCCCAATTTTCCTCCCAACTTGAAAGTGGTCTTATTGACTCCTCTCATCTTCTTCAAAAAATTTAATTCGTTTTTAATAATGAGAATGAGATTGCATAAAAAATAGGACTGTTAAATAATTTCTTTTTTACAGATGATCCCAACCTATGGGTCACGAGGAATATTCTGTGGGGCCCCCTATTGAAAAATATACTCATTAACTATATTGAGTACATAAATAATTTTTCATTTTTAATTGGTGTGTTTGGTTTTAAATAAAACTAATTTTAAATATATATTATATCTTCAAAAAATGTTAGTAAAAGTGTCGATTTTTGAACAACGATATCTACAATGATGCCTGGGTCTGAGAAATATCTGCTGAAAAACAATCTCATCCATCACATCATTAAAATATAATTATGCTTTATTAATTTTTAAATGTTTTCTAGTTTTAGTATTGCTATAAAATTAGTTTCTCTTCCATTTAAAATAAATATTACTTATAATAAATATTTGATGTATATACCTAATATGATATAGTAGGCCATTAAATAAATTACAATATCAGGTGAGTATTTATGAAATTAGATTCTCACAAAAATTGAAGGGCGCAAAAATATTTTTACAAAAAACGGGACGCCGGTTCAAAAAGTTTGGAAACCGCTGTATTAAGGTGTTAATGTTTAATTGTATGAATGGGTAATAAAATAATAACTGCCAAGATGTTCAAATTGCTGAGTCTATGAAATATTCAAAACTCTTACGTCACTAAGAAAAAAAGCATTTAGATCATTCTAAAAAGATTAAATATTCTTTTGTCCAAATGAAACCATTGCAAACATCAAAGACTTTATCGAATTTAAAAAGCATTCCTGACAAAAATAAGAATTCTTGGGTCTGTGAAACTATTTCTCGCCAATTTACTTATTTCACGAAGAAGTGCTAACTCAATTCTAATGTGCTACACGAGGTCGGGTAAGACAAATTCAGCGCGTTCCTTGAAAGCCGGTCTGAAATTTATAAAGCCTCGTGTTTCAATTTATAAATACGTCGGCTATTTATACTACTCTACTCCCTGATTTATATATAATCATAAAATATTCCCAAATAATTTTTACAGCCTTTTTAATTGTAAAGTAGTTAAATAATTTATCAGTTTATAATAAAAAAATTATTTTAATGCTCTTCTGTTTTGACCCCTTTTCAAATTTTGAACCCGGCCCTGCAAGCCTTTACGCCGATCCTTGTACTCTCTATCAGTCATATAAATGTTACCGTGATAAGCTTAAGATTTTTACTTCAACTTTCTTCGAAATATGTTTGGATTTTCAAAGCTTTTTGATTTGAAAACAAAAACAAAAAATAGATTAAATGTTGAAAATGGTATGAAGCTGGCAAATTTTGAATATGATTAACAATATACTGAGAAAGAAATTTTCTGTGTTTTAGAAATCCCAGAAGAAAGTGAAGCTGAGATGGAGTTTTCGTACGAAGATTCAAGTGATGATACGGGAAATTCACAACAGCTAAAAAAAGTCGAGGTAGTATGAAAGAAAATTCTGAAAAGACCTTGGAGACCAAGTAATGAATTTAAAACCAGTTTACAAAACAAGAAGAGTCGAAGACTCGTATCAGGTGTTCTTCTCCAACATCTTAGAAAATACGAGATATTCACAATGGATGAAATTACGACAGAGACCTAAGCACCTTAACTTTTAAGGATTGACATTTTCATAATGTTAAAAGTGATTTATGGCACTTTATTGCAATAAAAACAAAAACTGTTTTATGACATTTCTTACATCTGAATCTAACCTGTACTGCACTTTGCATCATTTATGTTAGATTTCAAATTTTTTGAAAAAATGTCATGTATAAAATTATTTTTCTTATTCTTATTATTTTTTTTTAAAAATCGTACATATTTTATAAATAACGATAAAAATTACTATATTTATAGAAAAAATAATTTTTTATTTGCCTGTTTTTCATGTTGGTTTTATAATTTTTCTTTATAATTTTTCTATCAACAAAAATAAACGAATAAGTTTTAGTTACCAACAAAACGTAAATATTATGATAATTATCTGTTCGTTTTTCACTGTCAAGAGAGGTTAGATAATAATTGTCATGGGCTCCAGATTTCGTCCCCAAAAATATGCTGGGAAAATATGGGAGAATATGCCATGATTATTTTAGAATGCTGCTGAAAATAACGCTAAATATTAAAACAAAGATTTGATTTTATCGTACATTGAATAAAAAGTGTAAATGTCAATTTAACGAAGTCTACTTCTCAAGTTGATGAATAAAGGAATCATTTGGTAAAAAATATTATATTTTTAAGAAAAAATGAATTCTGTTCTGATAGATTTAAACAAAAAAATATATGCACTGTTTGAATTAAGTCTATCCAGATAGGGTTAGCATTATCCAACCGATTTTTACAGCGACTACATATTGTATTGGGTTACATTCAAAATTTCATAAATAAAACGTATTCATTCAAATGTCGGTATAACGGAATGAAAAATGATACAAGACGAAAAGAATTTTTGAAGATTCAAAAATATTCTTTTTCCAGCATTCAAAACATATTATTGCTATGATTTCCAAAATTATTATCTAGAATATTAAATTAATTAATTAACCATGATTATTCGCTGTTTGAAGTGATTAATCTATTTACAAATTCGATAATCAGATTTAAACAAAATATTAAATTATTAACTATATTTTTCAAATTTCTGTATGATAATAATAATAATAATAATAGTAATAATAATAATAATAATAATAATAATAATAATAATAATAATAATAATAATAATAATAATAATAACAATAATAATAATAATAATTATAATAATACTATGTTTGTTAAAATATTGCAAATTATGACGTCATAGGGGAAAAGCAGGTAGACTTAGTTAATTCAGCACAACCAGATGAACATATATATATATATATATATATATATATATATATATATATATATATATATATATATATATATATATATATATATATATATATATATGTATATGTGTGTAATTATCATTGGGAAATGAATTGGCTCACTTACTGAAAAACTAATCTGTAATTAACAATCGAAACCGGGATTTAATTCAATCAGCCACTTTTCAGGGGGGTAACCTCTTCCATTTCCCAATCAATTGCAGCTAATTTTCCATGTGGGGATTAACAGAATATATTTAATTATTTTTGTAGTCAAATTCAGTGTTGATATCGTAACACTAGGGTTAATGCTTATGTTTATTTAGAAAATTCAATGAGATATTTTACAATTATTTGGCCGCTGGCTTATGGACTGATTGAATAAATTGTCTTGAGGGAAATCCGGTAATCCCATCAGCGATGAAGCGATGAAAACCACTTGGAATTGTCATAATACTCTAGTTTTACGCGAGTTCGGCTTACAAATATCAATTCTACGTTAATAATGGGCTGCATTTACCAATTCCTGATTTAATTTTCGGTTAATAGTAATCTGCTGGTAATTGGGGTAATCTACTTTAAATGAGCGGCATTTTGCGTTTATCCCACTGATTGAATACCCATTTTGTTTGTCTTTTTTTTCTATTATTTATTTACTTTCTCTCATTTACATTATCTTCACTCTTACTAAGTACTATCGAAAATCTAATATATATATATATATATATATATATATATATATATATATATATATATATATATATATATGCAAGGTCTGATTAACGCTCATGGTCTTATATGTTTCAGTTGAAACAATCCAAAAATTAATTCATCTACCTCGAAACCGTTCATGTATATTATTTACAATTGAATATTAAATGAAAATACAAACCATGAACCAGCAAACCAATTTTACTTTCTTTTTAAATTCTGCTGAAGAAGATATTACAATATTTGATGGATATTGGTATCATTTTCGCGCGGTCATGCCCAAAATGTGGATATTTTAATTATATTTAATTGATGTTAATTGATTTTTAATTTTGTACATATCTTCGCTTATTAACCAAAAAAAAGAATTGTATTTACAGAAATAAAAAATGTATTCATTTTTATCACAAATTTAATTACAATTAATTGTTTTGAATTGAATCATATTTTGTGTTTTTACTGGTGGATTTATAGATTTTAAATTTTATTTACTACTGTCACTTAGTGTAAAACTATTATTGTTATTATTATTATTTTTATTAATTATTAAAATTTATAAATATTTTAAAACAAAATTTTAATTTTAATAAATAATATTAACTTTAAGTTTTTTAGATTTATTTTATGCACATTAATTTTAACTAAAAATGACTTATTAACTATATTCACAGACCTCCAATCTGCTGGTCGTCCTGTACTAAGCAAGCATTGTTAGTAAAATGGTTAAGACGGCTCTGCTTCCACTTAATTTTGAGTGTTAATAGTATAACAGAATTTTTGGAATATTCTAATACCGATAAAGACAAAAGAATGGACAAAATTTTAATAATCGGTTGCCAATGATATTGACACAATACTCTCAATAAAAAATATGGAAATTCAAATAGAAGACTTTTAAGTTTTTTTTACTATGATCACATTCTTAGTTTGTAAGCATAGAATTGACTCTTATATTCATCAAATCTTATTCCTTGAGAAATTTTGTTGATGAATTTTTAACCATTAAAACAATATACATTTAAAAATCTAAAACAAAAAAAACATTTTCTGAAACATAAACTGTATTTTTCAATTGAATAATAATTATGAATTTCAAAAACAATAACCAATATAAAAGCGATAAAGCCAAATTACCGAAATTTATTTCGTAAAAATTATCCTTATCATCAGTCTGTCTTCATAATCTTTGTCATATACTGAAAAAATAATGATATAATAGTTATTATTTATTCATTTAATTAAATAATC
The DNA here is from genome assembly GCA_022537955.1 of Schmidtea mediterranea. Lineage (NCBI taxonomy): Eukaryota > Metazoa > Platyhelminthes > Tricladida > Dugesiidae > Schmidtea > Schmidtea mediterranea. The sequence goes on from CM039681.1 coordinate 113,592,576, forward strand.
TCAATAAATTCATTGTTTATTGAATCTTAATTGTAGCCTGCAATTTGCAAGGATTGTGATTTAAATACCAATGCCTCACATAAAATTATTTTCCACTTATTATTAAAGTTTTTATATAAAATTTTAAAATCTTTAAAATCAGTTGTTACTTTACACATTTTTCTATGCTCAATAGTATAACAAATATAATTATAATTTGTAATTATTTTAAAATGAAAATATAGAAAATATTGCGATCAGAACCAATGTTGGGAAGAAGTTGTAGGAATTTTACGCAAATTGCAGTAAATTAAGATAACCAATTTTTGGTTATTAATTCACCACTAATAACCCGGGGGGAGCAGTGTTGACAAATCAAGATGTTGGTTCATAAATATACCATAACAAGTGTGTGGATAACACATATATGCAAAAATGAGGACTTCATAAGCCGATCATTCTAATCCAGATCTCAATGCCTTTTCAAATTTTACTTGACACATAAGACTGCAACGCAATTTACAGAAAGGATTTTGTACTTGTTATCTATAATATAACTTTATTTTGTCATTTATTTTTATGATTAATAATCTCATTTTTGTTCAGATCAAAGAGGGAAGGAGATAGTCCATCTTAAATTTATCGAATTATGCTGGAATTGAATGAAACTCTTGGTCGACGATCTCTATAATGACTGTATACGCCCTGGCTAAAGTCCCGGCTAAGATGACTGTTTCATTGTTTACTGCATCCCTGTCTAGGCCACGCGCGTTGGAATCAAAAGCATGTCAATATCGAATATTCTTTTCGATTTTCTTGCTTTCACCTCAAAAGGGTCATTGGGGAAACCGAAGAGGATAAAATATTTTTAAAATTTTATAGCGAAACTTTCGTTTCCGTATTTACAAGAAAGGAGATAAAAAAGTTTGGACTATCCTTTTCAAAGCTATCTCGGTAAAAAATAGCTAGAAATAAAAGGATAAATCTTGAATGGACAAGTATATATTTGAAGGAAAAAAATTTCATATTCTTTTCGGATTGTAAAAACCAACATTAACTTATGATAAAATCACAAACTCTTTTAAGAAAGACGTGTTCTCGATCAGGATAACAAGTAAATGCAATAATTTTTTATTATTACCACAAATCACAATCGTTCAAATTTTCACCATTTCAATTGGCTGAAACTGTTAACTCTTCTTTCCGAACTATTTAGCTCTTGTTCAATTCTCGCTGACTCTTTGACCATTTATGGGGATTTGGCTAAGTTTTTAAGTTCTTGAATAAAATTCTCCTCCCGCAAACTAAATTTTAATTCAAATTACTTGCTCGTTACAAGCGGAAAATTTCTCCTACATTTAGTTATTTGGATTTATCTTGACAGGCTGACATTTCACAGCTCAACCTCATAGATTTCTCTTTGTATTAAATTAATTTGTTTTCCACAATTAATTAATTGATTAGTTTGTTTTTTCTAAATAAATTCTAACAATTTACCACATGCTCATATCTATTTTCTCCGTTTAATTTTAATTTTTTCTTTTTTAAATTTGAAAATTAATTTTTGTGTCTCTGTGTAAATTCTTTAATTTTAATCGGTTTTTCACATAATTATGTGTCTCCACCTTGATTTTAAATGACCCCAAAATTTTTCAATAAAAAATAAAGCAGTACTAATAAAACATTTGTAGTAACACTTTTTTAAAAAACTTTCTAATAAATAAAAACTACAGCTTTACAATATTATAGCATTAACCAATCCTGAATTTAATTAAAAAATAATTTTTTTGAGAAGGTTTTAAAGGGACAAACTTGTAATCATTAGGCTTTTACTGATAGAAAATCTGAGCCTACAGTAAAAGAAAACCTATAAACATTTTCTAACTACAGTAGAATAATCTGTTATGTAAAGATAATAAAAGTTAAAAAGATTGAAAAAGAAAATGAAAATATTTTTAAAAATATTTGCTGAATTATAAAGGAAATAATTTTTATTAAAAATTTCACGTAATTGCACTATTATAAAAATTCCCTTACAAGTATTTATATATTTGAATATCAAAAATATGTTTTCTAAGGGCCTTTTTTGCTGTCCTAAATATGAAAATTTCATTCAAACAACAAAAACTCCTCAAGATTTTAAAATTAATTTTAATAATTTAAAAATATTTTATAATTGATTAAAATATATATTTCACCATAATATTCTAATTCAATAATAAGGGAAAAAATAAAATTGAATAAGTAAATTCAAATAAAAAAGCAACCCAACTTTAATAATTAATTAATTGTATACTTTTTTTATCATTTCAGTCAATAATTAATGTGTTAAATATGTCTCAGATAATTGAATGAAATATTAGTCAATTTATTAATCATACTCATTTAAACAAAAAACTCAAATTTTTCCATTAACCTCTTTTTCCACCAAGTATCGAAAAAAAACCCATAAAATTTTATGTTTTTAATTTTTTTTTCTCTATTTCAATCAAAAATTCATTAATTTTTTAAAATAACACCATACAACCATTGATTAAAACAAAATATTCTTAATGAATTCTTTTTCTCATTGAGTCTAAATACAAAGTTCATTGGCACCAAGTCAATTAGATAATTATTAAAAATATTTAAAATCATAATGGAATTATTTAAAAATAAATTCCACCAAAAATTGTTGACAATAAAATCTATTAATATTAAAACAATGCAAGTTGTTAGTTAAGTTAAACAACTTCGTTGTTTTTTTTTGCTGCAACACCAATTGGGAATATTCAAACCCATGAAAAATTAAACCACTTTATAGATTTGCATGATACTCAATTGTTTAAATGGATCGACTCGGAATTTAGCAGTTGAGAACTATAAGCAATTTATTCAATTGTTAAACGACGCCGAAAATTCAATTGAGTTCAGCTCAAGAGATCAACTTTGGAGAACGAAAAATAACCTGACGATGTATAAATAAAATTGTGTTTTTCAAAGAACCGTCGTTTACAAAATAAATATTTTCCCATCATTAATTATTCGAAAAGTTCTCCTCACAATTACCTTTAATTCTCCGTATCCCGTCTATTGACGATTAAAACAACACCCTGTTTATTTTTATTGAAATCGCTTTCAATAAAAAAATTTCAATTTATTATTATAATTATTTCACTCGATTTATTTTTGATTTATTTGTTTATATTATTTGATTTATTTAGTTGAATGTTTATTACCCAGAAAAAATTACAGTTTAAAAAAAAACAAAAAAAAATATTTTTTTTGATTTTCTAAAAAATCTGTATTCAATAAATTTCCATTGGTATTTCTCGATTCTTTTTTTTGTCATCACTCCTGATGACAATGCTAATATAATCAGGAAAACCCAATTGTGGAGTCGCACATAACTTAATCGAATAATAAAAGAATACAATGAATATAAATAGCACTTGCGTGACGGTAATCAAAGCAGAATGAGGAATACTGTGCAATTGTTGAATGGCTTGAAGTTACATAGTTAATTAATTAATTAAATCAAAAATATTATTGATTCTAATAACTTTATGTTTAATAATTCAGAAATTTTGAATGATAAAAATAAAAATATTTTAATTTACAAAAAAAATTTATAAGAAATTAATAAAATGAATTTGTTTTTATTTAAATAAACAATATTAATTTACAAGTTATTATAGTAATTTAAAAATAATGTAACAAATATTAGAAAATATCATATGTATTTTTATTATTGCAATTTAATAATTAGGTTTAATTAAAATTTTATTTAGATTAAAATAAATAAATAAAATTACTCAATGAAGTTAATTAAAAAAAGAAATTAAAAAAAAATTATAAATCTTTAAAAATTGGATTCAATAGTCAAAAAAAAATGTTTGACAATTTTATTGTCGATTTCATTTGCCCATTCTTAATCAGCTAAACTAAAAAATTATGAATTATTGGCAATTAAAAAGTAAACGAACCAAAATGTTTTAAATTAAAATTCACTATTATTATAATTATTAAGTTAAATTAAAAAAATTTTCCTCACTTATTTAAGTTGAAATTTTATTTAGATCACAATAAATAAATAAAATCCTTCTGTGATAACAACAAATTATTTTCAAAGCTTTCTGAAGTATTTATCAAAAAAAAAAAACTTTAAATAATTTTATTAATATAATTATTAATTTATGGAAAATGAAAAAACGCAAATCCTTTATTAAAATTAAAACAAATTATAAATTTTTAAAAATCATATTCAATAGTCAAAAATAAGATGTTTGAAATTTTTATTGCTGGTTTCATTTGTACATTCTCAATCGGCTAAACAAGAAAATAATGAATTGTTGACAATTAAAACACAAACGAACCAAAATGTTTTAAATGAATATATTCAGTTGAGAATTGTCCAAAATATAATAAAAAAAGAAAAACGGTTTAATGCTGCAGTGATTGTTTTTAACCAGTCTCCGATGAATTTGCAATTCATTGTTACCGTACACAACGAAAACAATGCAATCAAGTATATTTATCATTGTATTTTTCACACTTGTCCATTATTGATATTGATAATAATTTTAATAATTGATTTATTTGTATAACAGTCACTGTTTTGGTGATTTTGACAGGTCAGAATCGATTCTCACCTAATCTCATCGGTGTAACTGAAATATATTTCAGGTTTTTTTGTTCAAAATAAGACATTTGTTTTCTATATTCGCATTCTCTCAGGTTTGACAGTGCGGATTACTCACAGCCATCTATTAGCGAGCATGTGTCGAAATGCACAAATTTGACAATTTCAGACACAGTTAGAGCACAATGGATTGTATAAAGCACATGTATAATTGCAACAATAAATCACTGATGTAGAACAGTTTATTATTGTCGGCACCGCTTTGATCTACCGAGGTGTTTATAAGAGATCAAGCTGTGCTCGAGTCGGGGAATCGCTACAGTATAACTAGAGATTCTAGTTTCAAGAAATTATGGAGCAATGAATTATATATTTTTTTCTGAACTGTTATTGAATGTTATTGGAAAGTGGTTTCATCACAGTCACTTTTTAATGATGGGATAAGAATTTCTTTATTTTTATTATTATTATTATGATTATTATAATTATGATAATAATTACTATTATTATTATTAAATAATTATAATTATGATAATAATTCCTATTATTATTATTAAATAATTAAATAAGCATAGCAACGATTTTTCAAACATTCGTTTTACGATTTATTTCGATAGATAACTGTCATCATCAGGTAAAACAAATCAACTAAAATAATATGGATATATTTTTTAAATAAATTATTATTTTTTTATTAAATTTTTTATTATATTTTTTGTTTTAACAATTTTTAGATTAATTTTAAAATTTATATAAATAAAATAAATTTATTACTATGATAAAAATCTCAATTTTATATTAAATTGAGCTTTTAATTATAGTAATGAGTTTATTTTACTTATATCGTAAAACGAGTGTTTGAAAGGCATATTCTTTTAATTATTATCATAATTAGTATTATTAATAATAAAAAATAGTAATTAATGGAATAAACATGGCAGTGATTTAATTATTAAAAATTCATCACTCAAGCATCGTTTAACAATTTATTTCAATATTCGATTTGTCATAGACTTACCAAATGATTAGAGTAATATCGTAAAACAGATGTTTGAGTGGGGATTTTTTAATAATAATATTTTTAGTAATAATTTTTACATTTCTTATCTCTTTTCTTCTTTTCAAATTCGCATCTCGGATTGTCAAAGATCATTATTATGACAACTAAATCTGTTTTAATAATTTCATGTTTTTCCGATTTTGTTTTCCTAATGATATTTTCGTATTTTTTAATCAATGTTTCAATATACGTGTCTTCTATTTTCATTTTTTAAAAAATTATTTTACTATTACATTTTTTTAAATTTCTCATCCTCATTTTTAAATAAATATGAAAATAAAAAGTTTATATTTCCAATTACTTTTGGAAAAAGCACTTCAAGTAACATAAACTATACTGTTTTCGAGAAACGACCTGATTCTTTCTCAATGTTTGACGGCAATTTACACAAGTAACTTCTATATCAAATTTCTACATTATTATGCTTTCTAAAAACTCATATTCTAACAAACTTATTTGTAGACCAATATTTAGATTCCCAATCCTTGAAGGTCTTAATCATATAGTTTAAAGATGCTATGACAAAATAGCACGGACAAAATTTTAGGGGGAAATGATAACAAATTGCACTTTTTAGATTTAAAATTCTCATGAATGAAATAAAAACTGGAATACAATTAAAACATAACCAATGACAACTAACTATTGAATCAGTAACAATGAACCAAATATTCGTTTTAGTTTCAAATTAAAAACATAGTTATAAAAATTAAAATTAACTTTATCCAGGTAATTATTGGTTTCGCCTAAAAAAAGGCTCGTATTCTTCTTGAAAAGTGACGTTTCATCAGCAACTTTGGATCCTCAACTCTGGATTTACTTCAAATCATTGGTGTTTAAATAGCACATTATTATAGTAGTTCACTGGATTTTAAGTGACTATCATTTGTGAAAGCCCAATATTTCTTATGATGAGTGTTTGTGTTAGAATACTTTACTAGGTTTCCCAAAAATGCTATTCATTTATGTTAGAATTCTGTTTATCTGATATGCAAATTTTATTCATATCATTCATCTATTTGAATTTGAGGTGCCTTTTGTTGATTATATACTTGAGCTTCGCATAGTTTTTCTGAAAACGCTGAATAGCGGCAATATTTTCATTTTCTATTTTATTGAATTGTATCATTAAATCTTCATTTCTTCCTAATGCTTTGAGACCTGGCAACTTTAAGTTTTTCTTAGTTTCTTGATGTTCAATAGCATTCTGAATTAAAAATTCCTTTATTTTATCTTTTGCCAGAAAATATTTAATCCAAACAGACCCCTTCAAAAAAAAACCATTTTCCGAATTCGAATGTTTGTGAAAGCATATTTAATTATTTTTGCAATATATTTCAAAATAGATAAACAACGGATAAGACAGCAAAAGAATGTTTTACCGAAACATTTCCAATCAAATTATAGACAAGATTAAAGAACTTGCTGCAATCAGACAAGATGAAAATGAAAGATATGCTTATGGTGTGGAGAATATAGACACAAGATACAAATGTTCACTAAAAATAAATGTTTAATATTTGGTGAAGGAGGTCATAATTTTCAGGATTGTTATTTATTTAGAAAGAAAGAACAGCATGAGAACAAGAAAATTATCTCTTCTGTACACGATGAAGAGAATGACAGAAATTACTTTGATTATGCAAAACCAGAGAATTAATGATTATGTGTTTCATGATTTGGAAACTGATAAAGACTCGAGGAACTTTATTGCATAAATTTCGTCAATTGGGTTGTGAAGAATGAAAATTGGAATGACAGAGCAGAAGAAATGAGGAGAATTAAACAAGATGATGATAAATAATGTTAAGATTGAGATTTTGTTGGATTCCGGAGCTTCGATTACAGTGATGAATGAGGAAATGTGAAATAAAATTTGCAGTTCAAGGTTAAGTAGTAGTGAAATGAAAATACGTGTTTTTCGAGGAAGTCAAAAACCACTGGGATGCACAGAAGCAAATGTTTATTAGCACAATAAAATGAGGATTATCAAAATAATTGTTATTATAAATATATTTTCCGGCTTTATTGGTGGGCAGATACTTTAAAAGCATTTGGAGTGCAGTTGTTGGAAATTAACAATATTGAATCGTTGAACATGAAATAAAGATATATGGTAATTCAACAATGCAATTCCCAAGACAACAATCATCATCTAGAGCAGAAAATTGACGATATGATAAGAGTTAACAAAAGCTGGAGTTATAAGACGATGTTAAAGTCCATGGTGCTCAACATTTGTCGTAGTAGGAGAAAAAGCGGCTAAATAAGAATGTGCATAGACTTTCGGGAAATGAATAAGATGACAGAAAAAGAATAAGTATGCTTATGCCTAACATATATGAATTACTCGATAACCTATCAGGATCTAAATTCTTTTTTTCTATAGATCTTGAAAAAGCATACTTTCAAGTCGCATTAGCAGAAGAATGGCAAAAGAAAACAGCTTTCAGTTTCAAAGGTCAATATTGTTTTAACTGACTTCCATTTGGATTATTAGCGGTTCTGAAGTAGAATGTTAGCCAGTCAGATATAGGTCAAACACCTAAAAAAAATTTAAGCTAAATTTTTTTTAAATGTAGGTCAAGGTCGTTTTAGGATCAATTTAAGGTCAAGTTATTTAAGTAGGTCATATATTTTTAAACTATATAGTTTATTTATTTTAAAATCGATATATTTTATTTACTATTAAAGCTATGTAGTTTATTTAATAATAAGTAGGATGTTAGCGTGTCAGCAATAGGTGAAATACCCCTTAGCAAAAATATTACGCTAAATTTTTTTAAAGTAGGCCTATTTAAAGTCAAATAAATAGGTCAGTGTCATTTTGAGGCCACATAAATAAGTCATATATTTTAAAATCTATATAGTTTATTTAATTAGTTCATATCATCATCAAGTCTTTATTGAAGTTACGCCAGATTCGTTTAAAGTTTGTTGCTTGGGACGATCTACTTTTGGGCTAATGCTCTTAATATCAAGCAAATTCAATTGCATTGATAAAAATTTGAACAATTTTGATTTGTGATAATAATTAAAAGCTGTTGCGTTATTGTTCTAATTGAAAACACAAGCAATTAGATTTACAGCTTTATTCTACCGAATAATAATTTCCAACTCAACACGTTCACAATTCGCTAGTTTAATGAAATAATAATTTTCCATTCAATTAAAACTATTGTTATAATAATAATAATAAATTTAAAAAATTTACTTTAAATGTTTTTAACAGTTTTAATTTTTATTTGTTATTTCTTGAATTTTTGGATTTACAACAACAGTTATTATTATTATATCAGATAAGTGAATAACAAAATAAGCCCTTGCAGCAAAGTAATAATCGAAACTGTTTTCAAAAATATAACTATTACTTTGCAGAAAGGGCTTATTTTGTTATTCATTTATCTTATATATTAATTTATACTGCTACCAAGGAATCCTCGTTTTATACTTATAGTTATTATTATTATTATTATTATTATTATTATTATTATTATTATTATTATTATTATTATTATTATTATTATTATTATTATTATTATTTCAATATTCAAAAACTTTCAATTAATAATTTTTTAATAAAATCGGAATCGAAATTAAGAAAAATATTTATAAAAAAACCAATTGGCAAATGAATCATAAAATGATTTAATAAGTTTATTACACCTACAATATTAATAATAAAAACAAACAAAAGAGATTTATATTTGTGATGCATTATTTATACATATCAATCAACAACTGGGCCCAATATGCACCAGATATCCTTGATAGAAATTAAATCAAATTTTCTGTGTTATAAATAAATCCCTAACAAAAGTATGAATGGATCATTGACATTCCCAAGTGCAAGCATTGAGGATAACTCATTTGGGCTTTGTATATCTCTGATGGGTATATCTGAGCAACAATTGACTTCACATCAAGTTTTGATGCTTTATAAACAATTCCCTTTCAAGTAAATGATAACATCGAAGAGAAGTTGACAATGATCTGTCAAACTATTTCACATATCCATTCATTCGGAGTCATTATAGGAATACATTATTATTATTTCTCCATGAAAATTGACTTGGTTTCCTGCAGAATTCTGAATGTTCTAAAGGCTTGTAAATTTTTCAAGAATAAAATTTGCAGCTAAAATATTATAAAAACAATTTTAAAAATTTAATGATTTTTTTTTCTTTCTTCAACTAAATTCACAAATATATAATTTCTAGAGACAAAATGATATGCTTAAGCACTTTTAAAATTGGTTTTAATCGAACTCAAATTATTAACATGGGAAGAAAATCGAATGAAAATATACAGAAATTGATAAATTAATTCATATATACATTTATATTATATTGAAATTATATTTAATTAAATATTTTTGGGTTACAGGCATACCTCGTTTAGCGCTCATAATGCGTTCCTGAAAATTGAGCGTTAACAGAAACAGCGTTAAAAGAGGTATTATTTACATTAAAATATGGGGTTACGTTCCTAATTAATTTTTTTTGGTACTTTGAAGGCAAAAATAAAGAAAATAGTATCAATAAATTGAAGGTACATACATTTAATTCAGTTCAATATATACTTCAAAATAAAAATATTCGATACTTCTTCAATAAATAAGTTTTCATTATGTAAATTAAATACATATGTATGTATCAAAAACATAAAATAAAAACATGATGAAATTCAAAATAGAAAAACTAAATTAAATTCTACATTTTCCGTAGAAGGTTCGTCAGAGTTTTGTTTTTCTAACTCTTCAAATAAACCTCTTGCTTTCTCCATTATGACTGCTTGACTCAATGGCATATCTCTATTATTTTGGTCTTCTATCCAGTAAGTCAACAGTTTTTCCATTTTTTCAACAATTGCGTTACGCGTTAGAGAGGTTTTTGTAGCTGAAAGTGGTGTTGTTGATTGCACAGATCTTTTAATTTTCTCAGCATTTGCATAATTTTTCTAACATTTGATCCGGGTAAATTCAATTCACGGCATACATCTACTTGACGTTCCCCATTTTATATTTTTCGAATTACTTTCAATTTCATATCTATAGATTTTGTTAAATCTTTCACACTTTCTTTCTGTCCCGAGATTATTGATAAGAAATTATTTAGTTATGTACAAAAATAAATAGGAACATTTCAACAAGAAACACTGATTAACTGTTTAAAATTTATGTGAATCCCCAAAATATAAACAAAAATGTATGGAAATTTGAAAATAAAATACACAAAAATCAATTTTACTATATACGTATAGTATGTATTTTGTTTTGAGCATTATAACAAAACAGCGTTGTAAGAGGGAGCGTTATACGAGGTATTACTGTATTTTTAAGATATTGATCAAAATTATCTCTAGATATGGCAACTCATGTTCAGTTATACAATAAACAATTATCGAATCCTAACAAAATAACTCTTATTTATTAACAGATAATACACTTCGTTTTGGTCCTAATCCGTCCGATTTTAGTAATCAGTAATGTACTGCTCATGATTTTCTATAACTGTTTACCAACATTCTACAAGAGTTTTTTATAATTTCTTCTTTGTAGAAACTTTTTTGACTTCTTCATCAGAATTAATTTTTTTGCCAATCAAATTATTTTGAAGAGAACAAAAAAGATAAAAATCTGAAGTAGCACGGTCAGAGGAATACAGCGGGGCTGGAGGATTTCTCATTTTAGCTCTCTGAGTTCTTGAAGTGTCTATTGAGCAAAATGTGGTCTTTATGCCTTTTCGATTAATCAAACTTGGATATTTTGCTTGAGTAATGATATTACAATAAAGGTCAAAGACCAAATGTTAATCAGTTTAGTGTATATTGCGTAACATAATACAATGTGTTAGTGATTGCGTAATATACACTAATATTTAAATGAGTTATCATTTTATGTTTGTTAAATAAATCTTTAGATGAAATCGAGTGTTTTAACTGCTTGGATTTCCACATTAAGTTTGATGAGTTGCTCACAGTACTTCTCTGTAGTTATTGTTTTGCCACGTGGAAGAAGCTCAAAATAAAGTAATCCTCTAAAATCCCATCGCGCACATAACAAAACCATAACAAATGCAATTCAGCTTTTGATAAAAATTCTGTTTGTTCACTCCTATGCTTCCAGTTTCTTTTTCGTTTTCACGTTTCGTTTTCCACAAACAAGGCAACTCCTAGGACAAACCATAGATTTGACTTCTAGTATCACAGTTCCCTTAATCAACTTGATAATCATGTAAATTTTTAATTAATAAATTTAAATCTTTGAAATAATATTTCTTTTTTTCTTTTTAAATAAACCTTCATTTGACTTCTTCCCATATCTCATTCTTAAATATATATTCGAATTTTTTGTTTTTTATGACTTCCTTAAACAAATAATCTTTTTCTTTATTTTGGTTTACACTTAACTTTAATCAAACAAATTCACATTTATTTCATATATATCTATTTTATTTTACTTTAACAAAGCACCAATCAAACGCACGTTTTGCAATATATTTCGACAGTTTTCCTGATTTAATTAGGTAAGATAGAAACAAATATCGATTTAATAAACAAATTACACAAATTTTAATAATTAAAAAAATTTTTATACATATTCTTTAATTTTTTAATACAGTTGAAAAAAAATATCAATCAGAAAAGAAAGCGAAAGTCTAGTTAAATTTTGATTGTGAGTGATCAGGACTTATTTTAGGTCGAAATATTTCATATTTCATTTTATGAATAAATACTGCTAAAATAGGCTACCATTGTTATTTATATAAATGATTCCGCCATCGACAAAATAAAGATTTTAAAGTTTATATTTTTATTATTATTTCACTTTAATAATATATTTATTTATTTCTATATTTATTTAGGGAATGGTTGGATCAAACGGTTGCAACTAAAATGAATATCAACATTTTTGATTTATTTCATTTTTAAACTTTATAATCTTTCACCAACTTTCATGCCATACAGCAGTGATTCTTAAAAACCTAGACATATACATCCACTTTTGAGACCTATACTCTGTTCTTTAGCGTAAAGTACGTCAATTTTATCAGCAAGTGCAGTACAATAAGAAATTGGTTGATACGAGCACATGTATCCATACTGAGTACAAACGTTAACATTCAGTTTGGAAATGAAACTCAGTAATTTCAGTATTTCAGTAACTAAAGCGAAAAAAAGAGTAAGAACCACTGCCTTAGAAGAAAGTTTTATGATAATAATAACATTTCTCAATCATAGTCAAAATCAAACGAGGATAAGGTGACTTGGATAAGGAGGACGAAATATTGAAATAACAAAAAAAAATTTATGAATCTAAAACTCAAAGCTTTGGCGGCATAAAAAGCTATTTTACAATGAAAAACTTCTTTGGTCTTTCGTATTCACTGGTCAAACTTAAGAAGACTCTCAAAGTTTTATTGTATTAATCGGGCAGATGTGATCATAAATGAAAAAGCCCAACCACACAAAAAACTCTATTATTATATACTAATATAGTATTTTTTTTTCGACTAAAAATTTGTCATTAATTACGAAATAAATGTAACCAAAAAATTTGGTTTTTTGTTACTTTAGCCTCACTGGAAACAAATGCAATTTGATTTCTATGCAGAGTGAACAAAAGAAAAATGATAAATTTATTAAGGTTTGAACATGAATAGAGTATCATTTTCTTATCTAAAAGATACGAATGAGCCTTGGCAAGTTGCAAAACAAGTTCAACAAATTTGTCTTGTTTGAGAGAATAATGAAATAATTCAAATCATCATCATCAAATAATAAAAGGAAACTAAATAAAAATCGCTGAATTGAAATTTATCGTACCAATAAATTTTATAATTCCTAACGATTCATTAAAAACCTAAATAGAACTTTGTTTCATTAAAACAAAGAATTGGAAAATGCAATATTATTGTGTCATGCGTGCAACGATAGCCCCCATCAAGTGATACAACAGCATTATCTTGGATATTATCAGGTTAATTCTAGCATTATTCTTTTGTTTTGTTAATTCCACAAAGATGTTTTTTGTAGAAATTCAAGAAAACAAATTAAAAGCCATTGTTTCATAGTATTGGCTTCGGGTATTGTTTTTTCTTTTTTATTGTTTTTGTTCTTATTTTAGTTGAAATAGAAAATCATTGTTTCAAAATTCTAATGAACATTCGCGGAAGAATGACGATTGTGAGAATGGTAACTCGTAATTTGTTAACAGTATTTTCCAATCCAGTGTCAACTTTAGAATAACTTCTTAACTAACTGTTTTTTTTTATTTTAGATAATGCCGCCAGAATCTCGATTTGTGGAAGGATATTGGAAAAAAATCTGATTAAAGAAATGGATTATAATTATAAAGAAAAAAATAGTTATTGTTCACTCAATATAGAAGGTAGAAAATATAGCAAAACATAATTTATACTATTTTTATTTATAATTAATGTCAGATTATTTATTTATAACTTAAGACAACAATGACAACACGATTAATCAAACGCAAAAGTCATCTAAGTAAATCTGTACTGGATGCGATATACTGGTCTTTTCAAATTGATGACTGTTATATAAGTCGGAGACCAAAAATTCACGATGTAAAACACATTTAATGTTTCAGTTATGCATAATTATGGTAGCCTTATGCGATGTTCGCATTTTTTCGTTCCACTTATTACATACTAAATTAGTTTAATATTTTTATTGTATTTTTAAATTTTGTATTTTATTCTTAGTGTTGGACTAAAATAAGGATAACCTTGAGTTTGTTTGAATGGATCAGTAACTCAACACGAAAACAAGGCACTAAGAAAAATCAAAATCAAAAATATAAACATCAAGTTAACTAGAAAAATCTTAGAAAAATAATAGATTACATAAAAATGCAAAAATAAAAATAATGACAAACGCAACAAAATAACGATGAAAGATTTTAAATATATAAAATTATATAGTATAAATTTAATAGTCAAAGATTATTAAGTCCATTATGGCGTCAAAAATAATTAAAGTAAAATAAAATAAAATAAAACTTAGAAAATTATATTTAATTTTCTTGGTCAATTTTTTTACTGCACTAATGCATTCACCTTGAACACACAAGGTATTAGGTATATATACCGAAGCATTTAGACGGAAATTCAATGTTACAAACCTCAAAGGTTGTTGTCCAAACCAACTTTTAGTAGTAGAATTTCAGAAACTTTTCCAGTATCCTGATAGAATTTTTTAATCAATTTATTTTTGATGATTGCAGTACTTTCATTATGCTGAGTTTTGATGTTCAACGTGTTTTAGTCAAATTATATATTGGTTATTTATGGTCCTTCTTAATGTTCGATCTGTGTAGGAACCTTTTTCGAGTCTACAATCTATGAGCCTTTATATGCAAGTTAGTAAAATCATTTAAACATCATAGCAGTGGGTCACTGAGGGTCATGCATTATGTTATGACCATAATGATGAAAGCTATGGCGGAAATAATGGTTCCAAATACGATGATAGTAATATTCTAACTAATTAAAAAAGTATACTGATAAAATTAAATCGAAAGTTTTCTAAACTATATTAATTAAATTGTAAATTAAGATTTGTTATGTAAATAAATTAAAATTAAATTTACCATTAATAACAATTATTTAAATTATCTACGTTTATTAAATTGATAGCCATCATTTTAAATTAACATCCATAATTTATAAATTTATAAATTTTAGGATAAATTATTTAGATCAAGATAAAAAAATAAATGACGAAGTCGATAATGAAAAAGAAAATGAGGATGAATAAATTTTGTATTAGAAAGATGATAATGAGGAATAAAACATTGACAAAATGGATAACGGTAATATAATTTCTTTGTAATTAAAATTTTAACACTTAATTAAAGTATAAATTAAGATTTGAAAAGTGCGTCAATTAAATTTAGACTGTAAATTGCCTACAGCAGGCGTGTCCAACCCAAATAATGATCTTGCAGGACACTTTGAAAAAGCATCATAACTCCGCTGGTCACATTTTAAAAAAATCCTTAATATTAGTTTTTTATACATTATTTACATTTTTAGGAATTAAAAATTAAAACATAAATGGTCAAGGCGGACTACATGCGGGCCTCAGGTTGGTCACTTTAGACTCTAAAGTAAGCTAATCAGATTTAAACTGTATGTTTTATTAACGCATTAATTAAAGAATAAATGAAATTTTCTAAATTGGTGGGTTACAGGGTTTCGTTATTCGCTTATCCTCATGGTAGCCCTGGTAACGCAATACAAAATGATTCTGATCGCCACTTGGCACCCGTTGCTAGGCAACGTTGGTAATGTGATCAAGTGGTGGATTGTCCGCAAAAATTGAGTATCATTGCTAGTACTTTAGTTGCTCGGACAACCCTCGGGTTCACGAGCTGTCGATAGAAGACTTATGCTCGCTTAGCTCTGTCCCTTGTAGAAATTCTAGATCAGGTTCTTAATTGACTGTGAAAAACTAAGACGCGATAAGAGTGTTTATGACAATGCTGGCATACAATTATATTAAAGAAACAACTCAACTACGGCTAAAACTACTCTATTTGATTCAACCACATGTGCAATATCTACTACTTGACGTTTTGAAGTTGGGTTGCGCGACGTCGGGCACGTTCCTTGCGTCCCGGTCGACGGTTATTAGTTGGAGGGATAGGTTGCTCTGCTGGCTTAGTGGTTTTCTGCGGCATTTGGGTTGGGGCGAAGATGAGCGGATAGGTTACCGCTTCCCCTTCCCGGCAGACTGCTAGGGCGACTTCGAGTCCCCGAATTTGAGTGCGCAGGCTCTGGTTGAGCTGCCGCTCTTCTGTCCAGCCTTTCTGTGCTGCGGTCAGGCGGTGGTACAATGTTTTTACCTTTTCCGGTTCCTTCCAGGTTGCTCTAATCTGTTGCATTTCGCGGGTCAATTGAATAATTTGGGTGAGTAACTCCGCGTTTGACTGTCTTGCATGGTCCAGTTCAGATTGTAGGATTTGTAAGGAAGACATCACTGCAACTAAAGATATCGTTTTAATTCATTATAAGTTAAGTTAATTCATCATTTATCTCATTAAACAAAGTCGCGAATAATTTTAACCATAAGAAGAAATAACACGCAAATTTCTAATATTTTAGATCAGCTATTACACGAAATCTATCACCACTAATTCACTCTTCGGGACAATGTCTCTTCAGGCTTCGTTTGAGAGCCTCCACTGTATAGGGTCGTCGGGTATCTCGAACTGGGCGAGGTGGATAGGCGACTGCAATCCGCCCGGCAAGGATGTCTTCCACCACGTTCGCAAGATACATCCTCGCCTTAACCACCTGTAAATCCACCTGCTCCTGCACCCGTTCCCATTGGGTGAGGAGGTCCTGTGCGTTCAGGTAGGTCTCCGCAGCTGGATATTGCTGTCCCGAGAGACCGCAGGGATCCGTCTCCAAGCCTAATATTCTCCAGGTGGCAGGATATGGCCACGGTCGTTGCAACTGGTCGAGTATTCTCATGGTCGGCGGGACTCCTGTCTGTTCCTGTTTGGCTGTCTCTCGACTGGAAATTCGTTTGGGCGACATGTCTAAACATTATTGCCATTAGATTCAATTGATTCACTCATTGTAAATTATCAGCAAATAAATGGTGCCTGCGTTATTGGTAAGGGTGTCATCCAAACTAAACTTGTCGAATTCTATTAGCGTCGCTTCCTGTCGTAACTTTCGTGAAACGGGTGAGCGGTTTATCTACAAGTTTTACGGACCTGGCTCTTGGGTGTACTCCTTTATGGGGTGATATATAATAATATGATTAATCATATGGGTGAGATAACCTGATGTTTAATTTAATTAATATATACATATTAACCTTAATATATTACATGTTAGATAGTAGGCGGATAATCGTGCATTGACCTAAGAGGATTTGTAAATTGATTTGAAGTTTGTTTACCAATTTCATTTACAGTTAATTCGAACTTTAAGATCTAGACCGGATATTGATCTGGAATAACTTAGTTGTACGTGGGCGTATTATGGTGAGTGAACGACTTCCGGCCGATCTTACCGTTGTAACTTAAGCGGTTGACTAAAGGTGATTTAATGTCGACATCCGGTAGCTACATTATTCACGTCGTATTTTCAGATTTACTATTCAACTACTTCGCCTACACTCGATTATCTCAATTTTAGTAAGTTATTTCATCGATTAGTTTGGACGCTTACCGAGGCTTCCAAGTAGATGTGAATATCGTTATGTGGAATTTTACTTGTTCAATAAAATCGGTAACAATTTATGTGATGTTAATACAAATTTTCTCTTATCTTAAACTTTGGTGTTCTCAATTGATTTTAAGTAATAATTCGTCCATTTTATCAATTTGCTGTAATTCCTGAATTTATAATAATTATAGAAAACCTTTTTCCGATTCCATAGATTATTCTAGTTCTAATTAAGGGATTGGGTTATCGTCTACTATTCAAATTTCTAATAGTTTTCCCTAAGGCTAGTTGGATCAACTATTACTTTAGTCCGTGAAATTATTTTAATACTAATAGTTTTAAATCCGTGAATTCAGTTTTACTTTAATTTACATCGAAAATTACTGGATTTTTTCCAAAGAGACTATCTTACGGTTATGCATTCCTAACTTTAATCTATGGATTACTTTAGTCAACGAAGTTATATTTATCTTTAAACAATACTTTACTTTACTAAAACTAGGTTATATTGGTTTTACTCAATAATTATCTGGATTAGTTTAATCAATGAGATATTTCTGTTTACCCGAAACTCATTTTAATTGTTACCAATGAATAGGTTTAATCAACGGTATATTTACTTCTATTCAATGTTCATTTTATTTTTAATCCATAATTTGATTTAATCACTTGCTTTTACTTGATCCCTTCTTCGATTTTATTACAATGAATAATCAGTAAATTACGGGTCGTTGCATTAATTTTAATCAACAATTTAATTAAGGGATTCCACACTTTTATTCGAGAATCATTTTACTTTGAGTCGATACATTTCATTATTTGAAATCAATGAATTCGATTCTTAATTGCTTTCATTTTTATCGGGGGTTGCTTTTTTGATTAGATCCATGCATTACTCGTTCCTACCCAAGGATTAGTTTAATTTTATTGACACGAATTACAATAATTTAATGGGTGGAATTGTTTGCCATTACCCTAATTTTAATCAACAATTTACGATCATTTAAATTCTGAAGTTATCTTTACCCAATATTTACTTAATTTTTAAGCCATAAAACACTTTACTTTTACAATCAATGATTACTTTAATTTTTTCAATAATCGCAATTTAATCGAATTCAATGATTTCCAATAAATTTTATCTGTTTTAAAATTTTAATCCAAAATAGTTATAACAACGATTTCAGTTAATTTAATCCCCGTACCATTCCCCTTTAATAGGCCTTAAACGCATATTGTGTTTACATTATATTTATTGAGTGCCCACTGGACTACTCGGTGTGATAATTTTAAGCCGTGTGTAATATAAATTTAGGTCGATTTTACAGAATTGAGAAACGAGGAAGTAGCCAGAGACTCCTTCCTTATTTCTCGCTTCAGCTATAGAGATAAATATTGACGTTACGACCGCTGCGTTGCGCACGCTGAGTCTTCACGGGTACATATCATTGGCGATTTTCCACGCACTTACATGCGTCTGTACTATGTAGATTTTGCTTTCTTGCGTTATGTATTGGCTGTGGGCCGGAAAAATTTCGACAGTTTAATTTAGTTTATGAAAATATATATAAAACAATTTATGTATATTAATAATATTTATTAGTTATGAACAAAAATAACATAATTACCCTTCATAACCATTCCAAAAATTTTCATACAATAGCATAAAATAACATAAATGCCTCTCTCCCCACGTCGACGCCAAGCAGAGCTCTACCGAGATGCAATGGATGTGACGTGGAAAGAGGGTTCCAACATAAATATTTCTCACCTAAAATCAGTTGAATAGTTTCTAAAGAATTAATTCAAAATAATTTGAAAATAAGGTTTTTAAAACTGGCTAAAAATAGTTTGAAAAACGGTAAGATTTTCAAAAATGGTTAAGTTAAATGTGAAAATGGATCAGTATTTATACCTATTTTTCTCGCATGTGGAATTTGATGCAGTAAAACAAAATTCGACCTTGTTATTTTCTAGTAAATTCTATTCTTTAATTTTATTATTTTTTGATTTATTTTTATAATTTTCTATTTAGAATTTTTATTGAATTATTACTAATTCAAATTTTTCGATTTAATTTTCACTTTAATGAACTTTTATTAATTTTTTCAATTTTGTCGAATTTGTTGTGTTTTCTTGTTATATTTGTGTAGGTATCGTGCGAATCTTGGTGCGTTTTGTTATTATTTTAATTTATTTTTATGTTTATTATTTTATATTTAATTCTCCTTTTTTTTTCTCATATTTTATATGGTTTGATTGGTGTTTCCAGGTTTATTTAAATCTGCATGTTATGTTTGCATGTGTATTACTGATCCATTAAAACATTCCTCAAGGCCGTTTACGTTCTGGCACAACAAAATTATATAAATGTTTGATTGGTGAAAATATTTTTTGGCTTACAGATGCAAACAGACGAGACGATGCTGATGATGAAGATGTATGGTGGCGATATCGATGACAAAGTAAATTGTGAAGCTGATAACAGTGATATGATAACAATTATGACAGTGATAACATTGATATTGTGTATTATTATAGGATTGAGTGGGCCGTTTTATTCTCTTTATTTAAATATTTTTTTGCAAGCTGGTCTTTGTGTTGTGCGGCTGTAATCTAGCTAGTAGGAAGTCCCTGCGACTATTTATTTTTTGTATCAAAACCAATTATTAATTTGGTTATAGTGCCAATGATGCTTGTCGTTATCGTTCGTTCACAATGAAAGTTATGTAATGTACCAGTGGTTTACTACTCGTCAAGTTTGGCTTATGGAACCTAGGTACTTTTGGGGAGGCACAAACAAGACTTGTATACACGAACGAATACCCAGCGTGTATTTTAGGTACGAGTATTTTGTCACCGTTCAATAGACCTGACAATATTAAAAGCAATCACTTTATCTTGTCCTCTTTTCTCATGAATCATACCCATTTTTAATTTGTAAATCCCAGAAAGACACTTTAAGCCTAATTTTTTACCCTTGTCCATTTTTAATGACAATCTGAAACAACCATACCAAACTGTTTCACTGAAATCAGAATTTGACTCCTCTTTAATCCGTAGATTTTGGTACTAGAATCGGCTTTTTTATTTTATTTGTTTTAGTAGAAAATATTTTTATAATATTTGTCATGGCGTACTCTTTGGCAAAAGCAATCGTACTAGTGGTTTAAAATTGCTGGTGTAGAGTTAATTTCAATGCACTTCCTAAGAACAACATCAATCTGAGTTGCTATGTATCTATATTATAAGATTATTGATTTTTATTTTACATTATAAAGAATTTATCTTATTGCAGTTTGGTGAAGTTCTCACAGTCAGTGGACGAACACTCAGTGGAACACATTTCCAACATTGATTAGCAACAAGTGCCGAGTGGCAATCTACAATAGTCTGTGTTGGGTGAACAATGATTTCATTTAATCATAATCATTAGAAAATTTTAATAACTTAACTCGATACTAAATTTTTATTGGTTTATAGTATATATAATTCGGATTCGAATTTTGAGTTTTATATTTTACCGTAAGTTTTGCTTCTTATATTTTAGTATTTACGAAATTTCGATCTTGAAAATTTTAAAATTAAGAGAAAATGGGAATTTAGTACTAAAAATTGGCATTTATGAAAATGTATGCTTTATCTGTGTTTATTAAATGTATAAAATTTATTATCTACAAACCTTAGATAGAATATATAATATAGAAAAGATCAGTCAGCAATAATCATACCGAAATAGGACATTTTTATTATTTTTATCATCTTTAAACTGAAGTTTGTGAAAGAGGTAGACTCAATATTCCCACTTTTAATAAAAAAATTAAAATTTATTTGTTTTATTAATTAATCAATTTTAATTATAATTTTAAAGTTATTACTATTAAGCTATTAGTTTTTTATGAATTTCCTTTTTTACTAAATATCCCAAAAACAAACTGAATGACAACTGATCCAAGACATTCACATTCTCATTATTTCATAATATATCATTATTTCGATGTTTTATTATAAATATTGCATATTTCAAACATTTAATGTTTTAAATGTTACATGTATTGAAATATTAAATATTTATAGAGAAACAAAAGCTAAAACTGGAACGCTTGTCAAGCTAGAAAACCAATAGGCTTGATTAATGGCTTTAATTAATTAATTAATTAACTATTTTTATTTGCAAACAACATTGCCTATGGTATCCCTATCAATTTTAAATTATTTTATTCATGTTTGGCTTAATATTTGCTATCTGCTTATACCTTTTTAGCCGTGAAAGGTTGATTTTTCATTTTTTTTCATTTTAATTTTTTAACTACAAAATTAATCAATTTTGTTTATTAATTCCAAACTTTATTAAAATATATAAAAAATTAAATTTGTATACATAAGCAAAATAATGTGATAATTAGAAATTTAAATAATGTCTTCCTTGTCATTTAAACCCAACAATAGTGTCAGAAATGTCTTAGAATCTTCAATAGAAGATGTGATAGAGGTAGAAATTCAATCGAACTCCGTCAAATTACCTCTATACAACAGCGATCTTCCCATATGAATCAAGCAACAGGAAATTACATTCAGCTTCTCTAAATCAGTAAGAATCCGGACATAAAATTAAGTTTTAAAATGATTAAAATTAAAAATACGATTTAAATTAACTTTTGATAAATTAGATTATATTATTTAAATATCTGATTATAAATTATTATATTAATTACTAAAATATTAAATAAAATAAAATTTAATTGCCGTTGTTAATTTTGTTTAAATACTGGGAAATATGAAAGATATAATTTTGATTTGAATAAATTTTGAACTTTGAATGAATACAAATTTTGAATTAAACGAAGATGTTTTCACAGAAATCACAAGAAGATTATTTCACCTGCTTGAAACAGAAAGCACATCGCCTTATATAGACCGAAAAGATGCAATGTTGGAAGATTACAATAGAAAAAAATAAAAAGTATATTAAACGATTGTTACTTAGTAGATCGAACTTCTTCAGAAGCACTCCGGGATATAGTCACTAGACTATTCAAATACTGCCAGAGAACTAAGTTTTTAGCCCTGCTAAAGGACCTATTTCTCAGAATCTTACTAGAAAATATTACTTTAGTTCGAAGAAGACATTTGAATGCTGGAAAAATTGGCGGACAATCCAATACCAAAAGAAAGGAAGAAAGAGCCAACACAAAATACTTCTATACAGAAAGAGCTGGTCACATTCAACAGGGTGTGGCTACAGAAACCGATCACCAAAGGACTAGATCCTCCATATGATTGTCCGTTTAACGTAGTTGAAACATCACCAGACCTCAAAACATTCAAGATATCGATAAAAGACAAAAACAAAATTTTCTCTGCTGATCTGTGGCGAGCAAAAATAGATCTTGAGTTCAATCTTTGAAAGGAGTTATGTTGGATTTAACTACGAAATTAATCAATTTCGTTAATTAATTCAAAAACTTTATTAAAATATATAAACAATTAAATTTGTTTATATAAGCAAAATGTCTATATTTTCATGTGCATATTGTTTTTTAACTCGAATAACAACTATTTATTACAAAACTTACCTTCATCAAAAAATTGCATAAAAATATAAGAAACACTCTGTCCATCAAACTATAAACAGAGATGTAGTAAGCAAAAATTAAACTTTAAAATCTTCTTTAAACCCATTTATTATTTAATGTTCTTTTAATTTAGTAATCATTTTTAGTCATAACTTATTGTAACTTTTGCATTTTGAAAAATAATAATAATAATAATAATAATAATAATAATAATAATAATAATAATAATAATAATAATAATAATAATAATAATAATAATAATAATAATAATAATATAAAGTCCTCATAAACAGAAACTTTAAATAAAGAATTTGTGAATCGAGTAAAACAAGAAATTGTCCTCAATTAAATAATAATTGTAATTTAAGAGAAGGACAAACTATTGAATAGATTAGTTTCAAAAAAAAGTAATTACATAAAATTCCTTGTTTCAATGAAATAATCATGTAGAGACAAATGAAACGCTATTTTACATTAGAAATTCTCAAATCATTATGCAAAACCAACAATACATTATAGAAAATCAGTTTTCACCAACAATTCACCAAGATTACCCACACAATGCCTATTTATTTGTTAATTGTTAGTTTTTGTTCGTTTATTATTGTTAAAATCTAAATATTAATTAAAACTTATATTGAAAAATTAATTGTCAAATAAAATAGTTTTGTTTTTGCATGAAAACAAAACATTCAGTTTCGTATTTTAAGTAGTTTTGAATTTAATAATAATAATAGCAATAATAATAATTATTATTATTATTATTAAATAAATTTTATTTTAATTTCGATGTCTATTTTCTTTATTTTCTGGGTTTAAACTGTTTTTATGTGGTATTAATTACAAATAATTTAAATTAAATCGTGTAAATCAATTGAAAATGAAACAATATTCATTGGTTCATTAGTTTGGGTTTAAAATATTTGATAGAATCAGTAAAGATAGTCATTATCTGAGCTATTGACAGTGATAAAAATCTCGATTTTCGGGAAGCCCTTGAGCACAAACAGCCTCTTATCCGACAACATTAGCCTTGTTAGTTATCTGTTCAAGTTTTATTCTGATTTGGATAATGAATTCAATCGCAATTGTATCCGATGGACCAATGCTAGTTCATGTTAGTAATTAAATATCTACTACTTATAGACTCTATTTTCAGTTTGACTGAGCATCTAAATAAATATTAAAATCATCGTTTTGTTTTTTTATTCAAATCAAACACATTTTAAGATATTTTTTATAATAATTACTGACTTTTTTTTTGAAACTCAACTATTATTTCAAATTAAAGTTGGAATGGTTTAATTTCTTGTATAAATTAAAACAAAAAATTATTTTGAATAAATCTTTACTTAAAAAAAACAGTTTATTATTAACAGCAGAATATCTGAGGTAATTTTTAATTTTTTAATGGGACATTTTAAATTTTATAAAAAAAGAAAAAATTAAATGTAAAATTTAAATACATGAAAAATAAAAAAAATGAAAAAGATTCAATAGAAATAATTCGAATTAAAGGTTATGATAATCAAATCTTTATCACAAGATAAATGTGAAATGAAAAAAATCTGATATATCGCACTCATACATTGAGCTTAGTTTTGTTAATTTGAAAGAATTTATACACTCATTGCGGTTTGTTATATCCATCTTGAGTTTTCGACCTAGCCGACAAATATAGACAAATTTCCAATTTTATTATATAAAATTTAATTTTCTTGCCTTACTTTATGAAATGATTTTTATAGTTCTAAAATAATTACTAGTGCATATTCGATAGAACATTTTGCAATTCAAAGTAGTCAACTTTGGGACATTTTTTATCTTAAATAATTCCTTATCAATTTCAAGTTTCTAACAAAAAATTTTCAACACAGCGCTGTATAGGTTCAGTGGCAAAGAATGATGTATAGAAAAAGTGATATGAAAATTCTCCAAATAATTCAGATTCAGAGGAATAAGGTGGTTAAAAATGGATTTTTGGCACAAAAAGATACACTCTTATTATAAAAAGGTTTTGTATAATATTTGGCAAAAACATAATACGGATTTTTATTTTTGAAATGAATATTTTAGAGATTGTTTAAATGCTTATTCAAATATAATATCATAACATAAAACCTTTTGACCAACATTAAGGTGTATGATAATTGACATTGTACATTACCGTCATAATTATTGCAATTACTTTGATACTTCTCACTATTTTCAAAAGCTTGAATAAAAGTCATTCAAAATTAACTATGCGAGTTTATAGAACTTTTGAGCTGTCCAGAATTTCACATTTTTATTGCATATAACATTATAATAAAATCTGTCTATGATATTATTATTACTTCAATTACAAAATTTCAGTTTAATAAAAATAAAAACCTTTAGAAAAACAAAATAGTGGCCTATCTGGGTCACCTTTAGATACCTCCATTTCAACTTACTGAATATCAGTAAATAATAAATATTTCAATTCCATTTAGATACCTCCATAGTTTTCCATTTTCAAGGTTTTATAAAACGTGGAAATGTACGGAGGGTGGTTAACTACGAAGGTAAACAATAGTAAAAAATTAAACAGTAAAATAACGTATTTATTATTTTATAAAACAATCAGTAATTTTCGAAAATTTATTTGACTTCTTTTTGGCCTGCAAGAAATTCTCAATGACTTGTAAGCGCCCAAAAAATAAAAAAAATAAAAGTGGTAAATTACGGGAGGTGGAAAATTATACAGATCTGACTATATATGACTTATTTAATTTGTTTTTATTAATATTAATTATATATTTTATTTATTTTTTATTAATATTAATATACTACATCTTTAACTCATCATAAATCATGGATGTAAAATAAATCGTATTTTTTTTCTTTTATTAGACATTTATTTTCCGAATTTAAGAAAAAGGATATTTTATAATATACTCTATTTCATTATAGTCATTACACCGTCACATATCTAAATACAGATATATTTCAAAAATTTATATTGATGTGACTGTAATTATTATTTGGTTTCATGTGTTTTTTAATAATCATAGCAAGTACAAAATGGATAGTCAGTTTATACATTACATTTCTTATTTAAAATTATGAATATAGCGATAAATAAAATAACAATAACAAATACATTAGTAAACATTTATTAAATCGATGTAACATTTACAGTAATAATCACAAGTTTAAAGACCAGTTTAATGAACAGTTTGGTGATTATTCGGTAAATTTACCGTTATTCGATATGTTGGAGAATAGGGTTGATTTTTATTTATTTTTTCTAGGAATTTTGTGTATCTACCACCTAAACGCCATCAAGATTATTATTCTATCACTCCTATGTACCCATGGTGATTGCCATGTTGGTATTGTACATAGGGGTTGAAAATTCATGAGCAGGAGAGCTCCATTTCTAGAACTACTTCCTCATGATATTTTCATTTTCGGGTTCTTGACTGAGGATGGAAGGTCTAACGTCTTTCTCTTTCTATATCCTTGTTTTTACTCGTCTTTTCCTACAATTCCCATACTTATTTTTCATCTTTACCCATTATTTATAAAGGTATCCTTCAAAAATTTGAGCAGCGTTCCTCCCTTATTTTTTGATAGATTTCCAATTTCATTTGTTTAATCATGATATCGACAACATTTTCGTCCTAGTTTACCTTTTATCTTTACCTATATTAAAAATTTGATTAACAGTTCCTTAACTCCCGGTACATTTCACATGATTTTAAGTAGTTATAACCCTCTGCGGTCACTTTAATAAACACTACTTTCTTCTGCCACATTATATAATTCAACTATCGGAAAATGCTTTCAACTTTATGTTCCTACACAATCTTATCCTTTTCTACTTGATTTTCCGATAAATTTTCCGACAATATTTTAAATTTTCAATACAAAACTTTATTCCCCCTTAACTAAAGTCGCACTTCCCATGAGTTTAAATTTTCTGCTCATCTCGGCCGACGTTTTCATCAGCCGTTACGAGTTGTTAAACGATGCCCTGCGGGTAGAGTCCTGCGTCTTTCGACCAGACCTCGTTGCGGACAGACCGAGATTTCAGGAGAGCTCGGCCCGCGATCTCGACTAGCGGAACTTAATCCGCCAGCCGGATCACCGACCTGCCTTCCCGGCAGCTATTGCAATACTTATTATAAATAAGATTTTAAGTGGACTTGTCAGTTGTACCAAAAGATTCCACGACCCTCCAGAATAAAATTAAAATAACAAACTTTAACTTCGAAATATATATTTATACAAGATAATAATACTTACAATCCACAAGTTTGTCAGTCATGCAACCAAATTTGAAAAATTGTCATAAGTTGGCATAAAAATTGTCTAAACAATCGTGTCTAAAAATTTTGTCTAAAAAAATTTTGTGTCTGTCTGACTGTCTGAAATTATGAAAATAACTGTTGTATATATAGTGTTTTCATGCCTGGGTGCGACCAATCAGAGAATTTTGAGTCTTTTTTGGCTATTTTTCGGAGGGTTTTATTGGTTTTATTTTATTTTAAATATTTTATTTTTCTCCATATTTTTCTTTATTTTTTGATATTATTTTCTCAATATTTCGTAAATTTTCATTTATTATTTTTTTTTAATTTAATCATTCTCTTTGATTGTTTCTCTTTTTACCCTTTGATATTTAAATTTTTGGTCGCCGCTTCCGCCTATGTATTTTCTAAACCTTTTTTTGCCAGGTTTTGGCGGTTTTATGTTTTGGTTTTGTGTTTCTTTCTGCATCTGTAGACTTTACAATGATTTTAATTAATATTTGTTTTATTTAATTTCGTTATGTTTTTATTTTGTTTTATTTAATGTTTTATTTTATTTTTGATTTCTGCTTGAGGTGTGTGCTTATGTTACAGTAGCCATATTGACAATTTTGAAACGACATTAATTATTTTGTTTTAATTTACACAATTTTCTCCTTTTTGTTTAAATTATGGCTTATAACCCAACAGATATCATAAAAGTACCATATATGAAATTCTTATTTTTTCCCACCCAACTAGAGCCGCCTTATTTGTTAAAAAAATACATAGCTGTGGTTACTAGAACTTATTCTTAATTAAGACACCTTATGTATTTTTAGTCTATTGTAATAATAATGATGGTTTTATGCCAGTATTTTATCATCTGCGCTTTCTAATATTCGCATTACCTAATAAACTATATCATTTTCGTCAGAGAAATATTCACTCTTTGTAACCAATAGCTTTGCTCTTAAATTTTCCATTGATGGAATTTAACTTATTACTGTATAAATGATAAATTCAGATCATTAATCTAAGTTTCCAATAAATTACCATTGACAAATTCAGATAAAAAATCACTTAAATTAAAATTTTTAACTTTAAGAAAGAAAGAGCCTGTATTAGCCGCTACCATATTAATTATATTGTTGGGCTTAAAGCCAAAATTAAAACAAAATAATTTGAATGTCAATTAAAACAAAAAAGATGTAAAAAAGGAAAATAAAACTAAAAATAAAATAAAAACATCAAGTAAAAAAATTAAAAATACAACAAAATTAATTAAAACAAATATTAATAAAATTGATAAAAGCTCACAGACGCAGAAAGAAACACGTATTAAATAAATAAAACTGCCAAAACTTGCAAAAGAAGGTTTTGAAAAAATATAGGCAGAAGCGGCGACCAAGAAACAAATTTTAAGGGTTAAAAAGAATATTGAATAAAAAGTAATAATAAAAATAGATTCGATAAGATAAAAATAATATATCAAAAAATAGAGAAAAATGAATAAAAAATTATAAAATATTTTAAAATTAATAAAAACAATAAAACCCTTTAAAATGGCAAAAATCGCCTATTGGTCGAACACACGCACAAAACAGCTATATAAGCAATGGCTAAATTCATTATTCCAACTTTTACAAAAACTTAAATTTTGACTTCAATATTTTACAAAACTTTAATTTTCAACTAAGTTATTTTTGAAGTGAGGATTTTGTATTTTTGTAAATTTATTATGTATTTTTTTTGAATTAAATAAACTCAAACAATTATGTCTTTTTGGATGATAATGGTGTTTTTCACCATTGACGAGTCCCTCATCTCAAAATATAATATTTATGTATTGGAGTAGCTTTCGGGAGGATAGGCTGGTGGTCCGGCAAACGAGTTTACTTTCGTTAGTTGTGGCTACTGGTCGTGCACTCCTGACAACCCGGCTGTCCGCGGCGAGGCCTAGTAGTAAGACGTGGGACTTTTCCCGCAGGTCGTCGTTTTACAACTCATTGCGGCTGATGGAAACGTCGGTCGGAATGAGTAGGCTTAAAATCTGGGAAGGACGACATGAGTTATGAGGACTAGGGTTGATCTCAAGTGGATCATTTAGGTATTCAATTTTTATAAAAACCTCGTCAAGTTCAATTCAACCTGGGTGGTTAGGGGTAGAATAGTAGATTGGTTTATAATTGAGTCAGATTTTTTTTGAATATCAACCTTAGAACAGGGTAGCATCAGACGGGCATGCCTTGCTAATACTAATTTTAAAGTTTCCCCGAATAATACATATGACTCTAGAGACGACCCCATAAGATTACTAGCAATAAGAACCATCAAAATTCTGAGTAAATAATGTGGAAGATAAAGATTACCTACTAGAGAACCAGTCAGTAGAGAAAAATTTCATTAAATTACAATAGAATCCAAGTAAATAGCAGAAAACGAGTTCATTCATTTGATATAGTTAAATTACAACGAAAGCACATTACATAAAATCTCTGGAAGGCTACACCTGAGCAGTCCATTTAGCGTGGCAAATTAGAATGTTTAAATTTGTTTTTCTTCTACTATCAATCGATGTACATAACTAAATTCTCGTGGGTCGATCAAATAAATACCTACCGATCGCGACCTACACACAATTTCTATAATAGACTAAATAAACTAAAACTCCGTGTTAATATTGATTTAACTTAATTTTGATAGATTCACTCTACGAAATAAGGAGTTCATTAAATCTTAAAAATCAAAGGAATTTTTATTGGAAATACCTATTATTTCAAGACTATCACTCTTTCTCTATTTTCATTCCTCGTATTCAATCACCGTCTATAATCATTTATCTCACGAATTTCAATCATTCATTGAATTACAATATCCACAACATCCATCAAATCTCTTACCAATAGATCACTAATCAAATCAAAAAATGAACCTGCCACGAATACCTAAAATCTTTCCAGCTCCATCACCCGTTGCTGCGACGCAATATGTGGAAAAGCTAGAGCGAGAAAATTTCACGCTCCGTGAAAAGTACAATAAATTAAAAGGTACTTAGTGTTCCCCCGAAGCTACGAGGGAGATATATAAAAAGATTACGCAGCTTTCTCGTGCCCACGATGATCTCATAATCGAAACCCGAAGCCAGCGGATCACTATAGCCGCTCAGAGTGCTGCACTCCGTCAGATATTTTCAGAAAAGGAGCTTCAAGCTCAATTGCCGAGTCGTACCATGGCTCAACGCCTGGATATTATTCGGCCCATCATTTGCCAATAAATCTAGAGAACTCAAGAACTAATGATAACGCAAATGTGCCCACCGAACTGGTGACGCAGTCGATTGTGAACCGTCGACATAAGCCAAATAGAAATTGACGTCGGCGACAGAGGCGAAGTGCCGAAAATGCGCTACTTCAAGCCAAAATTGGCACTTGTTTAAACTTGGTTGAACGATAGACTTTAACAATTTCTATGCTTGACCAAATATGCATCTGCAGTAAGCACCAGTATACTAAATAACTGTTTTTTGGATATTGACTAAGCAGAGATTTATAAACATTTGTTATATACTTCTTCTCAGCTGCTATTGGTAAATCAATCAACTTGTCTTAAATATCATTGAGAGTCTATATGTTCACCTCTATAGTACAACCATATAAAAAGATTCTAAATCTATATTTTGCATTTTAACAGTATTTTATTAAAATTTTAGAATTCGCATTCAAAATCGCCAGTAATTTCTGACTGATTACCCAACCCTATACGTTAGTGATTTCAATATATAAAAGTTCTGTATTTTATTCAGTTAAGAAATTATACGTGTTTATAAATATCACACCACCTTGGATTCCTTATCCATAGAAATTATACATTTCAATTGTTTTTATCAATTCAATAATCACCTTTTTATATTCCACCTTTGACTCTATTCAGTTTCATTCCTTGCTCTTTTAAATTTTCCGGTTATCTTATTTCAACTTGTCTCCCTAAACTTATTCTCGTTTTTTTCGTCCCTATCCGAGGAAGAATGCAGTCGATTTAAGATTTTGACTCTCCATATATAGTGAGTGAATGAATTATATGTATGTGTTCGTATTCAAGACTTAGTTGTAAGAAGATTGCAACTTATTTTCTAACACTTTCTTTCTGTCCAAGGTACTTATAGGATCATTGAAATGAAGCTCAATAAAAAACACCTTGAAGTTAATCGGGTCCACTTGTCACATCAATCCTTTGTGCGCTACCAAGAGATAAATAATAGTAGAAGGTCCCTTGCAAGGTGTGATCAAACTGAAAATATTTTATGGTGGGGATGAAGATGATACTCATATTGAAAACAGGCGGGCTAATTAAAAATGGTTGCTAAGATGTTGGTGATCATCGTTATTTCATCACATCTCAACACTGCTTCTCATTTCGTGGTTTTGAATCTCGAATAAAAAATGTACGCTGTTATTCATTGTTTTTTTAATAACCTAGAAAATCATGTCGAAGTGACATATTTTATGTAAAATTACACTAACCATTAAAGTACTTTTACTTTGCATTACTAATGTATTATTGCATATTTAAAGTTAAAATAGCTTAGTTTTATGTATGTATCTTTTGATGTGTTAAAAACAAGTCATCATCAGCCCAGTGCCAATAATAAATTAAGTAATTTTACACTACATCAATATTTTTTAAATAAACAAAAATTGCATTTTAAATTCTAATTAATTAAATATTATCAAGTTAAAGTATATTTTTTCATAAATTTGAGTGTTTAAACAAGCTTTATAAATGTCATCGCGTAATATTTATAACGTTTATCGAATATTGTTTTAATAATTTAAAAGCAATGTATCTATAACAATGAAGGCCAAACCAACATTAAAATTAATTAGAGATTAATAAATAATAATTAAATCCAAAAGAATTTAATATAAAAATTTTATACAATAATTATGCATAAGCTAAAATATAATCTTTATCATAAATTTACCTAAAACAATATAAATTATAATTTTAGTTAGATGTTTGAAATTTCAAATTCAAAGAAAAGTATTGGACCAAACAAGTGGAAAGAAAGATCTTATGAAAAGATCAGGAGACTTCAACATCATATTGAAAATATTGAAAATTCTCCATGGAATATTCAAAAATTGGATGTAACTTTAGTTCACAAGGACTTGATTGCTGGATTGAGTAATCAAGAGGCTCTCAAACACGCTCGTGAAGTACGAAATATTGTATTTTTCCTCCAAGAGTCTATTGTTCAAACCAATGAAGAAATCAAAAAGCTGAATATATTGAAACAAAACTATGGAAAATATTTATATAATATCAAAGTCGATCAACGTATAAATCGTGAAAGTAAATCCATTAGAAATAAACGACCAGAAACAGAGAAAAAAGTAAATTTTAGTAGAAACAAGCCTGATTTTAATACTATTATTATTAAAATGAAGATTTCAGATGGTGCAGATAACTTGTTAGAAGTCGAGAAAACCCAACTAATCAACATTCGGTTTCATTTAGAAACCGCTTTGAAAACCATTCAAGAACATCTTCTAGTAATAATAAACCGAATTCGAGACTTTGTTTTATTGTTTCTCTAGAATGTCAATCAAGCCAGGTTTGAACTGACAAAGATTCAGAAAGAAAGAAATCGAGTTCTCGATTTACTCTGCCAACGAGGAGGAGCCATTTTGGACTCGAGATTGTCCACAAGAAATTCGAATAATAATTCAGTGATTTTCTATTGATTTTAGCACCTTGGAAGCATTAATAATAATAATAATAATAATAATAATAATAATAATAATAATAATTAAATAAATTTGGGAACGATTTAATTAAAAGAGAACGCCAAAAAAATTGGATCTTTAGATGTGGATCCAAAGATTAATGTGCAAAGTGCTGTGACTACGAATGTTTTGAATGTTTTTAAATAGTTTAAGTATGTTAAATCAAGTTTATGTATTGATTATTTATAAAATAAATTTTTAATATTGTTAAAATAATTTAATTTATAAATTACATTATTTTTTAAAATAATAATATAGATAAAGAATTATAATATTTATATAAATAACACTTTAAAATTAGTTACAAGTATTTGAATATTTTTTAAATGTTTATTTATTACAAAATTAAATTAATATATAACAAAAAAATAATTTGTTTAAATTATAAGTTAATTCATAATATTTTTAATTGGTTTTGTGTACCTGAAGATGACAGTTATGCTGTCAAAATATATCGTACGAAGAGTTTTTTATTGGCGTTATCTTTTAATAAAAATAATATAACAGATAAGTGAGTAACAAAATAAGTCCTTACTGCGAAGTAATAATTATATTGTTAAAAAAAGTTTCGATTATTAAATAATCCGCTTCAGTTTCTTTTGGAACACTATATACAATGAGAAAGTGCCAAAATACCTTCTGATTTCCATTAAAATTTACTTTTTTTATGTTTATTTATGTTGAGGATACTAAATAGATTTGACATTGTTCTCCTTCAATACAACTTGCTTTATTCAGCACCACCTTTCAAAAAATCCTACTGGTGCCCTTGTCTTATAACATTTTTATTAATTTATTCTATAGAAAAAATTATAGATAAAAATTTAATTTAACGTTAAAATATTGAAGGATCAAAAGTTAACTGTAAGAGAAATTCAATTTCTTTAGAAACAAAGATTGAAATTTTGAATGGTCTGTTAATTGGAGATTATTTAACTTAATAATTAGAAAACAAGCAATCCACATACCTACAATTTACCACCGAACATTCAAAATACATAGTTTCACAGGATTTTATACAATAATTTTCGGATCCAATGTTCTTATCAACTAAGCTTTACATTTTACACATTGAAATAAAATAAAATCCATTCATGACCCAATAATTATTAAAATGTTTTAATACAATTTTTTTAATAATAATCATAATAATAATAATAATAATAATAAAAATAATTATAATAATATATTTGATTAATTTCACTAATTACAAACACCATGAACATAATGTAATCCAAAAATTTTCGCTTACTTCCTAAATAACTACAGTCCAGATTTTTAACCAACTTTTTTAAAACAACTTTAGCAGATTAAAAAAATATAAAGACATTTTGAGCCATCTAATTCTCTCCCTCAATCCATAGCTCAAGAAATGTTTAATAAACATCAAAATAGCATACATTCATGACCAAAAAAATTTATAGGGTGATTAATGAGTTATTTTATTGTGACTCTATTGATTTTAATTGAACAGAAGAGCCAAATCGAAACATAATTCCTATCAACATTTTAATAAAAAAAACTACAATTCAGACTACAAATTTGGATAAAAGTTAAAGACGTTTTGATGTGTTCCATAATCTCAGTTGAGGCCGGCCTTTTTGTAATAAAAATAAGACCGCTAGTAAATGACAAGCGTCTTGACTTCTTTGGTTTCTTAAAACAATATTTTCTTTAAATAATAAAAATTAACAAAAGTACAAATGTAATTTGTGATATATTTTTGGGAAAATTAATAAAAAATTGAATTCAATAAATAAATAATGTAGTTAAAATTTGTTGGTGATATACAAAAATGTATGAAATAAAATGGAAAATTGTAAATTGCTAAAAATTAATTAAAAACTAATTAAATATTCAAAAAGTAAAATCAATATTTTTCGCATGAAAGAAAGTGAGAACTGGTTGGAAATAAAAATTTGAAGAATTGTAAAATAATTTTAAAATGATTAGAGGCCCATATGAGAGGTCTCGAACAGAAAAAGAAAAAAATTAATTATTTATAAAGTTATTAATAAAATTGAAAAATTGAAAAAATTATATATATATATATATATAAAATAAAAATTTTAAATATTTTTATCCATTATAAAGCAAATTAAAGATCACCATCAGATTTAAGCCTTTTTTAAGCATATTTAGTCAACGTACGAATTAAAAGAAGTCTTATTGACATCAAAATTCGAGTTTTTGAGTCCCAATAAAAATCTTAAATGAAATAAAATAATAGATCTAAAATTTGACTTAGTGAAAGATAGCTGTTAGCAACGAAACTATCTCTCACCATTTCAACTCTTTCTTAATTTTTCTGTCTCAATGTCAACAAGTTCTAACATCTTTTTCTTCATCTGGCAATTCATAGCAATTGTTTCCGTTTTCGTCTCATCGACAATTTCTTTGTAAAAATCTTCTGCTAACATCTTTTATTTTATATAATGGATAAATCTAATTAATGATATTGCATCCCAAAATAGCTTCATTACTCCATTTGTAAAGGATTAGTTTATTTTTAAAATAATAAAAATTAATAATGAATAAATAAATGGAATTTGTTTACAGTTCCTGAAAAGTCAAGAACCAATTAATCTTGAAAATACTCCAACTGACCCCTTATCGGGGTACACTCCTGCTTGTAAAGAAGCAATACGTGCTGCTGATAATGTCTGTCGAGATTCACAACAGTTTCGTGAGCAAATTGCTAATAATTTAGAAAAAATACAAAAATATCGAGAAAAATCCAGTCAGATTGTTAATTCTAGCTTCATTCACAAATTGTCTGAAACAGAACAAATCAAAGTTAACAACTATTTTTACTCGAATTATGGAAAAAAATTTTTTATTCTTTTAGAATCAACTACAAATGGCGAGAGTTCGAGCGAGAAGTGCGTCAAATAAAGCGCAAAGATGGTGCAATTTCGCCGAAAAAACAATGGAATTTAATCAAGTTTTTTTGGAGTAAATCTGAAATGATTTATTATTTTGAATTGTAGGGCCCACAAAAATATAACGACCTTCTAGTTAGAGAACGCCTTGATCGGCCAATTATTAAAATATTTCAAAGACATCCTGGAACTCAACTTCCAGAAGCCCAAGAATTGATTCAAGTAATTTTCATTATTGAATTATTACTACTATTTCATAATCAAACATTTTTTACAGTGTTTATTATTTCAAAATTTTCGGCTTAAAATGTTTCTGTTTACTCAAACATGAGTAGACAGATGTGTGCACTCCAGAACAAAGGAATATTGCACAATAACGATATACCGTAGTAAAACTTTATTTCGCAAATCCCCAGTTTTTTTGCGATACTCCCAATAATTTTTTTAAAAAATTTTGTTTTAATCAATAATTTTAATTATGTAATATTGTTTTTTAAATTTTAAATCTATTTAAATTAGTGATTACATATTTTATGTTTTAATCTATAATTACGTCATCAATTCTCATATTTTACAAGAATTAATAATCCCTATACGATTGAAATTTAATCCTTCTGTTTTTTTTTTAAATTTAATTTCAATTCATTAAAATCTCCTATAATAAAATGAAAAAATCAATAAAGTTATAATATAGAGACATACATACTTACCCGTGTCAGCATGTTATTTGTTCAATTGAATAAAAACTTTTAATATAGGAAGGAAGGAATTTGAAGAAAAATTTTTTTTAACATCAAAACATAATACATAGTAAATAATGCATGCAAACTTTCAAAATGTAGAAATGTTTAATTCATTAAAAACTCTATATAAAACTATTTTTAGTAACTTTTTAGACAATTTTTTTTAAATTAAAGCCGAAAATTTTTGAAAAAAATACCAAAAACTCTACTTTGAGTTGTAGAGAAAATTAAGAAATAATTTCGTAAGATTTTTCATGAAATTCAATCAATTTAATATTTTTACAACTTTTCAGATATTTCAAAAATATGCATCGAAACTCTAGGTTTTTGAGTTTTTACCTTATTTGCAATTTACCAGTGGAACCAGAACCTTCAAATAAGGAGTTTTAAAAATACGGAAAACATAAGTTTTCCGATAACTTAAGTTAAAAATTTTTTTTATAAAGTATAAAAAATCCAAATCATTAATACCAATGAAAATGAGAAAGATTTTTATAAATTTGGGAAATTAACAGAAATTTCCAAAGCCTCATAAAATCAATAATTATCAAAAATTTGGATTTGTCAAAAAGTAAAAAAGATGGAAGACAAAACAAATTTCCAAGGAACAGAAGAATAATTTATTCGAATATAGAAACTTTTTAATAATAAATTTTAGTTTTCAATTAATCGGACTTACAGTTATTAGAAAATAATTCCATTAATTTACATAAATTGGCATAAATTCCTAAAAAACCTAAAAAAACTAATTAAAACTAAATTTATAATTAATGATGATGAAAAGTATTATTTAAGAGCTTGAATAATGATCTCATAAATATACGAGATCACAATCCAAGCCCTAAAATATACTTTATTAAAAAAATTACCTGCCAGCCATTTTAAAAATGGCTAATTCATAAACAACCATAATTGTAATTGGTTGTTCATTAAAACTTCTATTATAGAAGTTTTTAATGAATTGAATCAGGTGTATTAATAGACCCGTTTATGTGATCGCTATTTTGAAATATCATTTTTAGTGCAACATTTTTAGTTTCCAAACAATTTATAGGTAGATTTTTATTCTTTATAATATGAAATTTAAATATTTCTAGAATGATAATCTATACATGTTATTTAACAAAATTTCACAACACACGTGTTTATCATGAGCAACGCAATAATTTAAGTTTTTGATCAGCCATCTTGTTCATTCACCAAGAGTCATTAAATCCGACCTTTGATGACATTCGGTACAACCCGGGATTTTTTAAATGTTTAAATTGGTTAAAATTTTGTTTGTTTAACTTAGAATGTTCTTTATCTCAGTTAAATTTTTAATTTATTCACAATTTATACATGAGTTTTATGATTTTTTATGAATTTTAGAATTATTCAAAAAAGCTAAGTCATTTATTTATTAATTTATATACAAAAAATTTACAATTTAACCAAAATCTCTTCGTTATTTAGACATTTTGTGAAAAATCTGATGTGATGGTAATAATTTATGGTAATAACGTATGATTTTCGAGGATCAAGGATTTTATCTGAATTTTTTGCTTGGACACAAGGTCTAACTTCTTTTAAAGATATCAATTTTTTGCTCAGAAATCTTGAAATTGTTAAGGTTGATAATTAAATATTCTAAATCAGAGGTCGACAAACTATGGCACGCTTGCCAAATTTGGCACGCGGTGGAGTTGTCAATGGCGTTCTGGGTAATAGTGACTCTTTTACTGCTAAAGACGGTTTCACATATATTATCTAATATTATTAGATAAAAATATATATTTGTATTCGTATTAAAATGGTATTTTA
This sequence comes from Schmidtea mediterranea, assembly GCA_022537955.1. Taxonomy (NCBI): domain Eukaryota; kingdom Metazoa; phylum Platyhelminthes; order Tricladida; family Dugesiidae; genus Schmidtea; species Schmidtea mediterranea. The sequence goes on from CM039681.1 coordinate 113,631,494, forward strand.
TTGCTTTATTAAACACAAATTTTCCATACAACTTCAAATAATATCACAAGCATCTCTTGTGGTGACACGTGGCATTAAAAAGCTGTAGATCACACATATTTTACTGTGGAGTTTTCAACGAGAGGGCAAATTTAACCCTGTAACTTTTTTTCGGACTCCTGTCGTGGAATTGAGCGGGTCTTTTTAAAATGCGTTTTGTTCTTTTGTTATACCAATTGAAAAGTGTACTTTTTTAGTGCTGGTTTTTACTATTGATATATAAAACAAATCAGATAGCCACGAGGTGTCTACAATAAGTATTTTGAAAATTGTTTATTTTTAGCACGTTGATTTTTAAAAAGTTGCTTTGTACAACTTATTATTTAATCATTGATTTTCGAGTTAAACATGATCTTTTAAAATTTTAAATATAATGATTCGTGTTTTTTTTGTGTAGGAATTTACTATTATTTGTTTTTCAATTAAATATATTAAAACGATAATTTTGTTCTCAAATTATTTTCATAAAGAACTGTATTATTTGATGTGACAGACATATACCATAACTTATTTGTAAAAAAAATGAGGTTGCACTCTGAATTAATTGGCAGTGTGGCTCGGCACACAACAGCTAAAAGGTTGCAGACCCCTGTTCTAAATTGTTTCTATACATCGTTTCATCTGGTCCAATAATGTTTGTCAACTTGCTCCGTTTCTAGTTTAGATTTTTTTCGTAAAAATCAGTCCATCTTTCATAACTTCTATAATTCTTCTTTTATTGGCATTCGGTATTCTATGATGATTTTTATAATTTTATTAAATTTTAAATATAAACTTACACATTTCGATGAATTTCTATGTACTAAAAAGTTAATGTCGTGGAAGTTTCAGTAATACTCAGTAATAAATTTTATAAAAATAAAAAAATTTAGTATATATAATAACATATTTAGGTTGTTTTCCTTGTATGCAATTGTTGATTCCATTGACACATCGGAAATATCTTCGAAAAAAATAATTCTTTGCCAAAGAAAGTATAAAAATTGCGGCAAGATGCAATTTATTGACTAATTTATTAGTATTTTTATTATAGAAATTTTCTGAACCAAGAATGTGTGCAGGAATTTTCTTCTGTCATGAAATTTCTCTGCCCTTCATAATATAAGCTCCTACCTAATGACGCTACTCTTAGCAATATTCTATTTTAGCTATGACACACACACATATATATTTATTATTGGTTAGATTTTTGATTAATTATATAAGATGCATTATGCTGTCTATTTTTTTTCTAATTTAATGCGCCTTGATGTAAAAGTATTCTGTAAAATACATGGTTAAACTATAAACATGATAAAATATTAATACATCAATTTCAGTGGAAAAGCTTAAAATAAACGGAGAGTAGACAGATATGTGTGCCCCTGTGTAAATGAATAGTTAGTAACAAAGACATGTTAGTTTAATAATTTTCCATTAAAAGTAGTGTACCACCAAATATAAAAAATGTAAGATGTCCTTGTTACATAAAATTCCTTTTTTCTGGAGCGCACATATTTATCTACTGACATTAAATTTAAATGATCTGTCTAATTGAATATTTCTTTTCCTTTTGCTTATATAGTTGTTCATTTCATAAATCAACAAAATATGATTATTTAAACACAAAAGAAGTTTTCAATATTTCCAATATAAATAAATTTTTATATAATTATTCATTGGCACTTTTATAATATTTGAATTATATTTTGTGGGAGCATATAAATTCAGCAATAAGAGAAAATCGGTGAATAGAACTTATTTTAAAAATAAAAGTTTCAATTAATGAACAGCACAGTAAAGGATTATCTATTTACTTGTATTAATTTTATAATTATTATTATTATTTAAAATTTTAAATCTTTTTTTGTCGATAGTAGAATTATATAAATAAAATTTAAATAAATAACAATGTTGGCCAATTTTCGCAAAGTTTATTCATAAAATGAAATATGAAATATTTCGATCTAAAATAGCTCCTGATTACTCAAAATAAAAATTTAACTAGAATTTCGCTTTCTCCTCTTTTTATTTGATTGATATTTTCTTTCACTCAACTGTATTCAACAAATAATTTTATTTAAACAGATTTCCCAAATTTTTTTCCAATTCGATTTACCAATATTATAAATTTAATAGATTCATAAAAATTTTAATTTTTAAAAATCAAAAATTATTTATTTAGATCTAAAAATTGTTTTTTAAATATTTTAAAATCGAATTTGCATTTTAGAAAAAATGTAAATAAATATATAAAAACTTTAATATTCCTTTACTAAATTTTGGATTTTCTGCATTTTACATGGTAAGGGTTTGTTTAGATAAAATAAAATTATTTTTTGTCGATAGCGGAATTATTTATTTAAATAAAATTGTTATTTATTTAATTTTTATTATTATTATTGTTATTATTATTATTATTATTATTATTATTATTATTATTATTATTATTATTATTATTTTCTTTTAATTTCAAATAAAGGTAGACAATAAATTGCGATCCTCAATGGTTAAAGCTACGTCTAATATTGATAATCTTCGAGCAATTGATGCAGAACTGTATAAAGATATAAGATCAAAATCTAGAGCTATGGATGTAGACAAATCTACTCTCCGGTGGAGAAGATATAAATCTCAGGAAATGCACTGTAAATAAATATAACAAGCTTTAGTTTTATCGCGTAAATATATTTGAATTATTACGATATCCTTGCTAAATTACATATTTCAATTGCTCATTTTAGATAGTCATAATTATTTAAACAAACAATAATTTTCGAGTACTTTTTATTTATATTTCTTATTAATAAAAAGTTTTATTTTTAGATTATTTTCTACTTTTCATTTATTTGCATATTTTTATTTATTAATTTTAAATTGATATTTTGGATTTAATGTTTCAGGTTTTTAATTGAAATTTAGTTTTTCAAGCTAGTTTCTTTACTATAGTTGATGCTGATCATTTTTTATTAATATCAATACTGTTACAAAAGTTGGCTTCGAACTATTTAGGAATCTAAGAAAATTGAATCAAATCATAAAAGGCCGAAATAATCAGCATTGTATAGTAAATTAAAGAGTGCAGGGAATTATATTCAAAAAGCAGTTTAAAATGTTATTGACTAAACAACTGGGGGTTGGAGAATCGTATAACACTTATATGCTATACGTTTTAATAAAGATTTAGTTTACTAAAATCTAAGCAAGGAAAAATTCTTTGGATAGTTTCGATATCTTCAGCTAAACAAACTGTGAAGAGAGTAAAACAAATCAAAACTGGAATCCGTTATCCTATGGTTTTCGTCGCTTTTAATGTTGTCCTATAAAAAACTATGTGAAGAATTTAAGTTTTTCCTCAATAACATAAAAGGTTACATTTAATAAATATTACATGCAAATAGCTAACCTTTCAGTTGAATATCGCACTGTATATGTAGATGGTAATATAATATCTTATTTTAATACTAAAAGATATGGTGTAATTCGATATTCTAAATTGTTTGAATATCATTTGTTTTGTAATAAATATTAATTGGAATTGGATTTACTATTTTATGTCAACAATAGAAAAACTTATAACTGGCGACCACACTGAAAATATCGATGTAGTTACTAGATACCAAACAAAATGATTTTTCGAATCATTATCAAAATGGAATCGCTGCATGCTTGATTTCAATATTCGGAAGTCGATGGTCGAAGCATAACATCAGTCGCAAAATGGATTAAGGATATTACGAAATGGCTTTAAATCGAAAGTCAAAGTTTAATAGTGATTTTAAAATCTTATTGAAAGATGAAGCTGGTTTCAATAGATGAAAAGGCAAAAAATTGGTTTTTCAATTGTTTTATTAAAAAACAATTACAAGACAGATTTTTGTTTTAAATGCTGTGAAAAAAGAAGGAAATGAGAGATTCGAACATTTGAGATTAGAGTCCGAAATTTGGTTCAAACTGTATTTAATTCAGGTGTGAGCGAAGAAGATGAAAATTATCAAAAAAATATTTCAAGAAAACAACCAAGCGTGTCATTGAATAATATAGGTAGAAAACTATACAATTAAAGCCATGGAATGAAACCACGCCAACCAGAGATTCTAAACCCATGTAATTGTTAGTTGTAGAGAAAGTGGGCATAGACGTTTTCAATGTCCAATAAAAGATAAAGGTTTGATTTTTTGTAAAGAAAACCTAACATTTGGAAGATGCCAACTGCTGGGTAACTACCGACCACATATCAAACGAACTATTGCATGCATTTATGAAGAAGACAAAAATTATGAAAATTCATAAAACGGTGATTCTTTGATAGCAGCATAAATTAAAATATCAGATATATAAATAAAAAATAAAGAAGTCGGAACTCTTTATGTGGCATATTATAGTGATGACGATCAACTCTATTGTACTCGACTAATTGGAAACTTAAATAATACAAAGATTGGTTTTGGCTATGATGAAGTGATGTCCAACAAAGTTAACGTTCCAATTAGTGATAAATAAGCTCTATTTGTTCCAATGGTGCACAGATGCGACATAAAAGATGTTAAAATCAAAAGTAGTACTAAGAATAAATTCATTGCCAGAGAAGTTCTCCATTGAAAAAGATGAAATCTTGAATTTTAACCGAGCGGTTTAGTTGGATTATGCGGGTTTCTTACCACAGTTATTTGATTATCGAAAATATTGTTAACGAAATCCAGTATTACGGTTGCAAGCCTGAGATTCACAATGAATTGAAAGAAGAACCATCGGTCGTTAACACTCTTTTCAAATCTTTCTAGGAGTTCTATGTGCAACTGATAAACTTAATAATCAATGAGAATCTGAGTTTTTTGTGGAACACAATTATAGATTTCGTGGAAACTAAAGGCTGAGGATATAACGTTCATGACGACTTAAAAGTAGTAGTTAACAATATTTTACGAGAACTTGATGATAATTTCCCTAAGTATTTGTCACGAATGCTATTCTCAACTGTTTTCCAAATATTCGAGCTCTGCATTTAACTAATAAAAGCAGATCGTTTATATATGTGACGAAGGGTGTTGTTATAGTAGTTTGCTGGCATTGCGCAGATTAAATCTATTAATGGACAGTGGCTTCAAAAGGACTCCTGAATTCTGGAATTTAATGCAAAAACCATAAAAAATCCACACATTATTCATGAAATCATGGAATGAATTTAATTTTTTTGACATGAAAATAAAGAGGAACGTAGGTGTTTCAAATAAAGGCTTTACATATACCGCTTTTACAGATGCCTCGTGATGCCAAGTTAAATCCCCACCAATTGTATTTCACATTAGACCAATGTTGTTTAGATGCTTTCCCATTGGGATCCTACAGTCCTGAAACTCCAGTATATTTTTTAAAAGCACGGAAAAAAATGTCAGCCTATTTATTTCGTTAGTGTTTTCTTGCTCATCTGAAATGGATCTAAAGTAACGACAGAATATACAAATAAAGAACCAAATTTACTTACTAGAATACTAATCAGTAGTAGCTGTCACGAATTCTTGGAAGAACTTTCAAAAATTAATCCATTTTGCAATGCTTTTTCATAAAGAACAAGTCAAAATAAAACTCCAGAAAAAAAAAATTACGTGACGTTAAAATATTGCCGTAAATTAAATAGAATTTGTGTTGATTTAATTTTCATAACATGGCGTAAGAAATTTGGACTTATATTTCATCAGTTGAAATATGCTCGAAATAAATAAGCAAAATTTTCTTTCAGAGAAAACATCATTATTCTAATCTCTCCTACAAAAAACCAATATAGATAAATATCAATTCTTTCAGATATATCAAATTAAAAATAATTATTTTGTGATTAAAATAAATAAAAACCATTAACCCTTTTGTGCCCAACTTATTTCGCCCACTTTTACACGACCACAACAAGCCACATGTGATAACTAACTGCCAAATCAAAGTTTGTCTGATAAAACCGATTCCTGTTTTACCGATTAGCTAATGATCGATACTAGATGGCAGTAGTAGTAAATATCGGGAAAAGGTATTCCCATCGGTCTTATCAGGGTAAAACAAAAATGGGAATACGTATTCCTACTATTGCATCCAAAAAACCGAAGAATTTCAAACCCCCGGTTTTCGGTTTTTTGAAAGTGAAAACCGGTTTTAACCGGTTTTTTTAAATATAAAAAAAGGTCCTTTAAATATACAATAAAACATACATTTAGAGCTGTAAATCAAGGAAAATAAACAAAAATACAAACAATATTCAAAATTAAGCAATATTATTTTTAAATAATTATTTTTATTTAAGAATTATATAAAAAAATTGAAAATTAACATAACTTCATTATTTAATTATAAATCAAAAATAGAAAAAAGAAAAGTAACATAATTTATAATTATGGATTTAGTTTTTTAATAAAATAATATTTTAGAAAAATTAATGAGTCCAAAAGCTCAAATTTCATGGATGAACGTAATTTGGTACAAAAATTACCGGCTATGGAAAAGACTCTCTCACTGTCTGTTGATGTGGGTTGAATCGATGCCAGAGCATTGAATAAGTTTTGGACCGTTTTCGATTTTTGCTTAGTAACACCAAACATTTTCAACTCTTTTTGGAAAGATAACTCAAAATTGCCATCATTGGCACATTCCTTTGAATCCTGCAAGACTGCAGAAATTGATTGCTGCAATCGTTGTACTAAAGTAGCCGATCCAGATGCTATTGGTTCAACTTCACTTTCCTCAATATTCTCTTCAGCAAATGGTGGATTAGGCTCACCAAATAATCTTGCAGCTAACATCGTTGCTATGGACAAAGTCGGCGCCTTAGTCGAATATGGAAGTTTCATCAAGTTGTGGAAAAGTTCCACTTTGTAAGAATTTATACAAAGTTATTAATTCTTTATTTCGCCTTTCTGAAATTCTTATTTTCAAAGAATTATAAAATTTTTTCCCCAATGCAGTGTTGTTTTGTTTCATTTGAGTAAATAAAAATGTCAATACTCCTTCCGCAGTGAGTAAGGTTGAAGTATGTTTGCTTAGTTCTTTTACTGCCAATTCTGTCGGCTTTAATATTTCAATTAAATTTGCTAAAATATTAAAGTCTTTTTCATTGTATAAATCGTCACGCCCTATTTCTTCCAATGCATGTTTTATGCAAACTTGAAGTAGAACTAATCTCTCCATCATAGGTATAATGGAGTTCCACCTGGTTCTACAGTCCAATATAAGTTTAAGTTTTTTACCCTCTTTATCTTCAACATATCGTTGCAATATGTCGTTTCTTACTGGCGATTTTCTAAAAAATCTGACTGTCTTTCGGAAGTTTTGGAGTATTTCATTAATGTTTGCATCATCTAAACTGTATGTGTATTCAGTATTATCGATATCATTATCTATATTTAAATTATGATAGCCAGCAAAAGAATTAAATTGATTTTCATCTTCATCGCCATCAGCATTTTCAGAATCTGAAATTTCATCAATTACATTATTTTTGTTGTAAAAAGTTTCTACAACAGCCAAATGAATAGCATGGTTGATGCAAAATTGATTTTCAATTTTATTTAATTGTGCGTATTTCTTCATAACACTCGCCCCATCTTGTGTTGATGTCAAAATATTACGAAGTTTAATACCATAATCCATCAATTTTTGTTCAACTAATGAGTGAATCTGGTAAGCATCGCATGAACACTCTATGGCAATAAGGCCTAATTTATAACTATCCTCCTGAGAATGTAATGTCACATTTAAATACCTTTTTCCACTACAGCTAGTCCATTCATCCGTTGTTATTGAGAAACACATACCAGATTTAGCCATTTTTGTAAACTTGTCCTTAAATTGTAGCTTTTTCTCATTAGCAAAATCTACGATTAATTTTTTAATTGTACTTTCGCTCCTAGGCATTACATAGCTACGTGTTGTAATAAATTCTCTAATAGCGCTGGAATGTGTCATAGCATCAATGGAAAACCCGTCATACGCTGCGCATTTGGCCAATAATTCCTCCACAGATTCTCTTTTGATGAAATTAAGCATACTTGAAGTTGCTTTTGCTCTTTTCTCTGGAGGTTCTTCATTTTTCTTAACATCGATATCATGTTTTGCACGAAGATGATTCGCCAAATTTGATGTGTTCCCACTTGCACATTTTAAAATTGAATTGCACATAGTGCATTTTGCAGTATTGTCGGTTTCTTTTTGAAATATTTTCCATACTTCTGATTTTTTGCTGTTCATATTCAGACTAAAATAAAATATAATAATTAATAAATTAATACTTAGTAAGTATTACTTACTTGAAGATATTGTGGTATATAAATTCTTTAAGCATAAATAAAGTAATTTTAAAGTACTTACTTAATATATACGAGAGGTTTTTTAAATTTTTTTTAAAATGAAAGCACTTATTCAGTCAACGTTTCAAAATTAAATTCACACACTTTTATGAATACTGAAGCTAAAAAAATCTACAACTATAAACAGTTTTAACCTGGACTTTATTTGTAAAAAATTATTTACATATTTGGTAGTCATGGAAATATTTGGATTTCATGGCAATCCATGACAAAATGAGAAAATCTCCAAAAAAATTGAAAAAAAAATAACGATCATTTTTGCAATTTAATAAAAAAAAAATTTTCAATTTACCCATGTGTATATTTACATTTCCTGGAGCTGCACTCCAGTGAGATCCGGCATAAGTAAAAATTTTAAAATCAGTTTATACTTCATGAAAAACAGTAAAAAATAAAATTATTGATCATTTTAAGAAAAAAATTGACTTTCGGTTTTTTTTCGGTTTCTCAAAATACTCCCGGTTTTCAGTTTTGATAAAATTAAACAAAAAACCGGTTAACCGGTTTGGAAACCCTAATTCCTACTGGGCACGAAAGGGTTAATGGAATGGAATTAATTTTTTTTATGAAAAAAAATGTTATAATTGTTAATTATCCAAACTTATATACATCTAATTTATAAATATTTTGTTATTAAAAATTAACTAATAAATAGTCAGACAAAAAAATTTAGAAGCGAAATTGACATTTAAAGTAAAAAGTTAATAAAACATTAATAATATACTGGTTTCGGTTTCTATAATTTTTTTTAAATTTACAAATGTATTTGTTGAATATCAAGAAATTAATTATGTAATAAGGAAAGTGATACAACAAAAATTTGTTGAATAATTCTTTGACATTCATATAGAAGGAAATGCCAAATCCTTCGACAGTTGCGCCTGTATCTGATTCACTAGCACTAAAATCTGTCATTTTAAAAAATACATTTCTTTGAAAAAAATTTTTATCTGATGTAAATTTTTCATGGATTCGAAATTTTATATTTTTCTACTGTTTCTCTTATGCGCTTTAACGGAAACTAACGCTGTTAAAAGTAAGTAATTTCATTTTTTTAACACAATATATAAATTCAAATATTAACCCAATAGATTGATAATTTGATTAAAACAAAATTTTTAAATAAAATAGCTTAATTATATTCATTTATAAAATATAAATTTATTTATAAGGATAAATGAATTTTTAAATTTGAAACTAATATTCTGTTAACTCTATTAAAACAAAATATTTAATAAATTATAAATTTTTATGTTATTCCATTTATCAGAACATTTTTAATACGATTTTAAAAAAATAAGATTTAAATTCCATGTCAAATTTTATTCAAGACATTTACTTCTTTCCCTTAACAGCTTTACCTTTAGCGGCTTCAGGGGCTTTCTTGTTGACTGCTTTGATGACACCAACAGCAACGGTTTGTTTCATGTCACGAACAGCAAAACGACCCAATGGAGGGAATTCCATGAAAGTTTCGACACACATTGGCTTTGATGGAACCATTTTAATGATAGCAGAATCACCAGATTTCAATTGTTTTGGTGCATCTTCAACTTCTTTACCTGTACGACGATCGATTTTCTTAAGGAATTCAGCGAATTTGCAAGCAATGTGAGCTGTGTGACAATCAAGAACTGGAGTATAACCTTCGTGGATTTGACCAGGGTGGTTCATGACAATAACTTGAGCTTCGAAATCAACTGCTCCCAAAGCTGGGTTACTTTTGCTGTCACTGCAAACGTTTCCTCTTTTAATATCTTTGACTGAAACGTTCTTAACGTTGAATCCAACGTTGTCTCCTGGAACAGCTTCTGGAATTGATTCGTGGTGCATTTCAACTGATTTTACTTCAGTTGTAAGACCGTGAGGAGCAAATGATACAACCATGCCTGGTTTAATAACACCAGTCTCAACTCTTCCAACTGGAACTGTTCCAATACCACCAATCTTGTAAACATCTTGTAAAGGCAATCTCAATGGTTTTTCGGTTGGTCTAGCTGGTGGATCAATTGCATCCATAGCTTCCAAAAGAGTAACACCAGCAAGGCTTTCTTCTTTTTTGGTGGTACCATTCTTTCTCTTAATGTTCCATCCCTTGAACCATGGCATGTTAGTACTTGGAAGGACCATGTTGTCCCCAACCCATCCAGAAATTGGTACAAAAGCGACTGAATCTGGATTGTAACCAACCTTCTTAATGTAACCTGAAACTTCTTTCTTAATTTCATTGTATCGGCTTTCGCTATATGGTGGTTCAGTTGAATCAATCTTGTTGATACCGACAATCATTTGTTTGACACCCAAAGTGTAAGCCAAAAGAGCATGTTCTCTGGTTTGGCCGTTCTTGCTAATACCAGCTTCGAACTCACCAACACCAGCTGCAACAATCAAAACAGCACAATCGGCTTGTGAGGTACCAGTGATCATGTTTTTGATGAAATCACGATGGCCTGGGGCATCAATGACTGTTACATAGTAGTTGGTAGTTTCGAATTTCCACAAAGCAATATCAATAGTGATACCACGTTCTCTTTCTGCCTTCAATTTGTCCAAGACCCAGGCGTATTTAAAGGATCCTTTACCCATATCTTGGGCTTCCTTCTCGAATTTTTCAATGGTTCTCTTGTCGATACCACCGCATTTGTAGATCATATGCCCAGTAGAAGTAGATTTTCCACTGTCGACGTGTCCGATGACAACAATGTTAATATGAAGTTTATCGCAGACCATTTTCTAAAAAAAGATTCTAATAAACTTTTGTAAAAATATCAATAAAATCTTACTGATTTTGTTAATAATAATTATTGGAACAAAAGTTAATTTAAACAATAATTTTCAAATTTTTTTAATTATATACACGTGTCTTTTATTTTGGAATTTTCTTATATTTAAATTTTGGGAGATTTACATTTCAAATTTATGAATGATAATAATAATAATTCTAATTTCAAAAAATCAATTAAATCAATAAATAATTTTTTAATATTATTTGATTGATTTAATTTAATTTTTTAGAAATTGATTAAAATATAGAAGTTATTATTTTTGAATAATTTGCCTTTCACTATGGATTATTATTATTAATCAGACATTGACAAAAAAAATTAGGAAATGTAATTTTGATTGATAGGAGAAATTATTTACGGTTGAAATTTTGTGTATGAGTAAGAAAGAACAGTTGCGAACAACATACAAGTTTGTGGGGTTCCAATTATATAAAATAAATAATTTTCACAATTTATTATGTTATGTATAATGCATCTCTGTTCAGGCAGTCGCATAACTATGGAGCGAGGACCACCTTGAAATATTGCATTTATTATTATATTTTTTCCTATTAAATAATCTATTATTATAATTTGACAATGCGTTATTTAAAACACGTTTAAATAAAAAAATAAATATTAAATACAAGGCTGACAATTTATATATGCATGTAATATGTGAAGGTTATGTTCGGTAACTAGGGGTCAAAAGGGCCATCTGGCCTGGAAAGTGTAGGAATATTAAAGACATACTTTAAGTTACAGTTTTTTAGGAAAGTCAGATTTTGTATTATACAAATATGTTTAATACAGTAAAGCTCCAATAACCGCTCTTTAAACAATAAAGAAATAAATTTTTTACTGCATTTTTTTAATAAATTTTGGTATATTTTACTCTAAAAAACGCTATTTTCTAGAAACCGCCACCTTTTTTAACAATCCCGTTTTTGGTGGGTAAAAGAGTAGTTACTGTATATCGAAATTAAACAATTTGTTATTAAAATGGAATACAATTATTATAATTAATGTATAGTTGGGTGATCTGACTTCTTTAGCTGATTTAACCATAAAAATATGGAACCTGAATAATTTTTTTCAGTGACAGATGGAATAAAGAACAAACTGATGGTACTGAAAATATTGTTGAGGATACCTATATAATAGAGTAAAATAATTAATAAACATGTAAAATGATTGGGGGAAACAATCATAGGTGATTAAGATGTGGTTCTGGAGCTTAATAAAAAGGGAAAGGAAAAAAAACCGAATAACGAGAAGGGAATAAGAGAAAATCAATAAAAACAGACAATTGAATAAAAGAAGGTCATTTATAATTAACGAGTGCAAATTTAGGAAAGCAAAAACAAAAACAAAATTTGCACATTATTTCGAAAGCCCTTTCAAGATAAATGAAGGAATGTTGTTTGGGAATCTGAGAAAAGGCATCTCTAAAAAATTATTTATCTGGACAGCTGTCAGTGATTATAGAGGCCCAAAGGGTATTAGCGTTAAAAGATATCAGAAATTCTATTTGACATCAGTAAGTATTATTGGATGACTGAGTATAAAAAGGAAGCGAAATTGGAATCAAAGGGACAAAATTGCAAAGACAAAGAAAGACAGAAAGAAATTAAAGAGAAATTAAGCAAGGTCAAAGCAAAGCAAAGCAACTAAATCAGAGTTACCGATCTCAGAAACCCACCGCAGTAGTCAGGTGATTGTGAAATCTAATTGATCCGAAAAGTGCTATTCTTCCCGAAGGGTCGTAATAAACACCAAATTGTGATTGATAGATAATTCGTTGTGTCATTTTAAAGTGGCGATAAAGTGTATTATTCAATAAAGTTTATATCATTTGGAGTTCATTACTGTTGTTTAAAAGCACGCTTGCAGTCAGATTGACAATAATTCCTATTCGAATTCACCAACAAAACCCCAACAATATGCATTATAATTAGCAAAAGATCTTGTTTCTATAGGCCTTAATTTAATTGGTCTGTATTGTAATTAAATTGTCAGTATATTAAATAAATGGTCAGTATAATAAATAACTGACAATAACAGATGGTTACCATTTGGCTAAAAGTAATAAAATAGTTACATCGAAAATACTAATGAATTTCGTAGAGTATTGTCAAGCATGTCAAGAAACAAAAATAACTTCAGAAATGTAATCTGTGAAAAAATATGCGGTGACGTCCATTTGACTAATTTAAAAAGGGAGCCAAATGATAGTGACATGAACGAGAAATAGTATGAAGGCGCAAATGCAAATGTCCTACCTTCCTAAAAAAATCATGTCCAAGCATGTAATTGACTTATGAATTCGCCTAAAATTCGCCAAGTAACAAAAATTAACTACATATTTTATCTTTAATAGAAAAACTTGTATTTGTACTTAATAAATTAATAAAATTATAATTTTATAACATAAACTACTAAATTACTGATCATTTTCCTTTTACTTATTGACCAAAAATAATTATGGAGGACTTTCACAGAATATTGTTTTATTTTAAGAAAATTGAAAAAATTGTGCATTATAAATTTAATTTCGACTTAGATATATAAAATTCCTTCGCGGAAGAAAAAGTTGTAGTGGAAAGTAAGTAGAAAAAACATTACATGAAAAGCAATTAAAAGGATACGAAACGATAATTTCAAGAGGCCAGGTAATGTGAAATCAACTAAAAAATCAAAATACTGGTGAATTCAGAAATTTCATTAATAATTCATAATAAACAGAAAATATGAAATATTTTTATTTGTGATATTCCTACATTTCTCTCCATTAAAACTTCAAAGAATACTTGAAAATTTATTTGATGATTATTTTTATTTTTAGGAGAAAATAATATCAACAAACTTAGTATTTATCCAAAAGCAAAGCAATCTTTCAATTTTGAGTATTCAGATCTCATTTCCATTGTTTCACAAAACATTTTGAAATTCTTCTCCACGAAATTATTACGATGTCAATCAGAAAACATCATCATCCTATCCAAACCCCAAACAAACAATGATAAAATATTCCAACCAATCACAATCCAACCCAAATCATTCATATCCAATCAAGGTTTGATTATCATCGCATTCATCAGTTTTATATTCATTCATATTTATTCAACATTTCAGGTTTCATCGTTCAATTTTATATTCGTTTACCCACAGAAATAATAACATCTGATATTAACGAAGAAACTATTATTAGATTATATTCAAAAGATAAAAATAAAATATTGATAATACATTTGGTGAAATCCTCACATTTCCGAATTCAATTGATACACAAATCAAATTTCAAAGAATGGATATTCGAAGAACATCAATTGAAAAAGAACAAGTATTGAAATGATCATATCAAATATGGCATTGATAACACGAAATCTGCATTTCAGATGGAACAAAGTAGAAATTCAGATTTCATTTGCAGAAATCAGTCTAAGAATGAATTGTGGAGAAATATCTGCGATTCCAATTGATGAAAATATGAAATTGAATGATTTGAGGAAATTAGATTTCTTGATTGATGAAAGTTCTAACGAATATTTCATGGTAAATTGATTTCGAGTGTGAAATGTGAAATGTGAAATCGATTTGTAGGGATCAATATCGAAATTATCATTGATTCCATTATCGAGTTTGACAGATGTCAGCCATTTGACATGCACAATCGATCAATGTTTCACAGAATCCGGTAAAGCTGGAACAGCGAATTCAATAGCAAATGCAATATCGAATCAATTAATGAAAGAATTGACAGTTAAGCACATCAATTGTGATGAGAAAACTATAGAAATTCTATCGAAACCAGATCAAGATCTCACCGGATCAATGGAACCGATAAAGATAAATTTGAATGATCCACAATTGGAATTGGGTAAAGCGACTCGAGATAAATGAATATTTGATAATTGTATTGTAGGATTGCATATCGGATTTTACATGGAATTGAGGAGTGATGAGGACGCGACAATTCTCTATTTTTCCTCATCAACTGCACTTGACCAATCGATAAAATTCCGAGTGAGAAATAATTATATCGATTTATCGATTAATGGAAATAATTTGAAATTTGAAAATATGAAAATATTGAAATCCAAGTGAGAATAATGATAATATAATTAATATTGCAATGCGGATGTTGATTGAATTTAGGTGGTACAAAATGGATATATTTGTGAATGAAAGTGCAACAGTATTGACTGTCAATTGTGAGCAGACATATTCTTCTGTCAATGCGGAAGGATTATCAAAATGGAAACAAATGGATTTATTGACAATGATTTGTGCAGATGAGGGCAAAGGATGCTTTTCAGTATGATAAATGTTTGATAATGAATGCTAATGAATGATAATAATATTTAGGGTTTGCTTGGTGACTTTTTCGTGCACGGATTTCACGTTAAAAATAGTGGAGAATTGTGCGGTTTAAATTTGTGTTTGGGGGAGTTTTCAGAACGTTCTGTGACTGAGTCAACAAAGGTTGCTATGGATACGAGTACTGAGAAGGCATCGAAATTAACGACTGAAGTTCATAAAGTATAATTTTATTCTTTTTATTAGAATTTTAATTATTAATTATGGTTGTAACGTTGTACTGGATAAATGTGTAAAATGAAAGAAGTCCTTTACTGCTGTGAATCAAATATTTCCCATATAGTTTTAATTGAATTTTAATTTATTTTTACACATTTGTATTAACACTGAAACTTCGAAAGATTCCCAAATGCTTAGCATTCCTCTTAAATAAAAAGGAGCTAATTACGTAATTGCGATTCATATAAGCAAAGTGTTGAGTTTTTATTCTTCAGCTTGACGTTCTGGTTAAATGGGGTGATCATGTCGTAAGTCCTTTTATCGGCTTGGTCATTATCGTTCCACGCGTTTATACAAAATTTTCAGTTGAACTTCGCAGAAAACATTAGTCCAAAACAATCTTTATTAAAATTTCCAAAATTCCAATTTTCACAAAATTCTTATAGAAAACATTTAGCACATAAAAAATAAAGTTTACCAATCATTTCCACACTTATTCAAAAATTCTACAACAAAAATGAATTGTTATGCTTATCAAGAACTTAATCGTCCAAAACTTCTATCATGGTTTTTCTGGGATTACGCGGTATCTAATTAAACTTAAGATATTTCCAGACAAATACATAGATTCAACTAATATATGTGCAATAATTTACACCTTCATCAAAATATTCTGCTTGATATTCTTGTCATCCAATTCGGTATACTACTCAAAGTATCTGTATTAATATTAGAATATGGAAATAATGAAAAATTTGAAAAACTGTATTTAATATCAAACTCAATATTCAAACAAAATATTTCACAACATGCCTTCGTGATCAATCCAAAGTCTCGAGATCGTATTGATCAAGATAGGCAGGCTTTATTTATGTTCGCACAGGTTTATTATCTCACTCTTCAACATACTCGTATTTGATGGCGTGACTCCTTTCATTTTTTTGAGTTTATGATAGCTCCAATTCTTGTGATGACACCTCTCAGATATCGGGTAAATGGCGTGGTATTTCATCGATTTCAACAATATGAGAAGAATTAACGCCGGTTACAATTCTTTCAGGCCATGGGTCCGTACATTCGCAAATTTTGGTTTTTCAAAAATTATTGTGGCAGAACGGATTTTGATTGTCCGGTGGTTTCTTTCAATTATTCCATTAACAGCAGGTTTGTATGCACACCTATATACTATTTTCAGATTCCTTTTGAGACATAAGTTAGGGGTAAGCTTTTTAGGAAAGCTTGATTCATTATCCGAAAGTATCTCAGATGGTGGATCCTCTTTCTGGTAACACTTATTCAAGATTCTTTCCGATGTTTCTAGCATCTTCTCGAAACAGTTTCCACCATATTGCAAATCTGCTGAATCCACAATCAATGATCGTGAGAAAAGTAAATACATCGTAATGTGTGACATCAGCTGCTAATCTGTTCCAATTCAGTTGGACCTCCAATGTTCCATGTTCCCATTTGACAAGCGGCGTATCGATAGATATGCATCTGGACATTTCTCTATCATGAGATTCATGTTTTCTAGAGACGTTTTCGAAAAAAAAGTGATGTTTGCAATGCCTATCTATCAATACTCTATACTCAGCCTTACACAACCAAATGGCTTTCTTCGTTTCAGCTACTTCTGTGGTCTCTGGTTAAGGAATCTGCTTGATTTCCTGCTGATTTAACTAGAGTTACGGAAATGTTTATGCTTGCTTCGCTCGTATTTTCTTGGATGATTTCAAGACGACGTTTTATTAACTTTTCAAAGATGCAGTGAACACGTATTCTGCTCTCTTTGCTGAATAATGTTCTTAATCACCTTCGATGAATCAACGATTAATTCAATTATTTTCGTTCCACATTGATTTCCTGATTAACTGCTTTTAGAACTGCATCTTATTCGCAACGTTAATGTGAGACTGAACATCATTTTGTTCTGAGCCATGATGCATCATCCACGATTACTTCATTTACCATCAACACTACTCCTAGTGCAACACTGCTTGCATTACACCATATAAGAACGTGTTCATTTCTGACGACCAACTTACTCCCTTTTACTGGATCCTCTGCCTCGATCAGTTATATGAGGTCATGCAGCTTGTTTTAAAATTATTTCCCAATGAAATCATCCCATCGTTTACCATATGTACATCTTTTAATATAACTACAGGCCACTTTTAACCATCCTGCCACTGGATAGTGGCCAATAATTGTTCCAAATTCAGAACAACCCTCTTCCATTGACTTCTGTATTTATTGAACTGATGGTGTTTTCTCTGGACCAAATCAAGCGACCATTTCGATTACGTTTTATTTTCAGTCCAAGAATTCTCGAGTTTTCAATAGGCTCTGGTGATTAAGCAATTAGACTAAACTGAGAGAGGTGACTTATGAAGTTTTCGGGGCTGACAAGCTTTCTATTGACAATAATGTCGTCAATTAATGATCGGCGGCTCAATGAATTGTTGCATTGAGGCTCGAAACGTTCCTAAAAAACGAAGACATTATCTTGGGGGCACAATTGAAACCGATATCTAATCTCGTTTAACAGTATAGCTGGCCTTTATAGAGAACCTTTTGATATTTCCGCAATTCTCTACTCACATGCAGCTGCAAATAGGCATTTTTTAGGTCAATAACCGCTATATCGTCAACCCTCTGACTCAATCTTGTGAAACTTTCACAGCAAACTTCACTATCGCAAGAGTGACGTTTTTCATGTATGTTGAGTTCTTTGAAGTCGAGAACCAGATGGACCTTCCCTTTGTTCTCCAGAAAAGCAGATGGTTAGAACAGAACGTCAAGTTCGTCACATTCAATTTGAATTAGCCAACCTTCTTATATCAATCGGTTGACTTCACCTCAGTAATTACATCCTAAATCTGGCTTTATTGCATAATCTGAAACTGAGTTTCTCAGAATAGTGGGCTCGTTCTCCCATTTCCATACACTGCAAATTTTTCTCCAACTAATACAGCTATGAAATAATCATCCTCTATAGTTAACTGATTTTCTTTTAGTAACGACACCAACGAAAACCACCAAAACGAACTTGTGTTGATTGAAACCTCATTAAAAAATCCGATAGCATCGAGACCTAATTCGAAATCTATACCATTCTAGAAATTTCGGCTTTACAAGACCTTTTAATTTAAATGACATTTCTTAAACGGACAGCTCACATAGAATCTTTCTTTTATAACATACTCTTCGTTAATTTACTGCAAGCCAACCTTTAATTTTACCTGTATCTTTTGCTAATCTATTGGAGACTATCATTTGAGAGCACCCAGTGTCCACTAAACCTGTGCAGCACTTACCCTCAAATTTCAGCTCAACCAGTACTCACAACTATCCGGCATTTTGTAAAAAGCTCGTGCGCGCCAGCTTTTCATAGTCCGTTTCCCGTTGTATTTAGAGGAAAGCGTCTTGACATTTGCACTTTGGCTGCACATTTCTAAAATTCTTTGAGAGGAAACATTTCTTTGAAATGACCAAAATTCCCGCATTGATAGCACGATCCAATTTCACTTTTTCACTGATGTTTCGTGATTTTGAAGCCAGTAGCCCTGCTGATTTTGGTCACTCTGATATGAGTGCTCGGGACTGTCGTACCACTTCTAAGAGATCCATTTCCTCAATTTTAGTCGAAGATTTTAATTGTAGTGACACGACCAGAGGTAGGTAAGCGACGAAAGCTTTCTTCAATAGTATTTCATCTTGTGATCCAGTCACAGTTGTGAGACGCTGTTGATTTGTTAAGTAGACATCAACTGACTCGACATTCCATATACGTGATTGTAACTTGTCATAGGCCTGGAAACCATTCATTGAAAATGCTTCCATTAGAGCGTTCTCGATTGCAATAAACGATCCTTGATCTTTCTCTAGAAAAGCGGAATTTTCTATTAGAAGTGGAAGGACTCTTGCCAAACGATCAATCTTCCTGTGTTTGGCTACTAGTTTGAATTTTTTGATTCACATTGAAGTATCAACTACTCCATCGTACGGCTTTATGAACTTATCCAGCTTTCTTTTTTGCCTGGATAGCTTGTGTTAATATTATAATATGGAGAAAATGCAAAATTTGAAAAATTGTATTTAATATCAAACTCAATATTCAAACAAAATGTTTCACAACAGTATCTACAGAAGTTAATCACTTCAATGTTCAATTCAATATCAATTTTTTCAAGTTTCTCAACTTTGAAACTTAATCAAAGTTTTCACAAGTATGCAACGGATGACATTATCTATATAAATAAAGTTTGGAGATTTTTTTTATTTGTCAATCGATTCAAATACATCCAAATTTTATCATAACTGGAAGCCCCTTACTTATACTTTATGCCTTGGTGTATACATCTTTTTTTATATAAAGTCATGCTGCGATTGCAAAACAAAGTTGTATAATTATCAGAGAATGTTTAAAATTAAATTTAATTAACAGATTGATCCAATTATCACAACAGATCTGAAAACATCTCCCAGTTTTACACAAACTAAAATCAAAAATATGGAAACCACAAAAAAAGTTGATAGTTTACTTAAAGATTCAATTGTTGCACTTTCTCAAATCGATTCAAATAATTATGAATATTCTGATCTCATTTCCATTGTTTCACAAAACATTTTGAAATTCTTCTCCACGAAATTATTACGATGTCAATCAGAAAACATCATCATCCTATCCAAACCTCAAACAAACAATGATAAAATATTCCAACCAATCACAATCCAACCCAAATCATTCATATCCAATCAAGGTTTGATTATCATCGCGTTCATCAGTTTTATATTCATTCATATTTATTCAACATTTCAGGCTTCATCATTCAATTTTATATTCGTTTACCCACAGAAATAATAACATCTGATATAAACGAAGAAACTATTATTAGATTATATTCAAAAAATAAAAATAAAATATTGATAATACATTTGGTGAAATCCTCACATTTCCGAATTCAATTGATACACAAATCAAATTTCAAAGAATGGATATTCGAAGAACATCAATTGAAAAAGAACAAGTATTGAAATGATCATATCAAATATGGCATTGATAACACGAAATCTGCATTTCAGATGGAACAAAGTAGAAATTCAGATTTCATTTGCAGAAATCAGTCTAAGAATGAATTGTGGAGAAATATCTGCGATTCCAATTGATGAAAATATGAAATTGAATGATTTGAGGAAATTAGATTTCTTGATTGATGAAAGTTCTAACGAATATTTCATGGTAAATCGATTTCGAGTGTGAAATGTGAAATGTGAAATCGATTTGTAGGGATCAATATCGAAATTATCATTGATTCCATTATCGAGTTTGACAGATGTCAGCCATTTGACATGCACAATCGATCAATGTTTCACAGAATCCGGTAAAGCTGGAACAGCGAATTCAATAGCAAATGCAATATCGAATCAATTAATGAAAGAATTGACAGTTAAGCACATCAATTGTGATGAGAAAACTATAGAAATTCTATCGAAACCAGATCAAGATCTCACCGGATCAATGGAACCGATAAAGATAAATTTGAATGATCCACAATTGGAATTAGGTAAAGCGACTCGAGATAAATGAATATTTGATAATTGTATTGTAGGATTGCATATCGGATTTTACATGGAATTGAGGAGTGATGAGGACGCGACAATTCTCTATTTTTCCTCATCAACTGCACTTGATAAATCGATAAAATTCCGAGTGAGAAATAATTATATCGATTTATCGATTAATGGAAACAATTTGAAATTTGAAAATATGAAAATATTGAAATCCAAGTGAGAATAATGATAATATAATTAATATTGCAATGCGGATGTTGATTGAATTTAGGTGGTACAAAATGGATATATTTGTGAATGAAAGTGCAACAGTATTGACTGTCAATTGTGAGCAGACATATTCTTCTGTCAATGCGGAAGCATTATCAAAATGGAAACAAATGGATTTATTGACAATGATTTGTGCAGATGAGGGCAAAGGATGCTTTTCAGTATGATAAATGTTTGATAATGAATGCTAATGAATGATAATAATATTTAGGGTTTGATTGGTGACTTTGTCGTGCACGGATTTCACGTTAAAAATAGTGGAGAATTGTGCGGTTTAGATTTGTGTTTGGAGGAGTTTTCAGAACGTTCTGTGACTGAGTCAACAAAGGTTGCTATGGATACGAGTACTGAGAAGGCATCGAAATTAACAACTGATGTTCGTAAAGTATAATTTTATTCTTTTTATTAGAATTTTAATTATTAATTATGGTTGTAACGTTGTACTGGATAAATGTGTAAAATGAAAGAAGTCCTTTACTGCTGTGAATCAAATATTTCCCATATAGTTTTAATTGAATTTTAATTTTTCTATTATATTTATTTGTGCAGTTTTATTCAATTCAATATTTTATTAGTTTTCCGTATATTAAATAATGCGTGTTTGGCGTTTTAACGATTGCTTAATTAAATGTATGATGTTACGATTGATTCAACTATCTGAAGTTTCTCTTTTCGGCTTTGGGCTATCACAACTAGAAACACTTTTCCATATACGAATTTCCCATGAAAATGCATTAATTCTTTTCTTGCAAAAAACCATCTTATTTCTTTTTTGTATCATGCTTTCTTCCCTGATGACCCGAAGCCGAATTCCACACTGACTTAGAGTCGCCACTTGGGCCTCAGTATATGTTTAGTGATCAGATTACTCACCGCTTCAATTGAAAAAAGAGCCATATATACTTTTAAAGAGAACTTTTAGAAAAGTAATTTGAAGATTTTTCATATATCACTTGCTTACTTTCGTCATTTCTTGAGCTGACACTCACGCTTTCATCCTATGTAGAAATGAGTTGGTGATACAAGCTGCTTTACTATTAGATTGCTGATATCTTCTCTTGGAACGATGAATGGAAAAAGGCGAGGCCATTTTAATCAGCCCGGTAGCAAACCTCGGCTTTGTTTTTAATTGCTTCCTGTATAATTCTCGGTATTCTTTTCCAAGCGACGCGCAGGTACCTTTCATGATGTCAAATACTGTTGCCGATTCCTCATCAATCATTGAATATTTTCTCTTCCTATTTCTGTGTATTTATTCAAAAGGTTTTCAACCTTCACTGTTACTAGTCGCTTGATGTCCAACGGAAAATTGAAATTACTCCACAATCGCTGTAATTCCTTGCATATTTGGATTTTTCTTGAGCGTATTCTTTTTATAACTTCTTCCAATAACATTCTTCAACAAAGGAAGTCTAACAGATTCACTCCAACTCTTCTTTACAGCGGCAAAATCGATTCTTCGTTTTAGTCTTATTAGTGGTGGAGACAAATTTTCGACTACACTTCCGAATTCTTCTCAATAATTTCTTTTGATACCATTGACGATTTTAATATAAAGAATAATGTAATGCTTGTTAAACTTTAAGTATAAAAAAGAAATCCATATTTAAAGATGCCTAACTTCCAATATTCGTTGTTTCCAATATTCAAACATTTTTGCTTTTTTTTAATAACACTAGTGAAATTTATTTTTTGAATAAATATGCATATGTATAAATATGCAGTCCAATAATGACTTTTGTTTAATTAATAAAGAATATGAAAGGGAGACTTATTAATTAACTGTTTTTTTGAGAAATCTATACAAAAATAAATGTGATTGGGAAAAACATTTTAAAGAATTTTAGACATTATAACATGGAAAGGCCAGTGTAGGAGTAATATGTATCAACGAAAGTCCTTTAAAAATAAATAGGACTTGAGATCATACTTTTAGCGACGGTACAATAAATGGAGATGTCCATTTGAAGAAACTCATCAAACCGTATGGTAATATTTTTATGAAGCATAAATGGGTCGCTATAAAAACCGATTTGATAAAGTAGGAAATAGTACAAAAACCAAAGCAATAGTCATTAATGCAAAGCGACAACTGTAAAACCAAACCAAAAAATTGAAAAGGAGTATTTAAAAATTGGAGAAGATACTATAATTAGTTTATGTGGATTTTCTTGGAATTCGCAATTAGTATTTGTAAAGTAATTAGAATAAGCATGGATTACTGAACTCAAAGACCAAAATTCCTTATTTCCAACACATTTTATTGAGAATATTTTTGCTACTCTTGATTTGTGAAACATTAAGTATCACGTTGAATTGAATGATGAATCTAAACTAAAAACGGCATTTTCTTCTCAAAATACTCAATATTGCTTTAGCCGTATATCATTTAGCATTTACGTTGCTCCTTCAACCTTCCAAAAATTGATGAATAAATTGCTAAATTTTAAAATGAAATTGAATTTAATTTATAATAATCATAAAAAGTATTTTTTTAATATGCTAGTAAATTATTTTTTAATAATTATGTTACGAAAAAATTGTTTAGTGAAAGCCAAAAGTTCTTATGTGAAAATTTGTTTTAAAAGTCAAAAATAATGTGATATTAATAAAATTTTGGATTATGAATTTTTTAAATGAAAATAATGTTGATTTTCTCGTAACATCTAACAGCCTTAATTTCAGACATGAATTAATCATTTAAGTAAGTTTGATATGGAAATGGAAAATTTATGGAAAACAGAGAAGTGAAAGACAGCGGTTTTAAAATATCATTAAAGAAAAATATAACACAATCTTGAACAATGAGTCGAATAAATAGAACATTTATAATCGGAGATATTGTTCTAATTCAAAGAGATGGAGCAAAAACTAAAATGTTGATCGATACAAAAGAACAGAAAAAATTAAACATTATAAGGTCTATCACATTCAACTAGCATACAGTATGAGAACAATAAGTAGATTGAATTATAAAAAAAATTTATCAGTTTTTTAATCAGTCGAAGCTTGTATTTGTCCATAAATTTACATGTAATTAATAATCTTAAAAATTTTTAATGACGTAAATATTTCCATTATAATCAGTGTCGTACCTAAGTGTGGCAATGGGTACGGTCCGCACCGGGCGGCATTTTTATATTTATTAAACCTGTTGGGTTTTAATTAGAAAAATCAGAATAGTAAAATCACAAGTATGATTTTAACAAAAATTAGAAAATTTCGGTTTAGATATAAAAAATTCCAGAGGACAAACTTACGATAATGCTGTCGTCATGGCAAGAAAAAACTGCTGTGTTCAAGCTCGTATTAGAAAAATAAATCCAAATGCAGAATTTCTAGCATGTAAAAATCATTCTTTAAACTTGGCATGTTTACACGCAGCTTCAACTGCTATCGATTCCATAAAATTTTTAGGAACTATCGAACAGTTGTATTCGTTTCTTTCTTCCACACATCGAATTATAATTACACTTGGCATTGATCTTTCACAAAACATTTCAACTATAACTTTTAACTTTCTCTCTTTATTTGGCGCCAAATCCTTATTCTTGACAGTTCATAATCAATCACTTAAATATTTATCGCCATGATATTTGGTTATACCTATAACAACACGATTTCATATTTCTTCAACTTCCAATTCTTTATTAGGCCATTGGGTCTAAGATGAATCTGTTGAATGGTATCTAACAATACCATCCACAAGTTCAAATGCATTTACTAAAACAACGTTGTCGCTTAACCTAAATGAAATTTATTATCTATCTGCAAAATAGTAGCTTCTTTGAGTTAACATAGACAGAAAAATGTTAGTGCAAATTAATATTAAAGGCAATTTACCTGCCTTATTTTACTCTGATTTCACATACTAAATGGAGGCGTGAATGGAGAAGTGTTACTAAAGAGAAAATGGTGTAAATTAATGTAAATTAAAAATTACGAGGTGTCAATTAAATATTATTAAATAATTTTAATAACATTTATATTATTAAAATAAAATTATTGTTAGTTAAGTGTAAATTAAGATAAAATAAACGTTCTTAAGTGAAAAATAAAATAAATTAAGTGTTACTGAAGAGAAAATGGTATTTTTTAATCTTTATAGGCTTGTATCTTTGTCAATTTTTATTTTTCTTAGTAAACTTTGATATATTTCTCGATAACTTTTGATTCTCTACATGCTAGCATTTTAAAAATTGTAAATATCTCAACAAGTTCGTGAACATGTGAATTTTCATTAGAAAATGGTAAAATTATTTTGTTACGAGGTTAAATTGAAAAAGAAAAGGCGAAATATATATTTTGTTACGAGATGAATTTGAAGTTGAAAAGGCTAAATATTATTTTGTTACGAGGTGAATTTGAAGTAGAAAATCTAAATATTATTTAGTTACGAGGTATATTTGAATTAGAAAAAGCGAAATATTATTTTGTAAAGTAAATGTTATTAAATATTATTAATAATATTTATATTATTAAAATAAAATAAATATTAGTTAAGTGTAAATTAAGAAAAATTAAATGTTTTTAAGTGAAAATTAAAATAAATTAAGTGTTACTGGAGAGAAAATGGAATTTTTCAATCTTTATAGGCTTGTATCTTTGTCAATTTTTTTTTGTTTTAATAATCTTTGATATATTTCTCGATAATCTTTGATTTTCTACGTGTTAGCTTTTTAAAAATTGTAAATATCTCAACAAGTTCGTTAAACACAAGTCATTCTGGAAGCGTTATTTTGAAGTCGGAAAGGCAGAATATATATTTTGTAACAAGGTGAATTTGAAGTAGAAAAGGTGAATTATTATTTTTTCATGAGATGAAATAGAAAAGACGAAGTATTATTTTTAACGAAGTCAATTTGAAGTAGAAAATATTAGTTTATTTTGTTATATTATTTGGTTACTAGGTGAAATTGAAATCGAAAATTTTTGAAACATGAAATATTCACAAAAAGCAGTCAATTTTAATCAACCCTAGGCAACAAACAGTGCATTAAATTGGAAAAATTAAAGAAAACATTCAAGAAATGTTTAAATATGGCATTATTTCAAGCCTATACTGTACATCTCCTTGGAATTCACCATTAGTATGCATTTAAATGAAAAACAGTATTGATATAAGAATATGTTTGGATTATCGTGCTTTGAATAATGTAACAGAACCAATCTTCAGATTCCAAATACTGAAGAATTAATAGAGGTTTTAGATGGATCAAAATATTTTTCGATCATTGATCTAGGAAATGCTTACTATCAGGTAGAGCTTGAAGAGCTTACAAAGTTAAAAACCGCACTTTCAATGAAAAACAAACAATATTATTTCAAAATAAGGCCATCTAGAATAGCTGCCGCACCAGCTACATTTCATAGACTTATGAATATTTTTCTTGTAGATTTGAACTGGAAAGGAGCAATTGTCTATATCGATGATATCCTGATTTTCACGAAAACATTAGATGAATATTATAGAACCATTGAAAAAGTGTTCAAAAATATTAAATTAGCAAATTTAAAAATAAATCCATCTAAATGTCAATTCAAAAACAATGAAGTAAAGTTTTTGGCGCTTGTTTAGAATTGCCCCGCATGTTTTAAATAAATTTTATTTTAAATAATAAACTTTTAATACAGGCTTTTATTATTAAAGATAGCTAACATGACTGTAAAAACAGTTATCTAACTCGATCATTGGGCAGGTGGCCAGTATTCACGGATATCATGTAAAATCTTTTCAAATGGATTTGCACCATTTAATCTTCGTCGCCACATATACTCACATAAATAACTATCTAACATGCCAAGATGCGTCCCAAAATGACGCTTATTTCTTTGTTTCGCTAAACTCCAACATCCTTCAATCATTTGTGTGTTTGCACCGGTAATGGGATTAATGAATTTTACTGAATCGTTGACTGTTTCATGCACGTAACCAAATCTCAGGTTTGGAATTTGACTATATGCCCGCCATTCATCAGATATTATAATTGACCCTGGTCTTATGGATTGCTGTATGATGGGCATTAAGGTGTTTGCCGAGCGATCAGGAACGACATAAAGAAAGCAATCCCCAGTTTCCCTACAAATGCCGCCGAACACCCACTGTTGTGGATAAACACATCCAACGTTGTTTTTTCTCCTGGAAAATAGAGATTCATCAATCTCTACATGTAAACCAGGGCCACCGATGATCAAGGGATTTCGTAACAGACTACTGGCACAAACCTCTCGGAGATAATTGTTCCAGTCAATGATGGTTGCGTTTGATGAAATACTTAACTCCCTTTGTCAAAATTTAATCGAAGTTAATTCAAAACTCCAAGAATATATAAATAAAACAACTTCGAGTAGTGGGATGTGTCACCGCTAGATCGTCTCACCGCTGGATCAACCCCCTCCCGGGGGGGTAAAAAAAGTTTTTTTCTAAGTCTAAAAGTACAAAAAAATTTTAAGACAAAGACCATGACTCATTCAAGGTCATTGGATGACTCATCAAACACTTTCAAGGCCACTAAACCAAAGACCATGACTCATTCAAGGTCATTGGATGACTCATCAAACACTTTCAAGGTCATTCAGACAAAGACCATGACTCATCGAAAAATTTCTCAAGGTCATTCAAATTTTCTCAAGGTCATATTATTTTTAAAAAATTTTAAATTTAAAATTACTACTAATAAAAAAAGTAGTGTTTTAATTATTAATATTTTTTAATTTTTTATTCTACAGGTAGTCCCCGACTTACGACCGAGATAGGTTCCTAGTCATCGGTCGTAAGTCGATTAAGTCGTAAGTCGAGTTTCATCATGAATAACTAAAGAAAAATATTAGATACTGTACTACTAACTTTTAGGATCAGGAGAAATGAAACTACCAAAAATTCATATAATGAAAACTTTATTAAAATTTATAAAATGAAATAATAACCCAAAAATATATATTAAATGTGTACTAATAACGAAACTATTTTAATCATTTTCTATGAAAAAATTGAAAAAAAATTGGTCGTAAGTCGAGCGGTCGTAAGTCGGGGACTACCTGTATTACTTATTTTTATAAGTAATGGTTTAACTAATAATATTTTTTTTTATTATTATTATTATTATTATTGTTACAAGTTTTTATTTATTACTATTATTATTATATTAATCTTCTAAATTAAGATGACGGAATCCAGAATTAAATGGAATCAGACATTTTTAATAATCGATAGGCTATTGACAGAAACCTATGATTATTTATTACTACTAAAAAATAAATAAATCAATAAGTCAATAATAAAATTATCTAGTTGCATATTATTTCTAAATAAAATGTATTCTGGATGTGTATGGTAAATACCGAGATGTTATTCAATCCTACATTGATAATGCAGATAAAATCGAAATTTAACTATTGTGAACATGTTTTATAACTCTTTATATAAAAAGCAACTAATAATAATCAAAAACATAATAAAATAAGTAAATGTACAATTTTATTTTTTTTTCTATAATATACAAAATTCAAAATATATAAAAATATATAATATACAAAATTCACATAATTGTTCGTCTGATAAATTCATGATCAATCAGGAGCCAGAATTTCTTTGAATATATCTTGAAATTGCTGTGTTCTTGTAATACTATGACCACTATTAATTGCATCAAGCCCTCTATAGTGTCCATAGGCAAAACTAACATTTTTATCAACCCATGCCCTCTTATCATCGTGGTTGTTTAGCGCTATTTTACTATTTTTAAAAGTGAAAAAAATTTTAAAATTTTAAATTCTTTTCAAAATTTAAAACTATAATAAATATCTACACCTGTTTTAAAATTCCCAGATTTTACTAAGTTCTTTGTATTGTATACAGATGCTATCTTTGATCGCATCGGTGTGGTGTTTTCTCAAACAGAAGGAAATAAAGAAAGAGTTATTGCGTTTTGATCTCGGGTCATGAATAAACATGAATTTGGATATTGAATAACTCGAAAGGACTTGTTATCTATATTTTATTTTACGAATCCTTTTAAGCATTATTTATTTGGTGAAGCTTATATACTAAGAACAGATCACAAAGCTATGACATTTATGATGACAACTAAGAAAGCTATTACTCTTCAATTTCAAACATGGATAAATCATCTTATCAGTTTAGATATGGAAATAAAATACAGAAAAGGTGAAAGTCATAGTAATGACGACGCTTTGCTAGAAAATAATGTGAAATGTGTATACAATGTCAAGCGATTCATGAATACCCTAAGATGGGTAAATTAAAAAAGAGAGGTTGTTAACATTGATGACAGAAAATATTGAAAATAAATGTCAAAAGAATTCTGACGAAATTGAAAAATTGAAAGAAAATATTGGTAATAACTCGAACAAAACATCATTTAAATGCATAAATGAAGTCGTGATGAATACTGATAACAAAATTTGGATTCCTGACGATAACAGATCTGAGTTCATCATAGAGTATCATAAAAAACTTTTTCATGCTTGTGCTAAGAAAGACAAAATGTACATATCAAACAATTTTAACATGAAAGACTTAGATCAATCTGTTCTTAATACTGTACAAGCTTGTTAAAATTGTCAAAAAAGAAAGGTTGATACAACAAGAATTAAAGCAAAATTAATATGTACAAGGGATTCTAATTTATTCGAGAGAATCTATATGGATTTTTGTGACCCATTACAACCATCAATACAAGGTGAACGATACTTATTTAAGAGATTATTGACCATAATAGTAAATTTATTTCCATACATGTGGTTAAAACACAAGATGAAAAGACAGTGGCGTAAATATTCACAGAAGAGTGAATAATGAAATTCGGTGCCCAAAGATAATTAATTGTGACAAAGGCAAGTTATTTGAATTAAAAATGGTAAGAAAGGTTGCAAAAACCCACAATATTGAAATAAAATATTCAAGCCTATTCAGTGAATGAACAGATTGACAGATGGTTCCGAACTATTAGAGATGCAATACATATAACTCTTTTTAGGACGAATTCAACTTTCCAAAATCCATTTAAAAAACTACCGCTGAAATGGTCTTTGGGAAAAATATTTATAGTGAAGGGTTTTCAGAAACATCGATAGATAAAAGAAATCAATCAAATACCAAATCGCGAATTTCTTATTTGACATTTCGTTTAAGTTAAGACGGATTTTTGCAATAAAAATCAAAATAGATATATGGGGCCAGAAAAAATTATTAACAAGCTACACTAGCGAAATTATGAAATAAAATTGGAAAATAGAATTACTTTAATTAAAAACATAGTGTAGCTAAAGGCTTTTAAACAAATTCAATTATTATTGTATGTTGAGTATTTGTTGAAATAATTGCTTATTAATTAATTATTTTTATAGAAGCTCCTAAACAAATTATTATGAATTTGTTAAAAAATATTATTACATTAAATTTAATAAACGTTGTATTCAAAATATTGACTTTTCAATTAACACCAGATTTAATTAACACTAGAAGCTGTGGCTAACACATGAGAAATAAAGCGAAACAGCCTCGCAAATACAAACTAATAAATGAAATTTTCTGGAATATGAAAAATCACTTATTATAATTTATATTGAAATAATTAAAAATGTAAATTTCTTAAATTCACATAAAGCTTTTTATTAATTCAAACTTAACTCTATATAGTCTCATTATTTATTAATTTTACGGCATATTAAAATTAAATATATTAAAGTAAATTAATTGTACGATAAATACTATAGGAAGTGATTAAACTTTTGCGCTAATAGCAAATTACATTCAAAAATAGTATTTTATTAAACATGTGGTTGAACGTCTTAAAAAATCTTTGTGTGTTGGGAGTTCATTGATGATGCAAAGTCCGCTAGCAACTAGTCTTTCAATCAACTATCCCATCATCTAATTCTCTTTTATTCGAATTTATTAATTTTAATTTTTCCACGACTAAACTGATCTGAGTATAATAGGAAGACATTAATTGAAGAATCAAGAAAATTTTGAAAATTGTTAATATATTAATTCTGTTAGAAAATTTCCATAACTCCACAAAAGTCAACAATCAACCCAGTTATAATAGCAAGTACGACAAAAGACTTGATGATTGATCTATCTGTTACACTAATTCCCGTCGATTCAAATAATTATGAATATTCTGATCTCATTTCCACTGTTTCACAAAACATTTTGAAATTCTTCTCCACGAAATTATTACGATGTCAATCAGAAAACATCATTATCCTATCCAAACCTCAAACAAACAATGATAAAATATTCCAACCAATCACAATCCAACCCAAATCATTCATATCCAATCAAGGTTTGATTATCATCGCGTTCATCAGTTTTATATTCATTCATATTCATTCAACATTTCAGGCTTCATCATTCAATTTTATATTCGTTTACCCACAGAAATAATAACATCTGATATAAACGAAGAAACTATTATTAGATTATATTCAAAAGATAAAAATAAAATATTGATAATACATTTGGTGAAATCCTCACATTTCCGAATTCAATTGATACACAAATCAAATTTCAAAGAATGGATATTCGAAGAACATCAATTGAAAAAGAACAAGTATTGAAATGATCATATCAAATATGGCATTGATAACACGAAATCTGCATTTCAGATGGAACAAAGTAGAAATTCAGATTTCATTTGCAGAAATCAGTCTAAGAATGAATTGTGGAGAAATATCTGCGATTCCAATTGATGAAAATATGAAATTGAATGATTTGAGGAAATTAGATTTCTTGATTGATGAAAGTTCTAACGAATATTTCATGGTAAATTGATTTCGAGTGTGAAATGTGAAATGTGAAATCGATTTGTAGGGATCAATATCGAAATTATCATTGATTCCATTATCGAGTTTGACAGATGTCAGCCATTTGACATGCACAATCGATCAATGTTTCACAGAATCCGGTAAAGCTGGAACAGCGAATTCAATAGCAAATGCAATATCGAATCAATTAATGAAAGAATTGACAGTTAAGCACATCAATTGTGATGAGAAAACTATAGAAATTCTATCGAAACCAGATCAAGATCTCACCGGATCAATGGAACCGATAAAGATAAATTTGAATGATCCACAATTGGAATTGGGTAAAGCGACTCGAGATAAATGAATATTTGATAATTGTATTGTAGGATTGCATATCGGATTTTACATGGAATTGAGGAGTGATGAGGACGCGACAATTCTCTATTTTTCCTCATCAACTGCACTTGACCAATCGATAAAATTCCGAGTGAGAAATAATTATATCGATTTATCGATTAATGGAAATAATTTGAAATTTGAAAATATGAAAATATTGAAATCCAAGTGAGAATAATGATAATATAATTAATATTGCAATGCGGATGTTGATTGAATTTAGGTGGTACAAAATGGATATATTTGTGAATGAAAGTGCAACAGTATTGACTGTCAATTGTGAGCAGACATATTCTTCTGTCAATGCGGAAGCATTATCAAAATGGAAACAAATGGATTTATTGACAATGATTTGTGCAGATGAGGGCAAAGGATGCTTTTCAGTATGATAAATGTTTGATAATGAATGCTAATGAATGATAATAATATTTAGGGTTTGCTTGGTGACTTTGTCGTGCACGGATTTCACGTTAAAAATGGTGGAGAATTGTGCGGTTTAAATTTGTGTTTGGGGGAGTTTTCAGAACGTTCTGTGACTGAGTCAACAAAGGTTGCTATGGATACGAGTACTGAGAAGGCATCGAAATTAACAACTGAAGTTCATAAAGTATAATTTTATCAAAATTTTAATTTATAATTATGATTTAAATATTTTAATTGATAAATTTTCACAATGAAAAAGTTTCAATATGTAGTTAATTTTTTTACAGATGTGGATCAAATATTTCTCTTTATGTAACATTAATAAATATATCACTTGAAAAAGGCTGTGCCTAAAATTTATGAATATTAATATAACATCTGATTCATAGTCAAACAATAAAAAATTCTTTGTCATTGCAAAATGAAAAACTATCAGAGGTGAAAACTATTAAAAGTTTTTTTAATAATAAATATATAACTGTTAAAATAATACTTTAATTAATGTTAGATATTGATTCAATTTGATCTCGATTATTATTAGTTAATTATCCTTTATATTTAATTATAGTTTAGTGAATACTAATAAAAGTTTAAAAATATATAACATGATGTTAATTATACTTGATAGCGGTTTTCGATTTCATATTGAAGTAAAAAAGTTAATGTTTCATTATTATACAAAATAAACTAATTGTAATCCTTGATAAATATCAATGTGATTTTCCAAATTAGTCACAAGTGAATCCTCGTATAATTTATTTATATAATAACAATTTTTACGTTGGAGCATATTCTCATAGTTAGTTTTCCACAGATCCGTTGGATATATATTTCCAGAATAGATTGTAGTGATTCTATAATAATTAGATGATGTTAGAAGTCCATGGAGACATAATATTTATAATTCACTCCCAGGAAGAAACAATGATATTGTTAGAATCTTGAGCAAGATATACAAATGCATACATAAATCGCATAAATCACACCAGTGGTGTTGTGCTAATTTTTTTCTACCGGAACGCGTATATATAATTATATAGACAGGGCCGATTCTGTGTAGGCGGCCACTCTGTGCGGTCTAATGTCCCAAGTTTAACGACGGGGGAGATTTTCCCCAATTTCCACCCTTTGCCAGGATCGGCCTTTTATATAGCATAAAAAGGAGAGGAAACGAAAATCATTACAAAACTCATTTTGTATATATATATATATATATATATATATATATATATATATATATATATATATATATATATATATATATATATATATATATATATATATGTTTATTACAATAATAGGAAAGTTTAATAAAAATAAGTTAACAAATTATAAAATACGCATATTAGATACTCAAACACTATTTTGTTCCGGTTCGGTTTCGTGTTCGGTTCAAACCCTTGTTTATAATAAAATATATAAAAATTCGTCAAAAATTAGAAAAAAATCAGCATTTCTTTTTAATTTCTTTTTCAATACGTCAGCCAATTCTCGTTATCAGAAATCATCTTTAGTTCTGGAACGCGTTCCTGTTCAAAAAGGAAGTACAAGAACGACGTTCCGGAGCGTTCCGGCTCGACAACACCACTGAATCACACCTTTGACATTCAGACATACATTACATATTTTTCAGTCATACAAATTCAACTTACACACGCATACATAATATATTATTTAGAATATCTATTATTTACTGTTATCCTACACCATCCCTCATTTTAAAATGTTTGATCTATTCAAAATTTCTAATTTTCGATTTTCCATTCTGAAATTCAATCATGAAATTTATGTCATGCAGTTTCTTTACCATTTTCCCCGGACCCTCAAATCTATCTTCATTTTTATTAATATCTTTTTTTACCAACACAACATCTTCAACATTGAAGATTCGGTTTGTTCGTTTTTCTTCGGAAAAAAGTTCAGTTTCTTTTCTCCATTGTATCCGCTTTTTAAACTCTAATCTTTTTGATTTACGATTTTCCATAAATAATTGTATGTCACACGTTTGGCCATTTTCATACCGCTCTCTTGCAATCTTCTTCCAAAAACAATTTGTGCAGGATTCAACTGACTAGTTTTCTAAATTGTCGTATTCTACAAAAATTCAACTTCAGAAAGTATTTCGACCTAGTCTTTGCCCATTCTTTCTTTCAAGGAGATCTGGATAGCATCTCTGATAATTCTAAATTGGAGTTCAATTTGTCCATTAGCAGAATGATGATACGGATTTGAATATATTAGATTAATACCATGTTTATCTGCAAATGCTTTTATTAAAGCTGACTCAAATGCTTTTCCTCTGTCACAATGAATACTCTTTGGAGCTCAAAATTTCAAAATCCATTTTTCATTAATTATTGTAATTGTCTTTTCATCTTGACCAGAAGCTGCACTCAAAGAAATATATTTACTAAATTGGTTTATAATCTCCAAAATATGTCTCTTTTCACTCCTAGAAGTTTTCATTGGGCCACAAAAGTCGATGAAAATTGATTCAAATAAATAAACTCCTTTAGGTTTAATTTGTTTCTCTGCCATTTAGTTAGTCATAGCTTTTCTTTTTTGCCAATTTTCGCACGATCCGACTACCTCTTTAATAAATTCTTGTCTGTTTCTCATATCGAATTTTCTAGAAATATATTCGTGAGCTTTAGTCACTCCAACATGACACAGAATTTTATGATTATACAAAACAAATTATGTTTTTCTCTCGTCTGGAATCCATATTTTACCTTTACCGGAATGAATAATATTATTACTTACTTTAAATTTTGTTTCCTTCCCCATTGGTATATCTTTCTTGATATTTTCTATTTCCTCAGAATCTTGTTGCACAGTTTTTCATCTTCTTGACACATGAGTGCTAAAACCTTTGTTTTTAGTTTTCATGTTTTTGGTTCCTCGTGAATCGGTTGACATTGTATGCACGTATCACATTCAGTTCTCGATAGTGCATCTGCATTAGAATGCATTTCTTCCTTACGGTATTCCATTTCAATATTTAGACTACTTAATTGATTGATTCATGTTTGAAATTGAGGCGTGGTTGGTCTTTTGGTCTTCAACATAAAGGTTATTGCCTTATGATCTTTCCTAAATTTAAACACTTTGCCATATAAATAGTGTTTGAAATGTTACGTAAAAATAAACTATGGCTAATAATTCTTTCCGAGTGATACAATAGCCTACTTCGTATTTATTCATTGCGTGCGAAATATATTCAATTACCCTTTCTTTACCATGTTCACCCAACTGCGATAAAACTGCTCCAATTCTGTTGAAACTGGCATCTGTGTCCAAGATAAATTCCTTTGTAAAATCAGGGAATACTAGAATTGGAGCTTTTACTAATGCTTTCTTTGTATTCTTGAAAAGCCTCTTCGCATTCATTTGTCCACATAATTTTTGTTTGATTGACACCGCACAATTTCTCGAGGAGTTTTGAAATACTTACTATAGTTCTTTATAAGCCTCCGATAATAATTCGTTAATCCAAGAAAGTTTCGTAATTTTTTAACACATTTCAGGGTTTCAAAATTTTCAATTGCCATTATTTTATTGTCATCAGTATGTATTCCTTCCTCGTTTATCACATGTCCTAAAAATTCTATCACTTTTTTAATAAACTGACATTTCTTTGGACTTATCTGTAACTCAGAATCACTTATTCTCTGAAATACTTTTCTTATTCTCTTATAATGTTCTTGTAAAGAAGAAGAAAATATTAATATTTCGTCAAGATAAACAACAGCTTCTTTACAATTAAATGGCCCTAATACTTTATTCATGAGCTTTTGAAATGTTGCAGACGCAGCCTCAATCCCAAACGGCATACGGTTAAAACAATATTGAGTATTATTTGTGGAAAATGCTGTTTTTAATCTAGATTCATCTTGAACTCAACTTGGTAATAAGCATTTCCTAAGTCAAGTGTGGTGAAATATTTGGTACCGTACAAGATATCTAACATTTCTTGAGTATTTGGAATGTGAAAAATTGGTATTTTTGTCACCGCATTTACCACCCTATAATCTAAAAAAATCCTGATCTCATCCTTATCTTTCTTTTTTACGCAAGCTAAAAATGAGTTTCAGGGAGACTCACACTGACTTATTATTCCGCTTTCCACCATATTCTTAATGTTTTTTCAATTTTCTCAATTAAATGAAATAGCTGGCGTCTAAGATTAATAACAATAGGTTCATTTTTCATTAATATCTAATGTTTTACTAAATAGGTATTGCCTACATCCTATTTTTGTTTTATAAATATGTTTTCATAGTCTTTTATTATTTTATTCAAAGTTACATCTCGATTAATTTGATCATTTTTAAAATTGATTGATTTTGCTTCATCTAACATTAAAATATTTTCTTTTCATGGGTTCAATACAAGTTTAATATTAAATTTATCTAACAAATTAATTCATCCTATTAGACTAGGTGAAATTTCATTTGCAATGAAGAAATCAACATTATTTTTTTTATTTATAATTTTTATTTTTAACGAAGCATTGCCTAATATTTCTAAGGAACTCTCATTTGCACACTTTACCAATATATTAGTATTTTCAACTTTTACATTTTCAAGCGCGTTTACTTTTTCTTAACTGATGACACTTATTTTAGCTCCCGTATCCAAAAGGCAATTACATTTCTTATTATTTATCAAGATATTAATACTGGGCCTACCCCCCATTTTATCATATTTTATTACACTGTCATAACCATTATGTAAAGTAGCTAATTTATTGTCCATCCCTTTATCTATTTTATCTACAGTATTTATACATATGCAATCAAGCATATCAACATCATTATACCAAATATTATCAAAAAATTCAATTTCATGCAAACAATTACAAACATTATCATACATACAGTCATTGCTCAAGATATTACTTACATTTAGTTTATCGCTCCAATAACTTCCTCCTGTGTTGGAGAGTTTCCATTTGAGTATTCACTGTTTGACATCATGTTCTCATCATCTCCTTGATCTGTAATTGCTGCCATATTCTGTTGATATATGTAGCTCTGAGATCCTCTTAGATCGAAGAATTGGAATTTTAGATGGTCTGCCTTCTTGAAATGAAAACATTTTATGTTCGAACATTGGGCTCTTATGTGTCCTACTTCTTAGCATCCCAAGCATTGCTTTGAGCGTAGTTGTTCGTATCTTCTATTTGACCACTCATAAGAATTTGAAAAATCTTATCTGTTTTGTGTCGGTAGAACTGAAGGTCGACTAGGTAAACTCCTTTGATTTAGAAATCTGTTATTATTTCTAAATGGTTCTCTTCGTGGTAGGGTGTTTTCTAGAAATCTTTGATGTTGTTGTCTTGGTTGTGATTGTCATATTGTTGAGCTAAATATTGATTTTGATTTTGGACCACATTTGCATAACTTCTTTTGAATGGCTTTATAGCAACAATATCTTCGTTTTTCCTTTCTTTATTAATTTCTTCTATCTTTGTAACAATCTCCTTAATCTCTTTGACATTGGAAATATATCTCATCTTTATTTCTCTTTTTATATCTTTATCTTCTATTGCATTTTACAATAAAAGGCAGTTAATTTCTCTTTCGATAATTCGTGTCTTACGACATTTTCTGCCAATCGATCAATTGTTCTAAAGAAGTCTTGATCGATTCATTTACTTTTTTTGTATTGAATAGCTTCATTTAAATATATTCCTAAATTTGAAGGTTCCTCGAAGGCTTTTCTGCATCTTTCTTCATAACTGTCAATTTCTTAATTGACTCCTTCATATAATTTAGCCGCTTCGGTTAACATGAATGCTCTTATGAACTTTTTTTGTAATTGGGTTAGGGTTTGAGTTAAATCATAAAATCTTGTAATTTCTTCTAAGAAAATTTCTAGATTGTCTCCAACGGTAAAGATTTTTCGTTTTGGAATAAACGCATTCAATTGATTATTTGTTGTGAGTTCTGGCATGGTAACCATGTTAGAAGACTTTGGAGACATAATATTTATTATCTAAAACAAGTGAGTAACTCCCAGAAGGAAATTATTATATTGTCATTATCTTGAGAAAGATACACGCATGCATACATAAATCGCACCTTTGACATTCAGGCATACATTACATATTATTCGGTCATACAAATTCAACTTACACACAAATACATATTATATTATTTAGAATATCTGTTATTTACTGTTTTCCTACAGGTGCGAACAACAAATTGTATGCAAAGTCGATAGTTACACATTAAAACTCAAATTGTTGGAAAATCGTGGAAATTAATTTCGAGCAATCTCTGGTTTTCATTTCACTTTTACTGCATACACTTCTTTCTTTATTTAAACAACTTTCACTTTGTTAATGATTAAACATAATTTTAATTATAAATAACTTGATATGAATTTTAAATATAGATAATTAAATGTTATATTAATAAATTTATGTATTGATAAAATTTTTATTTTATTGTAAATACAATTATAACTGAATTATATGACCAATACAATCATCCAAACACCTTAAATGGCATATACTTAAACTTTTCTAAAATATAGTTTTATGAAAGTATTGTATTCTCGACAAAATTTATAAGAGTAATAATAAAATAAAATATCCTATTGAAAAAATCTATCTTTGCATTTAATTTAGAGATTTATTCAATAATAATAATCGCAATAATGCATATATATTAGTTCAAATAAAATATTTAATACATCAATACATTTAATACTTCCTATCTTTATTTATTAATTCATAACTCCTTTCAGGTATTTTGTTCCGGACTTCATATTTATTCTAATCTTTCTTACATAGATATATCTTAGCCAGCACTAGATCATTTAAAGGAAATCCCATATTTGCTGCTTGTTTTTTATAGTAAAAGTCTATTTTCTTCAAATAGCGAATTTTGAATCTCTAATATTTATTTACTTACAAATATTTAAACAAAATATATTAATGCATTTATGCATATAATATATAACAATGAATTGCTTTTTTCATTTTCGGTATTTGATTTGATTCCTCATTGGTTTCTTTTTCGTGTTTTGATTATTCTTCTATTGACGTGGCTTTTGAAATTTATTCATTGCTGGCAAACATTAACTCAACATTTATATTTATATACGAGGCGTTATTGCCAACAGGTATGATAAAGGTTGTCTTGATCGCTGCTTTCATATTACTGTTATTATAGTGAATGCTTTCACCAGTTTTAAAGGGTGGATTAGCTAAAGATTTTAGTTTTCTTTTCCTTAGCCTTTCAGCAGGCGAGTTATTAAATGTGCCAGAGAATACCCTGTGATTAAATAATAATTTGAGAAGATATGAATCAAATGATATATTAATATTCTTTTTATTCGTATTTTTAATGCTCACTTTATGGTTTGAACGGGTCTTTTCGCCACCCTGTTTTAATCCGTCTGATATATTGGTGAGTATAAAACATTGCTTCCTCTTGTTTCTAGCCATAACTTTATTGATTTAAATTCTGAAGCATTATCCATTTCGACACATTAGGCTGTCCGAATCTAGAAAATATATTACTGTTCTTGGTGTTTTATCTTTACATAATATTGCTTCAATCTAATTTGTGCCGGCATCTACCTAGATGAATATATCACCCTGTTCTGGAACATATGGCCAATCGAAATGAATTCTATACCATTTATCTGAGGTGAGTCATTTACTTGTTCTGCTTATTGATTTAATTTTTAGGATTGACATATTTTACAGTTTTTTATAAACATCAAAATATTGGTTCGTGTTGAAGGCCATCAGTAATTCGTATGCAGCTTGTTCGTCGTCTGGTTTAGTTCCGTGTGTATATCGTACACTTGTTTTGTAATTAATTCTCTAAATGAATCTGGAACATAATCATTCAATTTTTAATATAATAAATTGCTTTCGATTGTTAGAAGTTCTTTGTGCCTGGCAAAGCTATGTTCCTTTTTTGAACAGTTGGATCAATCTCCCACGATGATTCGATTTTTATTCTTTATAAAAAAATTTTATTATTTGTTATACTTATATCGATATAAACTTTCCATGGTGAAATGGTAGACTTGGTTCTGTAACTTCTTCGTTAGTACTTCGTTGAATATGATTTTCATCGTATTGAAGTTTGGATAATGCATCAACATGTGGTATTGATAAACCAGCAGTGTGAATGATTGTATAATTGAAGCCCATGATTTCAATTACCCATCTGGCTATTGTTGATGATATTATTTTCGGTAAGGATTTATTATTATTACAAATAAACTCGAGTGGCTTGTGGTCGGATTTAATTGTAAATTTTCTTCATTGAAGAAATAATCGTAATCTCATAATTGTCCAGTGAATCGCGTATGCTTCTCTTTCAATGTTGGACCACTTCCGCTCTTGGTTCGATAGCATTTTAGATACGTTTACAACTGGATGGTCTTTTTGAGATAGTAACATGCCTATGGTATATTAGATGCATCTGTTGAAATTACAATCTATTTATAAAAAAGAATATGGTTGTAAGGTGGGCTCGTTTTGCAGGTCTTGGTTTATGGATTTGAATTCATGTTCGAATTCATTGGCCTATTTGAATCCTTCTGCTGACATTTGTTGATAAAAACATTTTAAATTTTTCTAAAAAGTTTGGAATAAAGCGAACAAAAAAATTTACCTATCCTATAATGATCTTAACTCCTTTTAGTTTTTTGGGGATTAAATTAAATTCACCTTTATTTTGAGTTATTCCTTCTAAAAATATTTTCTTCCCAAGTATGATATTTTATTTGCTTTTACGTATTTTTTCAATTTGAGAGTGACTTTCTTTTCTTTGAGACACGAAAGAACGACATTGAGGGTTTTATCAAGAGAAGCTTGAGTTTTTACATGAACTACACCATCGTTTTGATAACATACAACGTTTTTGAGCCATTTCATTATGTGGTTTTCCATAATGTTTTGAAATATCACTCTTCTTCCCAAGTATGATATTTTATTTGCTTTTACGTATTTTTTCAATTTGAGAGTGACTTTCTTTTCTTTGAGACACGAAAGAACGACATTGAGGGTTTTATCAAGAGAAGCTTGAGTTTTTACATGAACTACACCATCGTTTTGATAACATACAACGTTTTTGAGCCATTTCATTATGTGGTTTTCCATAATGTTTTGAAATATCACTCTGCTGTTTTTTAAACCCATCTGAAGTCGAGATACTTTGAAAATATCTTTTGAAAATACCTAACTTTCGATCAGCAAAATTAAAAATCAATTCCATAAAACTTTATTTACCATGAACCAACAAAATCAATCCATGAAATAATAGTTTCCAGAATTAAAATAAATTAAAAAGAAAACATATTCTATTGCGCATACGCACGCTATAGAAAATTCAACAATAAAGGTCTAAACAGATGCGATTCAAAAAATGTTGAATCAAAATTCATGAAAATAAGTTAAAGAATTTCAGAAATGGACACAATCCTAATCATCAATAACATTAAAAATGGCGAAGAATTTTATAAATTTGGGAGATTAATTGGAATTTCCAAAGCCTCAATAATTATCAAAAATTAGGATATATATCAGCCAAAAAGAATTTCCAAAGAGAAATAATTTATTGAAATACAAAAACTTTTCGATAATAAAAGAATTTTCTTTTAATAAATTTTACTTTTAAATTAATCAGACTTATTTTAAATCGAAATATAAATCCAATAATTAACAAAAATTGAATAAAATTCCTACAAACCTAAAGAAAATTAATTACAAATAAATTTAAAATAAATGTTGACAAGAAATATTATTTAAAAGCTTGAATAATGATCTAATTATTTTACGAGATCACAATCCAATCATTAAAATCTTTTTTATTAAAAAATTTACTAAACAGACATTTTAAAAATGGCTCAAACATAAACTGTTTATTAACTGTTCATTCAAACATATACATTATAGAATTTTTTAGTGAACCGGAACAGGTGTATCATAAATCATATTTTTTTTAATATTTCATAGTTAATATATCATAAACAACTGTTACACAGTAAATACACAGTCAACTTTTCACCAAGCAATCAGCGTTTACACCCGAAACCTAAATATTGAGTATTATTATTGAGTAAAGAAGAAAAGTTTGAAAATAGGTAATATATATTCATTCTGTTAGAAACTTTCCATAACTCCACCCAAGTCAACAATCAGCCCAATTATAATAGCAAATACGTCACAATACTTGAAAACTGATCCATCTGTTACACTAATTCCTTTCGACTCAAATAATTATGAATATTCTGATCTCATTTCCACTGTTTCACAAAACATTTTGAAATTCTTCTCCACGAAATTATTACGATGTCAATCAGAAAACATCATCATCCTATCCAAACCTCAAACAAACAATGATAAAATATTCCAACCAATCACAATCCAACCCAAATCATTCATATCCAATCAAGGTTTGATTATCATCGCGTTCATCAGTTTTATATTCATTCATATTTATTCAACATTTCAGGCTTCATCATTCAATTTTATATTCGTTTACCCACAGAAATAATAACATCTGATATAAACGAAGAAACTATTATTAGATTATATTCAAAAGATAAAAATAAAATATTGATAATACATTTGGTGAAATCCTCACATTTCCGAATTCAATTGATACACAAATCCAATTTCAAAGAATGGATATTCGAAGAACATCAATTGAAAAAGAACAAGTATTGAAATGATCATATCAAATATGGCATTGATAACACGAAATCTGCATTTCAGATGGAACAAAGTAGAAATTCAGATTTCATTTGCAGAAATCAGTCTAAGAATGAATTGTGGAGAAATATCTGCGATTCCAATTGATGAAAATATGAAATTGAATGATTTGAGGAAATTAGATTTCTTGATTGATGAAAGTTCTAACGAATATTTCATGGTAAATTGATTTCGAGTGTGAAATGTGAAATGTGAAATCGATTTGTAGGGATCAATATCGAAATTATCATTGATTCCATTATCGAGTTTGACAGATGTCAGCCATTTGACATGCACAATCGATCAATGTTTCACAGAATCCGGTAAAGCTGGAACAGCGAATTCAATAGCAAATGCAATATCGAATCAACTAATGAAAGAATTGACAGTTAAGCACATCAATTGTGATGAGAAAACTATAGAAATTCTATCGAAACCAGATCAAGATCTCACCGGATCAATGGAACCGATAAAGATAAATTTGAATGATCCACAATTGGAATTAGGTAAAGCGACTCGAGATAAATGAATATTTGATAATTGTATTGTAGGATTGCATATCGGATTTTACATGGAATTGAGGAGTGATGAGGACGCGACAATTCTCTATTTTTCCTCATCAACTGCACTTGACCACTCGATAAAATTCCGAGTGAGAAATAATTATATCGATTTATCGATTAATGGAAATAATTTGAAATTTGAAAATATGAAAATATTGAAATCCAAGTGAGAATAATGATA
This sequence comes from Schmidtea mediterranea, assembly GCA_022537955.1. Taxonomy (NCBI): domain Eukaryota; kingdom Metazoa; phylum Platyhelminthes; order Tricladida; family Dugesiidae; genus Schmidtea; species Schmidtea mediterranea. Next base: position 113,676,076 of record CM039681.1, read on the forward strand.
ATATAATTAATATTGCAATGCGGATGTTGATTGAATCTAGGTGGTACAAAATGGATATATTTGTGAATGAAAGTGCAACAGTATTGACTGTCAATTGTGAGCAGACATATTCTTCTGTCAATGCGGAAGGATTATCAAAATGGAAACAAATGGATTTATTGACAATGATTTGTGCAGATGAGGGCAAAGGATGCTTTTCAGTATGATAAATGTTTGATAATGAATGCTAATGAATGATAATAATATTTAGGGTTTGCTTGGTGACTTTGTCGTGCACGGATTTCACGTTAAAAATGGTGGAGAATTGTGCGGTTTAAATTTGTGTTTGGGGGAGTTTTCAGAACGTTCTGTGACTGAGTCAACAAAGGTTGCTATGGATACGAGTACTGAGAAGGCATCGAAATTAACAACTGAAGTTCATAAAGTATAATTTTATCAAAATTTTAATTTATAATTATGATTTAAATATTTTAATTGATAAAATTTCACAATGAAAAAGTTTCAATATATAATTAATTTTTTTACAGATGTGGATCAAATATTTCTCTTTATGTAACATTAATAAATATATCACTTGAAAAAGGCTGTGCGTAAAATTTATGAATATTAATATAACATCTGATTCATAGTCAAACAATAAAAAATTCTTTGTCATTGCAAAATGAAAAACTATCAGAGGTGAAAACTATTAAAAGTTTTTTTAATAATAAATATATAACTGTTAAAATAATACTTTAATTAATGTTAGATATTGATTCAATTTGATCTCGATTATTATTAGTTAATTATCCTTTATTTTTAATTATAGTTTAGTGCAGAGCTTCTTAAACTTTTGTAATTCACTACCGCATTTATGATTGCGAGTTTCTTGACGAACCTTTACAAATATAAAAGAAAATTAAATTTATATTTTTTTATAATTCCTATAACATCTTCTAATTCATAGTAAATGTTATTCAAGTTATTACAATACTCTTAATAGAAATGCAGGTACAAACAATCTTTCCGAACTAGAAGATTTTATGATATATTTATCTACGATAATTGTTATTTTATCTTTTTAACAATAATTTTACAAGTTAAAAAACATTTTCTGTTAAATTGTATTTTTATCTCTCGCGACCCCAGAATTTTGATACGCGACCCCAAATGGGGTCGCGACCCATGGTTTAAGAAGCCCTGGTTTAGTGAATACTAATAAAAGTTTAAAAATATATAACATGATGTTAATTATACTTGCTAGCGGTTTTAAATTTCATATTGAAGTAAAAAAGTTAATGTTTCATTATTATACAAAATAAACTAATTGTAATCCTTGATAAATATCAATGTGATTTTCCAAATTAGTCACAAGTGAATCCTCGTATAATTTATTTATATAATAACAATTTTTACGTTGGAGCATATTATCATAGTTAGTTTTCCACAGATCCGTTGGATATATATTTCCAGAATAGATTGTAGTGATTCTATAATAATTAGATGATGTTAGAAGTCCATGGAGACATAATATTTATTATTTACTCCCAGGAAGAAATTATGATATTGTAAGAATCTTGAGCAAGATATACACATGACTACATAAATTACATAAATCACACCAGTGGTGTTGTGCTAATTTTTTTTACCGGAACGCGTATATATAATTATATAGACAGGGCCGATCCTGGGTAGGTGGCCGCTCTGAGCGGTCTCATGTCCAAAATTTAACGACGGGGGAGATTTCCCCTAATTTTCGTCCGTCGCCAGGATCGGCCTTGTATATAGCATAAAAAGGAAGGGAACGAAAATCATTACGAAACCCATTTTGTGTTTATGTATATATATATATATATATATATATATATATATATATATATATATATATATATATATATGTTTATTACAATAATAGGAACGTTTAATAAAAATTAGTTAACAAATTATAAAATACGCATATTAGATACTCAAACAATATTTTGTTCCGGTATGGGTTCGGGTTCGGTTCAAACCCTTGTTTATAATAATACATATAAAAATTCGTCAAAAATTAGAAAAAAAATATGCAATTCTATTTAATTTATTTTCAATACGTCCGCCAATTCTCGTTATCAGCAATCATCTTTAGTTCTGGAACGCGTTCCTGTTCAAAAAGGAAGTACCATGAACGACGTTCCAGCTCGACAACACCACTGAATCACAGCTTTGACATTCAGGCATACATTACATATTATTCGGTCTTACAAATTCAACTTACACACACATATACATATTATATTATTTAGAATATCTGTTATTTACTGTTTTCCTACAGGTGCGAACAACAAATTGTATGCAAAGTCGATAGTTACACATTAAAACTCAAATTGTTGGAAAATCATTTCGAGCAATCTCTGGTTTTCATTTCACTTTTACTGCATACACTTCTTTCTTTATTTAAACAACTTTCACTTTGTTAATGATTAAACATAATTTTAATTATAAATAACTTGATATGAATTTTAAATATAGATTATTAAATGTTATATTATTAAATTTATGTATTGATAAAATTTTTATTTTATTGTAAATACAATTATAACTGAATTATATGACCAATACAATCATCCAAACACCTTAAATGGCATTTACTTAAACTTTTCTAAAATATAGTTTTATGAAAGTATTTTATTCTCGACAAAATTTATAAGAGTAATAAAAAAATAAAATATCCTATTGAAAAAATCTATCTTTGCATTTAATTTAGAGATTTATTCAATAATAATAATCGCAATAATGCATATATATTAGTTCAAATAAAATATTTAATACATCAATACATTTAATACTTCCTATCTTTATTTATTAATTCATAACTCCTTTCAGGTATTTTGTTCCGGACTTCATATTTATTCTAATCTTTCTTACATAGATATATCTTAGCCAGCACTAGATCATTTAAAGGAAATCCCATATTTGCTGCTTGTTTTTTATAGTAAAAGTCTATTTTCTTCAAAAACGAATTTTAAATCTCTAATATTTATTTACTTACAAATATTTAAACAAAATATATTAATGCATTTATGCATATAATATATAACAATGAATTGCTCTTTTCATTTTCGGTATTTGATTTGATTCCTCATTGGTTTCTTTTTCGTGTTTTGATTATTCTTCTATTGACGTGGCTTTTGAAATTTATTCATTGCTGGCAAACATTAACTCAACATTTATATTTATATACGAGGCGTTATTGCCAACAGGTATGATAAAGGTTGTCTTGATCGCTGCTTTCATATTACTGTTATTATAGTGAATGCTTTCACCAGTTTTAAAGGGTGGATTAGCTAAAGATTTTAGTTTTCTTTTCCTTAGCCTTTCAGCAGGCGAGTTATTGAATGTGCCAGAGAATACCCTGTGATTAAATAATACTTTGAGAAGATGTGAATCAAATGATATATTAATATTCTTTTTATTCGTATTTTTAATGCTCACTTTATGGTTTGTACGGGTCTTTTCGCCACTCTGTTTTAATCCGTCTGATATATTGGTGAGTATAAAACATTGCTTCCTCTTGTTTCTAGCCATAACTTTATTGATTTAAATTCTGAAGCATTATCCATTTGCCTGGACTGCTTATTGATTTAATTTTTAGGATTGACATATTTTACAGTTTTTTATAAACATCAAAATATTGGTTCGTGTTGAAGGCCATCAGTAATTCGTATGCAGCTTGTTCGTCACCTGGTTTAGTTCCGTGTGTATATCGTACACTTGTTTTGTAATTAATTCTCTAAATGAATCTGGAACATAATCATTCAATTTTTAATATAATAAATTGCTTTCGATTGTTAGAAGTTCTTTGTGCCTGGCAAAGCTATGTTCCTTTTTTAAACAGTTGGATCAATCGCCCACGATGATTCGATTTTTATTCTTTATAAAAATTTTATTATTTGTTATACTTATATCGATATAAACTTTCCATGGTGAAATGGTAGACTTGGTTCTGTAACTTCTTCGTTAGTACTTCGTTGAATATGATTTTCATCGTATTGAAGTTTGGATAATGCATCAACATGTGGTATTGATAAACCAGCAGTGTGAATGATTGTATAATTGAAGCCCATGATTTCAATTACCCATCTGGCTATTGTTGATAATATTATTTTCGGTAAGGATTTATTATTATTACAAATAAACTCGAGTGGCTTGTGGTCGGATTTAATTGTAAATTTTCTTCATTGAAGAAATAATCGTAATCTCATAATTGTCCATTGAATTACGTATGAATCTGACTTATTTTACATCGAAAAATAAATCCAATAATTAACAAAAATTGAATAAAATTCCTACAAACCTAAAGAAAATTAATAACAAATAAATTTAAAATAAATGTTGACAAGAAATATTATTTAAAGGCTTGAATAATGATCTAATTATTTTACGAGATCACAATCCAATCATTAAAATCTACTTTATTAAAAAATTTACTAAACAGACATTTTAAAAATGGCTCAAACATAAACTGTTTATTAACTGTTCATTCAAACATCTATTATAGAAGTTTTTGTGAACCGGAACAGGTGTATCATAAATCATATTTTTTAATATTTCATAGTTAATATTTCATAAACAACTGTTACACAGTAAATACAGTCAACTTTTCACCGAGCGATCAGCATTTTCTCCCAAAACTTACTCTAATTTTAAGGATAGTCATATTTTCTTTTCTTCGGTCATCAATTTTCCCTGTTTTCATTATCAGAGCTCCATGAAATTAATTTTCTCATGGTTAATTTAGTAATTAAAAATAATAATATTGAGTATTATTATTGAGAAAAGAAGAAAAGTTGGAAAATAGGTAATATATATTCATTCTGTTAGAAACTTTCCATAACTCCACCCAAGTCAACAATCAGCCCAATTATAATAGCAAATACGTCACAATACTTGAAAACTGATCCATCTGTTACACTAATTCCTTTCGACTCAAATAATTATGAATATTCTGATCTCATTTCCATTGTTTCACAAAACATTTTGAAATTCTTCTCCACGAAATTATTACGATGTCAATCAGAAAACATCATCATCCTATCCAAACCTCAAACAAACAATGATAAAATATTCCAACCAATCACAATCCAACCCAAATCATTCATATCCAATCAAGGTTTGATTATCATCGCGTTCATCAGTTTTATATTCATTCATATTTATTCAACATTTCAGGCTTCATCATTCAATTTTATATTCGTTTACCCACAGAAATAATAACATCTGATATAAACGAAGAAACTATTATTAGATTATATTCAAAAGATAAAAATAAAATATTGATAATACATTTGGTGAAATCCTCACATTTCCGAATTCAATTGATACACAAATCCAATTTCAAAGAATGGATATTCGAAGAACATCAATTGAAAAAGAACAAGTATTGAAATGATCATATCAAATATGGCATTGATAACACGAAATCTGCATTTCAGATGGAACAAAGTAGAAATTCAGATTTCATTTGCAGAAATCAGTCTAAGAATGAATTGTGGAGAAATATCTGCGATTCCAATTGATGAAAATATGAAATTGAATGATTTGAGGAAATTAGATTTCTTGATTGATGAAAGTTCTAACGAATATTTCATGGTAAATTGATTTCGAGTGTGAAATGTGAAATGTGAAATGTGAAATCGATTTGTAGGGATCAATATCGAAATTATCATTGATTCCATTATCGAGTTTGACAGATGTCAGCCATTTGACATGCACAATCGATCAATGTTTCACAGAATCCGGTAAAGCTGGAACAGCGAATTCAATAGCAAATGCAATATCGAATCAATTAATGAAAGAATTGACAGTTAAGCACATCAATTGTGATGAGAAAACTATAGAAATTCTATCGAAACCAGATCAAGATCTCACCGGATCAATGGAACCGATAAAGATAAATTTGAATGATCCACAATTGGAATTAGGTAAAGCGACTCGAGATAAATGAATATTTGATAATTGTATTGTAGGATTGCATATCGGATTTTACATGGAATTGAGGAGTGATGAGGACGCGACAATTCTCTATTTTTCCTCATCAACTGCACTTGATAAATCGATAAAATTCCGAGTGAGAAATAATTATATCGATTTATCGATTAATGGAAATAATTTGAAATTTGAAAATATGAAAATATTGAAATCCAAGTGAGAATAATGATAATATAATTAATATTGCAATGCGGATGTTGATTGAATCTAGGTGGTACAAAATGGATATATTTGTGAATGAAAGTGCAACAGTATTGACTGTCAATTGTGAGCAGACATATTCTTCTGTCAATGCGGAAGGATTATCAAAATGGAAACAAATGGATTTATTGACAATGATTTGTGCAGATGAGGGCAAAGGATGCTTTTCAGTATGATAAATGTTTGATAATGAATGCTAATGAATGATAATAATATTTAGGGTTTGCTTGGTGACTTTGTCGTGCACGGATTTCACGTTAAAAATGGTGGAGAATTGTGCGGTTTAAATTTGTGTTTGGGGGAGTTTTCAGAACGTTCTGTGACTGAGTCAACAAAGGTTGCTATGGATACGAGTACTGAGAAGGCATCGAAATTAACAACTGAAGTTCATAAAGTATAATTTTATCAAAATTTTAATTTATAATTATGATTTAAATATTTTAATTGATAAAATTTCACAATGAAAAAGTTTCAATATATAATTAATTTTTTTACAGATGTGGATCAAATATTTCTCTTTATGTAACATTAATAAATATATCACTTGAAAAAGGCTGTGCGTAAAATTTATGAATATTAATATAACATCTGATTCATAGTCAAACAATAAAAAATTCTTTGTCATTGCAAAATGAAAAACTATCAGAGGTGAAAACTATTAAAAGTTTTTTTAATAATAAATATATAACTGTTAAAATAATACTTTAATTAATGTTAGATATTGATTCAATTTGATCTCGATTATTATTAGTTAATTATCCTTTATTTTTAATTATAGTTTAGTGCAGAGCTTCTTAAACTTTTGTAATTCACTACCGCATTTATGATTGCGAGTTTCTTGACGAACCTTTACAAATATAAAAGAAAATTAAATTTATATTTTTTTATAATTCCTATAACATCTTCTAATTCATAGTAAATGTTATTCAAGTTATTACAATACTCTTAATAGAAATGCAGGTACAAACAATCTTTCCGAACTAGAAGATTTTATGATATATTTATCTACGATAATTGTTATTTTATCTTTATAACAATAATTTTACAAGTTAAAAAACATTTTCTGTTAAATTGTATTTTTATCTCTCGCGACCCCAGAATTTTGATACGCGACCCCAAATGGGGTCGCGACCCATGGTTTAAGAAGCCCTGGTTTAGTGAATACTAATAAAAGTTTAAAAATATATAACATGATGTTAATTATACTTGCTAGCGGTTTTAAATTTCATATTGAAGTAAAAAAGTTAATGTTTCATTATTATACAAAATAAACTAATTGTAATCCTTGATAAATATCAATGTGATTTTCCAAATTAGTCACAAGTGAATCCTCGTATAATTTATTTATATAATAACAATTTTTACGTTGGAGCATATTATCATAGTTAGTTTTCCACAGATCCGTTGGATATATATTTCCAGAATAGATTGTAGTGATTCTATAATAATTAGATGATGTTAGAAGTCCATGGAGACATAATATTTATTATTTACTCCCAGGAAGAAATTATGATATTGTAAGAATCTTGAGCAACATATACACATGACTACATAAATTACATAAATCACACCAGTGGTGTTGTGCTAATTTTTTTTACCGGAACGCGTATATATAATTATATAGACAGGGCCGATCCTGGGTAGGTGGCCGCTCTGAGCGGTCTCATGTCCAAAATTTAACGACGGGGGAGATTTCCCCTAATTTTCGTCCGTCGCCAGGATCGGCCTTGTATATAGCATAAAAAGGAAGGGAACGAAAATCATTACGAAACCCATTTTGTGTTTATGTATATATATATATATATATATATATATATATATATATATATATATATATATGTTTATTACAATAATAGGAACGTTTAATAAAAATTAGTTAACAAATTATAAAATATGCATATTAGATACTCAAACAATATTTTGTTCCGGTATGGGTTCGGGTTCGGTTCAAACCCTTGTTTATAATAATACATATAAAAATTCGTCAAAAATTAGAAAAAAAATATGCAATTCTATTTAATTTATTTTCAATACGTCCGCCAATTCTCGTTATCAGCAATCATCTTTAGTTCTGGAACGCGTTCCTGTTCAAAAAGGAAGTACCATGAACGACGTTCCAGCTCGACAACACCACTGAATCACAGCTTTGACATTCAGGCATACATTACATATTATTCGGTCATACAAATTCAACTTACACACACATATACATATTATATTATTTAGAATATCTGTTATTTACTGTTTTCCTACAGGTGCGAACAACAAATTGTATGCAAAGTCGATAGTTACACATTAAAACTCAAATTGTTGGAAAATCATGGAAAATCATTTCGAGCAATCTCTGGTTTTCATTTCACTTTTACTGCATACACTTCTTTCTTTATTTAAACAACTTTCACTTTGTTAATGATTAAACATAATTTTAATTATAAATAACTTGATATGAATTTTAAATATAGATAATTAAATGTTATATTATTAAATTTATGTATTGATAAAATTTTTATTTTATTGTAAATACAATTATAACTGAATTATATGACCAATACAATCATCCAAACACCTTAAATGGCATATACTTAAACTTTTCTAAAATATAGTTTTATGAAAGTATTTTATTCTCGACAAAATTTATAAGAGTAATAAAAAAATAAAATATCCTATTGAAAAAATCTATCTTTGCATTTAATTTAGAGATTTATTCAATAATAATAATCGCAATAATGCATATATATTAGTTCAAATAAAATATTTAATACATCAATACATTTAATACTTCCTATCTTTATTTATTAATTCATAACTCCTTTCAGGTATTTTGTTCCGGACTTCATATTTATTCTAATCTTTCTTACATAGATATATCTTAGCCAGCACTAGATCATTTAAAGGAAATCCCATATTTGCTGCTTGTTTTTTATAGTAAAAGTCTATTTTCTTCAAAAACGAATTTTAAATCTCTAATATTTATTTACTTACAAATATTTAAACAAAATATATTAATGCATTTATGCATATAATATATAACAATGAATTGCTCTTTTCATTTTCGGTATTTGATTTGATTCCTCATTGGTTTCTTTTTCGTGTTCTGATTATTCTTCTATTGACGTGGCTTTTGAAATTTATTCATTGCTGGCAAACATTCACTCATCATTTATATTTATATACGAGGCGTTATTGCCAACAGGTATGATAAAGGTTGTCTTGATCGCTGCTTTCATATTACTGTTATTATAGTGAATGCTTTCACCAGTTTTAAAGGGTGGATTAGCTAAAGATTTTAGTTTTCTTTTCCTTAGCCTTTCAGCAGGCGAGTTATTGAATGTGCCAGAGAATACCCTGTGATTAAATAATACTTTGAGAAGATGTGAATCAAATGATATATTAATATTCTTTTTATTCGTATTTTTAATGCTCACTTTATGGTTTGTACGGGTCTTTTCGCCACTCTGTTTTAATCCGTCTGATATATTGGTGAGTATAAAACATTGCTTCCTCTTGTTTCTAGCCATAACTTTATTGATTTAAATTCTGAAGCATTATCCATTTGCCTGGACTGCTTATTGATTTAATTTTTAGGATTGACATATTTTACAGTTTTTTATAAACATCAAAATATTGGTTCGTGTTGAAGGCCATCAGTAATTCGTATGCAGCTTGTTCGTCACCTGGTTTAGTTCCGTGTGTATATCGTACACTTGTTTTGTAATTAATTCTCTAAATGAATCTGGAACATAATCATTCAATTTTTAATATAATAAATTGCTTTCGATTGTTAGAAGTTCTTTGTGCCTGGCAAAGCTATGTTCCTTTTTTAAACAGTTGGATCAATCGCCCACGATGATTCGATTTTTATTCTTTATAAAAATTTTATTATTTGTTATACTTATATCGATATAAACTTTCCATGGTGAAATGGTAGACTTGGTTCTGTAACTTCTTCGTTAGTACTTCGTTGAATATGATTTTCATCGTATTGAAGTTTGGATAATGCATCAACATGTGGTATTGATAAACCAGCAGTGTGAATGATTGTATAATTGAAGCCCATGATTTCAATTACCCATCTGGCTATTGTTGATAATATTATTTTCGGTAAGGATTTATTATTATTACAAATAAACTCGAGTGGCTTGTGGTCGGATTTAATTGTAAATTTTCTTCATTGAAGAAATAATCGTAATCTCATAATTGTCCATTGAATTACGTATGAATCTGACTTATTTTACATCGAAAAATAAATCCAATAATTAACAAAAATTGAATAAAATTCCTACAAACCTAAAGAAAATTAATAACAAATAAATTTAAAATAAATGTTGACAAGAAATATTATTTAAAGGCTTGAATAATGATCTAATTATTTTACGAGATCACAATCCAATCATTAAAATCTACTTTATTAAAAAATTTACTAAACAGACATTTTAAAAATGGCTCAAACATAAACTGTTTATTAACTGTTCATTCAAACATCTATTATAGAAGTTTTTGTGAACCGGAACAGGTGTATCATAAATCATATTTTTTAATATTTCATAGTTAATATTTCATAAACAACTGTTACACAGTAAATACAGTCAACTTTTCACCGAGCGATCAGCATTTTCTCCCAAAACTTACTCTAATTTTAAGGATAGTCATATTTTCTTTTCTTCGGTCATCAATTTTCCCTGTTTTCATTATCAGAGCTCCATGAAATTAATTTTCTCATGGTTAATTTAGTAATTAAAAATAATAATATTGAGTATTATTATTGAGAAAAGAAGAAAAGTTGGAAAATAGGTAATATATATTCATTCTGTTAGAAACTTTCCATAACTCCACCCAAGTCAACAATCAGCCCAATTATAATAGCAAATACGTCACAATACTTGAAAACTGATCCATCTGTTACACTAATTCCTTTCGACTCAAATAATTATGAATATTCTGATCTCATTTCCATTGTTTCACAAAACATTTTGAAATTCTTCTCCACGAAATTATTACGATGTCAATCAGAAAACATCATCATCCTATCCAAACCTCAAACAAACAATGATAAAATATTCCAACCAATCACAATCCAACCCAAATCATTCATATCCAATCAAGGTTTGATTATCATCGCGTTCATCAGTTTTATATTCATTCATATTTATTCAACATTTCAGGCTTCATCATTCAATTTTATATTCGTTTACCCACAGAAATAATAACATCTGATATAAACGAAGAAACTATTATTAGATTATATTCAAAAGATAAAAATAAAATATTGATAATACATTTGGTGAAATCCTCACATTTCCGAATTCAATTGATACACAAATCAAATTTCAAAGAATGGATATTTGAAGAACATCAATTGAAAAAGAACAAGTATTGAAATGATCATATCAAATATGGCATTGATAACACGAAATCTGCATTTCAGATGGAACAAAGTAGAAATTCAGATTTCATTTGCAGAAATCAGTCTAAGAATGAATTGTGGAGAAATATCTGCGATTCCAATTGATGAAAATATGAAATTGAATGATTTGAGGAAATTAGATTTCTTGATTGATGAAAGTTCTAACGAATATTTCATGGTAAATTGATTTCGAGTGTGAAATGTGAAATGTGAAATCGATTTGTAGGGATCAATATCGAAATTATCATTGATTCCATTATCGAGTTTGACAGATGTCAGCCATTTGACATGCACAATCGATCAATGTTTCACAGAATCCGGTAAAGCTGGAACAGCGAATTCAATAGCAAATGCAATATCGAATCAATTAATGAAAGAATTGACAGTTAAGCACATCAATTGTGATGAGAAAACTATAGAAATTCTATCGAAACCAGATCAAGATCTCACCGGATCAATGGAACCGATAAAGATAAATTTGAATGATCCACAATTGGAATTAGGTAAAGCGACTCGAGATAAATGAATATTTGATAATTGTATTGTAGGATTGCATATCGGATTTTACATGGAATTGAGGAGTGATGAGGACGCGACAATTCTCTATTTTTCCTCATCAACTGCACTTGACCACTCGATAAAATTCCGAGTGAGAAATAATTATATCGATTTATCGATTAATGGAAATAATTTGAAATTTGAAAATATGAAAATATTGAAATCCAAGTGAGAATAATGATAATATAATTAATATTGCAATGCGGATGTTGATTGAATTTAGGTGGTACAAAATGGATATATTTGTGAATGAAAGTGCAACAGTATTGACTGTCAATTGTGAGCAGACATATTCTTCTGTCAATGCGGAAGGATTATCAAAATGGAAACAAATGGATTTATTGACAATGATTTGTGCAGATGAGGGCAAAGGATGCTTTTCAGTATGATAAATGTTTGATAATGAATGCTAATGAATGATAATAATATTTAGGGTTTGATTGGTGACTTTGTCGTGCACGGATTTCACGTTAAAAATAGTGGAGAATTGTGCGGTTTAAATTTGTGTTTGGGGGAGTTTTCAGAACGTTCTGTGACTGAGTCAACAAAGGTTGCTATGGATACGAGTACTGAGAAGGCATCGAAATTAATAACAAAAGTTCCTAAAGTTAAATTTTGATTACATTCTATATTATTATTTTTAATTTTGGATATAACCTGTTTTGTTGGTCACAAGTAATGGCAAATATAACTAATGAAATTTAACTCAAAAAATTTATTACAATAAACACTTATTAAGTTTATTTAAATATTTGAATAATGAATTAATTAAAATAATGTATTTATTACATTTTGATGTACACCACTGGAATATTAAATAAATGTCTAAAAATTTTCTAAAAATATTATTTCTGATAAAAAATATATGTAAATAAGATTTATGAACAGAATATTAATTTTATTTATTTATAGCATGTTGGGTTAGGGTGCACTTACACAATAATTCATAATATTAACTTCTGTAATCATATAAAATAAAAAATTCATTTTAATATAGTCATTTTTAGTTTCAACGAAATCTGTCATGAATGGTTTATTAATAATGACAAAGTGCGTGTTTTTGAATGTTCAAGTAATGTAATTGATTAATAAATCAAACCAAATTCCAATTACTTTAATTTTAGATATACAATAAAATTTATTAATTTTATTTTAAATATAAAACTTAAACCCTTTAAATAATATTCTCCTTATCAATGGTGTCAAAATTATTTGGCTATACTATTTGAGGATATCCGTTAGTTAATAACTAAAAACAATTATTTAATAGTATTAATTTTGTGTTTCTTTATGACCTTTTCTTGTAAATGCCTTTCAATAATGTTTCAATTCTGCTGTTGCCTTTTCATTTTATCACACCTAATGTATTTATAACAAAAGATACATGTATATTTATTTTCCTACAATATGTTGGAAGTATCATAACTTAAGTAGTAAATAAGATAATAATAATATATTGTAAACAATAATAAATAATTATCGAACTTGAAGTTATAAGTTTATGAAGGTGGTTAACTTTTTACAGCTGTCAGCTGCTTATTCAACTGAAATGACTACTCAAAGTTCAATGGGAACTTCATTAAATTTCAAATCAACCGATATATTTTCTTTTTCAAAACCAGAAATTGCCCCTTTTCTTCTCACTGATTCTCAGCTAAAGTATTTTACGACAAACTCATACAATTGTGGAACTGAAACATTATTTCTTCTAACCAAAAATGACATATCGGTTGGAAAATCCGTCGACCCGATTTTTTTAGATGCATCCCATTCAATGTCTATTGAAGGTACAAGTAGAATTAATTAATTTTAATCACTAATTTTTAGGATTCATCATTGAATTTTATTTGCTTATTACACAAGACAGTTTTACCATCAAGGATTCAGTACCTATAATATCATTATCCTCACGATTATCCAACGAAATAAAACTTGATATTCAGATAGTTCAAGGAAATGTTCTCAAATTATCTGCAGTTCAAAATTCGTTTCCCACTGACATTTTGTTTTCAGATATCAAACTCTCTTTAACAAAGTAAATTGCTATTTTGTAATTTTCATATCTCAAGACTCGTATATACATTTATTGACATAAACCAGTAAATGCGTGATATTTCTTTCTTTTTCTGTATTCAACGAGTTCACGCAACATTCTTAGATCTTCAGCCTTTTTTTTATTCAATCAAACATGCCCCGCATTTTATGGTTGTTTTCATCAGAATTAAAGAAAACAGCAAATACAAAATGTAAATTTCGTGGTATTTTTAGCCAAAGAAAAAAATCGACAAGCATTAAATATCTATTAAATAAATTGACTTCAATATATTTTCTATTTATAATAAATTTTATAGAATTTAAAACCCAATGTCCCTTTTATAGTAAAAATTTTATACATACAGTCAATTCGTTTTTAATGCATTTCTGAAGTTATGCGGTTTTTCCCCTTCGGTCCAGAAAAGGACTAATCTTTGTCAAAACTAAACCAACCAGGTATTTTTGAATAGAGAATCATTCAAATCACAAGATTCCGTTTCAAATTTTTAAAAATATTAAAAGCAAAAACGTTATTAAACCTTATATTTATTAAAAGATAACGCCAATAAAAAACTCTTTGCACGATGTATTTCGACAGCATAACTGTCATCTTCAGGTACTCAAAACCAACTAAAAATATTATGAATTAACTTATAATTTAAACAAATTATTTTTTTTATATTAATTTAATTTTGTAATAAATAAACATTTAAAAAATATTCAAATGCTTTTAACTAATTTAAAATGTTATTTATATAAATATTATAATTTTTATCTATATTATAATTTTTTAAATAATAATTTAATTTAAAATTTATTTAAAAAAAAACAATACATAAACATGATTTAACATACTTAAACTATTTAAAAACATTCAAAACATTCGTAGTCACAGCACTTTGCACATTAATCTTTGGATCCAATGACCTTAAATTGGTTGAGTTGTTGATAAAGAATGGGTATTCTAAATCATTTTTATTGTTGATGATAAAGGAGATTGTTGACAAATTGATTAAAAATCTTAAGGATCCATGTTTCGGAAATCTTAGTATAATTTGACAAATGAGTGTCAATTGAGTGTTGATTTAAATAATAGTAAAAATGGATATAAAAAAATTGAGCCTAAATATGTGTTAGTATTGCAGTACTCTGAAGTTTTTACAAATTATAAAAGGAAGTTAAGTAAACAGATGGGAAATTTAGAGTATAAGATCGTCTCTAATTCGTGTACGCAATATGTTTATTAATAAATCAAAAACTCCGGTCGGATTTTGTTCTGAGCTCGTTTATCAATTTTCATGTATTTGGTGTAATGCCACATACATTGGAGAAACTTCCCGTCATCTCTGTACTCGAGTTCTAGAGAATTGTCGATTGAAGGGTTAGACGAATATTAGTGAGCACAATAGAGTCTGTAGAAGTGAAATAGGAATATCTGACTTTAGAATTTTGTTGAAAAGTTTTAATAATTATTGGGAACGCGTGATATGTGAAGCATTGCTGATAAAGCCATTGGATCCAAAGATTAATGTGCAAAGTGCTGTGACGTTAAAAGTATTTGAAATTTTTTAAATGTTTATTTATTACAAAATTAAATTAATATAAAAAAAATTATTTGTTTAAATTATAAGTTAATTCATAATATTTTTAGTTGGTTTTGTGTACCTGAAGATGACAGTTATGTTGTCGAAATATATCGTTCAAAGAGTTTTTTATTGGCGTTTTCTTCTTTATTAAATCGTTGCAAAATTTATTTAATAATTTATTTATATTTATTATTATGTAATTTTATGTTTTTTCAATTTCTCCGCCAACTCTAAATATTTTTTGGTTTTATCTGCTTTTCTCAAATTATGGAACGTATCTCTATTTATACAACGTAAGTTGGGTCCTTTTTATGATTTTTGGTTTTATAAAAAAAGAATTGATTTTATATATATATATATATATATATATATATATATATATATATATATATATTAATTGGCATAGTAGCTTATATTACGATAATTTTCGGGTTATGTTAGTTAGCCCCCTTTCCATATTAAAACGTTAGTGGCTGCAAAAGAGAAAAATAGAATAATGTAAATAAGAATTTAAACAAAAAAATAAACTGGAAATTATTAAATATAAATATCTACAAAATATTCACTTTTGCAATACAAGAAAACAATTGGATTATGACAGCCACGTCATATACGGCAAAACTAAGAACAGTTTAATAAATGACTATGAGTGGAAAATGAAGAATTTTCTGAAATTCTTCTGTCAGGAAGTAGGCCAACTGCCAAATAATTGTACCATAACAAAAATTTGCAGTAAACATTGCTAAAGTTGTACTATGTGGCATTAACTGCTTTATTATGACATGTTCTTTTACTTTTATCCTGAACTCCTAACCTCTTTCCTGCAGTTAATGAAGATTTTAAAAATCTTTCAAATTGTTGCGATAGTTCTATAACTTTAAAATGTTGATAAGTAACAATAGCAGTAAAGATAAAACTAATGTAAAAATAATTATTTTAATTTCAGGTGGACAAAAGTATCAATTCAAGTATCAGTTATTGAGATAACTGCAAAGGTTAATTGTAACCAGACCCAGACATTCCAGAACGATGCTCTTGCAGAGTGGCTATTGATGTCACGATTAAATATAATCTTAAATTCAGAAAACAATCATTTTCTTGTATTAAAATTTCATATTTTCTAAGAACTTTAACATGTTTTAGGGGTACATAGCAAATATTTTAATATCTCCGTTACTGATAAATCATAACGGTTTGGTGACAAATGAATGCTCACTAATGATCTGTCTTGTGAAAGACTTCAAGAACGATTTGTCAATCATTCGAATTGAGACTGGGATTCTTTCCGAATATTCAGTTTCTCTCCATGAGACAAAATTGGAAGCCAGTTACATTACCTGTGAAAATAAAAATATTTTCACAGTTATGGTAAACCAAACCGATAGTACGAAGATGTTAAATCCCATTTCATTACAGAGTGATCTGTTAGTTGGTAAAGTTTTCAAAAAGGTTTAAAAAACTAATTTGGTTTATTTTCAGAAAAGTATATTTCATTCTACATAGATTTAACGCAGACGCGTTACAAGTTAACTTCGGAAAATCCGTTGCTGAGTCTGTTTAACTATGATAAAAGTGCTTCTGCTCTTATTGAGCTTAGTGCAAATTCAATAATTATTATAATATCCGATGGAAATCGGTTGTTTAATTTTGATTTCAAGGTTCCAAAGCTAGAAACTGGGTAAATAATAATAATAATAATAATAATAATAATAATAATAATAATAATAATAATAATAATAATAATAATAAACATATTAATTATTTAGTTACTAAGAAACATAATTCAAAAATACATTTTACGAAATCTATCTATAGATTCATTGTTGTCATCAGGTAAAAAATCAACTAAAATAATATTAATTTAAACAAATTATTAATATTTTAATATCTTTATTTCTCAAAAAATTTTAAATGATTTAAATTAACTTTTAAAATTATATTTTATTTGTTAAAATAAATGTTATAGTATAAAAGTTTTAAAATTGACATTTTCAAAAAAAATTTTCAAAGCATTTTAGCTTATTCCAATTTCACCAATCAAACAATGTAATAACGTTTAAAATATTCGTACTCCTAGCATTTGGCGCATTAATTTTTGGATCAAATGACTTTATCAAGAACACTTCACATTTGACACGTTCTAAATAATTAATAAAACTTTAAAAACAGGCATGCCTATTTTACTCATACAGCCCATGTTGTGTTTACTAATATTGGCCAATCCATTCAGTCGACAATGTAAAAAAACTCGAGGACGGGAGGTCTATTCAGTGTATGTGGTATTACACCTGTTACTTAAATGAGTTCCGAGTTTTTGACTAATTAATGAACATATTGCGGACTGTACACGAATAAGAAACAATCATATCATCTAAGTTTCCCAACAGTTTACTTATCTTCCTCTTAAAATTTGTAAATCTTCCGAGTACGCCAATGCCAACACAAATTTATGCTTATCATTCTTACATACTTTATTCGAATTACATATTTTTTCAAACATAGACCCTTAGGATTCTTAATCAACTTGTCAACAGTTACTTTTGTCATCGTTAATACAAAAGATTTCTAATACCCATTCTTTATCAATAACTCAACCCATTTATCAACACATTTTACTGAATTTTTCAAAGTATAAGATAAAGACAATGAATGATGAATCCTTTCACCATACTTATTTTATAATTAAATTCGCAAAAATTTTTCGCAGAAGTATAAATACCAGTATCAGTTGGTTTTCTATAAATTTATATCTTATATTAATAGAACTTCTTTTGATTTTTATCTCTGATTTCTTTTCATTTCCATTGACATTATATTTATTAAAAAATTTTTTGACTATGAATCAGTAAAGATATCGACGTATTTTATGATATACACAAATTTTTGGCGCAGTATTTATTCTTAAGAGATTACTAAAAAAGGAAATCGATGAATTTTTCTTTTTTTTATATGTGAATACAATACTCTTATGTAAAGTGTTCATAAAATATAAAAACCGCTCTATTTACCTATTGTTTTCAAATACAAATAATATCATCCACTTACCGTTTTAGAAATAGTTGGTTTCTCAAATTAGAAAGAAGCAATTTTCTTTTCTAAGTTAGCCAAAAATATTAGCTAAAGAAGAGCTCATAGCGACTCCAGATTATTATTGTTATTATTATTATTATTATCATTATTATTATCATTATTATTATTATTATTATTATTATTATTATTATTATTATTATTATTATTATTATTATTTGCTGATACCATTGGCATTTGAAGTAGTACAAAATGTGATTTCCAGATACGTTTTCATTCCACAACACGCAACAAAGTCAATTGTATCGAACAATTGTACATTCGTAAATAGACTGCAAACATCAAACGAAGCCATACTCTCATTTATACTTTGTCTGTTTAATTATGAAACACATGGAACAAACTCAAAACTATTTTTACATTCAAATTCTGATTGCATCAACGGTTTTAATAACCTAACCAAAAGTGTTACTATTTTAGACTGAACAGTCTACTGGTGAAATTGATTAATATTAGTACGCTCAATTTTTTGATGCAGGCTGAAAATAAATATAAAATAGTTCTGTTAAAAAATTTTTTAAATACTTTGTTGAAAGTTATATTTAAATTTTGTTAAAGTCTCGGTTTTGTAAAATTTTAGAAAATTAATTTTTTTAGAATTTTGTAGAATTTGTTATTTATAAAAACAAGATTTTTAATTTTTTATAAAATAGTTTGAGAATTTAAAACCAGAAATTTGATTAAATAAAAAAGGTTTATTCTAAATAGTTTATAGTTCAAGACTACCTGACGAAGGCAGAAATTCTGTCGAAATATATTGTAGCTGAATATATATTTTAGAGTAGTGTTTTTCTTTTATTTAAATCAGAGACAATATTGTGTGATTCTTTTAGTCAATTATTATTATTATTATTATTATTATTATTATTATTATTATTATTATTATTACTATTATTATTATTATTATTATTATTATTATTGTTATTATTATTATTATTATTATTATTATTATTATTATTATTATTATTATCATTATTATTATTATTATTATTATTATTATTATTATTATTATTATTATTATTATTATTATTATTTTAATTTCAGATGGAATAAAATTGAAATCGCGATTGTATCGGATAAAATAGGCTTGCGGATAAACTGTCAAGAAATAGAATTTATAAGAAATCAAGAACTGAAGGATATTAAACGGTATACAAAGGTTCTAATTCTTGGAAATCTGTGGAATTTTAAATCGTTTTACAAAGTATTTCTGGTTTTATAAGCTAATGTCTACTAATGTTTCAAATAGGCACGACTTGCACAATTAAATATTAAATCAAATTCAAATGAAATGGAAAAATGCGTAATAGATAAGTGCTTGATGAAAATGTCATATAAAGAATCAAAAACAACAACAACATTCAGTACAACTTCATTTAAAGTAAATTATTTATTTGTTCTCGTGTAATTTTTAAAAATTTTAATAAACTTTTAGATTACTACAACCGCTGAAAAACTTCTGAAAAGAGGAGAGAAAGGAACAGTTGGTTCCAAAGGTCATCCTGGAGCAAAAGGAGATATTGGTGAAAAAGGCCTTCCTGGCAAGAAAGGAGAAAAGGGTGATATCGTATGTTAATAATGAGCATGTTTAATGATTATTTATAATAAAGGGTTTTAGAGGATTTCCTGGTGAAAATGGAATAAAAGGTGTTGCAGTTAAAGGAGAGGCAGGAGTTCAAGGTAGTCAAGGAATGCCTGGATATAAAGGAGAGAAAGGAAATACTGGTATTGGAGGAAACCCGGGATTATTAGTTGTTATTTGTTTTTATAAATGTTAGTAATTTGATTTTAGGGTTTTGCTGGTAACAGAGGCAAAAAAGGAGTAAAAGGAAATAATGGCCAAAAAGGAGAAAAAGGGGAAATTGGCAGGCAAGGAAATCGTGGAGAAATGGGAGAAATTGGTTTACCTGGAATTTTGGGTAAGATAGGAACTTCCGGAAAACCGGGGAAACAAGGAATTAAAGGATTCAAAGGAAATGTTGGAAAGAGTGGTCCTAAAGGCAATAGTGGTACTCCTGGAAAAATGGCTATAAAAGGAATAAAAGGAACAAAAGGTTCCAAGGGAATTCAAGGACAATCGAATGTCAATCGTGGTCCTCAAGGTGATCCTGGTTTAGCTGGTATTCCAGGAGAAAATGTGAAAATTTTATTTGAAATTTTATATCATTAAACTATTTAGGGAAATATCGGAGTAAAAGGAGAAAAGGGTCTAATGGGTATATCTGGTGAAAAAGGCGATATTGGAAAATCTGGAAAACTTGGAAAAGATGGATTAATTGGAGAGCCTGGGAAAATTGGAATTCAAGGTTTAAAGGGTGAAATTGGACAGCCAGGAGAAAAAGGCACTAAAGGCGCTAAAGGTTTGCCTGGTATAGAAGGCGAGCCAGGAGATCAAGGAGAAATTGGAGCGATGGGTTTAATTGGTTTACCTGGTGAATCAGGATTAAGAGGTACTCCGGGACCTGAAGGAGATGAAGGTTTACATGGTCCAATTGGTGACGATGTTATAGATTTATCTTGTTATATATTTTATTTAAAAACATTTAGGGTCCAAGAGGAACTGCACTTCCTGGAATCAAGGGAGTCAAAGGCGAAATGGTTTATTTTTTTTATCATAATATTTTTATAGTAATTTAGGGTCTCATTGGGGATATTGGAGAGAAAGGAGATAGAGGACCGAAAGGTGAAAATGGAAATCCTGGTATTCCAGGGGAAGTTGGCATAAAGGGTGAAATTGGGGATAAAGGATTAAGTGTAATTGGAAAAATTGGAAAATATGGAACAATAGGAAATACCGGCCCGAAAGGCTTGGAAGGAATAAGAGGTCCAAGAGGCCCTATTGGATTAGTTGGGGAAGTTGGTAAAGTTGGATATAATGGGACTAAAGGTTTTTCTATAATTATAAATAATAAATTTTATTTATAAACTTAAGGTGAAATTGGTGAAATTGGTGAAAAGGGTGATAAGGGATTACCTGGAGTCCCTGGACAAAGGGGTACTTTTATTTTGAAAAATTTAGCAAAAGAACAACTATCAAATATAAGTAAATCGCTTATAACTATTTTCAATGGTAAACTCTTAACTGCATTAATTTTGTAAACATACGATTTTAGAAGAAACAAAAATAATAAATTTTACACAAGTAAAGATAGATGCTGTAAGTCGAATGAAAACGGTTCTCCAAAGTGTGAGCAGTTACCGAAGCAATAGAGGAAGTTCTTCAAATTTCCCATTAAACAGCTGTCAAGATATGCAACTTCAAATTACGATTGAACTACCTGAGGCCGTCTGGCTAGATCCAAATGAAGGAAATTCTGATGACTCTTTTAAAGGAGCTTGCAAAAAGAGTGAATATAAATATTCAGCAGAGACTATCAAGCCTTTGCTGACATGCGTCCGTTCATCATACGAAGCTGTAAGCATTTGTTGAATATAATGTTTGGTATATAATAAATTATAAAATTATCAATTCAAATTTTCTTTTTTAATGCCGTTAATAATATGGAACGGTCTGAAACACTTTTCTGTCCGAATTATTTTCTGTTGACAGAGTTCAAATAAAAATTCGCTCTGGTGATAAAATTTGGTTTCATTGAATTTTATTTTAATTAATAAATTAAAGCATCGGTAATATTTTTAATTCAATGTCAAAATATATATAAATCTTTGAATGGTAGGGCTTTAATCTTCGAATATTTATTCTAATTTTTCTGTTGTTTTTTTTAAGTGTGCCGATATTTTTGCTTATCTCTAATAGTTTATATGGGCCATTGTATTTTGATTCGAAAGACTTTGTAAATGGTTTTTTGGTGAGTGCCAGTTCTGAGGTTATGTTTGTTTTTGTTTATCTGAATTCCTTTTAAATCATTTTCTTTTTTTTATTATTTTGTTTGTCTGAATTCCTTTAAAATCATTTTCTTTTTTTTATTATTTTGTTTGTCTGAATTCCTTTTAAATCATTTTCTTTTTTTTATTATTTTGTTTGTCTGAATTCCTTTTAAATCATTTTCTTTTTTTTTATTATTTTGTTTATCTGAATTCCTTTTAAATCATTTTCTTTTTTTTATTATTTTGTTTATCTGAATTCCTTTTAAATCATTTTCTTTTTTTTATTATTTTGTTTGTCTGAATTCCTTTTAAATCATTTTTTTTATTATTTTGTTTATCTGAATTCCTTTTAAATCATTTTCTTTTTTTTATTATTTTGTTTGTCTGAATTCCTTTTAAATCATTTTCTTTTTTTTATTATTTTGTTTGTCTGATTTTCTCTTAAATTCGGAAGGTTTGTATTGTGTCCAAACACCGATCGACTAGGACTTTTATTATTTGTGTTTGAGAGGGTTATTTATTAGTCCTATTACTATTTCTGGTAGTTTCTCATACCGTTTGTGTCGTTTGCTTTTGCTCGTATTGATTGTTTGAGTGATCTGTGTAGTTTTCTACTTTGCCATTTGATTGTGGGTTGTATGCCTTAGATCTGATATTTTTATTTCATATTTTGAACACAGTCCTTTGGATTTGAACTGTCGGCCTTGATCACTGATGAGTGTTTTTGATATGCTTATCTCGAGGACAAGTTTAATTCCAGTTTTCTGTAGATTGTTGCGGCTGAGATTTCTTTGGAATTGCCTCAAACCAGTTTGTATTTCAATCAATTATTGTGAATAAAATTTGTGTTTATTATTGAGTGGCAATTGGCTACTATGTCTATGTGAATAGTTTAAAAATGTTCTGTTGTGGGAAAATAGACTTTTGTTGTTTAGAACGTTTTAGTTCTTTTGTTTTTTGTTATTTTGGATTTCGATAGATTTTGGTATATGTTTGTGGTAGAAATTGATCATGACGAGGAAACGTCTTAATTCCTATCTTGTTTTTGGTAAAGGGAATTCTCTGATTGTTTTTATTTTGTCCTCTAAAAGTCTTGTTCCGTTTTTATTTAGTACCTGTCCCAGGAATTTCACCTAGTGTTTTAGAAATTCGCATTTCGTAATATTAATTTTGAGGCTTTGAATGTTGAGTGTTTTTACGCTTCTTGAATGTTTAGTATGTGCTCGGTTTTGTTTGTTGATGCGATTAAAATGTCGTCTAAATATGCTACTGTGTTTTAAATATTGCGGCTGTGGAAATAACACCAATTTTGGTTTTGGTTATTGTTGTTTTATGGATTATATCGATTTCAAAAATGTGATATTTGTCTAGTATATCTGTTTCGATTGTCTTGATTGTATTGATTTCTTCTTGATTCCCTCATTTGTAAGGTCTGAATGTCATCTCTGAGAGTCTTGTTCTCAATTATAACTTTGTCAATTTTCTTTACTAGTGTGCTTAATAGTTTGTTTGTTTCGTTGTTGTTGTTTTCTCGATCATGACTCTTTTCACGTCTATTTTCGCACGAGTTTTGACTGTACGTTTTACGAATTGTGGGATATATTTCATCATTTACTTTATCTGCGATGTTAGCTAACGTATCTAAATATTTACAATTGCTTGCAGCTAAAATGCGCTTTATTTCTGATGATATTGCTATTGTAAATACGTCTTTTATGAACTCTTTTGACCCGGTATTGAGTATGTTAGGTTGGAGATATTCGAGTTTTGCTTTAACTTTCTTAAGAATTCAGGGGTTTTTCGGTACCCAGTTAAATGTATTTTAAACAAGATTATAACAGTTCTCTCCTATTTATTTGGTTCCTATTTAGCAGGGTGGTGTTCAGATTTTTAAATGGGTCGTTATATTTTGATATTTCCTCAATCTGGTCGGCTATTTCATTTAGTAAACTACTCGGCAGTGCCAAAATTATGTGTGAGCATAATGTTTTGGAGTATTTTATGCCTGATAAGGTTAATGTTAGCTTGGCAAACTCTAACCATTTTTGGGGTGTGCCATTTTCATCTGTAAAAAATTTGGCATGTTTGCCTTTAGGTTAATGATGGAGTTTATTATATTTGGCTAGTCAGGATCGTAAAAATAATTTTTTTTCCTATTTTTTGTTTGATGCCATTTCTATTTCTATTTTGAATATTGTTTAAATGAAAAAAAAGAGTTTATTTTAAGGGATGGACTTACTGTGTTCGGTCAAGAGATCTCACCTTTCTTTATACTTCTATGTTAAGTATTCTAATAGGCGAGGTAATTTGAAAATAAAAACTTTCGCGAGTGAGTTTTTGTTGTATCTGTTTCTGACACCAACTATTATCGTACCGGTCTATTGGGCATTATAACTAAATTGTGCAATTAATGAAAATAAGTGAAGATCAAGCAAAAATTCGATAGAAAATGTAAAATTATGAAACTTGTAAAGTTGGTCCCGGATAACCCTATAGTACCATAATAATAACAATCATTATTATTAGTAATACTATTATTATAATTTAGGGAGATTTATTGACCTATCTCAAACCGTATGATTCAGAAACCACCTGGCAAAGTGAGTTAAGAGTTGATGGTTTAGTTTTATACCCTCCAAATGTAAATGCTTTATTCTATAATTATATTATACAATAATTCCTATAGTTAAGGAAAGGTTATCCTCATATAAGTCAGTTAAATTTTCTACAGATGAGATCAGAATATGCTGAACAAGAAGTGGAATTTTTATGTGAAGAGTCAATAGTTTATGGAGATGTTTTGGATAATAAAGATAGCTTACGATATGCGACCGCTTTTCAGACATTTGATGATAATTACATAGACCTTTCAAAAGGGAAATCTCTGGGTCCTGGTTATGGATTTATGGACAAACGCATTTATTTATTTGAAAATGGACGTAGTATTTTCAATGTCACAATTTTATATGATGAATGCAAGGTTATTTTTTTTAACAATTTTAACCTATATTAGAACTATTAATAACCTTCACAACTCTATTAATCTGAATCCTTCATATCTATAAAAATATATTTACACTATCTTTAAATGTATATATAATTTTAATTGAAAAAATATAATTAAATGCGTAATATTATCATTTAGCAAATATATTTTATGACTTCGGATTTTGGAGTGAAGTAAAGATAAAGGACGATTCCTTTAAATTAACATATATTCCCAAATAATATAGGCCTAATTATTAAATAGTCTACTCAAATCATTTTGTTATCATTAATATGACTATACTGCTTTAAGGTTTTAAGTTATCTATTTAATATAAATCAATAATTTAAATTATACATTTATAAATAAAATAAATGGAGTTTGGTTTGATTTATTCATAAAATACATCAAAAATATTACTAGAACATTCAGAAAAACACACTTCTTAATTATTAATAAACCATTCATTACACAATTCGTTAAAACTGTAAATGACTATATCATATCACGTGACTATATAAATGTTGAAAAGCATGTCGCACTTTTGCATTTTATAATAATTAGAGTCAGGCTATAATATTTAAGTGCATAAATCAAAATTTAATTAAATCAATATGATGGCGTATTTTACACGTATTAAGTTTTATGTAAAGTATATACACAGAGAGATTGAGATCATGCTAGAAATTCTCGAAATATTATGAATGAAAAAGCACTCGTTTCTCAAGAATTTTGTTACGGAAAGTAATTATTTTGTATATAATGTACAATATTAAATTATCACCGTTTTTTATAAAATAATTTTCACAACAAACAAAACTATCTGAATTTGACATACGAAAAAATCAGTGTTCAAAAATTTAAATCACACATAAAACTGACATTATATTTAATAAAAAATATTAGACTGTAAATCAGTAAAGATATCGATGTATTTTGATATTCAAAAATTTTCGGCACAGCTTTTTTCAAGTGAATATGTTAAACTATTCTATCGGTAATTCATAAATAATAATTCATATTTCATTTTATGAATAAACATTGCGAAAATTGGCTAATCTTGTTATTTATTTAAATTCTATTTATATAAATGATTCTGTTATCGACAAAAAAAGATTTTAAAGTTTAAATAATTAAAACATTAATCATGATTTATTTTGTTTTAATTTTTTAACCAAAAAAACATTAACATGCATATTTAGTGTATGCAGCCCATGGGATTATGAAGAATTTACAAAGTGGTCCACACAATCATTTTTATTGGTCAGACCTGGTTTAAACCATGAGAATAAGGTCTATTCAAAGAATCGGCTATAGAACATAGAATCACTTTTTTTACTGAATGACCTAATTCTCCTGGTTCAGTTTTATGAAACTTTAGGAATAATTTTGTAGGGAAAATTTTCCTATTATTATATACAGTATAAGATAAAGTTTATCTTTGTCTTTATCCATCATATTAAAAATCACGAACTCTGTAACGCAATACAATTTTACATAAATTTTGAGAATTAAAAAGAAAGTTAACAAAAATACTTTTTTGAGCTTTTTTATTTGGGCTTTTCGACAGAATCACTTTAATTGTCCTACCTAGCTGGCGAATTTTACAATCATTACCAAAGTCGGTTACTTTGGAAAGCTTGATATTATATTTATTAATTATTAAGATATTTTATTTTAAAGTTATTTTCATTTGTATTTTAGTTTAAAGCTCCTGGAACATTTACCAAAATGTTGTTGAGTACAAATAAACCAGATATGCTTCCTATTGTGGATTACAGAATCAAATATTTCAATGACAACGGAAAGTGTATGCTAGGGGCCAATATTTATCCAGCGTGTTTTGTTTGAATGATTGTTTATTTATTTTTATAATGTGACAATAACAATAATATTAAAATGTTTAAATTTTGTTATTCTGAGATCAACTAATATTTGCTAAAAAATTGAAATCAAATACCGCCGTATGAAATTCAGATCACGTCCTGGAAATTCGAATATATATATATATATATATATATAAAGATAGATAGGTAGAGGAATGTGGCTTTCCACATCTCTCGGGTTTCCCATTGACTCGGGCTTCCCATTAGTAATTAATTTTTCTTAATTAATTACCTTTTTTATCTTATATTATTTTCTAAAGACCCCTCACTAAATTTTTATTATTATTTCTGGACTCGTCTCTCAATTTGGCGTTCAACCATACCAATTTCCCCCGATCAATATTACTTTCGAATTTTTTAATTAATATGGCACCTTTATCATTTTTGTGTTTTATCGATTTTACTGTTCTTTTTCGTGATACCCCAACAATACTATTAGTTGGGTCGCGATTGAGTCCAATAGTCAATTAAGACAAATCTATTTAATATAAAGCAGACAGAAATTAATATACACAATAAAACAACTCTATCAGTAAAAGATTTATTAATATTCCAAAGAAATTCTGAAACCATACCATTATTTTATGTTATAAATTAATGTTTTTGTCTTACATTCTGTGGCGTTGATTTATACTATGTGTTCAGATAACATGCGAATGACCTCTACATATGTGTTTAACCTTTGCATTTACATACTTTGCATCGATATTGCATCTAACATGAATGGACATTTCAAAAAAACATAATAAAAATAAGACTGAAAAATATCATAAAATCAATAAAAATCAACATCTGGAAAATGTGTATTTAACATATAACACAATATTCAAACAAAATATTGCACAACATTCCCTATTTATCAATCAAAAGTGTAGAGATCGTATTGATCAAGATAAGAATGTTTTTTTCAGGTTAGTACAGGTTTTTTATCTCCCTCTTTAACATACTAGTATTCGATGGTGTTACTGTTTTCATTATTTGAGTTTTCGATGTCTCTGTCCGATTATTGTGATGGGACCACTCAGATATCGGCTATATAGCGTGGTATTCCATCGATTTCAACAATATGAGAAGAATTAATGTCGGTTACAAATGCTTTAGGCTATGGGTCAGTGCATCTGGCCAACTTTAGTTTTACATAAACTATTTCTTCTTTTTCAAATTTTCTGGTTTCCGGCTTTGCTGTGTATTCTTAGTGATCGTGAGAAAAATAAATCCATCCTAATGTGTGACGTCAGCTGCTAATCTGTTCCAATTCAGTTGGACCTCCAATGTTCCATGTTTCCATTTGTTAAACGACGGATCGATAGATTTGCATTTTGGACATTTTTCCACCGCGAGTTTAACGTTTTCTCGAAACGTTTCCGGATCTTATGATTGTATGAAATAGAATGTCTGCTAGAATGACTGCATCTAATTCTCCAAAGTTAATGTGAGACTTGTTGGGGTTAGGTGATTTTTAAAAAATTATTATAATAAATAAAAATTTGGGAAAATAAAATAATTAATTAAAAATAATCAAAAAATTAAAATCAATATTTTCCGGGGGAAATGGGTATGAGCCGATGCCAATTGACGAGACAAGAACTCAAATAATAATATAAAATTAATTTGGGATCCCTAGAAAAAGTTATTTTAAAAAAATACAAATTAATTAATTAATTAAAATGATGAAAACAAATAAATTAAATTAAGGAGAAATTCTCCTATTTGGATAAATTTAATTACGAAGGGAACTGATTATTCCCTAATGTGATTTATTTCGCAGTCTTCTCCCGGGGAACGGCTGAAGCGGCCAAAAGATGAAAATAAATTGTTTAACTAGTTCCTCGGGAGTCCAATGTAAATTGCCATAAATCAGATTAGTTGTTTGAGGAGAGATTCCCTATATAAGGGAGTCTCAAATCAACAACGGAGACACAAATAATTTCGAAAAATTGCAAGTAACAGAAAAGTTAAAAAGATTAGTGAGATTGAAAAAGAAGTAGTCAGACTTGTCAAGGATAATTTAGTAGTTAATTGAAAAGGCGGCTTCCCGTGGGGATTCCTGACATTATTGTAAAAGTAACATTTGAATCGTTGTGAAATTGTTGGTATCGAATAAAAGATTTCCTGTGTTGAGTTATTCCAGTATCATTTAAAGAGCACGTGGAGTCAGAGCAAACAGTTCTACCGAACCAAATAAAATTATAACTCAACAGACTGTTCATCGTTTTTTCTGAGCCAGGATGCATCATCCACGATTTCTCCATTAACCATCAACACTACTTCGAATGTAACATTGGTCGAATTACACCATATGACGCTTTGTTCATTTCTGACGACCCAAAAACTCCCTCTAACTGGATCCTCTGCCTCGATCCGTTTTATGTGGTAATGTAGCCTGTTTTTGCATTCTTTCCCAATGAAATCATCTCATAGTTTACCATCTGAACATCCTTTAATATAACTGCAGGCTACTCTTATTCATCCTGCCAACAGATAGTGATCAATAATGTTTTTACAGATTGAAAACAACTCTCTTTGATTGGCTTTTGTATTAATTGAACTGATCGTGTTTCCTCTTTACCAAATCAAGCAACCATTTCGATTACGCTTTATTTTCAGTACAAAAATTCTCGAGCTTTCTATGGGTTCTGGTGGTTTCACAATTAGATTAAACTGAGCGAGATGATTCACGACGTACTCATCGCTGACCAGCTTTGTATTGACCATAATATCGTCAATGTAATGATTGATGGCTCAGTGAATTGTTGTATTGAGGATTAAAACTTTCCTAAGAACCAAAGACATTTTCTGGGGTACACAATTAAGACCGTTACCTAATCCTGTTAAAAAGGATAACTGACCTTTATAGAAACCTTTTGATATTTCCACAATTCTCTACTCACATGCAGCTGCAAATAGGTGTTTTTTAGATCAATAACTGCAATTTTGTCGCCCATCTGAGGCCATATTGTGAGACTTGTATAGCAAACGTCACTATCGCTAGTGAGACTTTTTACACTTGCGTTGAGTTCCCTGAAGTTGAGGACTGGAACTACCTTCCCTTTGTTCTCCTGAAAAGCAGCTAGTGAGGGTATAACGCCAAGTTCATTACATTCAATTGGAATTAGCCAACCTTTTTGGGAGCACCCAGTGTCCATAAAATCTATGCATGATCCACTTTCAGCTCAACCAGTAACCGCACCATTCTTGATTTAGTAAAAAGCTGCTGGCACGTCAGCTTCTCCCAGCCCGTTTTCCGTTGCATTTGGATAACAGCGTCTTTATATGTGGCGTTTGGCTTCACATTTCTATAATTTTTTGAAGGAACACATTCCTTTGCAATGTCCAAATTCCCCGCACTGATGACACGGTTTAATTTCACTTTTTCACTGATGTTTCTTGATTTTGAAGTTACTAGCCCTGCTGATTCTGTTCTCTCCAATATGAGTGCTGGGACCATTTCTGAGAGTGAATGTCATTTTATTATTTTTAACAGTAAAAGTGATGATTTTTACTAATTATTTTAGTTTTTGGAAAAGCAAAGATTTTATTATTTAGAAAACAATCCAGGTATAACTGATGTTTTATATTAGTACCTTTCAATATTACCCGTTTGTTATGCTATAAGCACAATCAAAACTAAAATAAAAAACTTTAGTAAATTAAAACAATTTTATGAAATTATTAATATGGCTACCGTAAACATACACAAGTAGCGCAAATAGATAACAAAAATTAAAATAAACATCAAATATAACAAAATAATATATAACAAAAGACAAATAAAACAAATATTAATAAAATCAAAAGAAAAGCCTACAGCCGCAGACCGAAACATAAAATAATACGCAAAATCGCCAAAACCTTACAAAAGAAGGTTTAGAAAATACATAATGCAGAGGCGGTGACCAAATTTAAAATTTCTTGATCGCCAAAAAGAAAAATGCCCGGGGAAAATTATTAAAATAAAAATATAAAAATATGCAAAATAAGAGAAAAATGAAGGAAAAATATAAAATAATTAAAATTAAATAAAATTAATAAAAACCCTTAAAATGGCCAAAAGAAGGCTTAGAAAATTTCCATTAGTTGCACACACACAAAACAACTATATATATACTATAGGTAGGGCTGAATTAACATATTTAGGGGCTCTAAGCACTTACCAAGAATGGTTCCCGAACACCTAACCAATCCCAGGTAAGTACAAGTTGTGCAAAGTTAATATTTTATACACATGCTATAGTCTATTCATCTCACATCATGTGAATATGATGTTGTAAGTTGTAACATGGATGAACATGATGCAAACAGGTACGACACTACTAGTAAAGGTTATAATTTTTATAAATCAGACATTTCGTTTCAAAGATTTTGCAAGTGAGAAATCATTGATTACATCGTCAAAGTCAATTGAAGTAAGCACTCTAGCCACCTCACAAACTGTCAAGCCACAAGGTTCTACAATCAAACTCTGCTTAGACAGTTATTCTTTCAATGCACTAATCAATACAGATTATGATTTATCTTATATATCAAAAAATTTTATAACATCAAGTAATCTTATTTTTGATCACAACAATACATTCACAATCATGCTGACCGACAAATCAAGATCCAAAACAAGCGGTTCATATCGTAGCTGTCTCGTATTAAATGATAAATCATAAAACAAATTTCCAAATCTCAAAGAACCTTGTTGTTCCACTAATTATTGGAATGAACATCCTCAGACGACACTCTAGTATTAACCTAACATTTGGAGGGAACCTCAATCCATTATCGCTATCTCTTGCTATCAAGCCAATCGAATTCCAACTTTATTCTCTCATACCAGGTATTGATAATAAGTCAGTGTATCAATGCCTTCTCGATACTCCACCAAAGATTCAGCCATCATCAAAACAGAGATTCAGAGACTCTTAAAGGAATGAATAATTTGCGAGAGTCAAAACCCCAGGAGAGATCAATGCTTTGTTGTCAAACAAGGTCCAAAACCACGCCTAGTGGTTGATTACTCCAATCAATCGTTTTACTCCTTTAGATGCCTATCCCATGCCAATAATCGAAGATATACTTAGGAAAATATCTATCAACTACATATTCAGCAAAGTTGATCTTAAAACAGCTTATCACCTATCCCGATCAATACTGAAGACTATGCTCTGACAGCCTTTGAAGCTGATGGAAGTCTTTATGAATTCTTATGAATACTACTTTTCGGATGCACTAACGCTGTGCCAATATTCCAAATAATAATAGATAAATATATCGACGATAATTCTCTCAAAACACATTCACTTACTTAGATGACATAATTATCGAAGGTAAAACAAAAGAGGAGCATGACATCAACCTCAGCCGCTTCATGAAAGCTGTTAAAGATCACAATTTCCAAATAAACGAGGAAAAATCAATATCATCCCACAATTCAATTACTTTTCTAGGACATATTATCGAAAATACCGTATATTTCGGCGTATAAGACGACCCTTAAAGTCAAAAAATCACCCTTGAAAATTGTGGGTCGTCTTATACAACCGATATAAAAGAAAGTTTTACAGTACAGGTAGTTGTATTTATACTACTTTTATGCATATCTGAAACTCGATATATGATAAATCTTAAAAGTTTGCTCTAATTTTGTACCTCGTCTTATCTGACGGTCGCCTTATACGCCGAAATATACGGTAACTCTCTCAAACCAGATCCAGAACGTTTTGAAACACTCTTCAATTTCCTAAATTCCTCAAATACAAAACAATTGGACCGCCTGATTGGATATTTTGCATACTACTCAAAGTGAATTCCAGAATATTCCCACCATATTATTGTCCTTACTAAATCTCGGACAACCATCTTTCAAGGTAGCCCTTCATCCCCAAAATGTTTAGAAACTATAAAGTTACTGAAATCAAAGCTTACTAAAGCGTCACTAATCTCCCCAATCGCAAATGAGCCAGTAGATATAGAAACAGACGCTTCTGGGCAAGCTATAAGTGGTGTTTTAAGTCAATTTAGTAAGCCAATCGCAATCTATTCACGCCTTCTTAACAACTCAGTAAACAACCACTTAATCATCGAGAAAGAAGCGGCTGCCATCGTCAAATCCTGCAAAAAATGGAGAAATATACTACATTCAGCTCCATTCTTAACTATCAACACAGATCAAAAATCCGTTTCGTTCCTTTTTGATAAACAAAAATTATCAAAAACGAAAAATGAGAAGATAGCTCGTTGGCGTATCGAATTATCAGATCTCAAATTTTTTATAAAATACAAACCAGATCCAAAAAACGTTTCTGCTAATGCCTTATCAATATATAGTTCAATAAACTCGCAAAAATCACTAAATCTGCTACATTCATCACTATGCAATCCAGGAATAACTCCGATGTATCATTATTGTAAGCAAAAGAACCTGCCATATTCAATTCAGGACATCAAAAATGTATTAGCAGACTGTCGAATCTATAAAGAAATTAAACCAAAATTTATCAAACCCCTTCTAGGCATTCTCATAACCTTTACAAGACCATGGGAGAGACTATCTATAGATTTTGTAGGACCAATCCAATCATCGACACCAAACAAATATATCTTGGTAGCTATTGACGAATTTTCAAGATACCAATTTGCCTACCCTTTTCATGACATGGAATCAGAAACAGTGATATCACATCTTGATGACCTATTCTCACTATTAGGACCCCCATCATGCATCCATAGCGATCGTGGCAGCCAATTCGAGAGTAAAATAGTAAAGGACTTTCTACACAGAAACGGAGTCCTTAAAAGCCGCACAATGCCATACAACCCCCAAGGTAAGGGCAAGTGCGAGAGAATAAATGTAACTTTACTCAAAACGATCAACCTAGCCTTAAAATAACGGAATTTATCCAAGGAACAATGAGAAAAAGTACTTAAAACTTGTCTCCAGCAATACGATCGTTATTATGTACCAAAACAAATTCAACGCCACATGACAAACTCTTTAGATTACAAAGATCCTTAGTCATACCATACAATACTCCAAATTTCTTTACAACGCCAAATCAAACCACCCTGATCAAAAATCAAATTCGTCACAAAAATTACCCTTTCGTAGAAGAAGTGAAATTGATCAAAGCAATTTCGCCACACTTCTCAAGAGTTGAATTCCAGAACGGTCGAGTTGACACTGTGTCAAATAAGTTCCTCGCACCCACCGTTGATATTAACAACGTCCAAACCAATCCAATTGAACCACCCACCGTTAATGACATCGAACCAGACGAAATCCCAAACGATAATCAAGACCAAATAACTACAGACAAACCGTACACTTCGAGGCCTGGTCGCCAGATAAAAACTTCAGACCAGCTTCGGTCCTAGAAGAGAAGAATGCTATATAATAATCAATTTAATATTGATTATTTATTGTTTAAATATGTGTTATAAAGAACATTTCATTTATTTGAATTTTAGTAAATAAAAACCTTAAAATCGGTTATCTTATTTATCACAGTTATCAGCCAAAAACGGGTCAAATTGTGATATCAGTTCTAGTATTCCCAGAAAATTACCGTTGAGAGTTGAGCCAAATACTTCATGGGATCCTCGGAAAGGTAAGACTCTTTCAGCCACAGTTTTCACAACAGGAAAAATGCGCTTTAAAATATTACGCCAGTAATCTCATAGTCTTTGCTCCTGTTCATCTAAATTTTGAGTCAAACCTTTATGCTATCCTCTGATTAAATACGTAAGCATTGCTTCTGTATGAACAGGACTTTTCCCATGTTGTGTTCTTGCGTTAATTTTGGAATGCATTAACTGACTTATGAAATGGTCCACAATGATGTTGACAGTCTGATGATTGTTTGTCTATCCAATATGCCACATCATCGTTGTCAAATTTCTGTCAAGTACCAGGATCATCACCTCAATTGTAGTTACTACTTGATTTATGTGATGTAACTAATGTGCAAGTAGTCGCCAGTTTGTCATAATCGCCTGACACATTCACTAACTTCACTTGGACATGTTAATGTTATTGCATCAGCAGTACCAGAGTCATCGCCTGCTGGTGCTACAGAATGTGCAGCATTATTGTCCGCATTTTGCGACAATGTAGATTTCAAATTTCCTCGAAAAGATTAAGTCAGTGAGGAAAATGTCTGTATTGAATGAAAGCATGCAATTAAATGAATTTTACGGTAATTTTGATAATAGTTATTTGAATTTAATGGAAATATGGCAAGAACGAGAAGGACATATCGCGTACCTATTAAAATTTTTGAGAATTCATTGATAAAACAAAGATTTTTCCTTGAAAAAAGCCAAATGGTCATCGTACTAATAATACTCAATTCCTCATTGCCATTTGTTTAAACTTATTTACATAAAATTGGCCAAAAAACAAAAAGGATGCATGGCCGTCGCCAAATCTATTGAATACCAACAAAGTACCAGGACGATTGTTTGTAATAAATTATTACCAAAGCAAAAGCTTTTTCTGAATTGATTAGAAACTGACGATTCACATATTTTTTTGAAAAGAAAATGTTAAAGTTTCTGACAAATTGCAGTTCCAGCTTTAAAAATTGGTTTTGTATTGTATGATTTGTAGGAATGTAGAGATTTATTATGAGCTCATGAAACCAGATCAGCCCATAACAAGATGAATGCTCTTGTATAAAATGGGTTGATCACAATAAACAAGGATACAACGCGTTCAAAACTTAAGAATAGAAAATAGGCAAAATTACAGCCAAAAAAATAAGTCCCAAAATTGACTAAAAAAATTAATGCATTTTTATTGGCAAATTCAAACTCATCAATTATATTTTCCGAATATCACTCATCTAATTACTACTTATTTCCTTCATTGGAAAAAAAGTATAAAAAAAATAACGCAAACAATCTTTTTTTATTTCAAAATATCTTTTTCATAAATGTAAATAACTTAATATTATTTTATAAATATATGAAAAATACAAGCATTATAATAGAAATAATTTCAAGCCGCCTTTAAAAAGTAGATAATATAATTTCAATAATTTATCTACATATATTATCCGTGATAAAAACCTCAATAAATTTTAAATAATTAATTTACCAACATAGATGCATAAAAATAAGAATAAAATCATAATTTGGCAAAACTTTATTACAAACATTGAGAGTTAATTTTCATAATTTTTATACTTTTTAATGCAATTCCAAAATTCATCTAAGCTAGTATTTGGGAACCTTTCATTGAAAGAATTTACATAATTTTGAATAATATTATCGTCAATTCGCTTTAGTTCTCTAGGTTTTTCTATTAATTCCAAATATGCAGATTCAACTTCTTTTGATATATATGGATTAGACAAGATTTTTAAATTTTGATCCTCTACCAAAATTCTATCTAACATTCCAGCTTTTCGATAGTTTGTCAGTAAAGGGATTTTTCTTTGTTTACCAGCCCACAATGAACCCGGTACTTGCTTGTAAGGTACAAATCGACCTAAAACTGCATATGATATACGCATTTATATATTTATTTTATTTAAATAAGAAATCATATAAATTAATTTATTGAAACAAATATTGAGGTGAAATTTATATTTTAATGAAAAAATAAAAACACTCACTGCAATTTTCAAATTCCGTCATATTTGTTATTTTTATCACAAATGATTATTTACTTGAGTTACATATCTTACCTAAAATAAATAAAATATTTAAAGATATAAAACATCAAGTTTTCAAAAATGGTCGTTTAAAATATTCGAAAAATAATAGAAAAATTCGTTGTATTCTTCTTTAAGAAATTTCATTTAAAAATTAATGTTTGGATTCAATCAAAATGTGATATTATCAGTTTTCTAAACATTTACTTTACACAATTAATTCACAAGTGTTGTGCAAAAAGTGGAATGAACTCTTCTAAAATGTTAGCAAGTTCTTGTATATAATTAATTGCCACATAAAAGGAAACCCCGTGACATTTGTTATGTATAAGTTGATTAATAAACGAGCATACGGCTAGTTGGAATTTTAAAAAAATATTTGAAAAAGATCAGGGTAATTGATAAAATTGAAAGATGATTAAAGTACCAATAAATATAAGAGAAATATTTTTGTTAGCAGTGGTTCGATAAACACAAAGCGTATACTCAACCCGAGTAACAAATTCACAATAAATAGGATATGAAATTTCAGTTAACCGAAAAAATGACTTAAGTCAAAATACATACTAAGAACCGCATTAGTTGAGAACACCTTTATAAGATCACTTTGTGAAGCTTATATCAATGGACAATTGCATTATTAGTTAATGGACTTATTTTTTAACTGGTCGAGTATCGAAGATTGTGATACTGGTTTAGCGAAGTGGTGTAAAACCTATGCGTTGAGGAGTCATAAAATAATTCATTCTCTTCCTATAGTTTTCATCGTTGAAGAAAATTGTAGCAAAATGTGAGAAAAATCTAAGGGTATAAATATTATTATTTTATACCTGTAGAAAACCTAAGATCATAATGGAATGATGTGATACGTTAAAATAAACCACGAATAATGAATAAATAAATTTGATAGACTAAGAATAAAATATTTCCGAAGACCTTAAAGTTAAAATGATAAAAAGAATTAAATGAAATTGTCAGATACTGAGAATTGAATTTTGTTATTGAAAATTACAGTGTGATTTGAATCAGATTTATTTAAGGTATTCACGAATTTTCGGCACAGCCTTTTTCAATTACACAGTAATGCTGATGCTTTATCGCAAAATAAATGTGATACATGTATGCAATGCCAGACGATGCATACAGAACCAAAGAAATGCAGATTAAAGGCACGAGTTTTAGTTTTTATGCTAGAATATGATGGTTTAGTGCGGCAAAAAGACTCTTAAGAAATGTATGATATAAAAGAAAAGATACAAAAAGGAGAAGAGACTAAGTTTGAAATTTATATTAATGTTGTAAAGACAAAAAAATATGGATACCAAAAGAAAGGGCAAGACAGTTTATAAGAGTATACCTATCCAACTCTGGATCATGCAGGTGTACAGAAAGTCCTGGATTATATTTCACAGATATATTTTTTTGAAAATAAAAGAGAACAAATAGAAAAGGTTGTTCAAGGTTGTGAGGAATGTCAAAGACGAAATATATCAACACGGCACATGAAGGAAACTCTTGTTAATCACAAAGACTAAAGAGAGAAAAGATCACCAAAAACAACCAGGAAGCATTTATATTCCATAAATTACAGATATAGTGGAAGAATAAACAGTCTAAAATATTGAAGATGATGACGTTATTAGAGACTTAAAAAAATTGTAAATGCAGAAAATATAATCACAATTCCATATTCAGTTAACTTTTTTATCTAACTGTGACAACACCGCACAAACTCTATCAGCACTGGCATCATTATACAAGATACACTTTTATCAAAGTCAGGAATTGGTGCCATACGAAGTTTCTCTTTTAATTCTACGTGCGCTCTGGGTCACTCCTTTGGTTATCCGTGATCTTTAATGATTGTTTTATGTCAAAATTTATTATGTTTGTCTCGGCGGTGCCTTTGTCTTCTCTCCGACTCTCAGTACGGTTTTTAGATCTATTCCGGGCAAAATTCGGATATACTTATCACTATGATGTGGAATTTATTTTTGAATAGAATTTGAACCTTTTTATTGATTGTTCATTGTATCTAGATACCCTTCAAGTCATTGGAGCCCTTAGTAATACAACTTGTGATTCGTTTTGATTATATGGGAATCTTTTGGGCCACCCTAATTTGCTGGATTAGTTTTAGACATAATCATGGCTGCATACCAGAAACTCTCATAAGATTTTTGGCGTCTATGATTTGATCCTCTTTTTCACGAGATATTAA
Source organism: Schmidtea mediterranea (assembly GCA_022537955.1). Taxonomy (NCBI): domain Eukaryota; kingdom Metazoa; phylum Platyhelminthes; order Tricladida; family Dugesiidae; genus Schmidtea; species Schmidtea mediterranea. The sequence continues at coordinate 113,715,520 of CM039681.1, forward strand.
GGTTGGGTTTATGAATTCAAGAATTAGCAGCTTTAGTTACTGTATGGTTGTGGGGAGTTGACACATTTACGGGTCTGTTGGTTTATTTTAGTATCTCTACTAGTATATAATTTTTATTCATTTTATTGGTTCAAGAACCTGGAGCTAATTGAAGGTTTAAATCGTCAAAAGCTCGTACTTTTTAATTTTTTTAAACGTAATTTATCAACTTAATATCAATGATTTTCAATTTTTTATAAGGGAAACGTCATCGATTTTTTCTTGGTTTTTACGGAACCGAATTTTGAATTCCCTACGTTAGCATTTTTTGTCAAGGAGTTCAGGTATTTTATGACTAGAGTCATTGAAGTTGAGCTCCATTGCGTTTCATTTAAAGTCTTTGTACATTAATTTTTACGAATCATAATACGTTGAAATAATTTGAAAATTCGTAACACCTTTTGAGTCATGGGCAATAGTTTGAAATTAGACGTCTTTGTACATTAATTTTTACGAATCATAATACGTTGAAATAATTTGAAAATTCGTAACACCTTTTGAGTCATGGGCAATAGTTTGAAATTAGACGTCGTGACAATTAAATAATTTTAGAAAACATAGCAACGATATCTTTAAATTCCCCGTCACCTCCCTTTAATTTATCCTAAGACAAAATTGTATCGATATTAAAAGTTTATGAGTGGCCACTGGACTACTCAGTGTTTTGATTTTTAGCCGTTTGTCATAATAATTTTAGGTCGAATTTATAGGAACTGAGTGATGGTGGAATAGCCAAAGGACTATTCCCCCTCCAACCCATTTCCCCTATGCGGATTAATAATTTACGTTTCAGCTACTGCGTTCTCACGCCGTAGACTTCATGGGCACGAATTATTGGTGGACTTACACCGCACTTACAAAATTCGATGGGGGTATGTGTAGTTTAATTAGTTGTGGTGATGTGTCGGCTGTGGGCCGGAAAAATTTTGACAAAAAATTGTTTCATCTTTTATAATGTTTATTGAAGTATAATAGACAACAATAGAATAGATCATCATTCATAATAGCATTGTATCCCAAGCAGAGCTCATACGACGCGACGTGGAGAAAGTTTTCGAGCATTCCTTCACTCACATTTAGAATTTGGTTTTCCACTAGTTAAGACTGGTCTTCAGATTAAAACTATTTCAAGTTTTTCAAAACTGATTAACTGATTAAAATTATGTGAAAATGAATCGGTATATATACCTATTGTACGACCCTAACCTTGCGTATTAAATTTGATTTAGTAAAACAAAATTTGACCTTGTGATTTTCTAGTATATTCTAATCTTAATTTTATTATTTTTGTAATTTAATTTGACAATTTTATTTTTAATTTTTTAATTGAATTGTTTCCAATTCAAATTATTTAATTTTTGTTCCATTTTTATGGACTTTTGCATTTTTTGGTAAATTGTCAAATTTCGGTCAAATTTTCATGTTCTCATGTTATTTTTATGTTTATTTCGTGCGGATCTTGTTGCACTTTGTTATTATTTTAATTTACTTGTGTTTCTTGATTTTATATTTAATTGTTTTCTTTCTCATATTTTAACATGGTTAGTTGGTGTTTTATGGGTCTGTTTTTAAATCTGCATGTTGTATTTGCGTGTGTATTACCGATTAATTTAAACAAATTCGTGTCTTGGCCCAACATTTTGAATAGGATTTGAAGGTTAACATTTCATTTGAGAATTTTTAGCGTTTCTCACTACATCTGCATATTTTATATTTTCCTTAATTGCTGAAATTTGATCATTATTTGTATTCATTTCTTTATTTACTTTCTAATTCTTCTTTATTCTGATTTTCATGTCTTCTACAGATAACTTCTTTAAACTCATTATCTTTTAATGAAATAAAAATCAAAAGTTTTTGTAATTCTTCTTCAATAAACTCATGTCTGAGAATTCGCTTTGCCAATTTCTCCATTTTACCACAAAAATTATTTGCGATTTAATTTCCTTGGCGTTAGTGAAGAGCTTTTCTTTAAATAATCAATTAAATTCATAAATTTTTAAAAGTTTCTCTTAATCGATCAGAATAACATTTATTTTCTTCTGTAGCTTTAAACCTTTTCGTAATATTTGTCAATAAATATGTTTTGACAAATCTATTTCTATATTTCCCTGGAATTTTCATTAGATCAGAAATTCTCTGGCATTCTTTAGTAAAATCTTCTATATATGAACAAATTTCATAGTTTTTCCAGTGGTTTGATAGAATTTGCCGTCGTGATCTTCATATTGCTATTGGTATTTATTGTATCCATTAAATGTTAAATTATATAGATTAACTCTTAAATTTCTAATTATTCAAAAATTCTAATCTCCGAGAATATTATTTAAACAAAGACTTCCAAGGATAATCTTTCAATGTAGTAATGTACCAATAAGGAATTCAACAAACTGCATCAAACAATAACATAAACTAACACAATCTTAACTTAACTTGTCATTAGATAGTCTAAAATGTATTCTGATTGAACAAAAAATGATCAAACCTATGTAATACGATATTGACCTGTTGCATAATATGACCTTGAACTTAAAAGGAGTTGGGTAGTGACTCGAACTGTTCATATTGAACTACTAGTTTTTGTTAATATTTATAAATTTATTTCTTTGTAACTCTCGGCGTAGCTAGAAATTTTGGGCCCATAGGTGTACGGGAAACTTTCATAAAATGTCACTAAGCACTAGTTCACTGATACGCACCCACGGCCGAAACCATGTTGGCACTGTGCGTAGCGGTCGAAAGCCATTCGAGCAGGTGAGCATTGCTTCCAATACTACTCCCCGAACAACCTTCGTTCTCCAGTTCCTCGCTGCCGATAGAAGGTCTTACGCATTCTACACTGACTTCACTACGTTCAAGGCAATTCGGAATTGTGAGGTTTGAGAAAAGGATTGTGAGAATGTTCGTTGTACATTATTTTATTAGTTTCCCTTCGACGAGTATTTATCTTTGGATTCATACCACATTTAAGTAACAACTGTTTACCGTTATCTATCTTTAACTCAATAGCATCAAAGTACAAAAATTTAATGTTACAACAGAATTACATCATTTATTATAAGATTATTACTAAAATATATTGTACAAGATCAATCACAAAGTATCGTAAGAATGTCATGAAGTAAGTGTCATTAGAGGTGTCGTTGGATCGATTAGTTCATCCAGGCCGGTGATTTAATCTTCTAAATCGATATCAACCGGTAAACATAGTTGTTTCGGTCGACGGCGGTTTGGACCCGACGTAACTGGGCTGAGATTTTCCTGTACTGAAGTCAATGGCTCTTCCTCCGAACGAATATTTGATGGTATCTGCTCAGTTAGGACAACGATCTCGTCGGGGCGGCGTGAGCTGAAGATCCTCCAAGATGCGATTCATGTTGGGAGTCTCGATTTCATCCGCTACCAGATCGATGTACACTGGCGGAGGTGGCGGATAGGTGGCCCAAGGACGGGGCATATATTATGTCCGGGTTCATCTCCGGAAAATCGAATTCCGTGTAGGCCGTAGGCGGATGATTCACTTCGACCGACTCTCTGGCTCTCTCATTGACTCGCAGCATATTCGCCTCTGCTCGACGCCTCTCGCGACGGCGGCGATTTCGGTTTGGTCGTCGTCTTTGTACTCCAGTTCGACTTTCCGTCGTTCCGCTCAGGGGTGGTCCAACTGACGGTATGGATCCTGGATTGATGGAAAGGTGTTGGGCGGGGATGATATCAATTTCTTGAGCCCAGCCGCGGCTCGATAGGCGAGCTCGGAGCTCGTTCTCGGTAAAAATTTGTCGAAGTGCAGCGCTCTGCTCAGTGATGGTGATGCGCTGACTCCGATTCTCAATAACTAGGTCGACTCTGGCCCTGGAGAGACGCGAGATTTTCTGGTACAGGTTTCGAGTAGCTTCGGGCGGACTCCAGGTGCCTTTAAGTCTCTGGTACTTGGCTTTCAGGGTTGCGAAGTCCTTTTCGGGTGTCTCCAGGCGTTGGGACATAGCTGTCACGGAAGGTGACAATAGCGGGATGCGCGGTAGATTGGACAAACTAGACACTTCTTCAGACACAGTAATATTAACTTGGGTTTGTTGAGAGAAATTACTTACGATCCCAAAAGTTGAATGAGTCCAAAATAGTGCTTATCAGAATGATGGCTATAAAAGGAAAACAAAACGTTATAGTAGCTTGTGGGTCTCATCAGAGGTTCGTAACCAGTAGTTTTGGTATTGTCGTAATAGTTGGGTAGAGTTGAAGTTAGTGGGTTCCTCTGGGGGGGATCAACATTCACTTAAATATTACTTGAATTATCTCTGGGTTTACATTAGCATTCCTGCCTGTTCGGGATTTTATTATACTAACTATGGGAAAACGGCTCTTACCACCGTAAATATCTAATCCTGTATAGTAGAACAATTAATAATAACCTGATACATAATTGATTAAGTTATAAAACAGCAGCAAATATTCATAAATTTTACATTTGGATAAATTTTAGCATTAGATAAATACTAATTTTAGATAAAAATTATAGTTCTACCATTTAGACTTTGGCTAGAATTCAATATGACGGTAGTTAATTTATAGGTAGTATAATTCTCTATGGTATAGTAAATATTAGTGACAGTTGGACATTATTGTGAATAATCCGGCGGGTGAAGTTTTACGTGGTGATTTATAGAACGTCACTCTGTATCTGGTCTCTGTTTATATTAATTGGCTTTGTTGTGAACGCCAATGTCTGAATAAATTTGTCGTCACAGCATTATGGAATTCTACAGAATCAATTTGTACTATCGGTATAAGTAATTTAACCTTTGGACGAATGATGTGAACCATGTTAGTTTATTACCTACGGCTCTCGATTTGGATTCGGATCTCCTCGTTCTCAAATTTGGTTTCGATAGACGGATTTCTTACGGGACTTTACATGGAATTTAGGTGTGGCGAGCGTATCTTATCCGGATTCATTTCTAACTATTCCTCAAATCTATTCCAGGTTTCGGTTTTCTGTCGATCTACGAATCGTATGTAGAATTTTTGTGGCGATTTCTTTGCACTCCATGGAACACGGTTAAACTGATATCTCAGGGAAAGTCGTTGTGATGATTCGGATATTAGGCTAAATTTCAATCGACCGTCGATCTATAACTGCCTCTATTGCGTGTCGTATTTCCAATTTTGTCGAACTATCTCTCGACCTATTTTCGTGTATTCTATGGGTCGTTGATTGGACTACGGCTGCTGCCAAAGAAAATTTGTGTGACATTTCAGCAAGTAATAAATACTATCTTAGTTGATTTTTCTTAAACAGTTCGTAAATGATAAAACTCGTGCTATCTGAATTCATTAACCTATCCCTTCTACCCCTCATGACATAACTTCGAGGTTATACAAAATTTCTGCCTACCGATCGTAAGACGATAGTTCTTATTACCCCTACCTGATGTCAAATTTCCGAAATTAGCCGTTGTCAGTTGTTTAACGGTGCCCTACGGGGAGGGTCCTGTGTCGTTCGACCAGGTCTCGTCGCGGACAGACCAAGATTTCAGAAAGACTCGACCCGCGATCGCAACTAGGGAACTAAATCCACCAGCCGGATCGCCGATCTGCCTATCCGAGAGCTATTACAATACATAATATAAATACGATTTTAATGGCACCTCAATATAAATATGAACATATCAAATTATTTAAAATAAAGACATAGAGAATTATAATTGTTACGAACATCAAAGCATAAAACGATTTTTACATTAACATATAAAAAGAAAACAAAACTAAAAACTTCCTTACTTAATCAAGATTGAATAGAATACGCAAGTGATTATAAACGTTTTTAAAGGTGTCTTGTTAATGTTGTAAAAGCTGTAAAGTAAAGTTAAAATAATGAAATTGGTCACTGCTTATATAGTATTTTAGTCCTTGTGTGCGACCAATGGGTGATTTTTCGCCATTTTTAGGGCTTTTTAATTGTTTTATTAATTTCAAATTATTTTTATAATTTTTTATATATTTTTCTTTATTTTTTTGATATATAATTATTACGTGGTTGAATTTTATTTTTATTATTATTTTTTTTTTCATAATACTCTTTTTGCCCTTGATATTTTATTTCTTGGTCGCCACTTTTGTCTGTGTTTTTTCTAAACCTTATTTTGCAAGGTTTTGGCAGTTTATTTTATTTCTCGTATGTTTCTTTCTGCAGCTGTAGGCTTTTTCAAGGATTTTAATTAATTATTTGTTTTATTTAATTTTGTTATATTTTTAGTTTGTTTTAATTAATATGTTTTTATTTATTTTTGATCTCTTCTTGCGGTGCGTGTGTATGTCAGAGACCATATTCCTTATTTTTCATTTTTATCTTTTATTTTGCTGTTATTTCACACTTTTTTGTTTTAATTTTGGCTCTAAGCCCAACAATATTTATAAATTTATTTCTTTGTAACTCGTGGCGTAGCTAGAAATTTTGGGCCCATAGGCAACAATCAGTGATGGGTCCTATTCCCTGAGCCCTCAGTCCCTAATTTGTCTACTTTGTTTAACAAAATAACTTGTCATAAAAAATAATTTATTCATAACTTAATTTTTGAGGCATGTTTACCACTACATTATTGTAATCTATTTCCTTTTAAATCTATTTTAAATTCAATAATATATACGAAACGAAGACTAGAATTTGTAAAAATTCAATTGTAATTATGTAATCTTGAAATTTAATTTTTCTTCTTTTTGCTTTTTAAGTTTTCTTTTAAGTACTTCACTCAAAGTTTTTGATTTCAGTTTGTTTGAGTCATCCATGTTTAGTTGTAAATATACTATAAGAACGCGGCATAATTTATTTATTAATCCAATTTTGCATTATTTTATCTGAAAAAAATTAAATAAATAAAGTTTATTTAAAATTAATAGGCTTAGAGCTTTTGGAACAAAGAGCGGGCCATCTGTCTACATGGGCCCCTAGGCGGTGCCTACTCTTGCTATATGGTAGCTACTCCATGTTTATAATAAATAACACGGCTTACTAGATTATTTGAAAATTTCATTATTCTAAATTATAATCTAACACATAAATATAATTTTCATTATTCTCAATTTTAAAACAACTATTAAAGGTAATTTGACCAATAGTAAGTAATGAATATTAAATATAATAAAATTTAATAAATATTCAATGAAATTTATTTGATGAAATAACCTACTATTTACAAATTTTATAAAAATAGATTTACATTTTCAATATTAAATATTATGATAATTTATGTTTAGAAAATTAAAATGTTTACAAAATAAATAAATTTTGTCTTTTATCGTCGAATAATTGCAAAAATTTCCAAATTTCATTTTAGCAGTAAAACATAAAATAATTTTTTCACATTTTTGAATTTGTCGATGTAGATTTTACAGAAACGTCTGTCGGACTGACATTTCCATTTTGGGGTCTATAATTTGGATGAAATGTTGAATTACCGCCATTATTCGTTGAATAAGACGCAATCGAGAATGAGCGCAAGGATGGCGGTCCTTGAGATTCTTGAAGGATTCTCATATGATGTTGATATTCTTCAATTGGGATACATACGAAGGACTGGTTGGCAGAGGTTGCTATCATAGGTATGTGAGTCTCATCTTGGGCAGGAAGAAAACTTGAATGATTAGAACCATTAAAATTGGAAGTTTCGTTATTGCTTAGTCTACTAGAACTCGTCTCTGGATTTTGTTGAGAGATCAATTCAATAGGTTGATATGACTGCCAATATCTATTTGGAATATGGTTCATGTTCACTGGTCCAATGGAATTATTAGAAGATGCTAATGTAGAGAATGGGGACACGATATTGGATCCTCGAATATTTTGAAAATGTTGACCATTTCTATAAACGGTATCATCAGCTCCTACTCCACTATCCCATGATCTATTACTTAAATTAATAAAATTTTGTATATCATTGCAATAAATTAAAATTCCTAAAATCATTTAATATAATTAAAATAATTAAAAATTAGAATATTAATATAAGCAAAATAATCTTTATTAGAAAACTAACTGTCAAATCCAAATGTTTAAATTCGCATTTCAACTGGGTTAATAAAGTTGAATATTAAATTACTGAATAAAATGTAAGTAGTATAGTCAAACTATTTTGATATAATATTGATGGATAAATCAAACTAAGTTCAATTTATTTTTTATATAAATAATTGAGTTTATTAATTTTATTTTAAATACCATTTGAGCATTCAGAAACACATATGGTCACTACATAATACGTTAAAACTAAAAATGACTACATTATTTCAAGCGACTATAGTATTTCAGGTTATCGATATATTGTAAAAAATAGTAATCATTTTTCACTATTTTTGAGGTTAATTCTATCTACTACACCAATCTTGCGGACACATACATACGTGAATGTATAAAGTCCCTATATCTACAGTGGCGTAGCGAGGTGGTAGCGAGGGGGACAGTTGCCCCGGGCGTCACTTCTTATGGGGCGCCAAATAGATGAAATGTATAAAAAAAATTATACATGTAGTCATGCACTGAAAAATTCACTCTTAAGTTTGTATCGTCTTGAGTGCTGAACGGCTGGGCGTACGTTAGAATCGCGGTACCAAAAAATAAAGCTTACATACCTTTGTTGTTCTCATGTTAAAATATGCCATTCTTTAGAACCAAATCCGGGTACCTATTGAACGCACCAGGGAAAATTTATAAAAAGAGCAAATATTTCATTAATAACCAATTTTTGAACAAGTTCTTGAGCTAAATTAATAGTATTTTGTTTTAAATTTTAACAACTTGATCTGAAAATTCATTATCAGTTAATTGATACCTAATCAAACTTTAATCAAAATTTATATTAAATTTTAAGCAATAGTTAAAATTATAATCAAACTAAAAGAAAACAGTATTAAATTAATACATTAGAATCAAATGTTTAGGCCAGTAATTTTTTCTTGTGACACTCCTCCTATTTCGTAATATAATTTTAAACATTTATAATTTGTAAATATAATTGTAAATAGTTTATAATGTATTATTATTGATTTAAATACAAATTTTTAAAAGGGTATGAAGTATTTTAAAAAACCACTTTAATGTTATTACACGTTTTGTACTTTTAATAAAAACAAGTAAGAATCATTATACCAGTGGTACTCCTCATAACATTCTGCGGCGCCACGGATGAAAATCACTGGTCAAAGTACTACTAAAGGAAAAACACTATATTTCAAAGCTGTATTATTACGAGATATATAAGCAATAAAATTTATCTTGTTTATATTGGATTGAATAATTGTATTTTATTTTAAAACTTCTGTTAATATTAAATAGAAAAACCTATCCCTCTGCGAGTCCTGAATTAGTATAATTTTTTTTTTTGGTTTGAAAAAATAGGGATTGAATGATTTTTTTAGAAGATTTCTTTACTGAAAGATGGCGCATTTCTTGATTTTGGCTAGTTTCATCTCAAAGCGCGTGGCGATCAAAGTGACAGAAATTAAGAAAGTATGATTTTTATTTTTGGAATTCTTATTCTGTTACTATAAAAAATCTTTTTTTCTCCAAAATGATCAAAGAGAAATTTTAATTATACAGACGAATATTTGTTTGTTTAACTGTTCTGTTGTTTCATACTTTTCAGAAATAGGAAATGTGTAATTTCAAAATCTTGAATAAATTTCAGTTTTCAGTGGATTTTACAATTTTTTTAAATAGTAAAATTATCATTTAAAATTATTTTTGGTTTAATTGTTGAAATGAGAAAATAAATGGTTTCTAGTGAATAATAATACCGACATGATTTATTTTAGTAAACAAATATCTTTTATAAAGTTGCTGAATATGTTAAAATACGAGGAAAAACTTTAGTTTTATTTCGTTACAACAGTGGGGGTAACCTAAATCAACTGCGGGCCATTTTTCAAATCACCAGGATGTTTGAGGGTCACCAGATTTTTAAAAATGAATAATAGATTTTCAAATTAAATTGATAAACAAATAAATAATTATTAAAAACACATCCAAAATTAACTGCCTTTGCAATTTTTCAATTTTAAACAAATTCTGTTCTGGATCTAGTTATGAATTTTGTTTCATTTGATGCAATGAATGCATTTAACAATTTTTAAAAATTATAATACAACATAATTAAAAAAAATTTAAATACATTCTTTGCATATTTTAATTATTTTGGCATTTAAATAAGTATATCATTACATATACAATATATGTTTAAAATATTTATAAATTCGCTTATAATTGATCTCAATCCGTTCTGAGAGACGTGGGCGGTCGAATGTGGCCCTTGGGTCTTAAGTTGGGTACCAGTTCGTATTAAGACCCAGTTCCAAAGTAATTTACATGTTAGATTCTCTTAACTTAATACCTTATACTGATATTTGGTAGCTATGTTGTGTTTGTAAAAATTATTAAATGCAATTAATATTAATAAAAGATATGATACTCATTAAAGAAGCAACAAATGACAAGAATAGCTGTTAAAACATTAACTTTTTTACCATTTCTTGAAATTACTTGTCAATTCTGTCACTTAAATAATAGAATTTAAAAAAATTTTTTCACATTATAAGGCAGTGCTTCCCAATGTTTTTCAGTCTACGGCACGGTAGTTATTTTGTAAAAATATATCGGCACACTAAAAAAATATACTACAAATTTATAGAAAAAAAACTCTGTTAAGTTTTAAAAACAAAAATATTTTTAATAATTTTTTTGGACATACATTATGTATTACATTTATAAAGCAGCTTAACGTGATATCTGACCTTGATGTTGAGAACAAAGCTTGCTTATATTAGGTTCTATACTTGAAACTAAACTGAATACTAAATAAAAGAATATCGACATATGACTATTCATTCACTCATTATATTTCTTGCAGAGCCTACTTTCTTTTTACTTTATTGAATTTTCAACTTATTATACTTAATTGAAAAAAATAATAATATGTTAATTATTTAATATTAGTAATAATATTAGTCGAACAATATTTATCATTTCATAGATAATTTGTAAGAAAATTTTAAAAAATCCACAATTATCCTACGGCGCATCGCAAATGTTTCACGGCACACTGGTTCGGAAGCTCTGTTATAAGGAGCATACATTGAAAATTTTACGCATCAGCAATGTATATAAATAAAACGTTTATATTGAAAGGGTTTATCATATGTGTAATTCCATATTTTTATACTCAAAAAACAGGTTTCTAGATTTCTAACAATTTTTTTTTTATTTAAACCAAATTTAATTAAAATTCTTCTACTTTTTACATTATTAATTTCATTTGACACTTTATTAAAAAAAAGATAAGTAGTTATTTTTAGCATTCCTGGTTTTGGAAAGAGATTAAAAATCTCAGGTACTTTAAAATTATATTTTAAATGTAACTTTTTTATTAAATTAATTTGTTTTATTAAATAAGGTTTTCAAAACCAAAAAAAGTAAAGGCTATTTCGATACTCACTTTTGAAGCTAAAATTGTGGATGATTTTTAGCATTGAATATGCAAAAGTTTGATTTGTTAAACATGTTCGAAAAGTTAATGTTGAAAATTTGTTCACATTTGTTACAAAAGAAAATGAAAAAAGCTGATTAATTAAGGATTCTAATTCTTCATACAGAGCAAAAGAAATGAAGTTGTATTCCATAAATAAATGATCCCATATTGATACCATATTTGTGTACTGACTATAAGAACTAAAAACCGTTACAACTAGATATGTATAAAAAAAATCATAATAAGCCATTTGAATTGAATAAATATTGTTTAAATTCATTTTGTTTTATCTTTGATTTTGCGTATCTTTTTTCCATTTATATTATTTTCCTTGATATATTTTTTTTATATAAAGGATTGTAAATATCTCGAACAGACCAAATTTTAGATAATCAAAAATTTGTTTTGATTTTACTATATTTTCCGAATTTAATAAGAAATATATGTGAAAACCAATTTAATTTAAAGTGCCCACGTTGTCTTGGTCCCACCATCCCTGCTGGTGGCTTTAATTATAAGCAATGCTACTTTTTTTAAATTAAATGAGCCATTTTTTAAAAATTTTTGCTACGTAATAATAATTATTATTCTTCTTGTTCTTAATTTGTATTATTATAATTATTATTATTTTTATTATTATTATTATTATTATTATTATTACTATAATAATATAAGTATAAAACGGTGATTCCTTGATTACAGCATAAATTAATATATCAAGTAAGCGAATAACAAAATAAGTCCTTACTGCGAAGTAATAATTATATTGTAAAAAAAAGTTTCGATTATTAAATAATCCTCTTCATTAATTATCTAAAGCAGAGGTTCATAAACTTTTACCAGTCACGACCAACTACTTAAAACCTTAAGATCTTGCAACCAACATGGGAAAAAAGTAAAAGCTTTAATTCATAAATTTATTAAAATAAAAATATTTAATTAATGAGATGAATGGGCCTGTTTTCTATTTTTGCAAATAACATCTTCTATATCTACTTTTGTATTAGTTATTTTCAGGCAAGTTGGATAATTGTAATTTATTGCGATATTTGTTTTTTTAATGCAAGCATAGCTGAAAATGCAATTTCACATGTATTAGACGTTGTGAATGGAAGTAATACTTTCAAAGCTGCAGTGTGTAAAATTGAATATGAATTATATAATTGTCATGCGTATTAAAAATTATTTTGCCAGTTTCTCGAATGATTGGTTCACAAAATAATATGTCTTCAAAAATCTCGTTCCATATAAAACGAATGAAAACTAGCAATTGAGATAGCCCTTGTACATAGGTTTATTCATCCAGTTGTAACACAAAAAGTCCACTTACCTGATTTCTACTGATTAGTTTATTCTCTACCATTCAGTCATTTCATCATTTCTCTAAACATAACTCTAACAGCATATTTTATCGCTGGAAGTAGTAATGACTCTCCAATGGTATGGGATTTACCAAATTGTGCAATACGCAAACTAATGAGATATGAGGCGAACATAGCTTTTTCGCTAATTCTGGTGAAGTGAGAAAGCAGATTTTTTTAATTTCTGCAATGTCGTTTTAAAATAATTCATTGGCCTATTTTTTTAAATCAGGATGTGTCGTTTCAAAATGCCGCAATAATTTACTAGGTTGCATACTGACTCTCATTAGGTAACATTTTTTGGCAAATAACATACAGAGGACCTACATAATATTCTTTCCCTATTCCATGTAAATCCAAATTTTAAATAATTACAATAATATTCTCTTTTCCCTCGATTTGAACATTGAATATTTGTAAAAGTATTCTCATCATTTTTTTTCTTATTATTGTATTTTCTTGCTACATAGCTTTCTTTTTTTTGCGCGGGAGTCTTTTGCAACCACTTATCCATCATAGAAATGTTTCTTTTAAAAAATAATTATTAGAATGTGAAGAATTTTATTTATTTTAACTAAATTTCATTAATTACTAAATTTAAAATGCACTTACATTTAATTTTATTTAGATTATATTTTTAAATAACAGTACGTATATTTTTTTTATAAATGAAACCCTTTTTTAACAATATAAAAAAGTTTTTTGTCTTTAACATAATAAATTTAATTTTTTATGAATTTGGTTCATTGACTATTTTAAGTTGGTTATTTAAAATAATTATTATTATTTATTATTTAAAATAAGAAAATTTGTTAATAAGAAAACCTTTTTAAATTAAAAAGAAATTTTAGAAGCACCTAAAATATGCTATCAAACAAATGCCTGTCTATATTTAAAAATATAGCGTCAAGTTAATAAAAAGTAAATTGATACAAACAACTAAATAATTAAAATTTTGGCGTCCCACCTTCATGTAGCTCGTGACTCACACTTTGGGAACCTCTGATCTAAAGAATATGCGTTTCACAATTAAATTGAAAATACTTTCAATAGTTTGTCATTTTAGTTCAATAACTAAAACGACTCATTTAATTTGAAACAAAAGAATTATGTGACCTGATAATAGTGAAATAAATAAATAAAATTATTTTTCATCATAAAATATTGATTTAAAAGTCATTTTATTTCATTATTTTGACAATCATTTGTTTTAAACAAGTAAATATAAAAAAATGTCATAAAATACACATTAAAAATTTTTGTTGATAAATTATTTGTTTAAACACTTAGATTGAGGGCTAAGAACTTCTAAAAGTTACTTTTCATATTATTGACCTGTTTGTTATAAAATATTTTAATTTATAGACAAAATATTGTTGTAATGTTATTGTTATAATTATCATTATTTTTTATTTTTGATATGGTCATTATTATTATTATTATTATTATTATTATTATTATTATTATTATTATAATTATTATTATTATTATTATTATTATTATTATTATTATTATTATTATTATTATTATTATTATTATTATTATTATTATTATTATTATTATTATTATTATTATTATTATAAGGACTTTTTTTGTTTTTCAACTTTGATTTCTTTATAAGTGACATAATATTTTCTACAAAATTTAACTAAGAATCAGTTTTATTTAAGGTATTCATGAATTTTCGGCGCAGCCTTTTTCAAGTCACTGATTTATAGTAAAACTTTTGTAGAAAATATTATGTTAATTATTATTATTATTATTATTATTATTATTATTATTATTATTATTATTATTATTATTATTATTATTATAATTATTATTATTATTATTATTATTATTATTATTATTATTATTATTATTATTATTATTATTATTATTATTATTATTATTATTATTATTATTATTATTATTATTATTATTATTATTATTATTATTATTATTATTATTATTATTATTATTATTATTATTATTATTATTATTATTATTATTATTAATATTATTATTAAAAAATTCTGATCAATATGCATAGTAAGTTGCTAACGATTAAGTATGGAGATTCAGAAAAGCTATATATAAATATATATTAATATAAATTTTAATATTACTATCCGATCTCAAAATAAAAATTTTCATATAAAATGTGATTATGATTATCGAAGTTTCGGTGATCTGACAAACTGGTTACTTTTTCATTGTAGTGATTTAAATAAAAGTATCTTTTTTGAAAGAATCATTTTTTATTGTTTATTTTTAAATAAATTTTTTTTGTATAACACATTCACCCACGTACTGCCGAGGCACAGTTTTCAAATAGGCTAGATTATGTTCTTACCGTAAAATACTAACAATAATCATCAATAAAATATTTTATTTTTTCCCCTTTCACCTGTTTCAATATCTTTTCCCAATTCATTTTTGCTAATTATGACTATAGATAGTTTTTTATCCCATATAATTCAAATTTTTAAACTTGACAAAATTAGTGTCAAAATTTTGTATTACATAGGAACAAAAAAATTCGTCTCCAGTTATTATGAATTATTATCTATTTCAGCCCTGATTTATATTTATATTTTATTTCAATTATCTTTATTTTTATTTATACTACATATATATTTTATTTATTTATAGTCTGAAGAAACATGACGAGTAAAGAAATTTTAAATGCTTTGAATCTCTATTATTATAATATTTACCTCTCATTTCCTTTAGTAGTTGATTTATCATCTTGTCCATTTCGAGAGTCACCACTGAAGGACATTTTCTGAACCTACAATCAAAAGGAATTAAATGAGTCTATCCATTCATATCTAAAGTAAAGGGACCAGATATTTTTATTGGAATTCAGGACATGTTCAAATCAAAATTTTAAAAATCGCCTAACACATTAGCTACAGAATTTTCTAAGATTATTTATTCATGCGTTAATATAATGCAGTATTTACCATAAAAATTGAAAATCAAATTTATTTCAAGTAAGTTAATTAAACAAAATATTTTTTGTACGACAAATTTTTTAATTCCATATTTGTTGCTGACTAATAGGAAAGAGATATCTAACAGGAAGTACAGGAAACAGAAACTTTTTGAAAATATTAAAAGATTTAATAAAATTTAATAGAGAACATGTCAAACGTGGGAAACTCACAATGAGGGGAAAATAACTTAAACCCAGGACAGTCACGCATTATCCGTGACGAGATATCTGGTCACTTTAATCTAAAAGCAAAATACTATTACATTTGGCTGATTTCGAAAAACGAAACATCTGTTAGAAGGCAAAACAATAGATTCATTTAATCCGTTTTCTTTCTGATACCCAGGAATGGAGTTTATTTGATTGATAAATATTTCATTGTCAATGCTTGAATCTATTGTCGGTGATGGCAACATAATCTTTTGTAGAGGAGCTTAATATAGAAACAAATATAAAATAAACTACTAAAATTCTGGTGTAAAAAATATATTTGTTAACGTTAAAAGTTTGTATATATGAGTTTTAATGACATTTTGATTCAAAAAATTGCTAAGATGGTATTCTGATGCTACTGAAATACATTGGAATTACTGCCCTTCATCTCCGTTCTTAAGTTCTTGATAACTGTCGATTGAAAGAATTGATTAATATCAATGAACACAATTTTTGTCTAAATTTTGTGTTTATTAGTGGATTTCAAGTTCTATTTAGATTGTGTTCTGATATTGGTTATAAATATATATGTCATGAGTACAGTGGAATGACTGCCCGTCATTTCCTCTCTCAAGTTGTTGATCACAGTTGAGTTAGTGAATTGATTGATATTAATGAATTCAATTTTATACTACATGATGAAAATAAATGTAAAATATTTTTATTTAGGAATTTTAAAAAGTTAATATTAGTTACTTTAATTTTTGTTCTAGATTTTTCTGTACATTAATTCAAACAAAAATACTTCATTTATTATATTTATCTTTATTTATTATATTCCCTGGACTAAGCACAGTTAGCACAATGTATAAGACGTTGCACATGGATAAACTCTAATTTATTATCGGCTAATCCTTGAAAATTTAATAAATGTGTATGGAACCCACTGAACTGATCGAGATGATTAATAAGTGGTCTTCTGATCTAATAATTTGATTTATTCGTTTGTGCATGCATGAAAAACCTCGGTAATGTGAAACACATTCGTTTCAGTAAAGACCATAGATGATAGGAGTTACAACTACTTTAAAATAATTAAAAGTAAGTTAAAAGTGCCTAAATTGTTTGACAATATATGAATCGACAAAATAGTACGGTCAAAATAAATATAAATAAATAACAAACTAACCTGAGAAATAACCAATAAAAACGAATTTTATCAAGCACATCTTACTTTAGATGACTATTATAAAATTAGCTCAATTGAAAGTTTAAAACGTTAACAACTTGCACATTTAAGAAGACGGCCATATATAAGTTATCTTTAATTTTTTTATTGACAAAAAATCGGAATTATCCTAAATCAGTCTTTCGTACACTGAAGCAAATGAAGCTAATGGCTGTACACAGAATTGGAATCAAAGAGCAGGTTACATATGTGAGATATATTGCGCGCGTGATCAATACAAATGCTGTCTGAGTTTTGCATTATCATTATAATTTATATATTTTTATTTGATTAGTCTCGATTTTCTAATGTTTTTTTATTATTATTAAACTAAAAACGGAAAGATCCAGACATTTATGCTAAATAAAGGCAACTTACTTTTCTATCCACTAATCTATTCCTTCAAAATGTATGCTATATGTGTTAGAATAATAATTAACTAATTACATTTAAAAAAATAAACTTATAGACCTAAATCTATGCCATTTATTGTACCAATTAATCCTAGTACCATTTTGTCCTAGAACCGAATAGACTGGTGTTAATTTTGGACACTTTTATGCCTATGTTAATTTATCGTTATAAATTATTTCTCTAAACTTATTTTTAAAAACTATCAAATATTAGAGAGCAAAGAGAGATCGAGATCTCGATAAGTGAAAAATGTTGCAAGAATATTTGTGTGTGGATTGATAGAGATTAAGAATGCATGCGTATATACGATCAGTATCAATGACAACAAGAGTGATTCTCATCACTGAAAATGAGGTACAGAACGTTTTAGAATTTCATTTATCGAAGAATCAGAAATTTTTATTGAATATAAAATAAAAATTACTCTAATAGTAATGAGGACGTCTAGAAAAAAGAAGGATTTGTACAGAAAACAAGGAGCGATAAGTAAGGAATTCTTCTCTTAGTTTATCATAACCATCTACAGTTTTATAACATATTTTGTCGAAATTCTTTAATGATTATGGTGATAAATAAAGATTGTTGAAAATATCGTGTTTAAACATAAAAAGTTTTCAAAACAATAAATTCAAATTATATATTAAATATATCAAATTTATAAAATATTATTATTCTATTAATTCCATTTTGAACTTTTGAAATTGTCTTAATAACTAGAACTAATAACTAGAAGAAAGCAATATTTATTTGTTTTAATAGAGTATATAATAAATATATAATAAATATATAATCAATTTTAAATTACTTTTTTTGCATTTTCTCTTTTTCGAAGTACCTTTTTTACAAGCGCAAATTATTGCAACGGCGATTATTAACAAAACTAAAACACCGAGTGCTCCAATCGATATGAAAATTATAAATTTGTTTTCTAAATGTAAAATTCAAAAAAGAAATTATTCATAAAATAAGTAAAATATATTTCTAAAATTATTATATTTTTCATCTTAGTACATAGATGTGAGCTCGCTACAAGGGATGGGGAGGGGATATGTAACAATCACATGTTTTTGGTATCTATTTTCAACCCCTCCCCCCTTTATTATCTAACAAAAACTTTCTTAGTAGATATCCACCTATAGTATTTTTTTGTATTTTTATCAAAATGATCTACTCTACAATTTTGCAAAGTTGATTTTCAAAAATTATATAATTTCTTTATTTTATTGAGGAATTTTAATAATTCCCGCGTACCAGTAGTGGAAAGCGTACTAAGGTTAAAGAAACTTTTTTATAGAAAAATTAAAGCCATTTTCTATGCATATTTAGACAAATTTCTACATATTTAAAAATCATCATTATTTTTAGTGAAAATTTTATGAGGGGTAGGTGTACATACTAAGAGAAAAATCTTTTGAAGGGCTATCTACTAAAAATATTACGAGATAGTGAAAATATAATAAGAAGAAGGTTTTGAAAGAAGGAGGCTTGGTAAAGCGTCTTGCATCTTGCTGTACACCAAAATTCAAAAATTGATATAGTTATTTTATTTTTATTAAGTCTCATCCCTGACACTATTATTTTTTGTTAAAATGAAATGAATAGTAATTAGCAATATACTCCTTTTTCTGAATATTTTTTACTTTTCACAAATCAGCAAACTGAATTTTTAAATGAATATCACTACATAAATCTTTGGCAAAATTAAAATTTTTAAATATGCAGGGTGCAATCGTCTCAATCGCCTCATATCTGGCCCAGACTATGCTATATATGGTACAAGTATATAATATCAATATTTCTTTGTTTAAATCCATGATGTTTATCAAATTACAATCGATATCATATTTGACACACTCTTCCTACGTTTGAAGTAGAAGCCCATATTACGATAATTCACGATGATACACGATGTCTACAAAGAACCAAGTATATTAAAAACTTACATATTTGTTTGTAAAGAGTAATTTTTGGTGTGAAAGCATCCAAACTTTCTTTTATAAAATTTTCAATTACGTTTTTATATTTAATATGAGATCTTTATTTTTTGTCAAACTGGTTGTATTTTTTACTATAGAAATTTATCTATCAATTTCATTTAACACATTTTTAATATAAATTTAAAAGATTTGAATGAAATGGAAAAAATATTTATGTTGCATATTTATCAGCAAAATGTTAATCTTATCATTTGTTTACTTGTCTAACATTTAAAATGGTAATAATTAAATTTAAACATAAATAGGAAAATTTACTTAACGGAAGAAGATGAATTTGTTTTGTTACAATTGTTTTCCCATAAGAGAAAGAACAAGTATATGTTCCATAATCGGAATCTATGACTTTTTTGAAGAATAATTTTGATTCGACTCCCATCAATTGCCGTTTGTTTATTAAATATCGTCTGCAAATGATATTTAAAATTTATGAGGAGAAATTATAAATAAAATATAGGATTAAAAACTTATTTCAGAAAGCAAGAAAACAATTTTTATCTTTAAAAAATACACATAAATATACATATTCCATTGTCACAAAGTGCAATTTTTATTTGAATAAATTTATATTAAAAAAACTGTTTAGTAAAATTATATTTCAAAAATATTGTATCAAATAGAAAAAAATAATAAAAAATAAAAATTTAAATAATATATAAACAAAAAAATTTATAAAATATTTATACATTGTATTTTCTACAAAATTTGACTATCAATCAGATTTATTTATAGTATTCACGAGTTTTCGGCAAAGCTTTTTTTTTCAAGTGATTTCAAGTAAACAAAACAACTTTATATTCAACCCATATCATAAATGATACGGTTTTGTTCAACAGTATTTTAATTTTTTCATATTCTTGCTATTCATGCAATAATAAATTCGTTTTCTACCTTAAACTGGTTTTTGTATTTTTCCTAAAGAAAAATACTGGCGCAATGTCGAGTTAAATAATTAATTTCTCATTTTTACTCTGAATCTATATTTGTACCCCATATTAAATTTAATTTTTTAGGAATTCCAGTAATTAAACTAACAAAACTTTTGAATATAAGTTATAAGCATATTAAATTAAATCGCTAACTAAGAATATTATACAACACCTGGCTAAATAATTCGACCGTTTATCAGTCTTCTTCAGGCTTGAAATCACATTAACAATAACTCAATGAAAATAAGGAATATTTAAAATAAATTAATTAATAATATTCGTAATCAAATTGTAAATTGTATCAAAAATAAAAACCGAAAAAGGTCAGAATTTGATAAGTAAATTAAATCGGACATCATGGTAATGAAATGAAAAAAGAAACAGAATATTCATCATGGTTTTTAGTTGATATGACATGAAACTTTTAATCTACACCAATTATCATTTCCGGCCTTAAAAGATGTTTAAGGGAAAGTCTAGAAGGTTTTTAAAATAATTCCTCTAGTGGTTGTTTTGAAATCACGGAGACTCGAGCATGGAAATAGTTACAAATTGAACTTCATCAATTTCAAGAAAAACCTCTGTCCTTTATGGCTGACTGTGTTTACTTTGTACTAAAATGTTAACACCAAACAAAGCGTTCATGATCTGCTCTTCAAGCAGGAAATGGATGTCACTGCTATAATTATTCAATTACCAATGATAATGACTCCATTTTCATGTCCAAGAAGGGCAAACAACTAAATACACCATTCACTAAATATCTTGTTCATTTTTGTCACAATAGTTTCAATTACACACATATAATTTATAAAATTTGAAATGAAAATGATACAAACATAAACTCATCAAAAATAAATTTTATTGTCCTACATGATCACTCATCCTCCTATCAAAGAAAGTGTCAATTGTGCTAAATGATCACTCGTTCATATTATTAGCAATTGCTAAATTACAGAATTTTCATATGAATATACCTTTCAGTGGAAATAATTGCCAATTCTGAAGTTTCAAAATACCATTTAATGTTGGAGGGTGAAGGTTTAGGCCATGACTCAACCAAACACATTAATGATGCTATTCCATCATTCTCAACTTTAATTGTTGCCTGTTCTACTTTTATTGTCGGCTCTTCTAAAGTTAATCAATTTTCAGTTGAAATCCATTCAAAACCTTTACCCTTTTTGGCCACGACGACGTACTTATAAATCTTTTGAAATGTGGAAGCTTGGGCTTCACAAATATAAATATCTAAATCGTATTCATTTACGACTTGAAATTTGTGATACGATGTAGAACTAATCATATTTTCGATTACAGTTACTTCATTCAGATTGATGGTTGAAGTCTGGTAATACCAATTGATAGATCGCGTATTCTTACTAGTGCCGAAGTGCGTTTTATACCATCTGATTGAAGCTTGAGGGTTGGAGTCGACTTCGCATGATAATACGACCCACTCACCAATATTGGTCACTGTAATATTTTCAAATGGAGTTTTGATTTTTGGAGGATCTAAAGAAATATGTTTAAAATATTGTTAAAAAATATTGGGTCTTTAAGGTCCGAATTTAACTTTACAGGTTATTTACACTCAACGTCTTTTTGGACATAAAATTTACAGTCGATATTAAAATAAATGCGCTCTTAGACACTCTCAATCCCACGAATAATATACAAATATTGTTTCAGTCAGAACCCCAAAGTTGAAGCCAAAGAATTATGTGTAAGGAATTAAAATAAAAAATTCAACACAAAAACGTAAAAATATGAAGTGAGAAAATTAATTAAAATATTATTAAAAAGTAGAAATTGATATTTTTGAGGGAAACAGGTATGAGAAGGTGGCAAATGATGAAACAATTACAAATATAGTAATATAAGATCGAATTGGGATTTATAGAAAAAAGTTATTTAAGAAATACAAATCAATTAATTAATTCTGAAAAAAAAATTTAATTAGGACGGAACTCATCGAGCTCAACAGGCTACTTGTCACCCTTTCAAAATACAATAAAATTAATTGGATTTGGTAATATTCTTCAGATCTATTGTGGATTAGTAATTTGGTTTGTAATCAATTGAAGAGAAGAGATTCCTATAAAATGAAAATGCAAAGAGAAGTTTCCATTGATATTTAATCAGATTCGTTTTAATTCTATTGTTTTAAGGTCACTTATTATCAAGAAAATCAACTGTAAAATAAAAAATTTGAAATATTGTGATAATGACATAAGTTACAGTGTTGAGCTATTATTCTAATCGAGAACACATGAAGTTTGATTTACAGCTTTATCCGGTCAAATATTAATTACAACCAAACAAAATTAGACTTTTCGTACTCAATAGGATTCAGTGTGAATTCAATTTAATTTGTATTTAATTTTCTTAGAAAATAATATTTTTCTTCCGATAATTAAGAAAATATTAATTTCCTCCTTCGTATGTTGCAAGTGATACTTCGAGTGTATACTTAAATTTATTACACCCTTTTACGATCACTTGTTTGTCAGTTTATAAATAATTTAATATCTTTTATTTATTGTAATATTCCGTAATTAAGGTTAATCGAATAAAATATTTTAAAACCAATTTCTTGAATTTTTTTAATTATTAGTCCAATTAAAACAAAATTTCAAATATTCGTTATTAACAAGTTTCGGCAAAATATTATACTTACAAAGGATATTAAGAGATTTTGATGAAACAGCTTTATGACGTAGTTCAATGTTACAATTTCTGTTGATGTTGGAATCACAATTGTCCTTTTGTACACTGGTGAATAACATGCAGTGCAACCGACTGAAATGAAATTTAGGGGAGGCTTTTATAACGATGTTGTTCGATGAAGATCTTTCAACCAAATATTCTCCGTTTTGCTTTTCAACATTGTTGTATTCAACAAACCAACTGTAAGGATGAGTAATTAAAATTCTCATTAATTAAAATAGTTATAATAATAATAATAATAATAATAATAATAATAATAATAATAATAATAATAATAATAAAAATAAAATTATAACTTAATGTATATTAAATAAATTTATTAAAAATTTTAGATTTAAAAAAAAGCATTTCGGAAGTTAATCTGAGATATTACATAAATAATAATGAATATGTTAACATTAATAAAATTATTAATAATAATATAAACCTGTAATAAATTATGATACCAGGAGTAAAAATAGAATTGCATGAAAAAGATACAGCTTCGCCATTGTGAATGGGTTTATCTATATTGCCGTTTGTTCTCAAAATAACTGCATTTTTTATATCTATAATAATATACAATTAAATAATATTTTTTAATTTATTAAAATTGTCAATGTTAACAAATTGTAAATAATTATTATATTGAAAATATAATAATGATATAAGAATAAAAACTAAAACATGATAATATTATTAAATTTCCAACTTTGATTAAATGTTTTTTCTGCACAATTTTTGGGTCATTTAATGAAATTTATAAAATTTAACACCTGTGTAAACATTTAATCTAAATGTTTCCAAAATGGTTTGCAGAAAAATTAAATTAATACAATTTTGAAATTTAAAGAATGATACAATTAATTATATTTTAAAATTGCCAAAGTAGTTTCTTTCTAAATTAATATTAAAAATTCATGTTTTGATATCATGAGTTATAATATTCTGAAAAAATATTTAATGAATTTATCAACTTGCTTTTAAAACTATCTACATTTGGTGTTTGAATTCTCAAAGTATTAGGTAAATGATTTACAATAACATTTTTCATCGATCATTAGTATTAATAAAACTTAATTCAATGTTTTTAACACATCAAATAGTGGCATTATTAATCAATTATAAATAAACTTTAAAATTGTATTAGATGGTCATTTTGTTGGTGCTCCGTAAAAACTTGATATCGGCAGAATTTTGCTATTAGATGAATAGTATGTTGTTTATATTTATGCCAATAAATTTCTAAAGTAAAATACAAATTTGCAGCTTACTGCGGGAAACTGATTAGAAAATACTAATTTATTAAATAAAGACAATTTGGCAATTTATTCATTATTTGTCAACATGAAAATTAACAGTTATTTTATATAAGAAATTTTCATTATTATCTAATAATCAACAAAAATAGACATAAAATGTATTACTTACACAATACTTGAACCGTAACAACAGCCGTTGGTAGTTTCCCATCTAAATAGTCTTTTTTGTTTACAATTTTACATGATATGTTTGAATTATGGAAATCCGATGATAATCTCATTAAGCTATAGTTTTGTCTAAAAAAATAAAAATGGTTTTAATTAGCATTTGAAAACTTTTTTCAGATAATGAAAAATAATCTTTTTGAAATCATCAGAAATTTCTAAAAATGAAATCTGTTTATGTGAAAAACATATTGAATTCAGTAACAACTATTTTATTTCGGTACGGTTTAGATCAAAATCTAAATTGGCAGGGAAACCCCAGATATCACTTAACGTAATTACACATGTTGATTTTTCTTTTATTGGAAATCTTTTAAAAATTGTGTAAACAAAATTATAATCTGGGAAATATTTACCACTTATCCATTAGATGATAAAATATTTTATTTTGTCATTAGGAAGCTACTTTTCTATTTTAAACAAATATAAATACACTAATTAAAACAATAGTTAAAATTGGAAATAGGATAAACACGAGTAAAAAGGTCCGAGATAAAAAGACCAATCTGTCACGGTTTGATATTAATGAAAAGAATCAAAAGTAATTTACAAAAATTTGTCAAAAATATTAGTCGGCGTCGTCAATATTAAATTAAGAAAAATTTAAGGAAATTGAAACTTATTTTCAAGTGACATTTTCGCTGGAAATTTTCGAAAATTTTCGTTACATTTAGCATTACAATAAAATTTTGTTAAAATTTACCATGACTGTACAAGTATTGTAAATTAAATCAAAATCTGGGCATAAATTAATGTGACTTGTAAAAAATAGATTAATATTTAGTTAAAATTGATATTTTTATTATGAGTAAAAAAATAATCAAAACACTTATTTGATTTTAAAATAAATAATTCAATTTTTTTTTATTTAAGTATCTGTAGAGTATTGTTTTTTGTTAGAAACAAAATTTTAAAGTCTGATATCACTATAGTTTGAATTATTGAAGAAAAATACAAATCTAAACCAAATCAGTAAAAATCAAAATAGTTTTACCAACAGCAATTAAGGAATGAATTAGATAATAAATATTACATATATTGATATGTATATATCTCATTGCTTCAAATCATACCAAAATTACTGAAATCCCGAAATCCTGGCATTTCGAGATGAGGAAATTATACTGGATTCCGGGATTGCAAACCCTACTCAAAAACATGTTTTACTATATATTTCTACAGTTTTCTTAACATCCTTATCAATGAAAGATAAAACTATACAAATTATAGATTTTTATAAAATCTTTTCAATCCTGCCGGATAATGACAGGAAAACTGTCAAAACACGTTTTTGAGAAATGTTTTCTTATTTTTATGTTGGTTTTGAATTTTGTGAGTATTATTTCCATACATTGATAATAATTATTATAACCTTCAGTGATGTATGCATGCGTCACACATATTTTACAGCTATAACTTAAAATGTACACATTATTAAATATGTATTATTATACCTGGCAAATTATAAATAAGCCGTTTTTCCATCAAAGAAAGCCTTCCTAGAATATATATGTATGTAAACTTAAATTGGAATTTTTAAAATTATTTTTCCCATATTCTTTACGTACATTTACAAAATATGTTACTAAAAATAAAAAATTGTGCAGTGTAAGGTTAAAACTTATTAACATATTTTAAAACTTATTTTAAATTATATATATTTTCTAAAAAATAAAAAAATTTTTCAATTTAAACTCGAAACAAATCGATACTAAAATTTGCAACAGTATGTGTGATTTATTTATACAGTTTGTTTTAAATAAACAATTCTTTGAGGTAATCTTAAATGACAGAGTCTGTTCTATTCGGTTAACCATTCGATTGTCAATAACAGTTATTTAGGTTTATAAAGGAATACAATATTGAACTAAAAATTAAATTTTTAAAATTATTATTGTTACTTTATAATTATTATTATTATTTTAATTATTATTATTATTATTATTATTATTATTATTATTATTATTATAATTATTAATATTATCATTGTTATTATTACTAATTTTATTATTATTATTATTATTATTTTTATTTTATTTATTATTTTTATTGTTATTATTATTATTATTATTATTATTATTATTATTATTATTATTATTATTATTATTACTAATTTTATTATTTTAATTATTATTATTATTTTTATTGTTAATATCATTATCGTTATTATTGACATAATATTTTCTACAAAATTTGACTATGAATACCTTAAATAAATCTGATTCATAGTCAACTTTTGTAGAAAACATTATGTTTAATATTATTATTATTATTTTTATTTTATTTATTATTTTTATTTTTATTGTTATTATTATTATTATTATTACTATTATTTTCATTGTTAATATCATTATTGTTATTATTGACATATTATTATTATTATTATTATTATTATTATTATTATTATTATTATTATTACTATTATCATTGTTATTATTACTAATTTTATTTTTATTATTATTATTATTATTATTATTATTATTATTATTATTATTATTATTATTATTATTATTATTATTATTATTATTATTATTATTATTATTATTATTATTATTATTATTATTATTATTATTATTATTATTATAGCCAAAATCAAATTTCATTAATCCAGTGAATATTCAGTAATGCAGCTATGACTAATTGAGCAGTAAGAACTAAAATAACTCTTGAAAGTGGAAAAAAATTTCATGTTTTGCAGTAAATTTATCCCATTCGCTTAGTGTTGTGTTGAAATCCAAAATTTCTGAAAATTTTCACACCATCGCAAACACACTGAGAACGAAGAAAGTTGTATAAACATTTGCATCTGTCTAATGTTTACTTTGTTTGTTTCAATTGATAAAACCCAGTCTATTAGTTAAAATTTACTTAAACCAAGTGAGGCACTCGATTCACTAAATTTTAATAATTGCCAAATTTCCTTGTTCAGTTAAGGGATTTTTTATGATTTCTTTAGGAAGAGTTTAAATAAAATCAGTAAACATTGACTTCCATAGGAAGTGATAATTTTTCTGGTTATTTACATGAAAAATTATAAATATTATTATTACTAAAAATAGAATTGTTATAATTTACAAAATGAGTTTGAATTTTATCGTTTTATTGCAAATTTTATTTAAAGTAAGTGATCATACGTCCCTTATTATGCGGAGGGGTTTCCGATTTGAGTTGTTTGTCCCTCACTGAAAACTGTCTTGGAAAATGTCCAACATTAGACATGTTTTGCTTTAAATATTATCACAATAAATCTTATTAAATCTTTTAGCATTTACAGAAAATTTCTGTTTCTTCTACTTCAGTGTTTCTCAAACTGTGATTTATGAGTTAATTTAACTGGTATTAATAATTGAACTTTTTCGCAAAAACCTAGTAAATACGTCTTATTGTTTAACTGTGCCACTCTCGAGCATCGAAAATGTGTTTCAAAGACGCATTCACAGATTACTTTTTAGTTATTGTTCACAATAAAGAATTTCAAATGTATCATGATTTATTTTCATTTTTACAAACCCTCCATTTTCTTCACTTATTCGAGAACATATTTATTACAAGTAATTATTACTGGATAAAGTTTATCCTTTTTTTGCGTGAAATTCTGAAAGTGGTCCACAACTGTTTAAAGTATGAGAAATACTGCTCTACTTCATATTAGATAGCACTTTCTTATTAATCAGCAACAAATGTGCTATCAAATCATTTGTAGTACAAAAAAAGTTTTATTTTCAATTTTTATAATAAATAATGCATTTTATTAACGCACGAATAAATAATCTAAGAAAATTCTGTCCGCTAGTGAGTTAAGCGTTTTCTAAAATTTTGATTTGAAGATGTCTCACATTCCAATAAAAAATATCCAGTCACTTTATAGTAAATTGAACTTTTCATTTTAAAATAACCCTTATCAATTTAATATGAAAAGTTCTACAGTTCTTTCTAGATAAACATATTCGAATGAATTAGAGTAAAAATAAGTCGAAGATACTAGTTTATATAAAATTAATTTTAAATATTTTTTTTGAAAATTTATCCAACCAGATTTTGAAAATTCCAAAAATATTTACTTTCTCAAAGTTTTATTAATAAAGTTGTATAGTTTCTTGCCGGTAGTTCATTATAAATAAGAAATAGTAAATAAATAAATTAAAAATTTTATTTGAAGAAAATTCTTAAAATTTTTATTCATTAACAGTATAAAAACAAAATTAATCAATTTTTCAAAATAATAATTTTTGAAATTGTATTAATATTATTATATTTTTTTATTTCAATTTTAACATTTTAATACATTTGACAGTAAAATATGCTTGATATTTTAGAAATTTAAACTTAATATCAGAAAGTAATGTTTATTTGTTTTCTAAATCTTTATTTGTTTAAATGAATCTAATTGAAAGATTTTATTGAAACAAGAATTTTTAATTTAGTAATATTTAATCAAAGCTGTACTAGTAAACTAAAATATTTTGATTATTATTTCTTAAAATATTGATCGAATTTCTGGTTCTGTAATTTAAAATAATTCATAAATTTATAATTTGTTTTAATTAAAAGCGTCAACTAGTTTTTAATAAATGTAAAAATGAAAGGTTTTTTATTAAATTTTAAATAAATTTTGCATACAAATATTTGAGTAAATAATTTGATTTTCACCAAATAAAGATTACTAAATTATTTGAAACCAATTAATAAAAATCATGCAGTTTTATTAATAATATTCAATTAACCTTTGTATTTTCCCATTATCAGATAAACCGGTTTCAGTTTTAACAGTCCACATCAACTGAGGCATCGGACTTCCATTTTTAGAAATGCATGTGAAATTTAATTTCTGATTTTCTGGCACCCAAATGATAGAATCTCGTTTTTGCCAGATAATTCCCGAATATGAAGCGTTAGCTACATGAAATTGGAATCCCAATTCAGTAGGAGGCTCTATGAAAAATTTGAAAAAGTGACTTATTAAAATCTTAATTATTTGAATTTTTCTATAACATTTATTGAAATAAAATGCAATGAAGAGAGCTAGCATTAGGACTTGTAAAGTTTGCATAATGTTCTATTATTAAACAGCATGAGGACTTTTGCAATAGGTGGTTTTGAAATTGTATGGGATAAAGATTTATAACTAAGAGCTAAGTTGAATATGGGAAAGCAATAAACAACAGTTTAACAAATGCTAATTTTATGACCAGATGAGTCATAATATGTCGCTACTATAAAAATAATTTATAAAATTTAATAATTAAAAATATTGGCAATTATTATCTTATCAATATTATATTAAATAAATTTGGCAACGACTTAATTAAAAGAAAACTCCAATAAAAGACTCTTCGTACGATATATTTTGACAGCATAACTGTCATCTTCAGACATATAAAACCAAATTTTACTAATTCAGTAAAAAGTGTTGATAAATTGGTTGAGTTGTTGATAAAGAATGGGTATTATAAATCATCTTTATTGTTGATGATAAAAGAGACTGTTGACAAATTGATTAAAAATCCTAAGGATCCATGTTTGCGAAAGTCTGAGTGTAATTTGACAAATAAGTGTGAATTGAGTATTGATCTAAATAATAGTAAAAATGGATATAAAAAGAATGAGCCTAAATTTGTGTTAGTATTGCCGTACTCGGAAGGTTTTACCAATTATTAGAGGAAGTTAAGTAAACAGATGGGAAATTTAGAGTATAACATCATCTCTAATTCGTGTAAAGTACGCAATATGTTCATTAATAAGTCAAAACCTCCGATTGGATTGTGTTTTGATCTCATTTATCAATTTACATGTAATGGGTGTAATGCCACATACATTGGAGAGACTTCCCGTCATTTCTGTACTCGAGTTCTAGAGTATTGTCGATTGAAAGTTTGATTAATATTAGTGAGCACAATAGAGACTGTAAAAGTGAAATAGGAATGTCTGATTTTAGAATTTAATAATTATTGGGAATGTGTGATATGTGAAGCTTTGCTGATAAGGTCAATTGATCTAAGGATTAATGTGCAAAGTGCTTTGACTACGAATGTTTTAAAGGTTTTTAAATAGCTTCAGTATGTTTAATCATAAATTGATGCTTGTGTATTGTTTATAAAAAATGTTTTAATTTTTAATATCATATAAATAATTTAATTTAACTTATAAAATATTAAATTTTTATTTTAAAATTATAATATAGATAAATATTTATAATATTTATTTAAAATTTTTTTAAAAATATGTTAAAAGTATTTAAATATTTATTAAAATATTAAATTAATATAATATAAAAAAATAATTTTTTTAAAATATAAGTTAATTCATAATATTTTAGTTGCTTTTTTGTGCCTAAAAATGACAGTTATGCTGTCGAAATATATCGTACAAAGAGTCTTTTATTGGCGTTTTCTTTTAATATTATATTAATTAAAATTAGTTTTCCTTAAATTTTTGAATGTCGCCCAAATAAGAATGTTTTGACTTGTTTATAAGCAACGAACGTTTTAGGAACTCAGAGATAGTGTCTAAACAAGACATCTAGAGTTTTTACTAGTTTGATGATAATTTTCTAAAAACTAAGGAAACTTATTTAGTTTTATTGCCATCCCCAAATGGAGCTTTTTTAATTTCATTTGAAGATATAATCCAACGATTTCCAGTTTATTATATATTTTAGAAGTATGATAACTAATTTTTTATATAGAATAAAATAATAAGATAATTATAAAATTTTAAAATAAAAATAAAATATATTTGATAAGAATATATTTTTATTCATTTTAAATATATATATAAATATATAAACACATACAAATTGGTTACCTTATGATTGTTATTGTGAAATTTATTAAAATTATTTATGCTGAAATATCATGTTAAAGTGTTGGGCTTACATGTGTATAATCAGAATAGTAAATTCCGAAAGTGCCATAATTTTTAATTAAAAAGTAATAATTTTTCATACCAATAATTTTTAAAGATCCTTTTCCAATAAGACTTTCGACAATTTCACTATCTCTAAGTGTCAATTCAATATGACAACCATATAGTGCTTCATCTTGAAGTTCAGTAGTTTTAAAATGGAGATCGTAGTAACCTGAATATGCAAAGCAAGTTATAAAACTTATGAATAAAATATGATATATTTATATTACATGAATTATAATCATTCTTTGTTTAAATATGGTGAAATTGTCTATATTACCTAAATAAAAGTCAAAATTTCAAAGTAAGTTTACCGATAAAAAATTGAAGTTTCTACAACAGATATTGGTGGAACCGTAAGAAGCAAATCATACACCTGTTGCAAATATACTCCTCTTGTTCCACCATCTTCAAAAAGACTCATTTTCTTTCGTGGGCACTTAACTAGATATTGAACTAAACGAGTTTTTTCCACAGCAACTGCGTAACTCAGTTTTTTACAAATCGCTTGATCTAATTTCTTTTTCATTAATTTTTTACTTTCAAACTCAGACTCAGTTTCATCTTCGGTTTTTCTATAAGCTCGACATCATCTTCCACGAGTTCCTCTATGGTCTCATCATTGGGTTTCCATAGACACTTTTGGTTTACTACGTTTAAAAGACACTTCACTATTTGCGACTGCAGATAGAGGATTGGCATCTTCACGGCAAAGTTCTTCAGCCGCTAATCTTACTGGAAGAAGTGCAGAAATTGCTAAAAACACTTCATTGAACTCAGAATCACAAAAATCATCATCTAAATTTAAATATATAATCGACTTTTTAAGACAAGATCTCATCATATAAAATCTCTTCAGCATTTCGATTAAACTATTCCATCTTGTTTTACAGTCAAGTGTAAGACGATATTCCTTACCGAATTCACTAACTGCATATTTCTGAAAAACATAATTTTTGGTTGGTGACCGTCGAAAGGTTTTTACAATTTTTCGAATCTTTTTCGTAAGTTTTCCTAGTTCGGTATGAATAATATCATGTATTAAAAACCTGTCACGTGGGATAATTATAAATAATGCATACGAATTTAACTAAACAAAACACAAAATTTATAAGCAACAATAACCTTAATTAATTTAGTTTTTTACAAGCTTAAATAAATAAGTAATTAAATATTCGTTTTTTGTTGTATTTTGGATAATTTTCAAAAGTCTTTTACCGATGTTTCAGATTTAACAAATAAATGAAAAACAGAAAATCAAATCACAATAGAAACAGATAATTATTCCTTTCATTTTACTTTTGTGTTAAAACGTGTGAATAGATATTAGAAATAGAAATTCCAAGAATCTTTGGTTGTATTAATTTATTGCATAATTACTAAAAATCAGTATTCAAATCAATACATTACCGGCATTAAATACCGGTCAAAATTTAGTGGAATCCGAGTGTTCGGTATACCAGTATACCGGTATTGTTTTCCCTTGAAACAAAATATATTATCAACCCGAAATCTCGCATAATATTTACCATTGGCTGCGTTGATGTTGCGCTTCATTAATTTCTTAGCGAATGGCAATCTATCAACAAGTTGAAAATATAGATGTAATAATTGCAAAGAACTGATATAAAGTGCATTGGATGTTTATATTTTGATTTCTTAACTACTTAATGTATCTATATCGGATTTTTTAATAGTAAAAATTTAGTGTTTATGTCTAATTAAATTGAAAAACATATTTTCATAGGCTTACTTTACCTGGGGTGAGCAAGGAGAATCAATAAATTGTATTTTCTTAAATATATGTTGTTTATACATGTATATATACATGTAAATATACACGTATATTAAATATCCTTATATTAGAATGGTAGCTCGTATCCCAGCCGTGCGCGTACAAAATTGCCATTAAGAGCGCTCGTGTTTGAAAAGACCACGTACGTTAAGTAGTTACAAATAAGATTACTTATAAGATTACTTATAAATATAACAAATATTTTATAATATTATTTTGATATTTTAATTTGAATCCTTTAAAATATGATTGAAAATAGAAGTATTTTTGATAATATTGAATTTATATATTTCTTGAAGCATTTGATTTTTTGAATGTCCAATATTAAATCTAAATTTAATAATCATTACACATGGCTTTTAGAAGCATAAGATTCGATTCCAAAAAATCTGACTTGAAGAATCCACAAAACATAATAGTACAAGAAAAGGTCAGGGTGATAGAACTTACTTATTGGTCAGTCAAATGAAAAATGAACATTAAATTATAAAAGCAGGAAGGAAAACTTAAAAGAAATTAATCGGAGGTCCTTTAAAAAGGCGATGGTAAAATATTTTGCTTGATTTATGAAAAGATAAAATTGTTGGTGAGTCAGATTCCACTCTGAAAGATTAGATTAAAAATTCAACAGAAAAAATTGAATGCATGAAGTAAGTTAAAGAATATACGTGTTTTGAATACACGGGCACCAAAACTCCCAATTTTGAAACAAATTATAAAATGCCATTTAACCCACATCAACATCGAGTGATAAGGTTTTCTCAGTAGTCACTAATCTTTCACAAAAATTAGACCCTTCATCAATATTGCACAATAATTCTTTACTTTTCAAACATATTACTTTATTAATTAATAAACGTCACGTTTAAATTTTCATATAATAGGAAAAAATACTTCAAATATATGTAAAATTAAAATTTGTTTCCTTTGAAGATTTTATTAAATTACATGCATTTGTTAAAACAAACCAGTGCATTTTTTAGAAAAAAAATTCCGAGCTTCAGAATTTATACTTACACTTTATCATAAAGTTATAATGAAAGAAAATATCAATTAAAGAAGAAGAGAAAGTGAAAATCTTGTTAAATTTTGGTTATGAGTGATCAGGACCGATTTTCAGTCAAAATATTTCATATTTCATTTTATGAATAAACATTGCGGAAATTGGCGATCATTGTTATTTATCTAAATTTTATTTATATAAATAATTCCGCCATCGACAAAAAATAGATTTTGAAGTTGATCAATATTAAAATTATTATGAAGTATTAAGGTATGACCGTCCCTAAAAAATTATATGCAATCACAAATTTATGGATAGATTTTCATCGAACAAAACGAATAGGAAACGTGATAATTCAATTCAATTAATTATTATTTATAACCTGATTGAATGGATCCTGGTATCGTTAGTCTGCCTTTATATACATCTTGAATCGTGCTGTTTTCTAAGCCAAACATATCTTTTGACCATTGCAGTTTGATTTTTACAACATTTTCAGGAATCTCAAGACGACATTTTAAAACAGTCGGTTGGCCAAGAATAACCTTAACCTCAGATGGTTCGTCTTTGAGTACATCTAAATTTATAAATCCAATAAAAACACTATGATAAGCGCCATTTTAAATAATTCATAGAAAATTACCTGATAACAAAATTTACAGCTGATTTTTTAAAATAAAAAATTAAAATTTCAAATATTTGCTAATCTGATGTATATGGAATGGAGAATTTTAAAAATATTTCAAAACATAAATTCATTTGGTTGTTTAACCGTTTCAATCATAAAAAGAAATCTGTTATAAAGAATTTACTCTCAAAATATACTTAGAACATTTGGAACATTTTGATATTACCTAATAGTGTTGCATTACGGAGACACCTGTTAATTTGGCAGCTTTACCTTCCTTATTTATTTCTTTAATATTTTTATGGAAATTAAACTTTCATTAAACTTTCTAAATTCCTATAATGAAATTTATTTTTTTCAAATTATTATTATTATTATTATTATTATTATTATTATTATTATTATTAATATTAATATTATTATTATTATTATTATTATTATTATTATTATTATTATTATTATTATTATTATTATTATTATTATTATTATTATTTATATGATTATTGTTATTCTTATTATGATCATATTTTTGAAATATGTGGAGTCAATTATTTTTTGAAAGATATAAATTTTTAATTCAAAAATCCCTCTTATATTAGAGCATTGCAATACTTGCCTTTGTTTTATATATCTTTTTACTATTATGTCCATGCTATACATAAAAGCTATTCCTATATTATCGTTTTTTATTTACATATTAAACAAAATCTTTAGGTGTTGAAATCAGTAACATACTTCTGTTAATAATATAAATAAATATCATTAAAATAAATATAAATAATACAACAATAATTGTATGTTAACTTTATAGGGGAATATTATTTTTGGTGGATAGATTCCTTAAAGAAGGGTACTTATTTGATAACTTCATTACAGTTCTCTCTTTTTAAGATAGTAGTGACCTATCAACCTCTAAAAGTAGTTATCATAACGTAATTAGAAAATACTGGTAAAATCCAATTAGTAAAATAAATGTCAAAATTACAACAATAACTAAATATGTTATATTTATAACATTAAAAAAAATTTTTTTATGAATATATACAAATATAAATTGACTTACACTTGGTAGAATTGGACAACAGGAAAAAAGAACTAAGCATAATTACAACAAAAGCAATTTTCCTTTTTCCAACTGTCATTTTAAATTAGAAATCAAAAAATAAATTCTAAAAAATTAAATCCTGAAAACTTGCAGAATACAAAAGATATTTTCAAATATCATGCCTATTGACAGATCAAATTTACTTTACAATAGATTCACTAACAAATTTCGGTTATAATCCTACAATTCTAATTGGTCAATATTTGAAATACTGAATTCGATTGGCGTGCAACCAATTGAAATCGAGGTTTATAATCGATTATGTCATTATTTAATATTTAAATTACATATAACAATTTTACTGTCCCTTGTTAATTGCGAAAAGTTATGTAACTATTATTGTTTGAGTAGTAAACAAAAGAAAAAATGAATTTATCTTGTAAAATCCGACATCGAGTTGAAAAAATACAATAATTGCACTTGATTAAGTTTAGATTAATATCTATTGTAAATTATTTTTATAGAAATTAAAATTTGGAATATAATATTAATTTAAACTCCGTTATTTAATGTATTTAAACATTTAAATATTTTTTCAAACAGATTTTTTATTTATAAAAAGTAGCACTTGACTTTAATAATATCTATAAGTAAAAGGATTGTTTTTTTAGATTTCAGTTATTTTTAAATTTTACATTATTGACTAAATATTACAATGGAAAATTATTATTCATTTAGTTTTGTTGAGAATTTAAAATTTTTTAAAATATTTCTAGATTTAGGGAGTCAATTAATAATTAACTTTACATTTATAAGACACTAAAGCAGTGCTTCCCAACGTTTTTTAGTCTACGGCACGGTAACTATTTTGTAAAAATATAGCGGCACACTAAAAAAATATACTACAATTTTATAGAAAAAAAGCTCTGTTAAGTTTAGAAAACAAAAATATTTTTAATAATTTTTTTGGACATACATTATGTATTACATTTATAAAGCAGCTTAACGTGATATCTGACCTTGATGTTGAGAACAAAGCTTGCTTATATTAGGTTCTATACTTGAAACTAAACTGAATACTAAATAAAAGAATATCGACATATGACTATTCATTCACTCGTTATATTTCTTGCAGAGCCTACTTTCTTTTTACTTTATTGAATTTTCAACTTATTATACTTAATTGAAAAAAATAATAATATGTTAATTATTTAATATTAGTAATAATATTAGTCGAACAATATTTATCATTTCATAGATAATTTGTAAGAAAATTTTAAAAAATCCACAATTATTCTACGGCGCATCGCAAATGTTTCATGGCACACCAGTGGGCCGCGGCACACTGGTTGGGAAGCTTTGCACTAAAGACTTAAAGTAAAAAGAAACAAAATAAATAAAAGCTTTGAAATAACCAGTACAAATCTCCAAAACACTAGACTAGTTTCGAGCTTTTGCTTATTATCAGCACTATGCAGAACTTCTGCAAGACGCGAATTTCTTTTAGTGCTTTTAAGCATAATTTTTCTGCTTAGAGTAGGTAGTTAGGAGCTTACGGGAACATAAAAAAAACATAGGGGGAGGGGGGGGGTATGTAATAGCGGATTAAATTTCAGATTATCTTGATTACATAATGATGTAATCAACTTAATTAATTTTGTGTGTATTTTAATTAAATTTTGTGTGTATTTTTTTTCGAAATTTTTTTCGAGTTTTTGGCGCGATTTTTTTTTGAATTCAAATTTTTGGAACATTTTTTTAAATTCAAATTTTTGCGAATTTTTGAAATAAAATTGAAATATTTTTTTGAATAAATTTTTTTTTAATCACACTATAGTCAGGGGGTATTTTTGAAAAAGACTAAAATAAATTGGCTTGAATCGCCTAACGATAAAAAAGCATAAAACTAAAATTGGCTCAAATCGCCTAAGACGAACAGACTATAGTCAGGGATATTTTTAACTCGTAATAAAAAACAATGCAATATTTGGTCTCAATACTTTCTATAGTTAAATATAGGCATAAAATAAATTTGCTTGAATCGCCTAATGATAAAAAAGCATAAAATTAAAATTGGCTCAAATCGCCTAAGATGGTCAGAGTGGGTATTTTCATTCACAAAAATTTTTTTTTTTAATCACACTATAGTCAGGGGGTATTTTTGAAAAAGACTAAAATAAAAATGGCTTGAATCGCCTACTGATAAAAAAAGCATAAAATTAAAATTGGCTCAAATCGCCTAAGATGTGATATAGTCAGGGATATTTTTAATTCGTAATAAAAACTAATGCAATATTTGGTCTCAATACTTTCTATAGGTAAATATAGGCATAAAATAAAAATGGCTTGAATCGCCTACTGATAAAAAATTGACAGGGGTATTTTATAGGCTTGTTAAAAAAAACACTTGAAATATTTGTTCACACAATTTTCTTAGGCAAATTTAGGCTCTAGATAAAAATAATTTAAAATACCTAAAGTAAATTAAGATAAATTAAAGTACATTAGGATACATTAAAGTATATTAAAGTAAATTTAGATAAATTAAAGTACATTAGAATACATTTAAGTATATTAGAGTAAATTAAGGTTCCTCAAGTAAATTAAGATACATTAGAGTACATTAAGGTAAATTAAAGGGTCGAAAGTCAATTTAAGTACATTAGGGTACATTTAAGTAAATTATGGTTCATAAAGTAAATTAAGGTACATCAGAGTAATTTAAAGTACGTTAGAATAAATTTGAGTAAATTAAGGTACTTAAAGTAATTTAAGGTGCCTAGAGTAAAGTGTGGTAAGTTAGGTAAGAATTTTTTTAAAATTAAATAGAGAGTCAACAGTTAAGTTACATAAGGGTAATTTTTAAAGCTGAAAATTTTAAAAGCAGTTATAGTAGGCAAATTACATAAGGTAAGAATTTTTAAAGTTAAAGAGTCGACAATATTGCATGATAAAATTTATTAAATAAAATTTTTAGTATAGTTTTATCGATCAATTTTTATACATATTTTTAAATGATAAAATTTTTAACATAAATTTACAATGGAATTTTTATACATGATTTTAAAATGAAATTTTTTATACATGATTTTTAAATAGAATTTTTAGTATAATTTTATCGATGAATTTTTTATATATAATTTTTAAAGATGAAATTTTTAGGATAATTTTACAATGAAATTTTTACACATGTTTTTAATTGAAAAAATTTTTAATGTAATCTTACAATCAAATTTTTAGTATAATTTTTACTATTACTTTTTTATACATGTTGATAACGATCAAATTTTCAAAGAAATTTTTCAAAAACTTTTTTCAAAGAATTTTATTAAATTAAATTTTTGAGTTTCAGTGTTACATAGTATTGCCTAAGGTAGGTAGTAGTCATTCGCAAGAGCAACCCATCTCCTCCACTCTGCAGCAACCCATCCTTAAAAAAAAAATAATAAAATAATAATAATAAATAATAATATTAATAAAATAATAATAATAATAATAATAATAATAATAATAATATTTTCAGAAAACATAAAAAGTTAACTTACTTGGTATCAACTTCTGAACATTGATAACCCATACACAGTGAATAATTCATTAATAACTGAACAACAATCACTAGGTACTGTATACAAATAACCGAGTACTGTACAGCTCTCTATATACATATTAGGCATTGAATAATTTACTTATTCATTAAAATGACATATTTAAATAATATTTACTCTTTCAACACAGATATTGAATCAACTCAACCCACTTAAAAAATAAAGCTTTCTCTCAATCATTTCCCTTTAAAATACTTGGTTATTCACACACTCACAATATGTTATCAATAACTAGTTACTGAACAAATCAATATCAAAAACTAATTACTGAACCAATAAATATTAATGATCGGTTACTGACCAACTAATTTTGAAATAAATCACATAAAAGGTTAACAAAAAGAAATACAAGTTGAAATTTTATTAACTTTTTCACTATTTTATCGATCATTGATGTTTCCAAATTTTTTGGTTGCTTAGTTACCTTGTCGTTATCAGGTGATAATTAATCAAATTCATTGAAACCAAATCCATTGCTATATTTACTTGGTATCAACTTCTGAATACTGATACACACTGAATAATCCATTAATAACTGAACAACAATCACTAGGTACTGTATACAAATAACCGAGTACTGTACAACTCTCTATATACATACTAAGCATTGAATAATTTACTTATTTATTAAAATGCCATATTTAAATAATATTTGCTCTTTGAACACCGATATTCAACCAACTTAACTCACTTAAAAAATCAAATTTTCTCTCAATCATTTCCCCTTAAAATACTTGGTTATTCACACACTCACAATATGTTATCAATAACTAGTTACTGAACAAATGAATATCAAAAAATTTTTACTGACCAAGAAATCTTTAAATAAAAGCACATATAAATTTGAACAATCAAAAGAAATACAATTTTAATAACTTCTCGACTTTTTTATCGATCATTGATGTCTCCAAATTGTTTTGTTGTTTAGTTACCTGATTGCTATCAAGAAACTATTAATCATTGAAGCTCAATCAATTGTTGTATTTTCTCTGTATAAAAATTTATTTCTTTACAGTGTTGTATGTGATTTATTGAAATTATTTTGTAAAACATTGAAATTTTTCTACCATTTTTGTAATATTTTTAATTGCGTCCAACAATGAACAATTACTAAACGTTATTTTCAAAGATGAATGCCAACCTTTTCATTTATTTTTCACACGTCCCTAAATAAATTAATTGCTAACTCATCAAATAATTACTTAAATTTATTTTTATAGATTTTCTATTCACCCCCAACTCTTATTGTTTACTGAATGATAAATTAATTAGTAACTACAAGTAGTGGTTAATCTAATTGCTAGTGAAAAGAAACTTGATGAGAAAAAGATACTTAAATTAATTTCTCGAAACATATATTACTTTCATTGTACTTGGAATAAATTTTCATATATTTATTGAAAATGATTCGACTCTTTAAATTATTAACTCAAAGATGCTAAAGGTTTGAATAAAACTGATAGAAAAAAAAATTAATATCTACAGCATTACTAAAATCAAATAACTATAATTTCTGATACCATGCTTCAATACATACATAGGTTCTTGTGTACTGATATCACTTACTGAAAACCCAAACTTATAGGAAAAATGTATGTGATTGTCTATTAGTCTTTGTAGAAATTATTTTTATTAAATTGTGGTTAGCTGGTGAATAGAATTTGATTAAAGTAGTGGGAAAGATGTCAATTTTAAATAAATTTGATTAAATTTGTTAATTTTTTAAATAAAATTTTTTAAAGAAAGCTTCAACATAGTAGCAATTTTAAAGAGAATAGTACTTATCAATTAAAAATTAAATTAAATTAACTAAGTTGTAAGATAATTGAAAAATTTATTAGATCATATTTTAAAATTTTATAAGGTTGTTAGGTAATTATTCTAGGTACTTGTTGAATGAAAATTAGTGTATGTTATCGACTGCTCATAATATTTAATTCTACAATTTCCGGATAAATAACTATTAAATTCTTGATTCCTGGAAATAATCGTAAATATTTAAATTATTCAGAAAATTGTCAAAAAAAAAAACCTAAATAATGGGTAACAAAAAGTTTTAAATACTAGTCAATTTTAGTTTTTAATGTAATTGAGTTACAAATATTTTAATAAAATCAAATAAATAGTTACATGAATCAAACAATTTCTTAGAACTGAAATATTATCGATATATCTAGATTAACCTTAAATCAATGAAAAAAGTAACAATTTTCCTAAGTATGTTATAAATTCAACCAACTCAATCCCCTTAAAAATACTATAAATTCGCCTCTCAACCAATCATTTCTCTTCAAATGTCATTTTTCACTCCATTATATCAACTATATTCATACTTTTCATAAAAACCTATCAAGTAGATAATATTTA
Organism: Schmidtea mediterranea; assembly: GCA_022537955.1. Lineage (NCBI taxonomy): Eukaryota > Metazoa > Platyhelminthes > Tricladida > Dugesiidae > Schmidtea > Schmidtea mediterranea. The sequence goes on from CM039681.1 coordinate 113,757,676, forward strand.
CCCTTTGAACACTAATATTCATTCTAGTAAATTCCTTTAAAAATATTATAAATTCCTCTCTTGACCAATCATTTTCCAAAAAATAACAATATTTCAAGCCATATTCAATATTTTTCATAAAAATCATAACAATACCCATTTCTATAATATTTACCCTTTAAATAACAATATTTAACTAACTCAAGCCCCTTAAAATGACAACAAACTTGTTCTTAATCGACTATTTTTCACTAAATAAATTCCACTCTTGACCAATCTTTTCCCATCAAATAACACTTTCCCCTACTCCACCAACTATATTCATTATTTTATAAAAATCACCTATTAAATAACAATACTTAACCGACTAAACACCTTAAAAATATCAACAAATTTGCTGTTAATCGATTATTTCCCTTTAAAAAATCATAAATTCTCTTCTTAGCTAATTGTTTTCCCCTAAAATAAAATTTACTCTCAACGAATCATTTCTCTTTAAATGAGATTAATCCCAGTTATATTCATTATTTTCATAAAAAATCACCGACATGTCGATATTCAACCGAATAAATCTCTTGAAATCATCTTAAAATAAAATTACTCTCTTGACCAATCAAATTCCCTTAAAAATATTATAAATTCGCCTCTCAACCAATCATTTCTCTTTAAATTACAATAATCCCGCTATATTCATTATTTTCATAAAAATCACCAACATATCGATATTCAACAGGATAAATTTCTTGAAATCCATCTCGTGACCAATTATTTCCCCTTAAAAGATCATAAATTCTCTTCTTAACCAATCATTTCTCTTTAAATGACAATATTTCCAATCTCTTAAAAGATTTACACACATATTGATATCTATCTGAACAAAGCCCCTTAAAAATATTATAAATTCCTCCTCTATATTCTCCATATCTCAAAATTTCCTCTTAACCAATCATTTCCCTTGAAATCACATTTTCATTCACTGCACCAACAATACACATATTTTTGGTAATAACCTACAAGGTAAAATTTCTTTAGAAATCTGTATTTAACCAAATAAGATCTTTAAAAATTCATCATTTGGATCATATTTACTATATGTATTCAACCAATCAAATTCCCTTAAAATAAAAATCTGAATTTTACCAATAAAAATAAATTTTCTTTAAAGTATTACAAAATTGTTATCGATACCCAACATTTTCCGTCGAAAATCGCCACAATTTGATTCTGGCAACAAATTCAATCAAAAATGACTAAAATCGAATAAAGTCTATGTTTCCCACATAAATTTAATTTCACTACATTAATGTAAAATCATAAAATATATATCATGTTGCTCAAATAATTAAAATTAATCAGTAAATCAAGTATAAATTCAATAAAAATTACCAGTCAACCCATAGATATAATTCAACGATTTTCATATGTATATTGTTAACCACACTGAGCATCCTCTACAAAATCTCTACAATATACTACTTTTGTGATTGATATCCACTAAATCAATAAATGGAAAAATGATAATAATTAATTGACCATCCTTTTTTTTACTGTAAAATCAATAAAAATTTTCGGTTTCACTAAAATATTTTTAAAAATCAACTGATTTAATAAACTTTTTAAATATATCATAAAATTATAATTTAAATATCATTTACTATTCAAAATCTATCAGTCAAATTGGAATCTAATTGGTAAATAATTATCATAAATATGTTTCATAAACATTTTGTTCCTAAAATAAACTTTTATTTAAAATCATCCTAAAATCAAGTAAAGTTTATTAAATTATCAAGAAATTAAGTGCTTCTAAAATTATAGATTTACCCTCATTTCTTCAATATTTTCTACAAAAACATAATAGTCCCCAAATCCATTAACATTCAAATGAAAACCATAAAATTCACATAGATGATTAAAATTTACTAAAATAAATACCTCGTAAAACTAGATATCACTTAAATTATCATAAAATTTCCCTAAAATCTCTAATTAATTTACATAGCCTAAAAATATTTTATTTTTGTCGATTACAACCTAATCTATTTAAGTGTGTAATTAAATTTATTAAAAGTTAATTAAATTTTCAGTGAAAATAACAAGTCAATAACAAGTCAACAAATGGAATTTTAATTAGTAGAGATTATATTCTATAAAGAAAATTTCCAGTGAAGAAGTAATATTGGTGGGAGAGTACATTAAGTGTCTAAAATCGTTGAAATTACTGGAAAAAGTGGGATAGCTAAAGATATCTACTAAATAGATGAAATATCAATTGATATATTAAAACCTTACAAGGGTAATATACTTTGAATGAAGAAAATATACATCGAAGAAGAAAAATATTCATTAAAGTGAGAAATTATTCATTGAAGAGAAAAAATATTTATTGAAGAGGGAAAACAATCATTGAATAACGTAAAATATTGATTGAAGCTAAGAAATATTCAGTGAATCGAGAATTGCATATAATAAATTAGACGGTAAAATTTCTCAATGATGAGATGAAATATCAATTAAATATTGGAAATACTTGAAATAAATGGAGTCTGTATTATTCACTGTTCAACAAATATACTTAAAAGATGAAAATATTCACTGAAAATGAATTGTACTTTAAGAGTGGATGAATTAAAAATTCAATTAAAAATTATTAACAATTGAGTAGATTTTGTCGATTAATTATATTTAAATAGGGATATATATTGTTGATGGGTGCGCGGATGAATAGTTATTAAAAAACGCGCGCGCGTATATTAATCCAACGAATATTCAACAAATCTGGCGAATATATTCAAATCCGGCGAATATTCAACAAATCTGGCGAATATATTCAAATCCGGCGAATATTCCAATCCGGCGAATATTCAACAAATCTGGCGAATATATTCAAATCCGGCGAATATTCCAATCCGGCGAATATTCAACAAATCCGAGAAATATTTATCAAACAAATAGATTGTAGAAATCAAATCTAAGTCTCTTACATTCAAAGCACATTGAATGATATATTTTAAATGAACGTTATGGAATTTTATTGGTATTAAGAATTATTATCTACATGTAATAAATTTTTGAAAATCTTATATTTTAATACTATTTTAGTTGTAACTATTGACAATATATTATTTTAAATTCTTAAATTTACTCTATTATTTGAAATTATATTTGAAATTTGGTTAAAAAAAAAAATTTTTTTTATAATGATTAGTAAATAGAATATTTGATTTAGTTTTATACTCAAATAAAACCTTTTGACAAATTAAAAATATTTTCAATAATATATTTATAAATTGATGGTTATAAATAAATATTATCCAAATGTAAAGTTAATTTAAATAATTTATTCAATTGTAACTAATGACAACATAATAATTTAAATTCAAAAATAATAATAACATCAAAAAATGATTATTATTTCTAAAAGTAATTTATAACATTTTATAAAAAGCAATAATTAATATAAAACATACATCAATTTTCTGAATTTATTTAATATTACAAAAATATAAATTTTTCTTATAATCATAATACCAAATTATTCATCAATTCATTGTATTGTTTACTACATTCCATTATTTGTTGGACTTTCTGCTTCGTTCTTTCTACTTATTACATTGTATCTGATCCACCCGTATTTATAGTATTAAATATGCCGGATTTGTTGAATATTCGCCGGATTGGTATATTCGCCGGATTTGTTGAATATTCATTGGATTTGTTGAATATTCATTGGATTAGTATACGCCGGATTTGAATATATTTGCCGGATTGGTATATTCGCCGGATTTGTTGAATATTCGCCGGATTGGAATATTCGCCGGATTTGAATATATTCGCCAGATTTGTTGAATATTCGCCGGATTTGAATATATTCGCCAGATTTGTTGAATATTCGTTGGATTAATATACGCGCGCGCGTTTTTTAATAACTATTCATCCGCGCACCCATCAACAATATATATCCCTATTTAAATATAATTAATCGACAAAATCTACTCAATTGTTAATAATTTTTAATTGAATTTTTAATTCATCCACTCTTAAAGTACAATTCATTTTCAGTGAATATTTTCATCTTTTAAGTATATTTGTTGAACAGTGAATAATACAGACTCCATTTATTTCAAGTATTTCCAATATTTAATTGATATTTCATCTCATCATTGAGAAATTTTACCGTCTAATTTATTATATGCAATTCTCGATTCACTGAATATTTCTTAGCTTCAATCAATATTTTACGTTATTCAATGATTGTTTTCCCTCTTCAATAAATATGTTTTCTCTTCAATGAATAATTTCTCACTTTAATGAATATTTTTCTTCTTCGATGTATATTTTCTTCATTCAAAGTATATTACCCTTGTAAGGTTTTAATATATCAATTGATATTTCATCTATTTAGTAGATATCTTTAGCTATCCCACTTTTTCCAGTAATTTCAACGATTTTAGACACTTAATGTACTCTCCCACCAATATTACTTCTTCACTGGAAATTTTCTTTATAGAATATAATCTCTACTAATTAAAATTCCATTTGTTGACTTGTTATTGACTTGTTATTTTCACTGAAAATTTAATTAACTTTTAATGAATTTAATTACACACTTAAATAGATTAGGTTGTAATCGACAAAAATAAAATATTTTTAGGCTATGTAAATTAATTAGAGATTTTAGGGAAATTTTATGATAATTTAAGTGATATCTAGTTTTACGAGGTATTTATTTTAGTAAATTTTAATCATCTATGTGAATTTTATGGTTTTCATTTGAATGTTAATGGATTTGGGGACTATTATGTTTTTGTAGAAAATATTGAAGAAATGAGGGTAAATCTATAATTTTAGAAGCACTTAATTTCTTGATAATTTAATAAACTTTACTTGATTTTAGGATGATTTTAAATAAAAGTTTATTTTAGGAACAAAATGTTTATGAAACATATTTATGATAATTATTTACCAATTAGATTCCAATTTGACTGATAGATTTTGAATAGTAAATGATATTTAAATTATAATTTTATGATATATTTAAAAAGTTTATTAAATCAGTTGATTTTTAAAAATATTTTAGTGAAACCGAAAATTTTTATTGATTTTACAGTAAAAAAAAGGATGGTCAATTAATTATTATCATTTTTCCATTTATTGATTTAGTGGATATCAATCACAAAAGTAGTATATTGTAGAGATTTTGTAGAGGATGCTCAGTGTGGTTAACAATATACATATGAAAATCGTTGAATTATATCTATGGGTTGACTGGTAATTTTTATTGAATTTATACTTGATTTACTGATTAATTTTAATTATTTGAGCAACATGATATATATTTTATGATTTTACATTAATGTAGTGAAATTAAATTTATGTGGGAAACATAGACTTTATTCGATTTTAGTCATTTTTGATTGAATTTGTTGCCAGAATCAAATTGTGGCGATTTTCGACGGAAAATGTTGGGTATCGATAACAATTTTGTAATACTTTAAAGAAAATTTATTTTTATTGGTAAAATTCAGATTTTTATTTTAAGGGAATTTGATTGGTTGAATACATATAGTAAATATGATCCAAATGATGAATTTTTAAAGATCTTATTTGGTTAAATACAGATTTCTAAAGAAATTTTACCTTGTAGGTTATTACCAAAAATATGTGTATTGTTGGTGCAGTGAATGAAAATGTGATTTCAAGGGAAATGATTGGTTAAGAGGAAATTTTGAGATATGGAGAATATAGAGGAGGAATTTATAATATTTTTAAGGGGCTTTGTTCAGATAGATATCAATATGTGTGTAAATCTTTTAAGAGATTGGAAATATTGTCATTTAAAGAGAAATGATTGGTTAAGAAGAGAATTTATGATCTTTTAAGGGGAAATAATTGGTCACGAGATGGATTTCAAGAAATTTATCCTGTTGAATATCGATATGTTGGTGATTTTTATGAAAATAATGAATATAGCGGGGATTATTGTAATTTAAAGAGAAATGATTGGTTGAGAGGCGAATTTATAATATTTTTAAGGGAATTTGATTGGTCAAGAGAGTAATTTTATTTTAAGATGATTTCAAGAGATTTATTCGGTTGAATATCGACATGTCGGTGATTTTTTATGAAAATAATGAATATAACTGGGATTAATCTCATTTAAAGAGAAATGATTCGTTGAGAGTAAATTTTATTTTAGGGGAAAACAATTAGCTAAGAAGAGAATTTATGATTTTTTAAAGGGAAATAATCGATTAACAGCAAATTTGTTGATATTTTTAAGGTGTTTAGTCGGTTAAGTATTGTTATTTAATAGGTGATTTTTATAAAATAATGAATATAGTTGGTGGAGTAGGGGAAAGTGTTATTTGATGGGAAAAGATTGGTCAAGAGTGGAATTTATTTAGTGAAAAATAGTCGATTAAGAACAAGTTTGTTGTCATTTTAAGGGGCTTGAGTTAGTTAAATATTGTTATTTAAAGGGTAAATATTATAGAAATGGGTATTGTTATGATTTTTATGAAAAATATTGAATATGGCTTGAAATATTGTTATTTTTTGGAAAATGATTGGTCAAGAGAGGAATTTATAATATTTTTAAAGGAATTTACTAGAATGAATATTAGTGTTCAAAGGGTAAATATTATCTACTTGATAGGTTTTTATGAAAAGTATGAATATAGTTGATATAATGGAGTGAAAAATGACATTTGAAGAGAAATGATTGGTTGAGAGGCGAATTTATAGTATTTTTAAGGGGATTGAGTTGGTTGAATTTATAACATACTTAGGAAAATTGTTACTTTTTTCATTGATTTAAGGTTAATCTAGATATATCGATAATATTTCAGTTCTAAGAAATTGTTTGATTCATGTAACTATTTATTTGATTTTATTAAAATATTTGTAACTCAATTACATTAAAAACTAAAATTGACTAGTATTTAAAACTTTTTGTTACCCATTATTTAGGTTTTTTTTTTGACAATTTTCTGAATAATTTAAATATTTACGATTATTTCCAGGAATCAAGAATTTAATAGTTATTTATCCGGAAATTGTAGAATTAAATATTATGAGCAGTCGATAACATACACTAATTTTCATTCAACAAGTACCTAGAATAATTACCTAACAACCTTATAAAATTTTAAAATATGATCTAATAAATTTTTCAATTATCTTACAACTTAGTTAATTTAATTTAATTTTTAATTGATAAGTACTATTCTCTTTAAAATTGCTACTATGTTGAAGCTTTCTTTAAAAAATTTTATTTAAAAAATTAACAAATTTAATCAAATTTATTTAAAATTGACATCTTTCCCACTACTTTAATCAAATTCTATTCACCAGCTAACCACAATTTAATAAAAATAATTTCTACAAAGACTAATAGACAATCACATACATTTTTCCTATAAGTTTGGGTTTTCAGTAAGTGATATCAGTACACAAGAACCTATGTATGTATTGAAGCATGGTATCAGAAATTATAGTTATTTGATTTTAGTAATGCTGTAGATATTAATTTTTTTTTCTATCAGTTTTATTCAAACCTTTAGCATCTTTGAGTTAATAATTTAAAGAGTCGAATCATTTTCAATAAATATATGAAAATTTATTCCAAGTACAATGAAAGTAATATATGTTTCGAGAAATTAATTTAAGTATCTTTTTCTCATCAAGTTTCTTTTCACTAGCAATTAGATTAACCACTACTTGTAGTTACTAATTAATTTATCATTCAGTAAACAATAAGAGTTGGGGGTGAATAGAAAATCTATAAAAATAAATTTAAGTAATTATTTGATGAGTTAGCAATTAATTTATTTAGGGACGTGTGAAAAATAAATGAAAAGGTTGGCATTCATCTTTGAAAATAACGTTTAGTAATTGTTCATTGTTGGACGCAATTAAAAATATTACAAAAATGGTAGAAAAATTTCAATGTTTTACAAAATAATTTCAATAAATCACATACAACACTGTAAAGAAATAAATTTTTATACAGAGAAAATACAACAATTGATTGAGCTTCAATGATTAATAGTTTCTTGATAGCAATCAGGTAACTAAACAACAAAACAATTTGGAGACATCAATGATCGATAAAAAAGTCGAGAAGTTATTAAAATTGTATTTCTTTTGATTGTTCAAATTTATATGTGCTTTTATTTAAAGATTTCTTGGTCAGTAAAAATTTTTTGATATTCATTTGTTCAGTAACTAGTTATTGATAACATATTGTGAGTGTGTGAATAACCAAGTATTTTAAGGGGAAATGATTGAGAGAAAATTTGATTTTTTAAGTGAGTTAAGTTGGTTGAATATCGGTGTTCAAAGAGCAAATATTATTTAAATATGGCATTTTAATAAATAAGTAAATTATTCAATGCTTAGTATGTATATAGAGAGTTGTACAGTACTCGGTTATTTGTATACAGTACCTAGTGATTGTTGTTCAGTTATTAATGGATTATTCAGTGTGTATCAGTATTCAGAAGTTGATACCAAGTAAATATAGCAATGGATTTGGTTTCAATGAATTTGATTAATTATCACCTGATAACGACAAGGTAACTAAGCAACCAAAAAATTTGGAAACATCAATGATCGATAAAATAGTGAAAAAGTTAATAAAATTTCAACTTGTATTTCTTTTTGTTAACCTTTTATGTGATTTATTTCAAAATTAGTTGGTCAGTAACCGATCATTAATATTTATTGGTTCAGTAATTAGTTTTTGATATTGATTTGTTCAGTAACTAGTTATTGATAACATATTGTGAGTGTGTGAATAACCAAGTATTTTAAAGGGAAATGATTGAGAGAAAGCTTTATTTTTTAAGTGGGTTGAGTTGATTCAATATCTGTGTTGAAAGAGTAAATATTATTTAAATATGTCATTTTAATGAATAAGTAAATTATTCAATGCCTAATATGTATATAGAGAGCTGTACAGTACTCGGTTATTTGTATACAGTACCTAGTGATTGTTGTTCAGTTATTAATGAATTATTCACTGTGTATGGGTTATCAATGTTCAGAAGTTGATACCAAGTAAGTTAACTTTTTATGTTTTCTGAAAATATTATTATTATTATTATTATTATTATTATTATTATTTTATTAATATTATTATTTATTATTATTATTTTATTATTTTTTTTTAAGGATGGGTTGCTGCAGAGTGGAGGAGATGGGTTGCTCTTGCGAATGACTACTACCTACCTTAGGCAATACTATGTAACACTGAAACTCAAAAATTTAATTTAATAAAATTCTTTGAAAAAAGTTTTTGAAAAATTTCTTTGAAAATTTGATCGTTATCAACATGTATAAAAAAGTAATAGTAAAAATTATACTAAAAATTTGATTGTAAGATTACATTAAAAATTTTTTCAATTAAAAACATGTGTAAAAATTTCATTGTAAAATTATCCTAAAAATTTCATCTTTAAAAATTATATATAAAAAATTCATCGATAAAATTATACTAAAAATTCTATTTAAAAATCATGTATAAAAAATTTCATTTTAAAATCATGTATAAAAAATTCCATTGTAAATTTATGTTAAAAATTTTATCATTTAAAAATATGTATAAAAATTGATCGATAAAACTATACTAAAAATTTTATTTAATAAATTTTATCATGCAATATTGTCGACTCTTTAACTTTAAAAATTCTTACCTTATGTAATTTGCCTACTATAACTGCTTTTAAAATTTTCAGCTTTAAAAATTACCCTTATGTAACTTAACTGTTGACTCTCTATTTAATTTTAAAAAAATTCTTACCTAACTTACCACACTTTACTCTAGGCACCTTAAATTACTTTAAGTACCTTAATTTACTCAAATTTATTCTAACGTACTTTAAATTACTCTGATGTACCTTAATTTACTTTATGAACCATAATTTACTTAAATGTACCCTAATGTACTTAAATTGACTTTCGACCCTTTAATTTACCTTAATGTACTCTAATGTATCTTAATTTACTTGAGGAACCTTAATTTACTCTAATATACTTAAATGTATTCTAATGTACTTTAATTTATCTAAATTTACTTTAATATACTTTAATGTATCCTAATGTACTTTAATTTATCTTAATTTACTTTAGGTATTTTAAATTATTTTTATCTAGAGCCTAAATTTGCCTAAGAAAATTGTGTGAACAAATATTTCAAGTGTTTTTTTTTAACAAGCCTATAAAATACCCCTGTCAATTTTTTATCAGTAGGCGATTCAAGCCATTTTTATTTTATGCCTATATTTACCTATAGAAAGTATTGAGACCAAATATTGCATTAGTTTTTATTACGAATTAAAAATATCCCTGACTATATCACATCTTAGGCGATTTGAGCCAATTTTAATTTTATGCTTTTTTTATCAGTAGGCGATTCAAGCCATTTTTATTTTAGTCTTTTTCAAAAATACCCCCTGACTATAGTGTGATTAAAAAAAAAAAATTTTGTGAATGAAAATACCCACTCTGACCATCTTAGGCGATTTGAGCCAATTTTAATTTTATGCTTTTTTATCATTAGGCGATTCAAGCATATTTATTTTATGCCTATATTTAACTATAGAAAGTATTGAGACCAAATATTGCATTGTTTTTTATTACGAGTTAAAAATATCCCTGACTATAGTCTGTTCGTCTTAGGCGATTTGAGCCAATTTTAGTTTTATGCTTTTTTATCGTTAGGCGATTCAAGCCAATTTATTTTAGTCTTTTTCAAAAATACCCCCTGACTATAGTGTGATTAAAAAAAAATTTATTCAAAAAAATATTTCAATTTTATTTCAAAAATTCGCAAAAATTTGAATTTAAAAAAATGTTCCAAAAATTTGAATTCAAAAAAAAATCGCGCCAAAAACTCGAAAAAAATTTCGAAAAAAAATACACACAAAATTTAATTAAAATACACACAAAATTAATTAAGTTGATTACATCATTATGTAATCAAGATAATCTGAAATTTAATCCGCTATTACATACCCCCCCTCCTCCCCCTATGTTTTTTTTATGTTCCCGTAAGCTCCTAACTACCTACTGCTTAGATAATACATTCGTTTTCTATGCATTCTAATATATATATATAAATAAAAAATATTTATTTCAGTAATGCCTACAAAATTTTATTGATGACGATATCAATTGCTGGAATTACACGAAAATGGAAATTGATAAAAATTAATTAAACGCTAATTAAATATTTTTAAAAAGTAAAAATCAATATTTCCCATATATTTCTAGGGAGGAGAAACCTATAGCAAATAAAAAATTGAAGAGAGAGAAAATAATTTCACAAGTAAAAGAGGTCTCGGTGAGAAGCTAGTAATTTGTAAAATTTCTTTACCAATTCTTAATGTAACCCCAGAAATTTTTAGGAAAAAACAAGAGTTGAAACTTTAAATAATTGCTTAAACCAGGGTTCTTCAACCTTCCAGAGTTCTTGGAAACCTTCTAGTTTTTAATATTCTTCAAGTAACCCATAATTTAGAAACTAATTTAAAAAATTTTATGAAACACATTAAATACAAAACAAATTATTATACGCAAATACATAGACAAAAAATACAAAGTTACACAAATAAAAATTAATTAGAAAAAATAATTTATGGCTAAGCTGGGCCGGTTTTTTATCGGAAACGCAATTTTTATAATATTCATACATTTAGAATATCATTTCTAAAACATAACTCTGGCAACAACCGTAGTAATAGTCTTTAGCCATTATATAGATAAATGGCTAAAGGCTAATTATTTGTCAATGGTTCATAATCATAGTGATGCCTCTGTCTTCTATAATAATATACTTTTAATTGTTTGACAAATGATTTTTCTAAGTTAATTAAAACATACTCATTTCTCGAAATTTACGGTGGGAAGGTTCCAGGAAAATTATGAAAATTGAAATCATATAAAACGAGACGCAGAATGCATGGAATATGGGAAAACTTTTAGACGTATTAATCGAATTAATGAATATGAAGAAAAGTTTATAATAACGGTGTAAAATGAGGAAAGCATTTAACGAAAAAGGGAGATTGATTCTAAGTAAAATAGTATTTCACACGAAGTCAGTAAACAAAACTGAAACATAAAAACATAAATTAACAATATTTATTTATAAAAAATAAATAAAAAAGCAGTCAATTCTTCGCAAGAGCTTTCGAAAATTAAGATTCATTTTTTATCAGAGTTGGTAAAATAAATTTCATGAGTAGAATTGGTCTGTATTGTCATTACGACTTCACGAGTTAAAATGCGGGTTAAAATTTTGACTTTAGTAATGATAGTAGATTTAATTTTGTTGGTAATCTGAAATTAGTGATCAACATTTGCCTGACTTCGGTGAGTATCCTTGTAAATTTTTTCCTTATTGACAAAGATCTTTTTTGTTCTTTAAAATGCACTAAATGCACTAAGTGTACTAAAATGTACTAAAAGTTACGAAAAGTTATGATTTTAGGGTATTTTGTTTTCTAGTTGAAAGGCGTCAGGATGGTGTCGAATTTTGAACATGAAATCAAATTTATTTCAAACAACATTATTTTTAAGTTAATTTTGAATGTAAAGCCAATTCTAGTGTCACAACTTATGAATTAAGAATTAAATTGTATCAAGGGTGTCATGTTCGAACTTTGAACAAAAAGTCAGGTTTTGATCAAACAACATAAAAAGTCAATTCTGGTGTCAAGATCCATGAATTAAGGCTCATAGATGAATCTATTGGGCTTAGATGGGCGAAAATGTAATGCAAAAAAAGAAATATATTAAATTTCAGAGTAAATTAGTTGGGTTCTGAAATCGATGAGATTGTAGAAATTATGAAAGAATGGATGATAAAGAAAAAATAGATGCAAATGTGATGAAAATAATAATAAAATAGAAAAATTACTCATTTTTGATTACATATAAAATGATTTCATACATCAAACAATTAAATTTGAGCAAGCAGTTTGAGATTAGCAATCAAGGTACTCACATATGAAACAATCAAAAGAAAGAATGCAGAACAAAATAAGTAAACTATTAAAACAAATTATAACTGAATTTTAGGCTATATATTTGAACACTGAGTGAAAATTAATATAATATTTCAGATAATTTAAGTTTGAGTAATAAAAATTTATTAAATTTCAACTATAATTTGTTTAAATTAATTCCGCTAAAATTTCACAAAAACTTGAAAATGGTGACTTTATTAAACTAAAAATTCAAAATGACGATTATATAATACTGTTGGGCAAAAACTGATAAAGCCCATTTTTTGTTTAACCAGCACGATAACGCCTATGTGGTTTTGAGCAGAAAATTTAAAATTAGATAAAAATGGAAAATTTAAAGAAAAATAAAATAAATAAAATTTAAAAAAAATTTTGATACATAAAAATGAAAAAATTTAAATTTAAATCGAAAAGAATAAAAATTCTTATAATTTTGGAATATTCTAGAAATTCTTTGTTTTACTGCATCAAAACACACACACGAACAGTCTTGATATATAAGGCGATGCTGGTTGAGCAAAAATTAATGCATTTTTATTATTATCAACACTTATTATCTCTTTGTACTCTAAAGTGAGCCCTTATTTATTTTACTCTAATTTTATTGATAATTCATTTATTTATGGAATTTTAGCATGAATTATGTTTATTTTATTGTTATGATTGGGAATAAAACTTATTCGAAAATATTTTTTCTATATTTTTACCCATCATAATCAATTTATCTATTTTGTCATCTAACCTCCATTATGAAGTTTTAAATTTAAAATAACTAGTTGCGTAGCTGTATGATCACATACCATAGACTCACACGCACGCAAGAAAGTAAAATTGAAATTTTTTTTCTTTCGGTACCCCGGATCGAACCGGTTGTTAGTGGGGGAAGCATCGGCGAAGGCAGTAGCCAGGTCCGTCCAATATTCTCCCCTTCCTACATCCTATCGCCCAACCCTCTAAAGAGCAGAGTTGAGGTCCTGGGAAAGGGTAAATATAAAGTTTAAAAGTCAACAAAAGAAAAATATATAGACTAGTAGTTAGAAGAATTAGAATTTTTATTTTATTCAACAAAAACTGTCGCCATACGAAAAATTTATAACTAACCTATATACACTATATTTCGAGACTACTCACAATAGGAAGTTTAATCGGCTGTATATCAGATTTTTCGTAACATCATTATTCGTAATTAATCTACGTTCTAAACATAAAAGTCAAAAATGAGTTCGACTATAAATCCAAATTTTACGTCATCATTATCTAGATTTTTGCTACTTCGTCAAGGTAAAAATTTTATTCAGGTTACAAAATTGAGACCATGACCCTATGACCCGTAAAACGACTATCATTGTACTATTATCGTCCTTATTGTACATTTAAAATTATTATTTTTACCAAAAATTTCATTATTATTTCTATTATTATTATTATTATTATTATTAATATTATTATTATTACTATTAATATTATTAATTTCATATGATTGTTATTATTATTATTATTATTTTCATATTAATATTATTATTATTATCATCAGTATTCATATTACCATTATTATTATTATTACTAAAATATAATTATTATTATTATTATTATTATTATCTATATTACGGTTATTATTACTAAAATATTATCATTATGGTTGTCATTATTAATATTGTAGTACATCATGGTTATTGATTATATAGGAACATTATTATTTATAACTTACTATTGCCCTTATCATGCCCCTGATTTCATTATTGTTATTGTTATTATTAACATCATCATCAACCTCATTATTGTTTTTACTATCATGACTAGTCCATTATTATAAATATTATTACTAATATTATTATTATTATTATTATTATTATTATTATTATTATTCGTTTGATAAGTTTATTATTATTATTATTATTATTATTATTATTATTATTATTATTATTATTATTATCGACCCATTGTTATTATCATTATTCTGGTTATTCCTAGCAACATTATTATTATTAGCTTGGAATCATTATTATTTGTGATTACTGTCATTAATATTAATATTATTACGCTTAAGTCAGTTTTGTCATTATTATTATCAAGGTACATTTATACTTGTTATTTACAAATATTGACATCATTATTATCAACCTAACCCTGTTATTATTCTCTATCGCTGGTACACCTGATTCAATTCATTAAAAACTTCTATAATAGAAGTTTAAATGAACAACCAATTACAATTATGGTTGTTTATGAATTAGCCATTTTTAAAATGGCTCGCAGGTAATTTTTTTAATAAAGTATATTTTAGGGCTTGGATTGTGATCTCGTATATTTATGAGATCATTATTCAAGCTCTTAAATAATACTTTTCATCATCATTTATTATAAATTTAGTTTTTTTAGGTTTTTTAGGAATTTATGCCAATTTATGTAAATTAATGGAATTATTTTCTAATAAATGTAAGTCCGATTAATTGAAAACTAAAATTTATTATTAAAAAGTTTCTATATTCGAATAAACTATTCTTCTGTTTCTTGGAAATTTGTTTTGCCTGACATCTTTTTTACCTTTTAACAAATCCAAATTTTGGATAATTATTGATTTTAGAAGGCTATGGAAATTTCTGTTAATTTCCCAAATTTATAAAAATCTTCCTCATTTTCTATGGTATTAATGATTTGGATTTTTTATACTTCATAAAAAAAATTTTTAACTTAAATTATCGGAAAACTTATGTTTTCCGTATTTTTAAAGCTCCTCATTTGAAAGTTCTGGTTCCACTGCTCCTGGTAAATTGCAAATGAGGTAAAAACTCAAAAACCTAGAGTTTCGATGGATATTTTTGAAATATCTGAAAAGTTGTAAAAATATTAAATTGATTGAATTTCATGAAAAATCTTACGAAATTATTTCTTAATTTTCTCTTAATTTTTGGTATTTTTTTCAAAAATTTTCGGCTTAAATTTTAAAAAAAATTGTCTAAAAAGTTACTAAAAATAGTTTTATATAGAGTTTTTAATGAATTGAACATTTCTACATTTTGAAAGTTTGCATGCATTATTTACTATGTATTATGTTTTGATGTTAAAAAATTTTTTCTTCTAATTCCTTCCTATATTATAAGTTTTTATTCAATTGAACAAATTACATGCAGACACGGGTAAGTATGTATGTTCCTATATTATAACTTTATTGATTTTTTCATTTTATTATAGGAGTTTTTAATGAATTAAATCAGGTGTATCATCCTCCCCAACACGACTGTCATGAACCTAAGACTAACCTAATTGTCAGTTAACATTAATATCTTCAATTAATTATTATTAAGATTTTCTTTTATACACTATGGGCATAGTAAAAATTTACTGTTATAATCTGTCTCATTATCATTATCGTTATTATTACATTAACCGTATAAAATTATTACATTTATTACCGTTAGTGCGGTTATCATACAAAAATTACATAATAAAAAGAAAAAATCACCCTCGAAAATTTTAATTTTCATACAAAACAAAACTAAATTCCAATAAGGGATTGCAGCGAGATTTCAATTTGGAATGGCCGGGAATGCCTGAAAGTAAAAGGTTAAGAAGATAATATAAAATTAATTGACCAACCTCTTGGAATAGATTTTGTTGCTGGAAGTTGGATGAGGAAACGTGCAGATTGCGAGAGTGACTGAAGTTGTGAAAATATTAGTTTAACAAAAGAAAATCAATGTTCTTACATTAAGGGGATTAACGATTGTTATTTAAGTCGCTATGACAACCAGGAGGCAAATGAACTAGGTTATATAGTGAATGATAACATACCTCTCAAATCTTCGAGTTTTGAGAGTTAGATTATAAACTGGTAGTATAAAATAAAAAGTTCCCAGCTAGATTAAGGTTAATTTAATTTTGTAAATAATTTTTCTTTAATTTAAATTTCGAACACAGAAAGATGTTAAAAAAGTTTCGCAAGGACATATCCGAATATCACCAAACGGCCATAACTCAAACTCAGAGGGCGGAGGCCATGGTGCGGAAGTGCCGCTACATGGAACAGACGTGGCTTCGCCCGGAGACGGCAAACAAATTAAGAACAGAAATGGATGCATTGAAGGCCCAGTTAAGTCAGAAAGATGAAGCCCTGCGGCTGGCCAAGCAGAAGGCCCAGGAGCTTGAGAAACAAGTGGCCGAGTTGAAACTCAGAGATGACATCCGCACGGGCCTCATGCAAAGCGGAGCTCTACTATCGGCGGAACAACAAGCCATAGTAATGCGAAACATTACAGGGAAAGAAGACGGAGTAAAAGCTATGACTCCAGGTTCCTCCCGTCCACCGGAAGTCTTGCCGAAAAGGAACCGAAGAAAGAATCGGCTAAGCAAGAAAGAAAGGGAGCGGCAGTTCAAATTGAAACGAGCTCGCCTATTAGGTCATATTTTGGACGCAAACGGATTTTAGCTCTTGCAGTCAATAACTTTCAGCACTAATAAACTGACTAACACTGTGATTATTTATTAAATTTGAAAATAATTTGTCAATGTCAACCATTTGTTAAATTTAAATATAATCGGTTCATGTTAATTGTAGTGTTAGAATTGATGGTGACGTTTGAATGTGAATTGCAGTTGTTGGATATGGGGATGCTAAATGATCAAATGATTAGGCAAATTATTAATTAAATAGATAGATAGATGAAAAAGGGACCGATCAAGTAGAGCATGAAGTCTTCTATGACAGCTCATGAACCCGAGGGGGGTTAGGACATTAGCAGTTCTTGAGAAGGAGCTCACCTTTTGCTAACCTTCTATCCACTAGTTCACAGTACCAACGTCAATTTTGACGGGTGACTAGCGGTTCAGATTCTTATGTAGGCGCTGGGTGGGGAATAGTAACCCTTAGGCAGTTCAAACTATTTTAAGGACCCATCAGTGCCCAGCAATACGACTTTGACCAATTATTTAATATGACCTTGATCTTGAGGAGTTGTGTACCAATTTTATTGAATATATAGAATTAGGAATTTTTGGTAATTCTACAATAAATTTCATTTTTATTATCGATTTTTTTAATATTATTTTGGCTTTCATGTATATTAAAATAATATTAGAAAAATCGGTGATTCTAATATTATTCGAATTAAGTGATACATAATTTACAATGGCATTTACATGAATATATAGCTATAGATATGCAGCTTTGGGTTCACATCAAATAATTTGGATTCAGATGTCATTTTGGTAGATTGTATTTTTACATGGGTGTCAATAACAAGCTTCTGCATCTTTTCAATTACTTCTACTTGCCTCTGATTTATCAATCTACTTGATTTATCAATCTATAATTGTTTTCTAAGATATTAAAGACGTTTCTCAAAATCCATTGTTGTAATTGAATAAAGTGTATACATATTGACTAATACTAGTCTTCCATTTTCTTACAATTCTGTGGGGTTTATGGTTTTTGTAACCTTGACCCCAGATGTAAATGTTTTCTTGCCCCCCAATGGTTCCTCGTCGCTAAACAACGTTGGTATTGTAACCATCGGTGTTGAGATCGCCAAAGGTGAGCGCCATGTTGGAACTGCTCTGGCCCGACTTCAAACTGGGTTCAACGCACTACTGTTAGAAGGCATACGTGCGATTTTCTTTCTTGGGTTCCATGATGAAATATTTTCATTTTTGTGATCGTCTTTTATTTCTAAGTTGGAGTATCATACTCGAGTTGTATCTAGTAACGCTATGAACACCATTCTCAAAACATTTATTAAGCAATACAGAAGTAAGTATTATTTAGACATTTTATGCTGATACTCGTTAATGATCGAGATTTACTAATTTTACTTTTATAATTGGTTAGGTTATATTCTAACTGTCTTCATCTCAATAGATATTAGGGCATTCCCCAACACCTCGTAACTAAACTGTTAAGCGTGACATTGAATCGGTTTTATGGGGTTAGGCTCTGGGGAATATGCTACACCGTGAATAATATTATAATGTGATTGTTATTCATGCATTATTAATGAGGATGATGAATGGGTCTGGGTTTTTCCGCGACCGATTTTTAACCTATTATCCTATGAATATTAAATTTTACTACTTATTCCTTCTGATTTTTGCATATAATAGGTCCCTCTAATATCCATTAGCGTACGTATTGATTAATTGTCGGCCGTGGAAAACGCCCATCGGCATGAAATTCATTGACTCAATACTATTTATAAATATATCTTTAACCATTAAGCTAAAAATTCTTAGCAAAGGTTTGATTTATTTATTCTAACTCTCATTACCAAACTGCAAATTGATCAAAGTATGGTTTAATTATGATAGTAATTTACTCCACTCTCATTATGTGTTCAATAAATATCTAATTTAATTATAATAGTAATCTAATAAATGTCTAATTTAATCATACTAGTAATTCAATAAATGTCTAATTTAATCATAATAGTAATTTAATAAATGTCTAATTTAATCACACTAGTAATTTAATAAATGTCTAATTTAATCATAATAGTAATTTAATAAATGTCTAATTTAATCACAATAATAATTTACTTTACTCTCATTACGATTGTGAATCGAAAGGTAAATCCTAAGCCCAGAAAAACATATCCAATACCACAGTGGGTTTGCCTCAATTAACTCCTGGCCTCCACAAACGACTTGCGATAATAGGTCGTGGTCTCTACACTTACTATAGGGGTTAGTTAAAACTATTGGTTGGTCATTCGGCAATTGCTTGGGTAAATTAATCTGCATTGCATTCTCTTTTTACTATTTAATTCATTGTAGGATACTTCAAAAATTTATCAAAAGCAACACAAGTCAATCGGCTCAACGATTATATTTATGGCATGTAACAAGTGGCTATCATGATTCTCGTTAGTGGGTCTTCACTGGCGATGGCTCGTTGGCTAGGTCACGTCTGTGCTAAGGCTCAGTAAAGAATTAATATTGTGGCACGGAATTTTTGAATAATTACCCGCATATGGAGGTTTGCTAGTGATCGCAGTGTTAGGTTCCTCGTACCCTTGAAGTTCTCTCGAAGCCTGTACGTGTTTTCTAGACATATTAGTAAATAGAATACAATGAATTATTTTCCGCAAAGTTAGCTTTTATAACGAGTAGGTGTGTCTGGTTGGCGATAGAATTTGTGGCATACACACACTTCCTCGACCGCGAGTAGATGTGCGTGTCTGAAGTCGATTTGGTTGACCTACTTGCCATTTTCTCAGGGATGTTTGTGTGTCCCCGTTACTGTTAAGTGACTGCGATATTTATATTCTAAAAATTTTTATTGATTGACATTTTAGCAAATGTCAAAATACACGTGGATCTGTCCTTACTTAAATTATCCTCATGGTTTTTTTTATCCTAGTGATGCTGATTTATTATTTAGTTTTCAGGAATTTGTAATAAATATATTTTCCTGCGACCTACTGGTACTGATGTTTCGTTCTATTTGGTAAGACTCTATTTATGTTATTATCCATTTTTATATTTTCTATTACTAGGGTTAATCTTCTAAACCCCTCACTCAGGGTGGTAATCATTCAAGAGACTTTGTTCAATCTTGTCGCCAGTATTTATATTACGAACTCGGTTAACGGTGGTAGTTTTCAATTTGGAAGGAAACGATTGATGATTATTTAATTTGTGCATTGGTTACCATTAATTTATCCTTCATTCCAAGTTATATTATCGGCTTATCCCTTTATCGCCTGTGATTCATTATTCCATCCTACCTAATTACTTATATATTTATCGTCAGTGACTTATGTATTTATTATATACGATCTATTACCCAATTTTCTTATTTCATTACTCCATCTATATGTTTGTGGTCGGTGATCCATTATCCATTTTAGTTAGTTTATTGTTTAATCTATATATTTATCATTTGTGGTTTATTCTAATTATCTTAATATTTAACTAATATATTTATTATTCGCGATTTATTCTAATTATCTTAATATTTACCTAATATATTTGCTATTCGCGATTTATTCTAATTATTTTTAGGGTTTATCCTATGATCTGACTGCTTATGACTAGTTTTAATGCCGTTGAAGTCAATCACTTCTATCGCCATGAGATACCTCGTATATTTGTGGTAGATATCCAATTTGTAATCCGAATGCCTTTATTTGTTTAGGTTGTAATTACATTTCATTGCCATGACTTGACTAATTCTTGCCTTCATGCTGATTGTTCTCATAATAATTTCATGAATAAACAGTTTTCCCTTATTCTAGTAATATAATTTTTTTTTATAATTTTTTTTCGCGTAATTTCTACAAAGTTAAATTGGATGTAAACCATATTGGTCACTTTTCTGGTTAAAGTGGTTAGACTACGCGTGGGTCACTTTATCTTGTAATTTATTGTTCGAATCTATTTTTAATTCGGCACTGATTCATAACAATTGTGAGTTGATTATTTCTCCGTAGAACCGTGTGTATTCTGGCACCCGTTTAGAATTTATTATGTTGAGGAATCGCTTTTCCCACCCAAAAAGAACTTACCGCTAAATTCTCTTACCAATTTTTCCTTTTTTTAATTATCAACTGTGATCGCAGTTATTTATCTAATATTTTTTATTGATTAAGAATTTGTTAGTCGGGATAAATTGTAGCTCGGGGATTTACTTGACCGTTTCTATAGTTTGGGTTTGATTAAATTCTTTAGAACGTGATATTAGCGTTTTACTTCATTTACATTTGTTCTACGGTTGATTTTAACTAAATTTCTTTATGACGTACTGTTAGAATTTTATATTATTTATAGGTATTTTACGGTTTGATTTTTACTAAATGTTTTTATGACGCGATGTTAGAAAGAAATAGCAATGATTTCTTAATTTTAGTTTCTCGTCACCTCCCCCTTTAATTGATCCTAGGCGCGTTTGTGTTTACATTATAATTAATGAGTGCCCACTGGACTACTCGGTGTTTTAATTTTTAGCCGTGTGTGAAGATAATTTAGGTCGAGTTTATGGGAAATGAGTGACGACGAAACAGCCAAAGGACTATTTCCCATTCACTCTTTTCCCCTATACGGAATAATGATTTTACGTTCCAGCTACTGCGTTCTCCCGCCGTAGCCTTCACAGTCACGAACTATTGGCGATTGTACACGCACTTACACAGTTCGATTGGGTTTTGTAAATTTAATATCTTGTATGATGTGTCGGCTGTGGGCCGGAAAAATTCCGACGTGAGTAAAACTTGGTTTAACATCTCTTTAAAATATAAATGGGCATAGCATCATAGTTGGCATAACATCAAATTGGCATAACATCAAATTGGTATAACATCAAATTGGTATAACATCAAACCTTCCCCCACGCCGACACCTCCCGCAGAGCTCACATGATGTTGACTGGGTGCGACGTGGAAGAGGTTTCTAAACACTTCTTCACTCACATTGAAGATATTGATACTAAGCTTCTTAGAATGAGTCAAGTTTTTCAAAAAACTGATTTTTGGTTAAAAACCGCTTAAAATTATGTGAAAATGAATCGGTATATATACTTATTGTACGACCCTAACCTTGCGTGTTAATTTTGATTTAGTAAAACAAAATTTGACCTTGTGATTTTCTAGTATATTCTATTCTTAATTTTATTATTTTGTAATTTAATTTGACAATTTTTATTTTTAATTTTTTAATCGAATTGTTTCCAATTCAAATTATTTAATTTTTGCTCCATTTTTATGGATTTTTGCATTTTTTGGTAAATTGTCAAATTTCGGTCAAATTGTTAGGTTTTTGTGTTATTTTTATGTTTATTTCGTGCGGATCTTGTTGCACTTTGTTATTTTTTAAATTTACTTTTGTGTCTCTTGATTTTATATTTAATTGTTTTCTTTCTCATATTTTAGCAGGGTTAGTTGATGTTTTTTAGGTCTGATTTTAAATCTGCATGTTGTATTTGCGCGTGTATTACCGATTAATTTAAACAAAATCGTGTCTTGGCCCAACAGTATTTAGTTTATGTTGTGTTTTAAGTTATGTTGGGGCTGGGTTTTCATGTTATATAACTGATTCATTAAAACAATTTTCAAGGCTGTTTGTGTTCTGGCTCAGCAATTGTAATAAATAAAATTTAAGATGAAAAGTATTTTAAAATCATGTTAAAATTAATTATAATTAATAAACTTTATATAATCTGGATCATGTAAAGTATATGTTTCCTTCATAAAACAGTGAATTAAAGTCAAAACTTTTCGGATAATGTCACAAAAGTTAACAATTATGCAAAAGAAAAATCATTGAATTGATTATAACTACCGATAAAACCCAAGAATAGAACGACAAATAAAATAACAGAATATTTATTCAAGTTTATTTAGATATAAATTATTTTAACAAAAATCTTATAATTTTCTAAGTAATAAAAATTCTAATAGTTTTATTGTTAAATTCTATTGAAAAAATTAAAATCAAATATTTTCCAACTCGACTTGTTTTAATAATTAAATAAACAGTAAGTTCTATGAAAATTAATTGTTTCAATTTGAAATTACAGAGTCTGTTTCAAATGAAGTGATATTTAATTTATGCAGTGCATATTCCCAAAATCTCGTACCTTTGAAATTTTAATCACTTTTCTGGATGATACGAAACGGCTTTTCAAGGTTCCAGTAAGTCAAATTTATTTTAGTTTTAAATTATATTTTAAAACTTACTTTTTTGATTTTATTTTAAAATATTTTTTAATGGTAATTTAATAATTATATCATTTTGAATCGTTCATATCACGAAATTAGTATGTAAGGATAAACAAATGTTAATGAAGTTAAATTACAAATCTTGCTGTTAAGAAAATAAGCTTTTGTGAAATCCTTTATAATATCATGAAAACTTTAAATGAGATAAATCCTATTGAAAAAATATATTATCATAAAATATACATTTATTTAAACAGGATATAATAAATCTAAAACATGAAATGCCATTTGAAAACAGCCCAGTATATACATTAAGTTGTTTTGTACTCTTAAATTTGTTTCTAATATTTTCAATTATAAATATAGAAAATAATTTAATTAACATTTATCAATTGAACAAAATATCGTTTAGAAAATTTTTACAACCATTCCTTTCATAGTATTCAATATAAATTCTAGGCAAATATAGGAATATATTAAGTTTCTTTAAGTTTTAACCTTGAGAAGTGAGTTCACCACTTGCTCAAGGTTCTGGAAATGCTAGAAGGAAGCTATGTACAAAACATTTTGTAATATAAAAATGTAATATCATAGATTTTAACAACCTACAGTAATTTATTGAATATTAGTATTCTGGATAGAATTATATGTCAAAGACATTTGAAATGTTCTACAGTAGGTTAGAATATCTTATAGCTTTTTTATATATCATACATTGTTGTTCCATAAGAAATCGACGAAGTCCAAGCAATTTGAATGACGAAATTAATATTCAGATAAATATTCACGATTAAAATATCGTAACGTAATATATTGCTAATAAATTCGATGAAAATACCGCAACGTAATATTTTGCTATTTTGTGATATTATCAAAATTGTTACATAGATGAAACTCATTAGAATATGTAAAAAATAGTAGAAGCCCATTTTAAATTCCTGTTTATGTTTTAATTGTGGCCCTTGAATTCCTTTTTCAAAATGTCATTTCAGCTTCTTGCTTTACGTTAATTCCTTCTCATTTTAGGTTGATTTATTTGCAAAATTCAATACAAATTCGTATTAATATTGCATAAAGCAACAAGTAATAATGAATTTAAAGTTTCGAATTCTATGCAAAAATGGTATTTGTTTCAACGATGGAAGTATATTCAGTTGGATTTATTTTAGTTTTGGGTTACCAAAGATTACAATAATATATTCTATCAAAATTATAACCTTAAATCCAAGTTATTAATAAATAAAGCTTACCAACTGTGAGAGAAATTTTGAAGAATTACTCAGTAAACATTTATGAAGCTTGTATAAAATTAAATTAAAATTTGATTGTAAAACATTTGAAATGTAACTGTAATTTTAAATATGTATGAAAGGATATCTGTAAAAAATGAGGTATTTTCAATTTATAAATTTCTTAAGTATTTCTGTTATATATTTCACAATCAGAAGTCCTTTTTATTAATCCAAAGTGTTTGTTATATTCCAAAATCCTGACTTCTAATCTGATATTTAAACAAATTAAGACCGAGCAACTTAATTTTTTTTAAAAAATAATACCTTTTAAAATTTGACTTATTTAACAGTTTTAATTTAAACTAATTTAAAATCTTCAACTAATATCTTATTAAAAAATTTGAAATAATATAAATTAAGATTATGTGAAAATTTACTTTGTGCATTTATCAAAGAATCGCAGTAAAATAATATAATATAAATTAAGTGGCGTATTAAATTAATCAAAAATTTATTTAAAAGTAATTAATTTATTTTTAAGCCTTATTTTCGAAAACTTGAAACCGTTGATGAAAATTTTATGCATATCAAATGTAGGAAAATGGAAATGGAAAATAATTATTTAATTAAAAGAAAAACAGTCATTTTTGACAATTTTAGTATTAAAATTATTGTACATAAAATGTGGTAAAATCCAGACAGTTTTCTTAAGAAAATTGAACAAAAGGAGAAATTCAATAAGAAAAGTTGTTAACTAACAAATTTAGAATGAAAATTGCCAGTTTTGTCGAAAGCTAGTAATATTTGAATTCACTAGTCAGATTAAGCAGGAACCAATCAAGTATACAGTATACCTATAAATTAAACCATAAAATTTAACCGATAACCATAAATAAGATGCTTTATTATACATTCACGTACGCACACTATTTAGATATTTAATTTTATTAAATTACTATTATATTCACTTTTTTAAAATATCTCTTAAAAAAAATTAAAGAATTTACATAAATATTTTTACAGTTTGAATTTTAAATTTTTAAAACCTTGTGTGACACCCTTACAATTTGAGAACCCATGGCCTATACCATGTTAATGGTAGCACCTTTCATGTAACTTAGATTAAATTTTCAAAGGTTGCGACCAACACAACATACACTTAAACTCAATTACTTAATTTTTTACCATTAATTTCTTGCATTTCTATATTGTTATGCCAAAATGACAAAAATACAAACAAATTACGATAATTTCATACTATAAACATAATATTAACTATATGACAAAAATAAGTTTACATTTATTATAATAAATTCTACTTTTTACCACAGATTGTTTTATAATAATTTTTAGCATTTCTCCAATCAAATAATAATTAATTAAAAAAAAATTTCCCTGTACTAAAATAGAATTCAATTAGAAGTGCAATTAATAACTGATTGATATAAGAATATTTTATGTTTAATGTTTTCGATGATAATTCCTAATGAATTATTTTTCTGTGCCAAAATTATTTTAGAAATCAATAAATTTAATAAGCAAGTCAATAAATTATTATAAAATATAAAATTATTACTGTTATCTTAATTTTAATGATTATCTATAATAAATAGACATTAATATTAAATTTAAAAATAATGCATTGAACTTTAAATAAATTTGAAAAATTATAGGCTAAAAGTAATTATTTAAAAAAATTTACATTTTCCACCCCAACAGTTTTAAAAGCACTTATTGGCAAAAGGAAATTCATAGGAATCATATTATAATTATATTCATCTTGAAGTGTCAATTATTTCTTACTTCAATAAATAGAATAAAAGTGAATAAAATTCGAGACTTAACTCTTTGCATTAGGAAATATTTGAATTTTTCTATTTTTTTTCTTTTGCAACTTAACACACATACTATACCGGCGGCTGTCATAGCAAAGTTACTGTAGGAATTGATAGATGACATCACTGGTATTATATTAAAAGCAAATTACAGCACAATATACCAAAGGCTGGTGGCCGGACAAAATGTCATGGACAAAATGGCATGGACAAAATGTCATGGGGACAAAATGTCACGGACAAAATATATTTATTAAAATTAAGTACTAATGTAATTTATTATTGTAATAATATTTAGCCTATATCAATAATAGTCTGAGATATTCAGTTATTATTATTATTATTATTATTATTATTATTATTATTAATATTTTATTTTTAATTGTTATTATTTTTATTATTATTATTATTATAATTATTTTATTTTTATTATTATTATTTTTATTATTATTATTATTATTACTAATATTTTATTTTTATTATTATTATTATTATAATTATTTTATTTTTATTATTATTTTATTTATTATTATTATTACTATTATTATTATTATTGTTATTATTATTATTATTATTATTATTATTATTGTTATTATTATTATTATTATTATTATTATTATTATTATTGTTATTAACATCTTATATTTTGTCCCCATGACATTTTGTCCATGCCATTTTGTCCTGGCACCATTAGTACCCGAAAATTCATTTGTTTCCATAATCAAACTAGATTTAGTACTCGACTTCTATATAATTTGCATATATAATTTGCATATTTCCTTATATTTCACTTCAAACCAAAAAAATGAGATTACAAAAAAGAAAAACGATCAAACAAATAAGTTATCACGAATTGTTTATTCTTAGTGTGATTATTTTAACAATACATTTTTGGTTTGTATTTCATTATCAGCGACAATATATAATTCATGGTTAAACTCATTTCCGGCAATGATGAATGCGGAATCATTTGATTGTCGGTACATATGAGAAATGGGCATGACTGTGTTGGATAGAACAATATTGCATTTTGTAGAATGTATATTTCATAGCTCCTTTTTTCCATAGTGAATATGATGCAATAAGCAGAAAATTCAAGGGAAAAAAATCGGAAAATTACATGATGCCTGAGCTCACTGTTCGAAACAGAGACTTTTGTTTGTTAAAAATAAAACAACTTTGTCTTTTGAAACTTATGGATATTTACGGTAAATACTACAGCAGATTTTATAATATAAATTAATTATTTGTCTATTTATTTGATTAAATACTTATTTATTTTCTCAAATGAAAATATAATATAGAAATTGAATTTTATAAACAAAATAAAATTTTAATTAAATTTGAAATAGATTTAGTTTTTAATTAAATATGAGAATTACATTGTTGATTGCATGATATTGTAAATTGTAAAATTTTATGTTTTAATTATGTATCTTGTATTTTTAATTATTGTAATTTTTTATTGAATTATGTTTTTTTCGAAAACCTTTATTTTATATATTTACTTTTGTTGTGAAGGTCAAACAAAAGGGATCAGCCGTTTTATTGTCTATTGCCAATTCGATTCCTGTTGAGCAAAAAGAATATTTTGGATTAAAATATTTAGACAGATTTCAAAAACCGGTGAGTGAGTTTGTTTGAGTTACCTTTATACGTTTAATCATTTGTCAGGCCCTGAATTCTAAGCATATCCTTTATTTACTATGTTAACAAATAGATTACTCTTAAACTTCAAGTGTTATTTATAATTAATAATAATCATAAATATTTCGGAGTATTCTAGATTAATGGGAAAGATTTAACGGTTTAGTGAAAAATGAAGTATGTTTTTAATCAAATTTCCTAAAATCACCAAAACGAATCATGGAATCATCTGTGATTGACTTCATATACTTTATTTGATCTGGAAATTGTTATTCTTCTGCAAATTAAAATTAAAATTACAGATGGGCCACAGACGGGGGTTCTCATGGACCGTGATTTGAACAGGGAAAAAATTAATACAATATTAAAAATACTTCAAATTGTTGAACGTTTTTTATTTAAAAGAAAATGAACTTTAACATTTTATTATCAAACTTTAATTAGTATTTCATGAAATATTATTTTTCAATCACATATTTCTTCACCTGTAATTTTAAAATGTTGGCTTAATCTTTCTTGGTCCTCTTTTTATTTTAACATTTACATTAAATTTGAATATTACAAGGAGGATGGCATTATTATTATTATTATTATTATTATTATTATTATTATTATTATTATTATTATTATTATTATTATTATTATTATTATCAAAGAACTTCTTTTGATATTCACCAGTGATTTCTTTTCATTTTCCAATGATATTATATTTATATTTATTAAAAAGTATATTTGACTGTATCAGTATAGATATCGATATTTTTTGAAAGACTGACGAAAATTCGTGAATATATAATTTATAAAAATAATTAAATTTAATTGCTTGACCAACGCATGAGTGTTGCTTATATTCAAACCATTGTATATTTTTAATTTATTTAATCTTATCAAAAGATATATTATATATTACTGACAAACGTTCAATTATTGAATCTTTCTTAAATTGAAAACCCAATTGCTATTCTTTGATTAGAATCAGACATTAGTGAATAATAAAATTAAGTTTTTCAAGTTGTTTTGGTAGTCTGATAGTTTGTTACCAGTTTCTGTGTTGAACTTGTAGTTCACAGAGGTAATAGTGTATCTACAATGGCTTCAAGTGAAAGGAGGTTTCAAGATAAAGATTCGTATTTTTTCTTGTCTTAAAGCCAAACTTTGTAAACTTATTTGATGTCTACTGCATCAGGAAAAGTGTATAACGGTGTTAACTTGACACAGTTTTACACTTACCTGACGCGAAGAGAAATCTGAACGCCTCCCGCAAAGTACTGATTAGAGCCATTAGCTCAAAACTAGTATACTATTGAGAATTGCAGTGTATATCACTTAATGTATCGTATAAACTGTGTTAAACTTAATTCTGTAGCTGGTACATTCATTGTAATTGAAACTGCTCATCCTACACCATTTCCAAATTGAAACTGATATAAGCAGAAAATTCGCTCATCATATTCATATGAAATTCTTGTAGTTAGAAAAAATACATTAAATCACAATTAGATGAAAATTGTGTGCTCGTTTATTAGTTGATGCATGTAGATATAACCTATATTTATTTTCCATTTGTCCCTGGGATCAGATTGCGTGTCATTAAAAAGCATATCTATATCTATCCGGCAGTGTACACAATTATGGAAATGTTATAGTATATATCAGGGATTCTTAAACCATGGGTCGCGACCCCATTTGGGGTCGCGTAGCAAAATTCTGGGGTCGCGAGAGATAAAAATACAATTTAACAGAAAATGTTTTGTTATAAAGATAAAATAACAATTATCGTAGATAAATATATCATAAAATCTTCTAGTTCGGAAAGATTGTTTGTACCTGCATTTCTATTAAGATTATTGTAATAACTTGAATAACATTTACTATGAATTAGAATTAGAAGATGTTATAGGAATTTGAAAAAAATATAAATTTATTTTTCTTTTATATTTGTATGGAGTCGTCAAGAAACTCGCAATCATAAATGGGGTCGTGAATTACAAAAGTTTAAGAAGCTCTGGTATATATCAAATTGATTTACCTTGTTTCAATTGTTAATTGATATAAAAATTAAAATTTGTTTTATATACATCTCAATGGACCTTATAAAATTGCTTTTATAAATGATACTATTAAGGCTCAATTTTTTGATATATTCAATAAATTAATAATTATATATATATATATATATATATATATATATATATATAATTTTATATTTGATATAGAAAAATCGTAATGATTACTCTTACAACATTTTTTCTTTTAGCATTGGATTAACCTGGACAAGACGTTATACCACCAGTTGAAAAAATGCCGTAAGTTTTTGGTTTATAATTAATTTAATTGTCATTATTAATTCAAGCAAAAAACATTTGTGACAGGATTTCATTTCAGGGATGTATAATAAATATATTAATTTAATATTATTAAGGTATATAAAATATGTAACTTGATCATGATTATTTTATTTTTTTAGAAAAAATATTTATAAAACAACAATAATAATAATAATAATAATAATAATAATAATGATAATAAAGACGTCTTAGTTTATTTTAAATCCATTGGTGCAACAAATACAACTTCGTTAGCTGATGGTGAATAAATACTCATTGATATATATTCCAGCAGTTCTTTCTTTATATGCGCCTGGGCATACAACGATTATTGTTTTGGATTCTGTAAATGGTGTATCGTATAATATGACAATTTATGAAGGTTATGCGCTGCTTCACGCAATTTCTCAAAAAGACACGAGGGCAAGAATTCAACAAATAATAATAATAATAATAATAATAATAATAATAATAATAATAATAATAATAATAATAATAATAATAATAATAATAATATTAATAATAATAATAATAATAATAATAATAATAATAATATTAATAATATTAATAAAAATAATAATAATAATAATAATAATAATAATAATAATAATAATAATAATAATAATAATAAATATTATTAGATGTTAAAAGTTACTCAAATTATTTAATAAAATCTGCAAAATACATGTTAAAAATTTTTTAAAGGAAAAGTAAAATAAAAAAAAAGGCATTTAATATTTTGATTAATTATTTTCTTCGTAAAAAAACGCTCCATTTGTTCTGATAAATAGAAAAAGCCGTCAATTGTATCAGGCGTATTCAAATTCATCATAGACAACTCTGTGATTTCTCTATTAAATTTCAAAGCGAAATATAATCTGTATGCGATAAAGAATTTTTTAATAATAATAAATTAATAAAATGGCAATATTATTTTCATTTAGTCTTAAATTCAATAAAACCCGTTTTTATTTCAAGAAAACTCATAAAAGATCCGCGTTATTTCTTTGATCGCAGCCAAAATTCCCTATAGTGTATTTAAAAAAAATTGGACACTAAAAAGATTTTTCTGAATTCTTTCAGACTGAATTTGAGATTCTACAAAAATAATATGCTTAAGAAAATAATAAATAATTTATATTGTTAGTATTTTACTATCACATCCAATAGCAGATTTTAAGTTGATTCAGTTGAACTATTTATGACAAAATATTTTTTAATCAAATTTAAAATCATTTTTGAAAATCATTTTTGAAATTAATAATAAGTATAAAGTAGTAGTTTCAAGGCTATTTATGCCAGAATCATTGGGATATGATTTAGGATTATAAGATTATAATAACAATATGAGTCATGTCATCAAAGACCTAAGAGCATCAGTCGGCCATTGGTTAAAAAAACTTTAAAGAAATATTTTTACAGAAATATC
This sequence comes from Schmidtea mediterranea, assembly GCA_022537955.1. Lineage (NCBI taxonomy): Eukaryota > Metazoa > Platyhelminthes > Tricladida > Dugesiidae > Schmidtea > Schmidtea mediterranea. Next base: position 113,789,805 of record CM039681.1, read on the forward strand.
ATTTTTACATATACACTTTTTTTTAAATCTCAATGGCTTAATAGAGTTTAACAGTTATATTTTGCAAAACAATTGTTTAGTTTGTAGTGACTTAGTTGAATACGAAAGCGGACTTATATTTCTATCATTTATTTTGTTAAAATTATGATTACAACAACCGTTTACTTTAGCTTTCATTATATTATTCTTCCTTCTCAACTTCCAAAACCGATTTCTCGACAGACTACAATTACTTCAATATTAATTTAATTTACACAAGCACTTACTTTTTCACATTTGGTGTACTAAATATTTGAAAACGGTAAAGATTCAAAAGCTAGTATTGTTGTAAGATTCTTTTACATGGTGACAAAATTTGATTATTATTTGTATCTGTGAATATTCCAGTGATATCATTTGTTGTGTTGCTGGGATTTAAAAAATTTATTAACATTATCTAATGCAATTTAGTGGCAAAAGATTTGACAGTTTATGCGATGAAAATCCTAATAGAACGAGGTTACAGTTTTACAACAAAACCTCAGAGATGATGAAAGATGGAGGAGACTTAAACGAGTTTTTCATTTGTAGGAGATTCATTCAAAAAATACCAATTTTTGAATGAAAGCTTTTAAATAGAAATATATATGTTTTGATTTAGATCTGGCTTGGCCAACAATCCTCTGGTTCTTATTAAAAAAAAAATAAACCGGATGAATTATTAAAATTTAAAAATGTGAAAACCAAACTTGATTTAGCACATTTGACCATTGAAATAAAACATTGATTGACCCTGTGTGTGCACAGGAAAACTTCGCATGATAAGAATGGAGTCTCACATTAAGGCTAACCGTCAAACAGTTCATATTGAGTACAAACTAGTTAAAAAGTTGTAAATGGAATTACAATGGAATGTTGTTCGAAAATTAAGTATTATCACTAATTCAAGCTTTCAATTATTGGAAATTAAAAAGCTCATATTGGCTGATTTGGATCTATTATTGTATTTTTGTATGATTATTGACAGTTGTATTTATTTTCAATATAAAATTACCGTTTGTAAATGTAGAGTTTCGTACAGTGAACTTGAAATAATGATGATGTAACAATTTGAGCCCAGTGACATCGTAATGACATTTAATTTTTAAGCTAATTTGATATGAATTTTTATCAGTTTGAAAATAAAATCTAATTCAAAATTTCATTTTTACAATTTTCTTTTTTCGAAGTGTCAATCCATCTAAAAATGATTGATAGTTCAATCAGTCATATAGCACTGAAATTATTATGTTTTGTAAAGTTAAACTTTAAGAAAAATTTAATATTTAAATTTTTAATATTTTCAAAATTTTTATAGTTTTATTATTATTATTATTATTATTATTATTATTATTATTATTATTATTATTATTAATGTTATCAATTATTTTAATTTTGCAACAAATTTAAAGACACCAAAATGCAAACTGAAATATTATAAAATAAATTTTAAAATAGTAATTATAAATGTTAAAATATAATTAAAATTTATTTTTCTATTGTTTTAAAAAATTAATTAATATTTTTGTAATTAATGATAGATAAATAATTGAATATCGCATTACTTTGATTTAGAAATTATCAAATCAGCGGACTTGTCCAGTGAACCGTTCTTTAACGTCGAATTTGAGGTTAGATACTACCCGCGTGATCCAACTTCAGTCGACGATGAAAATTTCAGGTTTTAACTCATTATTAAATTTTTTGATTTTTTGCCAATTTTATTTAATTTATGATAATAATTATTATGAATATAATAAAAATTATTATTATTATTATTATTATTATTATTGTTGTTATTATTATTATTATTATTATTATTATTATTATTATTATTATTATTATTATTATTATTATTATTATTATTATTATTATTATTATTATTATTATTATTATTATTATTATTATTATTATTAGAACTTCTTTTGATTTTCACCACTGATATCTTTTCATTTTCCAATGACATAATATTTACATCTATTAAAAAATATATTTGACAATGAATAAGTTAAGAAAAAAGCTGTGCTTAAAATTCGTGAATATCAAAAAACATCGATATCTTTACTGTTATTTATTACTGATAATGTCATTGAATAATAATATTAATAATAATATTAATAATAATAATTATCAAAATTATTAAAAGGTATGGAAGTTGTAAGTTTATACATGAAAGCGACTAAAATTTTCGAAAATATTTATTTTGATTTTGATGCTTTTTTTATCTGAATTATCTGACTTTTAATTGAATTTTGATATTAATTTTGAAATTAATGTTATCAAAAGTTATCATTTAAAATTTTTTTCTCATATTTTTTTTAATTTTTTTATTGTTTTTAAAATTTTATATTTTTGTAATCATTCTACAATTGAATAGTTTATTAAATTGATTTTTAAAAATTGTACAAATGATTTTATTTTTTATTTGAGGATTTTGTGGAGTTTCTAATGGTTTTGTGAATTTGATGAACTAATTTCTATTAGGAAAAATTCAATTCATCCTGCTTTTATTTTTAGTAATTCAATATCAAAAGTTAATTTAAATAATCAAATAAATATCATATATGAAATTTTTGTCATTTAGCTTTGAAGAAACAATGAAATTTGTCATTAAATTAACTAAAGTCGAACCTTTAGTGTTTCTATAGTATAGTTGTCGACACCTTATGAATAATTTACATTCTGAGCTTACAATTACATTCATTTCATTTTCAATATAATTTAGATCCTGTTTTTCGTATATTTCAAACATTAAATAGTGTAGGGTTTATTGGGTTGTCTGTTCTTTTTAAAGGAACTCATTTGAAATTAGAGAATATCGGCATTGCATTAATGTCAACATGGTAAATTTGTATAGGATAAACTTTTTTAAAAATTCAAGTAAAATTGACTTAAGATAATTTAAAAAAAAGAAAATATAGTAATATTAAAATAGATGTGAATAAAGTTTACAATAATTAGTTGAAATTAGTAACTTCTAAACCAAAAGTGTTGACCGCCATTATATTATTAATCTTTCCATATGTTATTAATTTATTTTAGTTATATCGGTGTATAGGCAAAAGAACATCTATTTCTAAGTCAATATTTATGTGTTGTCAACTGTATTTAATATATCGTTTTTAAATTTTTTTCAGTAAATTTTGATAATTTTATAAGGTTTTTTTCATGTTAAAATTTTGTCAAAAAACATGTTTTATATCAATTTAGACTTTAATTATTCATACACAATAAATTGTGCAGTAAAATTCTTAGAAAGAATCGAAAAAGTGAATATTCTTTGCATAAAATACCGAACGAATATTTTTACTAGATAATTCTTATTGAACCTTAATTTTCCAAAAATATCACCAGAAAAATTTTTTTTCATTACTTTGTGACTTTTATTCGTTAAAGTTTACAATTAATTTATTTTCGATCTAACTTAAATTCTGTTTAAAATAAGGAATTTTTTTTATTAGATTTATCTATAAGTCGAATATAAGGCGAATATGACTTTGAATGTTTATGATGAGTTAAAGAATTCAAATTAAAGTCAAAAATAAATAAAATTTAATAAACACGGCAATGATTTAATTTCAAGGAAGCTCTATTCAAACAAATGTTTTACGGTATATTTTGACAGTTTTCATGTCATTATCAGATCAGATATTGCAGATTATTTAAACAAATTATACAATCTGGTAAAATAAATATTTAAACCAGATATTTTACTCATTTATGCTATAAGTAAAGCGTTGTTGATAAGATCATTGGATTTGATAATTAATTGGCAAAATCTACGTGTGTTTTGAATGTTTTTTAATAGTTTGAGTTATTAAATTTTAGATATTTGAATTGTTTTTGTTGTTTTTTCTGGGATATTGAATTAATAAGTTGAATAATTTCTAATTTTTATTTTAAAACTTCTTTTTGAGGATTTTTTTGCCTTAATTAACATAAAAATCTTTACAAAATTAAAAACTTTAATATAAAGCGAATTTTTATAAATTAAAAAAACACTTTTTAATGTATTTATTGAAAATAGTAAAAAAAATTGAAAAAAGATATATTATTTAAAATTTTTTATTTAATTATTAAAAAAAATTTTTCAAAAAATTTTTTTAGAGAAAATTAAAACTACTGGAAAAATAGTTGAATTGAATTTAATAATATTTTAAATTTAAGTTTTGTGTTTAATATTATTTTGTCACACGAATTAAAAATTTTAAATATATTTATTAAATATTATTATTATTGAAAAGTGTATTATTATTGAAAACAATGGTTTTTGATCGACTGCTAGCCTATAAGGCTTTTTTCACTTACGTTTTATTTACATGGAACTTATTGACGTGACATATGAAATGTTCTCCATGCAAAAAATTTCTACCAAATCATATTTTTTAAGTAAAGTATTTAATTTTTTGTTCATCTTTGATCTGTTTTATTTTCATTACAACAATAGATCAACAATTTGTTGCATAGTGAAATGTATTTTTGATTTATAATCACAATGGATATAAATGAAATGATATTTTGTTTTAATCATTAATTTACCAAATATATTGAAGTAGAATAAAAGATTATAAATCGAAACCAAAGAACAAAAATAACAGATTTATTGTAAATCCAGTTTATTATTTCCATTTCTAAATCTTTTTCTTCATTGAATCGTCTAGACTCTGCATTAGCCAATGTACTCAATTCTTTTTTCAACTTACAGACAAAAGTATTTATTTCCTTTATTTGAATTTACAATTTTTATTAATATATTTTCTGAAAACTGTCCAAAAATTTTTAGAAATAATTTTCAGTGCTCTAAAAATCAATATGAACTGAAATCAGGTGTGATGCTGTTGTACCATTTTAACGTATCAATTTACTCAATAAAAGCACTTGTCAATTTATATTTGCAAAATTTCAGTTTATAACTTAATGATATTTTCAATTGTAATTTTATTTCTGCAGTAAAATTATTTGTTTTGAACATAGTTAATTAAACATCTTTATTTTACTTTGAATTATATTTTAAAATTTTTTAAAAATTTCTTAATAGTTTTCTTGTTTTAAATATAAAATATATTTCATTTTTATTGGTGAAAAATCAATTATAAGAGAATTATGGATTATTTGCCTAAAAATGCAAATTATTTTTTTTGGATAATTATTTATTCCAATAATTTTAAAATTTATTTTTCAAAAACAATTTGTATTTACTTGTTTTATTCAACTAATCCCCAATATACGTTCTTTGTAATTGATGGTTTCTTTTTAAAAAATTATAAATGTATTATCATAATATCTTTTGTTTATATCAGAATAATTTTTTTAAACTAAAAAAGGTTATTGTGGATCTTTTTTAAATAAAAAATAAGACATTTTATTAAAAATATCATATATATTTTTAAGATAAACGTATATTAAATATTCATTTTTTTATTATCATCTTCAAAATATTATTAATTATAAAAATATAATTAAAATCACAAATTTTATTTTTTTAAAGTAATTTCTGTGATTTTCAAATTGTAATTTTAAAAAACACATTTGTTGAATTTGGATATGATAAATCAATGGAGGTTCTAGGTGGCATTAATTCGAAATTAAAAATTAATTTATTAGCTAATTAAAAGTATGCAGCGGCCAGTCAACTGGCGAAAAAGTTGTTAGATTTATTGTATTGGTTTATATCAGGGCTTCTTAAACCAAAATTCTTGGGTCGCGAAAGATAAAAATACAATTTAACAGAAAATGTTTTTTAACTTGTAAAATTATTGTTATAAAGATAAAATAACAATTATCGTAGATAAATATATCATAAAATCTTCTAGTTCGGAAAGATTGTTTGTACCTGCATTTCTATTAAGAGTATTGTAATAACTTGAATAACATTTACTATGAATTAGAATTAGAAGATGTTATAGGAATTTTAAAAAATATAAATTTATTTTTCTTTTATATTTGCATGGGGTCGTCAAGAACTCGCAATCATAAATGGGGTCATGAATTACAAAAGTTTAAGAAGCTCTGGTTTAGATGGAAGTTTTAGAAATGATGATATGGTTTGCATATGGATGCTATTTATGTCGTCTCAGCTCTATATAAGCAAATTCAAAGTCAATCAAAAGTGTTATTGTGAATGAAGCGAAATTAAACGGAAAGAGTGCCGGCGAATTTTGGCAGTTGTATTAAATAGCCTAATTGTTTAAAGAAAAGCGTATATTTAAGTAAAAAAAATTTGATTTTTTGAAACATAAAAATATTAGCTTATTTTTATTAAGCTTATATAGCACTTACATAAGAACAAATATAAAGATAAACCGTGGGTCAAAGAATACTCTGACAGTGGTTCTATCTCTGATAAACAACAAAAAAAGGACGAAGTTGATTCTAATAATTATTTAGAGTTATTACCATTCATGTCAAGAGATGAAAATATTGGAAGTTTAGGAAATTTTTCTTCATAAAGTTCGAAATTATCAAGAATTCTACTTGGATTTATATCTAATATGGTTAGTGATGAACCTCTTCATCTATGTATATTGTGTCATGATAAGCTGTCTAAGGCTATATGAAATCATCATCATCACGGACATGAACCACTACAGGTTTTTGAACAATTCATACTCAAACCAGTGATTTTAAAATTTTCATTACAATTAATGATAAAGGTTTGGAAGCCTCTTTTGAGATTTAATACTTAATTGCAAAGGCACTCTATTTGGGAAACAATTATTCTACAGTAAAAGTGATGGAGATAATTCATGGTAAAGAATATGCTGACAAACTAAAATCTTTTCCATTTTCAGCAAATAAGAATTGAAATTATTACTAATAATATGTAGAAATAATTATTGAAATAAATTCGCAATTGTGGGAAGTTGGATGAAAGCAGAGATGTTGTCAATGCGGCATAGCCAATGGTATTTTTTTAGATAATTTTTAATAATGAATTGGACAACCAATTCCTTTTTCTATGGACCCTTTAACGAAAGACGTATTGGTAAAGACATCTTTACGACAGTAAATAATTTCTTAGAAATAATATTTTATTAGAAAACTGTGTAGGAGTAACTAGTAATGTAGCAGATGGTTTAATTGAAACAAAAAAGCATTCAAGAGAAAAGTAATTGAAATAGTATCACATTGTTTATTATACTCTGTAAAGAAATTAGTCACAAAAAATTTTTCTATTATACAAAAATTATTTTATTTATCCAAAATAATATTAGAACTAAAAGATGAGTTACAATTTTTTCTCTTGGGCAATAATAAAGCTCAAAGTTGGCCAGGTTTTTATTGATGAAATTAGCTTTCGATAGTGTGCTACACAGGTGGATATTTTTGAAAGTGTTTTCAATGAAAATGTGACATTTCAACAACGAGTGAGAAGGACAGCTGGATTTCGAAAGAAAATCGTGATAATAAAGGAAATTCTGAAAAAGAATGTTTAGAAAATGATATTAATGTGAGAAAAGATTTTGAAATTCTTATTTGTACAAATTTTAATGAAATTAGAGAGAGTTTTGTAAAAAAATTAACGAATAATTTTAATGGATCAATTTGCGGAAAATATACAAATGGATCATCTTGCAATCACATTTCAAGAACAGTTAATTGATAATAGAAGAGATACGATACTACAGACGATACGATTCTAGAGGCTATACGATACTAGAGATGATTACAATATGATTTCCAACAAAAATCCTTTTCTAAATGGTGAATTAAACTGAAAAGAGATTTTGTAAGCACGACGATTTATACAGCACTGCGGTGACAAAAATTAAAAAAGCAAATACCAAAGATTTCTCTGATGTTAATAAGCATATGCGGTCGAATGCTTAAACCAAATTATATATTAAAATAAAATATATTTAAACTATTTAAAATAAATGATCTGTAATAACATATATTTATTGGTTCATCTATACACATAGTATGGAAAGAGAAACATTAAATGTGAAAAAATTTATGTTAAAGGTATTTGATCACAAAAAGCTTTGAAGACCACTATTCCATATAAGTCGGTCGTGAAAACTTAATGGCTTTAATAATGTGAATTTCGGGAACCCCTGCTGTATACATATTTTTTCTTATTTTAAATTTTTCGAAAACAATGTATAAAATTTCATTTTTTGAAAAAATTAATAATTTAATATTTTCCATCATTTTTTCGGCGACTTTTATTTTTGTCATGTAATAATTTCACCAACATATATAGTAGAGATAAAACTTATTTATCTTTGTTTCAATTGTTATTTATGGTAAGCGGCTTTTTTAAAAAATTCTAATTCATTTATTAATGTCATAAAATTTTAGTATTTATTTATTTATTCTTGTTAATAACAATCGATATTTTATTATTATTATTATTATTATTATTATTATTATTATTATTATTATTATTATTATTATTATTATTATTATTATTATTATTATTATTATTATTATTATTAATATATTCATATTATAACAAATAAAATAATTTGGATTCTATTTCTTTAAATTATATTAAAAATAATATATTATTAATTTGACTTAATAAAATTTCTAATTCTCTTTGTTTAAAGTAATAGAAACACTAAGTAATAGTTTTCAAATTTTGTGTTATAAATACAGGTTAAGACTTGTATAGTTTTATTAATCTGGTTTTATCAATAATTCAGGTACCAAATATTTCTACAAATCCGAAAGGATCTTGGCTCTATGAAGCTTTTGATCAAAGATGAAACAATTTTATCGATTTTGTGTGGCCTAATTTTACAGTGTAAGTTCTTTTTTATTGAAAATTATAATAAAATTAATATATTTATCGGAATTTTTATTCATTAAAATTTAATTTAAACATTAAAGTTACTATATAATATTAATTTTTGAAATTATGAATTTTTTTATTTATATAAATACTACATGAGCGAAATATATTTCGATGAAATTATCTTCATTATCAGCCTGTTATCTTAATTTTTGTCAAATGATATATACAGAAACAATAATGATGTAAAAGTTATGATTTAATGATTTTATTAAATAATCTGAATAAATTCGTTGTTGATGAAATGTTAATTGTAGTGGATTGTGATTTAATCACCAATACCTCACATAAAATTTTTTCCCGCTTATTATTAAAGTTTATATGTAGATAATTTTAAAATCTTTTAAATCAGTTCCTTTACACATTTTTCTATCCTCAATAATATTACTCATGCCTCACAATCGACTATGTTCATGAATCTGTGTGCGGAGATGACAGGAAGTCTGTGTAATGAATGTGGCATTGCACCCATTTCATAAAACCACATACATTAGATAAAATACTGCATCTTTGGGTTTGAAATTTATGATTAAAGATGTTTATTGATTTTTAAGATTTTTAAACTTGTTTAATAATTTTATGACAGAAATTTTAAAACGTTCCGAATATAGAATAACTATAAAATGAGATTTATAGGTTCACCATCATTAAGCTTACTATATTTTCTATTGCTTTCGTCAGGAATAATCGAAAAGCGATCAATGGTTTCCTTAATCAGTCTTTCTATTATTTTATTATTTCCATATTTATTCAAAAGGTTGTGTATATTTTTGTAAAATAATGACTAAAATCTAAAAATCAAGCCCTTAATCATATTTTATTATATTTCAAGTCACAAAATAGTGCATGTAATGATGCCAAATTTAATAGTGTATCTTCCCTACTATCAGACCAATTGATAACCTCGAATATTCTCAATAATAGATTCAAGATAAGCATATTTTTGATTTATAACAAGTACGTGATCTGAAGTTCATATCTCATCAGTATTTTCAAGATTAGAGAGAAATTCGATTTTATCATAATGATCTTTCGTACTAACGGATCTATATCCTTTACTGTTCTTTTGAATCTCGTATCATCATCGGCTATTATGTACGCGAACAATTAACGCCTCATTTCTAAATCTTCCAAGTAATCCTCATTTAATATAAATGATATTATAAATGAGATTTATAAATGATCTTTAAAGAATAATTTAATAATAATAAAAGTTTATATACGCGAAAAGTAACCTTTTTTTAATTATAAACCAAATCTGCTTAATTCATCTTTTGAGCATTTTAAAAACATTAAGACATCATAAACTTTATAATAATAAACTTTTACATGTCTTATTTTCTAGTCAAAATTAACCATTCTCCACTCCTTGACACTTAATTGTTAACTCTTCATCATATATGTTATCTCCCTAGGATTCTATATTTTGTTGCTTATAAATCTGATTTTCGTAAATAGCCATCAATTTTACAATGGGCCTGATTACTTCTTTTCCTTCACAAAGAATTTTAACTACTTGAACTTCTCTCTCTGTTCCTCGATACTTTTCTATTAGTTTACCGATAGACCATCTCCCATCTCTAACATGGAATCAGCTCTGTTAGCTATCGCTTCCAAAATTCTTCAGCTATTTTTTGAATTTGTCTCCACCTTAATCGTAATCCAGTCTTCCCGTCAACTCAGTGTTCATATACATTTCACTTTTTCATCCAGCAGTCAATAGATGATTTGGTGTAATAATCACATCTTCTCTACTATTAATACACTGTGTCAAGATAAATCTTCAATTCAATTGCATCTCAACAAACATGTTTGCCAATTTTTCATCATTCACAGCTACACTAATAATTATTGGCTTTATTGTTATTTTTGAGGAATTGATTAATGATTCAAAAATTCCTCCGAAATGAGGATCTGAAGATGGATTAAAAACCCAACAGCATTCATTTTCTATCAATTTCATAGTAATTATCGATTGTCCACTTGTGATACCACCATAACAAAGTCCGTACAGTTAACAGATAGAATTATGTTAAGAATTCCTCGTCTATTTGTAAATCTTATGAACGGTCACAAGAATTCATCAGTGTCCAATCCATAATCCATTTCTATGTGTACTGCGCGAGTCTTCATACAAACGAACAAACACATGTACCTCTTATTGTAAACTCGTCCTCGCATTGATTTTGTTTCAAGAGATCCAACATGTCCAAATGCTCTTAATGGTTCTGAAAAACCGAAAGCCGGAATCGGGAAGGGAACTAGTTATTCACTTTCTGTCAATTATTCCTGTTTCAGCCCAAATCATAGTCAAATTATCCTTCAACTGCAATCCTTTTTTTTCATTATTCACTGAGTGCATTGTATCATCCATATAAGTTGAATTACATATGGTTTCTGTCGCTAAAGGGAATTTTGTTTCATATCTCTTCGCATTTTCCTGTACTACTAGTTGTGACAGAAATGGTGAAGTGTTCAATTCCAATATCAACCGATTAAATTCGTATTTTTGTAATTTCTTGTCTTCCATCCACAGAAATCTATGATATTGTCTATATTTTTTCTTTAGTTTTATCTGTAAACATATCTCAGAGATATCACAAGTCAGAACAAACCTGAACCTTCGGAATCGAATCAGTATATCCAAAACTTCATTCTGCAACTTAGGTTCAGTTTCTATTATATAGTTTGATCTGATTCCTTGACTTCTTGCAGCAGCATCAAAACCAATTCGAACTTTTGTAGTTTCTCTATTTCTTTTAAAGTTTTGATATTCATTTTTCGTAAATTTATATTAGTTTTTGAAATTTATTTTGCACTCTTCTACACAACCACAACATTATTTATTATTCAAAATTATTCGTACATTCTATTAATAATAATATTCCTTCGATTTCTCTCTTTGTTAATTGATAAAATATAATTTATAATGCATTTCGAAATTTTTTTTGCGAAAGAATAGTAAATCAGAAAACTGGGAAAATAAGAATCTAATTTACTTTTATCTCTTTTCTCTCTGATGTTTGATTAAGATATTATTAATATTTCTTTTACATGTAGTTGCTCTGCGTATTTTCTCTTCGTGTTTTATCTGTAAGAGAAATTTAGTTTTTATTTATTTTTGTCAGGACTATAAAAATTTGTTTGATTAATTATTTAATTAGTTTGTACTGATATAATTTATAATTAAATAAGTCACTTACATTAACGAAAATATTTGTTTGAAATGCAATAATTCCTAGATTTCCTAAAGAATAAAAAATGAATTAATTTATACAAAATTAAATAATTTATTTTTTTATTATAAAGAGTTTATTTTGAGAAAATATTGTTATTCTTGTCGTTCTGGAGTAATTATTAAATTTTAATTTAAATCAATAATTTCTAGAATATCTAAAAATTAAAAATTGTTAGTTATTAAAAGTAAACTTTAAAAGGATTTAATTTGTTTCGGTCTTAGTGATTAAGTATTAAGATGTTTAGTGAAACTTGGGTTTATGGAGTTCCACCAGGTATGATTTTAGAAATTTACAAATGAACCAAGAGAACCAATGACTTCTCAATATAATTTTAAAAATGAAGGAAAAAACGGAAATACCAGCAATGGATCTTGGGATAAACCTTAGAGAATACAACTCTCTGTTGTCCTTTTTCGATTGCATTTCCCAAACCTTTAAGACAATGCACTTTAACTCACAGATGACTTCTATCAGGTAAGAGAATTCCAGCAGAATGCATAGCCCCTGGTCTTATAGACTTTTCTTATTTTTTTTGAAATATCCAAAGTTATTAAAAATGCCAGTATATTACAAATGTCGTTTCAGTGTTTAGTCCGTATAAAAATATTACATTTTTGAGATAAAACATTTATTATTGTCGTCTCTGTATTGTATACAATTTTCTGTTTACTCAATGGCCGTAAACATGAACTGCTGATAAACAAATCCAGATACCACCCTTGATTGTGATAATATTAAAATAGATGTGTTTTCACAGAAAAATAAATGATTTTGTTACAAAATTTTTCCGAATAATTCGTTAATGAGGACAATAGAATATATATAAAGGAAAAAATTAAATAAGAGAGATAATTAAATGTAACGGCAATGAAATCGGGACATTTTAGCCTGCTCTGAATTTATTTCAATTTTTACTCAATTGCACTCCCACATTTCTATGATTCATCGTTACGAATAATAATAATAATATATAATAATAAATCATAATTATAATTATAATTATAATTATGATCATATCTTGATTAAAAATATAATATAATCAATTAATAATAACTTGAATCGTAATTTTAAAATTAAGATTTTTTTGAGTTTATTTAATATTACTATATATTATATTATATTATATTATATTATATTATATTATATTATATTATATTATATTATATTATATTATAATCAAAAGAAGGCAAGGTTTTAATAATTGAAAAACGCCAACTGTATATATTATATAATATTTCACTATTTATTTCTACCGTTTATCAGTCTTCTTCAGGCTAGAAATCACATTAACAAAATCTAAATGCAAATCAGAAAATCTAAACAAATTAATCAATAATAATCGTATTCAACTCGTATTACAAAATTTTATTTTAATTTAAAAAATAAAAATAAAGCATTCATTTAAATTAAATTTTTAATAACATTTAAATAAAAAATTAAATTTAAAATCGTAAAATAAAAGTTAAATTTTAAAATTAATTTTACAAAACATCGCAAACAAAATTACATCATATACACAATTTACATTCAATTACTTAAATACATTCAAAATACATGTCGACTGAACATTTTCAAAATTAATTATATGATTTAAAGATATCATTCTTTCCAAATAATTACTCAGATTTTTTGCAATTATTTTGAAGTTAGACAAACCTATTTTCTTACTAGTATATTTCCTAAGATGATCACTAATGTGAGTCAATCCATTCGGTTGACAATGCTCAAGAACTCGAGTACTGAGATGACTGGCAGTCTCTTCAATGTTTGTGACATTACACCCATTACATGAAAATTGATAAACGAGCTCAACCAATCCTCTCACCATATTTCGCATGTATTTTTTTTGCAAAAATCGAAAACATATTTTCCTCTTCATACTTAAATTTAATAGTTGTATATAATCTTAGAAAAGTCGTATGTGTTCATGACTCTCAAACACCACAAAAATATCATCAACATACAATTTGATAAAGTCTATCTAATCACACGGAGTCGAAATATATTCTGATATTTCCTTATTCTGAGAGTTTCAGATAATTTAAGCATAAAATGTAATTTAATGATGTAGACAAGACTAAGTTTTGGATTGTTTCGACGTTCTGGAAAGTTAATAGTATTTTTACAAATAAATCTGAAACTCTATTTGGATTATGTTTAAAACTCGTGTATCAATTTTCATGAAAATGGTGTGCTGCCGCATACATCGGATAAACTGCCAGTCATTTCTGCACTCGAGTTCTTGAACATTGTCGAACGAATGAATTGACTAATATTAGCGATCATTTTAGAAACTGGAAAATAGGTATTTCTTATTTTAAGGTCATTGTGAAAAGTTTGAGTGGCTATTGTGAATGTTTAAATCCTATAATCAATGTTCAAATTGCTCACTGTATCGGTTAAATTTTGTATATTAAGTGTTTTGCAATGTTGATGTTTGTTAAAATTTTTGTCTGAAAAAGTTTTAAATTTTCATTTAATTTAAAATTTAATTTTTTATTCTTAAAAATGTGTTTGAAAGAATGATAATTGTTTTTGCTTTTTAAAAAATAAATTTATATGATTTAATTTATTATTATTATTATTATTATTATTATTATTATTATTATTATTATTATTATTATTATTATTATTATTATTATTATTATTATTATTATTATTATTATTATTATTATTATTATTATTATTATTATTATTATTATTATTATTATTTCAATTTCACTTTCTAATAAAAAATTCTTGAATTTTCAAATTGATTTTCTCATAATTACTTTTTTGGTGATTCATTAGTTTGATCCTTTTCAATGGAAATTAATGAGAAGTTGCTACATGTAATGGCTGGTCAAACTGGGGAAATCACTGGAAATCCAGTTAAACCATCCTGAAAAAAAATATTTATTATAATTAAAATGAATATAAATAATTGTTAATTTTTGGCAGTTATTGCTTTCTTGAATTTATGATTCAGATTTTTTTCGTTTTTCTTTTGAGTTTCCCTATCAGTTGCGGAAGAATAGTTAATTTAATGTGTTATTTATCCAGTAAAACAAATCGTTATCAATTATTTTCTTTATAATAATTAAATTTCGGTAAACACAAACTCTATTTATTTGGAAAAGTTTATCAAGAAGATAATGCTGATTTATAACCTGCCGAAACAATGCGATTAAGACAACGGAAATATTCATTCGCATTTATCATTCATCATTTCATGTAAGTCCTTCAAAGTTCGATGCAAATTTCTTTTGCAAATTCTCATTATTATTTTCTGTGATTTTTTGATGAAATATCTGTTTTATTTTTTGTGGTCATTGAATTGTACTGCCAAATAGATTAGCAAATCATTGAAGCGAGAAATATTTTTAATTGTAATTGAATAAATGAAAATTAATTAATTATTACAACAAAATAATGATTTTAATTTATTTTCCTATATTTCTCAAAGAAGGATGTAGAATTTTAAATCTAAAATGTACAATTTATTATTATTTTCTCTTACAACTTTGTCCGGCCACCGTTTAGACAAATAGATTTTATTTTTTTCGCTTTAAAGAAAAAATAACACGTTAAAAAATGTTCGAATAGCAAATATAAATAGCTATTAATAGTTTTTAAAGGTTGCTGCTGAACGTTGCACAAATAGTTATATTTTTTTATTAAAAAGTTTTATTAAAAATTGCGTCCTTTCATTTATGTACAATTGTATTTCGTTTATATATTGCAAAAGAAAAATATCTAGTTAATGTAGAAAAATTAAATATTTGTATTTATAACAAAAAGTTCTAAATTTGTGAATATTCAAACAATTCTCATTGTTCTTTTCAAAAAAATAATTTCGACATTACACAATTTAATTAGCACAATTTAATTAAAATTAAATAATTAAATACATTTTTAGTTAAGTTTTTGACAAATTTTACGGGCCTAAGAAACTTTTATTTCGAAAAATGTATTTTTTTAAAAAGATTTTTACACAGTACCATTTTGCCTAAGGAAACCTTTGATAACGAAGTTTCAGTGTAAAGTTGTCAATTTCCGGCGGTTACAAATTATCCTTTCTCAATTAAATTTTAGAACTGTTTAGAGGCCCTGAGAAATATCTCCATTATGGATTAAAAGAAATATTAAATAAAGATTAAATAAATTGGTAAATAAAATAAAATTAATTATCTCAACTGGCGCATGATATCGTCTACTGTTTTGTTTTTTAGTCAATTGAAAATGTGAGTTGTCGGTGACAACAATGAGTAGATGAAAATTTCAAAAACTGTTAATTGATTAAGTAAATAAAAATTTATTATTTTTTGATGTTAATTAAAACGAAACATTGATTTTTATTTGTTATTGACAGTGTTCAGGATTTTTTTTATATTTTATTAAAATTTGGTTTTTCTAATTTATTTTCAAAATCACAAAGTTTTCGTTTAATTATTGAAATTATTGGCTAATATTAATAAAAAAGTGACTCAAGTTTTTTTTCAGTTTTTATGGGGTCAGTAACGAAGTTTTTGTTTACTTATTTCTTCACAAAATTGAGATAATAATTCATTAGAAATATGGGTAAAAATTCTCACTATTTGGAAAATATAATTACCCAAGAGATCTCTTGAAAGGTTATTGAAAGGTTAGATGAAAGGTTATTGTTTCTGAAATTTTGAATCTTAATATGCTGTTGGTTTATTATTTACTTGCGGTTGAAAACTACAGCTCTCTAATTTTTGTAAAACCTCTTTGATGAACGGAGATTCCTTAATATTAAAAGCTTTGGGAAAGTAAAAGTATAGTTGTGCTAAATGTGGCTTCAAACAAAACCAGTTGTTATTGTATTGAAAGTGTATTGTATAATAGTTAAACAAAAAACCATTTCTTTCAAATATAAATATATTTCCGAGGTATGGTTCTCATTTTTATTCAGTCGTTATAATCCTTGATTAATTTAAATGTTAAATGTATATATTAGGTGTTGATTGGATATTTTTGATCGAAAGTTGTAGTAAACTTTCAAAATTCTAAACTTGGCATCAACTTAGACATGTTTTTTTTATTTTCTTTAAAAAATGGTATTATTTTACTAGCTCTCGATATTTAAAGTGACCAGACTTCCCAGATTATGTGGGACTGGCCGGATTTGAGTTGTTTGTTTTTCACTGAAAAGTGTCCTGAAATTAGACAAGTAACAGTTAAAATTTTCGCAATTATTTCATATTAGATTTTTTAACATGTCGACAAATTTTATTTTTCATATTAGATAGCGCTTTTTATTAAGCCACAACAAATGTGATATCAAATCATTTGTAGTACAAAAAATATTTTGCTTAATTAATTTACTAGAAATAAATTGTTATTTCAAATTGTATAGTAAATAATGCATTATAATAACGCACGAATAAATAACTAAGAAAATTCTGTCCGCTATTGTGTTAGGCGTTTATTCAAATTTTAATTTAAACCTGTCCCGAATTCAAATAAAAAATAACTGGTCACTTTATCATTACGACATTTATAATTATAATTTCTATTAAACATTTTTTATCGGTTTTTAATTTGAGTGAAAGAAAATATCAATCAGTGAAGAAAATGAAAAAGCGAAAGTCTTGTTTAATTTGGTTATGAGTGATCAGGACCGATTTTCGGTCGAAATATTTCATATTTCATTTTATGAATAAACATTTCGGAAATTGGCTAACATTGTTATTTATTTAAAATTTAATTTTTAACTTTATTTTGCTGAAATTTATTATTATTATTTAATAAGTTATTAATTTTAAAATATTTGATATATAATTATTTCGATTCAATTTCAAATTAACCTCTTGAAAACACTAATGATCTCATAGAGTAATTGTCTAGGAAATATTTTATAATTAATAAAAACACACAAACACATTCAACTGACGAACAAAAATGAATATTTTTCATCTTTTCTCATCGAATCTAAATTTCTTAATAAAATAGACTTTTCCACATAATATTGTTATTCACGTAATTCTTGATTAAAATTTTCCATACGGTTGGGAAAATCCGAGAACATCGTCCACGATCCATTATTATCATTCACACATCTAATGCAATAATTGCTCCCATTCAACTACTGTGACTATCAAATGGGAAAAGGTTTCAAGTAACCCAACGTATGTATTTAAGTACAATGTTGTGTTTTTTTCTCGGAATTTTCAGTTTCTCACTGCACTACGAATTAGAAATTGCTCAATTTTGTTTGGATTAGGAAAAAAACAATGATTTCAAATATTTCGTCTGTGACTTTTTTTAATTGTTTGTTTTAATGATCACTTTGAATTTTGAGAATTTCTAACTATTGTGTGCTTTTTCTTAATTTAATTATTTTTTTAATTTTGTACGTTTTCATATCAAACTGAATTTTATTTCCTCGGATTGAATTTATTATTAATTTCAAAGAACATTTTGGAATATCTAAAAATTTATGTCGTTCATAACTGACATTTGAGTTTTCCAGTGTAATCACTAAAATGAGATTTATGATCTAAATTCTAAAAGGTGAAATTTTCTTCTTTAGAAATTATCTGATTTAATTATTAATTGAACTTTCAATAAGTTTAATATCTGATTTAAAAAATAATTAGTTCATTTTTTATTATTAAAATTTTTGTTTGAAAGCTTTTGTAAAAATCAATTTTTTACATTTTTTGTTTTAATTATAAGATGGAAAATAATCGATAAAGATTTTTTCAAAAAATTGAGGCAGAACTTTTTGTTGACTCCAAAGCTAAAGACTATTTCCCCGATAGGGCTAAATGTTTTGGTCATTTTTTTAAACCCAATATTAATTTCCAGTTTTGGTTCTTATTGTAAAATATTTATTTTAGTGTCGATTGGAAAATTGAAAAAAACAGTTTCACCATTAGGGCTAGATGTTATGGTCATTTTTTATGTTTTCAATTACAGTAAGTGTGGTCACCTTTGGGTTGAAATGTGAAAATTTACAATTATCTGACTCCAAATCCTATAAACTTTCATTAATCAGCACAATTGATTACCATTTACAAGAACACAAAATGATTTGATATTACAATAACAACTTTGAGTCATTATTACAGCCTTCTTTTATAAATGACCACCTTGTTAGTATAGCTAATTTCAACAATCGGCATAATTTTTTTAATTACTTTCTTTTTCCAAATTAAAAATACTCAAAAATAACTTTGATAGCTGGTTCAAATTGCTTTTTCAATCTGATGCTGTTTTCTCTAATAACTTGTATTAAAATTTATCTACCTTTTCCCCATTTTTGTTTACGAATTTTTAAAACCTTCCTTTAAAATTTCTTTTTAAACTCTACTTCAATCCAAGTTGTTTTTTACTTTTATAGTCTACCATCTAATGGCACTTAGGGATATTTATGTGATTTCAGATTTCTTTCTCCCGCACATTCTCTTCAGTCTTCTCCAGTTCATTTATTATGAGTGAGAGCTTTTGACATATATAATTTTTTAAAGGACACATTATCTTAACTTCCCCGGTGATCCATTTCCTCTATTTCGAATAGACTATCGAGATTCAAATTTAATTTTTAGTTTTTTTTGTTTGTCCTTCACTTGGTACTTGACATATTCCATTATTTGATATCCTCGATTCTTTGCCATTTCCTTTTCATTTTGTACTCTTATCTTACTTTTCAAGAATCTAAAGCAATATGCCCTTTATTTTATACCCTTTTCGCCAACTCATTTTGCTCACCTTAATAATTA
This sequence comes from Schmidtea mediterranea, assembly GCA_022537955.1. Classification (NCBI taxonomy): domain Eukaryota; kingdom Metazoa; phylum Platyhelminthes; order Tricladida; family Dugesiidae; genus Schmidtea; species Schmidtea mediterranea. The sequence continues at coordinate 113,809,589 of CM039681.1, forward strand.
TTAAATTTTATTATTAAGGTATCCTCAACAATGCTAATATCTTTTGTATTACTTTTGCATTGTTCTTATATTCCTCTTAAAAATTTGTGGTTTTTATGGGTAATTGGTTAAAGAATATAATATAATGATTTAAGCACATTTTTATGTAAATAGTTTTCGCTATAAAATTATGTATCAAAATTACATATTTTTATTTTTTAATTTATTCATTTCTCTTCATTTTATTTTTCATCTTTTATTCTCATTGGGAATTTTCGTTTCCTGAAATTTTGAAAAAAAAATTCTGTTTGAAAATAAAATATTTATCTTTTAAAACTCTCGTGTATTTTTATGTATAAAACTATCAATCGATTCTTTCTTTAACTGTCTGCAATTAATTATTTAGGAAGATCGATAGTAATTGATTTAAACAAAATTAATTGGATATTCGATTTAAACAAAATTTGAAAATAATGTAAAATGTTTATTTTTTAATTTTGATTTGAAAATAATAATTTAAATGAAAGGGAATTGAATTTTATTTCAGCAATAATCCAAGAAAATTTTTGAGCGAAATATTTTCCAAAATTATTAAATTTTGTTTCATTTTTCAATTTATTTGCAGCGGATTTCGGTGATTTTACAGCAAATCGGTTTGCTCCTCATTATGTCAGGCAGACTATTAGTCCGCACTTGTTGAATCCATTTTTAGAAGAAAAAATAAAAGCAGAACATTTGAAATTAAGGTAATTATTTGGCTTTGGTAATTTTCACCAAAACCTTTAAAGGGGGGTAGAGCCAATCGAGGCTGAGTATCGATTTCTTGAAAAAATTAGATGGCTTGAAAATTACGGAACAATATTATATCCAGTAAAAGTTAGAATTTGAATTATATTATTTGTTTAAATATTTATTTATTTTTTATTTATTAATCAAATAATATTTTTTCTATTATTGATCATGTTAGCTGTTATAAATTTGTCAGCTTCAGGTTTTTCTAAAAAAAAATCAAGTTTTTATTATTTCATACAAAATATTTTCAATCAACCAATTCTATGTTATTTTAAGAAATGTTTTCGCTTCTAAAACAAATCGATATTTTAAAATTCCAATATTTTCTAAAAAGGTTCGTTTTAAAATTTTTTCAACATTTTTAGTTTTAACTTTTTCTATTTCAAATTTTCTATTCACAAATTATTTTATAACTTCAAAGAACATTTAAAATTTAAAAATAAAGATTTTATCTTAAGAACTTGTCATTTCACATCCACCTCTATGGAATCTTTTCATTTTCAACTTTTCACGCGTTGTCCTTCCAAAACTCGATTTTAGGCCTTCATATCTTTTTTTGTATGTTGCTCTGGATTCTACATTAATTAGTCTTCTCCAATGTCAAATTATGTTTTTGCTGTTGTAACTTTCTGTATTCCTTCTTCTGATCACCTTTCATTTCATTGTTGATCTTACTTAGGACAAAACTGTTCCTTGTATATTCTCCGTTCAAATATCAATTCTGCTGGGCTTCGCCCGATCGACTTCTGTAACGCTGCATTCAATATGAATACTATTTCTGGAAAAATTTCTGGCTAGTTTGTTTTCCTTTCATCTTTGCGTCATTTTTTTAAAAAATAATGTTTTCAATAATATTAATGGAATTTAAGTTACAAAAATTGTGATTTTGAGCCAAAACCAATTTTTGAAAAATATGCAATCTTTGACTTTTTAGAGCATTCAAACTTAGTTTGTTAATCTCCCATGGAAATTAATTGACTTTTCAAACAAAATACTTAATGACTTTGGTCTCCGCTGGGAAAATAACACTTTGGACACGCATAATAAAGATTCTATGTACTAAACGTTTATTCTCAATTTTTTTCACTAATTTTTTACCATTTAGCTAACTGATAATATCAGCGATAATGTATTTTTTATATTTTTAAGTGCTATTAGAAATTATGAGAAATATATTGTTGTAAAGATATACATTTTAATCTAAATACGATGAAATTGTATATGCCGTAAATATACATCTTTACTGCATAAAAAATTAATAAAGGATTAATTAACTCCATTTTGCACAAAACCCTATTAAAATGTTTAGAATTTTATCTGAAAATATAACTATTTATGAGATATAATTAATTTAAATTATAACCCAATTTTTCAATTACTGCTAATTTAAAATTTATCATTTCAATTTTTTAAATTTTTAAATTTTTTTTAAACATTATTTAAAAAGTTATCCGCGCGCATAAGGAAGCTTTCAAAAATTTTATTAGATAATGGGTTAATAATTAAATATTTGTAATTTTATAAACAGCAGATATAATAGATGTCTTAAAATTTTCGGAACAATTATAATTTCCCTCTTACGTAGTTGTTATTATAACAACTCTTTATTCATTTATTTATTAACTTTTATTTTAACTAATTAATTTATTGTCAATTATTTTACGCACACACACGTTAAAGTTATCTAGTTATTAAAAAAAGTTTGTTTATTCTGTAAAAAATCGAACTTAAAAACAATTTTATTTCAATGATAACCAATGGTGAACGTTTTTCAGTTACTCTAGATCAGAGGTCTCTAAACATTTCATTCTGACGACCGGATTAACTATCAAACAGCAGTTCAGAGACTGACTACATACTCGAAGTCCAAATAAAAAAGAATCAAGCGATGGATATTGTGTTTAACTATTTATTTAATATTATTTACACCTCATCGCGTTGACCGTGAACGCAAGGAGAAAAAGGAAGTAAGGAATAAGGTTTTGCAATGTAGTGATCGGTAGGAAAACATAACGTCCACGTGAGCGGAAGCTTATCTTGGCAGGATATAGGCAAATTTCATAATTTCTTCGTAGATACAAAGGTTTCTGTGGGCCGGTTGAGAAGCTCTCGCCGGTCACATCCGAACCACGGGCCGTAATTTGGAGACCCCTGCTCTAGATGGATACACTTTAAAAAATCGACGGTATATCATTTTCAACGTTCATTAAAAGAATAAGCACCGGAATCTTTTGGGCCGAAGAGAATATCTGGTCTCTCTTTACAGATAAAGCAGTGATAATTTTGACTGATGAATTTGGATTAAACGTCATTGACAGTTATGATAAAGGTTTGGAAATTGATTGCAACTGAACAACAAACTTGCTATTTACAAGCAATTTATTTGCCAGTTCAGGAGGTATTATTTGAGAAGTCCGCCAAAAATCTCCACTATTAGCAGCAGTTATAAAGAGGCCAAACAATTTGATTAGAATAATTCCAATGATGAAGGTTCTGTTAAGGAGGAGAGTGTTAGCACCAAAGGATTTGGTCCAAATCCATGCCATTTCTTTTTCCTGACTGTCATTAGCAAAATTGCCAAATTATTTCGAAAATCTCTAGTGAAAAATGATGTGCTTCAAGTAGTAAATGAAATACAAGAAATAGATATTTCACTTGTGTTTGATTGCAGGACAAACTGGAACACTTTATTATTGATGATTTTACAGTTTTTATTAATTAAGGACCCCTTAATAAATATATTATATGACATTTGGTGAATTAGATAGATTGACACATTTTTGGTAGTGTTGAACCAGTTTCATTGGCAGGTGAGGAATTTTGCTGACAAAATGCAAGGGATTTTCAGGTTTCTTGTGAATAATTTAAAACAAAATAATTCACCCCTTTGTATTTGGATCGGAAGATACCATTTTAATACAGTTTATTGAAAGAAGATAAAATAATTTAACAGATTAAGAAGCACGAAATTTTCAATATGGCATCAAAAGACAGTCAAAACTTGACTGACTTGGAATTTTTCCCACTGATGATGAAGTTCTTTGGAAATTGTAAAAATATGAACACTGGAAAATATAACTGCGCAAAATAGTGGTAAATCAATTACGCAACAATCAAAGATGAGTTCAGTGCGATTTTAAAAAGAAATGCTGGTATATGTTCATTGTGGTGATTTCATACTGGACTATATGGTGAGACTCGACTCGTATAGATGAAACGTGTTTTTTCCATACGGCGCCGCGAGATTTGAAAGAGTGAAAAAATTCGAAAAAAATATTTGAACAAAACCAAAAGAATTATTAATTAACTGTTATTATTTGTGATACTGATTTTTTTATATATATATATATATAACACATTTTATTCTGTAATTTTGTTCAATTTTTCATTTGTAATTATTTTCTCTACCTAAGTGACTCAGGATTAAATGTATTTAATTTATTTTTGATTAAACGTTTTATGGTGATATTTGCAAATATGTATATGTGATTCTAAACTACTTATATTAATAAGTAGATACTCAGTTTAGAATAACTATAAAACCGTGTTAGCTTTGAAATCATAGAAAAGAAAATTCAATGCAAAATTAATTTACCATAACATTTGTAACAAAACAAATAATAAAAATATGTTGAAAATTTTTATTGAAAGTCGACTGTTGTTTACTTAAATTTCTTGGCTCATGGTTGACAGGTCGTATTGTTATTTATAAAGGTTTTGCACCTTTGATGTTTTGGATCGGCGGCAGCAACTTTACTGAGTTTTAAGTGCACGTTAATAAGGGACATCATTTGTTGAATTAGCAAGTTGTGTCTTTGTCGCTGCTTCTATGGCGTTTCAAGTGCCATTATGAACTCCAATATACTTATTACATTTATTATTAGATAAGTTAATACTGAATTATTGGTATTGAATCGCTCCTTGTAAAAGGTTTTGGATAATTCATTTTTAAAAATAAAAAAAATCCATTTTAAATATAAAAAAGAATTTGGAAAATTGTATCTTAGACAATTTTTTTTTATATAATTTATTTAGACATTGAATAAAAGCTGTACAGATTTCATATTCGATATGGTCTGAGTTTAATATTGAAGTGGCTTCCATCCCAATTGGAATTGAGTTTCTTATGTGGGGTAGTGATGATATCCCAAATAATATCGAAACTAATCTGTCAATATAGGTTGTATTTAATGCCTATACATTTTATTTCAACCAAATAAGTCATTTGGTAACCCTTTTAATCAAATCGTTAAAGATAAGCATCCACACGACTTGTTTGAATTTCACTTGAAGTTTATCAAATATCTTCAACTAGTTTCTCATTTACTTTTCTTTTCTCTCGGGACTGAAATATGACTAAAAGAGTGTATAATCCTTTAAGTATTATCTATAGTCTCAATTCTGCTGGCATTGAGATTCTATGAAAAATGGCATTGCGTAACATTATTCATTATTACTTTAGTTCAAATATATAATATTGTATATTGTTGTTTTGAAAACAGTATTGGTTTATTTCATCCTTTATTTTTCATCCTTTACTCGTGACTCATTTTAAAAACTGAAGATTAATTTTAGTTTTTTCTAGTTCAGTGTTACACTTTTATGTGAAAAAAATCTTGGTGCACGTGCAACATTTTTTATATAAAATTGGATATTTTCATTTTGAAAAACTCGGAAAAAATGTGGTATTATTTTGCGATCAAGCCCAATACAAATTATCCACTTAAGAAAATATTCATTTAAAATTTATATTAATTGAGAACATTCGAAATCTCATTGTTGGTCATTAACGCAGGGGTACTCAAGATGGACTAAGTTACGGTACATTAACTTGAAAATTAAACAGTAACAATAAATGACATTTTATGATACATTTACCCACGTAAACTAATTGGATATGTTATGATATTTAATTTTATTAAATTACAATTATATTCACTTTTATTAAATATCACTTTTATTAAGAAATAATTATATAAAAATAATTAACATCGATATTCTTACAGTTAAATTTTTTAAAGTTTTAATAAACCTTACATTAACCTAACAATAAAAAGGGATATTATTAAATTTCGTATAAATTAATGATCTACTGATAATCGTCAGTAGAAATAATAATAATTAATTTATATTCTAGACAAAGTTTTTGTAAAATCTAAAAGCAAAAATATATCAAAATATCTTTATAGAAAAAAATGTGTTTAGATTTTTAGACTGATAGAAAATAAAAATAACTAATTATTGTAAATCTAAACTTCAAACAAAGACAGCCCATTTTTTGACGGGTTACAGCTAGTAAAGAATAATTTTATTTAAGTTTCTATAATAATGTTTAAACTTATTTATTATAGGATAGTAATAATAGATATTGCTTTTTCGGTTTAACTCCTCAAGGATTTTCGCTGCGCTATCCCAAAGAATCGAATCTTAATTACGAGATATTTTGGTGAGTCGAACATATTGTTTTCTTCTAATATATCATTGAATAGGCCCAGAATCAGTGCAATTAGGAGGAAAGGTCGTCAGATTATAGTAAAGGAGAAAACTGATGTAAGTATTTATTACGTTATTAGGCTGATATTGGCAAATTTTGTTTTAATGTTAATTCGGGAAATAAATCAAAACATTTTCATATTTTTAATCAAATTCAATAATTTTCTATTGTTAAATTTAAACAATCAAGCAACAAGACATTGTAGGCGTTATAATTATATAATTGTTTTCAATTTTTCGTTAAGTTCGTTTTTGCGCTCATTTTTTCTTTCTTAACTGAATATTGTTACCGTTTAAAATCTTATATAAATGACAATTGTTATGTTTTGAAGGACATAGTGAAACGCTATTTCTCAACTATAGTTACCATTATCTCTATTTTGATTATTATTATTCGTTTTTGGTAATGTTTCACAGCTTCTAGCTTTTTCGGTTGTATTCCAACCTCAATTAGTACTAAACTTATGACTTATTCATTCAATAGATGAAACGAAAACCCATTTCTTAGTTGCCGTTCTCAGTCATAAACCTCTGGCAATGAGAGTTTATCATTTCAGATATCGGAAAGACAGAAAACAAAATTGGTATGACTGATAATATTCATTGAAATATAATACGGTGATTCCTTGGTAGGAGCATTAATTAAAATATCAGATAAGTAAGTAATAAAATAAGCCCTTTCTGCAAAGTAATTTTTAAGAATTTGGGGTAAATGGATATTGTCAATTGTTTTAGAGTAAATATTTGATATATTTGCTTCCTTGCAATGGTGGAGGAAGTTTATTTGACAGTATAGTTTTGTAATTTTCTCATTGATTCTAGCTAAATTCCGCAATTCTAAATATTTGTCCTGGTTCAGGTCTTTTGAAAGAATAAAACGGTGATTCATTATTAGCAGCATAAATTAAAATATCAGATAAGTAAATAATAATTATTTACTTATCTGATATTTTAATTTCGAATTGCGGAATTTAGCTAGAATCAATGAGAAAATTACAAAACTATACTGTCAAATAAACTTCCTCCACCATTGCAAGGAAGCAAATATATCAAATATTTACTCTAAAACAATTGACAATATCCATTTACCCCAAATTCTTAAAAATTACTTTGCAGAAAGGGCTTATTTTATTACTTACTTATCTGATATTTTAATTAATGCTCCTACCAAGGAATCACCGTATTATATTTCAATGAATATTATCAGTCATACCAATTTTGTTTTCTGTCTTTCCGATATCTGAAATGATAAACTCTCGTTGAAATAGTGAGAAAACAAATAGTCGACTCACTATGGTGAAAATAAAGAAAACATACAAATTATTCGTTTAGGTTCTTTAGAAAATGTATATAATGATTTTGGTGATTCTTTAACATTTTCAGTGAGATTGTGACAATTTTCTACCTCTAGAACAAATTGAAAAAAATTATTTTTTATCACTAAAACCGAAGTATCATATTTTTTGTATTATCATGATTTTTTACACATTAACCACAATTAAATGTTAGTTTAATTTTGTTTTAAATAAATCAAAATTTACATTAGTAGGTTATTCAGCCTCTGGTGTGGACTTGACAGGTTAGACCATGAGAGTTTTTTAAAAAATTTTTTCTTTTAACTGCATGTTATTTTATTAAATATCATTTGTATGACTTTAATAAATAATATGATTCTTCATTTCAAAGTCTCCACATTTATCAACAATATCAGTTCTTCGTTTAAGGGGTTTGCCACGTTTTAGAAAATTATAATGAGGATTACATTTACTTTATCATTTAACAGTTAAAATATACGTTTTGGATGCGTATTGGATTAAAGTTAATGTGTTTATCATTTGCGATTGATATGAGGGGATCAATTTTTACTAATTGTTACCTTCACCTTGAATTAGACTAATTGAAAGGCAAAGTAGTATAAAAGATACATTTTCCTCTAATTAATAAGATTCCCGGTTCTAAAGGTTTTATCGCTGGACAATTTATCTTAACCATTTTATCGTTGGGATGTTTAGCGCTCTGTCAATTTATCGTTCGGTTAATTTATCGCTTATTTAATTAATTATATTCTAGTATATTTAATTTAATTATATTATATTAAATCACTTCATTCGGTGATAACTAACAAAGAAGGCAAGATAATTCCAAATAACTTTTAATTAAAAATTTGAAAATTACGTAATCCTGGTGTTTTCTCTCCTAATTTTTAAATGATAAATTGTTAGATAGGCGAACAGTTCGATCGTTAAAACGTTCAAGCGATAAACCGACTACGAAAGTGTCGAACGTCCGGATACCAGATTTCCTTATATATATATAGAAAGAATTTATTTTAGTTCACCTCTTATTGCTTTAAATTTTGCGTTGAAATAAAGAATTTTTTATTGATTGACTATGAATCAGATATTTTAATGGTATTCAGAAATTTTCGGTACAGCCTTTTTCAAGTGAATATCAATATAAAATTTGATTCATAGTCAATCAATAAAAAATTCCTAATGTAATATATATATATGTGTGTGTGTGACATCAAGCTAATCCATTTTAAGTTACTTGATAATTTTCAATGCAAACATCGAACGGTTTTTACCTATCTTTCTCACAGTTATATTGAGATCAGTATCCAACTTTTATGATCCTCATTTTATGGTATAAACAGCTAATTAAAAGCAATATGGTAAATATATGTAATATGTTAACCAGTAAACGATTTAATAAAATAATTTAATAAATTCAATTTATTTTCTGTTTATTTATCAAATTAAATTCAATTATTTTTTAAATGCACATTTCATATTTTAACTTAATAAAACCTTATTTTTAATAAAACAAATAATTTAAATTTAACGTGGTTGTTTAAATTCTCACAATGGGGAAAGGAATATTTTGTGAAATTTCAATAAATTGGAAAACTGTTAGAAGTATCATTTAATATTGTTAGAATAATTAAGTCATCTAAATTTCACTTAAATTAAATGAAATTATTTTAGAAATGTCTCTATAAGAATTATTATCAGCCTGTATTATTTAAGTGGCATGTTAAATTTGGCTGCATGAAACATCAAAATATTTAAATATTTATAAATATATCTTGTGATGGTGATGATGATGATGATAATAATAATAATAATAATAATAATAATAATAATAATAATAATAATAATAATAATAATAATAATAATAATAATAATAGTAATAATAAACTATTAAATAACAATGGTAATTTATTCATAAAAAGAAATATCATTTTTTAAATGGATAAAAATATATTCGCACATAAATTTATTTGATTTACATAAAATTACTTGACACATAAATTTTATTTTTGTCACTTAAATTTAGAAAATGTCTTTATATTGACACACTATTTTACTACAGGGCACACAAATTTAGAAAGTTATTAATATTAATCATCCCGAGTGTTCTATGCAAGACAAAATTAAAAATGAATATGTACGAAATAGCTTAAAATATGTTTAAAAATGAATTGATATTGAAAACGATTAATTTAACGTTTTATTTTTGAAATATTTTTAAAATTTTATGCAGAAAATATTATACTAAAAGTCAATCATGGCTTTGAAAGTTGGAAAGCTGTTATCTGTTCTTGTTGGAATTTTGTTAAGACCACGTCTATCTATATGTGAAAGAGAAAGGAAAATTTGCTTTACTCAATGTGATCCTTCTCAGTGAAAGAAAAAAGCTTGGTAGGCCGAAGAAAGTAAAGGCTAATACTAGTTTAACAAGGCAACTTCTTTAATAAATGTTTTCTTAAACATTTTTATTTTTTGCATCGATTTTTAATATTGTCACTCTTTTATAAAATTTTAGACAGCAATTAACGAGTTTAGACTGTAAAATCTTGCATAGAACCCTTGGAACGATTAATATTAATAACTTTCTAAATTTGTGTTGCTTGTAGTAAAATTGTGTATCAATATAAAGGCCTTTTATAAATTTAAGTGGACAAAATAAAATTTTTGTGTGATGAAGTAATTTTATGTAAATAAAATAAAATTTATGTGCGAAAAATACCCAACCTTTTTTAAATATATATTTGCAATATATTTCGATGGCTCAATCTTCATCGTCAAGCAATAAACAACTTCAATAAAAATATCGTTTTTATAAGTTAATTAGCAGTTATCTAATCATGTGCGGACAATCTAATAAAATTTTATTTAACCCAATAAAAATTAATTAAACACTCTCAAAAGATTTGTGGAGAAAGCATTTTGTTGATCTGATGGTTAAATGATAAATTTTAAAAAACTGTTTTGAATAATATTGGAAGTGTCAATATTAAAATTAATTAAGTAATATATAAGTAATTTAAATAATATCTCAATTTAAAACTAATTTAATTTATTTGAATTATTATCCAATGAAATTTGAAATAATTGAAATAATTTTACAATTTACAACTTATTTAAATTATTATTATATAGAATTTAAAATAATTAAAATAAATTCCAACCTATTCCAAACTTGATGTCTTGGTCGACCAACAATTGAAAAAAGAGCGATATAATTCTTAAAGATATAATCCAAAGAAAATATATTCCACCAATAACGTTTTTCTTTAATATGAAACAAAAATTTTCTTTTCTCTAATATTTTTTATTTTATTCTTCCCTAGGAGCTTTCTAATATTTTTAATAAATATTATATTATTTATTTGACATAATATTTTCTACAAAATTTGACTATGAATCAGATTTATTTAAGGTATTCACGAATTTTCGACACAGCCTTTTTCAAGTGATTGAAAATAAATCTGATTCCTAGTCAAATTTTGTAGAAAATATTGTCACTTATAAAGAAATCAGAGGTGAAAAACAAAAACATTCATTATAATATTATTTATTTGAATTTATATTTTAAATTCTGATATAATAAATAAAATTAATAAATTTCTTAGATTTCAAAGAAACATTATTTCGAAACCGGTGAAAAGATATTATGCTTGTCATTATATAAATTATCTTTGGATCACTTTGCCTTTTTCAAGTAAAAATTAATTTTTTATTGAAATTTGTTCATTCCCATTAGATTGAAAAAGGATGAAAAACCTTTAGTGAGTGAACCACCAAAACGATCTTGTGGGCGAAGTGCGTCGAAAGAATTCGGTTATTCATCAGACACATGTATATTTAGTTATTGCTAACTTTACAAGATTTTAAGAAGTAATTTATAGCAGATTACAACCAATACAGTGATGACACTTTCTCAAGGTGAGAAATAACTTAGATTTTTGCTTTTCAACATATTTTAGTTACCCTGATTCAATCAACACAACACAGAGTTCAAAAACAACGAAAGGATTCAATAAACCTAGTGTTCCTTCAAGGTAACTTAATGTGAATTAAAACAATATAATTAAATAAATTGAAGGAATTGCATTTCTGATGCAGAAGAATCTGCTCTTTCAAGGTTATTTTGTCAATGATCACATTGTGCTGTAAATACTTTTAAATTAGGAAAAAGCGTCGAGTAATTGTTTCAAAATCCCAAACAGAAACAGAAGATGAAGGATTCAGAACATATGATTTTTCAGTGAAGAATAATACGTTTGATTTCTCAATGCATACTAATGACATTAGAAAACCATCAATATCGCATTCCCAGTCGTATGATAGAATCCCCCCAGATTATATTTATGAAAATAGGTTTCATTATTTTATATTTATTTTTTATTCTGAGTATAAAACGGTGATTTCTTAGTAATTAGCTGTCTCAATTTTCATATGCTTTTTTTGTAATTATATTAATTTCATTTTCTGTTTTCTTATTGGTTTAAACTTTTTTTAAATATTCTGTTTATTAAGTGTACTTCCAATCTATGTTTTTTTGCTAATACTTGCCTCAGAGTCAAAGGCTTGTCTAAAGGCCATTGTGTTTGGGTTCTTTCAGGATCTTGAAGTTATATATTGAGCGTGACGGATGATTAGCGTTCTACAATTGTTGAGTATTTACGTTAGTTTACAGAATTTCTCAGTGGATATCATTATGCCACTACCGTATCAATGACTTTGATATTTTTTATTTTATTACTAAAAATTATTAAAGGAAAAGTAATTAATAGTTTGCATGGTGTAAGATGGAACCATCATTATTTTTATCTTATTTCACTAAATATTGTATAATAGAATAATACCATTCATTATTCAAACCTGATAGTTTGTAGGAATCACAGAGGTTCTGAAATCCACTTTGTTCAAGATTGTTAGACGCAATTAAATTCAAATCTTCTTTAAACATTTATCACAAAAAAAATCTGAAAATTTAAATAACTGAGGCATGAAATTTTAAATATTAATTTAGCTATCGGTCACAAACATAATTAATTTAATTTAAAATATTTTAATATAATTTAATATAATATGATGTAATTTAATATAAATTTTAATATATAAATTTAACACAAATAGTCGGAAATTAACTGTGAAAATGATAGTTGAATAAAAAAAATTGATACAGATGTTAAATTTATGAATATGGTGTTACAAATTAGATTGATAAATTGACCTCTAGACGCACCAAAATATTAAAATATCAGTATTATATTGAAAATATTTTACTTAGTATGCTCAGATATATAGAGAATACAATTTATTTTAACAATCTTTCTCGCTATAAAATATCTAATTTGAAGATGGATAAATAAATTTATTGGGATTTCATTTAACTAGTAATTATAGTCGATTATTATTCTTTTTGATATCAAATAAATTGAAATTTTTTATTGAAATAATTATAATTGATTCACAAAAAGTGCAAAATATACTATATTGCCAATTTTAATTCTATTGATTACACTAAAAACAAATTGTGCGCCTATCTGTTATTTAGCACCTGGCCTACCAACAGCGTTTCCATTGATCTTTTACTTTTATTTAATTCCTAAATGATCTTTCGATACCTAATCTTGGTAGCTTTTTTTAAGCTTAGACGAAAAAATCGGTTTACAATTTACATTTTTTTATATAATAAAATAATCTGTTTGATAAATTACTTTAGAAAAAACGTAACAACCTCTAGACAATCTTCTCTTTGGGGCTTTTTTACAAATTTTTGAACGTAAAATGTTTAAATACTTTTCTGTGTCGTCCCTGTGATATTCCCTTTTTTACTTGATACAATGAATTATTCTGTCTAGATATTGGTTTCCTAGTTTCTCGTTTGTTTGTTTTTCCTGTTGTTTACTGAACTTGAGTTTTCTTTAATTAATTAGTGACTTTATGTTTCAAATCATTTTGTTTTTTGTACTTTTCAGTGCGATTCTGAACCATTTTTCAAATTGAAATTTGGATAATTAATCATTTATTGGTGTTGTGTACTTTTTTGTACATTTTTGTATTTTCCACTGGCCCAGTTGTGTATTGTAACTGGTTCGGTTCGGTTCGGACAAATCGTTAGTTCAAATAATAAATTCTATATATTTTATTTTCAAAATTCAATATATGTACAATTAGAAAATTCTTTTACGAAAATATAAAACACGTAAATATTACTTTGCAGTTAAAGCTATTTGTCAGTTATAATTATTCAGTTTCTATTAGAATATTGGGGGGGTCAAATAAAAACGTCATCAACCTTCGTGAACCGCCGGTTCCAAAGTTGTTTTTAATATAATCTAAATCGTCGTTATTAATCTGATGAATAACCCACATAGGTTTTGTGAAATACCTCTATGGATTCAAATATTTATATGTTTTGAGTGCATTATCTTGTGCATTATTGACTTCCCAACCTGAACCATGGTAGTCTATAATGATAAATGAGTTTGATAAAGTATTAGCTAAATTTTTAAAGTTTGTAATTTTTAGTGCCCCGAAGTTAAGTTTTTACCACTATCTATATCAGATATCTAACATAGTATATTTATATCAACCTAAGACAGTGATTCCCAACCTTTCTGATGCTGTGACCATTTGATAACATTTGCCAAGTTGTGGTGACCCCAACTATAAAATTATTAGGGTTGCTCCTAAGTCAATGCATTTTTGCATCTAATTATTATGTTTTTGACTTCTAAATATCTGATTTTATTTATATTTTATACTTTATACTATAAAGTCAGAGTAGGAGTATCGCCAAAATGTTAAATTATAGTAAGAAACCACTGACTAGCTAAAATAAAATATTTTCAAAAGTTCTCAGGCGACCCCTGGCAAATTGTTACGCGACCCTCATTGGGGTCGCGACCTATAGGTTGGGAACCGCTGATCCATTTTTGTGTCTAAACGTATTTACATCTTAAGTGAAATTTTCGAAATAAGTTTTTTCATTATTCTTGACAAGAAAAATATTGTGCTAAATTTATTTTATTTGGTAAAATGTTTTTAGATTATCGAAATCCAAAGCACAATCAAACGAGCCAATTAGACAAAAACGAATGAGAAAAAAAGTGTCAAGTCAAATAAATGTCGAAAAAAAATATCGTGACCATAATGAAAGCAATAAGTTGCAATTTTTTAATTAATTAATCAAAATATTATTATTATTTTCAGTAATTCAACTGCAGGATTGGAAGTCAAACCCGCCCATGTCAGAAAGAATCGCTCTCAAGTGATGGATACTAAGTAAATATGTCGTGCAACTTTATCTATAATTTATTCTATTTTTGAATTACATTCAATTTTGCGTTTATGCAATTAGTATGTTTTCCGAAACTCGTGTAAAGATATACCGTTTAAGGAAGTATACTATATTCATATAAATAGAAAAATCAATGAAAATAATATGGTAAAAGTTTACAAATTTGACTTTTGTGTGCTTATATGCTCTTTATTTTACAAACTTATCATATATATTCATAAAGATATTTTATAGTGCAAGCATGAAGCCAAAGGGGGCCGCATTCTGGTTTGTTATATCTTTTAAAGAACTGCATGTAGGTACACAATTTCAATTTTTTCAATGTAATTGCATATTTTCACAAGTCACACATGAAAACATAAGAACACATAAAATTACTCTGTTATACTTAAACTGTTATATTTCAACGGTGATTTCTGTTATGAAAAGAAAATAATTATTTACAAATTTTATTAATAAAATGTATAATCAGTGCTTTTTTGTGACGGTACGCTTTTATGAGTTTTAAATTTCGCAAATGACAACAACTGTATCTTTGCTTTTATTTATAAAATTAGTTAGTCCCCCACTCACACGTTTTGATCCCATAAGATATGTTGATTCGTGGTTGCTTCGTGTCAGACACGCGTCTATAGATACAAACAGCAAAGAATGCAGTCGGAAATGTGTGTAAGACGAGAACTTGGTCAAACCTTTGAGTTTATTATGAATTGTTTCACATCAATTTCTATTTTATTTTCACCTTTAACAGGGTTTTGTGTAAAAAAAGAAAGAAAACTAAATAAATTTTGAAAAGTAATCTAAGAATAAGTCGTTAGTTAAATCTTACAGATGTATCTATATAACAATGCAATACAATTTTATTTAAGTTATTTCAAAAATATAATTGTTGTATCTTAAAGTTGTTATTTAACTTAACGAGTGATATGAAGTAGTTTCATTTCAACATCACTTCTGTGTAGAATTTTGAAAAATTAATGACCTGAACTTAGTACCGGCACCTATTTCTCTACAAAATAATAATATCTAACGATAATCTTCGAGTTTCCAAAATTCAAATATAGAAGATTTGTGCAGCATTTTACAATGCCTGATTCTCTTACATCTCTAATAACTCCAGTTCCACAGCTTTTTCAGTAAGCGTTATTTCAAAATCAGAAATTGAAACAAAAAAAATTAATTTACAGCTCGGAAAAATTGAAAAACCATGATCAAAAAAATCTTTTTACTTTATTTAAATAGACTGTCTAACACGGTTTGCGCACACATGCTCTACGGTTCAATAGGGAAAATAAAACTAAAATTTTAATGGGAGCCTCACTTTACTCAACGTAGAGCCCCGCATGCGACTCTCGAAGCAGCATTTGCCCATTGTTGATATAGTATCTCAAATACAGTCTTAATGGTTTTATCCTCTTCATGAGGTTTGATGTGTAGTTTATTACTGAATACTAAAAGAATTTCCCTGTAAATATTTTCTAATATCCTTCTGCTGTTACTCCAATACTATTCCATATACTATGTTCTGAATACTATATATATATATATATATATATATATGACCTTTGATTTTCATTTCTTGGCTTCTTTATATCTTTGTTGGACACTGGCTGCAAATCTCCTTTCCCTTGTGATAATTCATCTCCATTATTGTATTCTTCTACTTTCCGGTATTTCAGTATTGGTCTTCTGGTTCTATATGGTTGCTATAGTCAAACTACCCAATGATTTTTCACCTTTGATTGATTCGCATAATAGTATAGCACAGTGTTGAAAGTATAGTTAGCCTATTTACTCCCATAAATTTTTGCTCGTCACTGTTACTGACTTTCAGAATCTCATAAAACAATATTTCACTCAATTTTGCATCTCGTGCTTTATCTGCAATGTGATCTTGGAGAATCTTTTCTTATCCTAACTCTGAATTCAGAATTTTAGTTAAAATTTTTCTACATCCAATTTCAAATGCTCCAAATCGATGATTATCTTCTTTCAAACCTGACAATTCCTTGATTTTGTCGGTCATTGATATTATAATTGTGAACGTATTTAAGAATCAAGTTTTGGTTTTGACATCTGTTGCTTTTGTTTTCAGGAATTTCTTAACAATGACTTAGCTTCTGCTACTTATAACACATTGAATGTGCTTGTCAGTCGCTGTTCATTTGTCAACATCCATTCTTAAATGTATTATATTTATTTTTCTGCTTCTTTTGATACATATTCATCGTTTCATTAGATGTTTTGTGTGAGCATATCTTGGCGTGATCTTGGTGAACCTTTCATTACCGATGACATTGATTTTGAAACTGCTTTGATGTTTTGAATTTCGGAGTAGTCACCAGTTACTTCTATCTCATTTTTAAAATACTTGATTTAGGTCATACGTTTTATTAATATTTAAAAATGGAAAGTGATTTTTTCCAAAACTTTAAAAATAAAATTAATATCATTAATATAATCGTTTTATTGAATTTGTTAAGTAACGTAATGACGATGACATCTGAGCTGTCGAAATATGTGGTGCGCCCAAAATGTACCTGCAATAACTAGGAAAACAATTGAATAGAAATACCAAACGTTTACACAATAACATATAACATGTAAAGTCATCATTTTTCAACATAAGAGCCATATTTACATTCACACACTTTTGCCAGAGCTGGATCTGTTCAGAGAATGCATTTTTAAAGAAATTTGAGAATTGATCACGCCGGAAACTCTCCACCTCTTCCCTCAGGTCTTCAGCATTTGCAAACATTTTCCCTAGCAAACGTTTTTTGATATAACTGAAGGCAAGGTAGGTCTGCACTGTATGGAGGATGGTTTAATAGGTCAAATCCACTATCCTCCAGAACTCGCATGGATGCTGCACTTTTGTGGATTGGTGAGTGTCGTGGAAAAACCACATCTGAATGTCCCGTTCTTTTCGTCGAGCATGTTAGGCATTTACACACAATATCATATGGGTATGTAGAGTTGAACCTGGCATTTTCTGTGGGAGGTTCTAGATCTCATCTTCTTGGAACTCTATTTTCCTGGAAATTTCCTCTCACTTGACTTACGTTTAGACTCTGGCCGAAACAGATTGAAATGGGTTTCATCTTGCGTGATGATATTATCCAGGAACGCCTCACCGCGCTCTAGGAAAAGAAGGAGGTTTGTCTGAGAGTACTCCAGTCATTTCTCACACCTCTTTCATGAAAGAAAGTGGGGAACAATTCTGGTCACCTGATATCTCACTCCAAATTCATGCAGAATTGCTTATATGGTTCCTTTGCTAACAGCATCAGCCAGGGCCCGCGTTATGATTCGACGGGTCTTGCGGTCTTCTCGCAGTAAAGATTCGCACATTTTTTTCATTTTATCAGAAATTTCACATGGACGTCCAGTCTTTTGGTCATCAAAAACTGACTGTCTCGTAAACAGTGCAATACACTTGTACATTGCTCTGTGTGATAGAGAGTCCTTGTCATATGTCTCCTCTAATTGTGAAAAAAATTGGTCATTGGGAACATTGCGTAATACCAGAAACTTTATAACGCAGCGATATCCACTGCATCACTTATGACTTGCACCAAATTTCAAAATCTCGCAAATGTTTATATAAACTGTAATGATAATTTAAAATAAACTTCACAAAATTAAACCTATAATAATATAGCTACAATAAAAATTTGATTGCATGACAAAATAATATTTCCTTCCTACATATTGCACTGACTTATTGGGCGCACCACATATTTGCTAAAATATATTTTAAAAAATGGCGTTCTCTTATTTATATGAATAAATTACCATTTTTATTTATTATTTTATTTAAAATTATAATACATTGAAAATCTTAATTAGCAAAATTTAATATAAAAATAATATTAAAAATTATTTAACAATTTTAAATTACTAAATTTAGAAATAAACTAGAAAAATTTACAACTGACTCACAAATGATTAATAAAATAGACAATTAATTTTTGCTTTTTAATATAATATGAAAACTCGTTGTCAATTCACAACTTTGAGATCCAGGGATTTGTCCGCAAATTCAGACCTACAAATTCAGTGGTGAGTTCATAAGCTTGTGAACCAAATTGGCATTGTCTCAATAGTATTTAATAGCTTTCTTGTTTTAAATGAGTATCAAAATGATTGATAATATTTGTTTTTTTTTCAAGATATCCTAATTCCGAAACCTCGCAAATCAAAACAAGATCCGGAGAGCTCATTGAGGAAAAACTAATCAAAACGCAAAGAAAATTACCCTGCCCGTTTGTGTTATTGGTTTGCATTTTTCCTGTCATGACCAAATTTATATTTAGAAATGTTCCCCCTCAATCTTTTGATTCTACCAAAAAGAATGATAATTTGTCGTCAGATTATCGGATAAAACAGTCAGCCTCCACGTAAGAGAATTAATTAATTTTAAATTTGATTCTGGTGTTATAAATATTGTTTTATTGTTAAATTTTATCTGATCCTAGCTTAATTATTCTCTGTGGAGTCTTCATTAAAAATTTAATTTAAAATTATATTTAAATCGGCAAATTTATTTTTTTCTATTTATAATATATATTTAAAATTACTTATTCCTTCGGATCTGAATTTCATTGCTCTGAATGTTAGCATTGGTGTGGCTAGGAGGCTGGAGTGGTGAACTGTCCCGGGTGCCATTTCTCAAGATGTGTAGTTCTTAAATTGAATGTGTTTAAAATATTTATCGCAAAATAACTAAGTTGAATTTGTGAAAACAATAAACAACAGGTTAACAAATATTGATTTTATGACCTGGCCTATCATAAAATGGCGTCTCGAAAAATAAAAATATTTTTTTGCCTGCCAAAAAATTTTGCCAGTTTCTTTGATCCTTTTTAAGAAGATTAACTAAAATTTAGTTAAATTATTTTCTAAAGTTTAAAAACTAAAGCATTAAGTTAAAGATTTTTAGGCAAGCCTTGTATTTGAAATATTTTGTATCAGATAATTGTATGGAAGGTGTCACAAACTTAAGTTACACCATTTAAGGTCAGTGTAAACTTACTCCTTAAAACACTCAAAATTGGTATAAATGATGTACTATGATAATAAACGTCATAATACCTCATATCCACCGATTAATTGTGTCACATTACAGAGACAGTATTATAACGGTTAAAAATGAGGATAATCGAGTGTCGCCCACAAAAAGAATGTTGCCAAATCTATCAGCGATTGTGCCATCTAATCATACTATCAATCCGCCAGTCCCTAGGCATCGAATACAACCAAAGCTTCCATTAGATCAAAACAGTTCAAGCAAAACTCAGTCTGTGTATGTAGATATTTGGTTTAAGCCTGCATATACTAATCCTCCACCTCGAGTACCTCAACATTCCAATGCTATTGTTCGAGTGGCAAATTCACAAAGTAACTTCACTGAAGTTAGTTGACCCGTATTTTTTATTTAATTTCAATTATTGAAGATAATTGCTTTGTTAATTAATTTCAGTTGGTAATAATTCTTATAAAACACAAAATTGGAGTGTAATTTAAAATTATATGTGACGAATTTGGACCGAGTTGCTACAGATATTGGAAAAGAAGGAATTTTATTTATTTAATGAAGCCAGAAATTATTAGATTCAGTCTGTGAAAAATTTCCTAGCAGATGAATATATCTACCAATAATTATATATTTACAGAAGAAGCGAAACACCAATCAGATAGTGTACCGCAGAGGTTAACAAACTAGGAGCAGCGAATTTTTTTATAACGAATTGTCTTTAAAAATATGTGTCAAAAACTGGGACTACTTGGTTGCCACAACTTTGGTTGAGGTGAACGGAAACAAGAATTTTCCTGGTTTCCGAAAGTTTACCGCGACCGAGATAACCCAGGTGTGACTATCTCGTTTAGTCTTAACTAAATTACCCTCTCAAATTTTAATTACTTGTCCTAAAGTTAAACAATATTCTTTAATACTAAAACTTTTTAATTACTATTTTCCTTAATTTATTTCTTATCTTTAAACTCAAATATAACTCATTACCTCAGACCCAACCCTAACAAAAGCATTAGTTCTTTTGATATTTTCTAAGCAGTAGATTTGCTTCATAGAAAATGGAAGTTTCAATAAAATTTTTTAAAATTTATTAGAAAGTAAAAAATTATTTAAATAATTTTAAAGAAAAGGATAAAATGAAAATGTTATTATTATTGAAATATAATAAAATATAATAAATCTAATTTAAAATACCCATGACTTTAGAATCAAATTTATATGAAATATTTTTAATGTAATAAATTAATCACATAAGAGTTTTTGTTTTTGGAACTTTTTAAGAATGATTCATTTCATTAAATTTGCAGTTTATTAACAGTTCAATTACAATAAATTCTTATTTAATTTTTTATTAAGTTTTATACGTATTTTAATTATTTATAATTTGGTTTTTTATTATAATTATTATATAGTTTATTTATTTATTTTCTTCTAAAAAAATTTAACATGTTTCAAAAACTGGGTATTTTGAACTAGATCCTAATTTTCAATAAAAACAAAGTGATTTGTTTAAAAAGCATTTTCCATTTTCAAAGATAATTAGTAGCTCAACTTGGACTATAGATATTCAATTTTGTTTGAATTCTTTGAAGAAAATTTGAAGTTTTTAATGATATCACTGGGCCCTCTTAGTTTAACTATGTATTCAAACTCCGAATGAAAATTATAAAATAATGCAATATTTCAGAAAATTTACATTTGAGTAATAAATTAGTAAATTTTTCCCTAAATTTAGTTGAAATTTGTTGTAATTAATAAATATTTTCATCCCCTTTCTTTAATTTGATTGTTTGATTTCGGAGTGCCTTGATTGATTATCCATAACATACTGCCTTAATAAATATTTAAAAATATTTGATTGTCATTAATATTCATGTTTTATTAAAATATTTTCTATCATTGATAATTTTTGTTCACTTTAGTGACTCAGCAATGTAATTCATGCACATGGCTAGCAACGTAGTTGCAATTCTTGACTAAGAATGTTTGAATAGAAATTTCATTGCATGATTAATAAAGGATGGTTTTAAATACAAATTTGAAAACAGATACATTTATTTTTGGAAAATTAAATTTCTAATAAGATAAATAATATAGAGTCCCAAAAATATTTTTATTATTCGTTTACAATTTTACTTTGATTTTCTTAGTATTTTTTTGTTTTTCAGACAATTTCAACAACTTTTGCATTGTTCGTTTTCTTTAATCTAGGGAATTATTTCACTTTGAGTGAGCTGAAATACCATTTTTAATATAATTAATTAAAAATTGTATTCCATTACCGACCACTGAAAGTAATTGTCATAACTTGAAATTAATTTTTTTTAAATATTTTCATAAATATGAATGCCACAATGATATGTAACCAGTTTACATTTTTGATTCTTAAATATCCGAAAATTTTGTTTTTCTTTATTTTTTCGAACTCAATGGCCTTGGCCAAAAACACTATTTGACCTTGAGAGGAGTAGTAGTTCAGGAAGCTCATTATATACTGCTCAAATGATCGTTTATTTATTCTATATTTATTTAGAAAATAAGACCTAATTGATTCTTTGTTCTAAATTTAAAATAAGACAATGTGATATTTTCGGGGAAATACGGTATTATTTACACCATATAGTATTTTTATGGAAATTTTAAATTACGGCACATGGTTGCCGCTCTATGTGTTATTTAATCTGATTTCATTGTAGCTTTACTAAATTTTAGAGACCTCTGCCAGTTAGAAATTATAGACGACCCAGTGCAAATCAGCTTAGAACAAGACCCGAGAGTGGGATTTAGATGTTGTGTAAAGAAAGATTTATTCTAGCCAAAGTGTAATAATAGTCGGGTGAAATGTCGATTTTCCACATATCATTCAAATTGAATAAATGTCTTCTGGTTTTTTAAAATCGTACATTTTATAATATGCATTCGTTATTAAGTGAATATATATATTTTTATTATGTAATTTTATTGTGTAATTTATTGCTTTTCTAAATTTATCTCTCTCCCTATGCGTTAGATTGGCTTTGTTGATTTCTTTACTATCTGTACATTTTATAAAGTTTGGAAGTCAATGTTTCTTCCTTTTACAGTTTCATTAAGTAAATTATTTTAATCCGATTAAATCCATCAGTTTTCGAATACGAATGTCAACAATTATAATTTAACCTAAAAAATGTCATAGAATCTAAATGAAAATTAAATTTCTTATTTATAAAATGTCTCTTTGGTTCACTCTGTACAGAGGGTTTTAAAGGACAAGTTTGTGAATTATTTGTCATTTGAATATGTATTTTCTCATTCTGGTAATATAATTTTAATTGAAAATAACAATGATCATAAACATCTTAGAAAAACAAACTTCTTTATTTATTTGAACTATTAAATCCGATTTTCTTGGACTTATTCTATTTTCTCATTAGTTATAGTTTTCATTATATTGTCCTATCATAATAAAATCCTGGTTTAAATGACTGAATAGAAAGAACTTTTAATTATTAATCCTTCCAATCCGTATATCATACAAATCTTGGACACTGAGGCAATCAAAACAAATAATGAAAACATTTGTACAATTGAAAACTGACAGATACTAAAAAATATGATTCTGTAAAATTGTTGTCTACTGCATTACGTGCAACTCTTTTGTATACACATATCCTCAACAATGCCAACCAAGAAAAGAAAGAAAAATAATTTAAATCTTAGCCAGTGACATAAAAAAATGTCAGATTTAAAGATTCTATTCTTATTTTAGATAAACATCCAACAATTAACACTAAGGAAGAGATAAGTAAAATCAACAGTTTGATCTGTTGTTGACTTTGATATAAAGATTAAAAACTTTTTAAAAAATAAGCAAAATATTTCAAGAACTTTTGGTAGTAATGTTCAAAGTACAATTATAGTTGTGTCTTGAATTGTTTATGGAGGGTTGTTGTAGGGTTTTTCTTTGTTAAAAGAGGGAAACCTTCTAAATACTTTTCATAAACTTTTAAAAATTCTTTTGCTTTGAATTTTATATTTGATTATTTTTCTGTTCAAATTATTAAATGTTAAATCATTCAGAAAACAGAAAGTTAATTTTAAATAACGAACAAAATCATTTGAAAATTGAAATACCTAATTTCCAAGAAATTGAAAAGGATTATTTTATAATCGTAAATTTTTTCATTTATTTAATTTATACTTTGAAGATCGAATTTACCTTGTAATTTACTTTTTTAAAAAATATTATTACTACAGTAACTATTCTCTTATCCGCCAAAAACGGACTGTGAAAAAAGGTGGCGCTTTCTAGAAAATGGCTGTCTTTAGAGTAAAAAATAATAAAATTTATTAAAAAATCCACTAAACATTTTTTACTATTATGACGGTTATTGGAGTTTGGCGGATAAGAGAGTAGTTACTGTATTATTTTTACAAGTTTTTGATAAGACGTTGGTAATGGACTGATTATACATAAGAATATTTTAAATAGTTAAAAATTAAATATACTGACTAAATTAAATTAGTACATTTCATATTTTTCTTGAGATATTTGTTCACTGTGTCAGGAATTACGTGTCGCATTATATCATTAATGGAATAGAATTTTCAATCTGTCAAGAAGTTGTCAAAAAAAGTTTCGTTAAATACAAACTTCCATTAGAAATCTGTTTTGATTTGCCTTTATCGCTGCAGATTTTGCTAAATTAAAATATGTAGAAAACTGAAAGTAATAATTTTAGAAACATCTCTGCTTTATTTACCGTTGAGTTATTGATAAAATTGAAAAGATTTTACTTTTTTATAAAAACACTAAAGAATTGATTTAGGCGGCATAACAGCGAATAGAAATTAAGAACCACGGAAGGTTTTGTGTTTCAGAAACACATTCGTTGGTTGATTTATGTTTTCTTGGAAATACTAATCATATATTTTTTTATTTCTTTGGAATCTTATCAACTCGATAGTTGACAGCAGTTGCTTTTATTCTCTAATTATTAGATTGTTTTCCCATTTTAAAAGTACTGAAGAGGATATGAATAGGATATGAATAGATATGCCTGAAATATTCCATCATTTACTAAGTAAAATGTGTATGACTAAAATGCATATACCTTTTCAACTCCTAGATTATCCACATCTTAATTTCCAAAACCTTGAATTGCTTTAAAACTTTTAGACTGGCATAGTTCTTGTAAAAATTTACACAAATATATGTTCTTAAATCTTTTATTCTTTTCATATTTTTAGGGATGAGTTCTTGACCCTAACACATTTAATTAATAATAATAATAATAATAATAATAATAATAATAATATTAATAATAATAATAATAATAATAATAATTATAATAATAATAATAATAAAATAAATTTGGCAACGATTATATTAAAAGAAAGCACCATTCAAACATTTATTAGAATTTATTTATTCTGGTGGGAAATAAAAGTAAAATTAGTAAATATGTTTTAACGTGAAGCGTTCTG
This sequence comes from Schmidtea mediterranea, assembly GCA_022537955.1. Classification (NCBI taxonomy): domain Eukaryota; kingdom Metazoa; phylum Platyhelminthes; order Tricladida; family Dugesiidae; genus Schmidtea; species Schmidtea mediterranea. Next base: position 113,834,955 of record CM039681.1, read on the forward strand.
AAAACAGTTCGACAGTTTTCGAAGTCCCGGAGTAACCGTTACATCACTATTCATACTTTCCCATAAGTATCATAAGATAAATGGTTACATACGAGTGCTCGATCTCTTGCAGGCTGTTTCAAGTATTCATTTAGTCTAAATTTTATATTCTATCTCATAAGTTCTGTTCACAACACAAAGTAAATTCATTTTTTATTTAATATAAATAAAATTAAAATTTGATAAATAAAAAAATTTTGTCTTTTATTATTAATTTTAATAACAGAATGAACAGCTAATTCTAGTTCTTACAAAAAAAATATTTTTACATTTTAGTTAAAATAGACCCTTCTTTTGGTATTAACAAAACGAAAAAAGCAAGATTTTCAGCTTATAATCGCGACTGAAAATAATTGAATTGGACTAATTATGTTATTTTTAATTAATAAATATTTTTTGGTTTTTATCTTAGATTTTTCTATTTTTATTTTTTATTTTTCAATGTACTTCAGAATAGATTTATTTATATATTATAAATATCCTTGCAGATCTGTTTTCAATTGTCGGTTTATCGTCAATTCTTTTGTCATTAGATTTATTTTAATTATTATATTATTTTCTTTTAGTAAGGTTATGTTAATATTTTTGTGTGACTATCACTGCAATTATCTCTAGAGATCGAAAATAATAATAATAATAATAATAATAATAATAATAATAATAATAATAATAATAATAATAATAATAATAATAATAATAATAACAACTATAATAATAATAATAATAATAATAATAATAAAAATAATAATAATAATAATAATAATAATAATAATAATAATAATAATAATAATAATAATAATAATAATAATAATAATAATAACAACTATAATAATAATAATAATAATAATAATAAAAATAATAATAATAATAATAATAATAATAATAATAATAATAGAGTTTACTCATATATATATATATATATATATATATATATATATATATATATCATGTGTGACCAAATTTACATAAATATGATAAATATTATATTGGCTATCTGATTACTTTCAATTTCAGCTGGGTCTTTAGTAGTTTTCATTATCTAACAATTTTGTAAAGCACAAAAGGAATGTTTAAAATTAATTTTTCTTTTTTTCAATTCATGCCCTTGGCATCTGGCACCAGTCACCTCTCAATTGGTTATATGATAAAAATAATAGGGCAGAAACTATTTCAATCTTGACAAAACTAGTTTTTAGTTCTCCAGGGTGACAATTAGTAAATTAGTTAGAAAATATTTTATTATTTTTACTAATTATTAGAACTAATCAATTGCTAATTGTAGAGAATATTATATTTCTTTCATAAAATAAATTAAATTGATCTTAGAGAAAAACAAATTTAATAGAAAAATAAAAAAATTGCCTTTTAATCAAATGGGTATTGAATGAAGAAAAACGTATCGGTTGCTTATGCAATGGTAAACCATAGATTTTAGATATGATAGCATTTTGTTTTAATTTTATCAATTAATATTCAAACAATATATAAAAACTATATCTAAATGTTATTTTTGATGATGAATATAAAAATACTATTTTCTAAACTGTGATTTTTATTGAAATTTTTGTAAGACTAATATTTTTAAAATTTCATTTATTTCCTTATTGTTAGTGAGTCTTGTTTTAATTTTCGAGAGTGGTTCATAGCTGTAAACTTTTCTCTTAACATTTACATGGTTGTGAGATCTAAGTATTGAAATTTAATAAATTATAAAAATAAGGTGATTTAAAATTGAGATTATAAAATTTTAATTTAAGAGTTTTTGAATTTAATTTTAAATATAATTTTATAGAAAAGTTTTGTAGTGATAGTACAGAGTAACCTTTAGATTTGTTACTCAGGGACATAATACGAAAATCCTGCAAAATGTTAACTTTATCAAATAAAGAAGGCAATGTTTTAATAATTGAATAACACCAACTGTATATTCTATATAACATTTCACTATTTATTTCGACCGTTTATCAGTCTTCTTCAGGTTAGAAATCACATTAACAAAATCTAAATGCAAATCAGAAAATCTAAACAAATTAATCAATAATAATCGTATTCAACTCGTATTACAAAATTTTATTTTAATTTAAAAAACAAAAATAAAGCATTCATTTAAATTAAATTTTTAATAACATTTAAATAAAAAATTAAATTTAAAATCGTAAAATAAATGTTAAAATTTAAATTTTAAAATTATTTTTACAAAACATCACAAACAAAATTACATCAAATACATCATATACACAATTTACATTCAATTACTTAAATACATTCAAAATACATGTAGACTGAACATTTTGAAAATTAATTATATGATTTAAAGATTTTATCAACAACGCCTCGCAAGTCATTCTTTCCAAATAATTACTCAAATTTTTTGCAATTATTTTGAAGTTAGACAAACCTATTTTCTTACTAGTACATTTCCTCAAATGATCACTAATGTGAGTCAATCCATTCGGTTGACAATGCTCAAGAACTCGAGTACAAAGATGACTGTCAGTCTCTCCAATGTATAAGGCATTACACCTATTACATGAAAATTGATAATAAGGTCAAAGGTCAAGGAGATTGTTTAGTTTCATCGTTGCATTTTTCATTTTCCATAATAATCTCTGGTCCATCTAGCAGTTCAAAACCGTTTTCAAGTAACGATGAAGAGTCTGCGGTTTGCATTTCTAGCTCAAAATCAAGAGCAATATAATAAAATTTTTCTTTAATATCTCGGACAATTTATCTGTTGTTGTAAAACTGTAAATTTTTTCTGGTAAGATTTTCATTAGATAATCAATCAAATTTTTTCCAGTCAAAACCATTATGCAAATTGCATGAGGCAGCACATAGCCAGTTGAACGCCCAGCCGCATCGAATGCAAGAACTGCAGGAATAGATTCAAAGAAAGCAATTACATCTTCATCGTAGTTTTCATCGTCATCATTAATAAATCCATATACATTCTTCGAGTTATACCATTTAACATGTCCGACATCTTGAGATTGAGCCATAACTGAAGTTATTCTCAAAAACCAAAACAAAATTGCAAATGTAGGATTCTAAAAATAAGGACAAAATATATTTAACAAAATTCAAATTGTCATCGAAATTCACTCGAATAAACAAAATGTACTTTCACCTAAATTAGATAAAAATAATTCCAAAACAATTAATTTCAAAACTCGATACAATCTAAATTGATACAATTATCCAAACTTTTACTTCAACTTATCTAAAAACTATTTATATCATAAAATTTATTGCGTCTGTGTGCGCACACAACATAAAAACCAACTCAACGACTATCGCGCACACAAATTTACAATCCAACTATGAGGATTGAACAGATATTTTTGTTTTTATAGTCATTTGTGTTTTAATGAATTTAATTAATATTAATTATGTAATGACAAATGAGATTTGATTAAAGATGTGTGAGAAATATTATTGTTCGGGTAAGAATTGAAGAATGCACTGATATGAGAGCTCAGAAATGTGAGTGGTTTTTAAACTGTAAAGTGATTTATTAACATTTCAAATACTATTATTATAATTATAAGTTAATTAGCTATCGAGGTAATGATACAAGATAAAAATTTCTTATATTTAGTGCGAGACAAATAGTAAGCTATAGCGACTGTGTTACTTCCAAAGTGAATTTCAAGTGTCAGGTATGTATATATAGTTTTCTCTTTAACATCACAATAGCTTCATCATCGAAGTATGATGTCATTTAAACTGTGATATTGCCTTACATAGAAAAAGAGAAAATTAGTTATTTACGCGTACACACTTTTAGCATTGTCACACGGAATATATATTTATGTCGTAGGCTCTATGATTAATTTTATGTAATTATTTATAGTCAGAATAGAGTTTTTTAACTAATCAAAAATATTTGACATGCCATATAAATAATTTTTAGATATAGTTCGAATATTATTACGAGAAATTTTTAGGCTTAGTAAATATAGATAAAATATTTAGAGGAAGCAATAAAAGAAAATAAGTATGATGTAAATAAAATGCATTTGAGTACAAGAGTCTTAAGCAATCGCAGAATATATATTACTCATCACGTAGTTGCAGAAAGATTGAACTTATTGAAAATAAACATGATTTCAAAACATGTAGAATTTAACTAAGCAAATACTCAAATATCTAACTAATATTAGTAAATAAGCAAGAATTTACTAAATTACCATGTATTTATTAGGATATATTTGATTTGTTCAATGCTGTATGACCATGATTTTATTAACCAGATATATACATTTCCATTAGTAATTTATTAGCCCAATAGTTTACCGATGAAAATATTCATTGCACTATAAATACAATACAATAATATTAGCCGACTACATAACAATATGTAATTGCGTAATATTCCAAAATTATGTAACGTTTCACCCAGGTGGTTCTACATCACTAAATTGTGCAATACTTTATATAGATGGATATTTGGCTTGGTTTATATTCCTCATTTGTTACTACTCACCTTAATATTTTTGGTTTTGGTTTGTATTCACTCTTGTATGGATTTCTTCTTTGATTGAATTCTAGCTGTTTTGCTTTTCAGTCTCGATGCTGTGTTTGATTTTTTATCTGATTCTTGTTATAGTGTTGGTTCATTGGTTCTCAGTGTAGAAAATCATTTGAAGGAAACCAAAAAATAAACTCTAGAATTTACAATGTAGACTCAACACTGTAAATTCTGGAGTTTATTTTACCGTTTCCTTCATATGAATTTCTATTCGCTTGATTATTTCTTTTTCAAGAAGGATTTAGACTATTTACTGCTTATCACTGAAAAAAACTTATTAGTTTCGTTGAATTTTTCTTTAATCTCGTCGTTTTTTCCATTTTGCTTCTAAAGACTTCAAATCCTAAGTTTGCAGTCCTACTTTTATATCTTTGTCATCCAGAACAATCATTCGACACAACATACTATTAATCAGTTTATTTGAAATCTCTTCCCGTAGAAATTTTATTCATAAATATATAAAGTATATAAGTATGTGATTTTTGCTATTTGATAAAATAAATAATATGTTTTCTCTTAAGTGTAAAATAAATAGAAACAGTATTTGGTAATTGATAAAGCTGTGAAAATTTAACTCAAAATTATGCAGAAATACCAAAATAATTCACCCTAGGAAGAATGGTTTAATAAATTTAGTACTGTGCTTGACTATTTAAAGAATCTTAACATGTATTTTGTATACACTTTAACCTTTGGAGAGGTATAGAGGGAAGATCTTGATTGAAGGAGTCACTTTTAACAGTATTGGGTAAGGTCAATTTTTGCAACCAAATGTGATAGAAGATATATTGGATATATATGTAGTAAAAGAGTTAATACATTTTGCCAACTTATTTCGCTTAATATTAGTATTATTTTGTTTTCTTTAATTTTCTCTAATGGAAAAACCAAAATAAATCAAAAGTCGAAAAATTAAAACAAATAATTAAATTTCATGTAATATGAAATTACTCCATAAAAAGACATAATCGCATAAGCTTTTCGACGATTCTAGAAAATTTCAACAAATAGACAAAAAGTCAAGATTCACTTTTAGGTCTTTGATTTCAATACGTTCCTGGAGAAGCGTTAATGAGATATGAAAAAAAGTTAATATTTTTGTTTTTGATATTTTTTTTCACAAATATTTCCAATATCACACTCGATAACACGAGAAATTATTTTCGGCAAACAATTTTTAAAAATAAATATTTAATTTATTTTGAAAATGTCACCAGTTTCCTCTTTGTCGAAATTACTGAATTCTTCATGGAATGATTCCATGTTTTGCAGTGTACCAAATTCCTGATTTTCACATCGGTCTCCATGGAATCCTGTTTGGCATCTAAAAAAATGGTTTAAATTAGAAAAACATTTAAAGATTTTATTTTAATATAAACAAAATTATTAAATATCCTAAATCTCCAACCCAAATGGCTTTAGTTCCTAATTTAATGCATAAACTTACACAAGATTGAACTGGGCCAGATGTAAAGACTTTTCTGGTGGTGATTGATGACAATGAAAATAAATCTAATGCAAAAATTGAAGCTGAAAAATCAAGAAAAAATAATTCTTATTCAAAATTTTTTCTTTGTTTATAAATGTTTGTAAATAGTGTATAAGCTTTAACTGTGACGTTTCTGCCTTTGTTGTTTAATATTGTGAGCTTTAACTCATAGTAGAGGAAGTTATCACTATGTAGCCAATCGCCCCTTCACCCAGTGCTGCAGAGTACAGTGGTATTCGCATAAGCAGCTCTTTCTACTCCAAACTCGTGCAAGAAATAAGGAAGCTATCGGTTACACGATAATTCTCCATTTCACACAAATGCAGTTTCAATGTGTTTATTTGAGAATTATGAACTCAATGTGCTTTTCCATTATCCCTACAGTCCAGATTTTGCAGTATCGAACTTTTACTTGTTTAATCATCTCATGAAATCTCTGCAGGACTAGCAATTTGTTACAATAGACGATTCGAAAGAGGCAATGACTTATTTTAGGGACGAAGTTTCAGATTTTCTTCAAAATTCCCTTCCATACCCTGATTAAACTCTGGAAAAATGTCTTTTTACAAATGCAAATTATTTTGAGAAATAAACTCTTCATGACTTGTATATTGTAAATATGAAATATTTTTCGTTCTGGTATTTATTTTTATATGAGTTTCACTACTTATTTGGTGCACCACAAAAACTATTGTAGAAGTTAGTAGCCTAAATGTACCGGAGTTCCACAAAACAAGTAATTATAAGTATTGGCCAATCTTTGGGCCACTAAAATGAAACTAGAAATTTATATTAAGACAAAAAAAACCTAGCACATGCAAAAATAAATTGAATACGATTAAGTAGAAGATCAAGAAATTTTTATTTAGGATTTAAGTAAATATTCTTACAAAATTTATATAATTTATTAAACTTAAAAGATTTTATTTTGGTTTGATCAAAAAATATGCAAAAGGTCTACTGGTCAATTTTGTTTCTGGCGTCTATGCGCGCGATTGACGTTTCTTGATTGTTTGGGTACGCACACATACGCAAAGAAATGATAATTTATGAACTTTTAAAATTAGAAAGTTTTAATTGTGAAATTTTTGGAGTTTTTATTGATTTGTTTAACTGGATCAAAGTAGCATATTGGTTTTGATGAAATTTTGAAATGTGGAGGTTCGATGTGTGTTATAATGAATTTTCTGGAAATTTAATAATTGTGAATTTGAACTTTGAATTATAAAAAATTTTTTTAAAGAAAATAAACTTTTGGAATTTAATCTTTCATTTTGTTGTATTTTTCTGTCGATTTATCCCAAATGTCTGGTAACAAAATCGGTATTGATTTTACTACCTATTCATGTGTAGGTGTATTTCAACAGGAAAAGCAGAAATTATTGCTAATGACCAAGGTAACCACACAACAGATACAGACCGATTGATTGAGTATGCTGCAAAAAATCAAGCTACGATGAACCCCAACAACACCTGATCGAGGTGAATAATAAAAATACAACAATGAACATGACAAAAATTATCCAGTCCACAAAAGATTTATAAATCTTCTGTAAAAATTTGAAGCGTTATGAAATGACAACTAATTTTTGAAGCTAGCTTCCCTAGAATTGTTTCGAAACTTCCAATTATTTTCTTAATTTATCAATGATTTTTTAAAAAAAATTGTATTTATAATGTTTAAAGGAACCTTTAAATTTTAAGTTTTTGAATTTTAAATTCTTCGTTAGTAAAAACATTTGAGGCCATTTCTTTGATCACCATAACAGAATTAAAGCAAACTTTCGCGTTAAAAGTACACAGCGCTTAGTGCAAATATAAGTGGATTAAAAACGAAATACTATTTCGCTTTCCAACATAACCTAAGCATTTTTATTTTTGTTGAGAAACATTATTCTTAATAAGAATAAAAATGAAAAATCATTTATTTTTTTCATTTTTAATCTGTTTTTATTTACATTTTCCTTTATCCTCATTTGGATTTCTACTATAGATCATTGTTAAATACTTAACCAAATATTGATCAAATGTCTCGAAAAAAAAATTAAGATAAAAGTTATGTTTATTATTATTTTTACTGTCTATTTTATCTTTAAAACATTCTATGCAAATAAAAAACGTTGATGTAAAAATTTCTGTTAAAAATTGGATGCGAAAACCCAAATTTCATTCCAAAGGGTTATGATCAAAATGATTCCTGACAAAAATACCCTTGGCATGTACAATTATGGACATTGTAATTAATATGGATAAATAAGTGACAATACAATTCTCAATATTCAATAAAAGTAAATTGATTTTGCAACGTTGAATTACAAAATAGCAATTGACTAATTTAAACAAATTTTAAATTTATTATTGTATTTATTGCACATTAGTTATTTTTTATCCAGTAATTCAGTTTATAATTTAAAGTTGAGTTTTCAAGACTAGAAAAAAAATTGAAAATGGTTACTGGCATCCTTAGTAAAAGTACCGTATGTACATTTTTTATTCAAGTTAACTTTTTTATTGATACTCATTTTCAAGTAATATAAAATAGAAAATCTTTTATTATTACTCATTGTGGCAATTTTCAAAATGTTAGCATAGTAGAGTACTGTAGTGCCCGCAACATTTAATTTTTAATTAATTTTACTAAATTTAAATTAAATTACAAAACCGTTGTTAAAATAACAAATCACCATATTTTTCAATTTGAAAATGTACCAACAAATCTTGAATATTATCAGCCAGTGATCAATAATTTTTCACATCAAAATTATATCGTGAAAATTGCTTTTTGTTTAATGCTCATTTTCACATATTTATGTCAGCTTGAAACAAAGCCAACTCATTTAAAAATCGAAACTGTTCGAACTTATTCAGATAATAAATTATTGTATTCTCCTAAAAACATCGGAAATGGAAGAAATTTCATTGATATCTTGTCTGGGGAAGGTCTGGATGAAATTATCGAAGACTCTCTTTTGCTCTTTTTATAGACTTCATGATTCTTTAGAAATTTTTTAATGAATTCCGCTATCGATATACAATGTGCACACTACAATGTCATCAACGCAAAATTCGAGAGTTATACTTGAAGAATGTCCAATTAAAAGATGTTGGAAAGTATTTTTTCAGATCAAGTGAATTACGATTTATTGGTGGAGAAAAGTACACCATAACTAATCAAATAAAGCTGAACCAGAAGACATTTCTCAACTCGATTCTACTCACAGCACTATAAGATTTGAAGAAACGCAAAATCTTGATATCGATGATCTACTGGTCAAGAAACGAATAAAATGTTCAAATGATAAAATCAACTTATTGGATTTATTACAAATATATTTTAATTATCATTTGCAGTGTTCGCACATGTACTACATCGAACCACGTTAAAGACCTGCAAATCTTATCAAGTAAAATTTTGTACATACTGTAATTTATCAGTTTCTTTTTATTAGTACGGGGTAATCGTAATTTCGTCGCCTTAGTGTTTTATTGCATGCATCCTATTTATTTTTATTTTTTGTTTTTTTATGGTTATTACCATATTAAGTTAAGACAAATTAAAATCGAGAGTCACAAAACTACGTCAATACCCCTGGAGTATTTAAATTACTATAGGGAAGAAAAGAATTTGGAAAAATAAATCTATTGTCAAAAACCAAAAATTATTAATAAAAAACTACAGAAGTCTGGAAATAAAATACCAAAAACAAAAATTAAAATCCACAGATAAAAAAGATTGAATAAAAGGACAAAGAAAATAAAATTGATAGGAAGAAGCATAAAGTTTATAGTAATTAAAATCAAAAGATTATCGATTCGAAGCTACCTCAAAATTCCATTTTCCGGCCAACTTTCATATCCGATATCTACAACTACCACAAGTTGGCCATCCCGATAGCTATGGACATTTTAATAAAGTTATCAAATTATTAATTATTTTTAAAGTGACATATTCTACAAAATTTGACTATGAATACCTTAAATAAATCTTATTCATAGTCAAATTGTGTAGAAAATATTATGTCACTTAGAAAGAAATCAGAGGTGAAACACAAAAAAAGTCCTTATAATATTTTAAAGTGTTTTTTTTGTTTATTTTTATTGTTGTTTTTTAATAGTAATTGGGTTCGAATAACGTTATAAATAGTAGGCATAACATTCGCTCAAGCTGTCTCGAGACAAATTTTTGTAAGTGGCGCTGCTGGCCTCTAAAATATCTAATGAACAGCTAAAAAATCATAAGGTGCATAACACATACGATCATTTTTCTTTAAACGGCAAAACATAGCTTTATAATTTAAATATACTTTGAACATACAGTCTTTCCAAATTGAACACATTTTAACATTGATATTATCTTTATTTTGATCCACTGTCTATTTAGGTTAGAATTAGCGCACAACAACTATCTATTTTTAAAAATGTATTATTTTTAGGATTTTTAACGCATTTACCGCTTTTTCAGTCACCTGTGACTGACACTGGTCTATTCCAATTGGATAATGTCAGTAACTGTTGGCATTCAATGTGTTAAGCAACTCTTTATATCTCTATATACATTAGTAACCATTAATTTGTCATAAGATGTAGAATTTTATTGTATTTTCTCTTAACTTTTCCAATTTGATTGTAATTCCTTGCTTAAAAAACTTTTAAATTAATTTGTGATGCGATATTAACTAAAACTTAATCAAGAAATATCTCTAAATCTGGCATTTCATGTTTAATAGGAAACTCAAAGAAAACCCAACAAATAGAATTCATTTATTGATCACAAAAACATACTTCGTTCACAATGATGTTTAATTGACCTTGGAGGTAGAGTTTCAACGGATTTCACCTCTGAAATCAAACTGTAACCTGATGTTGGTAAGCGGTTTAGCTTCATTTCTTTACTTGATACTTTACTATTCTGGTCCTAAAAGGTAAATTTCTTCTCTTATCATTACTATTTATAATAATTGGTTGTCATAGATTATCATTTCTAATAAGCCCCATCCTATCCACTCTTCGGAACAAATAACTGATTATTATAATTACACGAGCAGTAAAGTTTTTATGACTCAAATTACTACCTTTGTCCCATAATAAATCCTCATATATTAGCCTCCTTTGTTCATTGGAAAGTTCACGTTTATTTCGTTCCATATTTATGGATAAAAATTTGAAAAAATTAAACTTTTATAAAGAAAAAATGAAATGGCGTTCACAAAAAAACACAAGAATAAAATGTCAAAATAATAGAGGACGTTTAGTAATCATAAACATTGTTAAACATGAACAATCAAGTTTAAAATTATCGTTACTTTCTCTAATTCTTGATAAATGATAGAGTAGTTTAAGCTTTTTGTAAAAACTATCCAGTAATATCGGACAACGATTTTGTAGTTTTATAAATAATGATGAAATAAAACAAGAAGATGCGGTTATATTTATGGTAAATGATGTTTTTATAGAAAGTCGTATTATTAATTCAACTTATAAGTAAAAAAATATTGAGGTAGAGCGGTATATTCGCGATAATCCGTTTACACGAAACGAAAACTATCCAGTATTATGGTACAGGGGAAGTAATAGTTATTACGTAATTAAGGTTTAATTTATGCGGCTATTAAGAAACTATCAACTTTAATGCCTAAAATATTAATACTAAATGGCAGGATTTTTCATTTTAAAAATTCCTTTAAAATAAAATCAAAATATTTTTAGAAACATTAATATTAAAAAGTTTGAATTAATATATAATCTTATATAATATTCTTTTTACAGACTTTCTTTGTTTTTACTCAGAATAATTATAAGCTATGCAGTGGGATTAAGAAAAAATAAAGGAGTTTAAATAAAAACTTATTGAAGGAGATTATTTTCTCATCTTTTTAATGTTAATTTCCATTTCAGCCTGTTTTTGTCTGTCGAAATGATATGTAGTTTATCTTGTTTATGTCATTTTTTGTACTTCCACATTGTATTTCACCTACATAACTCATATAAATAAGGTTAATTGGTAAATATTATTTATATTTTTAATATATAAAATTTTGTCGAGGGTATAAAGACTAATTTTTAATAAAAAATTTAGTATTTTATTTTTATGCATTTGAATTGTTTTATTTACTTATGAAGTAAAATTATGTAAAATTTAACGGATTTCAGTGCTTTAAATATAAAATGTAGTTAAGATGAAAACCAGGCCATGACAACGATATATAAGTGGCTTTAAACCCCGATTTTTACAACAAACATAAAGCTATAGGAAAAAATTTTATATAGTGAGGCTTTAATGATATGATTTACTGTCAACTTTGAAACCGATAGATGAAATTCCTGCTGACCGTTATTATTCAAATGTTTATCATATTGAGACCTAAAGCTATCATGCATTTTAATAATTTGAAAAACGACATCAAATTTGTGTCAATTTTTCATGAGACAGCACTAATTATAAAAGTTTAGAGAAAAATATATGTATACACTAAACCAGGGGTTCTTAACCTTTTTTACTTCATACCTCACCTAATATTTAATTTTATGTTCTCACCTCCAGCATAATTAATTTATTTTAAGAAAAGATAAGAAATATATTTTAAATATATTTTTTTTTGTAAATAATTTTAATTTTTAATTTAAAAAAAACATAACAAAAATAAACAAAATCTCATACCTCCCCCAACACATTAGTATACCTCCCCAAGGGAGGTATACCTCACCGGTTAAGAAACCCTGCACTAAACAAATTAAGTTGATTATTAATACATAAAAACTTATTTAAATTAAATTTGAAACAAGAGTTTGCAATACCGGGTGTATTTTTCAATCCCGGAATTTCAGGATTGAATATTATTAATCCCCGAATCATTAAAATATAAAATATTCACATAAGAATAGAATAAAACAAATGCATGTTGAAACAAAAACACCTTTATTAAATAAAACAATTCTTTCCTGTAAGGAAAACATAAAAAATTCAGTTTAAAAAATAATAAAATATGTTGGGGTTATAATAAAACATGAATAAAAATAATTAAATTTTGAAAAAAGTAAAAATCAATATTTTTCGGTGGAGAATGATAACCGATGGCAAATTTGATTTCGAAGACGAATAAAAAACTATTAGATTGATATGAGGTATACTGAAGGCTCGGGAGCCCAAAAACAAGTTAATTAATTAATTAAATTATTTGCCGACGAACCCATTAATCAAAGAACGCCGAGCTGAACGTCAGCTTAATGGGTTTCTCTGAAATAGTAAAATGGGTAATAAATTGTCCGACCGGGGAAAATTGTTTCCCTAACTCTAATCCAAATTAATGGCAACCCAAAATTATAATAGGAATTGACAACAAAATAAGTTGCCAGTTGGTCGAAGAGAAAAATCTAACGAGTTTGAGAAACGAGTTGAAAGTAATAAACAGATAAAGAAGTTAATCAGATTGCAGTGACTTATTACCTGATACCATTAGGGTGTTTACAAAACGCAAATAATTGTATCTTGTGGTGAATGTTTGTGAATAAAGATTTCGTTGTTGGGATTTTTTCTTATTTTTTCTATCTATCGATGAATATTTAATATCCCAACAAATAGATAATTTTTGTTTTGTTTACCCAATAATAACTAAATTAGGTTGAAAATTATGCTAACCGATTTGACAGCAATAGAAGTTTCTAAGAATTGATTCATAAAATTAAATAATTTTCCAAGAATATTGATAGAGCTACGAAACATCTGTTGCTGATTTTTTATTTTTTCATTTTGCTTTCGTTTTCTTCGGTTTTAAAGTATGCAGGATAATTATTAATTAATAAAACTAAAATTAAAACATCGCCATTTTAATTCATACAAAATTTGTTTTCATATCTTTAGTATACACTGGACACCTTTACCAACACATGTCCACACAAATATATAGATAAAAAACATTTGGCTAAGTAAAGTAATAAATACTTAGAATTGCACAAAAATTTCAAATTATAGGCAAAAATGTACGTATGATACGAGCGAGAATCCTGGGATTTCTGGATCCCGGAATTGCAAGCCCTATTTGAAAGGTACTTAATGAAATTAAGATTAATAATTCTAGTTTTTTTATTATAATTAGTTCTAAACATCTAGAAAGATTTAGTTTGAAAAAGAAAATTTTCATAGTTTTGTTAAGTAGATAAATAAATTTCAGTAACAAAATCTATTTCATTAAATAATTATTCATTTGTATTTAGAAACCAATTTAGAGAAATCAATCATTAATTTTTTTTATCGTGAGAGTCAAACATACTTAAACATGTATCCAATGAAAAACAAGTACACTTAGATAATATTGCTCGGTTATAATTAATACACTATTCAACCTTTATATTATAGATGAGTTATATCAGCGGTGGAAAAGTGGAGGTCGCGATTTTTTTGGGAGGGGGGTCCTTGATTATAGTAATTAAAATTAATAATAAAAAAATTTTTTTGGATAATTAAAAACTAAAATTCTGATATTATTTTATTCGAAAGTTCATAAATAATGACTTGAAAAGTTTTTATTAATTTTTTTTAGTAAGTAATACCATTTACCTATTATTTGGTGAAAATTCTTTTGAAAAAGATTAGTGTAATAATTTCATACACAAACCACATTTGAGGTCGAGTAAATAAAACCCCCACATGTGAGTTTATAAAGGAAATAATTATGTTATCAGAGTAGCAATTTCAACAATAAAACCAAGAATGGACACAATTAGTGATAATACTCACGCACATCTATCACACTATTAATAACCAATATTAATCAATACTATGACTATAATTACATTTAATACGATGTATTTAGAATAAATATAAGTGTTATTTTAATATGATTTTGTTTAGCACTTTTCAATTTTTGCTTATGCTCCACTTAAAGGAGGGTCGAATTTATTTCCACTAAAAATTAGGGGTCGATACATTAAAAGTTTGGCCACTGCTGCCTTATATGACAAATGTCGTCATTATTTATTACCAAACCATATTCTTTAGACAACTCTTAATTATTTTGTTTATTGCAGATTTACATTAGAAATAAATTTTAAAAAATACTTTAGGCATGTTTTTACATTAAAATAGCAATCTTTTTAAAGGTCTGTTATATTTAACATCATGGGAAATTTTTAATGCTTATAGAAAATATTCAATATTGTATTTTATATATGCAAAGTATAATCCATTTCTAACGTTAGACTAGAACTGAAGTTTCAAATTTAATTAATCCATTTTTAAATGCGTCGAAATACACAACATGAAAACTGCACAAAGATTATTTAAAATTTATTATCTTACCAAATAAAAAAAAATTAACACAGGACAGTTAAAAGAATAAATCAAGCGCATTTAAAGAAATTAAACACGCAGAGAAATATAAAACGTTTATTTAAAATAAAATATAATTTAAAAAATTCTATGGGTAATAAACATCACCATCTTGAATCAGAATTCTATCATTGCGAAATAATACAATAAAAAGAGCTTAAATTATTTTTGTATTTACAAACGAAATACCATAATTCTACAAAACAAAATAATAATAATAAAGAACAGAATGACCATAATTCTGCAACAATAGAATTAATTTTGACTTATATTAACAAACAAAAAGGTCATAGTTAAATCTGTCATGTTGGATATTAAATAAGAGATAGAAGAGAATTAATAAAAAATTAAAACATGAATTTCTATTATAAATTTAATAATAAAAAATATTAAATTAAAAATAAATTAAATACAGCTACTAAAAATAGGAACGTAAAAATTACGCTAACATTAAAATAATTACATGCAGGCACGGAAAAGACATGTCCGTATGCCAGTACCGAGGTTAATACACCAACATAAATTCAGCATAAATAGGCGTGTACTACACCAAGCGAAGTTTAGAAAAATTCCGCTATAATGCAAGTTGAACGTTAAATCAACTTATTGGAATTTATTTTTTGTGAAAATTTAATGGATTTAAGCCATTTCTGAAATGGCTGCAAAGTAAGATATTTTTTAAAGTTATAAGCTTAAAGTTATAAAGTTTTAAGAGTTGAATTATGATTTTACAAGGAAATTAGATCATTATTCAAACTTATAATTATAACTTTTGATCTACAAGCTCATGTATATTATTATTAATAATGATTATAAATATTCAAGAAATGATTTATTTTATGAAAACTTATTTTTCGGAAATTATTCAAAAAAAGTGAGTTAAATTATTTTTGAAGTTATAAAAATTATTAATTGCGTTAAATAATTATATTTTTTATGCATGTTTTGAAAAAAATCTATGAATATGTACACAAAATAATTGGGTTTATGATTATTTTTAAAACTTACTAATATAATTTAGAATTTATGCTTTTTTCGGATTTCAAGTTTTGTTTTTTTTCAGCAGAAATGTCTGATTTTAGTTTTAAAGGTAAATCTTATAAAGGTACATCTTTATTTATCCGAAATTTCCTACCAAAAATCTCAAAATTTAAATTAAAAAAATTTTCCGCCATTTTTCATTCTAAAAATATCTCAAAAATGTCTATAAATTAATTTATTATAGGGTTTTTTTCAACTTCTGATGGCTACATGTTAAAAGTTTACATGCATGTTTTATTATTGGTTGTGTTAATGTGTATTATTTTATTTCTCTATCATTTTGTGTTTCTATAGTGTATGGTTTGTCTCAGTGGCTATTTTACAAGCAACATCAAGGTGAGTTGGTGTGTTTATATGTTATAAATGTATTGATTTTTGTTTTATATTATATGTGATTTGTCTCAACGTGGCTTGGTGTAGTCAAAAATTTCTCTTTTGTTCTGAAATTCAGTTTTAGACCACGCTTGTGGGTTTATTTAATTTTGTGGTGAGTTAATTTTTGTGTAACTTAATTTTATGTGATAAAATGTTACTAAGTAATAAACGTTATTTATATGTCCTTTGGTTTTTTAATTATTTTTTTAAATATTACGGTATTCTCAAAAGCTTTCTTATATCGAATGATAGGAAGCCCAAAGTTATTCTAGCTCGAGTTGTTAATAAACTGATTATGAATTAAAATTAAAATAATCCCTATTCTCCAACACTAACATGACAGTGTAATATTAAAAAACCTAGTGGTGTGTCCTTCTGGGATGATACTTAGTTTTGCCGTAAAGACAATTATTTAATACAAAATGTGACCTTCATAAAAATTTCTAACTAAACATTTCGATTCAGATTGCCATTTTTTATCCCCCCCTACAATATACACCTTTATATATATTTATTCTTTTATGTAATATTTTTATATTATAATCAAATATGTAAAAAATAACGTATTATCAAATAATAATAATTAAATAAAAATTAAAATGCAATGTGTCAAATAGTATACTGACCTCGTCATCCCTCACTAGCTAATTGTATCGTAAACATTATTCATTGTTTTAATGAATTGTTCTATTTTTACTAAAATATGGACATTTTTTATATAAACCTATAACATATTTTTAAATCTTATCAGTAGTTTTAAATAGATAGACCATAATTTTAAATAATTAATATCTTTGATATCATAAAAAAATAATTTTACCAAACCTGCACAGTGGTCTTTCTTGATAAATTACTTTTACACATTGAGCATTGTTTGCACAGTACGACAATTCACGTCCTTCACAGTTTTCAAATGGACTTTTGGAGTTAAAACAGTTTGTGCCTAAACATCCTGGTCTTCTTATCTGTGTGTTTTCATTCAATAAATGTGTATAAATGTAACCGAAAATATTTTTCATTGAACTGTAAAATTTGTGGATCGTATTTGGATGTTTGGTTGGAATGTTAATGTATAGAATTGGAGAAGTACCGATTGACCGTTTAAACAGCGACAAACTATTGTATGACATTCTCGAGGTAGAAAGAACTGCACCATTGATGAAACAAGTAAACGTTAAAAACAGTGTTATAAAATGAACCATTGAAGTTTTATTTTCTGTACAATAAAAATTAATATCTATCTCAATTGAAACTTTTTGGATATTAAATACTATTTCTTCATTCATGTATTTGAGTCGAGTTCCTATTGGTTGATTAGTCGAATTTATAAGGCTTCTGATTCGGTTTCAGAATCTCCTTAGTTACGCCTACGCGTAAATATTATTGTCATTTTCATTGTCAGACTTTTTTCCATTTATACCTTTCAAGAGTATTTTTAGTTTTTAGATGAATGATTTATCCAGTTTAACATTTAAATGATTAAATTCATCAATTACCAGTTTAATTCTTGTTGAAGCCATAAAAGCTAATAAAATTAATTTTTTTAATTGAAAAATTAAGAAGAATAGCGTCAGGATAAAAATGTTTTTTTACATTAAAGTTAATTTTTGTTATTTATTAACTGTTACAAAATGAATAAGTAAACATAAATATTTCATGGTAATAAATATATCGTGTTGTTACTTATAAAAACCCATAGAAGTAATAAATAGAAGTAAACGGCTTCTACTTAAAAAAACAGTATTTCTAAATTGCCAATATTTTCAATAAGATAAATTCAGAGTTTTTTATATTAACATTTTTCTTAGGACTCAAATTTTTGTGAAAACTATTTTTAGCTCTATATATGACCAAATATTTTTATATGATAGTGAATCAAATTCTTTATGAAACAGCAATTAGAACGTTTACTTTCCTAAACTGCAATCTGGTGCAATGTCAACATTTCATTTAAAGATTCTATCATCTGCACCAAAAATGTGATTAACTATACATACAATACATACCAGGGATGGGCAAACTTTTAGGACTTGGGGTCACTTGATATTTCATAAAATTTTTGAGGGTCAGGTTACAAATATTTGACACTTTCATACGCTTCAAACATGGTTAAACCGAAGCAAACAAATAAAATGATCATATACAAATTTAAAAGAAAAAAATGATCCAAATGTGTATGGCGATCTGCTGGGATTTTTGAGGCCGGTCAAAACGCTTGCGCGGGCCGTAGTTTGCCCACCTCTGGCATATACTGATGTATAAAACGGCAAATTTACGACTAAATATCAAATGCAAAACTCTAATCCAACTTATTTTTCAGTTACATATGAACCACAAAATATTTAGTTTTTTGTTTAAGTTTTTTTTATTATTATGATTTCATGCAATCATCTATTGTCTTCACGGTAGCCTATAATATCCTACACAATAATAATTATTATTAAAATTGAGACGCTTTCCGTGTCTTACAAAATGAATTTTTTATGTTTGACTTATATAACAGTCATTAATATTAAACGCCTAATTTTGTTTATTATTTGCATCTATCTTGTATTCCAATGAGCTTATATAACAGTATATGAGGTATATTCGAATATAATGAACTCTTGTGGAGAACTGAAACCATTCACACACCTAGGAAAGTTTCTTCCAAGTTTGAAAAACTTTCACATTCCAACTGTCCTGTTAGCTTTCAGAGAGAACATTAAAATTTTATGAATTGCCCACTGAATTACTATCTAAATAAAAATATGTAATATGAAGAAATAAAAGAAACTTTCTTGTCTCAGCAGCCTGGTAGCAATTAGTCTGCTAAACCGTGCGTACATACTTCTCCGTGTGGTTACTGTTTTACTAAACAAATCTTTCAAACTTTTTAAATTAATTCCAATATTTCCTAAAACTTTATTGTTTATATTTGATAACAAATATAGATAAGCAGTCATTTATCAAATATTTAGATCTATGATTTCTCACTTATGCTCACCTTGCGATTTATTTGTATCTGTTAGGATTTTCTCACAGATAATCCCAAAGTATTAAAGTGCACCAGATAAGCGTTTTGTTCCGCAGAAAACTGCAGAAAGAACTATTCTGACTTTTATAAAATCCAAACCTTTTAAACAGTATCCTTAGCAATTAAATTCTTGCGATATTGAGATTAAATATCTTAAAAATTAAATATCTTGTTTCTACTGAAAATTTGTCAGAATCGCCACTCTTATTTTTGATTTGATTTTTTGAGTCATAAATAATTATTAAATAAAATGAAATAATTGCGAAATACATTGCCGCATTGAAAGATTTGAAAGATTGAAAAGCTTTTGTTTGAATAATATTATAGAGAACACTATTATTTGAATTAATTAAATTTAAATACTATTCAACTTTTAATTATGGGCAGAATAAATAGGAAATAAGAAAAATAAAAGGAAAACCATAAAACAAAACAATTAATTAAAAACAGAACAAAACAAAACCTAGAACTAATTTAGTGGAGTAAATTTTCAGATTTAGAAAGAAAAAAATTAATATACATTATTAAACACATTGATGTCAAAATCAAGTTCAATTTTATTGAATAAAAAGCTATTAAACATTAAGCGAACTAGCTCATTTGTTTATGCAGAATTTGATAAGTTTTGAAGGGCTGATAGTCATACAGAGTGGATGATAATTCAAATCTTTGACATCGAAGAGTGGTAAAACAGCAATTATTTCCTGGTTATCGATGTTCTTATTTCGAAGGAAACTGAAAACACTAATGATGCGAAACTATATAAGGAAACAATGAAAAGAAAAACTGTTACTTTGATTTTGAGAAGAGCGTTAAACATTTTATAGGGTATTGGGTTAATTGTGCGTATTGAAGGATTTAAATTTATTGCTCTAAGCATTGAGTTGTAACACGCGTCCATTCATATTATCTTTATAAAGTTTCAATGCGCTAGAATTGACCAGATTGTGATATTGATAACAAACACATATTGTTTTGACTCCTGAATTGAACAATTGGAGTCAAGTATATAGTAAAACAATTGTTGTTGAAAATACATTTTTAATAAAACTGGATTCTTTTAAAAAAATTATCCACTTTATATTTCAGTTGGAAATGTTTTTATTGTCTTCTGGCGTGAGCTGTTTAGCATAAATTCTATTTATGATAATACTTTGACCAAGTCTCTTATCTTTAAATAATATTTATGTAATCTTTTATTGATTGAGACTGACGCTCAATTTGACAGTTTGGTGAATGATGAAAAGAACGTGAAAAGTATATAATCATCTTATAATGTTTTGACATATGTTCCCTTCAAGCTCTAGTTTGGGGATTCATCTTATTCATAATATTGGAATTTTGCATGTTTTTTTCACTTCAAATAGAGGCAAATCGTTCTTGCCATATATTTCTCTGTGGCTTAAATTAAAAACATTAATATTTAATGTGCTACTGTTTCTTGTAATTTTGACACTTTAAATTTGTAGACACACTAATATGACCATTCTCTTGTGTATTCTGGCTTCATAAGACTGGCTTTCTATCTCATTATTCAGTCGTTAGCATTGTCTTAAATCGTAAACAAGACGATTTTGCTCTAGATTTGTTCTATCGTTGTTGTGATTCTTAAGGTCGTTGTTGGTAATTGTACGAAGCTCTTATAATTTTCTCTTCTTTTATATAGTTCAACGTTAATGTTTCTTCTGAATATTACTATTTTAACTGTTTCTGCATAACTGCTTTCATTTAATAAAACACATTAATTCTTCTCTCATTTCTTTGTGAACATTTTCGACACTGGATGATATTTAAGAACATTCTAAAAAAGTATTGATATGATTCATTTTTACATTTTTTGGCCTTTTTTTGTCATCATATGAATTTTCCAATGAGAATAATTTGAAAATTTTTCTATTATCAAATGATGGAAAACCATTTTGTCCCATCTTCAAATTTATCAAAACATAGATCTACCGATTGATCACCTTTATTTTATCTTAACGCTGCAGAGAAATCTTCATTAAGCTGGGTATTTCGAAATGCCAATAATAATTTTATTTTATTGAATTCTTCTTTTACTGCTTTTTCAATAATCTTCAGAGCATTATTAGGTAAAAATACTTTTATCCCTACAAACAGGAAAATATATTCATCTATAATCGAAATCTAAATTTAAAGTCGTGAAATTCTAAAGGAAAAATCAAATCCCAACTGAGAGAGAAGATAAATAATTTTACTTATTATTTTTATAATTTTGCTTTTATATGTTAAATGTTTATATATGATGCTCAAATGGGTTAAAAATTTTTAATGTTCCTTAACATTGAAATTATTTTCTTTTTAAAATTAGATTATGAATTAACTTTATCGATTCTAAGTGAAGTGTCAAAGTGGAAATTTGGTTCTTATTAATTATCAGAAAAGGCATCATTGATTTTATTTTTTCTTTATTTATTAAAACAAAACGATAAAAGAAAAATAATTTTCTACTACTAATCTAATGAAAAGGCAAGAAAAATCCTATTAAGTGGTTACTCATTTTTATCTTTTCCACTTGTTGAGAGAATCAGGATAAATTCCTCGATTTTTGACAATAGCACATTAATTAATGTTGCCATTAATGACAATCCGATGAATTGATACGATATTGTAACAATAAAATATTTGGAGTCTTCTGGACAAATGTCACCAAATCCGATTGTAGTGAATGAAATAAAGAGAAAGTATAAGGATTCTGACAATGACCAATTTTCATTTTTACCATAAATAAAACTGCCAGCCCAAATATAAGCCGCAATTAGAAAAACCAATAAAAATATCTAAAAATTAATAATTTTTTAATTTTAAAACACTTTTAAATAATAATAAACTATTTCATTAAATATAATAATAATAATAATAATAATAATAATAATAATAATAATAATAATAATAATAATAATAATAATAATAATAATTATTATTATTATTATTATTATTATTATTATTATTATTATTATTATTATTATTATTATTATTATTATTATTATTATTATTATTATTATTATTATTATTATTATTATTATTATTATTATTATTATTATAAAAAGAATCCCTGCAATAACTAAAACTAACCATGATTTATAAAAAAAAATTATTAAAATTAAGATATTTATAAAGTTATGGAGAAATAATTATTTTCTTAGTAATGAGAACAACTTATATTTTTCACATGCGTAGGTAAACTATTTTAAACGTTTTTCGAAATTTTATTTTATATTTAGTCTTTATTTTATTGTTTTAAATTTTGATATTTCTAGGCACTGTTTTGAATTTTTTCATTATTTCACTTTATCTAAAATCTAACAGCATTTAAATGATAAATTTTAAATTTTCTCAAAGTATCTTATGATTTGGTAGCATAAATTTACTAAATTTTTACTACCTTTCCAGACATAATATAAATATTAATAAATGTAAATAAGAATAAATGTTTTCGTGTTTTTAAAAACATATAGTTATACAGAAATAAATAAAAATTTCCATAAATATATTTTTGTTTGTTTAAGAGTGCATATGAGTAAAACAAAAATTATCTCTTCTGTAGGTCTGCAAGTTATCGAAAAACAACATAGATCACTTTATCGTATCCTTAAAAATTACATTAATTTTATAATTGTATTAATTTTTTTATAACCAATAATTTATTCAAAGTCAATCTGAAAGGATTCAAAATGAATATGAAAACCCTGTATTTGCGTAAAGATAAAAGTTAGAATCAGTTTAAACATTCAATTAGACCAAAAATCTTTGTGAATACATTTGCAAAATTAAATATATTAGAAGCTTTAAAAAAATAATTTAAATGAAAAAATTGAACGACTTAGATCTAGAATTAAAGTTGAAATTTGAAATTTTTAAAATTATTTAATAAATATTTTATGGCAACGATAATTAATATCAAAAACGTTTCGATGAATTTATATAAAATTTAGAATTTATAGAATTTGTGAAAAATCTCTAATTATTTCAATTTTGTGTGTTTAAAATTTAAATAATATTAAAGTCAATAAAATCAAAAGATTTCAAATAATATTAAAATTATGTTTGTGTTTTAATCTTTGAATTTTTTTAAAAACCAAATTTTACCGGTAATGAATCTGTTTCATTCGCATTTTGGGAATCTCCAATTGCTCTTTTATGAACCCATTTCAATATCCATAACAGAACTCGTCCAATCCTCTCTAATGCCATCAAGCAGAGAGGAATTCCAATTAAAGCATAAATACAAGTAAATAATCTACTGGAATCAGTTTTCGGAGTAATATTTCCATATCCTTATTATTAATATATGTGACATTGAAAGGAATTATTAAATATTGTGGTTATTATTAATATTATTATTATTAATATTGCCATTATTATTATTATTATTATTATTATTATTATTATTATTATTATTATTAATATTATTATTTTTATTATTATTATTATTATTATTATTATTATTATTATTATTATTATTATTATTATATAAATATTCATACCAATTGAAGTGTAGATGGTAAAACAGAAGTAAAGACTTTTCCAAATATCTACTGATTCGTTAATTAAGTTTTCAGATTTCAATTTCTTCATTTGATCTACTTTTAATTTCAACTCGGTCCACTTAACGACATCCATTTTCTTTTGTACTTCCTTCATGATTTCTTCAACTTCCTATATTTGGTTAATTTTAATATATATGTATTATAAATTATTATATATCTTTATGCGTATGTTGAGTGGTCAATTTTAAGATACATTTTAAGTTAATTTCGTTTTTTCATTTAACAATTTTTTCTTTACATAATAGGGTTTTTGTTAATTTTCTAAAATTTATGTTTATTTGGAAGATTTGCGGACGATTCATCCAAATTAAATAAAAATAAATGGAAAGTAAAGCAATCCAAATTAGGTTTATAATTCAGTTTTGATTTTTTATTAATAATAATGTTCAAGTTTTAATTGTGCGACAAATTCGCAATTACACGAAGATACAATAACACATTTGTTTTTCCGTATTCACCAACAGCACGTCTAACTCTTTCGGTCAAGTCGCGATATTTAGCATTCATGCAAGCAACTTAGTCGAAAGAGTTAAACGTGCTGTTGGTGGATACGGAGTTATAAACCAAATTTTTTTGGTTAAATCTTTTTAATAAAAAATCAAAACTGAGTTATAAACCAAATTGTTCGGGGATGAATCGTCCGCATACCATTTGGAAATAATATTTTGTTGGTGTTTTAACCAATCAATTAATTAAAGGTACGAGTAAAAAAAAATTTTTTTCAAAGTTACATGACTGAAATTCTTTAATGTTTGATGCTTGAGTTCATATTGAAATATGAATTCATGATAATGGAAAATAACGAAATAATTTAAGTGAATTTATTACTTGGCGATCCGAAACTTGAATGTTACTAGTAATACGAAAAATCGAAGAAAGCAAATAAATTATGGAATGGAACCAGGAGATTAGAAAGAGATTTTGAGGTTAAACGGAGCATTTACTCATGGTTTATGAAAAGCTAATTTATTATAAATTATACGAATTTTCTACGCTATTTGATCAAAAAAATAATGTAGGTATTCAACGAGTAGGAATTTCTAAATGTGAAACTATTATCAAATCGTATCAATTTGCTATCATTAATGTTATTCATTGAAGTGACCAAAATATTATATATAGATCTGTCCTGGAGGTGACGTTATTTTAAAGTTGATTTTATATAGCGATGTTATTCCATGAAACTAAGAACTTAGAAAAATTTGATAAATTGGATTGACTTACATACATTTTTTCTAAGTTTTTAAAAACATAGAAATTTTTGCTTGAACTACTTATTTTAAATGGCTCCCTATGGAACAGTATGTGTGCTATCTACATAATATATATATATGTTTTCGTGACTTATATAAAATTTCCTTTTGTCCTAGAAATATTTAGGTGCAGGTGTCACATATTGCTACTTAAATTATTATTTGACCATTTATAATTTCTGAAAAAAACATGCTTAGCAAGCCACCATATTTTTTATCAGAGGTTCGGAAATCTAAGATTATAGTTTAATCACCGTAGGAATTGTTATAAATTTCAAAAAATTACTTTTCAACTGCGCTTGTAACAGTGCCAGTGGGCTTGAAGTGGTGCCAAAAAGACTTTGGAAAAAATATAAAATATTTTTTATATATCCAATACCGAAATACCGGTATTTGGTGTACTAGCTACAAATATTTTAAATAATTCAATAAATTAAATGATGCAGACAAAATTAATATTAAAAATATTTTTTATTTTGATGAAGAACCAAATTTACAAATTATTTTTGTTATCGGAAAAATATTTGAAAATGATCCTACAAAATCATCAGCATCTTAAAATTTTTATTCCACAAATAATTAATTTGATGGCAATAAAAATATTCAATTTTACGATGAAACTGTCGAACCAATATTTATTTTTCAGAAATATAATAATAAAATATTTTAATTACGATTTTTTATGTTGGGTTTATGAAAATAAGTGCAAAATAAGTTATCGATATATAATAATTAGAAAATTCCAATTGCAAATTAATTAAAATTAATAAAATATATAATTTCAATATGTTTCGGGGAGAAAGATAAAAAAGTTAAGAGTAAAAACAATAGATAAATATTGATGAGGGTTCGTAGGCAAAAGTTTAACAAAAATACAAAATTATTAATATAAACTTTTTTGACATCATAAATCATTACACGAGTAAAACAAAACTCAGGGAGTTTAGAAGGCGTAACAACGGATTATCAGACAAGGGCTCGGTGGTGATCATAAAAACAGATAAAAGATGATCAAAAAATAAAGAATTTTACTGATATTAATTAATAATGCATTTTCTTTAGAGCTCGTTATTATCCATAAATCTCGGGAATCGCAAATTTGGTTCCGAACTGACAAATGCTAGCAAACAGCATGAAATAAGAATCATAGTTTCGAGAATAATAGAGAATAATTATGAAAAGTGTATGACCATTGGATTCGGCGTAAAGAAAATGGGTAGCTTTTACATTTCGAAGGCAACATATGTATTGTTATTATTATTATTATTATTATTATTATTATTATTATTATTATTATTATTATTATTAAAGAATAACAACAACAATTCAAAATATATATTCAGCTACAATATATTTCGACTGAATAACAGTCTTTGTCAGGTAGTCTTGAACTTTAAACTATATAGAGTAAATCATTGTTATTTAAACAAATTTCTGCTTTTAAATTCTCAAAAACATTTTATCAAAAATTAAAAATTTAGCTTTTTTAAAAATTACAAATTCTACAAAATGTTAAAAATATTCTCGAAACTGGTACCAATCAATTCTTTCAGTTGACAGTTATCAAGAACTTGAGAACGGAGATGACGAGCAGTCATTTGAATGTATGTTGGATTACACCTATGACATAAATATTCATAACCAAGATCTGAATATCATCTAAGGAAGACTTGAAATCTATCAATAAACATGATGATGATCCTATAATGTAAAATACAATCCCAAAAACAAACCTCGCTATTTAAATTTAACACAGTTAATTCAATTATTGACAGTTTTTCATTCATTGAATATCTACCTTTCTTCCTGATTGATAAAACAGAATCATACAAAATTGGTAATGAACTGATAACTGTCTTGAAAACTGTCGACTGAAAGAATTGATTAATACCAGTGAATACAATTGTTGTTTGAACTTTGTGTTTATAAGTGGATTTCAATTCCTACTTAGATTTTGTTCGGATCTTAGCTTTCAATTTATATATCATAGGTGTAATACCACATACATTGGAATGACTGTCAGTCATTTCCGCTCTCAAGGTTTCGATCACAGTCGACTGATGGAATTGATTGATATTAGTAAGTTCAATTTTTTTATGCAGAATCAAACTAAGTGTAAAATAGTTTTGATAGAATTATTAAATATTATTGTTGAAAATTTTATTTAAATTTTGTTATATATTTTGTTATAAATTTTGTAAAATTTAGAACAAATTAATTTTTCTTAACATTTTGTAGAATTTGTGATTTTTAAAAAAGCAAAATTTTTAATTTTTGATAAAATGTTTTGGAGCATTTAAAAACAGAAATTTGTTTAAATAAAAATATTTACTCTAATTATTTGAAGTTCAAGACTATCTGACGAAGACTGTTATTCAGTCAAAATATATTGTAGTTGAATATATATTTTAAATTGGTGTTGTTATTCTTTAATTTAGTTCATTGCCAATTTTGTGTGATTCATTATTATTATTATTATTATTATTATTATTATTATTATTATTATTATTATTATTATTATTATTATTATTATTATTATTATTATTATTATTATTATTAATATTATTATTATTTTAATATCAATAAAACTTTTGCTAAATTGTCAGTACCTGAATATTTAAATATATAAATAACATTTGTAAAATTTATCAACATGATCCGCAGTTTTATTTAAAAATTATGAAAGAAAATAAAAAAATTTTAATTCGATTGAAATTTTTTAATAACTAAGTATTTTAAGTTTTTTTATTTCCTAAAAATCTTTCTTGATAAAGTGTTTTTATTAAAACTTTCTCATGATTTCTTCTCCGGAAAGTCAACATAAATTTGACTGTGTGAAAATACTTTGTTTTATTAATTAAAAAGAATTTCGAACCGAAATAATAACTCAAATTCCGTAACAATCATTGAGAATTAAAGAAATTCATGTATGACTGACATATGATGGGAATTATATATTATTAAATGATAATTTTTGACTTCTAAAGACTTATGTTTACTCATATGGAAAGCTAGATGATGTTGCAATCTCTAAAACTGAATCTTTTCTCATCTTCTTTTCTTGATGATCTTTCTCCATAAATAAAATCTAAAATTTCATAGATACATATTACTTGTCAAGAAATATCACAAGAGCTTTTAATTTGGATGAGCAGTTTTTATCCAGATTAGTACATTAAGAAAGTTGCAGAATGAAATATCTAAAATGCATGTTAAATTCAGAATCAGTATAAATTTAGAAAAATGTATAAATGGTTAACAGAAAAGTTACTTTTAATTACACATACTCAAGAAATTGAGTATCAGTCTTATAACCCATTTTTATATACTTTCCTTTAAAATTTCTCTGTTGTTTAACCCTTTGTATTTCACAATATCTGAAAATTTTACATTTTTAGTTGTGCAGATTTTACTCACAAAAGTTTTCCTAAAATTAATAATACTATTTGTAACTTAGTAAATGTGATTCTCTTTTAATTTTACTATATTTTAGTAAAAAAACATTTCAATTTTGCCGATACTGTGTTCTGTGTTATAAAGGCAATATATGTGACAGTTAAATTAATATGCTAAGTTTTATACATCAAAATTAAGTAAAATTATAGAAAATTTATTCTTTTTTTATCTGAATGAATTAATATATAAAAATTGTTCACTTACTTCTTCTGTAAAATGCAAAAAATCCTGTGTCACAGTTTTTGATGATTTTTCTTCTAAGTACATAAAAATGAGAGATCCCAGAAATGTATAAGCAATCAGTATAGCAATTATGCTAACTGATGAACCCAACAAAACTCGAAACATTATATAATACCTTAACCAATATTTAATTTAAAAGATAATTAATAATAATTTAAATAAAAAGTTAATTTGATTTACCCTAAAATATCGCATATATTAGGGTAATAATGTAAACATAAAAGTTGTTGTTTCAGATATGTGGCTTATATGTGAGATTTTTCGGTATTTAAAAATCAAGGACCTCCATATAAGCCGCATCACATATTTTTTATTGAAAAAACATACAGTGGCTTATGCGAAATTTTAGGAAATTTTATGTTTTTCAAATCTGTTTTTCAACAAATATTATTTATTGGATCGAAGTAACAGTTAGTGGTAAAATATTACTTTAATCTTCCTATTTTCTCTTTCCAAAAAATCTGCACATGGACAAGGTGAGGCATTGTCTAAAATTAACAATACCTTTCATGATTTACATATTTTTCTTGGATAATTCTTTAACTTGGGGTATAAAAACCTAGTAATAACATTCAACAAATATTGATGAATTCATCCAACTTTACCTAGGATTTATATTTAATGGAAATCTATTTAAATTTAAAATGGAACGCAGTTTTTAAGAGTTTCCAATAACTAACAATCTATTTTATGATAATCTGTTGATTTGGCGGATCCATGACAGTTATTCTTTCTTTGTTCTGCTTAAAGCCAGTTCTACTAGATTTTTTTGGGAATAATTTTACAATTTTATCCAATTTCATCAACATTATAAGCTCTTCCCCTAGATTTCAAATGATTTTTAAGATCATTCTCAAGTTTTATATTATCAAAAAAATTTAATGTCGATCACCCTAACCTTAACACTGTAAAAAATTTTAAAAATTTTACGGATTCGAAACCAAAGTTAATATTAATTAAATAATTAGTTGTAGTTGGCGCGGGATCCCAGTGTCGCAGGTTTGCCTAGAGTGCCAAATACTCTGGCAGTGGCCCTGACAACTGGTGACAGTTTGGTTTATCTATTCATGATCTAATAAAAAAAGAAAATACGTTATTTAAAATATTCTTTTATTTTAAATGTTTTTAAACATTTAAGTTTTAAATATATCATTTAATGAATTTAATAAATTAAATTACCAATATTTTTAATATTGTTAAATTATTTTCACTTGAAAAAGGCTGTGCCAAAAATGTGTGAATCAATAAAATATAAATATCAGTACTGATTCATAGTCAAATGAAAAGAAATCAGAGGTGAAAACCAAAAGAAGATCTTATAATAATATTAATATAAGTTTAGAACATGAACAAATTTATTCAATTTCTATTTTTCTATTGATATTTTTATTTTTTGAAGATGGCTTCCTTTCTATTTATTTCCTCTTTTTAATTTTATTAAATTTATTGTAAAAAGTAACATTGTTGACATCAAATTATTTCTAATTCCTCCTCCCGGATGTCAACATTTGTCAAACTTTTTCACCCTCTCTCATATTTTTGACATAATTTATGGACGTCCTTTTATCCAGCTTCATTTTTAAATTCTTTTATATCCAATAATATAACGCTTTAAATATAACTTTTTTGGATAACCCTAATCCGATCATCGACATACCAAAACATCATACTTACAGAAATAATGTTATCAAGGCAACTTCCCGAACTTTGTTTGACTGTTTTTTCATTGTTTTTCTTTGTTTAATAATATTCTCGTCTTTCATTTCTTGAATTACATTTTTAATTACTTCACTGGTTTTTTCACTTTCGATGAGTTTAAAGTTCCTACACCGAATTCATCTGATAGTTTTGCCACTATCAAAACATCTTCAAAACTTTTAATTATTACCAAGCTCCTTTTTATTTGGTCTTTTTATTTGTACCTTATCAAATTTGAACAAACCATTTATTGCTTCAAATTGTTTATTATTATCCATATGTAGAATACAAAAGAAATTGTTATAAACATTTAGCCAAGGCTGTTGAGTCGCTAAAAAATAACACAACTCCGACTCCGATTCCCATATTTACCAACAACACGACTCCACTCCACTCCGACTCCACTCCAACTCAAAAAGTTTGATTTTGTGTATATTAAGTAATCACACACAAATGAAACTGATGCAAAACAATGAATGGAAAAATGCATGAATTTTACCGAGAAAACAAATTTATGCATTTCAAGTATGTATTTAAATAATGTAAGCTTAAAATGATAAATATTAATTTTAAAAAATACAAAATCCATAAAAAATTTAAAATTGTTAAAATGCAAACAATAAAATTGCGTAGTAATTTTTCTTATAATTAATTGCATTAAAAATAATTTTAAAACCTATTTACTAGAAATTTGTATTTAAATTATTTTTTTGTTAATATAATATTGACAACTATTATTTCTACATAATATTTATTAAATGCTTAATTAATTAATGAGCATTTTTTAAATTAGTTAATTAATTCAGTTAAATTATTTGCCTGATTTAACATGATCCTTACAATTTGTATAGATTCATTTGTGTATTTGAGCCTGATTAGTTCGATTTCTGTGAACCATTAGTCCAAATAATAAATTCTTGTTTTTTATGGAGCAAATCTCTAACCTCCGTAGCAGTGAATTCTCGTAGATAAACTCCATTAATGCAGCGGTGTATTGGAATTTGAAGGCGGTCAACCAAAAACTTCATCAGCCTGTACTAACCGGCAGTTGCAAATTTCCCAAAACACCACTGTATATATGTAAATAATATATGTACACTCGTCGTTAGATCATTTAATAATGACTTGTCACAAAAAAGTCGTTAAAATTATGTTTCATTATCTTATATATTTCTATATCTATTTTATCTTCCAAAAATTATCTCACGCGTTGTTTTCTTAATAATATGGCCTGCATGATTTAAAGTCTATTAATCTTATATATTAATTTTAAGTAAAACATTTGATTATTTTATTATAATTCATTTTGAAACTTTAAAATATAATTATTTGTAGAGAACATTGGAAATCGTAATATTTTCATAAAAATTATCATTATAATTTGAATTAAAAGATTAATAATGATGTTCATTAATTAATAAAATATACTAACTTTCAATTATAGAAATCCAATATTCAAATCAAAATTTGTAGACTGACCTATATACCCAAATTGCACACATTCACGAACAGCAGTCTGGATTTCCATGGCAACTGCATTGGGTTAAATGCCAAGCAACTGGTGGATGAATATTTTAATCGGGATATTCTTGATAATTATCGATTGATAATCTTTTCTATTCGTTGTCTTTTTAAAACCGATTATGAGGATGTTTCTTCATTTGTCTGGAAATAATGATAAAATTACTATAAGGAACTCTAAGTTATATTTATTTTATATGATATACACATAAATATTTGTAAATAATATAAATTTTATTTCAATGAATCCCGTGGAACTGCGAATTAGAATTATGAGTTGAAAATATTCCCTTTAATATTTTATTAAATTTGTTTATGTTATTTAACCCTTTGACTGCGTGGCATATTTTCAGTGAGTTCTATGAAAGTTGTCAAATCTTGAGCAAAATAATAATTTCCTCTTTTTATGGAAGTCTTTTTTCTGAGATAGTACAGCTGAATTTTCTACAAGATTTTTTTAAAGAGGTTAAAGTTTATTGAGATAAAGACATTGCAGAAAATTTGTGTTAGATAGGAAAATAAAAAAACCAGAAGCAAAAATTGAAGATTTAAGAGAGTAATAAAATTGAAAGCAATAAAACATAATCTATTAACGCTATCGGTCTAAATTCATATGCTAACTTGACTGAGAGGCAGATGAGAGCACAGTATAATGTCCAATATACTAAATCTACACGAGCACAAAGAAAGCTATCAGAAAATCAAATCAGTAATTATAATTCAAGAAGAGACTATAATCCCTTACACCAGAGGTTCCAACCTTTCTGGTGCTGTGACCCCTTGTTAACACTTGCCAAGTTGTGGCGACCTCAACTATAAAATTAATAAGGTTGCTCCTCAGTCAATGCATTTGAGAAATAATTTTAAGAAATTAGAGAATTCCAAATGACCCAGAAAGAAAACAGCCAACAAAAGTGGAGAATTTTTAAAATCACTGATTCCAAATTTTACGGTAGGTGATTGTGTCTACTGTGGCGAAAGGAACATAGAAGATATGAGTGCCTCCTCGGGAATAAATTCTTAATATGTGGCAAGGAAGGGCATGGGTTTCGATAATGCTTTTCATAAGAAAAGAGGTTCCTCAACGATATAAAATAAGAAATGCACAGAAGAGTTAAAATCTGGAAGACGAAATTATACTGAGAACAATCAGGATAGCTCACGGTGAAATAGAAGATAGATACAATCTTCCCGAGAAATATACTAGCTTTGGACTTATTGGATTTGAACCAAATTAAAGAAGATGAAAACGAATTAATTATAACTTAACTAGAAAAGAAATTTATGCTGTATATGAATATGTTATTCATTTTAAAATTTCTGTGACCTACATAAAATTTCAGTGAAAAACAAAATTTTTGTGGCATACATAAAAAGCTAAGAAAAGCTTAGCTTAATAATTGTTTTCTAGATAAGAGTGGGAAGGGGTACGGATTCAGTGCCATCTCTGACCTGTTTGAGGATTGGTAACAGTATAAAAGAACAACAATATTTTAAATTTATTCCCAGAACCCTTTGCAGGTTTATTAAAACTACCCTACAACAAGAATTATGCCATATTGAAGTTAAGAAGCTATTCAGTTATTTAGAAAAGATATTTTACAGGTCAACGACTTAAGAGATTATTCATCTTTGTCTACGGTGTAGTTATATCTGCTTTAAGCGAAAGATTGATCAGGCATAACCAAATAAATTTATGTTTAGATAAAGCTTTGAGTTCTTAGAATGTATTGTTATGATAGAAACTACTGAAACTTGGTATCAAACAGAAATTCAGCTTACCAGTCGAATGAGCCATAAGAAGGGTAATATATTTTCTTATACCGACATTGGCATGCGAATGTAAAGAGATTAGATGACATGAAATTTTATCCAGAATAGAGTGCAACATAAATAGGAGTCAACAGAGTGCAAAGGGTTTATCACAATTTATAGGCGGAGTGTTATTTTACATTCAAACTTGAAGCAAGAAAATGCGAGGTAAAACTCAGATAAAACTGCATACAATGTGAGGGCTATGGGCACGTCAAAAGAGACCCTCGTGTTTTTGAGGTGGACTGGAGAAGGTATTAAAATTATCGGGTTTCTAACCTCTCGTTGAATCGAACTTCATTCCCAAGAGAGAATAAAAGAAAGAAGATTCGTGTGACTAAAGAAGTAGAGAAAGTCTTAGGAAGTGTAAAGTTAAGATATTCAAAATTATCTTCTTTCTTAAAAATAAATTGTTGTCACTTTTCTTGAAATTAAGTTAAATATAATTTATGTCGGAAATCAAGTCTTAAAAATGACTTGGATAGAACTTAAATAAATATAACTTCAGAGTATTTTTCCAAAGAGGTCGAATCCACGAATTGAAAAGCTAGAAAAGGATCCAGTTTACGAAATATTGAATCTTACTCTGGAGTTGAAACCATTTGCCAAATAAATGATGCTTAGCAGTCTTTAATAATTTCCATGAGATGCGGTTTTGTATTGTAAATTTATAAGTTGTTAGTTTTATTTTTTAACCATTAAAACAAATAAAACATTTTGTCAATCGTTATTTTATGTTGTTTTGTGATATTTGATAAAATCCGTTGATAAATGTTAAATAAATATTTCAAGAAATGACTTTATTCTTATTTATAATTCTGTGTCTTTTCGTAAAAATGATTGTAAGTCACGCAACAGAATTAAATTATTAGGGTTTTAAAAATTATGTTTCTTTAGTTGAAATTATGGTTTATAGTTTCTTTTCTGTACTATTGCAGTGCGCGCCCTACCGACGAATTTTTCATAAAAATAAGTTTTATGTGACATAAGTTATGTCAGTAATTATGCTTCATACTGAGTCCACTGGGTTTTGTGTATGGATAAACATTTCATATCCTCTGATTGTCAAGTCACTAGAACTCACTCTCACCTTAGTAAGTTCCAATGGTTGATGGGTTATTATCATCATGTGCATCGAGGGTCATTTAATAGGACCTTCGAGAACGAATAATAGCACCCTGGATTTTTTAAATGTTTTGTTAAGTTTAAATTTTCTTTATTTAAGTATAATTTTATATTTAATCATAATTTAAACATTAATTTCTCATGATTTCATAAAAATAAATAAATTTAAAAGATAAAATAACATATTTTGATAGTGTTCTCTGTATGCAATAGTTAATGCCGTTGAAGCATCAAATATGTCTTCAAAAAATTCATTATTTTCTTTTAGAAATTAAAAAAATGTGTGCAATTTAAATCTATTCTCATATATTATAAGGTCCTATCTAATGTCCCAGGTCTTATCTATTACACACACATTTATTATTGGTTAGTTTAGTGATTTATTATTTAAGGGTATTATAATGTTTATTTAGGTCCAATTTAATGTCCTTTAGTGTATATCAATCGCTTATTCTTTCAACATGCAGATACTTATCACTCATATTTTCAATCACATTCATCCTCTATAAGAGATTCATCACTATGTTAGACCATCAAGCATACATCACTACAATAGTCAAATGGCTAATAAATTAAAATTGTTGAGGATACCTAAATAATGAAATAAAATAATTAATAAACATGTCAAATGATTGGGGGAAACAATAAGAAGTGAGTGAGATGTGGTTCTGAAGCCTCATAAAAAGAGAATGAAAAATAAATGTTGAACAAATAGAAAGGAATAAGAGAAAATTATTAAAAACAGACAATTAAATCAAAGAAGGTCATTTATAATTAACAAGTGCAAATTTTGGAAAACAAAAACAAAATTCGCACATCATCTCGAAAGCCCTTTCAAGATAAGGGAAGAAATATTGTTTGAAAATCCGGGAAAGGGCATCTCTAAAAAATGATTCATCTGAACAGCTGTCAGTGATCATGGTGGCCCAAAATGAATTAGCGTTAAAAGATATTAGAAATTCTATTCGACATCAGTAAGTGTTATTGAATGATGGAGTATAAAAAGGAAGCGCAATTGAAATCAACATCACAAAAAATAAGGCAAAACTTCCGAAAAACAAAAACTACGAAAGACAAAAATTGCGAGAGACAAGAAATTTGCAGGAGACAAAGAATTGCAGAAGATAAAGAAAGACAAAAAAGAAATTAAACAGAAATTTGAAACAGAAATTAAGCAAGGTCAAAGCAAAGCGAAGCAACTAAATCAGAGTTACCGATCTCAGAAACCCACCGCAGTAGTCAGGTGATTGTATAGCTAATTGATCCGAAAAGTGCTATTCTTCCCGAAGGGTCGTAATAAGCACTAAGTGTGATTGTTGTTTAAAGCACGCTTGGAATCAGATCGACAATAATTTCTATTCGAATTCACCGACAACTCCAACAAAACCGAGATAAATTTTCCCGCAATTTCTACAGATAAAGATTATTATTTTATATACACTAAGACTTATACCTCTAATTTGGTTAGTTTACCAGCCATTTCATCATTCCCGTTTTGTTCGTCCTACATGGGTTTAAATAATTTATTAAATGATATATAAATGGTATATTTATGAGCTTATAGAGCCATCCCCCTCTAATGTCAATGTCTAATTGCCTAATATGCCAAGGTCATGTAACTTAATATTTCAAGATCATATTATGTATTCGCTATTTTGAATTTTTGTTTAAATGGTTAGATTTCATTCAAATAACAACATTTTTAGGTTTATTTTGGGCGTAAAAGCTGAGTTTGAGCTAAAAAGTTAAGATTTAATTTGATGGTTTTGTCTTTGAAAGAGTTCAGGGTTGAATTTTAACCAAATTGCCGGATTTCGTTCAAACAACGTTATTTTTAGATTAACTTTGAATGAAAAAGCAAATTTTAGTGCCAAAAATCTACGAATTAAAGGAAAAAAGTGTGTATACTTGGTACTAGCTTAATGATGGCTAGTCAACTACCTGCACATTACACAGCCTTCAATGTGAACACATGGTCACGACAAGCATCATCGATAGTAGGATCAAATTAATTAATGTTTTGAAACAAAAAATTAATATTTTCAGAGGTATTCGATTGGCTGGACTACAGCCGCACACCGCAACGAACAGCTTGCAATATTTACATAAAAGAACCAACCAATCCTATAATAATACACTGTTATGATTGTTATCATATTACTGTTATCTTCGTTGTCAAAAATTTATTCATTATTTAAATTTACATCCAACATTTATATTTATTAACCAAAATATTAAAGAAGATTAATTAAATACTTTAATCAATTACTAATTTACTTAACAAAAACTTAATTTGTAATTTAATTAATATATATTTCAAAAATTTAACTTTCTGTTAATTAAACAATATACATTTATAATTATAAAAAATAATTATACCATCATTCATTACGTCTTCAAAACTTGTGTCCATTATAATCTTTGCATTAATTTTGTAATCCATTTGTTGTCTTCACCTTTGTCATTATCATAATTTACACTCATTTTTTTTAATTTGAAAATAACTTTACAAAAAATGCTTAAAGAAAGATCATCATTAAAACTTTTAATTATTATAAACAAATTATATGAAAATTCAAAATTTACTTACTATTGGACTCAAATACAAAGCACTAAAAGCGCATTAAATTAGAGCTAAGACAGCATAATGCATTTTATATAATCAATCAAAAATCTAAGCAATAATAAATGTGTGTGTCATAGATAAAATAGAATGTTGGTAAGAGCTGCGTCATTAGGTAGGAGCTTATATTTCATGAGAGAAAACAAAATGCTAGCACACAATCTTGATTCAGAATATTTCTTTAATAAAAATTCTAACAAATTAGTCAATAAATTGCATCTTGGACAATAAATTGTCTCTATTTTTATACTTTATTTTAAAAATAACGATTTTTTTCGAAGATATTTCTAATTCTTCAACCCCATGTTGAAAATCGAATCGATTTTATTTAACTTTTCTAATTTTATTTATTTATTTCATGGTTAGCAATACACCGACGTTTTAACTGTAAAAACCACAAAAATATCACGGTAATGTGACGTACAGATTCAGTGCTTATCTGAACAAATGCAACATGTAAGTATGTGTACTTGGATCATGCAGTATATACATTTTTTTGCTTATAACAAATTTTATTTTGGAAATGATGTAACCTTTTGTATAGGAACTCCGCATAGATTTAAATCAATGTATTCGTGTTTATCTTTATTTGCTGATTGTTCATTCATTATCTTCAGAAAAATATTAATTCTCAGTTATTATATTTTTTAAATTAATTTTGTACTTCAATTAATTTTATAAATTTTGCTATATTTAACATTATGTGTTGTGAACAATTTTTTCTACATGTAATTTTTATTTTATTTTTTTGTAATAATAAATCGAATTTCAATACTTATTTCGTTAAGTGAGAGCTCTTTGTTGTTTTAACAGCTTTAGCTAATGAATCATTACATACTGATGTAGGTAGATAAATTGCAATCTAAGTTGATTAATTTGAAATGTTTCATTTTACAAAATTTTTGCTATTCAAAATTTAGTCGTACTCTGATTTTTTTCTTATAGAAACTTTCTAATTTTTCATCGGTGATGCAAAAATTTAAATTGTTGATATATAATTTAAATAATGAATAAATTCTTATGTAAAAAAACAGTGAAAATGTTGTAAAGGTTAAGAAAGAATTTTCTTATTCGGAAAATGTGGAGTGATGGCCTTGTACCAATTAGCTAATATATCCCTATTAGAGTAGACTGCATATAATTAAAATATATGTATGATTAAATATGAAGCTTAATTGAAATATAAAATGTATTCATTTTTTAATAATATTTTTATTAATCATTTTATAAATTCTCATCTCTACCATCTAACGCATTTGGTATATTGGCAAATGCTATTTTGTTTTTTGGTAAAATTATGCAATTAAGTAATTTATCTTTAAATTAAAAAAAACTTACTATTATTTTGGTCTTAGAAATTTAGTTCTGTCTTACTAATGGAAATGGTTTCATTTTATAAAATATGCATAAATATTTAATGAAATTTAAAATAAATTAGGTTATTAAATAATTTAAAATAATAACTGTAACTGCAAAGCTATATATTTTTAATAATCTTTTTTTTGATTTTTTTTGAATTTGAAAAATTAAATTAAAAAATATTAGTTTTACAGATAAAGTTACCACTTTTGAATTAATATATTTAATTATTTAGTATTCTATATATTTCTCTTCGAAATTTTAATTTTTTTGTTAATTCTTCTGGTGTCAACTTCCTTAATAAAAGTTACAGTAACGTAGTCGACATGTTAGATGTTGTGAAAACATCTTCGTTTAATTCAAAATTTGTATTCATTCAAAGTTCAAAATTTATTCAAATCAAAATTATACATTCCATATTTCCGAGTATTTAAACAAAATTAACAACGGTATTTATTTTTATTTAATAATTAATATTATTTAATATTTTAATAATTAATATTTAATAATTAATATAAAAAATTATAATCAGATATTTTAAAATATTTTTATCTAATTTATCAAAAGTAAATTTAAATCTTATTTTTTAAATTTTAATCATTTTAAAACTTAATTTTAGATCCGTTGATAAATGAAAAATGCTTTATACATATATTTAAACAACATAATAATTAATATTAAATTGATTATTATATAACAGTGCTCTTGCTCTGCAAATCTTTTCATAATCTTTTCAATTTCACTTCTATTGACTACTTCATATTCTAAAGAGATAATCGCCAAATTATTTAAACGTTTTTGCGTCATTGCAGATTTGAACATTGATTTACAATATTGAAATCGTCAATTTTAAAATAACATTTAAAATACTTTTTTAAGTATAAAAATACCGCCCTAGCTAGGCTTTACCACCTGACATGTCTTTATCTACATTTGCTATATGGACCAGCATAACTGAGAACATACTTTGAAATTGATATATAAAAGTGATCATCTAGTTGCATATCAGGTTTTCGTTACACCTTTCAAATTTTTTGCATTTCATTTTTTTGCTTCTATTTGTTTATACCGATTTTGGTTTTGGAATCTCTTAATATTGTTAGATTCCTTAAAACATGTTGTTTAAAAGAGACATTAGTGCACAATATTTATTCTGACGATAAATCTTCAACACACATCTTTTATAGCTCTTCGTTGTGTAACATCTACAAAAGAGTTTATTGGTTTTCTAACAATTGATACAGAATATACAAACATAAACAACCTCTGATCTTCAAACTACAATTTTTACATAGTATTGCGTAATAGTTTATTTAATTAATTATAAAGTATTCTTAAATTATCCTTCCTTACACATATAAAATATAATAATAACCGCAATGATTTAATACTTTAAAATCAAACAAAAATCTGCAGTCAACATTTAGCACATTTGGTTACTTTAAAAGTCATTCTGAAAAAAAATCATGTCAATATTAAAAAGAAATTATAAATTCAATTTATTTTGAGTATATAAATCGCCCTTAAAAAATATTGTTAAATTCATTTATCAACATTCCATTAATAACGAAGTAAAAGTGATTCGCAAAAATAAATTTAGGTAGAAAATTGACTCCTACCCCTAAAGTTTGTGGGCGATTTATTTTGATGTAAAACATCATCGAATTTTCCATATTAAAGTTTATTTTTTCAAGTCCAAACGTAAGTCTAAAAAAACAGTTTTGAAATTTGTTTGAATATTTTACATTTTGGATATTCATTTGTTATTTTGAATTTTACAAAACTGTGACGTTTTTTTACAAAATAGCTGCGGGTGCCAATTATCAATCTATGAATGGGATATTTGCGGACATCATTCCATTTCCATTAATGGACCTTGTCAGTATATTGTCTATAAATCACTCAAGATTTAAAATAGTAAATTGCCTGATAAACTTTACAAATATCTGAAAAATATATTCACAAATATTTCAGTTTCTACTGAATTTCTTTATGTTTAAAAAAGTAATTCTAAATATATATTTTACAACAATGTTATGAATAGTTTTTAAATTGTCACGATAATTTCCAATATTGGATGATTTTCTTAAATATATTTAATGAAAAAAATTGATTATTATTATTATTATTATTTTTATAATTATTATTATTATTATTATTATTATTATTATTATTATTATTATTATTATTATTATTATTATTATTATCATTATCATCATCATTATTATCATTATCATCATCATTATTATTGATAATTATGTAATTGCTATTTTTATTTTTTACGTGTTTTATGTGTCATCATTCAGACAATAAAATTACAAGAATATTTAACAAAATATGCGCTCAAATTTTCAAATACTTTCCTAACCATGTATAAAGAGTTTTTTGGCTCTTAAAAACAAAAGTGTTGTTGCTTAGTGTAAGCATTTTAAATTTTGGGATATCCTGTTAATTTGGTTTATGCCATGGACTAAGTAGTCTCGGGTCATAAAACAATATGTTTGTGGGTCTAAGTTTGGTAATATTTTGTTGGTTGTGTTATGTAATGTTCTAGTGAGTTTCTGTCAGATTTAAATAATATGTTGTTTTTGTTGTATGCGTAATACTATTGTGATTATTAGTTCTTTTTGAGTTATTGGGTAAATTAATTAGGTTTTTTGCATTGTATGGTTCAGTATGTAATATAATCAAAAATTGCGGATAAGCATCCTTTTGTAATGAAATAAATTGCTATAGCAGTTCAATTTGTGCTTTAGTTTCTATGCCATCATAATTTAGTTCAGCGTGACTTCGAATGTCATTATCCTGAGATTGCAATTTTTCCAGAAGTTCTTTAAATTCTTGATTCAAAAATAAGCATTCATAATTTTAATTATGAAGATACGAGACTTTCTGACACAATTATAATTGATGAGCAAAAATATAGCAACAATATCAAATTAAGGAAATATTAAGGAGAAATATCAAAAAATAGAGAAAATAGAATATTTATATTTAGAACTGAGTTTAATGCTAAAAAAAGAAAATCTTTGAATCTAAATGGAAAATCAATAAAATTGACTAATAATTCCTC
Organism: Schmidtea mediterranea; assembly: GCA_022537955.1. NCBI lineage: Eukaryota > Metazoa > Platyhelminthes > Tricladida > Dugesiidae > Schmidtea > Schmidtea mediterranea. The sequence goes on from CM039681.1 coordinate 113,877,505, forward strand.
ACCATGAGTTGTGGTGTAAAAACAGAAAATTCCAATCTATTTTTAGAAAGGAATTTCTTGTTTAAATCGATAATTTTTAAAACTTTGAATTTGGGATTTTAAAGGGAAGGGATGCGAATTTCATATTTTGGATAATATTTTCGATCAAAACAACATTATTAGGACCCTGTACATATGTTATTTAATTTATATCCCTCAATATTACTGCTGAAACGAACATATCAAATCGATAAAAATACCAACAGGAAATCTGCATCATATAATTATTTTATATAATTATTTATATCCCTAACCCTTAACCCTAACCCTAACCCCTAACCCTAACCTTTCCGAACAATTACAAAATTAAATCGTTACTTGATCTTGTATAATTCGTTTATTTTAACATTTTCGATATTGTTTTAACATAAAATTGATTATAGAGGGACGCAAATAAAATGAGCATGAATACTTTTTATGGTAGCTCGTGAACCCAAAGGTTTTCTAGAATATTAGCAGTCATGGTAATATGGCTCACCTTTTACTAGAAACCACCTATTGGAATACATTTCCAACGTTATTTTGGATAGGTATCCAATGGTTATGCTTCTTATGCGCACGTCTGGTGGGATTCGCTTGAAATTGGACATAAAATCTTATTCCTTTCACCCATCAGATGCCCAGCATAAGGGAAAGTTACTTTTAATTATATTTTTGTATATTTGATACCATATTAGTAGGTAGTTAGGAGCACTCTGCAATACAAAAAAATAGGGGGGGGGGGGTTTATTTACAGATTAAATTCGGATTATCTTGATTACATAATGATGTAATCAACTTAATTAATTTTGTGTGTATTTTAATTAATTTTTTTTTTCGAAATTTTTGTGTGTATTTTTTTTTCGAAATTTTTTTTCGAGTTTTTGGCGCGATTTTTTTTAAATTCAAATTTTGGCGAATTTTTGAAATTAAATTGAAATATTTTTTTTGAATAAATTTGTTTTTTAATCACACTATAGTCAGGGGGTATTTTTGAAAAAGACTAAAATAAATTGGCTTGAATCGCCTAACGATAAAAAAAGCATAAAATTAAAATTGGCTCAAATCGCCTAAGATGAACACACTATAGTCAGGGATATTTTTAATTCGTAATAAAAACTAATGCAATATTTGGTCTCAATACTTTCTATAGGTAAATATAGGCATAAAATAAAAATGGCTTGAAACGCCTACTGATAAAAAATTGACAGGGGTATTTTATAGGCTTGTTAAAAAAACACTTCAAATATTTGTTCACACAATTTTCATAGGCAAATTTAGGCTCTAGATAAAAATAATTTAAAATACCTAAAGTAAATTAAGATAAATTAAAGTACATTAGAATACATTAGAGTATATTAGAGTAAATTAAGGTAAATTAAAGGGTCTAAAGTAAATTAAGATACATTAGAGTATATTAAAGTAAATTTAGATAAATTAAAGTAAATTAAAGTACATTATAATACATTTAAGTATATTAGAGAAAATTAAGGTTCCTCTAGTAAATTAAGATACATTAGAGTACATTAAGGTAAATTAAAGTAAATTAAAGGGTCGAAAGTCAATTTAAGTACATTGGGGTACATTTAAGTAAATTATGGTTCATAAAGTAATCTAAGGTGCCTAGAGTAAAGTATGGTAGGTTAGGTAAGAATTTTTTTAAATTAAATAGAGAGTCAACAGTTAAGTTACATAAGGGTAACTTTTAAAGCTGAAAATTTTAAAAGCAGTTATTGTAGGCAAATTACATAAGGTAAGAATTTTTAAAGTTAAAGAGTCGACAATATTGCATGATAAAATTTATTAAATAAAATTTTTAGTATAGTTTTATCGATCAATTTTAATACATATTTTTAAATGATAAAATTTTTAACATAATTTTACAATGGAATTTTTTATACATGATTTTTAAAGATGAAATTTTTAACATAATTTTACAATGAAATTTTTTATACATGATTTTAAATAGAATTTTTAGTATAATTTTATCGATGAATTTTTTATATATAATTTTTAAAGATGAAATTTTTAGGATAATTTTACAATGAAATTTTTATACATGGTTTTAATTGAAAAAATTTTTAATGTAATCTTACAATCAAATTTTTAGTATAATTTTTACTATTACTTTTTTATACATGTTGATAACGATCAAATTTTCAAAGAAATTTTTCAAAAACTTTTTCAAAGAATTTTATTAAATTAAATTCTTGAGTTTCAGTGTTACATAGTATTGCCTAAGGTAGGTAGTAGTCATTCGCAAGAGCAACCCATCTCCTCCACTCTGCAGCAACCCATCCTTAATAAAAAATAATAAATTATTAATAATAAATAATAATAATAATAATAATTATAATAATAATGATAATAATAAATAATAATAATAAATAATAATAATAATAATAGTAATAATAATAATAATAATAATATTTTCAGAAAACATAAAAAGTTGACTTACTTGGTATCAACTTCTGAACACTGATAACCCATCACACTGAATAATTCATTAATAACTGAACAACAATCACTAGGTACTGTGTACAAATAACTGAGTACTGTAAAACTCTCTATATACATACTAGGCATTGAATAATTAACTTATTCATTAAAATGCAATATTTAAATAATATTTACTCTTTGAACACCGATATTCAACCAACTTAACACACTTAAAAAATAAAATTTTCTCTCAATCGTTTCCCTTTAAAATACATGGTTATTCACACACTCACACTATGTTATCAATAACTAGTTACTGAACAAATCAATATCAATAACTAGTTACTGAACCAATAAATATTAATGATCGGTTACTGACCAACAAGTTTTGAAATTAATTACATAAAAGCTTGAACAAAAGAAATACAAGTTGAAATTTTATTAACATCTCCACTCTTTTATCGATCATTGATGTCTCAAAATTGGTAAATTTTTTTGACTGCTTAGTTACCTTGTTGTTATCAAGCGATAATTAATCAAATTCATTGAAACCAAATCAATTGTTATATTTAGTTGGTATCAACTTCTGAATACTGATACACAGTGAATAATTCATTAATAACTGAACAACAATCACTAGGTACTGTATACAAATAACCGAGTACTGTACAACTCTCTATATACATATTAGGCATTGAATAATTTACTTATTCATTAAAATGACATATTTAAATAATATTTACTCTTTGAACAACGATATTCAACCAACTTAACTCACTTAAAAATAAAATTTTCTCTCAATCATTTCCCCTTAAAATACTTGGTTATTCACACACTCACAATATGTTATCAATAAAGAGTTACCGAACAAATCAATATCAAAAATTGTTTACTGACCAAGAAATCTTTAAATAAAAGCGCATAAAAATTTGAACAATCCAAAAAAATACAATTTCAATTACAAATTTTATTAACTTCTCCACTCTTTTATCGATCATTGATGTCTGCAAATTGTTTGGTTGCTTAGTTACCTGATTGCTATAAAGAAACTATTAATCATTGAAGCTCAATCAATTGTTGTATTTTCTCTGAATAAAAATTTATTTCTTTACAGTCTTGTATGTGATTTATTGAAATTATTTTGTAAAACTTAGTTAAAAAACTTTGAAATTTTTCTACCATTTTTGTAATATTTTTAATTGCGTCCAACAATGAACAATTACTAAACGTTATTTTCAAAGATGAATGCCAACCTTTTCATTTATTTTTCACATGCCCTAAATAAATTAATTGCTAAGACATTAAAAAAAAATTACTTAAATTTATTTTTACAGATTTTCTATTCACCCCCAACTCTTATTGTTTACTGAATGATAAATTAATTAGTAAGTACAAGTAGTGGTTAATCTAATTGTTAGTGAAAAGAAACTTGATTAGAAAAAGATACTTAAATTAATTTCTCAAAACATATATTACTTTCATTGTACTTGGAATAAATTTTCATATATTTATTGAAAATGATTCAACTCTTTAAATTATTAACTCAAAGATGCTAAAGGTTTGAATAAAACTGATAGAAAAAAAAATTAATATCTACAGCATTACTAAAATCAAATAACTATAATTTCTGATACCATGCTTCAATACATACATAGGTTCTTGTGTACTGATATCACTTACTGAAAACCCAAACTTATAGGAAAAATGTATGTGATTGTCTATTAGTCTTTGTAGAAATTATTTTTATTAAATTGTGGTTAGCTGGTGAATAGAATTTGATTAAAGTAGTGGGAAAGATGTAAATTTTAAATAAATTTGTTAATTCTTTAAATAAAATTTTTTAAAGAAAGCTTCAATATAGTAGCAAATTTTAAAGAGAATAGTACTTATCAATTAAAAAATTAACTGAGTTGTAAAATAATTGAAAAATTTCTTAGATCATTTTTTAAAATTTTATAAGGTTGTTAGGTAATTGTTCTAGGTACTTGTTGAATGAAAATTAGTGTTTAATTCTATTTAATTCTACAATTTCCGGATAAATAATTATTAAATTCTTGATTCCTGGAAATAATCGTAAAAATTAAAATCATTCAGAAAATTGTCAAATAAACCTAAATAATGGCTAACACAAAAGTTTTAAATACTAGTCAATTTTATTTTTTAATTTAATTGAATTACAAATATTTTAATAAAATCAAATAAATAGTTACATGAATCAAACAATTTCTTAGAACTGAAATCTTATCGATATATCCTGATTAACCTTAAATCAATGAAAAAAGTATCAATTTTCCTAAGTATATTATAAATTCAACCAACTCAATCCCCTTAAAAATACTAATAATTCACCTCTCAACCAATCATTTCTCTTCAAATGTCATTTTTCACTCCATTATATCAACTATATTCATACTTTTCATAAAAACCTATCAAGTAGATAATATTTACCCTTTGAACACTAATATTCATTCCAGTAAATTCCTTTAAAAATATTATAAATTCATCTCTTGACCAATCATTTTCCAACGAATAACAATATTTCAAGCCATATTCAATATTTTTCATAAAAATCATAACAATACCCTTTTCTATAATATTTACCCTTTAAATAACAATATTTAGCTAACTCAAGCCTCTTAAAAATGACAACAAACTTGTTCTTAATCGACTATTTTTCACTAAAATAAATTTCACTCGACTAATCTTTTCCCATCAAATAACACTTTCCCCTACTCTACCAACTATATTCATTATTTTTATAAAAATCACCTATTAAATAACAATACTTAACCGACTCAACACCTTAAAAATATCAATAAATCTGTTGTTAATCGATTATTTCCCTTTAAAAGATCATAAATTCTCTTCTTAGCCAATTGTTTTCCCCTAAAATAAAATTTACTCTCAACCCATCATTTCTCTTTAAATGAGATTAATCCCAGTTTTATTCATTATTTTAATTCATTATTAACATTTAATTTAAACAAATTATTTTTTATTAATTTAATTTTTTTTTTAATAAATAAATATTTTTAAAAATATATTTAATTCACTTTTAATTAATTTTAAATTTTTAAATTTTTCATTTATATTCTAATTTTTAAAAATTAATGTAATTTAAAATTTTCAATTATTTTAATAATATTAAAAAAACAAACATGATTTAACATACGTAAACTATTTAAAAACATTCAAAACATTCGTAGTTACAGCACTTTGCACATTAATCTTTGGATCCAATGACCTTATCAGCAATGCTTCACATATCACGCGTTCCCAATAATTATTAAAACTTCTCAACAAAATTCTAAAATCAGACATTTCTATATCACTTTTACAGCCTCTATTGTGTTCTCTAATATTGGTCAAACTCTTCAATCGACAATGCTCTAGAACTCGAGTACAGAGATGACGGTAAGTCTCTCCAATGTATGTGGCATTACACCCATTACATGTAAATTGATAAACGAGATCCGAACACAATCCAACCGGAGTTTTTGATTTATTAATAAACATATTGCGTACCTTACACGAATTAGAGACGATCTTATACTCTAAATTTCCCATCTGTTTACTTAACTTCCTTTTATAATTTGTAAAGCCTTCAGAGTACGGCAATACTAACACATATTTAGGCTCAATTTTTTTATATCCATTTTTACCATCACCCAGCTGCATATAATTGTAGGTATCGGCGATCCTACCGGCCGCGATATCATCTTCCACGTTTGCCAGGTATTGTCTGGCCCAGATCACGTGAAAGTCGACCCGGCGTTGGTGGTCTTCGAGGCGTGCCAGAAGAGCTCGGGTCCGATCATGAATTTCTTGGGCCGAACTCTGGCCGCCTATTTGCCCGCTCTGCATAAACGGTCTCCTATCATTTCCCACCAAGGGTAAGGCGTTCCATTGGGTTTCTCTTGGTTGGAGCACATCGGGGAATCTTTCCCGCCAGACGCGTCTCCAGGCTTGTCGCCACTGATCGGCAACGTGCGTGGGAACGTAGACAAAGGGTCCTGATCTTTCTAAACAAGAATTAATTAAAGTGAACCATTTAAATTTTTGAGCAGTAATTATCCTGTCCCTCGCCTTATGTCAATTTTATCGACATCCTATTTTTCGGCATTACAACTACTTCAAGTGTCATTATCTTGCTAACCCTTTCGTTGTTTTAGTTAATAATTTTACGTTTACGAAACAATTTCTACAAGCCGGTTATCCACTCTGGTCAATCATTGGACAGTTGTACAATCCTAATTGAACCTAAATAATAATAGTTATCCTAAAAATCTCAAGTACTGACGCTTTCAAATTTCTAAATTTATCAGTTTTTTCAATTTGTTAAAAAAGAAAAATTTAATTTCTATTGTTTGAATCATTTAAATAATAAATGCGAAACAGTGTTAATTTGAATCTTTAGCGATCGTTCTTCCCAATGCAAAGAAATAGTTTTCCTTTATGATTTACAAGTCACATGGAAGAAAATTAATGGCGATAAATGTCTGCTTACACAGGCAGATTGAAAATTATATCTCGATTAAAACGAGGAATTTTAAAATACCAGCCATCGTTGAAACCTCAGCATGTGGATATTATTACCGGAAACTGAATTCTCTTCCTATAAACAGTTATAATAAAAGTTTCAAAATTATAAACGATTTTAACATCTGAAAGCGGTATCTAATGGCAGACTAATTCGGTTGTTGTTTGGTAGGACATTTAAACTCTTCATTGTATGGTTTCTAAATAGTTAAAGGCTCCGTATTATTTAAAAAACTTGCTTATCGTAGCATAACGAAAATTCCGATAATACCCGTTGAGTGAAGTTAAAATCAGAAGTTCATTCGTGGAGACTTGGCAAGAGGGAAGGAAAGAAAATCCGACTTTGAAATCTCGATAACTAAAATTCCCAAAACTACCCACCGGGTGTAATGTAAAACGTAAGTTCATTTGTCGACTGAAAACTAATAGTTATAAGATTATTTAAAGAAAAATTTATTTACCGAACAATAGTTGATACAAATACCAAATAAATAGACTATGCGTTAAAATTTATCTTCCCAATTAATTAATAGGATTATTGTAAAAGAAATCAAAATTTTTGTGTAATTTAGCAATCTTATAAAATAATTCCACGTATTTAAAAATACCTAAAAATTCAGTTAGAGTAAATTAGAAAACATGGGTGGGAATTCGGTTAACCAATTGGTTGAATTTGCATGTGTCAGGTAACGAAATTATCGTCGCAAAAATTTCTCGCCTACCCTTGGTCGCTTGATCATCCATCCTTACGGAAACTGCTAATCGTGAGTAATATTAATGAGTCGGAAGCCATCTCCTCTTCATTTAATTATAAGGTTGCTATCCAGGTGTATGTTATATGGGTCGTCGTCCACCAAAGTTATCTAGTTAGGTGAGGATCTTATTTTTTCAAGGAAACCGGGTTTGCAATTTATTAACTCAGGGCGCCGGATTATAAAAAAGAAAAAACATATTAAGTTATTTTTAATAACAATGCGTCTCATAATTATTATTTATAAATCGAAATACTTTCTACTTAGAAATTGATTATAGTGATAACCCAATCATTATCTAACTAAAACAAAATAAATACTTGAATAAAATAATAACCACAAAACTTGGCATTCATATATACATTCGATAAGGGTTTTCAAAAAATGTTCATAGTAGGCCTATCTTACACTAGGATCATCTAATGTTAATATATCATTAACTAAATAAGCAAAAATTTAGAATCAAAAGGTTTATTTGCTAGAAGAGGTTCATGCTAACTACATTTAGATCATTTCATCCTATCTTCGCTATTAGCTTTAGTCGTTTTGGCATGATTAAATTAATATTGGACGAGTTTTTACCTGAGGCTGATACGGGATTAATAGTGTTGGGCCAGAACACAAACGGCCTTGGAAAATGTTTAAATGGATCGGTAACACACATGCAAACATAACATGCAAATTTAAATAAACCTATTAAAACATCAATTAAACCCTATCAAATATGAGAAAAAAGAGAATTACATATAAAATAATAAACATAAAAATAAATAAAATAATAACAAAATGCAACAAGATCCGCACGATACAAATACAAATATAACATGAAAACCCAACAAATTCGACCGAAAATTGATAAATCAATAAAAGTTCATGAAAATGAAATTTAAATCAAAAAATCTGAATTAGAAATAATTCAGTAAAAATTCTAAATAAAAAATTATTAAAATAAATTTAAAAAATGATAAAATTAAAGATTAGAATACACTAGAAAATAACAAGGTCGAATTTTGTTTTACTACATCAAATTTAACACGCGAGGTTAGGGACAGAAAATCGGTATAAATACCGATTCATTTTCACATAAAATTTAACCATTTTTGAATCAAAAATCATTTTGAATTTTGTTTGAAAACCTATCGTGAAGCTTTTTATTTTTTAGGTGAGAAGTAGTTTTATTTGGAACTCTCTCCAAGTCACATCCTTGCAACCTCGGTAGAGCTCTGCTTGGACGTCGGCGTGGGGGAGAGGTATTTTTATGAAAATTTTATTGGAATGGATATGGTAACTTTGTATTTTACTTTTAATATACTTCAATAAATATTTATAATATTGTTTTATGCATTTAATAAAATTAATCTGTCGAAATTTTTCCGGCCTACAGCCAAGACACAACGCAAGACAGTAAAATCAACATATAATTCAGAATTGTGTAAGTGCGTGGAATATCGCCGATAATCTGTGCCCGTGAAGACCCGGCGTGCGGAACGCAGGGGTTGGAACGTCAATATTGTTCCGTATAGAAGAAAGGAGAAATAAGGAAGAGGTCTTTTGGCTACTTCCTCGTTTCTCGATTTCTGTAAATTCGACCTAAATATTTCACACACGGCTCAAAATTATCACACCGAGTAGTCCAGTGGGCACTCTTTAAATATAATTCGAACACAAAATGCGCTTAAGGTCAATTAAGGGAAGGTGACGGGCAATTAAATAAAAATAAAATCGTTGCTATTCGTTATAAATTCATGCTATTAATTTATGTCATCCATCACATATCTATACTATCCCTATTATAAATTCATATTATTAAATAAATTCATATTATTAATTGTAAATTCATATTATTAACGGTAAACCCATACTATTAATCGTAAATTCATATTCATAGTATTAATTATAAATTTATATTATCACTTACAAACCTTTACTACAAGTTCATATTATCAATTATCAATTCATACCTTTAAATTCAAGTCATTAATTAAATTTATTATTAACTATCAATTATTAGCTGTAGATTCGTGTTATTAGTTAAGAAAATCATGCGCTCAAGTATACAATTCATAGTTTATTTACAAATCCCTATTATTACTTATAAAGTTGCATTATTATTTAAACATTTCTATTATTAACTATGATTATAAATTGATGTAGGGTATAAATTATAATTTCAGGTTATTAATTAGAGATGTTTACTTAGTGATCAAAATTATGAAGCTAACCCAAAAAAAAAATCGCCCGCGACAATCAAAAGACTTACGGTAATCAAAATCATAATAATTCCGATGAAACTTAAAGACTCAATTACCCTTGGCCAATAACATTCAAATTAACAGTCCCAACGTCCCTAAGATAAGATTAGAATTTACATAAAAGAGTAATCTTCAAAATCAAGTTGACGAAGATAAAATTCACAACTCCAGCGAATATCAAAATTGAAAATCACAAATACAAAAATAACATATGAATTCATAGCATGTAATTCCAATGGGTTAAAGTTCTAAATCCAACGATGGAGGACCCGAATTGCGACCTTCAACCGAGTAATATCGCGCCGTCCGAATAAGGTGAGTTTTCTCACCTGCCCACGATAAATCTGAGATATGACTAAAGTTCATTGAAATAAATCAAAATTACCCGACGTTAAGATTCCCATTACTGCCGATTGATAAGCATATTTTTTCTAAAGAAAACCTCATTAATAAGACGAAGTAAATCTCCGAGAAAACTAACTCACTTGTTAACAAGGAAATCGCCCAGACGGTCAATATCATCACCTAGCCGACTTATATCCTATATCTTGAACCATCATGTTTTCTCCGAAAAATCCGACACTAATCCAGCAAGATTAGATCTGAAAAATAAATAAGTTAAAATGATAATCAATACTGACCGGAAACGTCCGAACAACAAACTACCAATTGATTACCTTATTAAACCCACCGAGATAGGCGACCAAAGTTAAGCCATTATAAACCGCCGATCACTTTACAATTTGGATGTAATAGCACTAATTGAACTTGGACGTTGACACATCCGTTCGGTTCACAAAATCGGAGATTTGTTTACTTGCAAATTATGCAAATAAAAAATTGAGAGATTTTAAACCTAATTAAGTAATGTCAACATTTCCGCTAAATGGCGAATATCGCATGATCGCTTAAATAAATACAATTACATTAAAGCATTACATAAAGTACAAATAACCACAATCATCAGAATATAAACCCTCATCCGATATCATTGGATTATTATTACAAAATGCATCGACAACGAATTTATCGAAAGAGGACTATTTCGACCAGCCCACCCGGCGAAAGATCGGTAGCAGATTCTGACCCACAACCCACTGGTAATGATTTTTTTTTTATTATTAACGCATAAGTAATGATGGTTTTCCAGTATTAAAATTAATGCTTTGTTTATGCTTTGTTTAATATCGCCGCATTTCGTGAACGATTTAGTATTGAACTCGCTGTCAAATTTTTATTATTAGCTTTTATATTTGAATTCCAAGTTAATAATTCTTTAGGTTTAGGTTATTGGATTTTTCCTCCATTTTATTGAAATTAATAACATAATCTTTAGATTTTAGCTTTCACCATTTATAGATGGGAAATCACCAAATATAGGGAATTCTTCATTTAGGGTATAACAAAACCATCTTTAAATTTCGTTCGGAATAGTATAAACAAATATATCACCGATATAGCGTTCAAAAGGAATTATATTAATTACAATTTCATTCAGGAAGTTCAGATCCGGATCTCATTCCCATGCAACTTGCCGACCGATGGAGAGAAGCATGGAAGCTTTTCCGACACTCTAGACGTCGCGAGTTTTCCCCACTCGAATCCCAACGAACCAATGGCAAATCAGAAGACCCTAACCGAAATCCCGAAGTACCGGAACCATTCTGGGAGGAGTGGCACCCAACTGCAGAAATCTATACACACGCTCGTCACCTACTCGATGATCTTCTCAATCATCAACGACAAGTAGACCTACAAGTGATCCGGGCCCGTCAATGTTTGGCAAACATTGAGGATGACATCGAAACCGGCCGGATTGCCACTACCTATCACCACCCACGGTCACGCAGACCCCTGTACGGAGACACCTGTGGAGAGACGGTCGTAAACAGGAGGGACTCTCAGATGACTGGGACTCACCGGATTCAAAATACTAAGCGGCCAGTGATGATTATCTCAAACTGCTCCCCGGAGGAGTGGGTAGCGAGGGGATTCACTGACACTTGATATTAATAATTTGAATTAACCTTAGTTTATATTTTGTTATTAAAATAAAGATTTTGTTCGGTTAGAAATTAATTTCGTTCGTTTGATGTTGTAATAATTCGTCGAGGAAGTTTTGTTTAATTCTGATGTATTTATTAATTCTATGGTAATAGTTATCTTTTGAGGTTATCTATTCCAGAAATGGATTCCCTACAAATCCTGCGAAAAGAACTGGACGTGGCACGACAAAATAACAAGACTCTGTATGATCAGATTATCCAGCTGACTCGAGAAATTCACCAAACCCGAGCCACCTGGATAGATCCAGCAAAAATAAAACCCCTATATCAGAGACTCACAGCTGCTCAGAAGGGATGGGCAGAAGAAAAGCAAATAAATCAAAGCTTACGTACGCAAATACGAGGACTGGAGGTCGCCCTGTCGGCCAGTCAAGAGGGAGCGGCTGTTACTTATCCGCTCGTGTTCGCACCGGCTCAGTTAGCCTATCGGGAGTCGGCAGCTACTCCAACCGCGGTCTCGAACCCAGCAACCACCGTAAATACCTACTCTCGTCCAGGACGCAAGGAAAGAGCTAGGCGCCGTGCCGCTCGGTTACTGACTCAGCCCAAATCAAATTTGCAAGCATTATAACTCATGGATAATATATATTTTGTTGTTTGATTGTGTTGACTCATTTGTAAGATAGTCTAGAAATCATGATAGAATTCCTGTAATTTATTAGACTCTAATGATAAATACATGACATAAAGGGACCAATTAGAAAAAATCGAGCATGTGTCTTCTAACGACGGCTCGTTGGACCCGAGGGTTGTCCGAGCAATTACAGTATTAGCAATGGCACTCACTTTTTGCGGACAATCCACCCGCTTGAGCACATTTCCAACGTTGCCTAGCAACGGGTGTCGAGTGGTAGTCAGAGTAACATTTTGTATGGTGTTACTGGGGCAACAATAAAGATGAAACAAATGACGAAACCCTGTAACCCACCAATAGTAAATTCATGAAAAATAATTTTACCTAGTGTCTGACTTCTGGGATTTAAAACGACGTCTTCGTTTGAGATTCCGGCAGTTGTGTCTTTGTTCATCGGGTTTCCTGGTCGATACATTCCTTATTAATTTTCTCTAATTATTAATCCGAAACTATCGAGGTTTATTATATAGATCGGGGTGTCAGTTACAGACGCTAGTAGAAAGATGTGTAAGCCTGCCAGTAGTACAGGTGTGTTGGAAAGGTCACACCGACTGACATTACCAAAGGAGCCTTCTGCACAGTTTGTGTGCGTATCCACTGAATGGAGTGTGCCTACCGCGTCCTGTACTGTAGTTGGTGTATGAAGAATAAATGCCACTATTGATTAATCTTGATATTAATCTCAAGTATGAGAGATTATCGATCCATGCAGATAGATGTGTTTAGCAAGTCTTCAAGTTTGTTTTTTTTTATTTTATCCCATTAATTATTCCTATAATTGCAGGTTCGTATGTAATTCATTTTAGCTAGATTGTTACGACCGCAGGTATTAATTTAAAATTGTATTCTCCGAATTTTTTATTCTTTATCCTTTCAGGAATTTATCATTATGTGTCGTATTTTTGGTATAAGGAAGGTATTTCAATCGATACGCAACAGTTATTTTATTGATTTATAGATTCACGCTCACTTGGTTGGGGTTTCTGGGTTAATCAAGTGGGGCACGTTGTAGTTATAAGTATTAACGGACGATTGGCTATTTTTTTTTATAATTTTTATCCGTTCAGATTCAATCGTAGTGGACATCGGCTGGCTAGAAGGAATCCATGTCGAAACTACTCTGTTATGGATTTTATCTATCAATAAACGATTTGCCAGTTGTTGTTGGGGATTAATTTTGGTATCGATACTAATTAAAAAAATTTTCATTCTATCCGAGAAACTGTTATTTTTCCAATACTAGTAAGAGTCTTGGCGCATGTGTCCTTTGATTTATTTTACTTATGTAAGACATTAGGTTTAACCAACGAAGGGAATGGATTTAATGAACTGGTTTGGATACTCGTCAGAGGTGGAAATCTGCTGGGTTTATGAATATGGACAGAGCTCTGGTCTAGCCAAATTTTCAATGTTACGACAGAGTCGGGACTGTTATGTTAATCATCTAGGGTTTGATTTGTAATCAAGATTTATCATAAGTAAATCGCCCCGGTGTGGCTTGTGATTCTTAATCGTGTTTTATTGGTTTTAGATATATTTTGTCTATTTGCTATGTAGTGGAGTTGATTTTAATTTAGTAAGTGAATATTTCTAATTTTTCTTTAATCAAATAAAGGTTTAAAAGGTCTTTGATTTTGTTTTGATTTTAAAGGATAATATTTAATTAACTTTATATTTAAATTGTTCCTAAATTCCGTAAACGTTGGGTTAAGAATCTTTAACTATTAATTTCATTATCTAAATTTAAGCATTAAATTGGAAGTGATTACTATATTTAATTTAAGTGAGTTTCTACGTTAATGCGGTTATTCCTGAGGTTTACGATAGCTATATCATCTCATTCCTTACTCGAATAGTTTTTTGGTTGACTCTTAACCGGATATTAGAAGTTTACGATGACTACGTTATTGGTTTTAATACGAGACAACTTCTATATTGGATTAAAATCTACATTTTAGTTCATGGCAACCACTTGAATCTATACTTTATTTAAATTCGTAACCATAACTTAAGCTTATTAATTATTGTACGTTCATGGTAACCGCTCAATATTTATGTTTATTCTAAGTTCATATCAATAGCTCGAAATTTATGGTTATAATAAATTCATAGTAATAGTTTGAATCTAAAGTTGATTTTTAAAGCTATAACAACCATTTCATTTTTGATTTTCCCGTTACCTTTCCTTTGGTTGACCTTAGGTGCATTGTGTTCATATTATATTTAATGAGTGCTCACTGGACTACTCGTGTGGTGATTTTGAGCCGTATGTGAATTCAGTTTAGGTCGAATTTATGGAAATTGAGAGACGAGGAAATAGCCAAAAGAGCACTTCCTTATCCCTCTCTTCCCCTATACGGAATAATATTGACGTTCCGATCCCTGCGTTCCGCAGGCCGGAGTCTTCACGGGCACGAATCATTGGCGATATTCCACGCACTTACGCGAATTCGAATAATATGTTTGATTTTAATAACTTGTGATGTCTTGGCTGTGGGCCGGAAAAATTTCGACAAATACAAATAAAGTTTTTATGCATTATAACTATTTATTAAAATAACAATATAAATTACCCAATCCAAGCATAACAAATTTATCATAAAACATCACCCTCCCCACGCCGACACCCAAGCAGAGCTCCATCGAGGTTGCGAGGATGCGACGTGGAGAGAGTTCTGGAATAAATAAAAACTCTCACTCACATCGTAATAAAACTATTTCACAAGTAAAAACGATTTTCAAGTTGCAAAAACTGATTAAACGATTAAAATTGTGTAAAAATGAATCGGTATATATACCTATTGTATGGCCCTAACCTAGCGTGTTCATTTTGATTTAGTAAAACAAAATTTGACCTTGGAATTTTCTAGTGTATTCTAATCTTAATTTTTGATTTTATTTGACAATTTTTCTTTTAAAATTTTTATTGAATTATTTCTAATTCAAATTCTTTGATTTTTATTTCATTTTCATGAAATTTCGCATTTTTTAATAAATTGTCAAATTTTGGTCAGATCGTTGGGTTTTCATGTTATGTTTATATTTGTATCGTGCGGATCTTGTTGCATTTTGTTATTATTTTAATTTATCTTTGTGTTTATAATTTTATATTTGATTGTTTTCTTCCTCGCATTTTGATAGGGTTAATTGGTGTTTTAATAGGTTTAATTTTAAATGTGCATGTTATATTTTCATGTGTGTTACCGATTCATTTAAACATTTACAAGGCCGTTTGTGTTCTGGCCCAACATTATTTAATTTTTGTTCCATTTTTATGGATTTTCGCAATTTTTGATAAATTGTCGATTTTCTGTCAAATTTTATGTTCCAATGTTATTTTTATGTTTATTTCGTGCGGATCTTGTTGCACTTTGTTATTATTTTAATTTATTTTTGTGTTTTACGATTTTATATTTGGTGGGTTACAGGGTTTCGCACCTTGCTTATCGCTCTAGTTACCCTAGTAACGCCATACAAAATGATACTGACCGCCACTTGGCACCCGTTGCTAGGCAACGTTGGTAATGTGTTCAAGTGGTGGACTGCCCGCAAAAATTGAGTACCATGTGCTAGTACTATAGTTGCTCGGACAATCCTCGGGTTCACGAGCTGTCGATAGAAGACCTATGCTCGCTTTGCTCGGTCCCTCATAACTATTCAGGATTAGTTCTTAATTGACTGTGGGAAACTGAGACGTAATAAGGTTACTGGTGACAATACTGACATGCAATTTCAAAAGAAACGACTCAACTAAGGCTAAAACTACTCTATTCGAATCAATCACATGTGGAATATCTACTGTTTGACGTTTTGGAGTTGGGTTGCTCGACGTCGGGCACGCTCCTTGCGTCCCGGTCGACGATTGTTTGCTGGAGTGATGGATTGTTCCGTTACTTGGGTGCTCTTCTGCGGCATCTGGGATGGGGCGAAGATGAGCGGATAAGTGACCGCTTCACCCTCCCGGCATACTGCTAGGGCGACTTCGAGTCCCCGAATTTGAGTGCGCAGGCTCTGATTTAGCTGCCGCTCCTCTGTCCAGCCTTTCTGTGCCGCCGTGAGTCGGTGGTATACAGCTCTCATTTTTGTTGGATCAACCCATGTTGCTTTTATCTGTTGAGTCTCTCGAGTAATTTGAATGATTTGGGCGAGTAACTCTGCGTTCGATTGTCTTGCGCGTTCCAGTTCCGCTTGTAGCAGTTGTAGGGATGACATTGCTATAACAGAAGAGAACATTTAAATTCCTCATTACCTCCATTAAATCAAATTTTATTTAGTTAAACAAATCGTATGAAGCTGGTTTATCTATGAGATTAAATAACAAACGAAAAAAAACATTTAATGCTTAGATCACTTTCTACAAAACTTCATCGTTACTATAGTTCTTCTTCAGGGAATTCTCTCTTTAAACTCCTCTTCAGAGCCGCCACCGTGTAGGGCCGTCGGGTATCGCGGACTGGGTGAGGTGGGTATGCCTCCGCGATGAGCCCGGCGCGGATGTCCTCCTCCACGTTCGTGAGGTACATCCGGGCTTTGACCACATTGAGGTCCACTTGCTCTTGTACCCTTTCCCAGAAGGTGAGGAGATTTCTGGCGTGATCATATATTTCTTCGGCCGGGTATTGTTGTCCGGCGAGTCCACAGGGATCGGATTCGAGACCCAACAATCGCCAAGTGGTCGGGTATGACCACCGGGGTTGAAGTTGTTCGATAGTCGCGGCAACTTTTGGTACCTCTCTTGGGTGTGGTTCACCTGCTGTTTGAACAGTAATTCGGTCGATGGGCATATCTAAATTATTATCGTTATCAAGTTCGATTAAGTCGTCTGCTTATAATAATACTCGACTAAACGATGATTTATTATTGCTCTTAGACTGATTAAACTCTACTAGCTTGGTTATTATTGCAACTTTTCACGAAACGACTAGGGTTATTTATCTGTGAGTTCCTGGTGTGATGTATTCAGTTGGCTAACTTTTTCACGGCACTCCCATATAACTCTTGTTAATGATGGTAATAATTAGAACATGTTAGGTAATATTCTAGTGTTATGCAAATGGGTAAGTCGAAAATCCACGATCTATCAGGCATTAACGTTTGTTAAGTTAGGATTTGTCTAGTGGATGGAATTACTACTAATTAAGATTCATTTAAAATTTACTAAGTACTTAGTGATACTATCTGTTAAAAATCGATTTCAAAACTCAAAGGATCCGCGATGTTATCAGATATTGAGGTTGATTTAAGGTTTATCAAGTACCTACTGCTATTTAAGATTAATTCCGAAATTTGTTAAATATCTAAAAGTTATATTAATTAACATAAAGTTACAATTTACTAATATGTAATATAGATATTGATTAAACTAATTCTAAAATTCGCTATTCTATGATGCTGATATTTATTCGAAACAGAGTTAAAATTTACGGGTTGTATTTAATTTGATGATATTTAATTTAGGTACATCCTGTCAGGACGATGTTAGCGGGAACGTCAATCTCTTCGATCAAGCGGATGTTAAATTTATTCGATGTAGGTTTCCGGCTTCCGGTTGATTCTCTCAGATTAATTTAGTTATCGATCAACTACTTCTATTATCGCTTAGTGCAATTTTCGGTTGTGAAGTGCGCGTAGACTTTCTAATAATGGAACTCCTTATCAAACATCACTTCGATATTTATCATTTGATATATTTATTCGTCTAAGTTGGACTATATCGGATTTTAAGCGCGTCGTAAGTTAATTTCTCATGATTTTGTTGGTTTATTTACTAAATTTATAGTCGTTCGTTTGGTTTCTACGGGAAAATTATTGGATTATTCTCGGGTCTAAAACGGTGTCAGGATATTCGTCAGATATCAAGAAAACTTTTCTAAGCTAAATGTTATCATCGAGTTAAATCTAATGCTATTTCGTTTCCTAATAAATTTCACGTTTCTAATTCGGTTCAGTTTCGATTTTATCCCTATATTTCGACAATGATATTAATTTGGATTTTTGTAACGATAATAAACGGTCAATTTTTATTCAGTAACGGATTGGTATTTATTTATTGGTTTATTTATTTCAGTTCTTTTAATCACGACTTCCTCATTTTTATCAGGCTTTATTTTTATTTTGGTCAATATTTTATACCCAATTTTATTCTGAATTACTAAATTTTTAAGTAAGGAATTTATTTATTTTAATCCATCTAATATTAACAAATTAAATCAAAGTAAAAGTTCCGTTTATTAAGCAATGAGTTTGAACTATTGATCAACGAATTATTTTATTTTTATCGATCGTTTTCGACATTTAACCAAATGAGTACTTTATTTTTAATTCATAATCAAGGAATAATTTCTAGCAGTTAATTAAATGATTACATTATTTTTATGATATAGATTTTTTCTTTATTTAATCAATGAAACAGTTTCCAGCATTTAACTAAATGATTACTTCATAATAAATCTTTGATCCCTAATTTTTCCTTTATTTAATCGATGAAATTTTGGATTATTAATCAACAGATTATTTTATTCTAATCAATAGTTTTCAGCCTTTACTCAAATGATTACTTTGTTTTTAATTCATAAGTTTTTCTTTTCATTTAATCAATGAAAATTTAGATTATTAATCAATGATTTTTTCTACTTTAATCAAATGATTTCTTTGTTTCTAAATAATACGTATTTAATCCATTTTATTTCGACTATCAATAGTTTTAGCTATATCAACGATTTAATTTGTTTTATCCCCGTGTCCTTTCCCTTTAATAAGCCTTAGGCGCATTTTGTGTTCATATTATATTTACTGAGTGCCCACTGGACTACTCGGTGTGGTGATTTTAAGCCGTGTGTAGTATAAGTTTAGGTCGATTTTACAGAATTGAGAAACGAGGAAGCAGCCAGAGACTTCTTCCTTATTTCTCTCCTCAGCTATAGGGATGAATATTGACGTTACGACCGCTGCGTTGCGCACGCTGAGTCTTCACGGGTGCATATCATTGGCGATCTTCCACGCTCTTACATGCATCTGCACTATGTTGATTTTACTAACTTGCGTGATGTGTCGGCTGTGGGCCGGAAAAATTTCGACATTAAAAATTTATAAAAAGCTTATCAAATAAGTTATGTATATTCATAATATTTATTAATTATAAAACAATAAATTTACCCATTTTAACCATTCCATAAAAACATCAAACCATAATACAAAATGACATAAATACCTCTCTTCCCACGCCAACGCCGAGCAGAGCTCCATTGAGATGCAAGGACGTGACGTGGAAAGAGGGTTCCACCATAAATAATTCTCACCTAAAAATTGAATCCGACAATAGATTTAAATCAAGTTTTGATTCAAAATGGTTCTAACAAATTCAAAATATAGTTTTAAAACAGTTTGAAAATGGTTCGTTTTCAAAAATGGTTAAGTTTAATGTGAAAATGGATCAGTATATATACCTAATTTTATGACGTGTAAAATTTTATGCAGTAAAACAAAATTCGACCTTGTTATTTTCTAGCAAATTCTATTATTTATTTTTATTATTTTTCGATTTATTTTTATAATTTTTTATTTAGAATCTTTATTGAATTATTGCTAATTCAAATTTTTCGATTTAAATTTCACTTTAATGAACTTTAATTGCTTTTTTCAATTTCGTCGAATTTGTCGTGTTTTCTTGTTGTATTTGTGTAGGTATCGTGCGGATCTTGGTGCATTTTGTTATTATTTTATTTTATTTTTATGTTTATTAATTTATATTTAATTCTTTTATTTCTCAGATTTTATATGGTTTAATTGGTGTTTTTCAGGTTTATTTTAAATTGCGTGTTGTATCTGCGTGTGTGTTTCTGATCCATTTAAACATTTTTCAAGGCCGTTTACGTTCTGGCCCAACATATTTAATTGTTTCCTTTCTCATATTTTAGCATGGTTAGTTGATGTTTTATAGGTCCGATTTTAAATCTGCATGTTGTATTTGCGTGTATATTATTTGTATTTGAGATTCATTTAAACGATTCTCAAGGCCGTTTGTGTATTGGCCCAACATTTGTTTATGGTTGTCTGAGTAACAACCATATAGTTTCAAAATATCAAAACCCACCACACTACCATTATTTTAAGATTTGTTCGAATTTATTTAGATCGTTTAGTGTAACAAAATGAAATCCTAGATGTGCCCAAACTCAGACGAGACGACAAAACTTTAGAACAGAGTCAGCGCACGGAATCAATAAACCATCGAAGCCGCAGAAAACATTTGCACCAAATATATTCGACTGAAATTTAATTATAATAAATGTTTTACTTTTATTAATGAACCTAAATTATTTCATAAATAGTAACATTAAATTAGTCTAAATATATTTATTTTAAAAAATCAGCGCAAGTAATTGTTAGAAAATGGCACAAATTATTATATAAAATAGGTTTTTTCACAGACTACGTGTAGTTGTAATTTCTTTTAACACAAAAAAAGATAAATGTAATTTAAAAAAATTAAAATGATTATTAATAAGGGAAATCCTAACATAACTTGTTTAAATACATGGATAATAATAAAAACATCAAATTCAAATAAAATTTTAAAAAATTTACAATATAAAATTAAAAGTTAAAAAATAATAATAAGTTTATTAAACTTTTAATACATTTTTCTCATGTATGGTTTGCAAACTCTTTCCAATTCTTTCATTTCATGATCAATTTCTTCTTTGGAAGCAGTTTGGTTGTTTTCCAACCAGGCAATAGTTTCAGCGCATTTATCTGAAACAACCATAATATCAAAGCTAGTGAACTTTTCCTTGAACTTATTATCCTCGACAGCTGACATGATTCTGTAAGCATAGTTTTCCAATTCGTTCTTGGCATTGATTCGCTCTTTCTGTTCTTCATCTTGTTTCTTGAATTTTTCAGATTCTGCAATCATTTTATCGATGTCCTCTTTTGACAAACGACCTTTGTCATTTTTAATAGTAATTTTGTTCTTATTTCCTGAAGCTTTATCAACAGCAGACACATTCAAAATACCGTTGGCATCAATGTCAAAAGTGACTTCAATTTGAGGTACATTTCTTGGGGCTGGTACAATACCGTTTAAGCTGAATTCTCCCAAGAAATTATTGTCTTTTGTCATTGGTCGTTCACCTTCAAAGATTTTAGTCAACAAACTGGTTTGATTGTCTTCAGTGGTGGTGAAGATTTCAAATTGTTTTGTGGGGATTGTTGAGTTTCTCTTGATAATTGTAGCCATAACACCTCCAATGGTTTCAATACCCAAACTTAATGGAGCAATATCAAGCAACAACAAATCCTGGACGATTTCACTTGTATCACCAGACAAAATGGCTGCTTGAACGGCGGCACCATAAGCTACAGCTTCATCGGGGTTAATAGACTTATTCAATTCTTTTCCATTAAAGAAATCCTGGAGAAGTTTCTGGACTTTAGGAATTCTAGTAGAACCACCAACAAGAACAATTTCGTTAATATTTTTCTTGTCGATTTTAGCATCTTTCAAAGCCTTTTCAACTGGATCCAAAGTTGATTTGAAAAGATCAGCACATAACTCTTCAAATCTAGCTCGAGTGATTGAAGTATAGAAATCAATTCCATCAAATAATGAATCAACTTCAATGTTTGCAACAGCGCTAGATGACAGAGTTCTTTTTGCACGTTCGCAAACAGTTCTTAATCTTCTGAGAGATTTCTTGTTGTCACTAATATCCTTCTTGTGTTTCCTTTTGAATTCTTGAATGAAGAAGTCAACCATTCTGTTATCAAAGTCTTCTCCTCCCAAGTGAGTATCACCAGCAGTTGATTTAACTTCAAATATTCCATTTTCGATAGCTAAGACTGAAACATCAAAGGTTCCTCCTCCGAGATCGAAAATCAAAACATTTCTAATTTTCTTTTCATTCTTATCAAGACCATAAGCAATAGCGGCAGCAGTTGGTTCGTTAATGATTCTTAATACATTCAAACCTGCAATTGCACCAGCATCTTTAGTCGCTTGTCTTTGACTGTCATTGAAATATGCCGGAACGGTTACAACAGCATCTTTAACTTCAGATCCCAAGTATGCTTCAGCTGTTTCTTTCATTTTTAAAAGAACCATTGAAGAGATTTCTTCTGGTGAAAAGACTTTAATTTCACCTAAAAATTCTACTTGAATTTTTGGTAGGTTATCCACATCGACGACTTTGTATGAAAAGTGCTTCAAATCATTTTGGACTGATGGATCATTAAATTTTCGACCGATCAAACGTTTGGCATCGAATACGGTGTTTATAGGATTTAATGCTGCTTGGTTTTTTGCGGCGTCTCCAATCAATCTTTCGCTATCATTAAAGGCAACAAAAGATGGAGTGGTCCTGTTTCCTTGATCGTTGCCAATGATTTCAACCTTTCCATGTTGAAAAATTCCAACACATGAGAAAGTGGTTCCTAAATCAATACCAATAGCTGGAGAAGACATGTTAATATAATAATTTAGTAATATAATTATAAACAAACATTTACAATTAAATTATTGAAATTAATTATTAATTTGAAATTTAGATATAATTTAGAAATAATTGAAATAAATGATTTCCATTTTCTAATTGAATTTAATAATTGAAATAAATTTAGATTTAATAACAAATCTAAGTATTTTTAGTTCTTCGAAATTTATGTTTATCTAAATTTAGATATTGAGAAATAATTTATAAATGTATTTTTAAAAAGGCAATATATATTTCAAAACCTTAAACTTAAATGCCAATTTTATTTTCTAATTGAATTCAACAGAATTTTAAAGAACTTTATGATATTTTATTTTAATGTAATTATGATAACTTTATCCTTTAATTATTAATGATCTAATCTAAAAATTTATTAACATGTAATTTATATTAGTAATTAATTGTACTTTATATAGGGTTATACATTTTCAGGAACATTAAATTACAATTTTGCTGTGTTTGTAAAATCAAAATTATATAAATAATAAAATTAAATTAACAATATGTCCAGAAAGATTATTAATAAAAAATAGACAATATATAATACATGCATTATTGTTTTTCTGTTGATTAAAATAATCGTGGTATTCATCGTAATTTACATTTAATTGATTGGCATTTTCTCTTTAGTGATTGATATTTCTTTCGAATCGACTTTCATGGTAATTATGCTTCTGAATAAACCTAAAACTTTAATGACATTGCTTAACAGAGCAAGAAAATTGAATATTTTGACATTCACGACGCATGTGACTAATTTCACAAGATACATTGAGAAATGGGAATAAAGTTAATAAAAATGAAGTAGAAAAAGATTAAAGTTTAAACGAAATTAAAGTAAATTGGGTAAAATTAGTCATAAGGGAAAATGAGATTGACATTACTAGGAGAAATCTAAAAGGGTTAATTAAAATATTGTATTCAACGTTCGAATTTGATTATTTAAAAGAAATTAGTGAAATTTTGAGAATTCAACTTTTAGAAGTGGTACAAAAATATGGTGAGTCAGATGATTTTTGTGATATGAAAGTGATTGAAAAGTTAATTAAATGTGAAATAAACAAAGAATCGGTAGTAAACGGGTTAACATTTATCGTTTTGGAAGTGGGAACGCATGCTTATATGAAACCAGATGAAATAGAAAATTTGATAAATAAAGCAGCTCAGATATTGAATAAAAGTTTTGGAAACTGGATTAAAGATAATGGAGGCCAATTTTGAGATGCCCAGATTTTAAAAAGCCTTTATTGCCAGTAATTTTGTATTGGGTGCAGTTTTAGGGCAACAAGTTGAAGGCGAAAAAGATCACGTGATTGCTTATGCGAATAGAACATTGAAACCTCAAGAAAAGAATTACTCTACAATAGCAAAAGAAACGTTAGCGTTAGTATATGGCATAACTACATTTCAACAATATTTAGTTGGCAGAAAGTTTTTAGTGTTGACAGATCATAATCCATTGCAGTGGCTCATGAAGTATAAAGATTCGGCGAGCAAATTAATAAGATGGTCTATAGCCTTACAAGAATAAGATTTTGAAATTAAATATCGGACAGGAAAAGCTAATGCAAACGCGGATACTATGTCACGTATTTCAGTTCAGGAAGATACAAAGTGCGAAAATACAATATACGCTGTAATGAGAGCGGCATGTAATATGAAAGAATGGCAAGCTAATCAAGAAGAAGACGAGGAAATAAATCAATTACGGAAGCACGCGTTACGATAAAAAGAGTTTTTGGAAGTATGTGATAGAAGAGAACCACAAATATGTCATTCATGAAGGACTGCTCAAATGTGTAAAAAACGGTAACTTATTAATAGTAGTACCGACGAAAAATCCAGAAATATTGTTACTGGCATACCACGATTGAGCGCTTGGTGGAAATCTATCGTCCAGAAAAACCTATTCTAAACTGAAATTAAAATATCATTGGAAAACAATGAAACGAGATGTAAAGCAGTGGTGCAATACTTGCAAAATATGCCTAACTTGTAGAAATAAGGGAAAGAAAATCAAGGTTCCCTTGAAACCAATGCTAATTCCGTCGGCTCCAATGGAAATGACAGCAATGGATATCGTCGGACCATTGCCAGAAACAATAAATGGTAATAAATATATGGTAGTCTTCTGTGATTATTTAACAAAATGCCTGGAAGCTTACGCAATGCAGAATCAGATAGCAGAAGCAGTTGCTAGAATATTTGTTGAGAATATTATTTTCAGATATGGCTCACCAAAGAAATTATTAACTGATCAAGGTACAAATTTTCAGAGCGATCTATTTAAATCAATTACGGAATTATTTGGGATTCTGAAACTTTGTACGTCACCGTATCACCCCAAATAGACGGACTAGTCGAGAGATTTAATGGTACCTTAATTAGTATGATATCGTCCTATGTAAATCGAAGCCAAAAGGATTTGGACCTATTTATAAAACCATGTCTGTTTGCATACAGAAATTCAGTAAACGGAAGTACTGGAGAAACACAGTTTTATCTAATGTATCTGAGCGAAACAATATCAACAATATCAACCTCCAGTCACACAGTATATGGAAGTTCCATACTATATAGTTGTGATTCAAGAGAGACTGCAATCATTGTGGAAACAAGCAGGACTCAAAATCAAATACAATCAGGAGAGTTAGAAAGACCAGTATGATGAGCGCATGAACATGGCATAAAAATGAGAAATTTAGTATATTTGAACAAACCCGAACCAACAAAAGGAATGTCAACAAGATTACAAAGACCATTCAAAGGACCGTAAACTGTATGTGATACAACAGAAACCAACTTAAAGTTACGACCGATCAATAAGAAAAAGGCAGAAGCAATAGTGGTGCATGCGAATCGTTGTAAAAAGATTCAATCAGAGTATGAAGTAAAATATTCGTTGAGATCAAAACAAGATAAAATAAATGATGGGCCGAATATTATACAAAAATTTACAAAAAACCCCACCCCATTTAATTATATGAATAAAGTATTGTTTGTGACATTAATAATATCTAATCTATTTTGTTCAAACAAGGCAGAAGTCATGCCAAGGCACGCCAAAACAGAGATTCAGGTGCTTGAAAATATTCATACATATTCAATTCTTACTCAAATTGTATGGTTGTATCTTTGTAAAAAATCAGAAGAAATCAAAATTGATAGTCTTGTGAGTTATTTTGAACCCCAGAAAAAACTAGGTTATCATCAAAATATGTTGATTGCAAGGGATTTAACTATGAATTTTAAATATCCCTGCCTGATAAAACAATATGAATCTCGAAAGAATTCTGTAAGAAAACTGCATAGTTTAATTAGATTGAACGTGTGGACACAAAAATTAAAAAACCACGTCGAAGTGGAATTAACATATATTGGCAACCAGATGAAACCCAACAAGTCAAAGTGATTTTTCAAAGCTATTCAGTCGATACCCTCAATCTAAGAAAACCATTTGTAAAGTACTTTAATTTGAAATTAAATAAAACTTATAATATCGTGATTCATTGTTATGAGAAATTACTTCAGGCAAATGGTACTATTATTGATAATAAATGGGTCGAAGTATATGTCGATCAACAGTCAATTCATTTGATAAACGAAACCAATAGAGTTGTATTCTATTATCTCAATCAAACAATTATGGCTGTTTCCAATCTAGGCATCAATCAGCAAATAATGATATACTATTATGGGAAAGTTCAGGCTTTACTGAAAGACAAACAAAACTGGAAAACTCTTAATTTCTTTCAGCCAAGATCAGCATCCAAAATAAAAGGGTGCACCTGAAAATTAAATACTATCGACGTACAAATCAGACTAGCAGTTGGCAAAAAACATTCGTCGAAAACAAAGATGTTCAAGTTTCAGTAAATCAACCAAACAAAAGATCCAATCTACCAATGCAAATCAACCAAGCATATCCTTCAACCAAAGTATGTAGAAGCCAAACAGACGATAATAAATCTTTTTCAATTGTGTATAATACAACTATATTTTGAGCTAATGATTCCGAAACAGTATTCAATCAAACCACATTACAAATCGGTAATGCTGCAACATTCTTCATAATTGCGATCTTGACAATAACTATTATCATTCTTGTCATATACATGATATCATTTTCAAAAATTATTCGGACAAATAAACATCGCGATCGTATCGACCGACCTAAACCTGCGTGGGTCGTGTACGAGGAAACATTCGTCTAGTGAGATACAATTGATTATTGCATGCCTATTTTATATTGACATGATATCTTTATATATATATATATATATATATATATATTGATTGATTGATTGATGTGAATCTTTTATTATAGGATATTCTTTGTATGTAAAAGTCAAGTGCAAACTGATTGGATAAGGGGGTTAAGGGGATAGGAAATAAAATTTGTTTGAATAAGAGTAAAGGGTATAAATTTAAAAGTGAAATAAAAATAAATTAGTGTAATTAAAAAAATTTAAAACAGTAAGAATTTATTATTTATATCGGGATCGAAGACGATACCCTTCGGGTGCTTACCGACGGTCTCCAATCACAAAAAAATATAAAATTCAACAATTAATTTCTAATGTCTTTAGAGAAAATGGAACGATGGGAAAACAGCACAAGGATGATGTAAGACAATTTTCATCGGTTAAAGAAAAAATATGGAGAGCCAAAAATATTTTCGATCCAAAACAACTTAATGATCCCAAACTGGTTCCGCACGGATGGCAAAAAAATGAAAATATTCTTATTCATTGTGTTGGGCTAGTACAGGGTTTTGTTTAAATGGATTGAAAATAGCACGCAAACACAACACGCAGATTTAAAATTGGACCCATAAACATCAAATAACCACCTCAAAATGCGAGAAACACATAATTAAAAATATAAAATGGAAAAACATAAAAGTAAATTAAAATATTAACAAATGCACCA
The DNA here is from genome assembly GCA_022537955.1 of Schmidtea mediterranea. Taxonomy (NCBI): domain Eukaryota; kingdom Metazoa; phylum Platyhelminthes; order Tricladida; family Dugesiidae; genus Schmidtea; species Schmidtea mediterranea. The sequence goes on from CM039681.1 coordinate 113,905,630, forward strand.
AGATCTACACGAATTGACATAAAAATAGCATAATAACAAAAGATTTGACCGAAAATTGACAATTTACGGAAAAAGAAAAGAGTTAATGAATAAATTGAATAAAAATAAAATAATTCTAGTCAGAAATAATTAAAATAAAAGTTAATGAATAAATTGTCAAACAAAATCGAGAAAATAATAAAAATTATAAATAAATTAGACAAGTAATATCAAGGTCAAATTTTGTTTTATCGCATGAAAATTAACACGCAAGGTTAGGGTCACAGAATAGGTATATATACCAATCCATTTTCACAGAATTTAAACACAACACACTTAACCACTCGAACCAAGTGACGACTCTTAATCGCAATCACTTTAGTCAATTTACAAGGAGCAACTCTCGGCAATAATTTCCACGATACAAAATCAAGCACCTTACATGTAAGCCCTACTTGATCGTATATGTGGGAATACTTTTGTCGTGTATATGTATGAATGACCAAGGATGAATCTATGAATAACATATTGATTTGAAAATATATATTTTTTAACGAATGAGTCTTCAATGTCGAAATTTTTCTGGCCAACAGCCACACAATACACAAGTCACTAAACTCATACATAACTAGTCACTCTGTGTAAGTGCGGTTTCTCCGCCTACAGTGTGTGCCCGTGAGAGTTCCGTCGTGCGTAACGACGGCCTCGAACGTAAACATTATATTCGTTTATAGGAGCGGAGAACTAGTCTTTTGGCTGGCCCTCTTTCACCCATCTCCGGAAAAATCGACTTAAAATCAACTTTACAAATCGGCTAAAATGATCACACCGAGTAGTCCAGTGAGCACTCGTAAAATCTAATATGAACACAAACCCCTTAGGATCAAAATTGAGAACTCGGGAGGTGAAAACTCGATATCGATGTGACGAAAGTAACTCTAACGTAATAACTAAAGATATTAAATCTGACGTAATAACTAAAGATATTAAATCCAACGAAATAATTAAAGATATTAAAGTTAACGAAAATATTTAAAGATATTAACTCCAACGAAATAATCAAAGACACTAAATCAACAAAATTAATTAGAGATGCTAAATCTAACGAGAACTGTTAAATATACTAAATCTAGCGAAATTAATCATACATAGTAAGTCTAACAACCGTAATGATAACTCCTCGAAAACGGCAAAACCCATCCTAATTTATTAAAAGTAATGAACATAAGTATAATTTAATCAACAGGAAAATGTAATTAAACATATCGAGATGACGGGGAGATAACTCTACTTTATCTCAGTTAACAAAAATAAATACAATTGATCAGAAGCAACTAAAATAACTAAAACAACGAAGAGCATTTACAGTTAATAACGAAATTAGAGATAGGTTATTGAAAGTGACGAAGACAATCAGAGTTTAGTATAAGTAGTTAAATTAACGAAAATAGGTAAAAATGGGTAAAAATAATTACCATTGATTCGAAGTAACGAAAGGGGATAAACTAACACAAAGTAATTGTAGTTTATTAAAAATAATGATTAAAATTACATCAAATATGATAACAACATGACAGAACCTAAGAACATATAGAATTCGATCACAGATTATTAAATTAGACATTATGTTTCGTAGACAGAGAATGCCACGTACGCAAATAAAGGGTTTGGAAGTCGCTCTATCAGCGTGTCAGGAGTGGAGTGCGATGACATACCCCCCTAGTATTTGCACCGGCACAGCTGGCCTATCGCGACCAGGATCAATCAAAGCAGCCCAACAAACGATCTCATCCACATGCCAGGCCAGGCAGGACTGAACGACTACGGAGACGTGCCCAAGGAGAACACAAATAAATGATCAAATTTGCGTTTTAATATAAAAAACTCATTTAACGATAATATAATAAAATTGTGTTTTGATATGTTTTTTTATTATGGATAATTAAAGTATACGAGTAAAATGATGAATAAGTAATTAAGGGACCTGAAAGATAAGACGGACAGAGGCCTTCTAACGGCAGTCCGCTGAACCCGACTAGGACTAAACCTTAGCAGTTCCGACATCGGAACTCACCTTTGGAGGTCCTGTGACCAATGGTTACAGTTCCAACGTTGCTTAGCAACGGGTAACCATTGGCGGGCGTTGAAATATTTTGTATGTTATGGGGTCAAGGTCATGAAGCCCACCAACCCCACAATTGTTCAGAGGAATTCCGGATTAAAATTAGCTGAAGAGATTAAAACAAAAGCTGAAAACGAACACCGGATGCACATTATTGACGGGAAAATCGAGATCTTAGTTGAAAGATAGAAAATATGGAATGAAGCACAAATATTTACATCGTGGACAACTTCAGAGGAACTTCAGCAGTCGAGAATTAGAGCAGCATACGACAAAGCCACAATAGCAGTAGAAGTGAGAATCCCGAATGCAATAAACGAGGTTCCAAAGAATGAACCCATAACCGAGGAACCAGGATTCTTATCAATCAACGATGAAATGCTGCGACAGAAATACTCATTTCTGAGAAAAGATATGACCCTCGACGAAATAAGTCAAAGAATTTTATTCATCGATGCCGAATATGGCACTTCAGAAACACGCGAGATGATTTCACTATAAATCGCTATTATAAATTATGATGGAAAGGTACTAAAGGACGTCTATATCACACCAAGGATGAGGATCCAGCACCATGTATCATTTTGCCATGGCATTAATGAAGCAGCATCCAGAAATCAACTAGATCAATATACGGAAACGCGGGAGATACAGAAATTAACAGTTTGGAAGATATTAGTAGGGCATGACTTCCATGCCAAACTGCAATATTTAAAAATTTTGGTAGGAAAATTATATGACATTAAGGACTCGCTGCAACACTAATTTTCGAAAAAATTGGAATACAAAAGAAAGAACAATGGTTTAAACTCTAAAAGTTGGCAGAAGAAATATGTGGGGAAAAACACAAACAGGATTTCACTCAGCAAAGGAAGATGCAAAAAGGTCTTCGACGGATAAACAAAACAATTGAAAACCAATGGAAGGATCATGTAAAATGGCCACAAAAAGTAATTTCCAAAAAATATTCATAGACTGAATATGAATCAAGAGGTCAAGAAAGTACTAGTCAACTAGAATGCGAGAAAGATGGAGTAATGCAAATGGAGGGGACAATACAATATCAGATGGCAACATAATCTTAATGGGTATGACGGAAGAGATGGTAAAACATAGAGTGGAAACGAAAATAGAACCAGTACTGTTTAATAAATTCAAATCAATACTAAAAAGGAAAACTACTTTAATCGGACAAGATGAAATAATATAAAATGTGAGGAAATATACGAGAAAGGAAACCTTAGTTAAATATGAGTGTGGAACGGACACATTAGAAATAAAACTGAATCGCAATATTAATTGAAAAAATGTATTTGTATTTATTGTTGGGCCAGAACACAAACGGCCTTGTAAATGTTTAAATGAATCGGTAACACAAATGCAAATATAATATGCAGATTTAAATTCAAATTTATTAAAACACCAATTAAACCCTATCAAAATATGAGAAAGAAGACAATTACACAAAAAATAATAAACATAAAAATAAATTAAAATAATATCAAAAGCAACAAGATCCGCACGAAATAAATATAAACATAACACGAAAACCCAACAATTTGACCGAAATTTTATAATTTAACAAAAATATGAAATTTCATGAAAATGAAATAAAAATCAAAGAATTTGAATTAGAAATAATTCAATAAAAATTTCAAAAGAAAAATTATCAAATAAAATTGCAAAATAATAAAAATTAAGATTAGAATACACTAGAAAATTCCAAGGTCAAATTTTGTTTTACTAAATCAAAAAGAACATGCAAGGTTAGGGCCAAAAAATAGGTATATATACCGATTCATTTTTACACAATTTTAATCGGTTTTACTGGTAAATCAGTTTTCTTAAAAATCTATTTTCAATGTGAGTGAGAGTTTTATTTGAAAACTCTCTCCACGTCACATCCTCGCAACCTCGATAGAGCTCTGCTTGGATGTCGGCGTGGGGAGAGCGATATATTTATGAACATTTTTATTTGGATGATGTATCTGGTAATTTAATTTGGTTTTAATAAATTATTTATAATACCTAAAATTATTTTCTTTATAATTATTTTTTAATTGTCGAAATTTTTCCGGCCCACAGCCAAAGACACATCACAAGTTAGTAAAATCGACATATTATTCGATTTCTTGTAAGTGCGTGGAATATCGCCAATGATCTGTGCCCGTGAAAAGCCGGCGTGAGGAACGCAGGAGCTGGAACGTCAATATTATCCCGTATAGAAGAAAGGAGAAATAAGGAAGTGGTCTTTTGGCTACTTCCTCGTCTCTCGTTTTCTTAAAATTCGACCTAAACTGAATTTACATACGGCTCAAAATCACCACACCGAGTAGTCCAGTGGGCACTCATTAACTATAATGTGAACATAATGCGCCTAAGATCAACCAGGGAAAAGGAGACCGGGATATAAAATTGAAATCGTTGTTATAAATTCAAAGCAGATCATAGATACAGATTATCACTAGGTGTTTAATATGATTATAAATTTTCAACTTGTAGAGGCGAAGTCAAAATAATTATAAATATTGAGCGGTTACCCTAAACATACAATAATTAATAATTCTAAATCCGGGTTACGAATAACACAGGTTCAAGTGGTTGTTAGGAACAAAATGTAAACTAAAATAGTAGGTACCTGGTGTTAAAGTCAATACAGTAGTCATCGTAAATCCCTAATACCCGATTGAGAATCAACAAAAAATTTATTTGAGTAAGGAACGAGATAATACCGTGATCTTGAACCTCAGAATCGACCACATTAGCGTAGAAAATCACTTAAATTAGACATAATAACCCTTTCCAGTTGATACTCAAATCTAAGAAATGAAATTCATAGTTAAGGATTCGAAAAATCAGTGCTGAGGGAATTCAGAAAAATTTTTAAATAGAAATTAAACTAACTGTTACCCTTTAAAAATCACAACAAAAGTAAAGACCTTTTAAACCTTTATTAAAGAAAAATATTCACTTACTGAAACAAAAATGAACTCTACAACATCACAAATAGACATAGAATTTCCAGTATCAACTCGATAGTTCCATTGAAGCGGTGATAGCATTTTTCTCCTCTACATTTAGGAAAATCCCAATCGAGTAGAAATATTTAGAAAACTATTAATTGGGTTAGATCCAGCAGATGCTTGAACCAAAGATAAGACTTTCACATAACGATGGTAATAACATTTCGATTTACCAGAATAACACCTAAATTCAACAACACTCAATTTGGTCACACTGAACCAACATACTTACAATAGATCTCGACCACGAACCAAAGTCTTAAATAATTACCACAACAACCCAATTCTTGTTGTAGTCCCGAGAACCTAGATAGGCCAAGGTCCTGTCCATGCCGTAGATACAGTGGATTTATACCTCAGTCGAGTATCTGAACCAGCCATCCATTGACAGACCCAAAGTTTTCCCATGGTCGACACCGTAATGGTTGATCATGAAGTAAGGAAATTGGTAAATTAAATGAATCAACCCAAATTTCAAAGGTGAGATAGAAATATGGCAATAGAAATAAAAGAATAATTTCAACAATTACATTTATTCCTTAGACTTAGAAAGGTAATTAAATTAATAAATTTAATATAATAAAGTACTTTTCCAATATTTACTTTTACATAGTGTTGGGCCAGAACACAAATGGCCTTGTAAATGTTTAAATGAATTGTTAAATTAAATGAATCAACCCAAATTCGAAATCAGTATCTAGCTGTTGAGTGAGGAATTCCGACGCCCGAAAAATACTACTAAAAGGATAAAATTAATTGTTAACAAAGTAAAGTCATGATAATACTTACCAAAAAATTTGGCTCGAGCTACGAATGAAAATAGTAAGGACAAAAATTCAAATAAGATTCAATAGATCTGACAATCGTAAACACTAGAAACAACATTTCCTTTCGTCTATATCTAATAAATAATTTACTTCGAAAATAAAAGATCCGTCACCAGCAAAACACGAAACGAATAGTATGGCTGACTCGTGTATCTACAATATATGACCCAAACCAATCGATGAGAAAATCTTTTGAATGTGACATTTCGCGAAAAATGTCACGAGCGCTGAATCGCGAGTAGACACACATCAGACGGAGACCGACATAATTCCCCGAGAAATGGTCAGCACTACACGCACATAAATAACAATGCCAAAAAAACATTCGAATAGCACCGGGCAGAAATCTGAAGCTGATGACATGGAACCAATGAACTACAATTCCAACTTAATCTCTGAAATGAATAGGCTATTTCAATCGTTCATCAATCAAGTTATGGAAAAAAATACGGTTCAAAATAATAACAGGAAATCCAGATCAAAATCAATTTCTAGATCTAACTCCAAAGATAATCAAAAATAATTCCAAAAAATAAAAATAATAAAAAAGGATTTAAAATCGAAAATCACCTCCGTAATGATAAGAATTTCAATGATTTAAAAGAATATTTTTACAATCATGAGAAATTTTATAAAAATCTTGAAACCTGCGATTTAAATGAGCTTATCTTTAAAATATTTTTACTAAAAGTAAAAATTAATAAATTTGAATTTAAAATCTCAGAATTTAAAATTTTAAAAATCGAGAAAAAAGAAAACAAGATGATGAAGAATATTGAAGATAAAACAACGAAATCTAATAATCATGTTAATTTTAAAAATTTAAAAAAAAATGATGTTGAGAATAAAACGAAATTAAATCCAGAAAATCAAAATTCAGAAATTTTAAATAAAAATAATGAAGATAAAACTAAAAATTTAAAAAGTTTTAAAAATGTGTTAATTAATGGGAAAAATAAAGAACTGAAAAACAATAAAAAAGATTTAAATAATGAAAAAGTTAAAAATAACGAATTAACACAAAAAAACCTCTCGAAAATAATTAACCTCGAAAAAATCCGAAAATGGACAGATGATTTCTTTAATAACCTGACCTGGAAATTTCACAAAAATATTTATGTACCAGAAACTATGGAAACAAATACCAATCTCTTCAATTACCTACTAATCAAATTTCAACATATGCAAACCAAAAACTTAACTCCATCAAGAACAATCATTGAAATCAAAGAAGAAGTTTCCGAAAATGATATTAAAGAAATGATTGATAAATATTTCAACTTATTTAATAATGAAATATTTTTAAATTTTAAAAATCGTTTTGAAAATTTGAATTATGAATCTTTTATAAAAGATTTTTTATATGTAATTCATCTAAAAATCAAAACGTTTTTAAATTTGTTTAAATATCTTAACCAATCAAATCTTATAAATAACAATGCCAAAAAAATTTTTCGCGCGCATGGATGCAGCTCGTCGACCTTCGGTTGACTCGCAAAAAATCATGTCATCAAGGAAGGAACTGTTACTACTTTACACAGCTCGTCGACCTGCGGTCGACTCACTGATCATCCTGATACTGACCAATGGGAACCAGCAACTACGAGAAATCCACCAAGCCCGAACTTACTACCAATAAACCAAATCGTAAAGAACATATCATCTATCCAGAAACCTGATACTACCCATTGGATCAGATCAACCAACTCTTTTGTAAACAATTTTAAATCCATCAAAATTATCAGCCTTATCAGCCAAAACCAAAAAGCGATCGGTGTCCCTGACGGATGTGCCGAACATAATGCAACTCTCCACATTGCAATTGATCGTGCTAAACGATGTAAAACTGAACTACACATCGTTTGGCTGGATATTACCGACGCTTTTGGATCACTGCCTCATGACCTGATATGGTACACACTGGCTGGCATGGGTCTGAAAAATGAGACACTTACATTAATTAAAGAACTATATAAGAATGTGAGAACTATGTTTGACTGCCAAGGAACCTTGTCTGAACCTGTCCCAATTACTAAGGGAGTTAAACAGGGATGTCCATTATCAATGACACTCTTCTGCCTGTCAATTGATTACATCCTAAAATCTATCTTGGATAACCACCCCTTTCTCTTACACAATTTAAACATCAGTATTTTGGCATATGCTGATGATTTGGTTCTTCTCTCGGACTCTTATCAAGGAATCATGAAAACCTTGGAAAACACTGTGAAATTGGCGGGCTTTGCAAACCTAAAGTTCAAATCGTCAAAATCGGGATATTTATCAATTAATAGTGCTGGCTCAGTTAACAAAAAACTACACCTATATGATGAAGAAATACCAACTATATCTGAAAATAACAAGTACAGATATCTTGGAGTTGACTTCTCTTACAAACGTAATCAAGATATTGATAGTCGACTTAACTCTGCACTGGCACTAACCAAATCCTTATTTATGTCATATCTGCATCCATCACAAAAGCTGAATGCATACAAAAAATTTATTCATTCCAAGCTTATATTCTCCTTACGCAACTGCATCATTGGTCATAGAATCCTTGACTGTGATAGGAATCGAATTACGCAAGGACGCGAAAAGCAGCTGGGTTTCGATCAAAAAATTAAGGGATTGCTAAAAACAATGATTGGAGATAAATTCCAGGCCCTTAATAACTATTTCCTATATACTCACTGCAAAATAGGAGGTCTTGGTATTACCGCTACTATCGATGAATATCTTATTCAGAGCATTACAGGAATAACAAGACTGTTCCACTCCTCCAATCTCGGCTTTAGAGATATGTTGATAGCTGAACTTGCCATTCTAGAGGAAGTAAAAGCTTTGAAGCTGGTCTGAAATGGATGAATTGTGAGATCAGCAAGGAATTTCACAACACCTCTTTCTTTGTGAAATTCCAAAAATCAGCACTGGCTCTCAAGAGAAAGTTCAGTATATGCATCTCCTTAAAATTCGCTGAAGATAAATTCTCTCTTGAAATGGTCTACAAAAAGCGTACTTCTTATGTAGATCATCGTAACCTCAACACTCTTTCTAAATAGCTCCATGACTTTGTAGGTCTCCATTATGCCGAGCAATGGTACAAGATGAAAGTACAGGGACGCATTGCAGCCTCTATTGGAGATAGTATCACTGCTAAATACCTAATAGCCAGTGATACCCTTAATGATGCACAGTACTGCTTCTTGGTGCGTGCAAGAAATAACATCTTAAATCTTAATTACAGTGCATACCGTCTAAAATATAATCTTAACACAAAATGTAGACTTTGTCATCTTGATGAGGACACCCAGACACACGTTTTCAATCACTGTCGTGCAAAACCAAACGCTTGAAGGGTTAAGCATGAAAATGTACTAGTTAGCATAGTTGCCTTCCTTGAAAAAATTGGCTTTGAGATAGATGTGGAAAAATCCCCCAAATATGTCTCAATTCCAACAAAGCTTAAACCTGACATGGTAATTAGGTCCAAACGGAATAAAGATATACATGTTCTGGACCTAAAAGTACCCTATGACTCGGTTGAAGGCTTTGAAAAAGCAAGAGAGAGCAACTATGTGAAGTACAAGGATCTATCCTTACAGATCGGAAAGGCTTTTAATCAAACGGCCACCATATCTGCTATAGTGATTGGATGTCTGGGCACCTCGGTATTTGCAATAGAAAACATTTTCCTTAGTTAAATGAAGGTATATTTTCATTGTATCACTTAGGGCACATGATGTTCCATGATTATGGGCCTCAATATGAGTAAATATTTCTGCGAACTTTATTATATTGGTAGCATTATCCTTGTTTTTCTTTGGATCACAGGGTTTACACTCTATGTAACTTTGATCATTTAAAGTAACGTTATGTATGATACTAGCATGTTCAACTAGTCCTTCATAGTCATAATACGGAATCTCCCCACATTGTGGTTTTTTTTCCTTAGTATTGCATTTAAACTTTCCTTTATTATCAAGTGCATATAGAGTGTTATGCTTTCTTTCTTCAGGTTTTGCATTGATGATTGCCTGTTTTGGTCCACTTTCATTGTAGATATTGGGCATTACAGCAGTTATAACTTTTTCAATATTCAGTAGTTTTCTGTTGGTTGTGTTATCAGATTGTTTGCACATGAGATCGAAATAATTTTTTGGTGGAGTGATCTCACATGTAGGATTCACCATAATTTCTTTATTTTCGCTAGGTTCATTGTTTTGAGGAAGTGTTTGAGAGAATAGGCTCATATCTGAGTTTCTATCAGATCCAGGAAAGTTTGTTGGCTCAAATTCCTCATGTTCAGAATCAGTAAAAATATTTGTTTCTTCAACGTTTTTTAAATTATTTTCACAGGTTTCTTTATCAGCAGATGTCAATCCATTCAAAATCTCATCAAGATTTCTATCAAAGAGAGGTGCAGGAAATTGAGACAGGTCTGCATTGTCAGAATTATAAGGTTGTTTTTTAGGTTCCGAAATATTTGATAATTGTACATCTGATGCTAGAGGTGAATAAGATATTGTATTTTTAAGTTCTCCAGGTAAATAAATGGTTTCCATTTTATTGATTGTTAGATTTAGTCCCTTTCTGATATTAACTATTTTTTTAATTATTGATTTATTCCCAGCTTTCTTAGTGTTATCAGAAACCATATTTTCCATTATCTCTTCATTATCGTCTAGATCGACCAATAAATTATATCGGTTCTTTTTGCTGAGTGATTTTAATGAGCTACTTTTTGTTAGTTTAACTTTACTAGTTTGAATAGGATTTGTTGTGAGTCGACCGGAGGTCGACGAGCTGCGTTCAGTAATATTAGATTTTCCATTTTGGATTATTTCATCCGAGTAAGAAAAACCTATGTAAAAAATATTTTAACCTTGACTCATCAATGGAAGATATTTTGGAGCATATGAAAACACATTCTGGGTATATTTTTAATGAAAATAGCAAAATAGCATGCTACTGTGGTATCTGGGAGCATTTTCCCAAACTTATAAACCACATCAAAAATCAGCATCTGAATGAGTTTATCAACACTGTATCAATTACTAAAGGTAATCTCACTATTTCTACAGAGGTGTCACCTCCAGTACTTGCTGGAATACTTGCATCTAATGAAACACAAAGCAATTTGGAGGAAGATCAAATTAAACCAAGAAACTTGCCTGAGAATCTTGCCTTCAACAGGGATGCTGAAAAAGAATTGAGTTGATGGTCGCAGCACTTGGTCAAAGCATATGTATACTCATTTGCTATAAAAACATCATCAATATTCATCAATCCTTATACTTGCAATGCTTTGATCCAGTGCAACTACAAAACTTTCTTTGAAACATTCCCTTTCAAAGATTTTGCAAAATGGAATGAGATTATATTGCCATTCCACAATAGCTCATCATCGTGGTCTTTTTTCTTTCTAAACAAAAGAAAAAGAATTGCATTGATTATCGACCCAACTTCTGATGATAGCCATACTTTACATTTTGAATTGGCAACTGATATCCTCAAGACAATACTTAATGTGCAGAATATATTTGGGGATCTTAATTTCCCTCTTACTGAAATTGAATACCCTGTATGTCATGAGGTAAGTCTATCAGCATTCTATGTATGTCATTTCATAAAATGCCTAATATCGGACACAACAATTACCATACCAGATATAAATGTTATGAAAGAGGCAATGAGACCGATTATCAGAAAATATAATTGTGCAAAATTTCCTGAAAGTGATATCAGGAATTATCGAGTACTCATAGAAGACCTCATATACCAAGTAAACCTTGACACCATTACTTGCGAAGAAATACTGAATGAAATTGAAAGGATAAATGGAAGGTTAAATCCTAAAAAGTATTTCAAGGAAAATAGACCAAAAAGTGATTAATACATCTACAAAAGGAAAAAGCTGCGGAACTCCTATGTGTTAAAAGGTTAAAGTTTCAAATTAATCAGAAAATAGAAATTGAAAAAATATGGGAAAGCAGCGAAATAGATAACAGACCACCTATGGCCAAGTTTTTAAAAACATTTGCAAATCAGGATTGCCCCATATCAAGTACGTCCTTGATAACCTTGCCTTTCTACAAGGATGAGGATTCTGATGTTTTTACTCATTGCAAAACCATGTCCCATATCATGATAAACTTGGATAGCTCAGCCCCTGGAATGGATCTCATTACAGGTGGTGATTGGAAGAAAATTAGTCCTAAACATGAACTAATAACGGCAATATGCAATTGCGTATTGCGTAATAAGATATGCCCACAAAGATGGAAGCTATATAGAACAGTCATGATTTTAAAGCCTGGAAAATTACCCGAAAGCTTTAGAGCCAACTCTTGGAGACCACTGGCGATCATGGACACAGCCTATAGAATTTTTACAACATTGCTGAATAACCGCCTACTACACTGGATCAGGAATGGCAGCCTTATTAGCCAGAACCAAAAGGAATTAGGTGTTCCGGATGGATGTGCTGAACATAATGCAACTATACATATTGCAATAGACAGGGCTAAACGATGTAAATCTGAGCTTCATATTGTCTGGCTTGATATCACTGATGCATTTGGTTCTCTACCACATGACCTGATCTGGTATACACTGGCTGGTATGGGTTTGAAGAGTGAAACATTGGAATTGATAAAAGAGCTATATATGGATGTGAAGACTATGTTTGACTGTCAAGGGGCCTTATCTGAACCTGTAAATATAACTAAGGGAGTCAAACAGGGTTGCCTATTATCAATGACACTCTTCTGCCTGTCTATTGACTACATCCTGAAGTCCATTCTGAATAAATGTCCTTTCTATCTGCATGACTTGAATATAAGTATCTTGGCATATGCTGATGATCTGGTTCTACTTTCAGACTCTTACTCGGGAATCAAGAAATCATTGGAGAGCACTGTTGATTTGGCAGCCTTTGCAAATCTAAAATGTAAACCATCTAAATCTGGATATTTGTCTTTTAATGATATTAACATGGATATAAATAGGCTATATCTATATAATGAAGAGATACCAATGATATCTGAGAATAACAAATATAGATATCTTGGAGTAGATTTCTCCAACAAACGAAATCAAGATATAGATGGACGACTTGATTCGGCACTGGCATTGACCAAATCTCTTTTTGGATCATATCTGCATCCATCACAAAAATGAAGTGCATACAAGATCTTCATTCATTCGAAGCTTATCTTCTCTTTGCGTAACTGTGTAATAGGTCATAGAATCCTTGACTGTGATCGGAACAGAGTTACGCAGGGACGTGAAAAGCAATTAGGTTTTGATCAAAAGATCAAGGGTCTCCTGAAGACCATGATTGGAGATAAGTTTCAAGCAATGAATAATAATTTCTTCTATACGCATTGCAAGCTGGGAGGTCTTGGTGTCACTGCTGCTATTGATGAGTATCTGATACAGAGCATTACTGGTATAACAAGACTTTTTAACTCATCCAACATCAGCTTTCGGAAAATGCTAATAACAGAGCTAGCACAATCTAGAGGAAATGGAAACTTTGAAGCTGGACTCAGTTGAATGAACTGCGAATTCAATAAGATATTTCCCAAATCCTCATTCTTTGTAAAATTTCAAAAGTCGGTGCAATCTCTAAAGAGAAAGTTTTGTATATATGTATGTTTGAAGTTTGTAGATGATGGTTTCACACTTGAGATAACATATAAGAAGAGGATCTCTTACATTAATCATCAAAATCTCAACACTCTTTCAAAAGAACTTCATAATTTTGTGGGTCTCCATTATGCTGAGCAATGGTGCAAAATGAGAGTGCAGGGACACATTGCTGCTTCTATCGGAGATAGTATAACTGCCAAGTATCTGATAGCAAGTGATACACTTAATGATGCGCAGTACTATTTCTTGATACGCGCAAGAAATAACCTGATAAATCTCAATTACGGAGCATATCGCCTTAAATACAATCTTAACACAAAATGCAGGCTATGCGATCTTGATGAGGAGACCCAGGCACATGTGTTTAACCACTGCCGAGCCAAACCAAATGCTAGAAGAGTTAAGCATGAGAATGTATTACTGGACATAGTTAGTTTCCTGGAAAAAATTGGATTTGAGATAGATGTTGAAAAATCTCCGAAGTATATCTTAATTCCAACAAAGCTGAAACCTGACATGGTGATTAGGTCTAAGAGAAATAAAGACATACATGTCCTTGACCTAAAGGTACCTTATGACTCTGTTGAAGGTTTTGAAAAAGCACGGGAAAATAACTATGTTAAGTATAAAGATTTGTCTATGCAGATTGGAAAGGCATTTAATCAAACAGCCACTATATCTGCTGTGGTTATTGGATGCCTGGGCACATGGGACAAAAAGAACAATGCTGCACTTTCAAAGATCGGATTAACAAAGACTGAAATCATAGCATTGGCCAAGATAGCATGTACAGATGCTGTGACTGCATGCTACCATATATATCGGGAACACATTTCCTTCACAAAAAGTTTCCCTCCTGCTTAGTCTTGTAGGAAAATTTACGAGGCAATGCTGGTGATAGATCGGCGTTGCAGTTATGTGTATGCAGAATAAAAACAGAAGAGTAATTAGTGCTGAGCACCGCTCGCATATTTAGCCGAAAGGCCGTTTTTTGTTAAAATAAAATTTTGAAAAAAAAAAAATATATATATATATATATATATATCTCTGGCCAAGATAGCATGCCCAAATGCGGTGATTGCATGCTATCACATATACCGGGAACATATATCATTTACAAAGGATGTTATTCCTCCCCCTTTTAGTCTTGTGTAAAGTATGTTTACGAGGCAATGCGGATATCTCATCTGCGTTGCAGTTTTGTGTAAGTAGAATAAAAACTAAATAGTATGAAGTGCTGAGCCTCGCTCGCACAGTCGGCCAAAAGGCAGCAAATGAATAAAGACCAATTAAAAAAAAAAAAAAAAGTACATACTTGCACAGTGCAACGGGCTCCCTTAATACTAGCCGGCATGATTTTCCCCGAACACACACTCATAGCGGGTAGCAGATCCATTTCGCAATGCCTGTAGCAGTGACCTTTACGACACACGCTCACTGCTAACCGGCATGCATGTTCCATCATCGAGTCTATATATTGGATCATACTAATTCAACACGACAGATTGAATTTTAAAAATGGAAGAGGAAATGAATTCACAAGAAAATTCGCTCAATAATCTACCAGAAAATTCGTCAAATAATCTACAAGAAAATGCATCGGATAGACATATCGTAGCCAGGATCGTAGGAGAAGACATCACATTAGATGGGCAGCTCTTAAGTAAGTTATAGTTTTTTTTATTATAATTTTACGATTTTATCCGGTGCAAGCCGTAGGAAAATCTTTATGTCCAGTCCAATACCTAAGATGAGATAAAACAATCCAAATGCAGCGGCGAAAAAATTTAATTTGTAATAAATATTGATCCTAACTTACCCTAATTGTTATGAATTTTATGATCCCAAACCCTGACTGCTGAAATCAGGTATACAACTTATTAGGTAGTTTAATTATCTAAGTTAAAATTATAAACATTTAAATTCTTTAATGAGATGTCGAATTACTCTTATTATTTCAGAAAATTTTAATTACTTAAACGAAATTTGGAAATATTATTATTTAAATTATTTAACGAAGTTAAAATTTTCCGTTATGGGTTTAGAAATCCTAATTATTTTGAATTATCTTTGATCTTTTCTGGAAAATGCTAATTATTCTAGTTCACGGGATTTTTAATTAATTTCTCTCATTTTAGGATTATCTAATCGTTTAATTATTTTAATAAATTTTTTTTGCTTAAATCATTTTAGAAAACTCTAGTAATATAAATTAATTTATGAAGAGTTCGGATTATTTTAAATCATTTTTTTGAAACCCCAATTACTTGCGTTATTTTATGTCTAATTACTTTGAATCCCTCGAGAAAATTTCGCCTGATTAGGCATTTCAATTTATGTGAATACTACTAAAACATTGGACTATTTTATGAAGTGTTTGGACATTTTAACCACTCTCATATCATTGTAGGTATTCTAGTTCCACCAAACTTTTAAGTATGATACTCATTCCCAGTTACTGTCTACGAGATCTTTAATGTACTCGGGTTTACGTGTAACTTCAGATATATCTATTGTTCCGAAGTAATTCATGAACCTTTGAGTATTTTTAGTCACTTGCCATTAATTTCTGCCATGATGATTATAATTCTAACCGTAATATTAGCACAAAATATATCTAAAAATTATCAACAATCCTTCGCACAAACGCATATCATTCACTTACCAATAATCACCTCAGATTTCACGGTGTGGCAGCTAGTTTCAATTGTTGTTCGAACCAGTTAGAAATCTTGGTTAAAGGATCACCCCTTCAATTCATGGGCTTAATGACTCTGGTGATTCCGTGTTAACCTCGACGACGTGAGTAGAGGGGGAGAACTCCGAGTGACTGCTGATGAATCAATACCCGTAATCGATAATTTCCATAAAAATTAATTAACGATATGATAAATATTTACTCAATTTTTAAGATGATGATCTCATTACCGGGGATACCATCAATTAGCTAGTTTAAACAGTCAATAAAAATTTTATAAATAATATATGATCGGAATAAAAGCATGTTTAAAAAGTATATTTAATAGTCAATAAAAATTTTTTATAAATAATATATGATCGGAATAAAAGCATGTTTAAAAGGTATATTTAATAGTCAATAAAATTTTTTTATAATTATATTATCGGAATAAAAGCATGTATAGAAAGTATATTTAACAGTCAACAAAAATCTTATAAATAATATATTATCAGAATGAAGGTAAGTTTAAAAATATATTTAATAGTCACAGCAATTAATATTTGACTTCAGCGTAAACAAATACAAATGGAATTAATTTCCCTCAAGATAGGGTTGGGATTAGGGCCCTAACTTAAACCTCGAGGAGAAGGACCCGACTGATGCGTTATAAACCCAAGTAATCATTCTATCGTTTAGGGAAATCAGGACCCTTCATTTATGTCCATACGCAGCTAGCAGACCAGTGGAGGCAAGCGTGGCGTCGCTTCGGTCGAGAGAGGTACCCCGATGTGCCCGAACCCGGAGAAAACCGGCGAGACGACATGCTCCTGGTGAAGGATACCATGAGGCAATTCAAGCACAGTAGCCAACCAAGTGGCCCAAGCCCGGCCCAAGAAATTCATGAGCGGGCTCGAGCACTTCTGGCATGCCTCAAGGACCGCCAACGCCGGGTCAATTTCCTGGTAGATTGGGCCAGTAATTATCTGGCAAACGTCGAGGAGGACATTGCCAATGGTAGGATCGCGTAGTCCTACCCCTTTATGACGCAATCCGACTCCAGACCGGTCCGTAATACGAAACGGCCCGTATTCATAATTCCGGACTACTCTCCTGAGGAAGGGATAAAGAAGATTTTCGAGGATTCTGGACCTCGCTGATTTATGAAGCACCGACCGCCTAGTTTTATTATGAACAATTTTATAAAATAGATAATTGTCATTTGAGATTTGTTTCAATTTTTTTTGATGATTTCTTAGTATAATTTTAGTAACTTGTGTTTAAATTAACCGTATGCTTGGGAATTTTAAATCAGTTAATAAAAGCTTTAATGTTCATTATTACAGCAATGGAACCCTTGCAATGGACCCACGCAAGGCAAGCCAATAAAAATCTTCACGATCAGGTTATCCAACTAACCCGGGAGGTCCAACAAGTCAAGGCCACATGGGTAGACCCAAAGAAGGCCAGATCATTACATCAAAGGCTTACCGCGGCCCAAAAGGGATGGGCAGAAGAAAAGCAACTGATCCAGAGCTTAAAGATCCAAATAAAGGGGCTGGAGGTTGCGCTGTCGGCCTGTCAAGAAGGGGCAGCTGTAACCTATCCACTCGTCTTCGCCTCGACTCAACTGTCCTACCGAGAGTCGGCGGCAGCTCCAACAACGACCGCAACTCCAACCGCAACAACAACCAACAGTTATCGGCCTGGACGAAAGGAACGGGCTAGACGTAGAGCCGCTCGATTACTAAACAAGGCCTGATAAACTTGGAGAATGTATTTAGTTTGCAAATAATATATTGTTGAGCTTGTAGATTATATAATGTTTATTTTGTATTTATACATTCGTTATTTGAAACGGTACCTTCAAAAGTTTGGGTAAGTGTCTATAACACCACAACCAACACACAAAAATACATCATTACAATACAACAGTTAGGTTTATTTCAAAAAATAACATTGTCAAGTTCCTTTTATATTATGATAAACTCCAACGATGAAACTCACGACATAAAGGGGACCGAATGATCTAAAGCGAGCACAAGTCTTCTAACGACAGCTCGTTGAACCCAGTGAGATTGTCCGAGCAATTACAGCATTAGTAATAACGCTCACTTTTTGCGGATGATCTACCCGCTCGAGCACATTTCCAACGTTGCCTCGCAACGGGTGCCGAGTGGCAGGCAAGAAAATATTTATATGGCGTTACTGGGGTAACCCCAATAAGTTAAAACAAACGTCAACACCCTGCAACCCACCATTATGAATAAATAATTAAAGTCTTTGATTGTCTTTGCCGGACCGAAAATGCCACAGGAGTACCCCCAAAAAAATTAATAAGTTAAATATTTTTTTATAACACCAAAACCTCAATTTCATTAAATCCCGAAAATAATGCAACACCTTTAATTCAGGGCTCTTCGAAGAATTTCTTCGCTCCTTCTTTCGCTGAGTAGCCCGGGTATATGAAGACGGGCCGTTTCGTGTTGCGTACAGTTTTGGAGCTGGGCGGCGACATGACATTACAGAAATCCGCGATCCTTCCGGCCGCGATGTCGTCTTCTACATTGGCCAGGTATTGTCTGGCCCTGACCACCTGTAAATCGACCTGCCGTTGATGTTCCTCAAGGCGTGTGAGAAGATAACGGGCATGATCCCGAATCTCTTGGGACGGATACTGATCGCCATTTTGTCCGTTCGGCATACGTGTTTTTTCGTTCATTCCTAATAATTGCTGGATGGTCTGTCGAGGCTCTCTGGGTTGGGGCTCCTCGTCGCCTCTCGCTCGACAGGCTTTTCACCACGAATGATGGCTCCCGATTTTTCTGAATAAAAACGTAATCAATAGGCTTGTCATCTCCCCTGGAGAAAATAATCTTGAAGAAAACAAAAACATTCTTATTATAGTTCCAAAAATGCTATTGTAAACCATTGTGAAAACTTTACATACTGACTCCTAGCACAGGCCTATCTTTTCATTAACAATATTCTGGGAACACAATTAGAGCGTCCTAATAGTATCATGCCGATTACTTACGCGTGCCCCCTAAATTACAAATTTTCCACGCGATATCAATAATCTAGAATGGATAACTTATTCGTGATGGATCCTTCTGTTTCATTTTATATCACATATTTATTTCTACTATTATTTAACAAAACAAAATATCACTTTGTTGTATTATGTTAAAATTTTACATATTTGGTTGGTTGATTAGCGAAGGTTGAAATTTTAAAATAATATTCTAGAACTAAGGGATTAACTGAGAAGGAAATCAACCAAGAAAAAATGGGTATATTATCGTCTTAGATTTTAAATGGTCGACACAAGATGTTTTACCAAAATCGAATATGAATATCCCTATATGATTTAAGCAACGGCTTTCGATCTTTAAAGTTCCCCATGCCCTTTGATTCTAAATAAACCTCACTACAGTTCGCAACTACTATACATATCTTCCGCTCCGCATTTAAGCCTACAAAAATTTTTGAATAACGTTCATGTACCATACAGAAATTTATTTATTTTAGTAAATGAATTTAATTTATTGTTTATTTAATTGAAATAATGCAATTTATTGTATTAGTATAGAAACCGAAATTATAAATTTAAATAAAGTAATGTTACTATGATTATTTGTAAATGATTTGTATATAAGTATATATTCTAAACAACCCAATATTGGTGAAGTTAAATTCGGAAATTGACTGAAATTGGCATCATACAACGGGGTTTCCCTTCTTCTTTTGAACCTAATAAATTCGCAGAAATTTTCATTTTCCTATCATCCCAATCCTTTGAATATTAGTTTCAATTGGTTTAAGGGGAATATCTATCATATGAATTATCTCATTTCAGGATCTAAAGGTTGATTTTAACAAGGGGTTCCTTTGAGTATAGTTTTAAACATGCCTGCACCATTTGAGGACCGTCGAGAGCCAAATTTTCATGGAAATAGTTGAGGGTCGCATGGGCAGTTAATAGAAAATCCAAATTGGTATCGCACGCAATGTTGATTTGATTTATGTTATTTTTAAAAACAAAAACTCAATTTTATTTAAAGGAAAAATTTCTAATTATTTACCTAATTATTGTGACATTATTATTTAGAATCTAATAAACACAAAAAAAATCATATGAAATCCTTACTCTCACTCCGTGAGTCGGGATCCAACACTATTCCTTCGTTAGGTATCTTAGACGAGGCCTCCTCATCGTTCAAGACTTGTTGGGGAATCATATTTCTAATATTATTTCAAAAATTCTGATCGATTGGGATTATTAGCATGGTTTTATTAAATCGGCTGTGGGTGGGCATGTCCCGTGCATGTCTACTAGTGTAATCGTTGGCACACCTTGTCTAATTGTGGAGCGTGTGTCGGTTAGTGTAACCGTTGGCACATCTTGCCTGATTGTGGTGTGCAATATTTGCTGATTACTACGGAAAATCTCAATGCCATATTGGGTGTGTAAGTAATCGATTTTATTATTTCTGGCTAACTTAATCATGAAATTGTTTAGCAACAAAAAAGAAAATATAATGGGTAATTTTCGTTGATTATCTGCTTAGGGATCTCAGGTCATCGGTGATTGTAATGGGAGGTACACCATTATGGTCACATTGTTGATTCTCGGACTGGCGGTACTTCGGACGAGGAAGAATGGGTAAAATTTTAGGTGAGTGGGCAATTATGTTGAGATAAATTTACTTTCTTTTCATTAGGAGGGACTTTAGTGTCGATTTGGCATTGCCACTAGCTGTGGTTGAACTTTTATGGATGTACACCTTATCATTCGTATCGGTCTATTATCTGGAGGAGAGACTCTTAATGCCGTAGACGCTTTAAGATTTTGCACAATTGTCAAACCGGATTGAGAATTATATCATCGGGATCTCGTAATCGGGTAACCGTAAAATTCTTAAATATGTTTATTATTGGTTAGGCAGTCGAAATGTTTGGTCTGGGTGGCAAGTAACTGCACCTTGCGATGATTGGAGTGTCCTTCCTATTTAGTTTTATGGGACAATCTGGACGTGTTGGGTTTCGCCACTGATCTTGCTCGGGATTTATTCTTATTTCCTATGTCTTGTGGTTGAATAGATGTTGTAGTTATTAATTTATCTATACTTTTCATTTCTTGTGATGTTCGTGATCAATTCGGCTTGGATTTATTATACTTTGGAATAATTTATTTGGTTGGGGAATCTCTAAACTCTATTCATAGGTAAGTAGCATTTGGATGTATTATGCTTTAGTAATGATTTTCTTTTATTGGGGATTTTATTTAATTTAGTATTAGTGGTATGCGGGTTTATAGGTCGGATCTTGTTTACGCTAAAATTTCTTTCTAAACGTGCGGAATTAATTGTTGTTCATCAAATCCCTCTAGGGATTTGCGGTTAATTTCGGGTCTTCTATTTTATTACTTTATATTTAAGCCGTATTAACTGAAGGCCATAACAAAGATTTTTTCTTTTGTTACTTTTCCCCACAATTTTTATTTAAAACCTATATTTAAAGTTTACAGCAATCATTTTAGTTTATAAATTAGTTAAATTCGTAATTTAAATTGATTAATTAGTAAAAGCTCTTGGCAGTTACTCTATAATTATGATTAAATTCATGGTATTAGTTGGATTTAACTTTATAGCAACGGTTTCATGTTCATTTCCCCGTTACCTTCCCCTTGATCGAACTTAGGCGCACATGTGTTCATATTATAATTAATGAGTGCCCACTGGACTACTCGTGTAATGATTTTGAGCCGTATGTAAAATAATTTAGGTCGAATTTAAAGAACACGAGAGACGAGGAAGTAGCCAAAAGACCGCTTCCTTATCTCTCCTTTCTTCTATACGGGATAATATTGACGTTCCAGCTCCTGCGTTCCTCACGCCGGACCTTTACGGACACGAATCATTGGCGATATTCCACGCACTTACAAGAAATCGAATAATATGTCGATTTTACTAACTTGTGATGTGTCTTTGGCTGTGGGCCGGAAAAATTTCGACAATTAAAAAATAATTATAAAGAAAATAATTTTAGGTATTATAAATAATTTATTAAAACCAAATTAAATTACCAGATACATCATCCAAATAAAAATGTTCATAAATATATCGCTCTCCCCACGCCGACATCCAAGCAGAGCTCTATCGAGGTTGCGAGGATTTGACGTGGAGAGAGTTTTCAAATAAAACTCTCACTCACATTGAAAATAGATTTTTAAGAAAACTGATTTACCAGTAAAAACGATTAAAATTGTGTAAAAATGAATCGGTATATATACCTATTTTTTGGCCCTAACCTTGCATGTTCTTTTTGATTTAGTAAAACAAAATTTGACCTTGGAATTTTCTAGTGTATTCTAATCTTAATTTTTATTATTTTGCAATTTTATTTGATAATTTTTCTTTTGAAATTTTTATTGAATTATTTCTAATTCAAATTCTTTGATTTTTATTTCATTTTCATGAAATTTCATATTTTTGTTAAATTATAAAATTTCGGTCAAATTGTTGGGTTTTCGTGTTATGTTTATATTTATTTCGTGCGGATCTTGTTGCTTTTGATATTATTTTAATTTATTTTTATGTTTATTATTTTTTGTGTAATTGTCTTCTTTCTCATATTTTGATAGGGTTAATTGGTGTTTTAATAGGTTTGAATTTAAATCTGCATGTTGTGTTTGCATGTGTGTTACCGATTCATTTAAACATTTACAAGGCCATTTGTGTTCTGGCCCAACACTATGCAAAAGTAAATATTGGAAAAGTACTTTATTATATTAAATTTATTAATTTAATTACCTTTCTAAGTATAAGGAATAAATGTAATTGTTGAAATTATTCTTTTATTTCTATTGCCATATTTCTATCTCACCTTTGAAATTTTTTCCGTCTCGTATTTCCTTCTCAAAAAAATAGTCAGGAAAAACATTATTATTTTCAATTTGCCATAAAAATATAATTATCCAACATTATTAAGTAATGTTTTGGATAAATTTTTTAAAAAACATTTCTAAAAATTCTTTTCATTTAAACGTGAAATTTTCCCAATGTTTATTTTTCATTATAATTTAGTCAAAAATTTTAATTACATAATTTTTAATGCTTCGAAATATTTATGAATAATTAATACTATGAAGGTAATTTAAAATGCAATTATCAAATTGGTTAAAATAAAAATTATTTTTGGAAATTAACATTATATTTTCCCAAATAATATTTCAAATAAGCTGATTAGATTAAATACATTTTTATGCATAAATGATTTCACATATTTTAGGTAATTTTAGGTATTTTTAGAATTTTTTTCGCTTAATTTTTTTTATTAAAATATTTAAAATTTTATTTTTAATAAAACCTATGTCGAAGATGAGTTTCAAACAATATCCTTGGCGGATTTCAAAACTTACAAAATAATTACACTACTTATATAATTTAATAGAAATATAATAGAATTATTTAGGTCCAGATGAAGTTAGTGATGGTTTAAATGCATATAAAGATATAATGGCTGTTCTAGATATAGTTCAACCACTGCCAAAAAAGCAAAGGAAATATCAAAATCTTGGAACAATGATTCAAGTGAAGAGATTTTCAAAAATTACCTAGATTTTTCACAATGCAGATTTTTTATGATTTATTTA
Organism: Schmidtea mediterranea; assembly: GCA_022537955.1. NCBI lineage: Eukaryota > Metazoa > Platyhelminthes > Tricladida > Dugesiidae > Schmidtea > Schmidtea mediterranea. Next base: position 113,929,571 of record CM039681.1, read on the forward strand.
TTATTTATTTATTATTAACTAGAATTTCACAGTTAGAATATATATATTTCAAACCTTTTAATCAAATTATATTTAATTTATTAAAAATAATGAAATTTTACTTAAATTTTATTCATTACTCATCAACACAGGTACTTTTTCTACCCTTAATATACATATTTTTCTACCCGACACTTGTTTGCATACTTTAAGTCAGTGAGCTGTTACTTCAAAGTTAATTTAATAAAACATCCAGTACATTTCCCAATAATATACTAGTTTCAGCTAATGGCTCTCATCGGTATGCCGGGAGATGCTCAGAGAAATCTGAGCGCCAGGTAAGTGTAAAAACAGTGTCAAGTTAACACTGTTATACACTTACCCTGATGCACTGGACATCAAATAAGTTTGCAAAGTTTGGTTTTAGGGCAAGAAAATAAGACGAATCTTTATATTGAACCTCATTTCACTTGAAACCATGGTAAATACAATCATACCTCTGTGGACATCAAGTTCAACACAGAAACTGGCAACAAGCTATAAGACTGAGCACCTCCCGCCATAGTACTGATGAAAGCCAATAGCTCGAAACTAGTATACTACTGGGAAATGTACTGAATTTCACTTAATGTATCGTATATTTTTTGAATATAATCAGACATAGTGATTAATGAAATTATTATTATTATTATTATTATTATTATTATTATTATTATTATTATTATTATTATTATTATTATTATTATTATTATTATTATTGTTTTTAATATTATTTTTATTTTTATTATTAATATTATTTTTATTGTTATTATTATTTTTTTTTATTATTATGACTGATAATTTTTGGTAAAATATTTTTTAAGTCCAAACCCCCCTCTAGCAAAAAATTTTATAACTTACACTTTTTTCTATTATTATTATTATTATATTATTATTATTATTATTAATTTTATTATTATTATTAAAATAATCTCTATAGTTTTAAATATATGACCTACATAAAATAAACTTTATAAAATGATCTTAAAACGACCATGACCTACTTTTTTGACCTTAAAATAAACTTTAAACGACACTTACCTACTTATTTGACCTACTTTTTAAAAGATTTTAGTTTATTATTATTATTATTATTATTATTATTATTATTATTATTATTATTATTATTATTATTATTATTATTATTATTATTATTATTATTATTATTATTATTATTTTTATTATTATTATTGGGGTTAACAAAATTCGCAAAAGTATAATGGAAAATCAATAAAAACATTGATATTCGAAATAACAATTAAAAAGGCATAATCAATTAAAAAGTTTAAAATAAATATTTATCGAAGGAAACTGGTATGGGTGGATACCAAATGACAAGACGAATCTAATATAGTAAAATTTAATCGATTGGGGATTCCCAGAAGGAAATATTTTAGAAAAATATTAAAAATTAATTGGCTAATGGGAAACCCGAGCTAATGGGAAGTCCAAGCCAACAAAAAACCCGAACAGTGTGAGGAACCCGAAACGTCAACAAACTTTTTAATTACGGAAAATGAAATTGGTTGACGAAGGAAACCCGGGATAAAAAGGGAAATCTCCACCAATATAATTATTGTAAGTAAATAGAAACCCGGGAGCCCTAAAATATCTAATTTGGTTTTGGAAGGAGAGATGTCAAAAATACCGAAACCAATTTCGTTTGCGAGATGAGTATAAAAGGAAAAGGCAGATCAACAACATTGCCAGTTGGTCGAAGAAAATATTTCAGAGAGCGGAGTAAAGGAGGTAATAAACTTAAAGATAAATCAACCAGTCAAACAATTTGCGTACCAGACAGGGAAATCTCCCTTTTGGTGGGTGTTGATATTCTGAAAACTATATGGCTGTTACCCAGACAACCCCATACAAATATTCTTTTGCTTATCACTCGGCACCCGTTGCTAAGCAACGTTGGAACTGTGTTCGAGTGGGTAGATCGTCCGCAAAAAGTGAGCACTATTGCTAATGCTATAATTGACCGAACGATCCATGAGTCCAACGAGCTACCGATAGAAGGCCTGTGGTCGATTTAGATTTTATTATAAAGATCGTTAGTGACTATTGATAAAATTAAAGCCACTTTTATATTAATAGCGATTTAATCTACTTTTAGGAAAATAACAATTGGTAATGATTGACAGAATTAAACCTACTTTTGTTATTACTGATCAGGTAATATTGATAAAATTGAATAGACTTTTATATTATAATATTTGGCAACTAATAATAAATCAAATTCACTTCCATATCAACAATAATTGACAACTACTAATACAGTCAAATTTACCTTTACGTTATAATGATTGCTAATTATTAAATTTACTTTTATGTTATAATAATTGATAATTATTAAATTTACTTTTAGGTTATAATAATTGATGATCATTAATGAGACCAGCTTTAATTTTACATTATGGTAATTGATAACAATTAGATTTATTTTTATATTATGAGTCGTTGGTAGCTATTCAATCTATTTTTATATTAATAATATTTGTTAATTATCAGCAAAAATCAAATTTATTTTTAGGTTAATAATACTTGATAGTTATTTAGTTGATAATAATTTCTACATGTAGGCAATTTAACTCACGATTTAAAGAAAATTAGTACGTCGACACATCATCTGGTGTTCAATGCATATTTATTAATCATGTGGATAGATTAGTCACTTGCACTCGTCCATTGGGTCATAAAATTGCGGATCTCGTACTCGGATCCAAATATATTCAGTACCATTGATGATTCGTGAGGACGGACTCTGACTACTGCCAATGGATAATTATAGGCCATCGCCGTTTACGTCGCGGTTGATGATTTAAATATTGATTTAACTGATAAGATTTCGACTTGTTTTCTTTGTTAATAAAAATTTGAGGGAAAATATTCATTAAACAGACTTTCTGCGTGATCCGATAAATTTATTTAACAACATAAAGGTTCTCTTCTGGTCTTGGTTCGACCTGCGCCCGTAATGATGCATTGATGGGGCCATATGACTAGGTCTCAGAAGATATATTAAATCAAATGATGGAAGTTTAACAATTTACCTGTAGGAGGGGGTTCATTGGGATTCCTGTAACTGGAACCCTCGCCTTCTCGTTGTCTCTTTGAATTTTTCTCAGACATTCGGGACATAAAAATTTTTATACGAAAATGGAATTTGTCTTCCATCGTACTACTTATATAAGCGTGTGTGTTTGCTGGCGTAGACATTGGTGAACGGCACACACTTCCTCAATTACTGTCGTCTAGTCGTTGACACACCGTGTATGGATTTTCTTCGCATCATGTGCCGTGAAATTTCACAAAATGTCACATTCCATCCCTCTTTGGGAATTCAAGTTTATCGTTTATATCACGATTACTGGCTATTAGTTAATCATAAAATTGTTCGCCGCTGGTTTTCTCAACTCATTGGCACTATTTTATTCTAATCTTATTATTAGTGGCAACTCTTCACTTACACTTATTATTTATCCCCGTGGTAAGTTATTCATTACATTTCGGATATATAATTCCACTTATTTCTAGTCGCAACGTTGGAGTCTGGACATTCCTAATGGGTTTCTGGATATCTTCTCAGCGTGGTGTTGGAGTGCATTCGGGAGTCGGAGTTATTCGAGTCAGGCTGTTTGAGCCAACAGGATCTCACTATGGTTTAATTCGAAATTTTCTGTCCCATGAAACTTATTGATCCTGTCTATCCTCGGTTTCGAATCAAGGCGATGGTGATTCTTGAGATGTTTCGCGTGCTAATGAAAAAATTATACTTTGGAATTTAGCTCACCGTTCTCTGGATATGCCTCAATTTACTGTGAAAATTCTCCTATTGTGTTATTTATTTACCTAATTTATTTTTTATATGATGGGTAAATTATTTTTGTGACTTTATTTTCCTTTTATACGTTTTAAATTATTTCCGTCTGGGGAATGGTGATTGAAGATTTTTTGGGGGAGTATTTTTATCCTATAAATACTATTAATTCTCTCAAGTTAATTTTTAGTAAGGTGCTTATATTCCGATGGTTTCGCTCAGTTGATGCACACACTTAATGTCTATAGTGGTTTCGGGCGCCCAGTTCCCCTTTAATCAGAGCGTCTCGAGGTTCGAACTACTTGCTAATATGCAAAATCTTATTTTTTGGTCATGATATTTCGGATTTGGGTTTATTTATCATCGGTATATTTCGTTCCTATTTATTTATTGATTTTATGCAACACTCCTTGTAACGCATTCGATTACTGACTTTAGTAAAATTCCTTTAACTTTGAACACAGTATATTTTTGTTTCGACAACAAGTTCCTCAATACTTTTAGCGAAAAAATTTCACTTAAGCATAGCATTTTAGTTTGATGGTAGTTAGAAAACTCTTTATCTCATTTTACTTCAAGGAGGTTCTAGCGATTTGATATTTTGTCATAGCATTAACGTGTTCCTCAGTATTTTTTAACACATTTTTTTAACCTTTTGTACGTCATTTTAATTAACAATTTTCCTTTTACAAAAATTCTCTATATTTTAGTATAGCGTTTAATTAGCAATGCTTTAATAATTAGATTTCGTTATATTTGGGGCATAGCAACGATTTTATTTGTCAAAAAACCCCGTCACCTTCCCTTAATTGATCCTAGGCGCATTTGTGCTTATATTATAGTTAATGAGTGCCCACTGGACTACTCGATGTTTGAATTTTAGCTGTATGTGAAAAATAAGTTTAGGTCGAGTTTATGAGAAATGAGCGACGGAGAAACAGCCAAAAGACTATCTCCCTCTCACCCTTTTCCCCTATATGGAATGATATTGACGTTTCAGCTCCTGCGTTCTCACGACGGAGCCTTCACGGGCACGAATCGTTGGCGATAATACACGCACTTACACGATTACGATCATGTGTTGGATTTTATTAGCTTGCAGTATGTTTTGGCTGTGGGCCTGAAAATGTAAAGCATTGATGGAAAAATTTCAATTTCGAATATATATTCTGCCAGATAATACATTGGAGTCACCAAATTTTCCGGGCATAACACAAAAATTCTCGAACATAATACAACAATACTCTCCCCCCCCCACCGACATCCAAGCAGAACTCAATCGAGGTTGCGAGGATGCGACGTGGAGAGAGTTTCGAACAATCTCTCACTCACATCAAATTTTGTGCTCTCAAGTTTTGCGAATTACTTCTGGCTAAAAACCGATTTACTGGTTAAAACTGGTTTCAAGTTTTTGTAAAAACTGATTTAGTGATTAAAATTATGTAAAAATGAATCGGTATATATACCTATTGTACGACCCTAACCTTGCGTGTTCTTTTTGATTTAGTAAAACAAAATTTGACCTTGTGATTTTCTAGAATATTCTATTCTTAATTTTATTATTTTGTAATTTAATTTGACAATTTTTCTTTTGAATTTTTTAATTGAATTATTTCTAATTCAAATTATTTGATTTTTATTTCATTTTCATGAAATTTCGCATTTTTGTTAAATTGTCAAATTCGGTCAAATTGCTAGGTTTTCATGTTATATTTATGTTTATTTCGTGCGGATCTTGTTGCACTTTGTTATTATTTTTAATTTATTTTTGTGTTTTATAATTTTATATTTAATTGTTCTCTTTCTCGCATTTTGGTAGGGTTAATTGGTGTTTTAATAGGTTTGAGTTTGAATCTGAATGTTATGTTTGCATGTGTGTTACCGATTCATTTAAACATTTACAAGGTCGTCTGTGTTCTGGCCCAACACTTTGGAAGACGTATCCCTACATATTGATTTATTGTGAAATTGTGCAGAGTATTGGGAATGGAATCGATTTTTGTGAAAGTTGTGAATATATAAATTGGAAATAAATCTTATTGTGTTGGGTTAATTGAATTGATTAAATAAAGACACCAAGGAGTCAGACCTAAGCACCGACTTTCTATATAAAAACCCAACATTATTATTATTTTTAATATTATTATTATTATTTTTATTATTATTATTATTACTATTCGAGATTTACATTCGAGATTCTTCAACAATTCTTCAACAAGCAAAATCCTGCATAATTCTAAAAACATGAATAAAATATTATCTTATTATATTTATCATTGTTATTATTTTAATATTATCAGGTATTTTTATTATAAATCATTATAACACCAAAACTTGACATAGTAAATCCGCACGGGTATAAATCAACCTAATTGAAAAGTAATCCAATATTTTTCATCATGGAACTATATTTGTAGAATCAAAAATCTGTATTTTTTATTTTATAAATAATATAATCAATAACATTAAAAATCGCATGAAATAGACATTATAAAAATGAATTTCGGATTAAAATTATTCTTGAAATATAATTAAACTTGATACAAATTAATGGAACAATTTGATATCTGTAAAGTAATGCCAAGAAAAAAGATTCATATTTAAAGGATGTAAAATTATCATGTTCACAAATATTTTAAAATTTCATTGTAAGATCCGTGTTGATAATTTTAATGAATTCACCAAATATTTTATTATTATTGATTTTTTAACATTGAATTTTCAAAATTTTTAGTTAAAGTTGATAATAAATTTCCCTTGCACACACATACACGAGAGAGAGAAAAAATTTGCTTTTTTTAAAATTATGCGTCATAAAAATTTTAATAATAATAATGTTGGGGTTGTCGGTGAATTTGAATAGGAATTATTGTCAATCTGACTCAAAGTGTGCTTTTAAACAACAGTAATGAACTCCAAACGATATAAACTTTATTGATTAACACACTGTATCTACAATTTAAAATGACACAAGGAATTATCTGCTACAGTCACAACTTGGCGCTTATTAAAACCCTTCGGGAAGAATAGCACTTTTCGGATCAAATGGATTTCACAATTACTTGACTACTATGACGGGTTTCTGAGATCGGTAACTCTGATTTAGTTGCTTTGCTTTGACCTTGCTTAAATTCTGTTTCAAATTTCTTTTTTGTCTCCTTAGTCCAATTTTTCTCTCTGATTCCAGTTGCAATTCCTTTTTATATTACGTCACCCAATAATACTTATTGATGTCAAATAGAATTTCCAATATTTTTTACCGCTAATTTCATTTGGGCCTCTATAATCACTGACAGCTGTCCAGATAAATAATTTTTTAGAGATGCCCTTTCTCGGATTCCCAAACATTATTCCTTCCCTTATCTTGAAAGGGCTTTCGAAATAACGTGCAAATTTTCATTTTGTTTTCTAAAATTTGCACTTGTTAATTATAAATAACCTTATTTTATTCAATTGTCTGTTTTTATTGCTTTTCTCTTATTCCCTTCTCGTTATTCGGCATTTCTTTTTCATTCCATTTTTATTAAGCTCCAGCATCACATCTTAGTCACTTATCATTGTTTCCCTTAACCATTTTACATATTTATTAATTATTTTTACTATATTATTTAGGTATCCTCAACAATACTAATTGGTTTAAGCTTCAAAGAAAACAAAAAAGTGGGTTTCTAAATCTCAAATTTATTAGTTTAGTACATAATCATAACATTATTAGCAAACCATAATAATAAAAAAAAAACAATCATAGTACTGAGCCAAGACTAGGTTTTGTTCAAATGAATAAGAAAACAACATGCAAACACAGCAACGCATATTCAAAATCAAACCTATACTCACCAACTAAACACCCTAAAATATGAGAGAAAATATAATTAAACTCAAAATCAAGAACATAAAAGTAAATTAAAATAAATACAAAGATGCACCAAGAACCGCACAAAATTTGACCGTAAAATGGACGATTTATAAAAAAAATAAAGAGTTATTGAATAAAATAGGGAAAATGGTATATTTAATTAAAAAATTATAAAAATATACTGTCCATTTAATTTAAGAAAAATAATGAAATTAGCTTTAGATAATACAAATAAATTCAAGGTAAAATTTTGTTTTAATGCATCAAAAAGAACACGCAAGGTTAGGGTCACGAACTAGGTATATATACCGATTTATTTTTACAGAATTTCAATCACTTCGTGAGCAATCACTTTTTCCTTGTAAATAGCTTAGACTGTTTTTACAACCAAGAACTACTATTGTTCATTGAGAAAACATTAGTCAGCAAAACTTTGCGTTATTGTAAAACCATTGATTGCATTCTATCGATCGAAAGTATTGAAATTTTAAGTAGGGGCGAAGCTTTATTAAAAAATATATGATGTAAGTCTGTATTGTCTATGATGATTCAAATTATATAGTTTTAAACCAAAATTGACTTCTGAACTGTGTCGAAATTTTTCCGGCCCACAGCCAAACACACTGAAAGATAGAAAGACCTACATATCAGTCGAGACACGTAAGAGCAGGTACCTCCGCCTATGTCTCGTGTCCGTGAAATCCGGTCGTGCATAAGAACGGATCCAAACGCGAATTATGAAAACTATAGGGGTAGATGAAAGATAGAGGATCAGTCTTTTGGCTGACTCTCTGTCATCCATCTCCCGAAAAATCGGCCTAAAATCTCAACTACTTATCGGCTCAAAATCTCTTACATCGATTCGTCCGGTGAGCACTCAGAAAATCGTAACATCAACATAAATATCTTAAGATCAATATGAAGGGAGACGAGAGGGGAATTGTACAAAACATTTGCTACAGTAAATAGTTTTAAAATAATGTAATCACTCAAATGTTGGTAATAAATGTTTCAATAGTACCCCCCAATTTGACGAATAAAATTATTAATGAGATTTTGACTGAATTCGTTAATTATTACTTAAGTAAATAGGACCCAAAATTGATATACGAGACTCTTCGGTGATATCAATATAGCATAATTGTCTATTTTAACAAACGTTTAAACATTATTTTGTAAGTAAATTTTTCAAGAGTAATGTCCTTTGAATAAAAAGCTTAAAAAATTGAATTGACCCAAACTTTGACAGTGCAGCGCTTCGAGTAATCCAAATTAGGAGAGAAAAATGAATAAGCCAATCAAAGATTAAAGTCTTTCCATACAATAAAGCATACCCCTGTGAAACAATTGATAAAATCTTAAATGACAATAATTCAGTCCTCTAAATGTATTAAGAAACAGATTAAAATGATTACACTACAAAATTAATTATTAAAATTATACAGATAATTAATTAAAATGCTCTACAAATACTCGCATTACCATACAATGTCATTACCCAACGACTAAATAAACGTCCTGACATTATCTACTAGATGAATTAGCCATTTTTAAAATGGCTGGCAGGTAATTTTTTTAATAAAGTATATTTTAGGGCTTGGATTGTGATCTCGTATATTTATGAGATCATTATTCAAGATCTTAAATAATACTTTTCATCATCATTTATTATAAATTTAGTTTTAATTAGTATTTTTAGGTTTTTTAAGAATTTATGCCAATTTATGCAAATTAATGGAATTATTTTCTAATAATTGTAAGTCCGATTAATTGAAAACTAAAATTTATTATTAAAAAGTTTCTATATTCGAATAAACTATTCTTCTGTTCCTTGGAAATTTGTTTTGGCTGCCATCTTTTTTACCTTTTGACAAATCCAAATTTTTGATAATTATTGATTTTATGAGGCTTAGGAAATTTCTGATAATTTCCCAAATTTATAAAAATCTTCCTCATTTTCTATGGTATTAATGAATTGGATTTTTTATACTTTATAAAAAAAATATTTTAACTTAAGTTATCGGAAAACTTATGTTTTCCGTATTTTTTAAACTGCTCCTTTGAAGGTTCTGGTTCCACTGCTCCTGGTAAATTGCAAATGAGGTAAAAACTTAAAAACCTAGATTTTCGATGCATATTTTTGAAATATCTGAAAAGTTGTAAAAATATTAAATTGATTGAATTTCATGAAAAATCTTACGAAATTAGTTCTTAATTTTCTCTACAACTCAAAGTAGAGTTTTTGATATTTTTTCAAAGATTTTCGGCTTTAATTTAAAAAAAAATTGTCTAAAAAGTTACTAAAAATAGTTTTATATAGAGTTTTTAAAGAATTGAACATTTCTACATTTTGAAAGTTTGCATGCATTGTTTACTATGTATTATGTTTTTACGTGAAAAAAAATTTTTCTTCTAATTCCTTCCTTCCTACATTATAAGTTTTTATTCAATTGAACAAATTACATGCAGACACGGGTAAGTATGTATGTCACTATATTATAACTTTATTGATTTTTCATTTTATTATAAGAGTTTTTAATGAATTGAATCAGGTGTATCGGTTACTGCAATGACTAATCGAGCCAATTTACCAACCAATGGTGTAGAAAATTGAAAAAATATAATATCAGAATCATTTAATTATTTCCGCCAATTCAAGTACTAAACGACGAACAATCTATGGTATGCCATCAGAAATTGTTTGGGTGACAAATACTAATGTGAATCGTCGAATGATCATTAATCATGCGCCAAACAACCTCTACAAAAAATCAAGAGACGATGGAAACGCGGCCTCCTATGAAATCATCGATGGACAGAATCCGTAGCCGAGCAGCACGCACGGTGGACAACCACTGAGTCAGACACGTTTCCGAGACAGGAGAGACGCTTTCAGGGTAAGAAGATGTTATGATATTATGTATAAAAATTTAACGTAATTTAAATGAGGAAAATTTGAATTTACTAGACCAATTTGAAATCCAAATCACGAGCAGTAACCCTAAAAACTTCTATTGGGACATAACAGCGACGATCCAACGATGCAGATATAGACCAATGTAAACGGAAATCACAATGACATGCTTAGAACATTAACAAAGATAAATGACTTCGAAAAGCGCAATTCCAAAGGAAATAAATGAAGAATGTGTGAAGAATAATGCTGATGAAACGACTATGGTCCAAATTTTCCAATTTCCTATGACTTTTAAAACGAAAAAACGAAATCAACGAGAAGTGAGAAGAAATTGTCTCATTCAAATAGAGAGTTTCTTTAGAAAGGATGAAATATCATCATATGAGGGAATAGTCGAACCCACGCAGAAAGTATTGGAATATTAAACGTTATGATGCCGTTATACCAATATGCGTATATGATTACTCCTTCAGACTTCTATGAATTTTCTCCACTCCTCGTTGATCGTAACCCGCAATATCTATAAATAATGTTAATAAATATATGAAATTAAGCACTTTTATTATTTAATGTATAATTTTAATCCAAAATATCTATAAGCTATATTAATAAGTATATAAAATTAATCATTTTGTCATTTAAAAGTATAATTTTATATCGACAATAGCTATAAATGAGGCTAATAAACACTCAAAAGTAATCATTTTTCTTTCTTAAATGTATAACTTTATATCCACAACATCTATAAGTTATGTTGATAAACATGAAGGATTAATCATTTTTATTATTTAAATGTATAATTGTATGAATCTAGGTTGAAAGCACAATGAAAAAAGTGAAATAATAGAAATTATAATAGCAATTGCAGTTGTCTTCAACCTTTCACAACCTTCGGAACCTTTCCTGCTGATAATATTTTTCAAGGAACCCTATTTTTGGAGACCCTTCATGAAGTTAAAAATTGTTTGATTAAAAATTAAAATTCATTTATTAAATTAAAATTCATTTTCAGTTCATTTTCTATTATAAAAAAATTCACTAGTGACTAGGTTGTGCCTGTTTTTCGTTACAAATATCATCGAAATTTGGAATTATTGATGTTATTTGCAATCACATATCATTTTCTGCATCTAGTCTGTTTCGGTACTTGGTTTTTGTGACAATATAAAGTGAAAGAGTTTTTTCACAAATATAAGTTGTGACAAACGGCATTAAATGTATAATTGCTCGTTTTGCAAGTTCAGGGTACTGCTTATAAATTTGAAGCCAAAAATTTAACATATCAATTTTGATTTCAATGATAAGTCACATGAAATGTCTATAAATTGTTCAATTTCTTTCATGGGTATTTCGAGTGTATCACAATACTCAAAAAAGTGGGTTTTCAACTCAATTAAAATTTCAGACCTGAGGAGGAAAATAATCCAAAAATGTTTTTTTGCAAATCTAAAAAATGCTGCAACAAACACTTTTTAACAGAGTTTCGGAAAGCTTGGTGTTTCAGGCTTGGGCTTGGTCATATTTGTCAAGCTTTCAAGCTTCAGAACTTAAGAAAAAAAAATTAAAACAACATACACACTATTTATTTTTTATAACTAAAAATTTTTATTTTATTTAACACCATGGATTTTTAAAGTAATATTTGAGGAAGATCAAAGCATTCAACGATTTATCTGATAATTTACAACGCAACTTTGATAAAAAATTTCCTGCTACTGAAAATGTTCTTTCTGATTCAGTTGATGTCGGTTGAATTGTGTCCAGGGCATTTCGTAGTCTTTCTAGATTTTCTGTTCTATTTCCAGTCGATTTAAAAATTTGGAATTCTTGTTTTAACTTATCAAATTTCAACTGTAATGTTTTTGGAATCGAAGACGAATTAATACGTTGTGTTAACTCTTGAGCCAGACTGGAAAAATTATTATCCTCACGTGAAACTGTTGCCAGAATATTATCAGATTCATTTTCATCATTTGTCTCATCCGTGCCAAAAAGTCGTTTCATTATCTCTGTAGCAAATTTTAGAACAGAATTCGGTGGTACAGCAGCAGTGTCAAGGCATTCGATGAGATGAAAAAGGTTTGGATCCATTCTATCATCAATATATTCATTTATATTTTGTAATAATTTCAAACTAATAGCCGAAGTGTTTTGTGATATTTTATCTCTAACAAATTCAATAGAAACCATTGCTTTTCGAAGAGTTGCATCTCGCTTTCCTAATTCCAATACTGCTAATTCAATAGGAGTAAGGATGTTGATAAGCATTTGAAAGTTTTCTTTATTAATACCATACAACACTCTTTCTTCATCCAGCTCTATCAATGCATCTTTAATTGGTTCATAATATTTTATGAAAATTCTTATCATGTGGACGATTGTATTCCATCTTGTCTTCACATCAAGTTGGAGCTTAACTTTTTCATCAAGTTGTTTCTTTTGAAGTTCATCTTCTGCACTGATATTATTTTCAGTGACGACATTCAGTTCTTGTATTTTCTTATGTAAAAGATCAGTTTTGAGTGAAGATCGTCTGAATAACACTACAATTCTACGGACAGAAGCTAACATTGATTCAATATCTTCGTTGAGATAAAATTCTTCGTCTTCGTCACCTTCCATAGGATTTTCATATTTATTAAAGTTATCCTCAAGAACTTTAGTTTCAATTGCTTGATTTATATCAAGTAATCTTTCCTTTTTACGATAGAAAGTTTTGATGACGCCCAGATGAAAAGCATGATTAAGACAGATTTGATATATGACGGGACTTAATCTGCCAAATTTCAACATCGTACTTGCTCCATCATCAGTTGCAGCTACAATGTCTCGTGTGAAGTCGATCCCAAAACTCAATAAATGATTATTAACAGCTTCAAATAATTTTTCAGCTGTATAGCTTCCAATTATTCTCACTAGTCATAGATTAATTACACCGTTGCGTGATCGATTTAATATGACATTGAAAGATTTCCGTGCTGTGGCATCAACCCATTCATCGAGAGTAATGAAAAACTTTAAATTTTCTGATTTATCGTCAATTATCTGTTGTATTGTAGCTTCCTTTACTTGATCATAAAATTTGTGCACAAGACCCATGACTTGAGTTTCGCATCTTGGCAAGTGATAACCTTTCGCAGTAATGCTTTCGCGAATAAATTTTGAATTTTTTATGCCTCGAATTGAAAAACCATCAACAGCTGCTAGCTCGGCGATAAGATATTCTAATGTTTTTCGCTGCAAAAACGAAATAACATTTGTTTGATCTCTCTGCGTAGCTATAATTGTGCTGTCTAGATGAGCCGATTTGATGTTAATCTTGTGAATAGAAGTAAGATGTCGAGCCAAAGTAGAAGTGTTAGCAACTAAATCCTTTTCATTTTTACAAATTGTACATTTTGCACCGACAGTATTTCTGTTAACAATTCGTTTGATAAAGTATTTCCAAACCCACGTTTCCTTCTCATTTGATGCCATTATGTTGTCTAAATAATAAAATATGTATATATTTCATTAGCAATTATATGAATAAAAAATATAACAAATACACTTTTTCTAGTTAATTTTGTACTTTGATGAGGTTAAGTTTTTTCTTTATTTCTTCTTTATTTTACAATTTCCTAATGTTTACTCACTTTTAAATAGTAATGAAATCACTCAAATGCCGCCGGCTTTAATAATTTCACGCATTTAAACTCCAAACGTTTTATATAGTAATATAGACACAGAAATGCCATACGGCTTGTAAGTAATGAAGACGACCTTTCTTGTCGACTTCCAGAAAGTAACTATTTATTTTCTATTGAGGGGCTTACAACTACTATTTACATAATTGTATTTAAATATGAAATATACGTTATGACAACACGGATTAAAACTAGCAATTTAACTGAAAAAGGAGAATTCCAACAGTTCCATCACAAGAAACTTAGGGATAGTTCAAATTATTTTTGTACGTTAAATTTGTCTTTTTAAGTTTTTAAAAATTTTGATTGAAGTTGTAGAAATTAAACTAAAATTTATTTTTTTATCACTTATCTGCAACAGTACATAAGCAATATATTAAGCTCGAAGCTTGTCAAGCTTTACCTGTCAAGCCCGAGCCTTCGAGCTTGGCCAAAAACACCAAGCTTTCAAGCTCAAGCTTAATCAAGCCGAATCCCTACTTTTTAACACTTTCATCGAGTTCAGTATTGTTAATAACAAGAATATCATGTAATTTACAAAAACATTCTGTATTTCCCTTCAAAATACAATCGGCCAAAAATTTCAATTTAATTTTAGTTTCATTTATCTTGTATTGCAATTTGAAAATATTTGTATTTGGTCCTTGAAGTGAAAGATTGACCTCATTAAAGTATGAAATATATATCTGAAAGGTAAGCCATTTGTTGAACCCATTTGAAATCACTTAATTTTCCCGGTAATTCGTGTGGATTATCAATTAAAAAAAGCATAATTTCATCTCATAATTCAAAAAATCTTGTCAATACTTTACCACAAGACAACCAGCGGACTTCCGTGTGAAGCAATGAAGTTTTGTGCAAACTTCCCATATCTTCACATAACAAAGCGAATGACCTGGAATTTAATGGCCTTGATTTTATAAAATTTACAATTTTAACACAATCATTAAGAACAGCTTTCAGTTCTTCTGGCATTTTTTTAACTGCAAGAGCATGTAAATGAAGACAGCAATGGGTATTCTTAACGAGATGATTTTTTTGTTTTATACGTGCAACCACGCCTTGTAGACTGCCGAGCATTGCCTTTGCTCCATCATGTTGACATAAATCCCACGATATATCTTGCTTTTCGAAATATAAATCAATTATTTTGAAAATTTCTTCCCTTGTTGTTCTGCTGGATAGAGCTTTACAAATAAGCATGTCCTCTTCAGCAATCATTTCTTCAGTACAGTATTGTACAAAAACCAGTAAAATAGCTAATCCAGCAACATCTCTAGATTCATCCAACTGAAGTGAAAACCCATGGATGCTATTTTTAATCGTTTTATTAGTTCCTTCTCACAGTAGTTTGCCATGTCCTTAACACGCCTTAAAACTGTAGTATCTGAAAATGGCACATAATCGACAATTATAAAATGTTTTTCTCCCATCATACAGGTAATTATATCTTTAGTTAATGGTTTCACTAATTTTTCAGCAATAGTGTAAGCTTCTCCCAGTTGAGCAACTCGATAGCTGACCAAATAAGATGCTTTCTGAGCATTTTTATTACCGTCACTCACAAAGTTCTTAAATTGCTGTTTTTTTGCTTAAACTCGTTGCACTTGTGCTGGAAATACTCTATACTTTTATTTTTCAAATTCGGATGATTGGTTTCAAAATGCCTTTTCAATTTTGCAGGATTCAAACTGCTATTATTCAATACTTTCTCACACTCAACGCATTATCCGTTTGGTTCTTCTGCATTACCAATCCAAGTGAAACCAAATTTTAAATATTCTTCATCATACTTGCGTCTTTTGGATGTGATTTTGTCGGATTCAATTACTTTTTTTTATGATGCGGATCTTTAAATGCTGCTACAGTTGTTATGCTCAAAGTAGATGTAGTTGTTGCGGGACTAGAACTATCTTTATTGTCCTTATCAGGTAGCTTTCCAGTTTTTAGCCAAATATCCATCGTAACAGCGGTATCGTATTCAAATTATTTTAGATAAAATTAAATACTTTAAATCAAATTGATTTTCTATCAAAACTGGATTTAAATTAAATTCAAAAAGCAATTAAAAAACATTGTAAAATAAGTAATAAATATTTATACAAAAAACGTAAATTTAAAAATTGATAGAAAAATATTAAAATTCAAATTTTTTTAAATACAAGAAAACGTATATCTAAACACGCATTCTGAATTTTTAAAAAATTATATATTATAAAAATGCGTTGTTATACCTTCTTTTTTATTTTTTAATTCAATGTTAGATGTAATAAAATAAAATAATTAAATTTATACACTCGTAGAAATCACAATAAAGTTTGAAAAATGTATTTTTTTAAAACTAGGTATTAAACACAAGTTTTATATTTTTTAGAATAATTTTTTATGCACTGTACTTGTAATATTCTTAATTAACTTTCGTAATAGACTAAAATTTAAAATGAGAAAAATAAGATTTTTGCTTTATGTTCATGGTAACTATAGTAACTACGTCTTGGTAACTATAGCTAACTACGAATTTTTCTACGAATAAAAATGAATATATATATATATATATATTAAAAATTTAATATGCATCAAAAACTAATCTAAGGATGCCATTTAAATATGGTTTTGTTTATTTTGAGATATGTTATTGTTGATCATTGATTATTATAAGGTACAATGAGTGATATAGAGTCATGGACAAATTATAGTTTTGTTCCTATTGGTCATTTTCTCTCCTTTATAAATATATAAAGGAACGAACTTTAAATATGAGTATCTTTCACCTAATTCGTCTGCTAATAGATCCTGCAATAACATATAAAATTTCTATAACATGAAATTTATATTTTCTTAGTAATTGTTCTAAAGCTTTTTGGACCTCATTGTGCTTGTTTGTTCTCAGCCTGTTCCCGAATTCACAATGGTTTAGAACATGCACAGAAGATTCCGATGGGAAGTTACACTTTCTGCAGCTTGTTCTAGCTATTCTTCCGCCTTGATTAGCCTGTTTCATATTTAGATCTAGCATGTATGCTCGTGTCTTGATTATGATCCTCCATTCGAGATCCTTAAGCATGCTCGGCATTTTCCATTCACAATCTTTTGATTGGGGCAGGCTGAGGATATATCCTTGGCATTTAGCCATTTTCCAAGTCTTCAAATATGAGTCCTTAATCATCCATCTGAGAGTTTGAAGAAATTCCTTTATTAGTGGTTGTCATATCGTTTCGGCTTTTTCTTGTGTATCGCATTTCAAAGTACATCCTATTGATTCTGCAGTTTGGAAAAAGGACACCTGTATTTGGTGGGTCTTTTTAGAGAGGTGATCGCATTTTTAATCTCGATCTAGCCATGACTGACCTGCACTCTTCTGTCTGATATGGGGCGTAGTTCCCTCTAACCACCTGCAGGGATCTATTATATTTTGAACAGGGTTTTCGGTTCTTGAGTTTTCTACGTCCATGAGCTCTTCCTTCAGTATCTTGACTATATGGAGATGGTTACTGTCAATTAGGTTTAGAAACCTATTAACAGTTTGAATTAGGTACTCATCTGTTACCTCAGTAATACCCAATCCACCATGCTCCCTACCAGCGTAGATAATAGCATCCATGAAGGGGCTTTTTTGCTGAAGATCAAGAATTCCTTTATCCTTCAAAGTTTTTGTATTGTTAGAGCGAATTCTTCCACGAGAGTTTGTTATTTTTTCTGCTTGTATTGGAAAGATCAGTTTTGAGTGGCAGAAAGTCTGAAAAGCTTCTACATTTTGATGGGATCTTAGTCATGAGGAGAAGATATTCTCAGTAAGATCTGCGACTTTGCTGAAGATCTCCTCCAGGCCGTTCTTCTTGGTGTCACCAATTCTTACACCTAGATAAGTGTAAAGATTTTCCTTGTTGATTTTGGTGATCTGCTTTCCTTCTACTTTGCAGCTGTTGATCCATCCATTATCTGTCTTCCTTAAAATAGGCACACTTGTTTGGATTAAAGATTAGGTTTGGTTTCATAGCATGTTCAACAAATACGTTTATCATCTCTTGCAGTTGATGGTTTTCCTTTGATATTAGCACGAGGTCATCTGCGTAGGCAAGTATTCTGATATCCTCTCCTGTGATATTCACTCCCTTCCCACTATCGATGGCAGCCCTAATCAGGTATTTAATATATAGACTGAAGAGTGTCATGGACAGTGGGCATCCTTGCTCTACACCTTTGACTTGTCATATTCTGCTTGATATTGTTTGCCAACTATCATAGACTGTGTAACAGTCTTTATAACATTCCTTTAGTAAGCTGATGGTATCCTTGTACATACCCATTTTGTTGAGAGTATGCCATATGAAAGTATGCGGAATGCTGTCGAATGCATCCGTTAGATTTAAGAATGCAAGGTGGCAGTGCTGGTTTTTGTATCTGTTTCCGTTGGCTTTTTCTTGAAGGGCTGTGATAACATAGTTGTGTTCATCACATCCATTAGCCTTATTAACCGCTTTTTGTCATTGAGAGATTAGGTGATTACGTTGTACATTCATGAATATCGTGTAGCTGGTAGGCATTATAACTATTGGTCTCCAGCTAAAGGGATTTTGGCATTGTTCCTTTTTCCAGGTTTTATGATCAATTTAGTTGCATAAGTCTTCCATTCTTTTGGAATTTCACAAGTTTCTATTACACGGTTGAAGATTGGGGTCAAAACTTCAAATTTCATCCATTCTTTCCATTGTCCTAGGGATATACCATCCTCTCCAGGGGCGGAGTCATTGCCTTTTGATATGGCTTTGGAAATGGTTTCGTAGGACATCTTGGGGTTTGTTTCCCATTCCGGTGCACAGATGATGATGGTGATTTTTTCTGGGTGAAATGAGAGCCCATTTGGGTAGATGAAAGATCCTGCACCTGTTCTGCTCTCATATCAATTTTCCTCATTGCTCTACCACAACTTAGTGTGAAGAGTGCAGTTGAACAAAATTTACAGATATTAAATCGAATACAACAGAACTAGCTAGAATTGATATTACTTATTATTATAACTAACTAAACTTTCTTATAATTTTTGATCGAAATTTTCTTTATAATTTGTAGGTTTTATTAAATTAATAAAAGTTGTAGTATTTCATTTGGTTTCCAAAGTTTTTCCAATTGCTAGTTATTTTTTATATTCTAAATGTTTCGTAAAAAACTTGTAATATGTCCCAAATTTGTCTAAAAAATCGGCAGTAGGAACGGGCGGTGTTTACAAAGGACAGGGACATAATTAGCGCAAGCTAGTGACTTGTTCTTATTAGTAATTACTCGTTCAAGTGGAATAATTTCAATCCACTATTCCTGACACGACAGTGATTTAGCAACAGGTAACCATTGGAAAGAGATGACAGTTGTATGTTTGGGTTACAAGGTCACAGATCATTAACCCACCAATAGAAAGCTTCCTTACTTCTTGGTATAGGCTTTCAAAATTCTTAGTAAAATTTGAAAAATTGGAATTTAATTCCGTCCGATATGGCATCAACTTATACAGTGGGTATTACATACAAATGTTTTGATGCGATAAAACAAAACGCCTACACGTTTTACCATATGTCATCACTTTTCCCATAGTTGTCAGATTTTCATGATTATTTTTTAAAGTTCCTAATTACATTTTAACCTTAATTCTCATAATTATTTTTTAAAATATAAGCGTTTTTGATGAATTTGTTAGGTTTTGCAGTTTTTCAATTCTTTTTAAATGTTTTTATTTATTTTTAAATCTTTTTTGTATTTTTTCTACTTTGTAAAAATTTTTCGTCTTATTAAACGCTAAATGGACAATTTTTGTCCATTTGAAATTTCAGTCCAAATTTTATTGTGTCGTGCCAGATAAAAAAGAATTTCCAAACCTTAGATTTGGTCCAACACAAGTAAGCTCAACCCTAAAAATTAATTAATAAAAAATTCTTGAAACCGATTTTCCTGTATTCAATTAAGTATATGCTACGAAAATTCCTCAGAATGGAGATTTAAAAAGAAAATAGATAAACGCCATATTTTAGCACATTAAGCTTCTAAAAACATGCTGTTACAAGAAATAAATATTAAGTACATAAATAAGGTTAGATTTTAAAAATCTCCATATTTTTTCCATTTATTTATAAATAAAAGAGAATTCGGAAGTTTTAAATATTAATATTTATTACCAAACATTTTCTTCTTCCACACTGCAAAGTAACATTTAATATATTCTTTGGTTAAATATCTTTTCTACTGATTATTATAGACTTTTTTTAATATATGTTTACATTTTCGAGAATTATCTTTATTAATTTCTTTTTTATCAGCTTAAAATTAGATAAATTCTCTCAATTTTGATAAATTGTAAGTCTTCAATTATTAGAATTGACCAATCAGACCTCGATAAAAAAAATTGCAGACTCGTTGGAAAATATTAAGAAAAAAGAAAACAATTTGAACAAACAGTGAAGAATATTGTCAATATATTTGGAATATCATTTAGGTAAGTGCAGCATATCCGTAACATTTGTAATTGAAATTTAATTTCAATCAACTTATATATTTTAAGGAGATTGTTATTTGTAATTAATATCCAGTAGCACTAGTTGAGGTTGAGTGAAAATCAATAATAATAAGCTTAATATATAATTAAATCAAGATAAAATGTAGAATGGAATAATTCAGTAAGGATGTGCCATACGAGTAGAAGGGGGAAATTTTCTGTTTATTATAATTCTCCTAAAATTAAACCTTTCAATATCTTATTTAATCATAATTCATTATAACATGGTTAAAAGTTAAAGATTAAAAATTATATTTTAAGAAATAATCACATATATTTAATTTAATTTGAATATTTATTTACGAACATCGAAAATATATTTTTTTATAAATTAGAATTTATTGGTAAGGAGTATCAGGAACGAGAATTTCAGACTCAATGACTGTTTTCTCTGGTGTTTTCAAATCGAAAATATGACGAGATCTTTTAACAATAGGTTTCCCGTTTATATTAGTTTCGAATTCTAATGTTCCTCGGTAAGGTCTAGGGGAAATGCTAACTGAAGTTTCGATTTTTTTGGTTTTTGAACTTTTCAAATGGCTTGTGTCAGTAAAAACTGGATCAATCTATACCGATAAGTCAACTATTCATACATGATAAAATACATACCCATTCTAAACTTAAAGATGTGTTCAATGTTTTAAAATTGACTGATGGATTTTTATCTGAAGAAAATACATACGAATTTTTTTTTTTATTTTCATATGGTTCATGCTCAAATTCAAGTGCTTCTTTATGCACAATACCCTTACGTTTTCGTGGCATTTACAATCTAAAAAATTCAAATTCATATAATAATTAAAAATAATTAAAATAAAAAATCTAGTCTAAATTTCATTCATTTATTAAATTTAAGGAAATTATAACAAGAACAAATAATACATTAATCTTATAAATAACCTTGAACTGAATATTTAAACAATTTATATTTAGGAAATTAAAGTTCAAAAAACTTTAAAAAAGAAAAATTGAAAAAAGTAACTTTCATCTCTGTTTAAAATTTTATCTAATGATTCAACAAGGCTACTTAAATTCGCTGCTTCCCAGGCCTGTTTTGCTCTTTTTTGTGCCCTGCTTTCATAAAATCTTTCAGGTATTTCTAATTGCGGTTAAAGGGATTCCCACCGGACGCAGACATGAGAGATATAACCATTGGATACCGGTCAAAAATTAAGTTGAAAATGTATTCCAATATGCGGTTTCTGTGAAAAGGCCAGCCATATTGTCATGACTGCGAATTCCCTAAAATAAATTTGGGTTCACGAGCTACCACAGAAGATATTCATGCTCATTAAAATTAAGGGTTCCTCTGTTTACATTTTTATTGAAACAATATCGATGATTGAGATGTTTAGACTATTTAAATTTTGCTTTAACATTAAGATTTATAATATAATTTAGATTCACTCCAAAATTTACCATCAACTTGAACAAAAAAATCATTTATTTGGTGGGTTTCTGGGTGCTGATATTTTGAAACTATATGGTTGTTACCCAGACAACCCCATACAAATATTCTTTCGCTTACAACTCGGTACCCGTTGCTAAGCAACGTTGGAACTGTGTTCGAGTGGGTGGATCGTCCGCAAAAAGTGAGCGCTATTGCTAATGCTATAATTGACCGAACGATCCATGTGTCCAACGAGCTGCCGATAGAAGGCCAGTGCTGGATTTTGATTTTTAGGTCCCCTTATTTTCCCATCTCCTTCAAATGTTAACCTATACTCTCATATAATTTATCTTTATATCTATTTCCATAGTTCTTCTTATCATTGTTCGTACTATCGATTTTTACCATGACCTGTAAACCCTTCGTTATGTTAAATATCCACACCGTATCTCTCTTACCCTTATCCCTATTATAACTGCTGGTGGGTTTCTGGGCGTTGATATTTTGAAACTATATGGTTGTTACCCAGACAACCCCATACAAATATCTTTCGCTTACAACTCGGCACCCGTTGCTGAGCAACGTTGGAACTGTGTTCGAGTGGGTAGATCGTCCGCAAAAGTGAGCGCTATTGCTAATGCTATAATTGACCGAACAATCTATGAATCCAACGAGCTGCCGATAAAGGCCTGCGCTCGATTTCAATTTTTAGGTCCCATTATTCTCCGATCTCCTTCAAATGTTAACCTATACTTTCATATCATTTATCTTTATATCCAATTGCCTAGTCCTTCTCATCGTTGTCCGTGTTGATGATTTTTCTATGGCCTGTAAACCCTCGGTTATATTAAATATCCACACAGTATCTTTCTTACCCTTATCCCTATTATTACTACTATGTTCCCTATTATTGTTACTAGTATTATCATTGTTACTATTATATATATTAACTTTATTAATTGTTACTACTATTACATTTATTATTATTCTTATTACTATAATTACCATTATATTTATTATTATTATAATTATTATTATTATTATTATTATTATTATTATTATAATTATTATTAATATTATTATAAGTATCATGATCATTATTATTATTATTATTAACCTCATTATTATCATTGTTATTATTATTATTATTATTATTATTATTATTATTATTATTATTATTATTAAGTTTTTGTAGGGATCCGTCCTTATTCCTCAGCGTTATAAAAATATTTTATTGATATCCAATATTAGCCGTAACAAAGTATTTTTGTTATTTCGAAAAAATTTAGCAGCGTTCTGCCCTTATTTTACGGTTTTATCAGATTATCCTACCAACAATTGAGCCGCGCTCCACCTTTTCCTTACAATATTAGCTGAAGTATTTTAATTAATTCGAAAAATTTGAGCAGCGTTCCGCCCTTATATTACGGTCTTATCCGGATATTCTATCAATTATTGAGCCGTATTCTACTTTTACTTTGCTATTTTGATAAGTATTTTAGTTGATTCGGAAAATTTAAGCAGCGTTCCGTCCTTATTTTGTGGTTTCAAGAGAATATTATACTAACAATTGAACAACATTCCACTTTTACTTTACTAATTTCGATAAGTATTTAATTAATTCGGAAAATTTGAGCAGCGATCCGCCCTCATTTTGTGGTTTCAAGAGATTATTATTATTCATTTTAACTGTTGCAGCGATTTCGCAATTTCCCCCGCTACCCATTTCCTCCCTTTGTCCTTAAGATCTATGTATGTTCATAATACATTTAATAAGTGCCCACTAGACTACTCGGTGTTAGAGATTTTGAGACGAATGTTGTTAAAATATTTATGTCGATTTTATCAAAATTAAATGCAAGAAAGTTGAGCCAAAAGACCCACTTTCAAGCTACTCTCTTTCGCTTTTTAATTTAATGATTTGACGTTTGGGTTCCTGCGTTCTCACGCCGGAACCCTCACAGGCACGACTGTTGGCAATTATACACACACTTACACAGGTCGATAGTGTGTTTTATTTTACTGTCTTGCGATATGTTTTGGCTGTATGCCGAAAAATAAATAAATAAAAATTACCGTACCAATCAGGTAAAAGTCTCGAATGCATCAAACCATTTATTCGTATAATTGTCGAAGTTCATAAATATACATATAGCATCATGATTCCTTGTTCATAAATGAGGACATAAACATCTTTCATTGCTTTATCATAGAACATTTGATCAATTGGTCAATAAATTCGCAAATCATCCATTCTCATAGCTCCCAATTGTCAGTGTACAGCAACTGAAAGTTATCGTGTCCAAGCAAAACGCCTACTAGCGTTAATTGCCTGAATGCACGGTTAACAGCTGCAATGCACACCAACTCACTTTAGACTGAAATTTTTCTCCGAAAAATATGACTGAAAAGTTTTCAAAACACATCAGTATCTATACCTATAATTTGGCCTTAACCTTGCGTGTTATTTTATTGCGATTAAACAAAATTCGACCTTGAAATTATTTGTGTTATCGAAATTAAATTTTTATTAATTTCTTAATTTAAATTGGCAACTTATTTTTAACATTTTTAATTAAATTTATTCAGCCAAAAATATTTTATTTTTATTCATTTAATTCAATAATTTTTACTTTTATATAAATGGTCATTTTGCAGTCAAATTTTCTTGTTATTATGTTATTTTTTATGTAGATTTCATGCGGTTCTTGATGCATTTTGTATTTATTTTACTTTTATGTTTTTGATTTTATATTTATTTATATTCTCTCAGATTTTAAAATGTTTAGTTGCTGTTGTATGTTATATTTTAAGTTATCTTGGTTCTGGGTTTTTGTGCTGTATTACTGATGCATTTTTAACAATTCTCAAAGCTATTTGTGTTCTGGCCAAACTGTAAATTAAAAATATCTAAGTTTAACTTAAGAGTAAATTAAAAATAATTAAGTGTTACTTAAGTGTATAAAAAAATATCTAAGTGTTACTTAAATGTAAATTAAAAATAAATAAGTGATACTTAAGCGTAAAATCAAAATAATTAACTGTAACTTACATATTAATTTTCATTAATTCATTAATTTTTACTTTTATATAAATAGTCATTTTACGGTCAAATTTTCTTGTTATTATGTTAAAGAAAATTAAGTGTTACTTAAGTGTAAATAAAAAATAATTAAGTGATACTGCAGTGTAAATAAAATAATTAAGTGTAAATTAAGAATAAATTATACTACATTATAGTTTTTTTTAAATGTTAAATGTATTCGTTGCATATGTTTAATTGTTGTATTATAATTAATTATTTGGGTAATCAAATATGTTGATATAAAGATGTGACGTAATGATATTCTGAACATTCTAAGAACAACCTATTACATCACATGCTGGAAATCTTCGTGATTGTTTCCACATATTACGTTGCGGTAATTTAGGCCATCATTTGTGATTGGCCTAAATGTCAATTCAAATAGATTTACAGTTGAATAGATAAAACTCAATATTTTAAAATCCAACGTATAATTGATCGCGGGCCGTTCTGTGAGTAATAGCGGACTACATGTTGGGCACCACTGTTGTAGACAGTACAGGAGTGTTGAAGCAATGTATAATCGACTCATGGCTTTCCTTAATTTATAGTCTGGTCGTGACTGTAGCTACATTTAGTTGTTCATCATTGTGTGAATCATCTGTCTCAAAAATGGCTAGAATCGACCTGCTTCAGTGAAAAAAACCCATAAAATTGATGTATTCATTTATGCAACAGTTTGCTAAAGATAATCACCGTCTTCCGCTTATTTTAAACAATAAACTGTCATTGAAGTGGAGCTTGTCTTATAACTCACCTTACGAATAGAGGACTATTGCAATGTACTGAAAAATTATTTTGAAAGATAAAAATGTATATGAAGGCTCAAGAAACTAGGACAGTAGCGTATTACATAACTCAAATGTTTCAGAATTAATGCAGTTAATAGTCACAAAACGAAATGCAAAATAACGGTAAATAAAGGCAATTAACTGTTTCATTTTTCAAATTTTGATATATACACATTCAATTAGTGACGGAACCAGCTTATATGTCAGGCTTCAATTTTTTAATTAAGCACAAGCTCTTCACAGACAGTTAAACTTTACAATCTACAATAGTCCATATCTTCAATGTCCACAATTGTCCACAATAACGGCGAGCCCGATAAGACAGTGCAACAGCCAAAGTTTGAAATATTTTGATATCTACGGAGGTACAGAGGAATATTAGGCTAATTGAATCCCTCGCGACATGTTTAGGTTTTTGGTCTAACTAAGTCCCTCCACCTTAAACTTAATTTGTCAACTCCTTAGCAGTAATATAGAGCTGCAGAGGCGTAACTAGGGTATGGCGCGCATGGCACGTGCCATGGGCGCAAGCTGAAAGGGGGCGCGAAAAATTGCCTAAAGTATAAATACGCAAATGAAAATAACCCTTAGTGTTGTGTTTTAAAGTCGAAACAATCTACTTGAAAAAGCGTTGTGAAAAATTTGGAGAACCCTACAGTTGTGATGTGGATGGGCAAGAATTATATGAAGAAATTTCGGATTGTAGGACGCTGCTAACAAGCCGTACCGAAAATATATCGACCCCTAACAATCACTTACTTTTATAGTTCAGTATGGAGATGAAAACTTTTTCCCAATATGTGTATAGCATTGCAAATAAAATAAAACGTAAGTAACCTATCGTCAGAGAAGGGCGCAAGATTGGTGTTTGCCATAAGCGTCATTTACCCTAGGTATGCCACTGTAGGGTTGAACGGATTGAATATGAGAATAGTCCAATCAGACACGCTTAAATCAATGAAAATGGAATAAACCAATTAAATTAACTATTAGGTTAAAATCTAATAGCTCATTGGATATTATGATTTCCATTACTTTTTGAAAAAACTAAATAAATATATTTTATTGAATTTGATTTTTCTATGTGAAATATATATTATCTGCATTTATCAAACCATATCAGAAATGATTTATTTTTAAACAGTAATTTATAGGATATTATTGTTTGAAGCAACAATATTTTTTTACTAATAAGTCGATATTTTCAGAAGCTTTATCCAGTTGAAGTTTTTTTTTATTCAATAAATTACGAGTTTTTGAAGCTGTCTGAAGTAATTTTGCTAGTAACTGATCTAGAATGAATGATTTCATCTTGAATATATTTCCTGGAACTCAAACGTTTTGACGATTTTTTATATTTTTCTTTCATTGCCGGAGAACAAACAATTTGCTCACGACTACTGAAATCAAGATTCTTCTTTATTTGTTTTTGCAAAACTGCTTTGAAAATCATATAGTTTTCGGAACTAGATGGAAGCCCAGGTTCCAAATTGTTAGCCTCGAACGAGTTGGATCGGTTTCGATCTGTGTTTTCAAAATCGGTTGATCTCTCATTTACATTTGTTTGAATGTTATTCAAGTTTGACTCGAAATTAATATTCGGTTTTTCTAAGTAGAATTTATTCATTTGATTTAAACGCGTTTGTAATTTATTCAACTTCTTGAGCATTTTGCGATTTGAAGAATACAATTTTGTGTCAATTCGTTCGACAATATCTTCATACAATAACTTGGAATAAGGAATTTTTGACTTGTCTTCTGGATAATTATGAACTTTCACTTTTGCGAAACTGGTTGACTTTCTCAAATTAGTATTGTTCTGATTTTCATTTAAGGTTTTATATGATAGATTATTAATCATTTTATTGTTTGAATTATTTTTGTTTGACTTGTTGACTGTGCCAATTTCAACTTCTTGACTTGGTTCAGAATCCTGAGCGATTTCTTCGTAATCTTTTTCTAATACTAATATGTCTTCATTGGCATCGGCAAAATCGCTTTCTTCCAAACCTTCTCCAATAAACCAATGGATAAAAGCTTTTTTAGATACTAAAATATCATATTTGTGCCGAAGATGACCCAAGCTTCTTTTATGCCGACGTTACCAGATATCATGCAAAGCGTTTGATCAGTCGTTGCAAGAACATTGTCACTACCTGACAAGGAAGGTTGATTATTTATTCCAATTTTAAACCCAGTTGGACACCAATCTACAAATTGAACTCGATAGTCACTTTTAACAATTGAGACAGCTTTGAATACATCTTTAGGACTAATACATCCTCTATAAAGTAAACAGCATGATATGTATTTTGTCATTTGCATTGGACAATTTAAAAAATGGCTATTTGTTTGAAATATTTGTCTAGTGAGTTCTTCTGCAGTTGTTACTTCATGATTAGCTTGCAAATGACTTATTATGGGAGCATAGGCCAAAACGGGGAAATGAATTCTTGGGTAAGGAATGGAATTCGTCATTAATTCGTTAACATCCATATGTTGAGCTCCTTCACAACTATAGCGATGGGACAGAAATATGCAACCAATCATTTGTACAAGAAACCGATTTATTACGTTGAATGTTGGTTTATGACACTGAAGTAGATTGCAAAGCTTACAATAAATTGACTCATTATCCACGAGAATGCCACAGTCTAAATTTTCAAAAGTTGTATGAGTATAAAGAAGAGCATTATACGGTCCGACAGTTGATTCAGATAAAGTTGTTGATGGAAATATTCCGGTTTCAAATCTATACTTTTTAGCATACTCATCACTAAGATGCTCTAATAAAAGTGACGTAAGTCCTGATCCTGTCCCACCGGAATACGAATTAAGAATTTCAAAGAGCGATAAATTATCACAGTGGCTGACTAATTTCCTGATGCTACACAAAAAAGTTTCAAGGTGGAGCTTACCTAAATTGAAGAATCCTCGAGCATAATTGCTTGCTGCGTCTTCAAAACCGTTTATTAGAAAATATGGATTAAACAAATCTTTATAAGCGCCTGTTCGAATTTCATCTGAATTAATTAAGTTAATTATGAAAAGTATAAAAAGTTATAATTTGTTAGCATGTAGTTAACCGTTTTTGAATAATACAGCATTAAATAATCGGGCAGTCTCTCAAAAAACCTCGGAAACCTTAGAAAACTTCAAATCTCATGAAAAATGTTTGAACTTTGATAGATTTTTTCGAGTAATGTAATACGATTAAATTATTTGTTTTGTGCGATGATAACAGTCATAAAATATTGAATCCAGTCGCCGACAACATATGGAAATATATGGACTACTGGTACCACAGTCAATTATTGGATTAACCAGTTCAAACATGGTCGGTAGTCAGTATTTATTGAAGCAATGAAT
Source organism: Schmidtea mediterranea (assembly GCA_022537955.1). NCBI lineage: Eukaryota > Metazoa > Platyhelminthes > Tricladida > Dugesiidae > Schmidtea > Schmidtea mediterranea. Next base: position 113,959,044 of record CM039681.1, read on the forward strand.
ATTCGCAAATTTTAAAGAACTCCCAATCACTATTAAGTATATCTCGAAGCAGTTGGATGTGAGTATCGGAAGTGTGCATACCATTTTAAATAAATCTGGCGTAAGAAAACTGTCATCCAGGTTCTTTCTACGTTTTCTTTCTTCTGAGATGTATGAAAACCGGAGGGAATGCTGTTGGGCAAATATTTTAAATTTATTTAAATGAAACTTAAAATTTATAGCAATTAATAAAGCACATACAAACTTAAAATATTAATAATTTCAATTAGGTAGCCTTTGTATAAAAGCTTTATCATCTATTGCGATTTTGTGTATTAATGTCTATATTTATTAATAAATTTCAAAGTAAAGTCTGGCTTCAATGGCATTTTATTCCAAGGATTTTTAAACAAAAGCCTGGGCTTTTATTATACCAATAGATGAAACATTAAGACCCGCCCATTAAAATTAATTGAACTAAATACAAAACATTGATCTAAACTCGAAAACTGAATGAAAATAAACAAAATTATACAATGGAAATAGATCAAGGGTGGTCAAAAGGATAAAGGATTTTGTTGATTGAAAAATAACGTTTTGGAAAAAGTAATGTTGAATTTCTATAAACCTCAATTAAATATCAATTAATAAATTTGTTATTTATGAAATTCAACAATGTCACCTATAACAGTTGGTTCCAAGTCCATAAAGATTGCTCTTGGAATTTGTTTTCTGTCTTTTGATTCATAAAACAGAGTTCCAACACGATTGGCAGGATTATTATCGGCTGAATACAGCGCTCCAGTAGCAGAAACTCCATGCTCCATGCAATATAATTCCCAAAGAGCGTTTCCGATTTGTACGCCTGATTGGCCAATTTGAATCGTTATAATTTCTCTGGTCATTTTAGATTTTAATTAGATTTTATTGATCAGATTATTGATAGAATTTTATTGTCTACTTTTTTAAATACAACTTCAGTATCTGCTTTTAGTTTATATTTATTAGTATTTATATTTATTGCAAAAATTAATCCAAATAATTTGTAATTTCTGTATATTTATTAATGGATAATGATATATCGCATTACTATGAATATTTAATATATGAAGTTACATCTTTTCGAAATCTATTGGTACCAATTTCAATTGAAATATTTGGAACAATCCATAAATTTCAATAAAAGCTGGTGTTTGTAACTTGTGATTATCCCGGTTATATACTGAACATGTAGACGTAAGTTCTTCTATTTGTATGGCCAGCACTAAATTTTGTTTAAATGAATTGGTAATAGCACGCAAACACAACATGCAGATTTAAAACTAGACCCATAAACACCAAATAACCACCGAAAAATATGAGAAAGAAATAATTAAAATATAAAATTAGAGACATAAAAATGAATAAAAATAATAACAAAATGCAACAAAATCCGCACGAAATAAACACAGAAATAACATGAAAACACGAAAATTCGACGAAAATTTGACAATTCATTTAATAAGCGAAAGTTCATGAAAGTTGGAGCTAAAATTAAATAATTTGAATTGGAAACAATTCAATTAAAAGTGGTGGGTTACAGGGTTTCGTTATTTTGCTTATCCTCATGGCGGCCCTGGTAACGCCATACAAAATGATTCTGATCGCCACTTGGCACCCGTTGCTAGGCAACGTTGGTAATGTGTTCAAGTGGTGGATTGCCCGCAAAAATTGAGTATTATCGCTAGTACTGTAATTGCTCGGACAACCCTCGGGTTCACGAGCTGTCGATAAAATACCTATGCTCGCTTAGCTCTGTCCCTGTGGAAGTAAAATCATGATCGAATGTGGAGAGATGACTTAAAGTTGCGACGCGAGTACTCATAATAATATCTGCGTGTAAGCGCCCTTTAGGAAATACTTTAACCGTAAGTACAACTATTTTATTTAAATAGACAGAAATGTGAATTATCAAAAGTTAATGGGACGGTTTTGATTGTTGAGCAGCTCGGCGTCGAGCACGTTCTTTGCGTCCCGGCCGACGATTTATTGGTTGAGTTGAGGACTGATCTACTGGTTGAGGATTCTTCTGCACCATCTTAGACGGGGCGAATATGAGCGGGTAGGTGACCGCTTCCCCCTCCCGACAAACGGCTAGGGCTACTTCTAGTCCTCGTATTTGGGTGCGCAGGCTCTGATTGAGCTGTCGCTCTTCAGCGCAACCTTTCTGTGCTGCAGATATTCGGTGGTATAACATTTTGACTCTTTTCGGATCCGACCAAGTCGCTTTGATCTGTTGGACCTCTTTCGTCAGCTGGAGTATTTGATGGAGGAGATCCACATTTGTGTTCCGTGCGCGATCTAATTCCGCTTGTAAAATTTGACTCGTAGCCATAACTATAATGGATAAGTTCGTTAACTTTAACGCTAATAATTTATATAATTTTGTTGAGGTCTGTAAGTTAAAATTAAAAATTTAAATAAAATTTAGGATAATAATTCAAATGGAAAGTAAGCGAAGAAAAAAGGCAAATAAAAGCGGGATCGTGCACAGAATTAATAGTAAAGGAAAGTGCGATGGAAACAGTATTAGAAAATGCAAAAAGCAATTACGAAAGGCGAGAATCCGGAAATCCGAGAAAAATCAATAAATGGAAAAATCATCGAAATCGAATGGGAAAAACGAGACAGTTATAGATTAGCTAATGGTTAACAAGATGACGGTTAGGGATTTATCAGAAAAGGGTTAGAAAGGGTTGAAAAACATTCAAATGTATGAAAACAGAAAACGTTAATTAATTAATTAATTGGCTAATGGAAAACCCGAGCTAATGGGAAACCCGAGCCAATGGAGAACCCGAGAGATGAAGGAAACCCGAGCTGGGTAAACAAGAAGAGAGGCAAACAAAAGGAAGATTTGGGCCCATTAGCTTGACACAATGATTAATGGGAAAAGAGTAAGGAGAAGATAGCGCGCGTAGGAAGACCGGTAGGGCCATTAATTATCTGGATTCGTTGGACCATTATGGATGACAGCCGAAGCAAACACGTAGGAGAAAATGTCAAACGAAAGATTGGCTCGGCAATAACCATTTGTCATCCTGATTTCGAGGAGTATATAAGCAAAGGGAAAATCAGAGAAAATCGGCATTCTGCCTCAGCTAGGGTTCGAAGAATCAGACTGTAGGAAAAGTGGTAAACGAATTAGGGAAGTAGGGAAAAGAAGAAATAGAATTAAGAATACGGAAAGGCGAAAAGGGATCAAACCAAACAGAAACCGAGGAAAACGAGAGTCAACAGAACTAAAGGATCAAAAGGTGAATATTGTTTGTTTGCAAAGCATCAACGCCGAGCCGAGAATCGTATAAACTTTGATTGGTCATTGTAGCGTGATAATAAATTGTGAACCTGTTATTTCAATATACGTTGGGTCGTTCATTGTTTTAATTTAAAGAACACCAGGAGTCAGAGAGAACCGACTTGAAATAATCCAAAACCCAACAATTTAATTTTATCATTATCGTAAACATATCGATTGAAACGAATATTCTTAAACAGATGATCAAACGCAAAGACAGGGTAAAGAACATTTCTTTTCAATAACAACAAAAATCAATCTAGTTCGTATTAATCGTTAGTGTCTTTGGAGTTTCTAATTTTCCGGAAATGACTTCTTTCGGCTCTTTCTCGGAGGAACCGCAGGGTATGGGCGTCGGGTGTCTCGGACTGGGCGAGGTGGGTAGGCTTCTGCGATTCGCCCGGCGAGGATGTCATCTTCTACGTTGGCGAGATACATCCTCGCCTTGACCACCTGTAGGTCCACTTGCTCCTGCACTCGTTCCCATTGGGTGAGAAGATCTCGCGCATTCATATACGTCTCCGCTGCCGGGTATTGTTGGCCGGCGAGTCCGCATGGGTCGCTGTTTAGGCCCAGTACCCTCCAGGTAGTGGGGTACGGCCACTGCTGTTGAATCTTATTGAATATTTCTGTTTTTGGGTGTGATTCCTTCCGGCATTGTTCGTCGGGCATTCGGGTGTTAGTCCATTCGATCGGCATATTCTAAAAACACACCAAAATCAGTTATTGGCATATGGGGATGAAAAATAGTTCATTTAAATATTTCACTTAGATTGTATACTAAACTCACTAGCGACCAGGTTGTTATTATCATTGGGGTTATCACCAGTTAAACTTATCGAATGCTAATTATCCGTACCATCTTTCGTGGATTTAATGGGTTGTGCATATAATGTCATGGGAACTGAGAACGAATGGACATTATAATAATTTTAACTGGTGATATATATTAGCTTATGACATAAATAGGAAAAATTTAAGATGGTACCAGGTTAATCTTTTTAAACGGCACAACTTGACTCTTTTCATATTATAAACAGTACGGTAATATATTTTTTAATCATCGTCGGTCATAATTTAACTAATTTAGGGTAGTAGTCGTAAATTTTTAATCGCCATATTTTATTAAACAGTTATAAGTTTCATAAAGTTTTGAGAAGCCCGATACATCGATTTCCGCAAGCCCCCTTCCCTTAAAATTGTTCTTAAGGGTTTGATATGTTTATATTAGATTTTAAGAGTGTCCACTGGACTACTCTGTGTTATCATTTAAGCCGATGAGTAGTGATATTTTAGGTCGATTTTTCGGGAGTAGGTAGAAAGGTAGCCAACCAAAAGATTGACTCCCGATCTCCCTACTGCCCCTATGATAACGAATGAATTGACGTTCGAGTCCGTCGTTACCCACGACGAGATCTCTCACGGGCACGAGCAATTGGCGGACTTACACCGCACTTACACCGCTCGGTCTTTATGTAGGATTTTACTGACTTGTTGATGTGTGGCTGTGGGCCGGAAAAATTTCGACTCAGTTAAGTTAGATAAGTTCTATAAAACATAAATATTTCAATTTATAATTAACACTCATTTCAAATTCATTTACACACCGGCAAGTCATTCCTGCTTACCTTCGATAAAAAATTCTCGAGTAACGTTCGATTTAGTGATTTTTAACAACAAAACAAGTTAGCACTGATTAAAAATCGATTAGAAGTGATTTACTGGTTAAAACTGTTCGAGTGATTCAGTGATTAGAACTAATTAAAACCGAGTTCAACTGGTTAAATCTGATTAAAATTCTGTGAAAATGAATCGGTATATATACTTATTGTGTGACCCTAACCTTGCGTGTTAAATTTGATGTAGTAAAACAAAATTTGACCTTGGGAATTTCTTTTTATATTCTAACTCTAATTTTCTTATTTTTTGATTTATTTTGACAATTTTAGTTTTTAGCTTTTGTTGGTCCAGAACGTAAACGGCCTTGGAGAATGTTTTAATGGATCAGAAACACACATGCAAACATAACAGGCAGATTTAAATAAACCTGGAAACACCAATTAAACCCTATAAAATATGAGAAAAAGGGAATTAAATATAAATTAATAAACATAAAAAATAAATTAAATAATAACAAAACGCACCAAGATTCGCACGATACCTACACAAACATAACAAGAAAACACAACAAATTCGACAAAATTGAAAGAATTAATAAAAGTTCATTAAAATGAAAATTAAATCGGAAAATTTGAATTAGTAATAATTCAATAAAAATTCTAAACGAAAAATTATAAAAATAAATCAAAAAATAATAAAATTAAAGAATAGAATTTACTAGAAAATAACAAGGTCGAATTTTGTTTTACTGCATCAAATTTCACATGCGAGAAAAACAGGTATATATACTGATCCATTTTCACATTTAATTTAACCATTTTCAAAACCGTTTTTCGAAAACACAACATTATTGAAATTGTTTTAAAACCATTTTGATACTAATTTGGAACTCATTCTTAGAAACTATTCAACTGATTTTTAGGTGAGGAATATTTATGTTGGAACCCTCTTTCCACGTCGCGTCCATTGCATCTCGGTAGAGCTCTGCTTGGCGTCGACGTGGGGAGAGAGGCGTTTATGTTATTTTATGCTATTGTATGCAAATTTTTGGAATGGTTATGAAGGGTAATTATGTTATTTTTGTTCATAACTAATAAATATTATTAATATACATAAATTGCTTTATATATTTTCATAAACTAAATTAAACTGTCGAAATTTTTCCGGCCCACAGCCGACACATAACGCAAGAAAGCAAAATCTACATAGTACAGATGCATGTAAGTGCGTGGAAGATCGCCAATGATATGTACCCGTGAAGACTCAGCGTTGAGAAACGCAGGGGTCGTAACGTCAATATTATCCCTATAGCTGAAGCGAGAAATAAGGAAGAAGTCTCCGACTCCTTCCTCGTTTCTCATTTCTGTAAAATCGACCTAAAATTATATTACACACGGCTCAAAATCATCACATCGAGTAGTCCAGTGGGCACTCAGTAAATATAATATAAACACAAATGCGCCTAAGGTCTATTAAAGGGAAAGGGTACGGGGATAAATTAAATTGAAAATCGTTGATATAACTGATTCCGTGTTAATGTTTTGAAATCATTAGACTTATTGATAAAAGTAGATTAAATTCATATAAATTAGATAGAACTTATTACTAAACGTAAATTAAATTCATATTTTGAATTAAATGAGATGAGACTTATTGCTAGAAGTAAATTAACTAATATTTTGGAATAAATTAGCTAAAATCCATTGTTAACAGTAAATTAAATGGTGTAATTGTATTAGATAAACGTATCCCAGAAGGCAAATTAAACTAATAAATTGTTTAAATTATTAAACCATATTTCTAAAGGTAAATTAATCAATCTCATTTCTAAAAGCAAATTAAAGTAATTCTAAAAAGTAAATTAACAAAACTTATTTCTAAAGGCAAATTAAATCCATCAATCGTATTTTTAACAGTAAATTGAATTAATAAATCTTATTTCTACAAGTAAATTAAACTAATAAATCTTATTCCTAAAGGTAAATCGAATTAATAAATCGTATTACTAAAAGTAAATTGAACTTATGTTTGAGATAGATTAGATGAAACGCATTACTAACGTAGATTAATGCATGTTGTGAAACAAGTTAAGTAAAACTCATCACTAAAGGTAGATTAAATGCGTATTTGAAACAAATTAGTTGAAATTACCGGTGAATTAATCGAAAACCATTGAGTAAAGTAGTCATGGGTTAAAATAAACTAATCCTCTGATTTAACATAAGGTGATTCATTTCCTAAAAGTAAGGCAACTATAGATAAAAACTAAGCAATTCGTTGATTCAATTACTGTAATAACAGCAAAATAATTATTGAATAAAACTAACAAAACCCATTGATTTGAAATAAAACTCAACCTACAAATAATTTATTGATTGAAGCTGAACTAATAACATAGGTCATAAATCGATTCGTCATTAAAGGTAAACCAAATAAATAAATCTCTTAAAAGGAATTAATGTAGCTAAACCGATCAACACGAAATCCATAAGAATCGTTGACATAAGGGAAGATAGTAGTATAATATTGTCAAAATTTGCTAAGAACCTGATCATGATAATATCTCCCACCCGAAAAATTCATAAAACCTGCATCAGTTAAGTACATATATAATTCCAAATACAATCCACATTAAATTCGTAGGCGAAAAATGACGTAACAATATAATAAAAGCCCAATACGAATTCGAAGCGAAACGTTAATATGCGTAAGATGAGAATCAACCAGATAAGTCTTCTTCGAAACGATTAAATAATCTCAGAATACCATAAGGAGAGCAAAGACACTGGTTTTTCTAAAATTAAGTAATAAAATGTTTAAATATGAATAACCGACGTATCTGACATATTCCAAATTTGCCTCATCGCCACGCACAACCATAGTAAATGCCGCGATGTAATATCAGAAAGTAGTTAACTAAGAACCCCAGTTATCCGAAATAGTAAACAAGTCGACCGGAAATTGTAAGTCCAAATTTTAGTAAGCTAATACAATCCGAGAATTAGAAATTTCCGTCGACATTAGACGTACCGGATAAACAGAGCAAAGGTCATTTACTAACGCATTCACATTAGATAACGGATGTAGACGCCCACGCTAGTGAGATAATCTAGGGCGAAGGTCAGTTAAGCATTGCGGCACATTTCGAAACACAACGGATATAGAAACGGAAGCCCAAGTTAAGGTAAATCTTACCAAAGGCCGTGTTGCTGATGTTGTACAACTTGTAAATACAAATCGATAAACACCACTACGGATATAGACACGCTAAAGTCCCTGTATCGCCTATCTATATCGTAAGTTAGTAAATCTGTAAATTATCGCGTGCAACGTCAATTCGTGGGATGTAACAAAGCTTGAAACAATTTTAATTGATATTATGTATTGAACAAGTATTAAACGCACCCCGATAAATGATAAGCCTTATATCTATTAAAAGCAAAATTGACGGTTTCAATATTATCCAACACTAGGCATCCAATGACTTTTAAATGAATTCTAATAAATAGCACCACCATACGCGCGACAAACTCTGACTTGACGAACATTAATACCCGGTCGATTTGTAAGTACAGACTCCCTCATTAATATGGCAGTAGAATTTCCCAACGTCTCGCAATTAGGGCAACCACTAAAATAGAAGTGCCGTGATGAAAGCGTGGTAGACTAAATAGCTTCAGAGACGCACAACCCATTAAATCCACGAAAGATGGTACGGATAATTAGCATTCGATAAGTTTAACTGGTGATAACCCCAATGATAATAACAACCTGGTCGCTAGTGAGTTTAGTATACAATCTAAGTGAAATATTTAAATGAACTATTTTTCATCCCCATATGCCAATAACTGATTTTGGTGTGTTTTTAGAATATGCCGATCGAATGGACTAACACCCGAATGCCCGACGAACAATGCCGGAAGGAATCACACCCAAAAACAGAAATATTCAATAAGATTCAACAGCAGTGGCCGTACCCCACTACCTGGAGGGTACTGGGCCTAAACAGCGACCCATGCGGACTCGCCGGCCAACAATACCCGGCAGCGGAGACGTATATGAATGCGCGAGATCTTCTCACCCAATGGGAACGAGTGCAGGAGCAAGTGGACCTACAGGTGGTCAAGGCGAGGATGTATCTCGCCAACGTAGAAGATGACATCCTCGCCGGGCGAATCGCAGAAGCCTACCCACCTCGCCCAGTCCGAGACACCCGACGCCCATACCCTGCGGTTCCTCCGAGAAAGAGCCGAAAGAAGTCATTTCCGGAAAATTAGAAACTCCAAAGACACTAACGATTAATACGAACTAGATTGATTTTTGTTGTTATTGAAAAGAAATGTTCTTTACCCTGTCTTTGCGTTTGATCATCTGTTTAAGAATATTCGTTTCAATCGATATGTTTACGATAATGATAAAATTAAATTATATAAATTATTAGCGTTAAAGTTAACGAACTTATCCATTATAGTTATGGCTACGAGTCAAATTTTACAAGCGGAATTAGATCGCGCACGGAACACAAATGTGGATCTCCTCCATCAAATACTCCAGCTGACGAAAGAGGTCCAACAGATCAAAGCGACTTGGTCGGATCCGAAAAGAGTCAAAATGTTATACCACCGAATATCTGCAGCACAGAAAGGTTGCGCTGAAGAGCGACAGCTCAATCAGAGCCTGCGCACCCAAATACGAGGACTAGAAGTAGCCCTAGCCGTTTGTCGGGAGGGGGAAGCGGTCACCTACCCGCTCATATTCGCCCCGTCTAAGATGGTGCAGAAGAATCCTCAACCAGTAGATCAGTCCTCAACTCAACCAATAAATCGTCGGCCGGGACGCAAAGAACGTGCTCGACGCCGAGCTGCTCAACAATCAAAACCGTCCCATTAACTTTTGATAATTCACATTTCTGTCTATTTAAATAAAATAGTTGTACTTACGGTTAAAGTATTTCCTAAAGGGCGCTTACACGCAGATATTATTATGAGTACTCGCGTCGCAACTTTAAGTCATCTCTCCACATTCGATCATGATTTTACTTCCACAGGGACAGAGCTAAGCGAGCATAGGTATTTTATCGACAGCTCGTGAACCCGAGGGTTGTCCGAGCAATTACAGTACTAGCGATAATACTCAATTTTTGCGGGCAATCCACCACTTGAACACATTACCAACGTTGCCTAGCAACGGGTGCCAAGTGGCGATCAGAATCATTTTGTATGGCGTTACCAGGGCCGCCATGAGGATAAGCAAAATAACGAAACCCTGTAACCCACCACTTTTAATTGAATTGTTTCCAATTCAAATTATTTAATTTTAGCTCCAACTTTCATGAACTTTCGCTTATTAAATGAATTGTCAAATTTTCGTCGAATTTTCGTGTTTTCATGTTATTTCTGTGTTTATTTCGTGCGGATTTTGTTGCATTTTGTTATTATTTTTATTCATTTTTATGTCTCTAATTTTATATTTTAATTATTTCTTTCTCATATTTTTCGGTGGTTATTTGGTGTTTATGGGTCTAGTTTTAAATCTGCATGTTGTGTTTGCGTGCTATTACCAATTCATTTAAACAAAATTTAGTGCTGGCCATACAAATAGAAGAACTTACGTCTACATGTTCAGTATATAACCGGGATAATCACAAGTTACAAACACCAGCTTTTATTGAAATTTATGGATTGTTCCAAATATTTCAATTGAAATTGGTACCAATAGATTTCGAAAAGATGTAACTTCATATATTAAATATTCATAGTAATGCGATATATCATTATCCATTAATAAATATACAGAAATTACAAATTATTTGGATTAATTTTTGCAATAAATATAAATACTAATAAATATAAACTAAAAGCAGATACTGAAGTTGTATTTAAAAAGTAGACAATAAAATTCTATCAATAATCTGATCAATAAAATCTAATTAAAATCTAAAATGACCAGAGAAATTATAACGATTCAAATTGGCCAATCAGGCGTACAAATCGGAAACGCTCTTTGGGAATTATATTGCATGGAGCATGGAGTTTCTGCTACTGGAGCGCTGTATTCAGCCGATAATAATCCTGCCAATCGTGTTGGAACTCTGTTTTATGAATCAAAAGACAGAAAACAAATTCCAAGAGCAATCTTTATGGACTTGGAACCAACTGTTATAGGTGACATTGTTGAATTTCATAAATAACAAATTTATTAATTGATATTTAATTGAGGTTTATAGAAATTCAACATTACTTTTTCCAAAACGTTATTTTTCAATCAACAAAATCCTTTATCCTTTTGACCACCCTTGATCTATTTCCATTGTATAATTTTGTTTATTTTCATTCAGTTTTCGAGTTTAGATCAATGTTTTGTATTTAGTTCAATTAATTTTAATGGGCGGGTCTTAATGTTTCATCTATTGGTATAATAAAAGCCCAGGCTTTTGTTTAAAAATCCTTGGAATAAAATGCCATTGAAGCCAGACTTTACTTTGAAATTTATTAATAAATATAGACATTAATACACAAAATCGCAATAGATGATAAAGCTTTTATACAAAGGCTACCTAATTGAAATTATTAATATTTTAAGTTTGTATGTGCTTTATTAATTGCTATAAATTTTAAGTTTCATTTAAATAAATTTAAAATATTTGCCCAACAGCATTCCCTCCGGTTTTCATACATCTCAGAAGAAAGAAAACGTAGAAAGAACCTGGATGACAGTTTTCTTACGCCAGATTTATTTAAAATGGTATGCACACTTCCGATACTCACATCCAACTGCTTCGAGATATACTTAATAGTGATTGGGAGTTCTTTAAAATTTGCGAATATTCATTGCTTCAATAAATACTGACTACCGACCATGTTTGAACTGGTTAATCCAATAATTGACTGTGGTACCAGTAGTCCATATATTTCCATATGTTGTCGGCGACTGGATTCAATATTTTATGACTGTTATCATCGCACAAAACAAATAATTTAATCGTATTACATTACTCGAAAAAATCTATCAAAGTTCAAACATTTTTCATGAGATTTGAAGTTTTCTAAGGTTTCCGAGGTTTTTTGAGAGACTGCCCGATTATTTAATGCTGTATTATTCAAAAACGGTTAACTACATGCTAACAAATTATAACTTTTTATACTTTTCATAATTAACTTAATTAATTCAGATGAAATTCGAACAGGCGCTTATAAAGATTTGTTTAATCCATATTTTCTAATAAACGGTTTTGAAGACGCAGCAAGCAATTATGCTCGAGGATTCTTCAATTTAGGTAAGCTCCACCTTGAAACTTTTTTGTGTAGCATCAGGAAATTAGTCAGCCACTGTGATAATTTATCGCTCTTTGAAATTCTTAATTCGTATTCCGGTGGGACAGGATCAGGACTTACGTCACTTTTATTAGAGCATCTTAGTGATGAGTATGCTAAAAAGTATAGATTTGAAACCGGAATATTTCCATCAACAACTTTATCTGAATCAACTGTCGGACCGTATAATGCTCTTCTTTATACTCATACAACTTTTGAAAATTTAGACTGTGGCATTCTCGTGGATAATGAGTCAATTTATTGTAAGCTTTGCAATCTACTTCAGTGTCATAAACCAACATTCAACGTAATAAATCGGTTTCTTGTACAAATGATTGGTTGCATATTTCTGTCCCATCGCTATAGTTGTGAAGGAGCTCAACATATGGATGTTAACGAATTAATGACGAATTCCATTCCTTACCCAAGAATTCATTTCCCCGTTTTGGCCTATGCTCCCATAATAAGTCATTTGCAAGCTAATCATGAAGTAACAACTGCAGAAGAACTCACTAGACAAATATTTCAAACAAATAGCCATTTTTTAAATTGTCCAATGCAAATGACAAAATACATATCATGCTGTTTACTTTATAGAGGATGTATTAGTCCTAAAGATGTATTCAAAGCTGTCTCAATTGTTAAAAGTGACTATCGAGTTCAATTTGTAGATTGGTGTCCAACTGGGTTTAAAATTGGAATAAATAATCAACCTTCCTTGTCAGGTAGTGACAATGTTCTTGCAACGACTGATCAAACGCTTTGCATGATATCTGGTAACGTCGGCATAAAAGAAGCTTGGGGTCATCTTCGGCACAAATATGATATTTTAGTATCTAAAAAAGCTTTTATCCATTGGTTTATTGGAGAAGGTTTGGAAGAAAGCGATTTTGCCGATGCCAATGAAGACATATTAGTATTAGAAAAAGATTACGAAGAAATCGCTCAGGATTCTGAACCAAGTCAAGAAGTTGAAATTGGCACAGTCAACAAGTCAAACAAAAATAATTCAAACAATAAAATGATTAATAATCTATCATATAAAACCTTAAATGAAAATCAGAACAATACTAATTTGAGAAAGTCAACCAGTTTCGCAAAAGTGAAAGTTCATAATTATCCAGAAGACAAGTCAAAAATTCCTTATTCCAAGTTATTGTATGAAGATATTGTCGAACGAATTGACACAAAATTGTATTCTTCAAATCGCAAAATGCTCAAGAAGTTGAATAAATTACAAACGCGTTTAAATCAAATGAATAAATTCTACTTAGAAAAACCGAATATTAATTTCGAGTCAAACTTGAATAACATTCAAACAAATGTAAATGAGAGATCAACCGATTTTGAAAACACAGATCGAAACCGATCCAACTCGTTCGAGGCTAACAATTTGGAACCTGGGCTTCCATCTAGTTCCGAAAACTATATGATTTTCAAAGCAGTTTTGCAAAAACAAATAAAGAAGAATCTTGATTTCAGTAGTCGTGAGCAAATTGTTTGTTCTCCGGCAATGAAAGAAAAATATAAAAAATCGTCAAAACGTTTGAGTTCCAGGAAATATATTCAAGATGAAATCATTCATTCTAGATCAGTTACTAGCAAAATTACTTCAGACAGCTTCAAAAACTCGTAATTTATTGAATAAAAAAAAACTTCAACTGGATAAAGCTTCTGAAAATATCGACTTATTAGTAAAAAAATATTGTTGCTTCAAACAATAATATCCTATAAATTACTGTTTAAAAATAAATCATTTCTGATATGGTTTGATAAATGCAGATAATATATATTTCACATAGAAAAATCAAATTCAATAAAATATATTTATTTAGTTTTTTCAAAAAGTAATGGAAATCATAATATCCAATGAGCTATTAGATTTTAACCTAATAGTTAATTTAATTGGTTTATTCCATTTTCATTGATTTAAGCGTGTCTGATTGGACTATTCTCATATTCAATCCGTTCAACCCTACAGTGGCATACCTAGGGTAAATGACGCTTATGGCAAACACCAATCTTGCGCCCTTCTCTGACGATAGGTTACTTACGTTTTATTTTATTTGCAATGCTATACACATATTGGGAAAAAGTTTTCATCTCCATACTGAACTATAAAAGTAAGTGATTGTTAGGGGTCGATATATTTTCGGTACGGCTTGTTAGCAGCGTCCTACAATCCGAAATTTCTTCATATAATTCTTGCCCATCCACATCACAACTGTAGGGTTCTCCAAATTTTTCACAACGCTTTTTCAAGTAGATTGTTTCGACTTTAAAACACAACACTAAGGGTTATTTTCATTTGCGTATTTATACTTTAGGCAATTTTTCGCGCCCCCTTTCAGCTTGCGCCCATGGCACGTGCCATGCGCGCCATACCCTAGTTACGCCTCTGCAGCTCTATATTACTGCTAAGGAGTTGACAAATTAAGTTTAAGGTGGAGGGACTTAGTTAGACCAAAAACCTAAACATTCAATTAGGCTAATATTCCTCTGTACCTCCGTAGATATCAAAATATTTCAAACTTTGGCTGTTGCACTGTCTTATCGGGCTCGCCGTTATTGTGGACAATTGTGGACATTGAAGATATGGACTATTGTAGATTGTAAAGTTTAACTGTCTGTGAAGAGCTTGTGCTTAATTAAAAAATTGAAGCCTGACATATGTTGGGCCAGCACACCAATAGCCTTGAGAATTGTTTAAATGCATCAGTAATACAGCACGAAAACCCAGCACCAAGATAACTTAAAATACAATATACAACACCAATTAAACACTTTAAAATCTGAGAGAATATAAATAAAAATAAAATCAAAAACATAAAAATAAAAATAAAATAATAACAAAATGCACCAAGATTCGCACGATACCTACACAAATATAACAAGAAAACACAACAAATTCGACGAAATTGAAAAAAATTAACAAAAGTTCATTAAAATGAAATTTAAATCGAAAATTTGAATTAGTAATAATTCAATAAAAATCTTAAATAAAAAATTATAAAAATAAATCAAAAAATAATAAAATTAAAGAATAGAATTTACTAGAAAATAACAAGGTCGAATTTTGTTTTACTGCATCAAATTTCACACGCGAGAAAAATAGGTATAAATACCGATGTGTTTTCACAAATTTTCAGTCTTATTTTTCGGAGAAAAAATTTCATTATAGAACTGTGTAGCTGGTTGTATGGCTGGTTGAGAGCCGTGCATTCAGGCAATTAACACGGGTAAGTGTTTTGCCTGAACACGATCACTCTCAACTGGTGCAATATTATTAGTTGATTTTTTCGAAGAGAATTGATGGGTAATTTTTCAATTGAATTTATGTATGACTTTTCAGATCGAATTGATGGATGATTTTGTTTATGGATAATTTTGTTTTTCCAATTGAATTTATGGATGATTTTTTGAATCAAATTTATGGGTAATTTCTCAATTGAATTTATGGATGATTTTTCAGATTAATTTTATGGATAATTTTGTTTTTCCAATTGAATTTATAGATGATTTATCGAATTAAATTTATGGGATTTTCGAAGTAAATTTTATGGAATGGATACAATGAATTTCAAATGTATGTGGCCGATGTAATATGCGAAATAAATATTTTATATCTACAGCCTTAGTGCAGCGAAACTTTTATTCCAAATGCTATGGTAAAATATTATTTGTTATTCCTTTTTCCGGCCCACAGCCAACACATAACGCAAGAAAGCAAAATCTACATAGTACAGATTCGTGTAAGTGCGTGGAAGATCGCCAATGATATGTACCCGTGAAGACTCAGCGTGCGGAACGCAGGAGTTGGAACGTCAATATTATCCGTACATAGGGGAAATTGGAGGGTAAATGAGTAGTTTATTGGCTGCTCCTTCACCATCCGTTTCCTGTAAAATTGACATAAATTTTTAACAACAATCGGCTCAAAATCTCTAACACCGAGTAGTCCAGTGGGCACTCATTAACTATAATATGAACATAAATAGATCTTAAGGACAAAAAGAGGGAATGGGTAGCGGGGAAAATTAGCGAAATCGTTGCAACAGTTAAAATGAATAGCCATCGGAAAAAGATTAATCCGAACGACCAAAATCATGAAAAATAATGTTTTTAAATAAGAATTAAATAGGTTAATTTGAGTTGAGGCGGAAAATATGGGCGGGACGCTGCTCAAATTTTCCGAACTAATTCAAATACTTAACAAAAATAATAACGTAAAAATGGAATCCGTAAAATAAGGGCGGAACGCTGCTCAAATTTTCCGAGTCAATGAAAATACTTTGTCGAAAACTGTAGTATAGGGATGAACCGTAAAATAAGGGCGGAACGCTGCTCAAATTTTCTAATTTACAAAAATACTTTATCGAAAACCAAAAAATATAGATGGACTACGGCTAATGTTGTATATCAATAAACAATTTTTAACGCTGAGGAATAAGGACGGATCCCTACAAAATCTTAATAAATATAACGATAATGATGAGGGTAATGGTAATTATAATAATAATGATAATGATAATAATAATAATAATAATATTGGTAATAATAATAATAATCATGGTATTTGTAGTAATGATGATAATAATTATGATAACAAGAATAATAGTAGTAATAATCATAGTAGTAATAACAATAAATATAATGGTAGTTATAGCTATAAAAATAATAATATAGGTAATAGTAGTAACAATTAATAAAGGTAATATATATAATAGCAACAATGATAATGCTAGTAATAATAATGGGAAACATTGTAGTTATAATAGGGATAAAGGTGAAAGATATAATGTGGGTGTATTTAACATAACAAAGGGTGTACAGATCAAAGAAAAGTCTTCAGCATGGACAATAAGAAGAAGGACTATGAGAATAGACATAACAATGAATGATATGAGAGTATAGGTTAACATTTGAAAGAGATAGGAGAATAATGGGACCTAAGAATCAAAAGCGAGCACAGGTCTTCTATCGACAGCTCGTGAACCCGAGGGTCGTCCGAGCAATTATAGTACTAGCACATGGTACTCAATTTTTGCGGGCAATCCACCACTTGAACACATTACCAACGTTGCTTAGCAACGGGTGCCAAGTGGATCAGAATCATTTTGTATGGCGTTACGAGGGCAACTAGAAGGATAAGCAAGAATTGGAACCCTGTAACCCACCACATATAAGCTGCTTCCGTCACTAATTGAATGTGTATATATCAAAATTTGAAAAATGAAACAGTTAATTGCCTTTATTTACCGTTATTTTGCATTTCGTTTTGTGACTATTAACTGCATTAATTCTGAAACATTTGAGTTATGTAATACGCTACTGTCCTAGTTTCTTGAGCCTTCATATACATTTTTATCTTTCAAAATAATTTTTCAGTACATTGCAATAGTCCTCTATTCGTAAGGTGAGTTATAAGACAAGCTCCACTTCAATGACAGTTTATTGTTTAAAATAAGCGGAAGACGGTGATTATCTTTAGCAAACTGTTGCATAAATGAATACATCAATTTTATGGGTTTTTTTCACTGAGGCAGGTCGATTCTAGCCATTTTTGAGACAGATGATTCACACAATGATGAACAACTAAATGTAGCTACAGTCACGACCAGACTATAAATTAAGGAAAGCCATGAGTCGATCATACATTGCTTCAACACTCCTGTACTGTCTACAACAGTGGTGCCCAACATGTAGTCCGCTATTACTCACAGAACGGCCAGCGATCAATTATACGTTGGATTTTAAAATATTGAGTTTTATCTATTCAACTGTTAATCTATTCGAATTGACATTTAGGCCAATCACAAATGATGGCCTAAATTACCGCAACGTAATATGTGGAAACAATCACGAAGATTTCCAGCATGTGATGTAATAGGTTGTTCTTAGAATGTTCAGAATATCATTACGTCACATCTTTATATCAACATATTTGATTACCCAAATAATTAATTATAATACAACAATTAAACATATGCAACGAATACATTTAACATTTAAAAAAAACTATAATGTAGTATAATTTATTCTTAATTTACACTTAATTATTTTATTTACACTGCAGTATCACTTAATTATTTTTTATTTACACTTAAGTAACACTTAATTTTCTTTAACATAATAACAAGAAAATTTGACCGTAAAATGACTATTTATATAAAAGTAAAAATTAATGAATTAATGAAAATTAATATGTAAGTTACAGTTAATTATTTTGATTTTACGCTTAAGTATCACTTATTTATTTTTAATTTACATTTAAGTAACACTTAGATATTTTTTTATACACTTAAGTAACACTTAATTATTTTTAATTTACTCTTAAGTTAAACTTAGATATTTTTAATTTACAGTTTGGCCAGAACACAAATAGCCTTGAGAATTATTAAAAATGCATCAGTAATACAGCACGAAAACCCAGAACCAAGATAACTTAAAATATAACATACAACAGCAACTAAACATTTTAAAATCTGAGAAAATATAAATAAATATAAAATCAAAAACATAAAAGTAAAATAAATACAAAATGCATCAAGAACCGCATGAAATCTACATAAAAAATAACATAATAACAAGAAAATTTGACTGCAAAATGACCATTTATATAAAAGTAAAAATTATTGAATTAAATGAATAAAAATAAAATATTTTTGGCTGAATAAATTTAATTAAAAATGTTAAAAATAAGTTGCCAATTTAAATTAAGAAATTAATAAAAATTTAATTTTGATAACACAAATAATTTCAAGGTCGAATTTTGTTTAATCGCAATAAAATAACACGCAAGGTTAAGGCCAAATTGTAGGTTTATATACTGATGTGTTTTCACAAATTTTCAGCACAAAATTGACAAAATTGAGTTTTATCTATTCAACTGTAAATCTATTCGAATTGACATGAGTTTATTTGATGCCAATCATAAATGATGGCCTAAATTACCGCAACGTAATATGTGGGAACAATTACGAAGATTTCCCGCATGTGACGTAATATATTTGCCATCATACATACATCTTAGAATGTTCAGAATATTATTACGTAACATCATTATATCAACATATTTGATTACACAAATAGTTAATTATAATACAACAGTTAAACATATGCAACGAATACATTTAATATTTAAAAATAATTATAATGTAGGATTATTTATTCTTAATTTACACCTAAGTGTTTAATTTTTTTTTAATATACACTTAATATACACTTAAGCCAGAACACAAACGGCCTTGAGAATTGTTAAAAATGCATCAGTAATACAGCACGAAAACCCAGCACCAAGATTAATTAAAATACAATATACAACACCAACTAAACACTTTAAAATCTGAGAGAATATAAATAAATATAAAATTAAAAACATAAAAGTAAAATAAAATAAATACAAAATGCATCAAGAACCGCACGAAATCTATATAAAACATAACATAATAATAAGAAAAATTCGACCGTAAAATGACCATTTATATAAAAGTAAAAATAAATGAATTAAATGAATAAAAATAAAATATTTTTGGATGAATAAATTTAATTAAAAATGTTAAAAATAAATTACCAAGTTAAATTAAGAAATTAATAAAATTTTAATTTAGATAACACAAATAATTTCAAGGTCGAATTTTGTTTAATCGCAATAAAATTAACACGCAAGGTTAAGGCCAAATTGTAGGTATATATACTGATGTGTTTTCACAAATTTTCAGCACAAAATTGACAACAAAATTTCAACTAAATTACAGGCTGTATGCAGAGAGAAAAATTTCATTTTACTGTTAGCTATATCTGGTCAAATTGATTTTAAATTACTGTTGTCGATTTGTGGTATTACTTTCCTGCATAATTTTTCAATTGCCTACAATTATGGAATTTTACGATATGGAATGAAGAATTTATATGGAGAATCTGTAGTAATTTTTCAATTGCCTGCAGTTATGGAATTTTATGATATGAAATGAAGAATTTAAATGGAGAATCTGTAAATTTATATGAAGAATATACATTTATGCCTCGAAACTTTTATCGAATTTAGATGGTAACATTTAATTTTATTTTGTGGCCCACAGCCAAAACAAACTGCAAGTAATTAAAATCAAACATACCATCGCAAATCGTGTAAGTGCGTGTATTATCGCCAATGATTTCGTGCCCGTGAAGGCTCCGGCGTGAGGAACGCAGGAGTTGGAACGTCAATATTATCCGTACATAGGAGAAATTGGAGGGTAAATGGGGTAGTCCTTTGGCTGCTCCTTCATCATCCGTTTCCTGTGAAATTGACATAAATTTTTAACAACAATCGGCTCAAAATATCTAACACCGAGTAGTCCAGTGGGCACTCATTAAATATAATATAAATATAAATAGATCATAAGGACAAAGAGAGGGAAAGGGTAGCGTGGAAAATAGCGAAATCGTTGCAATAGTTAAAATGAATAGCCATAGGAAAAAGATTAATCCGAACGACCAAAATCATGAAAAAATAATGTTTTCAAATAAGAATTAAATAAATTATGCTAATTGAAACAGAAAATATGGCAGAACGCTGCGCAAATTTTTGGAAATAGTTAAAACATTTATCATATAAACCGTAAAATAAGGGCGGAACGCTGCTCAAATTTTCCGAAGTAATTAAAATACTTATTGAAAATAGTAAAGTAAAAGTGGAACGCGTAAAATAAGGGCGGAACGCTGCAAAATTTTTCGAATTAACATAAATACTTTATCGAAAACCGGAAAAATACAGATGGATTATAACTAAATTTTTATACAAGAAAAATATTTCTTAAAGCTGCAGAATAAGGACGAATTCCTACACAAAAATTTGATAATATTAATGACAATAATAGTAAGAATAATAATAATAATAATAATAATAATAATAATAATAATAATTATGGTAATAGTAATAAAAATAATAGTAGCAATAATAATAAATACAACAGTAATTATAGTAATAAGAATAAGAATAAATGTAATAGTAGTAACAAGTTATAAAGTTAATATATATAATAGTAACAATGATAATACTAGTAATAATAATAGGGAACATTGTAGTTATAATAGGGATAAGAGTAAAAGATATACTGTGTGAATATTTAACATAACAAAGGGTGCACAGGCCAAAGAATAATCATCAACACGGACGACGATAAGAAGGACTATGGGAATGGACATAACAATTGAGGATCTGAGAGTATAGGTTAATATTTGACAGAGATAGGAGAATAATCGGACCTAAGAATCGAAATCGAGCACAGGCCTTCTATCGGCAGCTCGTTGAACCCATGGATCGTTCGGTCAATTATAGCATTAGTAATAGAGCTCACTTTTTGCGGACGATCTACCCACTCGAACACAGTTCCAACGTTGCTCAGCAATGGGTGCCGAGTGGTAAGCGAAAGAAATATTTGTATGGGGTTGTCTGGGTAACAACCATATAGTCTCAAATATCAACACCCAGAAACCCACCAGAATGTATTGATTTCGGACGAAGAAAAGGATAAAGCCAATAGCTCTTAGTTTCATGTTTCGGCAGGCACTCATTACCAAGATTGGCCAGATGTGAACCGTACAACATTAACCGTACCGACGAGATTCGCCGGAAGATACCAACAGGCCTTATGGGACAGGGTTTATTCAATATCCACGTACGGGACCTCCGAGTGGCCGAACAGGAACGAAAATGGACCGGCAGTCGACTTGGAGCTCCCGAGTATACTCATCAAAAGGGAGCCGGGCAGAAATCCAGCCCGAGAGATTCGGCAGAAGGCCGAAATTGAACTACACAAATTGGAACAGCTCGAGTGGTGAGTAGTAGGATGTGAGCCCGTCAGATACAAACCCCCACTAGCTTACGTAATTATTACGTAACATTTGACCTCTGCACGCGCTGTTGCTACCTGGAGATTGACCTTTGTCCACTAGTTGCTACCTAGTAATTGACCTTTAGTCAGTGACCTCATGATTACATCACTTGACCACTGGTCAGTGCACACTTATTATGTCACTGGTCACACTTATTACATCACTGGTCACTACTCGGAGACTAGTTACCTAACTGTTGTTATGTCACGTAGTTGTGGACCAACACACCTACCTTCTAGAACCTTCCACACACCTACCAACTTCCACACACCTACATTCTAGAACCTTCCACACACCTACAATCTTAAACATTTCACACACACATACACCGATCCACACCGATCCACACCGATCCACACCGATCCACACCGATCCACACCGATCCACACCGATCCACACCGATCCACACCGATCCACACCGATCCACACCGATCCACACCGATCCGCACCGATCCGCACCGATCCGCACCGATCCGCACCGATCCGCACCGATCCGCACCGATCCGTACCCATCAGTACCCATCAGTACCCATCAGTACCCATCAGTACCCATCAGTACCCATCCGTACCCATCCGCGCCCAACACGCCTACAACTACGTCTACGACTAAGTCTACGAGTAACTGGATTGAATCAAATTTATTTATTATTGATAAAGGAGGGTGAAAAATATCATTATACAACAGTAACTACTTTACAATCCTTGATGAATTGTCATAAAAATAATGATTGTAATGTTCGAATTTGTTGCAAATGGTGTGAAAATTGTTTAAATGGATTTCGTAAGCCAAAATCCTTTGAAAAACACCAATTATGTAAGAAAAATCAGTTGGGTACTACGCTATATACATTACCAAAAGATAAATATTTGGAGTTTAAAAACGATAACACCTAGTTTCGTTATCTATTTTACCAAAAGATAACATTTTCAAAAACATTTGCCAATTTCTGATGGATTCTTATTAATCAACAACTTCACTGATATGACAAGTTACCATCATTTCATTGGTTAAAACTATGAATTTTGAAGAATATTCATTTGATAATTGTGAATATTGTTATTTGTGTAATAAGAACATAGTAAATAAGGTTAGACCATTTTACAGGAAAATGTATTGGTTCAGCATGTAAAAGTTGTAATGTTAATAGGAGCATCAAAGAATTATTACTTGTAGTGTTTTACAATGCATATAATTAGATTCGGATAAATTTTAAATAAGTCGGTGATTAGCAACAAGTTCAACATTATAATAATTTTAAATGACTTTTGTTGATTTATTTAAAAAGATTAATGAAATTATGTTCGATTGAATAGCAAGATTTCCTATCAATGCGGTACCAATAATATTTAGAAAATAATTTGAACATTAAAATTTGAATTAATTTGAGTCGTTGTCATTGGTAATAAATAGAATTAACCAATCAAAATCAAGTATTCTATAATTTCATTTTCAAATTATTATTTTCATTAAAATTTTAATTGATAAATTTATTAGTATTTTCAACAACCGGTTTTAGTTAAATAATAATAAGTTTATTGAAAAATAGTTTGTATGTTTTCAAATTATTTTCAAGAAAACTGTAATAATTTTAATATATTTATTAGTATTTTGAGTTTAGCGATTAAATTTATCGCAAAATAATGTCGTTGTCAATAGTAACAGCCAATCAAAATAAAGTATGTGGTTTCTACTTTTTCAAAATTAATTTAAAGAAAACTTATTGAAATATGATTTTTATGTTGTTTCAAGAATAACTTTCTATTAAAAAATAAGTTCAATCAATAATATTTCTAATTAACAATTGCATTTAATCAATCAATAATTTTACGAGTTTATTGACGATTAACAAATTTATATACTTTTTAATTCCAATAGAAATTTTCAATTTAATATTCAAATATTTATTCATATTTTCAAACCATTTTTAACAGGTACTTAAAAATTGTCAACGATTTTTTAAATATATGTATGCTTTTTACCAACTACTCTTTATTAAAGACATGTGTTTACTTGGTATTTAGTAATTATTGATTTACATAATGTTATAACTTTTAATCACATAGGGTTAAAAGTTATATTTCATCTTTTAGGGTTAAAAGTTATCTTTCATTATTTAGGGTTAAAATTCTTAACCTTTTAAATAACTTTATAACGAACCATGTAATAGTTTATCCATAAATTTATCGAAAAGTATTATAATATACATAGTTTGAATCATAAATTATTGAAATATTTAATAGGTATCACCTGATGAATTTTTTAATGGTTATTTAATCAGTTTTGGCTACATAAAGCTTTAATGTCCGAAATTATCGGTTACTTTCAATTGTAAACCCAGTGACTTATTTTCATAAAAACACAACGAATTTAGTTGATGGTATCGCTAATAATTTATAGAGTCGAATGAACTTGTAAATTAGTATCCGACTAACAACGTGAATTATTATCAAAATATTGAATTTTCATTAGAAACAATATATTTGCTATAAATTTATAGAATTTGGTTAAGTATTTACATGTAAATAATCCTATTAATTATTTTCATAAACTAATCCAATGTTTAAATCCTATCTTGAATGAGTTATTTTCAAAATTCTTACATCAGTGGTGTCGGTAATAATTCGTTTGGGGGTTCAACTCCTATCGTGGGCGAATTATTTTTTATTTTAATAATTAATTTTTTTAATAGAATATAAATCTATATATTTTATTTGATGTAAATTTAAAATTTTATAGAAATTGGTAATGTAAGTCTTGTATAATTTTTTATATTTAGTTGAAATTTTAAACTTGTTGAATAATTTTCTTAAAATATTGTAAATCCAGTGTTCAAATTTAAGTTTTGAGTGACTTTTAATTAAATAAACTATCAATATACTATAGTGCTTTTAAACTTAAATTTTCATGAAAATTATTAAAGTTTTATGATTATTTTGATAAAATTGTTATGTAATATACTACTAACAAAATAGTCAGTAAGCTAAATAATTTAGAATTGAACATTTATTTTTAAGACGAGTTTGATCTTAATTTATTATCTTTAATGATTATTTTATAATTTTTTATGTAATAATATAATTAACAATTGAAAATTTCATGTAAATATAATTTTTTAATATATCACATGTAAGTAACATGAATCAATGAGGTAAACGAAACTCATACGTTTATATGAAGTAAAAAGTATAATAATAATACCAATAGTACTAGTGAGTGATTTGTTAAGTCTACGACTTAGTTGTAGGCGTGTTGGGCGCGGATGGGTACGGATGGGTACTGATGGGTACTGATGGGTACTGATGGGTGCGGATCGGTGCGGATCGGTGCGGATCGGTGCGGATCGGTGCGGATCGGTGCGGATCGGTGCGGATCGGTGCGGATCGGTGTGGATCGGTGCGGATCGGTGCGGATCGTTGCGGATCGGTGCTGATCGGTGCGGATCGGTGCGGATCGGTGCGGATCGGTGCGGATCGGTGTGGATCGGTGTGGATCGGTGTGGATCGGTGTGGATCGGTGTGGATCGGTGTGGATCGGTGTGGTTGGTATGTGTGTGTGAAATGTTTAAGATTGTAGGTGTGTGGAAGGTTCTAGAATGTAGGTGTGTGGAAGTTGGTAGGTGTGTGGAAGGTTCTAGAAGGTAGGTGTGTTGGTCCACAACTACGTGACATAATAACAGTTAGGTAACTAGTCTCCGAGTAGTGACCATTGACATAATAAGTGTGACCAGTGACATAATAAGTGTGCACTGACCAGTGGTCAAGTGATGTAATCATGAGGTCACTGACTAACGGTCAATTACAGCGCGTGCAGAGGTCAAATGTTACGTAATAATTACGTAAGGTAGTGGGGGGGTTTGTATCTGACTGGCTCACATCCTACTACTGTGGTGCTACCGAGTTCTTGCACATCGACAAAGAGAGAAACTGGCAAGAATCAACCGGGATATCGCAAGTGGGTAAATCTAGTTCATTTTACCTAAGCTGGTTATTTCATAGTTAGTCGCGACATTTCCTTAAATTAGGATACGATCTATTGTAATTATACTAGTGGTGGGTTACTGGGTGTTGATATTTGAGACTATATGGTTGTTACCCAGGCAACCCCATATAAATGTGTTTCGCTTACCACTCGGCACCCGTTACTAATCAACGTTGGAACTGTGTTCGAGTGGGTAGATCGTCCGCAAAAAGTGAGCGCTGTTGCTAAGGCTATAATTGATCGAACGATCTCTGAGTTCAACGAGCTGTCGATAGAAGACCTGTGCTCGCTTTCAATTTTTAGGTCCCCTTATACCGTTAATTTCATCATTCATATCCATAATTCCCATGTAAACTTCTAAGTTACACATTTTAATGTCTTCATACTACTTTCTGCGATTTACCACTTATCAAATCCTCTAAATCACATTTAAGCAACAACAAATATATATATTTCATAAATGCAGCAACACATCTCGGTATGTCAATTACGTGCGGTCTAATGTTCGAGCGGCTCGGCGTTTAGCTCGTTCTTTACGCCCCGGCCGGTAGCCGCTGGACTTTGGTGCGATCTTCGGGCCTGCTGTTGCCTCTTTGTACGCCAGTTGAGTAGGAGCGAAGACGACGGAATATGTTACTGCCGCTCCCTCTTGGCAGGCTAACACTGCTACCTCTAGCCCCTTTATCTGGGTCCTCAGGCTTTGATTCAACTGCTTTTCGGCGGACCAGCCCTTTTGCGCGGCCGTGAGCTTTTGATAGTGCGACTTTACTACCTTCGGCTCTACCCATGTGGCTTTTATTTGCTGGGCTTCCCTTCATAGCTGGAGGATTTGCTCGTAGAAACTTTTGTTGATTCTACGCGCGTGCTCCAATTCCTGCTGTAGAACCCTCAGTGATTCCATATCTATAAAAGGTGAAATTAACTCTTGTCTACTAATCTTCAGTCAATTAATTAATCATACAAGTATTATTGTTAATGAACTACTCCTAGAAAAATGAGAAATCGAATACCAACTAATTATTTATTCAAATTTAGTTTCACTACGCGTTATCGTTAATTAGGATAGTTCGCAGGCGGATCACTAGCGGAAATGATGGGTTCGGTGATATCTATTACGGAGATAAAATAAAACCTAAACTGAGTATCAGCATACTTTACCATATAACTATCGATGCTTGTGATGTATCTCTTTATTCTGATGATAGGTCTAATTGTTCTGATGTTGAATCTCATAGTTCCAATGATGAATATGATGATTCCGATGATGAATATGATATCTCCAATGATGTGCCACATAGTGTCGACGATGAAACTGAAAATAGTAGACAATGTGCGGTTCCTGACTGTGGATGTAATGAATGTGAGAGTAAGAGGCCTAATGTTTATGGTGACACCTCTGATGAAGATTACTAATATAAACCATGTATTTGAAGTGTGAGTGTAAGCGCCAATGCTGGTAAATACATCAGCGTTGCAGATTTGTGTTGAATAGATAAAAACCTCAATAGTAGAAAAAAAATTTTATTTTATAACAAAAGCGGCCTTTCGGCTTATATGCGAGCGAGGCTCAGCATTTTTTTTCTACTATTGAGGTTTTTGAATTAGGACCCTATTTATTGAATATTGATTATTAAAGGAAAATTTCAACTCGTCATTTTTAATTATCTGAAAAATACAATACTCTATCCTACTAAATTTTATTTACTTAAATGATAAAATTCTCAAAATTGAGCCTTATTAAGATCACTATTTAATTACGGGTTTAGTTTAATAAAAAAAACGATACTAATTAATTACCAGAATTTGACCCGTTCCCCATAAAATACAACCACGGTTCAGGCATGACAATTGGAATAACGTGGATCTTAACTCAAAAAATTCTTCCCACGCCGCCTAGATAAGCGGTTGTTCGTCGTGACAAAACATAAATTTCATTGGAATTTGTAGTTTCCTTTCGTCGCACAGATTGAAGTTGGGTCGATGATAGCAACGGTCGTTCAGTACTTCTCGTATTCATTTAATGTTGGGAGTAAGTCGTCGATTGTATTTACCCTGCTTTTTGTCGTAAACCAAAGAGAAAATCGATGAAAGATTTATTGTAATTAAAACTTTTCAAAGATTAAATGGCACGGGTTCGGTATGATTTCGCGTAAACCACTGCTGGACAGCGTTGCTTCCCTCTAAGGCTTATACATGAGAAGAAAATTAATAAAGAAGAAACATAATTTACTTTGGATGCCCGAGCTGAAGTCCAGCGAGGTGACTCCTTTTGGGGATATTATTGAAGTACTTCTATCCGATTTGTTTGAACGGTGTTGCATTTGAAAATTTTTCGAGATTAACTATTGATCTCGCCCTAGCGCTGTCTATTTATTGGTCAGGGCGTCAAGCGAGAATGCATGCAGTTATAGGTGTGTGCTTATGCATTCTTGTCTGGCGTCATTCGTTGGTATTTCTAGACAGTGAGAAAGAAATTCAGGTATTTTCGCACGATCAAAGTTTCTAAAGGTCAATGTCCTTCCATGTGTGAATTTGTGATATTTTATTTTCGCTTTTCTAACTATTCATGAAATTCCGGCACACCGATTTCTCGTTGGTGCATTCGACAACTGTTCTGGAATCAAATAAAATTGACGATAACTAAAAAACGATCACAATTTTCAACGTGGCACTACTGGGATAGTTATTTTAGACGTCAATGACGGTAGGTTTGATGTTGTAATTATTTTATTTCAATCTTCCTTTTCTTTTACTTAGGTGGCAAACAATTCTAGTGAAACTCATTATGATCGTAAGTGTTATTCAAGGCTAGATTTTTCGGGTTTTGAATCTTTATTATTTCAGGACTTTAATCTCTAGTAAAGAAATATCGACGAAGAAGAATTTATTTCATTTTGATTTCAAGTTCGCTCGCCTTGGTTAACCGATTGCCTTCGCCGGAAAATTGGTATTCGCAGGCATGGATAGGATGACGTATTAAGTTATTATTTGGATTTCTCTGTAGATGTTATTTCCTAATTGTTTATGAAAATCCAATGGAGATGCTTCCCAACGTTATCGCAACGGGATTCGGTTCATTCCCTTTCTAGCCACTCTCTCTCGGTCTATCCTAGACAACAGAATTTATTCTCGGTAGAATTGTCGATTTGGAGATTTATCTTATTTCATTTAGCTAAATAAGATTTTGATTTGCTATTGGATTTGGGTGGTGATGTATTTGTGGCTGTCATGAGTACGGGTTGAATTTATTTGTTACCTCATGCTATAGTAAAAATTTTACGATCCTAAGATTTATTTGGAAGATTTTTAAAAGGATAATAAAATAAATGCATACGTTACCTCGGAGAGTTTAAAAGTTCACCTCAGTCATTCATTATCATTACACAATTTTATGGATTTTATAGAATTTAAGGAAGCTGTCGTATTTACATCAATCAATTCTCCTCGCAAATAGTTTTGTTGAATCTAAATCATATTATTCTTACTACAGTTTGTCGTAACACAATATTGAGAGTCCGTAGAAATTAACTTTCCTTTATCTTTTCTTCCTAAAATTTTATCTTTGAAGTCGCAGTAACTACCGTATTTGATTTAAGAAAGGTTTATTAGCTTCAATACATTTTATTACAATATCTGTACTATTTTTTCCTTTTCTTTCAAGTAATTTTTACTGACTCTCAACACGGCATCCGACATTTAGAATAATCGCATTAATTTACGTTTATTGAGGTAACACTATTGACTCTCAACATAATATTAAAAATTTTTAACTTACGAGGGTTTATAACGATTACTTATTGAGTTTAGTGTGAAACGACATCTTTAAATTTAAGCTATATTTCATTTAACTTTTTGTTACAATACATATTTTAAGCTCATAACAACGATTTCACTTTTCTATTTCTCCTTTGTTGATCTTAGGCGCATTGTGTTCATATTATAGTTAATGAGTGCCCACTGGACTACTCGTGTGATGATTTTGAGACGTATGTGAATATAATTTTAGGTCGAGTTTATGGAAATTGGGAGACGAGGAAACAGCCAAAAGACTATTTCCCTTTCCCCCTCTTCCCCTATACGGAATGATATTGACGTTCCAGCTCCTGCGTTCCTCACGCCGGAGCCTTCACGGGCACGAATCATTGGCGATATTCCACGCACTTACACGATTACGAATAGTGTGTCGGATTTTATTATCTTGTAGTGTGTTTCGGCTGTGGGCCGGAAAAATTTCGACAATATAAAACAAAGTTTTTATGCTATTTAAATATTTTATTAAAATATAATTTACCCGATACATTCATCATAAATATAATCATAAATACACCGCTCTCCCCACGCCGACACCCAAGCAGAGCTCAAATTGAGGTTGCGAGAATGCGACGTGGAAAGAGTTTCAAACACCATTCTCCATTACATCGCAATTCTGTATTGACTCAACGATTCTAAAAAAGATTTCAAGTTTTAAAAAAACTGATTTAAAACTGGTTAAAACGATTAAAATTGTGTAAAAATGAATCGGTAAAAATACCTATTGTACGAACCTAACCTTGCATGTTCTTTTTGATTTAGTAAAACAAAATTTGACCTTAGAAATTTCTGGTATATTCTAATCTTTAATTTTATTATTTTGAGATTTTATTTGACAATTTTTCTTTTTGAATTTTCAATTGAATTATTTCTAATTCGCATTATTTGATTTTTATTTCATTTTCATGAAATTTCGTATTTTTTGATAAATTGTCAAATATCGGTCAAATTGTTGGGTTTTCATGTTATGTTTGTATTTATTTCGTACGGATCTTGTTGCACTTTGTTTTTATTTTAATTATTTTTGTGTTTATAATTTTGTATTTAATTGTTTTCTTTCTCGCATTTTGATAGGGTTAATTGGTGTTTTAATAGGTTCGATTTAAAATCTGCATGTTATATTTGCATGTGTGTTACCGATTCATTTAAACATTTACAAGGCCGTTTGTGTTCTGGCCCAACACTAGTGAAGTGACGAAAACGTCTATAACGTGAATTGAAATCTGGACCTCCTAGATTAATAAGACTTCTCTAAGCTGGGTCAATCCGGTTTTAGCCATATCGGCCTCGAGTCAACGAATTTGCATCTGCAGTTGTGATTTTATTGTTCTATTACTAGATCCCTAGTGTTAATGGTAGATCGCGAGTGATTGTTTTGGATGATGATTCCAATTCCTTCAACAGGGAGTTTATGCATTCTTTCTATTTATTATGAGGCAATTTGATGTGGTCAAATACGTAACTAATGAATTTGAGGTTTTAGAGAAAATGTTCGCACGCATATACGCAAAAACTCCTTTCGACTTGTGGTTCGTGCGACCTTTCATATTATTTTACCGTTCATGTTGATTTTATTCCGAATAAAATTGAGATCCTCGATTTAATTAACTAGTAGGGATAATACGACTATGACAATTATTTGGACTCATTAGTAACCTGTTCATCGTCTCGGCGCTAGAGTAATTTTTATCTGAGGCATTAAATAAAAATTCTTAATTAAAAGAAAAAATAATTAGATATATTCCAACAAACGATCATACAAATTTTATTTACTATTAACAAGTAATGGTGGTCGTCTTACTCAGCCTAGAATCCTTGGTTGCTGGACGGCTTCGGTCTTGATTAACGTTTTCACGAGTTGGAGATTTAAATACCTCGGACATTCGTGAGTCCGGATTCCCATTTCGAATGGTATTCTTCGTTTTATTTTGTGTAGTTACTTTGGGCCTTGGAGTTGTTGTCATTAAGTTCATTTTCAGATTTTTGTTACTGCATGCAACTCTACTGTGTATTTATACTTACTCTCAGTAGGTGTGCAGCCACGTGGCAGTAATTATCCGCGTGGGGAGTTCGAATTCGTTGTTTTTCTTTCCACTTCTTCCGACATGTGGCTAGAGAAAAATCAATTGGAAATATCTCTAACGGTTTTGATTTTTTCGCTGGTCTGCAGACATGTCATAATCTCGAGACACACAAACGGGTGATCGTTAGATTTATTCGTTTATAAATCGGTTGGTCTATCCATTTCTAGAATGGCCGATCTACATTTGGACATTTTATAGATTTTTGTCGATTTAAATTGTTAATTCTCTATTTTCTCCTACAAATTGTCGCTTGATTAGAACGTATTCCGGTGTATTTTCCCTGACGACGATGGAAACGAAGAATTAGCTTTCAGGTGGGATCCTTTGTTGGCGAGCTCTCGCCATAATATTTCGCTAAGGTAATTTAATCTGTTTCATTCTCTCATCCTTGGTTGTTTCTAAGAAGACAAAAGAGGGTGGATTTTCATCTTCAAATCAACAGAATGACTTTTATGATTACTGCCTTGAGCCGGATAAACCTACCTGAATGTATTTACCCGAATATTTCCTCGTGTACAATTTTGTTATTTCATGAATATTAATTCGATTTTTTTTTCATTATCTATTTCGGCAAATTGTCTGTGTCTAATTTAGTTGGAACGATAGCGGGCTATGATTAAGACCGGTTCGGCTCTCACGAAAATTATTGTTACATTCTAGATTGCAAGTCCTGTTATTGGTATTTTATGTATTATGATAGATTTGCAAATAATTGTGGACGTTAGGATTTTTTGAGAATTATAGTGGATTTAGTATCGTATTAATGTTGCCTGCGTTTATTCCCCTTATCATTAAGTTTAGTAGTTTAGGGTCGAATTTTCTCTTTGGTGACAATTTATTCATGGGTAGATTTAACTCTACTATTTTATTTATCTACTATTTAATCCCTGATGGCTATTGACCCGATTTTTGCCCTTACCACGACATCATACTTAACTGGGTTCGATTCTCGTCAGACTATCTAATGGGTTCCACAATCACACGATGATTTTTCGATAAATTTTTCGGGTAAGTGAATATCCTCGGAGAATTTCTCCGTAGAAGTTTTAGACTATAGTTAGTTGAATCACATTACGTTCGTTATTAGTTTATATTTATTTAATCTAGTTAATGTAGATTATGGATTTTAAGTTCGATGCATCGATTTCCGCAAGTCCCGTTCCCTTTAACCTCAATTTTATATTTATATTAGATTTTAAGAGTGCCCACTAGACTACTCTGTGTTAAAATTTTAGCCGATAAGTAAAGATATTTTAGGTCGATTTTTCGGGAGAAAGTAGAAAAGTAGACAACCAAAAGATTGCCTCTCGATCTTCCCTCTACCCCTATAATAGTTAATGAATTGACGTTCGAGTCTGTCGTTACCCACGGCGAGATCTCTCACGGGCACGAGCTGTTGGCGGACTTACACCGCACTTACACTGCTCGACTGTTTATGTTGTATTTTACTAACTTGTTGGTGTGAAGCTGTGGGCCGGAAAAATTTCGACACGGAAAAGTTTTCTATCATTTATAATATATATTTATCAAATACCAAATTCGGTTCCATTCGTCATGAATGAACATCATACATAGCTAACACATCAGCAAGCCATTCTTGCTTACTTTGCTAGATTCACATCTTTTTAGATAGAGTTTCAGTCAGACTAAAAATGCTTCTAAATTCAAAAATGGATCGTTCAGAGTTCAATTGATCAGAGTAAAAGTGATTAAACTGCTTCGGGTTTTTCAAAACTGATTGTTTCATTAAAATTATGTGAAAATGAATCGGTATATATACCTATTCTGTGACCCTAACCTTGCGTGTTAATTTTGATATATTAAAACAAAATTTGACCTTGGGAATTTCTCTGTATTTTCTAACTTTAATTTCTTAATTTTTAATTTATTTTGACAATTTATTCTTTTAGCAAATAATTGAATTATTTCTAATTCAAATTATTTTATTTTGGTTCCAATTTTTATGAACTCTTGTTTCTTTAATTAAATTGTCAGTTTTTGGTCAAATTTTCCGTGTTTTCATGTTATTTTTATGTTTGTTTCGTGCGGATCTTGTTGCATTCTGTTAATAGTTTTATTTATTTTTATGTTTTTTAATTTTATATTTTAATTATTTCTTTCTCATATTTTTGCATGGTTAATTGATGTTTTAGGGTCTGATTTTAAATCTGCGTGCTGTATTTGCGTGCTATTACCGATTCATTTAAACAAGCCTGTGTTCTGGCCCAACATAAGTAACACTTGATTATTTTATTTACACTTAATTTTAATAAATTTACAATTAAGTAACACTTAATTGTTTTATTTACACTTAGGTAACACTTAATTTTAATAAATTTACACTTAAGTAACACTTGATTATTTTAATTATTAAATAGATGTTTCATTAACATTTTGTTCATAAAATAAACTTTTATTTAAAATAATCTTAAATATCAAGTTAAATCTATTAAATTATCAAGAAATTAAGTGCTTCTTAAATTATAGATTTACCCTCATTTCTTCAATGATTTCTACAAAAACATAATAGTCCCCCAAATCCATTAAAATTCAACAGAAAACCATAAAATTCACAAAATAAAAATGATTCAAAATTTAATAGGAAATGTTAAATATCATCTAAAACTTGATATTTAATTACTAAAAATGATCATAAAATTTCCCTAAAAGCTCTAATTAATATAGCCTAATTAAAATAGCCTAAATTATTTTATTTTTGCCCATTACAACCTTATCTATTGAAGGTTGTAATTAAATTTATTAAAAGTTAATTAAATTTTCATTGAAAATGACAAGTCAGTAACAAGTCAATAAATGGAATTTCGTTTTTTCCACTTCAACGAATATTTTTCTCTTCAATGAATATTTTCCTCTTCGATGTATATTTTCTCCATTCAAAGTATATTACCCTTGTAAGTTTTTAATATATCAATTGATATTTCATCTATTTAGTAGATATCTTTAACTATCCCACTTTTTTCAGTAATTTCAACGATTTTAGGCACTTAATGTACTCTCTCACCAATATTACTTCTTCACTAAAAATTGTCTTTATAGAATATAATCTCTACTAATTAAAATTCCTATTATTATATTTGTAATTAAATTAAAAACTAAAATTGATTAGTATTTAAAAGTTTTTTTTTGTTACCTATTATTTATGTTTTTATTGACAATTTTCCGAATAATTTAAATATTTACGATTATTTTTAGGATTCAAGAACTTAATAATTATTTATCCGGAAATTGTACAATTAAATATTGTGAGCATTCTATAACATACACTAATTTTCATTCAACAAGTAACTAGAACAATTACCTAACAATCTTATAAAATTTTAAAAAATAACCTAATAAATTTTTCAATTACTTAACAACTTAGTTAATTTAATTAATTTTTTAATTGATAAGTACTATTTTCTTTACAATTTGCTACCAGGTTGAAGCTTTCTTTAAAAAATTTTATTTAAGGAACTAACAAATTTAATCAAATTTATTTAAAATTTACATCTTTCCCACTATTTTAATAAAATTCTATTCACCAGCTAACCACACTTTAATACAAATAATTTCTACAAAAACTAATAGACAATCACATAACTTTGTTTTATAAATTTGGGTTTTCAGTAAGTGATATCAGCACACATGAACCTATGTATATATTGAAGCATGGTATCAGAAATTTAACATATTTGATAGTAGTTGACAATTATTTGATTTTAGTAATGCGGTAGATATTTAAAATCAGACCCATAAAACATCAACTAACCATGCTAAAATATGAGAGAGAAACAATTAAATATAAAATCAAGAAACTCAAAAGTAAATTAAAATAATAACAAAGTGCAACAAGATCCGCACGAAATAAACACAAAAACAACACAAAAACATGGTTTGACCGAAATTTGACAATTTACCAAAAAAAGCGAAAGTTCATGAAAATGGAACAAAACTTAAATAATTTGAATTGGAAACAATTCAATTATAAAGTTAAAAAATAAAATTGTCAAATTAAATAATAAACGAAAATAATAAAATTAAGATTAGAATATACCAGAAAACCTCCCGTCTTACAGTACGAATTTTTCTAACAACCCTCATTCTTCAATTTTGATGTAAGTGAAAGAATATCCGATACTTTCTCCACGTTGCGTACAAACAACCTCGCGTGAGCTCTGTTTGGGAGTCGGCGTGGGGAAAGGTTTGTAATGAAGTTCGAAATGAATTATGTCAGATAAGTTTAATTATTATTACTGAAATATAACTTATATGAAAGTGATTTATGTCGAAATTTTCCGGCCCACAGCCACTCACGCACCACAAGAAAACAAAATCTACACAACAATTCAGGCTGTGTAAGTGCGGTTCATCCGCCAATAGCCTGTGCCCATGAAGGTTCCGGCGTGAATAACGCAGGGCCTAAACGTCAATATTATCCGTTATAGGGGAATATGGGAGGAGAGGAAGTAGTCTTTTGGCTGCTCCTTCACCACTCATTTCCTGTAGTCTCGACTAAACTAAAATCATCCTGACATAACGGCTAAACATCATAAACATTGAGTAGTCCGCTGGGCACTCATAAAATCATAATATTGATACAACTATCCTAAGGTAAAGTTAAGGGAAGGGAGTGGGGAAAAAATTCGGAAATAATTGCTATGTCATTGCTAAACTACTTTAACTGAATCTTAAATTAAACTAATGAAACGAGGTAATACGGGAAAACCCGAGAAATTGAGTATCTCCAAGATAACGAGCTAGAGTAACTCAAAAACCGTAGATAGAAATTTAATAAATGACGATGAAAGTCCGATACTATGACTATCGCCACGAATGGCATAGATTCATTTGACCCTAATGTAATAATTCAACCAACAAATTTAATCGGCATAAAAATTAAAATAAACAAAATCATGGTAAGATAACTTTTGCCGTAAAATACCCCAGAGTCAACCGGAACGAGCATAAATATTAAAAAGGGTATTGAACAAATAACAAAGGATTGCCACCACTGCGTGTTAAGGTGCGCATAAATTTTTTTAGAAGTATTCAAACTTGATCTAAATCATTTACTCTTGATAAAAATTCCGATCCAAATAATTACGCAGAAAAGACCTACCCCAACCGAACCCTAATTGTAACTAAATAAGACTGATAAAATATTCAAATTGCACAGTATATCAATCATAACAGAACTCATAACACAGTAATGAAACTCTTTAAATGATCAACAAAAGAATCAACAGATCAATAGGGATAATTGAGTTGTAGATTCCATGGGGTGTCTGGAATCCGAAATCCCCCAGAGCCATAAGTAAATTACAATTCATCCACAATTCAACGCGAATCTCTAATTAAAAATTCATTCACCTAAATTATAGGAAAATTCATCTAACCCCAGATCTTGGCATCGAAACACCATAAATCCAAGTGAAATCCACCATCGAACGACCTAGAGATGACCATAGAAGTTCCAAATTAAATCGATGACGTGACATCAATCGATCGGGAAATTTAAATCAATGATATTAGTAAATGAAATTGTAGGCAATATAAAGAGAGTCCCATTAAATAAGAGCAATCGATCGGGGCAGGAAATTGCCACGTCGCGAGAAGAAAAATTGGACTTTGACAGTTTCGTCAAATCGTGCACACCAGTCATAGAAATCTACCGGATAAAAAATAGAACGATTAAATAGAAAACCGGCACAACGAGTAAGAAACACAATATGCGTGCACACTAACAAGAGTTACGATCAAGAAAATAGACATATAAATAACCAGGGCATCGACTACAAATCAGTATTTTGATTAATTACTATGAACTCGAATAACCGACGATAGGGAGATTTCAGGACCAGAGGCTGTTCCTTTCCCATGGCTGATCCAGCAGAAGTAATAATGGAACAGAGGATCGACACTCAAAATAGTAAGGAATTAAATTTAACTATCTTAACTTATTTAAATAAACTCTATTTTATGATAATCTATCCTCATCCGATCGGACCTTGTTGCCCTAGATTCTACCAGAGAAATTCAGTGTACGCTACCAAGTATCCAAAATTAGAAATCAGACGAAAGTTTCTTGCTTATTAAGTAGCCACAATCCAAGAAAAAAAATTCGATTGTAATTTATGCCATTTGTATCAAGAATAAACGTCTATGACTTGTCAACTTTATGACTTAATAAATGAACCCGACCAAGCACTCAGCGCGTAAAATACAGATTCATGCCCGGAGTTATGAATCGGTCGAGACTCTCATCCGTCAAGAACCACCATTATGCCCTAATGAGTGACGAATTTTCGGATTTAAATCATCTGCCTAAAAAATTAAAACAAATTTAATGTTCGAGTATGTGCGTGCGGATCATCTAACTAGCCGACGAGAACAACCGGACGCCCTGAGGCAGAACAGATTACGAAAATCGATCATTTCGGCAGTCAACTTTACACCGTACCAAAGTCACAACCCACCACTCGTGTTAGGCACTTCCTACGTCCACGATATAAACAATACGTGAGAACAAACGTGACGAATTATGCGATTAGGTAGACTTCTTATGTTTCAGATCTGCATGGACACCCTATACAATGATGGAAATCAAAATCCGACGACATTTCACTAAACAATTGCCATAAGAAGTAGTCGTAATGAACCCTACACCCGCGATATCTCGGCATCTTCCCCCGTAGAACCTTCACCTACCACGATTTTTGTCGTTAGAACACCATGAGACTACCCCGACCCAAGACCACTGTCTACCGCATATTACTTAAATTATTTTATTGAAATCCCATTTGCATCATATGATAATGAGTATAATAATTCACTATTCTATTCAACAGACTCATGAATGAACGAATCTCGAATTACAGTAAGATTCCCATCTCAATCCGCTGCGAGATGCAGGCAGGCGATGTGGGATTATAGATTTCTCCCGTAAGAGAATCGAGGTCGGGCAGGCAAGAAGAGACTGAGGACCTAGAGTTGCCTTACGTAGCAATAAAACGGGAACCAGGGCGTAATCCGACCCGAGAGCTCCAGAGCCAAGCTGAAAATATTCTAGCACGCCTAGAAGCTCACCAAAGAAGGACGGACGGCAAGTGGAGCGAGCCCTACGCCAATTGGATCAGATAAACGTGGATATTTCAGCTGGCCTGATCCCGAGCACAAATGGGTATGCCCCTTCCTATGGCATCTCATTCGAGTTCGACGACCCCAGATTGAACCAACCAACACAATCCATGAATGTGTTCGTGTCAAGGAAAATACTCCCGAGAGGAATGAGGGGAGAAACCAAAAACCGATGAATAGAATGGGATCACTCCTACGCGTGAAGGCCGTCAACGAGAGATCCAAGGAACTCGTATTGGAAAACTCGTGGTTCTTGAGTTTAACAAAATACGGATTACTTATTATCTTGTTCTTTTGCACATAAATTTATTATTTAAAAAATAGTAAAAACCATCAAATTAGAATTAGCATAGTCAAAATTTATTTTAAGCACCGGATCGCTGATAATCTTTGTTATGTATCTGACGAAGTAGACTATTAATGATTTATCTTATTGTAGAAATGGACTCTTACAAGATTCTGAATACGGCCCTCAAAAGAGCACACAAGGAGAATGCCCATCTCCATCGGCAGTTAATTCAACTGACCAAAGAAATTCAGCAGGTATATTCAACCTGGATAGAACCGACCAGAGTGAGAACCCGGTATCAGCGGATAAAAGCTGCCCAACGCGGATGGGCCAAAAATCGACTAGGGCAAGCCTTAAATACCCAGATTCGCGGCCTGGAGGTGGCGCTATCGGCCTGCCAGGGAGGCCAAGCCGTCACATACCCTCTGGTCTTTGCGCCTGCACAATTGGCCTATCGAACAACAACGGATACCACCTAACCAGCTCAACGTCGTCCCAGAAAGATAGAACGCACAAGACGACGATCGATGAAACTCTCGGGCAGACGCAAATCTAGATGTCGTAATTAATAAATAATTTATTCAATTGTCTTCGTATTGTTCCTTTAATCGACAGTGATATAAGATAAATCCACGAAGCATAAAGATTTTATAGAGGTTTGAAAAGAAAGATAACTGATTGATTGTGACGAACGTTGAGGTGAAAGGGACCAGAATGAGATATCGCACACATACCTTCTATCGGTAGTGCCTTGAACATGCTATGGAATCGGGCCTTAGCAGTTCCTACGAGGCGCTCACCTTTGGCGATCCCATGACCAGTGGCTACATTACCAACGTTCCTTGGCGACGAGTAACCATTGGGAGCGAGGATAATTATATTTGGGGTCAAGGTTATCCAGACCATGAACCCAACAATTGTACAAACTTTTTCTATTCAATATTAATTTTATAAACTTTGTTGAAAATATATATAAAATAATAATGAAAATTTGTAATAATAATAATAATAATTAAAAAACATTAAAACACTACTTATAAAAATAAGTAGTAAATTTAAAAATGCTTATCTTGAGAAAATTTGAATGACCTTGAAAAACTTGTAATAATAAAAAAATTAATAAAAAGTCATCCAATGGCTTTGAGAAAATCTTGAATGACCTTGAGAAATTAGTGTGACTCATCCAATGACCTTGAACGAGTCATGGTTTTTGTCTTAAAAATTTCTTGTAATTTAAGACTTAGACAAAAACATTTTACCCCGGGGGCTGATCTAGTGGTGACACATCCCACTACTGTGATATTATTTGATAATAAATAATTGCTTTAATAATAATTAGAAGACGTATATTTAATTAATATATATTGATACTTTGGTGTTCTTATTTTATAAGAACACTTCATGCACATCGCAATGTAAGAAAGATTGGAAACGATTTCAAAAAAGAAAAGAATATATTGCACATTGTAATGTGCACAGGGTGAGGTTAGACATTTATAAATAAATAAACAAAAATACTTAAATTTTACTTGTCAAATATTTACAATTAAATGTATTAACTTAATTAATTTAATGAAATTTTCACATAATGCATTCTGATATCTAGTTACTAATGTTACACTTTGGGATAAATTTTGAATGAAAAAAAAAGTTTTTGTCAAAGTAAAAATTTTAAAATTCTTTAAGGTAATGGATTAAACAAAAATAATAACTGTAAATATATTAGAAAATGAACAATAGTAGGTTACAATATTCCGAGTAAAAATATATGTCAAAATTCTAATATAAATTCAGATTTTAAATTTTAGCACCGACAATAACAACAATATAATATGAAAAATAATACAAATAACACAAAATTAAATTTATTAAACTAAATGCCCAAAATATACCCAAAATGAGAAGAGATTCCCTCAAAATATGCAAATTCAATACTCCAAACCATTTTGAATAACGGTTGTCATTGAATTTGATTCATAATCAAAATAGCATGGAAATACAATTCTTGTTTAACGCAACATCATTCACTATCCCATGATATTTCAAAAAAAAAATTGATAGTAAAATATCAATCATATTAGTTATACATTTATTCATTTATTTTACAAACAACTCTAAAAGAAAAAAACCATTGAATAAAAAATAATAATGTCAAAATAATTTGAAGATTAAGAACACCCTCAATTTTCAATAATCCTTAAAACATTTTTATTTAAAATGTAAAGGAACACAACCATTATTATTAATCAGATGAACTACATTTTTGTGGTAGATCTAATTTTTCACGAATCAAAGATTCAAGACTAGTGTAAAAATATGGCATTTTTTCGTAACCTAAAATAAAGAAAAAAATATAACTTTATCCTTGAGCATTTACATCATATAATAATATTAAAAAAATAATAAGAAAAATGATTAGGCGCATGTTGGATCACCAGCGAAAATACGGCACTGAAGTCAATACTAAAATAGTTCACCCGTGTCCTTGAAGTCCTTAAAGTGGGAAATTAAATGACAACCGCTGTCCATTTACCGTTTAATGTACTAAAGATTTGGGAGCATAAAACAAAAGATAGTACTGGGAATGTCAGTGTAAAAAAACTTATTCTCATTTACTAAAATGTATTAAACCCACGAGTCCGTTTTAAATTTGTGTTTTTTCACTGATACGTATATTATGTGCTCAATCTTATAAATGTTACAATATTTTTAACTCAAAAATAATTTATTAAATAAAGAATCGAAAAACCACCATGTTGGTTTTATCTGCCAAATCAAAGAAAATCTTAAGGACCATTTTAACTGAGATATACCCTCATGAATCAACCTGAAAGCCACCTAATTCTGTTTTTACGAGATTTTAAAAAAACGTTTAAAAAATTTAATTTAAAATTATTTTATTAACAAAAAACATGATTGTACAAGTTTTTTTAAATAAGCACAATTGAAAAAATCGTATTCAATTGTAAGCGTACACTAATATTCAGGGGGATTTACGATATTTCCCACATATTTGTCAAATTATGATGTTTTGCAGTTTTTGTTTACTAAACTATGAATTCGTATGATTTTTCTGTCAATTTTTGTCAAATTATAAATGTTTTGATTTTTTTCTAAAATTATGAATTTTCCTTAAATCTTCTTTATTATTCATGTGCTTTCATCTAAAAGCTTTAAAATTATTATCAAATGAACTTTTATTTTCAGTGTCAAATTATCAATGGTTTTTGTCAAAAATTATTTTTAGTTTTTTGTACAAAAATATGAAATGAACTTTTTAAATAAAAAGTGTGCGTACAACAGAACACAATGAAGAATTTTTATAATACTTTGATCACAATATTTGAGACCATATTTCAAATGTAGAACCAACCCTTCCTTTTATATAGATACTGTATCTTTTTTAAGCGATTTTTAGTTAGGTGAGTTTCTCGGAACGTTTTCATCACAAAGCACACTTAAATCATAATAATTTCAAGACAATAATCAAAAAGCATTTTACTATTAGCATAATTAATTGCTTTGAATTTATACAAGTGTTGGGCTATAAGCCATAATTTAAACAAAAATGAAAAAATTGTGTAAATTAAAACAAAATAATTAATGAGGTTTGAAAATTATCAATATGGCTGCTGTAACATAAGCACGTACCGCAAGCAGAAATCAAAAATAAAATAAAACGTTAAATAAAACAAATATTAATTAAAATCATTGAAAAGCCTACAGATGCAGAAAGAAACACAAAACTAAAATATAAAACCGCCAAAACCTTGCAAAAGAAGGTTTAGAAAATACATAGGCGGAAGTGGCGACCAAAAATTAAAATATCAAAGGATAAAAAGAGAAACAATCAAAAAGAATGGTTAAACAATAAAAGATAAAAATTTACGAAATATTGAGAAAATAATATCGAAAAATAGAGAAAAATAAAATATTTAAAATAAAATTAAAGCAATAAAACCCCCCGAAAAATAGCCGAAAAAGG
Source organism: Schmidtea mediterranea (assembly GCA_022537955.1). Lineage (NCBI taxonomy): Eukaryota > Metazoa > Platyhelminthes > Tricladida > Dugesiidae > Schmidtea > Schmidtea mediterranea. Next base: position 114,002,456 of record CM039681.1, read on the forward strand.
CTCAAAATACTCTGATTGATCGCACCCAGGCATGAAATGACTATATATACAGCAGTCATTTTCATAATTTTAGACATTTTGTTGACACAAAATTTTTAGACATTGGTAGACTTTTTGTTGACACAAAATTTTTAGACATTGACAATTGTTTAGTCAATGTTTATTCCGGTGTATGACAATTTTTCAAATTTGGATGTTTGACTGATAGTAAGTATTGTTTTTTGTAGAAATATATTTTTCTAAGTTAATGTTTTATTTAATTTAACTTATTCTGGATGGCCGCGAAGTCTTTTGGCATCGCTCGGCAGGTCCCCCTTAACTTATTTATATTTATTTTACTTATATTAGTTTGTGGAAAGTGGTAGGGCAATATTCAATTTCCTCAGTTGATTTTGAGGAATGTTGATGTGTTGCCTTGTCGCTAACCACCCTTCGGTGTCTGCCTAGTCCGGTCAGGTCTCGTTACACTGATCGCGGGGTAGGACTCCGTCGTACTTCACCGGGGCGGCCATTTCAATGTTGGTCGGAACGGTAAAAATTAATATTCGGGAAGATCGCCATAATTAAGGGGATAACATTTGTGTAAATGTTTAAGTAGGAAAATTTAATTTTTAATTTAACTCCTGCCGATTATTATATTGTCAAGGGTACGACTAGTGATAGAAATTTAAGTCAACGAAAGTATAAAGTAGGTTTAGATCACGTACATTGTTTGATAATCATCGTGGTGGAAAATTAAAATAAAAGGATACATTTTGGCATAGATCTGTGAGATGATAACATAGAGATTTACGAATGGTGGTAACTGTGGCGACCATAGGAAAGCAAATATGAGTTGTTGGACTAAAATAATGATCTTATAATAATGCATTCATTTCAATTTACCATAGGCTAACGTTCGTATGAAACAAGGAATTTTCCATAAAATAAGGGCGGAACACTGCCCAAATTTTTGAAAAATATTTTAATAAATAAACAGTAATGATGACAAATTGATATAGGAATTGTAGCAATAGATGAGTATGGACAAGCGTATAGATAGAAAGAGACGTAAGACCTTCCATCGGCAGTCAGGAACCCGAAAGTGAAAATATCATGAGGATTAGTTCTAGAAATAGAGCTCACCTGCTCATGAATTTTCAGCTGCTATATACAGTACCAACATGAGCTTGCTCATGGGTATATAGTGGTAGGATTAAATTGTGGGGCGTCTAGGTAAGACAGCATAGACCCTAGGAAAAGAAGGTATTTTGATAGAGGGAAATAGGTTTGAAAAAGCTTTGCACAGATTTAAACAAATTAATTACACCCAGTACACCAGCACAAGGGATCCAATTATTAAGAACTTCTTTCAGCTATTTTTTATTAAGCACAAACCTAAATAGAGATCGTTTCATTAGTTTTAATATGCGTCATGAGCACGAAATAAAGAAACCAAATGTAGTGAAAATTTCGAATATTTGATTTTTACTATCACTTATTAGTAAATTATCTTCTCTGTCCTTTTTGGATTAAACCAACTGTCACAAATTGTGTGCGACAAATACAAATATAATTTTTCATTACATTTTTTAAAGTTTTTTACCATATTTTCACACATCTTTAATGTTAATAATACTTTTTATAAAATAACACTTCATATTAATAATGAATTTTTGGGCACCTTTAAGTAATTTTCTAAAAAGGTAAGATTAATTAAATTTTAATACATGTTTTGAAAGCTCTTCTAAAAATGTTTTCGTTCACAAATAATTTCGGATTTTTTTTTATGTAATTGCAGTAATTGTCTCCCATTTGCATAACTTCGAACGATCTTTAATAATAAATGTCTGAATACTTAAAATAATTAACTTTAAATAAAATTTTTCAATTCGTTTTTTACGTTTTCATATTTACTAGAAATCTATTATTATATCTTAAGTTTTAAATTGAAATTTATTAAATAAATTATAATTTAAATTGCTTTTATTTGATTTTCTCCAACTCGTGGGAAGACGGAATGTGATAAAATGCTTAAAATGTCATCAAATTGCATATTAAGATAATTAAAAAAACCCGTAATAAATTATTACAGACCGTAATTTACTATTCTCATCAAAATTATTTTTCTGCTCTTCTTGTGAATTCTCTTTATACTGGTGCTCATAATTTTTCTATATATAAAAATAATTATATCTTATGTTAGTCATTAATTATGGCTAAATCTACCGTAACTTATAAGCACAAAGATTATAAAAGTTTTATAATTACTAACTCAATAAATACTTTCTCATACTATATGTTTTGTCTTGATATGAATTATCGAATTTTTCAGGAAAAACTTGATAAAATAAATATACTAAGTTCAAAATTTGACTGAATCAGTTACAAAAAAATAATAGATAAAATAAGAAAACTTAATGTGAAATTTTTGAACTCTTTGTACATAATTTAAAACTTATTTATAAACTTAGTCTTTGTCAAAAATATTCATATTTTTTATAATTATCAATAAAAACTTTATTTTTAGTCACTTGATATTTTTTTTGCTATTTCATTTGTTTTCATTTTGATAAAAATCAAAAATTTAATTATACGCAACTAATAAAATTTTAGATCTTATGTAAATGTAAATTAACTATCTAAAACTATTTTTAATTTTCTTCATATATGTTCATATTATTCAAAAAATATTTCTTCATTTTCTCATAAACACATTACGAGTATTCTATACTTCCTTTATCATTAAACAAACTTGATAAACTGTCAATTTCAAAACTGAGCTGTCAAAAGTTTTCACTAAAATAAATATTGCAAATCACATTTTAAATCACTTTCAAATTTAAAAGTAGTATAAATAACTTTTTTTAACAAAAAAGTAGATTAACAATTTATAAAAAGGCAGAAATCAGATTAAATGGGGTAAAAATCACTATATTAAATTGACAAAATTCGGTTTAAATGATGTAAATAGATAAAAATATTTTGGTTAATTTTGGATAGAAAATAATAAGACATGTAAAAATTTGTTATATTAAGAAGTTTATTATATTTATGTTGTTTAAAATACTCAAAAAATGGATTGGGCATTGTTTTTTAATTAAAAATATATAAATTTACGAGAATTCGAATTGTTAATTGAAATTTGAAAGATTTTATTTATGATATGAAAATATTATTGACTGAAGATTATTTGGAAGAATCATTAAAGAAACATTAAATTGTTTGCTTACATAACAGCCGATAATGAATCGAGATACAAAATTGGGTTATTAGTTTATGTGGATTTTTTAATTGATAAAATAAATTTTCCGCTTGATCTTCATAATAATGCTGATATGGACAACATGTATATATTAAAGGTTGGAAATATAGTTGTTTCGATTCATTTATTATGAGAAAGCACGAGGTTAGCAATCAGCATGATAGCAGGGAATGTACACAATTACGTTTGGTTGTTGCTCATGGAAGATATGGTTGTAATCAATATTTAACAAATTTTACAAGGCAGCTGCCAAATTTAGATGCACAATGTAGAAATATTCATTGGACTCCTTAAATGTATGCCACTGCCGCGGTTGAATCTCAACTGTGGAGTTATTGATTCAATATCAGTGACCTGCACGGGCCAGTAAAAATTTTACCCGAAACTGAAATTGCCCAACCGAACCTGACTCTACATAATATATTATAGTCCGAACCAGACCCTGCTCGAAAAAAAGAAATTCAAGCTAAAATATTGTAAATATCCTAAAGATAACACAAATACGATTTTAATACTACATACATTTACATATCTTTATTTTTCAAATTTACACAGGTTTTCATTTCATGTTACTATGTTAAAAATAATAGCATCGGTGGTTTGAAATTTGTACGGCGTTCTTGCAGTACTTGTCCAGCTACGCTAATGTTTATTTTGGAATTAGCACTGCTAGTCCGGAATACATAAAACGTACCTAACGATTTGCGCTAAATATTTATATTTACCCTCTTGTTCTTGCCACCAATTCAAGATATTATTGAATTCAATGTGGGTGGTTACACCGCAGTAAATATACATGTTTACTTCGTCGTCGTATATTATAGTTTTATCTACGTCTTCGAATTCGCTGAAACCCAATAATTTAGCTTTTTGGATTATTGATTCAACATTTTCCTTTTGGCTATCTGAATCGGAAAGTGATGTATTATACTCTTCTATGTTGTTTTTAAATTCATTAATAATGCTCCGACAATTTTGTATTGTTTCCGTTCTTTCGTAATCAGATAACATTTTTAATTTACGGAAAATTGGCCATAGCAGCTATTTTATGTATCATAAATTTGCTGCTAATGAAAGTTTTTCAATTTAACAATATCATTTATTTACGTCGGTCATTAAAATTTTTACATGTCTTAACAAACTGAATTTAATTGGTAAAACAAGTTGTTAAGTTAGGGTCGTATCACCTTCAACTTGCATTAACGCTTCCGTAAATAGCAGCAAAGAATCTATTAAAAAGTTTAGTGTATTTTGATCTATATTTGCCATTCTTTCTTCTTGGCGATTTGTGTAAAATTAGTTTCAAAAAATTTATACTATTTCAACGCGTTTTACACTCTTGCCGAAGACCTGATTTTAATTGGCGTACAAGCCCAGAAATTTCAAAATATTTAACCAATTAATTCGTTCATTAAAAATATAAACTTTATATCTACATTAATATAGAATTGCATAACCCTATAACTTCATATATTAATAATTTGATCCAAGATAAGTTTTCTGTTAGAAAAGTGGGTTGAAATACATTTCTAAGAATTGTATTAATTAAATGGCACGTGCAATTCAAACAAATAGAATTTTCTAATGCATCTCTATATTAAAACCTTGATTGCTTACAAAAGTTAATTTGACGAGGGCATCTGACTTAATTCCAAATTTTATAAATCTACGGTTTAATTCATTTTTAATATTGTTTCTAGTTTTTTCTCATCAAGAAATGCAGATGTAAAAAGTACTTTTGACTGTAATTTCCAATTTCCGCCAAAAAAATAAACTGTTAATGTCGTATATGAAAGATGCTTATATTCATCGGTCAACATGTCAGTTGAGGCAGCACATTGCCTAGCATCAATCAATGGTTGAATTATTTCAATTAGTGTTGTCCGTGATTGATCCGCTTCTTTGTGGCTATTATGAGAAACAGTCGTAGCGTGTGGCAATATATCTCCAATTCGAATCAATTGCTGTGAATAATTTATAAAACCGCTACCACTTACGATGTCAAATGGACAAACATCTCTACTATACAATCCAACCCTCAATTTTGTAATTCGGTTTTTGAATTTTGGCAATGTTAAAGGTTGTGGGTGAAAGAATTTGCCGATATCAGTGCTGGTTTTGGATCATGTTGAGCTGCTTGTAATTGCCTATTTGTTACAAGAATTTCATTTTAAATGCAAATTTCTTGTCTTTTTGGCACAATAACTAAAAATTGTTTAACACTTAATGTATTGTACATAACAAATGTTTTTATTATTCAATTTATCAACGATCTCTTTGAAATTTCTCCAATCAGTTAAAACATATTGTTCTGTTTTCAAATTTTTATTAATTTCAGCAACGTTCAAGAGGGTTTCGTCAAATATGGCAATAATTATGTATTAGTTACCATTACCACTAAATCAAAATCAAATTTTAATTACTTACAGTTAGAAAAATAATTGTATTATTATTTTGTATTTAAATATTTATCTTAGTTTATTTAAAAGAACTTTTTTTAGTTTTCACCCCCGATTACTTTTCATTTTGCAATGGCATAAAGAATTTTTATATTGATTGACTATGAATCAGATGATTTATTGATGTTCATAGTAAATCAATATAAATCAATATAAAAATTCTTTATGCCATTGCATAGATTATTTGTATATTATCCAATATTATTTATAAATCACTTTAACGTAAGGAGTACGTATGCTTATTGCTTATATTAAATGTGTTAATGTTAATATATTGTTTAAATCGGTTAAAACAATTTTTTCTGTCAAAAATTGAGAGTAATTACGTTTATTAAAATAATATAATTCAATCATAAAGACGAAATCATATTTATCAAGGATTTTGTACTAGATTTTCAAATCAATGGTATCGAAATGACGTCATTTTGGCTAATTAAATTTATTTAAGCAAAGAAATATACTCACATAAATTTTATTTTAATTCATTCATCATTAAGGTAAATAAAGTTATATTAAATATTCATAAAGAAAAAAGTTTTGATTTATTTTTAAAATTAAGCCCGACCCATACTTGAATAAAATAACAAAATATCGACCCGAGCCAGAGCAGGTTTCTGGTATATATATATATATATATATAATTATAGATATTAATCAAATTCTATTATACTATAAATATAATTATAATTGAACTATTCAAGGATAAAAAAAATTAAAACAGTGGAATTCATGGTAACAGAACATATTCCACCTTGAATTGTGGCTTCGATGACACTTTTCCTACGTTTTTTACCGAAAGTTTCGTACCGTTACAAAGTTGTGGTGGATTGATGTTTTGGAGATGATAGACACTCCAATTTTCAATATTAAAATGTGCGGTGGAATACCTAGCAAATCCAGTCTTGATTCTTCACGGTGTCGATCGAGTTATATGTTGTCGCTTCGCCTGGTATTAAACTTTTAATTTTGAAATTGATTACATTTTTTTTTAATTTTGATTTTAACATGTCATACATTCCAATAAAAAATATCTCGTCAGTTTAGTATAATATAAAATGTAGGAATGAATAATTTTTTTCGATGTTTAAAAGCAACTTTTGCTTATAGACATTTTCTAAAACCCTGCCATATACAATCGTAATTGTTAATTTATATATTTAACCACAATTTTTCCGAGAACATTTGACAACGAATAAAATATTTTAATATGAAATTTTTAAAATCAAACCTGGAAAGCAATTAACATCAATAATCGCATATTTAGACGTATTATTACAGCGAATTAAATCTATTCCAAACAGATTCAGGCCTGACTTTTCTCTATATAAACTGGCGACCTCAACAAACAATTCACGGCATGGTTGATAATCAACAACATGATCTTCCTCATCAAGCTAATAAAAAACAAATCATTGATAAATAATTTATTGTTTATATTATCAATCTGTTATTAATTTATCAATACTATGAAATATCAAACAACATTAACTTTAAATAAAAATTATAATAAAAATATTACAATTAAAATTTATTTTCAAAAATATTTTAAAAAAGAATATTAGAATTGTAGTCATAAATAGATAAAAAAAACCGAAGAAAATGCAATCTAAATAATCAGCAATATATTTTTGTTATCCGTGAATTAATAATATTAATAATATTATTATTAATAATAATAATAATAATAATAATAATTAATCAAAGAAATAAGGCAAAATTTAATTAATTGAAAAACGCCATTTATATATATAGCGATATGTTATACAAAATATATTGGTGTTTTTCAATTAATAATAATAGTATATTGCAAGTAAGTTTTTTGTTAAGGATTTTCCGATGACTTTAATGGCTAATAAGTATGGCAACATTCATCATTAAGCCGACATAATAAACTCAATTTCGTTCGAATATAAACTTGTTATTTACCAATATTTACAAATTTTCTTATAATTTAATGTAATTATTTTAATAATTTTGAAAGACTGATGTTTTATGGTTATTTTAAACGGAATTTTAAGTTGCTCATACATAATTTAGTATATTAATTTTTTTTGCATTTATTTAAATAATTGAACTTTATTTTGTTACGAATGCCGTGTTTTTGTTGATGGTACCATTGTAACATGAATAATAAATCTATGGATGTTTAGTTGTGTTGAAGTAATTATAAAAGAAATCATTACAAGAACTGCTCAAAAAATATTTAATTTTTTAAAGATTCAAAGTTTGAAGAAATTTTCAAAGAAGCACTAGGAGAGATTGCACATTGGCGCCAAAATGTTATAAACAACATTTGATTTAAAACAAAATTTTGATAAATTTTTAAATATAAATTGTACTTACTTATCTTTGTGTTCCTTTCATTAATCTGTTTTAATTATTTGAACGATAATATTTGCATACAAAGACAAAAAGGTTTTATTGTTATTAGAAGAAAATATAATTATAATCTTTTAATAACTGAATAAAGTTTAGGCAATTATTTATTAATAATACAAAACAATTGGATAATAAATGTTAAAACACAGTAACAGACACCAACTGGAACCACTCGTTTCGAATGTGACATTTTTCGGATACGGGCACAATAATACTGATAACTTCAAGTCTCAATGACTTTCGTATGTCTTCTGCGGGCCTTTGATTTCTCTTTCAATTTTTCTTACCTTTGTTGCTATGCATCTTTTGAAATTGAATCCGAATCTCCTTAATAGTTTATTATTCCAATTATTCCATTTTCCTAATGAGCATATCACGAATGTCTCAACTCTAGAGTTTTAGTTTCCTCTTGAAGGTCGTATTATAATTTTCGGTATTTGTCACAATTCTTCTAGTCTATTCTATTGTGTTGCTTTAATCAAATGAACATTCTATATCTATAAAAACAATCTTATTGGTCATTAAAAATATGTCTAATTTGGCATTAGCTTCTTTTGGTTTAATTCCCAGTTTTGAAGTTTAAGTTCTTAATTCTTAATCGTACAACGGGGAATGCCTTTAAAAACAATGCACTTTTGGCGTTCTTAATTTTGTACACGTAACTATATGATGTTAAACTACTAATGAGCTCTTGAAAAGAGAAATCATAAAAATATAACAGTAAAGTGTTAATTGAATTAATTTTTAGGCATTATCATAAAAATATTTAATATATTTTAATAATACTAACTTCCGTTAATTCATGTTTAGACTCTTCTTTTGAAACATCATTGGTGTTGAAGAACAGTGTTGGATAATCTATAATTTAATTTATACTTACTATTATGATCATTAAATAAAATAATAATAAATCAAAATATCAAGTTTGTGAAAGGTTAGGTTGAATTTAAGATACTTTTTAAATTCTAATAAACCGTTGATTTGTCTGTGCGATTATTATCTATGCAATTTTCATTATTAGTGTATGTTGGTTATATAAACATCGAATTTTAATTAAACCATTAAAAAGGAAATTGATATACTGTAAGAGTTGATATACATAAAGTTAAATAAATATACGTGGTGAGCCAAATAAGTCCGTGCAATATGTAGGAAGGAAATGTGCAATTACATTTTTATTGTAGCTATATTATTATAGGTTTAATTTGTGTAGTTGGTTTTAAGTTTTATCATTAGGTTTTATATTGACATTTGCAAGATTTTGAAATTGGGTGCAAGTCATGATTGACGCAGTGGAATATCGCCACGTTATAAAGTTTCTGGTATTACTCCATGTTCCCTATGACCAAATTTTTTCCAGATTGGAGGAGAAACATAGCGAGGACTCTCCATCATGTAGAGCAATGTACAAATGGATAGCACTGTTTAAACATGGGAGACAGTCAGTTTGTGAATGTATATATTATTGAAATATAAAATAAGGTAAATATTTCAATATTTTTAAAAATAAAATAATTTGACTAACTGCAGAAAAAATTATTAACAGAATTAAAAACGACATGTAGTATAATATATCATTTGGTCAGTTATATGCAACAGTAATTATGTTATTAATATCTGAAATCAACTTTCCGCCAATCTAAATATTTTTTTAATAAAATAACTTACTTCCGGAAGAAAGATTTTTTACAGATGGTCGATCACAAATATAGATCTGGCTGCCGACAACGAATATTTTAAACAATCTAGCATTATGGTTGATAAATGTTTGAGATACACAAGGAGTGTCAATATCTTTGAATCCCTCTTTGTTGAAAACGATACACATCTAAAATATTTTATTTTTTGTTTTAATATTTCTACCAGATAATTTTGACTATATATTGTGTATAAATTAAATGAAATAATTGCAAAAAATTAAACAAAGTGAACTATTGGGTTGTCGTGTAAATTTTATCGTATTTCATACTCTAACAATTGACGTGCTTTATATCATTATTTATTCTGCAATAAATTATTAAATGATTTGTTTTGAAACTTGTCTGCTTACAATTTGAAATTAAACTTAATTGTTTTTTACTTTTAAAACATTGAATTTGGGAGAGTTAATCTGAAATATTGAATTCTAAGAGTTTCAAAGATATGGTGAAAAATACACAATGCCCGAACACTATAAAATTCTTACGCATTCATCTTAATCTCCACATATACTATCAAACATATATAAATATATATATATATACACAAACTTGTTTCCATCTGAACAAAAAATTTTTAAATGAATATAGAATGAATTCATTCTTAATAATATTCCCGTCACAAAGATGAAAAATTTTCGATCAGATAATGGCATGCTTCCTATTAAATGGATAGATCATGTAAATCATAATGAAAGATACTCTGTGAATTAAATTTCAGATAAAAGTAGATCAACTTTAATTTCATCCAAAAATCTATTAGAAACTATAAAATACCCCCCGTGAAGCCAATCATGAATTACCCAGAATTATCGCCATGGCTTTCCATTACCTGACTCGTAAATAAATCATAAAGAACCAATATTTGTATATGATCAAAAATTAAAATTTTAAGAACAAGAATACATAACATGTATTTATGTATATAATAACTTAAATGATAATTTTTACATTCATCAACTTTTATAATTATTTTTAAATACACAGAAATTACGAAGAATGACCTGAATCTATTTCATTATTTATAAAAATAGACAAAAAATAGACATTTCATTTCATTCTCAAACAAAAACAATAGTTATTTGCTTCAATTGTCCACAAAAACCGATAGATTAAAACCAATCATACAATGAGTTTGAATAATAAATAAAACATTATCTGTTAATTATATTTCAGATAGTAATTTAAATAAAAGTAGAAAATAAATTTTAAAAAGATCATAAACTTAATTTTATTTGCATGTCAAATATTTCAATGTTGTACTGCATAAATTGAACAATCATTGGGCATTGGAATGATAATAATACCGAGATGCATAAATGGAACTAAGGTTAATTAGAAATGTACTCATATCAAATTTTTGGTGCTAAAATTAAATTTTTATTATTGTCAGATTTATAATTGTATTCGAATTTTATCATTGCATTTTAACCTTTTCATAAGAACATATTGTGCATAATAAATTGTTTTCTAGAGCTGTCTAAAAATAGAGTTAAATTTGAATGGATTTTTTAAATAATAATAAACATTAAAAATAGTAAATATTTATTTTACACCAGAATTTAGAAACAATTATTATTGTAAAATTATGATGCACTACTTGCACATACTTATTTTAAACTGTACTATTGTGGAGTGCACAAATGACTTGTTTTTTCAAGAAAATAATTGCTGACCAAATAAATATTAAAAAGAAAATGATCAGATAAATGTGATTTTAGTTTATACCTTTTATATTGATTTTCAGCTAAAAAAATAATCAAAGTACCGCGAATCTTAAAAAACTGAATGCTTACAAAAATAATTTTTTAAATAATTTTTTACAACTAAAAGAATGAAATGATTATAAAATGTGAGTTTTGGATCAAGAATAAAAGTTCACAAATTAGTATTAGACCAATTATTAAAATTTTTTAAACTAATAACTTAAGCAAAATTTAATTAATCTAAAAAATTCATCGAAACTTTATTGCAAGACTGACAGTTAATAAGTAAGAGCGAGTATTTTAAATTAAAATATATCCCACTCAATAATTGTGCATTAAAGATTAATATTATTTAATTAAAAATAAATTGAAAGCAGAAGGCACTTTAGAGGTAGTAAAATAATCGAAAGATTTTACAACTTAATATGTTTAATAATATTAGATAAATTTTAATAGAGAATCGCTAGAAATTTCAACTAGTTATTTAAAAAAATTAATTTTAATGTCTAAACCTTAATATTATTAACAATTTAAAGCATGATTTTTGTAAATTTTTAAATACATTTTTAAAATATCATGAGTGTTTAATTTTGTTTTAATTACGTTAAAAGTTTACTTATGGGTAGAGCAGAATAATTTTTAACTAGGCTGATTTTAAAAAAAGTTACTTTAGTTTATATAAATATAAATTTTATTTTTGTAAATTTACTGATATTTCGACCGATATTTCGAGATAACTATTGGAATCAATTATGAAATATGAATAAAATCGTTACTAAGTGACTATTGATCAATATTTTAAAGGAATTCAAATTTTCATCAATTTGCGAACAATTTTAACAGCTTTTTCAATAAATATCGATCATTTGCCGTTTTATAATCAAAAATCTTGGCTAAATAATAAATTTGCTGGAAACACCATAAAATTCAGAAATTAATGTGCCAGATATCATCTATGGTTTTCGTGACTATGTTAGAATTCCCAAATAATACTACGGAAGTCAGTCTCTTAAAAATTCAATTTTGTACAAAAAGCAGAATATGTACAATAGTAAAGGACGAAAAAAAACTTATTTTGTTTACAAAATCATGAAAAATTACTAAATTGAAAAAAAAATTTGATAGTCTAAAAAGAAGCAAATTTTGTAAATATATGATCAATGAAATAAATGTTTGTGAAAATAAAAAATTTCTTTTAAACAATATATTTTTAAAATTTAATTTATATATTTATAGTTATCAATTCGTGTCAAGTAACAATATTTAAGAAAATATTTTTCTTAGAAAAATAATACTTAAATAAATAATATTAATAAAAAAATAACAAATCATTAATTATAATATATTGACTTTCAGAAAAGTTAATAAAAATAATAATTAAAGAAAAATTACTATTAAAATTAGTGAAAGAAAAAATATTTAGATTATTACATTGGCATTTATTTTAATAAATAGCAAAGTATAGATTTTTTATTTTACTTTTATTTTAAAAATCTCTTCATTCAAAGAAGTTTATTCAAAATAAAAATTTGTCTATATGATGATTTATATAAATTATTTTGATTTTGCTTTTCAATTAATTTGAAGTTTAAAAAAAAGAATTTGAAGTTAAAAACCTCTATATATAGTACTACTTATCAGTTCATGCTTTAAGTTATGATTACATGAATGCGATTGTTAACAATTATATAATATTTACACAGATTTTTTATGCACTTGTAGATTATTTAATTATAATTGTTTTACTAGTTATTAACCTAAAATGTAAATTCTTGAAAAATCATTCCCACATTCGACGTTCTTTTATGTGAAATTAATTATTAAAATAAAAAATAATTGTACTAACTTCATGTGCAATGTTATGACCATGTGCTATTTCGGGTTTACAAACTAAAATTAAATAAATGAAAATTACATAATATCAATTAACTACCAATTGGAAATTCTAGTCCAGCATTGAGACATTTTTCCATGCATTCAGATACATGGTTGGATTCAATTCTACAAAACTTCGGTGCAAAGACATAATCACCTAAGGAAAGGTATAATTTTAATTAGAGATATATAATGATAAATATTAAATTGTAACTCATTTAGAGATAAAGAAATGCCAATAGAAAATAAGCATTTATAAATATCAAGTACTCGAATATGTCAATTAATAATTCGAACGAATTAAGACAAATGCATTCAACGTTTTCGGTAACTGAGTCCAGAATATACTTATGATGTATATATGACGTTTCAGCTCTTTCTTGTGTTCATTTCATCAACAAATTAAATGATCTATTATGTAAAATATACTCAATCTCGAGGTGCGTAAATTATGGTCATCAAGCAACCAAGATATCAGATTTAAAGCTTGAAAATATAAGAGGATATTGTTATTTTTTCTAGTCTAATCACTTACAAATATAACTGAAATTCTAAGAAAATATTATGATTATATATATTCCTAATGCATTACAAAGTATTAAAATAAACCGCATAATTGTCTATAGTATCCCAAATTAGTTTTTTAATCATCAATTACTAGCTGGTAAATTAATGTAACATTTAGCCAAAACCAAATTTTTAAAATGATTATTCTCTTCTGATTCATCTTTTTTTATTCATCATCAACTGGCTAATGTTATTTTTAAATTGCATATTTACACCAACATATTTTTTATTTTTGTAGACATAATTTAATCCATATGAAAGTGTCTGAGTTAAGGCATCTAATATCGGAATTAAAAAATTTAAATAAAAATTTTTCAACTTATTTAAATTCTGTTTATCATAAAATAATTACTGTAGAAATATTATTTATGTAAGTTTTTAAAATATTTGTGGCGTAGTTTTATAATTATATTTTGTTTTAAATTAATAATCAAAAGTCAAATGAAATTCAAATTTTTCAAAAAATGAAAATTTAAAAATCTTATTTACATATTGAAGATGTTTTATGGATAAATGCGTTTCGTGTTAATAAGAACTGAAGCGGTGTGATGCAAAATGTAAAATTATTTGGAAAATCGAAATTGCAAATTTTAAAAGAAAACAGTGAAAAATTAAAACTTGAATTAAAATAAAACCACCATCTTTAAAATTTACAATTAGTATGAGTATAACAATTTTTCAAGTTTTTTTGGCAGTTCTTTTCTCAAAAATTTACACTCTGGTTAGTTGGTTTCAAATAAGATGAACAAATAATACCAATACATTATTCAAAAATGTGTCCTCCACTGTTTATGTATGATAATATTAATAGATAATATGATTTCAGTATAATATTTGATAAAGTAGGAACCCCTCATAAAGCAATTGCTTAAAAGGAATTTTTAAGTTAGTTTTAGGTTATATATCAGGGGTGCCCAACCAAAATTTACTGAAGTGAGCCGCACATATAAAAATAAAACAACAAATTATTATCGTATAACATTCAAAACATGACACTTGTTTTTGTATTTGATTTGACAATTTTTTAACATTAACGGTTAATTTAGTCGAGACGCATCGTAGTTGGTTGGTCATGTTTTTAATAAGTTTAATTTGTGGGGAAATGATTCGCAGCTATATATCTTTTTGAGAATACTAGACTCTAGATCCTACACAAGTGGTTTATTTCTTATAGTACTGTGTAAACGAGAATACAGATTATTAAAAATAATTAAGAGCAGAAAGTAATTTCGTGTTGTCACGGTTTTGCAAAATTATCAAAACTTTAAGAATCATGCCGAACGAAGGGTACCTTTAATTGTTTGAGAACCCTTAGCCAATTTGTTTGATAACAAATGATGTATATTACAAAGATGTCTTTATGAGAGAAATTTTAAAAAATCAAAAGGAATTTATGCTTTCCATTGTAGATAAAACATTAAATTCAGTACATATTTTGAAGATAGGCAAATAGGAAAAATAGTTATAATTAAATTATAAATTAATACGTATGTTTGGATGTTGAGCAACTTGATTAGTGAGTATATTTTGTTTATACCGATAAAGCATTGGTGGAATCGTTTCGAAAGGATCAAGTAGAATAGTGTTTTTGTGATTATCCAGATATTTCTGAAACAAATAAAAACATAATTAAAAATATTTCCCCTGTAAAAACTACTAAAAATTCATTGTCATAAAATCTTTCATAATCCACTAATTTATTTACACAAGTTATTTAGAATACAAACAATAAACTAATTTGCAATAACAATCAACATCGACCAATACGAATAATTATGTAACAAAAAAATAACAAGACAAAACATCTACACCAGCTATATAACAAAAGCATACTTCATGATTTTGAAAGTTCAATCAGGCAATAAAAGTTTGAAGAAAATAAATATTTTTGAAAATATTTCATACAAATTATCAAAAGTCAAATCTTTAACTGAAGTATAGATAAAACTTAAATAGTTTCAATAATCCTCTTAAAATATTACAAGTGAAATTTATGATTTTTTAACTTTATATTTGTGGACTTGATTGTCCAAGATTTATCTGTCAATGGCTGGATTAAGTTTTGATGTGGATAGTGGAATCGTGTGAAAAGATGATTGTCAATGTTGAGAACATTTTTGTATTTTAAAGCCAGTCTCTCAAATTTTAAAGTGATTAATGGGTATTTTTCTTTCACTCGCTGGTAGTAATGACATACAAAATAACAGTGTTTGTAAAATTCAGTTAATTGCAAACCACTTTAAGAAATTGTAAGAAAATCACTCCTAATTCAGTGCATCTAGTAATTCAATGAAAATAAACCTTAAGAAACTCTTTTTTTCTTTTTGAAAAAGGGTTTTCAGTAATTGTACTTCTAAACAAATTCATAACATTTCCATTCTCTGCTCATTCATTCGTTTTTTCAATATTCTCTAAAAATTCTCATGCCATTTTACTTTTACAATTTAAAATTTTTCTTTTCCTATATTCTAATGTAATGTTAGCACATGGCAGAGTTATATCGTTTTGGCTTAAAACTTAACCACAAATTTTGCATGTTTAAATGAATTCTGGAGTTCTTTGAGCTCATAAAATCGACGCCATCAAACATGTAAACACAGTTTAGCTTAACTAAATCCTCGATGAATATTTTTGTAGTTTTACAAACATCATTATTATATATTGTACTATTTCAAACTAACTCGAATGATATAGAAAATACATTGGCATAGATTCTCTTTTTGTATGTAAATGAACATGAAATGAATTTTTGTTCATTCGTACACACATTTCCCCATATAACATAGGAAGTGAATTTTCATCTGCATTGTCATAATATATTAAATAATTCAATTTTTATCATTTGTATACAAAACATATAAATATATGCTGAAACGATTCGCATACAAACACATACATTATTTTTTAACAAGAATATTTAAGTACAAACAGCATATTTATTTTAGTAGTGTGAACGTTTCCTTCATAGTCCATAATATTATATAATGGAAATGCATGGAAATATATGAACTGAACATAAATTAAAATTTGTTCAACAATTTTTCTAAACCGTTTTAATATAATTTTTTTTAATTTCAAAGATTTGGCTAGGCGAGCATTAGAGTTGACTCCGAGTAATTGATAAAATACTCACCGAGTCCGAGTCAAGAAACCTTATTTGCTTAATATTTTCATTTTCAACATTTACGCAAACTGTCATGGTACTGATACAGGAAAAGTTTTTTTGTAGAATAGGTCAATGGTGGTAATATGTGTCAAAATTCTGAGATTTTCGAGAATATTTTATTTGAGAACAAATATTTTATATAATAAATAATCTTCACATTTTAACACATAATTTTTTAACCAATAACATATATTGTTTTTTTTAATATTTTTATTATTTAGTAATATAATTTGTCACAGGTATTTGATTGAAAATGCATAAGAAGCAGTTAATATGTTGTAATCATTGAAACGCATGAAATAGTATATCAAAAAAATAATTGTCTATATTAATATTGCAACCCGTATTTCGTTTCGAAACATTCAAGTATATACAATATTACATGCAATCAGAAATTCATTGCAAAAAAACATTTTTAAAACGTAAAACACATTCATTTATCATAGCGTGGATATTTATAGATATTCCAGCAATTTAAGAATATTTTAAAATGAGAATAGAAATTTGGAGACCATCAATATATTCTCATAATAACAATAACATTTTAAATTTTATCATTATATACTAAAAACTTTTTTCGAAAATTTGAGATATTGGTAATTAATACAGTAGAAATCCATCTTAGCGAAATTCAAAGGAACTGAAAGTTGTTATAATTTAAAATGAAGCATAATAGTAATAAAAACTATTTTTCAAAAAATTAATATAAATCCCAATATTTATCAAGGGAAAAATTATTTTAATTATATGAATATTTTTATAAATCTATGACTTTGATACGCACTTAATTATTCCTGTTGAGCTTCAAGTTGAGAGATGTGTTGATATAAAATAAGGATTATATTTTAAGTAATTTAGTAAATACTAAAAACTATTTGAATTATGGGGAACTTTGAAAAATTTCCAACAACTTTAATGACGGACTATTAAAATTTTCATTAATAAAATTTAAATAAATAAGAATGCTAGCCAATTTCCGCAATGTTTATTCATAAAATGAAATATTTCGGCCGATAAACCACTTTATTCACTAGACTTTCGCTTTCTCTTCTTCTTCTCTGATTAATACTTTCTTTCACTCAACTGTAATCGGTCGAAATATTTTAGTTTTATGAATAAGCCTTGCGGAAATTGGCCATCGACAAAAGAAAAGATTTTAAAGTTTATCAAAACAAACCCTTGCCAAGGTAAAATGTCGAAAATCCAAAATTTAATAAATAAGTTTGTATATATTTATTAACATTTTTTCTGAAATGCGAATTACATTTTAAAGTAATAAAACATTTATTAGAATTGAATAACTTTTATTTTTAAAAAAAATTTAAAGGTTTTTATTCTAATTTATTGAATTTAAAATATTGGTAAATCTAATTTGAAAAATATTTTGGAAATTTGTTTACCATAAATATGTTTGTTGACTACAGTTGAGTGAAAGAAAATATCAATCAGAGAAGAGGAGAAATTGAAAATCTAGTTTAATTTTCAGGGCCGTTTATCTGTCGAAATATTTCATATTTTATGAATAAACATTGCGGAAATTGGCTAACATTGTTATTTATTTAAATTTTATTTATATAATTGATTCAGCCAAAAACAGGATTTAAACGTTTATTAAAATTTTCGTTATTATAATCTCCAAAAAATTTATCGGCAGATCGTTTAAAATTAATCATCTTTATAAACCATATTTAAAATTAGTAACAAACCGATAATAATATTTTAATCTATAATTATAAAAACTTAAATATTTTAATAGAAAAAAATTTACTTTACTAAATAATTTATCAAATTTTCATACACACGTTTTACATATTTCAACAGTTTTCTCATCATCAGGTAGTTAAAACTACGCTCATTGTAAATTATTTATATAAATTGTACAAATTTTAATTGTACTTCCTAAAATCACTCAGTTATTTTAGAAACTCATTTTTATTTCTAGGCATCAGATTATCGTCATTACCTATAAATTGTCTGTATGAACACAAGAAAAATATTTAAAATATATTCGTAATAAATACAAGTAGATTTGAATTGATTTAATTTATGACCAACTTGACATCATGTTGAAAATTTCTCGTTAAATCGGAGATTTTGAGAATAAGTAGTAATTGTGATGGAATATTATGAAGGCGCTATTGAAAATGGTTCGGTGAAAATGTTGACTGTTGAAACGGATTTCTTGCCTGATTGGTGAAATCTGTAATTACATTCATTCGAGGATTTGAAATGCGACCTTTTCAACGATTTTATCAATAAATAATGATTTTATATCTGAACCAATTTGAACAGATTCGATTTTTAAAAATAGTCGGTTTCGTTCTAGACTGAAATTAATGTACGGAAACTATCATGAAGCAAAGCATCAATTTCCACAACTGAATTTTTACAATGAAAAATATGAAAAGATGGCGGTAAACGTTAAAAAATCGGAATATTTGATCATAAATATTTGTTATTTTTAATAAAGCATTTGTAATTTAATTTTAAATTATAAAAATTTAGTAAAATTAGATAAAAATTAAATGTTTAAAGCATTACATTATCAATTTATTTCTGTGAATTTCCTATTCCAAATACATAGGAAAAAAATTTATTTCTATATGATTTTAGTAATTTTTTATCATTGATAATATTTTTATA
Organism: Schmidtea mediterranea; assembly: GCA_022537955.1. NCBI lineage: Eukaryota > Metazoa > Platyhelminthes > Tricladida > Dugesiidae > Schmidtea > Schmidtea mediterranea. Next base: position 114,022,192 of record CM039681.1, read on the forward strand.
AATTTAGAACAGAACCTATAATATACAAACCTGCATAACTTAGAAAAAGATTTATGAGCATAAACTGAAAGGAAAAAAGTTGAGGGCTAAATAGGTAATTAATAGAAAAAACTATAGGATAATACTATGTTTTAAAATTTATAAATATATCCATTTTTTTGACTTTTTAAGAGTTTCAAGAAAGTGTTCACTGGCGGTAGGAAAAAAAATGACGAGCCGTATGTTATCCAGGTATGCTGTAATATATCATCATTTTAAAAATATTTGCTAAAAAGAAACAATATAGTAATGTCCTGTGAGCTTTCAGTCTACTACTACCTCCTAGTGCGACGTATAAATATTGTCAGAGGTAAAGGGTCATTTTAGTAGACATATTAAATTTCAAAGCAATAGTGGACGAATGAAACTTGCCAGAACACTCACAGTACACTACCATATTGTTTCTTTTTAAAAATCATCTTTTACCTAAATAAAAGCGTCGGATTCCATTTCTAGTTGGATAGGCACCATATAAATTAAATTATGTTAAAATAAATTAAAATAAATTAGAGGATCTTACAATTAAAATTCACTAAAATTAAATGAAAAACAATAATTTGGCCCTGGTTACTGATGTGTTGTTAAAAAAGAAATTAAATTGTTGAATTAAATAAAATTTTGAAAATTGATTGGATTTTAATATTATTGAATATATATTAGTCGTTTTAATATGTCTGCGAAAGGTAAAGCTGGAAAAACAAATAAGTCCCAAAGCAAAATTCATAGTTCAAGAGCTGGTCTTCAGTTTCCTGTAGATAGAATTCATCGAAAAATGGCGAAAAAGAAATTTTGCTGAATGTTGGAGCTGGAGCAACAGTTTATTTAGCAGCAGTTTTGGAATACTTAGCTGGTGATTTACTTGAATTGGCTGGTGATGCTGTAAGAGATAACAAGAAAAGTCGTATTATTCCTCGACATTGGAAAATTGCTATCGGCAATGATGAAGAACTGAATAAATTATTAGATGTTTCGGGGCGAATATATATTCGTCAGACAAAGATGAAGGATAAATTGACTGAAGAGCTGCTCTATGTCGTCAGGCTCAATCGTTCAGCTTCCATCCAAGATCTTGTGGATGCTGATTCGGACCCAACTGTTACCCGTCCAAACACTAGTATTTCCATAAATGGATAGAATTTAATTTTCTACAAAATTCTATTAGATTCAGTTATGTGTGTTATACATATTATTTTAATAAAATTTATACTTTTCACCTAGTAAAAATAATTTTATAGACAAATGCGCAATACGAACTTTAATCGACAAGTAAATGTAAAGAAAAAAATTAATTGGAATTATTACCATAGATCGAAAAAGGTAGAACTCCACAGACTTTTCTTCATTTAAAATCGTACAACTCGCGCAAAACGCGGTAGTTAGGTTCCACAGAACTGCCACGTAAATGCAACAATAAAATTAATGAATATTATGCAGGTTTTACCATGTATGAAATCCCAAATGTCAAACTAACAAACACAAAAGTACCCAAATTATGGAAACCTATTATATTTAGCCCATAAATATAAGTCAGATATTAATCTTTACAACAATAGATAGATAAATGTCATGAACAGAGGTTGTGGCATTGGAAAACGAGTCATCAACAAGTGTCATAATCTTCTGAAATCATAGTCCAATAAGAACAAATCTCCTTAGCAAATGTAAAATGTAAATACGTATGTTTAAGATGAAAACTATTCAGTCAAAATATAAGATATTCTTAATTACAAACAGGCATCCGCAATTCAGAACAGTTGAAATATCGAGAAACGGAGTTCAAAAACGAATATCAATGGATTGTCTTCTCTCCTCACACGATAAAGAACATCATCAGGATCTTGATGTGGGGTGATGTAGTCAAAATAAATCAACATATTTTCAACATATTATTCAATTTGATTAAATGGAATTAAATTCGTAAAATATATTTGTTTTACTTAAAGGATTTCAATAAATGAAAAATATTTAATCATGTCATTGATAATAAGTAATTATGTAAAAACGGGTGTATAATAATAAATTCAAAACATCCGGTTATAATAAATGGTCACCGAAATGGAGTTTTATTTATAACCACTTGTATATTTTTAAAATATAACCAGTGCAAAAATGAATAATTCAAATTGTTTGATAAATTTTTACTTAAAACTATTGATTAATCAACAAATTCAAATCATAAATAAATAAATTGAAAATAGTAAGAGATTAATTTCAACCGCAGCTAACAACAATAGCTTGCGACAATGTTATATTTGAACTTTAACTCTGAACTGAAATTTATCAAATTGTTGAATTCTACTGGCAAATCTTGTGTCTTATATGTGTATTGCTAGACAAAGAGAATAAAAAGTTGTATTCCAAAAATTGAAACAAAAGTAATTATGCTAGATTTTCCAGTAAAAATATTTTATTTAGTGTCTGCAACATTTTTAATTAATGTTAATTAAATTACAAATAACACATTTAATTTTTTGTTAAAATATTGACACTTTTTACTTAAACGCCACATTAATCAATTATCTCATTATTCAAAATTCGGAAACTACAAACACAAATTCATATGATTTGAATAAACAAATCCAGTCTCAGTTGTGTTAAATCATCTTCAAAACATGTCCATATTCTATTAATATTTTTAGATTGTTTACCTTCATCAAGCTATTCTGCTCGATGTTCTTGTCTTCAAAGTATTTACATTTCTCAAAGTCAATATTTAATCGAACATCAGTTACTACAAGTTTATAATGTTCAAATAAACTTTGGGATTTTTATTGTTCGCCAACTGTTTCAACTGCATCATTTTATTGTTGGACTTTTATCATGATCAGAAGCCGTTACATTTAAGATTTTTCCAATTAGTTTCTTACAATCTTCATCAAACTTTGAGAAATGTTATCATTGAACATATGTACTATATGCACATTATTGTAAATACTAAATGATTATTTACCCTTCCAATGATGGCATTGGCGTTTAAGATTATAATTTATCAAATTATTATTAAAGCATATCAGATTGTTAATGATCTATATTTGAGTTAAGAAAATTGTCATTACAATAGTATCAGAAGTATTTAGTATTATTATAATTTTAGTTGTTATTATCATTTGTTTTAGTTTTGTAAAATTGTTTATATTACCTTGATAAAAGTCTAATTTAAATCAGAAATTTCTCAAAGTAGCTTAATAAAATCAACAAAAGTCAACTGATTTAGAGAAATATTTTGATGTCAATTTGATATTTCCTGACCCAAATTCTTGATATACGATTGTATTATTTAAATGGGAATCGAGAACACAATCAGACAAGTATTAACAGAAATTTATTAGAAAAAATGAAAGTGAAATTGGAGAAGCAATTTATAAAAACTAGATTGTAACGGTGATGATCAATAAAAGTTTATTGTTGGAATTCAGTATTATTACCAATTAAAATACGGTTTGTTATCAAATTAATAGTTGTAAATTGATTATTTTAACCACCAACTCCAACAAAATTATAAAATAAAATACGTGATTAGCTCAATAAGTACCCGACCTGGGCAGAAAAAACAATGCGCTATTAACCTTTTTGGTCCTGGTAATGACAATTGCACCATAGCCTTTACAGTGGTCTACTTACTGAGTCTATCCGTACTATTGCTATTATTCACTAGACTTCTCAATTTTTATACCTATGGAGGAAATCAGTTCAAATTTGGTTTTGTAGTTGTTGTAGAGCACTGTTTTCTAACTTGGACGGTATCGCACCTTTTAGGGCGAAAACTACTAAAAGGTGATGGCCTGCTTTAATAAAAACATGTTCAACTACTTAAAAATATATGCTATTATTTACTATAAAATTGGTATTGTTTATGCATATTTTACTTGGGTTATGTTATAAATAAAATATATTGATTATTTTTCATTAATAATGATCTACTACTAATGATCATTATAGCATTTAAATAAAATGTTATGGTTAATTTTTAGGGATAAAATGCAATAAACTACGCGCAATTAAAAATTAATAATGTTGTTATTTCCATATGCCAAAAAATAAATTCAAACTATTATTTATTAATCAATTTCTTATCAATTTTTAATTGCGCGTAGTTTATTGCATTTTAACCATTTTTAGTATTTATTTTTTATATTACTTATAAAAGCCAATATATTCGATAAAGTATTTTTATTAATTTTTTTGGTTATACTTAAAATTTAATAAAGAGAAAAAAGTTCTTAAAAGGGGACATTGTCTGAAAGAAATTGAAACCACTGTTATAGAGGCTTTAATCAATAATAAATAAGAAAAAAATTAATTATCAATATTAAAATTCCAGGCCTGAAAGGGTAAATATCAATTTTCTTGTTGCTTCAATGTGCGCAGATTACTCTCGATGCTTTCCAGTCGTCTATATATCATTTTGTCAGTAAAAAACAAGTAACGAATCTGAAACAGAGTTCAATTGTGCATGGACAGTGCTATTCATATGCGCTGGCAACGTTCCGCGCTACGCCCAAAATGTTTTCTGCCTATTCCAGTTATAAAACGGTAAACTAAGAGGCAACAACTTTTTATTATATAAAATCTCTACTTCTCAAACCAATTACCATTAGAATCCAAACACTTCTCCCACCGCAAAGGTAGGGTCTCAAAAAATGGTAAAATGAGAGTGGAAACTTTTCAAAAATGTTCTCGTCGGTCTCTTGTAAACTGTCTGTATCCATGAAATGTTCCCTAGGCCTCTTTTTCAATTAACTAAAATCTGGCTTATATAGAGGATAAGAAATAACTTCAAATTAAGCTACTCTAGTCTTTTCTTGAGCAACCCAACTGATGTGCACCGGGGTATTGTCATTCTGAAACCACCGAAGGAGCCTCAGAGGTTTTTTAAGCAAATCTACAAACTGAACAAGCTGGCCATGGCGTGCCACATGGATCGTTTTCCCCTTATTAACAAACTCAGTTGAATCAATTTGCTGTAGCTGCAAAACACAGTCAACATGATCTCACATGAATTTGTGGTTTTAGAACAGACCTTTCAAACTTTGCTTTCTTCGGATTTCCGTCATTCAACTACTCGCGCTTCGATTGAAGACTCATCAACTCTGTAAAAATCGAGTTGCATACATAATAAATGAAAAAATGATGATAACATGGTTTCCGTCGATTTGAACACATTTCTAGATTAAGTAACCTTCGACGAAGGGTGATATAACATTGCGAAAATTGATGTTCTATAACAATTTTCCCACTGAGGCCTTCTGGACTTGTAAGCCATTTGAAACCCCTTAGTCATTATTGAATGATTCTCAAGTACTATTTTGTCCAATGTTTCTTTATTTACATTAATCGAGGATGTGTAATGTCTTTCTTTACCTTCTTTAGTTCACAATTGACACTACCCTTAAATTTTGGTTTTGTAGGAAATTCACTAGGAAATTGAGAAAATTCACTATCCATATTATTTTGCTTTGATTTTTCTGATCTGATGCACTTGCGTAACACCTGTGAACGATTCATTTTACGCATATGTATTACAACATAGTTTTTTAAAGAACTTTGATATAAAAACATAAATTAAATGTCTAAAAAATCTAGACAAATGTGGTTAGGAACAAAAGTTAAGCTAAAATCGACAAATTAATAAGTACAAACTATATTTTCAGCAAATCATTTTAAATGTGAAATTTGTACGACTTAGAAATGAAATTAATTTTAATTTAGTTTATATACTGTTCATTTTCAGTAACGTTCATTGAACAATATTCCACTTTCAACACCACATTTCTTGGTATATAATTCCTTAGTACACTGAAAATAACTCATGTCAATATAACTTTTGGTTAAATACATGTCACCGACCTGGAGAGACTCGTTTTACGCACAAAACCCAGAAATTAATTCTAATTTGTGAGGTTTTTAGTTTACCGAAATGTTTAACGAACTTTTAAAATTTAAATGAAATGAAAAAATCAATTACTTGTGAATAATGATTAAGTTTAGCATGCAAAATATTTTAGTACTTTTAAAATTCAGGAATTACATTATTATTCAATGGCAATGCATTTATTTATTAAATTCAGGTCAATTTATTAATTGAAGGAAATTATTCAAAAGTTAAAAATTTACAAAGAAAATTGCTGACATAAAACCATTACGGTCAATGGGTAAATTTATGAATTAACTAAAATTCGATTTATTTAAACAATAAGAAATTTTCATTAAATTAAATTCAAATAAATTACTTTCAAATAATTGAATTGATTTCCTGATTTTTTACATCCGAAGTTCTGTTTTACTAATAAATCAAGAAACTTGTGAACAATAACATCAAAAGGTCCTTGAAGTTCTAAATCGTAATTGAGATCGATCTAGATCAAATAAAAAATAATAGATACTATCTTATTATTAATGTCATTGCAAAATGAAAAGCAATCAGAGGTGAAAACCAAAAGAACTCATAATACCATAATATATAAGAATTTTTTTAAATATAAAAATTTTAATTTTAAATTGAGAATTAAAAAATGTAAAAATTAATTAAAATCTTTATTATCCAATAAGATCAATACAAAATTTAATTACGTTTTTTACCATTTAACATATCAATAAAAAATGATCAATTACTTGAAAAAAGCTGTGTCGAAAACTTGTGAATATCAATAAAACATCGATATCTTTACTGATTCATAGTCAAATAATAAAAAAATTCTCAATGATTAATATATATTAGGGTGTCCCATAAAAATTAAAGTACGAAAACCTTTGTCCACACACATGAAATTTACCTTTAATTACACCATGCGAAATTTCGGTTAATTTGAATAAAGTTTAGAGTCCCCAAAGGACCTTGGAAAAATTAATATTTCCTGACCTATTCTGCTTCCATGACTAACTGAATAATGATTTATTAACCAAGCATGGTGATACATATACTGATGCATACTGAGTCACTATATAGATCAAACTTCAAGCTTTAGTTCACTCATAAAAATTCTAAATTGTGAACATTTTGAAAATTAATTTTTTAAATAAAATTTTTATAAACATTAAAATAAGTAGCATTGAATGTGTCTGACTCTTAATTAAATGTGAACATTTGATTCCTGCGGAAGTAAATTTTTAAAAATAATGTGTTGATAAATTATTATAATTCAATTATATAAAATTTGTAACAAAAATATGTTGCCTATAAATTAGCAGATATGTTTGGAGTCAAATACATAATAGTTAGCTGTAAAAATTCAGTGAAGGAGCAATCTGATTAATTTTAACGTCGCTGCAACTTAACAAATTTAATCAATGTATCACATCACTAGAAAGGGTGGGAATCACTGTACAACTTTGATAGAAAACCTTCCGAAATAAATCTTTCAGGTAAAGCTCTCACATTATAGTAATAATCATTAACTATTTATATGATTTTACTGTTATTTCCATTATTTTCATAAAAGAAATTTAACATTTAGCCAGTTATTTTTTTATGATATTCATAATTAATTTTTTTTGCTTTCTTTGATTTTTATTATTTCATTTTGGACTTTTAAGAAAAACTAATTCAATTAGCTTTACAAAGAAAATTATCTTTAATTGTACTGACGAAAATATTTGCAGCATTTCTATAAAAGGGTAATCAAATAAACGTAACAAAACCACAAAATGATACCAAGAACTTTCTTTATTAGAGACAATTGTGTGATTGACACAAGAAAAAAACGAAGGATATGTACAAGGTAATACCTATAAAAATAATATCAGAAATGTGTGGATGATTGGAATAATACTTTAGAATAAGTCCACTTTAGTCGAAGAAATCGTATAAAATTTGACTAATAAATTACAAGACATATTTTGTTTAGAAATGATGTTTCAAGCATTAGAGTTGCATTTGTTCCAACACAAATTTTATCTTCTCACTTTGGTAAAATTTATACTATAAAAGTTTTGGAATAAAATAATGTCATAGAACATGAAAGTTAGAAAAGCAAAAAAATGTTCAGAATCTAATTTCAGTTTGCGATACACAGGTTGATAACCTCCGTTTCATACTATAGATTAATACTAAATTTGAACGAATGAATATTAACGAAATAGTAGATAACAGATTGAAGATTTTAATTTTAGATAGGACTATGATATTATCTCGATACATGTTGTTGAGTTTACTTCTTCAAATGCCATAAACGAATCAACACGCTCTGTATTTTCATACGCACCGTGCCAGTCATTCAAAATGAGCACGTAAGTGAGCTTCATTTTGTACTCTTTTTACTGACTAATATTGAGTGTTTTGAGTAACATAAAATATTCAATGCAATGACACGTATAGGTCTGAAGTGTACGGTTGGTCGCATTAATAATTTACGGCGTTTAAAACGTTAAAATTGAAGAAATCTGTTTGACTTCTTTAAAGATCTTTGAAATAATAGATTGTGGTACTTCAATGAAGCGACTAGAACTTAATTAAGGTCCAACAGTAATACAATATAATCAAATAATGATTAACCATTTTTTCTAAAAATCCTGTATAAAAATACTTACTAAAACTTTGCTATTAAAAAAAATAAAGCTGAAATCAAAACTTTAATAAGTGGGGTGCTAAAAATTATTGTTTAATTTTAAAAATTAATAAATTTTTTATCGATTAAAAATGATAAAGTTTCAAACAAATCAAGATATTGGTAATTTGAAACCGGAAACAGGGAGAAAATTATCTTTGTTATCAAAAATATTATTTCAAGTTCATGAGAAATTGGGAAAATATAGAATTCATATTTTAAAGTAAATTTCAAAATATTAGTTGTAAGTTGAATATGTTCCACTGTAAAATTCGTAATCTTTTGCCAAATACCTTTACTCATAATTTTTATATCAGCTCCTGAATCCCATAGCATATCAATTTCAACATTTCCAACTTTCATTCTACTCCCACGGTCTTCCATCGTTCGTTTGATACATCACATCCTTTCTATTTTCATTTCGATTTAAATTATTAAAACGGTAATTCCTTGGTAGAAGCATAAATTTTTTCATTAAAATCAGAAGGTATTTCGGCATTTTTCTCATTGTATATAGTAGTTCCAACTGAATGGGATTATTTAATAATCGAAACTATTTTCAACAATATAATTATTACATCGCAGCAAGGGCTTGTTTTGTTATTCACTTATCTGAATTAAATTATTATTTATTGGTTCAACCCCATTAACGAAATATAAGCAACAGGGTTTCTCTCATTTTTTTGCTGCATAACTTCATGATCTATTCATCTTCCTCACGATACACATCAGTATTTTCATCAAGAATGCACATAATTGATCTAGAATAAATTTGGCTTCCATTTGTCAATAAATGACAGTATCTATGTTTCCATTTTCCATATATTAGACATTTATTTTTTAATGGACATTCAAAACAAAAATGGTTACTGTCACCACAACAGTAGCATTGACCCGGTGATAAGATTTCTTCCCTTGGTTCAGGTAATCCATGACATTTGTTGTATAATTTCCTTTCTTGATATTTCATTGAAAATGATTTTCATTGCTCATCTTCTCATTATTATATCTTCTTTTGTACAGCATCCACAAATATTTCTGAAGACTTTTGTGAATATTCCTGACTTTCATATTAATTTGGACAAATTAAGAATATCTTCAACCAGTTGTAAGTTTAATATATTCCATTTTAAAATTCGTAATTCCCAATAATCATTTATTATTAAAACAACATAAAATCCTTATTAAGTATTGAGATATTTAATAATATCGTAACTATATTAATTATAAAATGGAAATAACAATTATAGGGAGGTTGCAAGTAATTAATACATTATTAAATGTTATTTTATTTATAATAAACAACGTATAGAATTTTATTTGTATTTTGAATTAAGTAATTAATAAATATAATATTTAATAAATTAATTGGTCACCAATTTCTTAGCTATTACCGATTATTAAATCAAAATATTTTAAAAAATAGATTGAAAGCATTTAATCACATTATGCCTTAAATTATTCAATAAATATTTAAATAGGTATGAAATATGTAAAATTCTACTACCTCAGTTCAAAAATGATTGTCCGTTTTGGTGAAAATTTTTGTCCCAAAATTATGGTCTCGTTAGTTTTATATATAATATATTAACTTCAACTTCGTTTTAGACAGCTTTTTTATTTATGAAATATTTTACTACAAACTACCTATATTATTTTACATATCTTGTAATACATTGCGTGCAGTTTCAATTGCTTTCAAATTACATGTTAATGTTTGTGGAAGTTGATTCTTTCTTCGCAATTATTCTTTCCCACCATGTGCTAGTTGATAATTATTGTCCATTACAGCGAACATTGAGCTTTCAAACGCTTTTTGAAGAGTCAAGAAAATATTTTCTACTTTTTTGACAGCATCATCCTCCGGGCACGTTGAACAACGGCAATAATATCGTTGTTTTGAAGTTCTTGTCGACTAGAATTTCCTTTAATTCTGGAACTAACGTTGGCAAATTTTATGCCCTGGGGTTTACATTGGCAGGCTCATCACAAATTCTTGAAATTGTTTTCGGGAACTTTTTAAATTCTCCAGTAACATTTTTAATTGTTCCTTTTGACAATTTCTTATTGTTAGATCGCACCAGAAGTGTTTGCAGGATGGCATTTCTCTCCTCGTCACTTAAATTTTTGTACTTTACTCCAGAACGTTGGATTTCTATGATTTAGGGTTATTTGGGCTGCAAAGAAAATAGCAGCGGGTTATTTTGGTACACAGCCAAAAATTAAAAATTTCAGAAATTACTAGTTATTTACGAAACTATTATAAACTGAACGTTTAATTGTAGAATAAAATGTTAAGGATAAAAGATCAAGGGTGTTTAACCTGTGGCCTGGCACACCATATTTTGCTGTCCGCGCATATTATAGCAAATAAAAATCATTCCAATGTTGATAAAATTACCACATCACATTGCATACCAAGATTATCATATTATATATTTGTTAAGAATCTTGTTTGATTCTTTGCAATAGTTTTTGTAAGTCGAAGGAAAATCGAAAGCAGCATTTTCGGCATATTTTACTCTTTTACTATCGCAAAGGTAAAAATGCAGTTCAAGCAATGCGAAAATTATGTGATGTGCATGGAGATGATGTATTGACCGAACGACAGTGCCAAAATTGGTTTGCAAAATTTGTTCCGGCAATTTCGATGTTGAAAACGCACCACGTTCTAGAAGGCATGTTGAAGCCGATGAAGATAAAATAAAGGCATTGATAGATGCAAATCGCCGAATAACTCGTGAGATTGCTGAGAGGTTAAATTTATCGAATTGAACTGATCATGTTCACGTGAAACGCCTTGTTTTAATTTCAAAACTTGACATATGGGTTCCTCATGTTCTTACAGAACGAAATTTGCTTCGTCGCATCAACGACTGCGACGGGAATCATTACTGGTGACGAGAAATAGGTTGTTTACAAAAATGTTAAGCCCAAAAGATCATGGAGTAAAAAAATGAACCAGCTTAATTCACTTCGAATGCCTATATTCACCAAAAGAAGTTTATGCAATCTGTTTGGTGAGATTTCAAGGGGATAGTTTTTTTAAGCTTCTACCGGACAATACCGCGATTAATTCTGAAGTGTACTGTGATCAATTGAACAAATTGAATGATTCGCTTAAACAGAAAATGCCAGAATTGATCAATAGAAAAGGTATAGTGTTCCACCACAATAATGCGAGACCTCATACAAGTTTGGTAATTCGCCAAAAGCTTTTACAGCTCAAATTGGATGTACTACCACACACACCATATTCTCCAGATTTGGCACCTTCGAACTATTACTTGTTCTGGTCTCTGCAAAGTTTTTTGGATGGGAAGACCTTCACTTCAAATCAAAACGTCAAATATTACTTGGACCAGTTTATTGCAAGGTCAGAGGTCTTAAGAGCATGGAATCAATCTCCTGCACGAAAGATGGCAAAAGGTATTGGACCAAGATGGAAAATATATGATTTAATAAAATGTTTATACACTCTAAAAAAATCGTGTTTCATTTTCACCAAAAAACGAAATAACAACCTGATACATTACATGTACAATGTATTTTTCTTTTTCATACTAAAACCTAACTTTAATATAGTTGACTGCTTTTATAAAAATTTAACATGTAACCCAGATGCTACAAAAGGTTAAACACACCTGGTGTAGATGGTTTATACATGCTTTCGTAACATTAAATAAAATTTAAATTACTGAAAAAGTTTTGCGAGAATTTTAAATGCTACAAAAAGAAATGTTTCAACAAATAGAACATCATACCACACTTCAAAAGATAAACCTTTATCAAAATAATTTTTTATTAAGCCACTTCAAGGTTCTTTTTCAATATATATTAATAACTCATATTTTTGATGTTAAATTACCTATCTTTATTGACACATTTAGTGCCATCAAATATATTTTTTTTATATCCAAAGTTAACTGCATTTTAGTCAAGACGTTAAACTGATAAATTTAATGTTTTAATTAGCTCATTTTATAATTATTTTTGTAACTATCTCCTTGATCACATGCAATAGCGCAATGTATTTGTGAAATATTTATCGAAATATAAAATCAACTTCAGCCTCTAAAAAATTTAGATACTTATGGACTTTATTAACTCATTTAATGAACACACGAAAAACTTAAAATGAAGCAAAATTTTTATGACATAACAATTATCTGTTGAAAATTATGCGTGGTTTCTAGTGTTTTATCAACGAAAGTAAAATACATAAAAGCCATTAGCAATTTTAATTTAAGACACAAATTTATATTTTAACTTTAATTTTCTTTTTAAGCCCTTGATAAATAGACGCTTGAATGTGACTCAAACTTTGCACACAATTTTCAATAAAAAACTGCGGTAAAGACTTACCCATTTGTTTAAATCATAATCCATAGAAGTAAACTATACGTAAAATAACTGATTATAAAACTATGAATTAATAATCAAAACAAGAAAAAAAAATAATTTTAATATAAAGTTGTTAGAAAGTTTAAATTAACCAAAAGCTAAAATTAAATTATAATTATTTATTTCAATAATTTTCATATTAATGTTTGTAAGACTACATATCAAAGCAAATTTTCCCAGTGCCTAATATTTCAACACTAGATAAATAGTGTGCCGAAATATTGTGTACAGGAAAATGGTTTTGATCTATAGTCCTACAAACATTATGATTAAAATTATTGAATTAAATAAAGAATCAAAATTGAAATCAAAAGATAATTATGATAGTATTTAATCTCGTTTATTTAAAATACATAATTGTGAGTAATTATTTGCACAAAAATTAAATATTAAATATTAAATTAAAAAATATACACTGTTGGAAAAAAAATTTCGGCAAATGTCTTTTTTTCGAATTAGTCTTTAATAATATCATTATTTATTAATGAAAATTTGGCATGTATTAAAAATAACAAGTTCAACATGGTTTATGCTTTTTATTTTCGATATTATAATTGATTTTCTGTTTAAATCTAAAAATTTTATTATATGCCTGGAAAATAAAAATCGGCGGATTTCTACAAACCTCTCAAAAACTTTTCCCGCCAAAAACTAAATTTGTGGAATAATTTATTACCCCTTAATGAGCATAAATGAAACTAAAATTGTACGTGATTCAGAGGTAGTAAGGTTGCATAAAGAAAACCTCTCGGATTCTGAAATTTCCAAAAGACTGGATATTCCAAGGTCTACAATATACAGTATCATAAAGAAATATGAGAAACATGATACTGTATTGAGATTGTCTGGTTCTGGAAGAAAAAAGTCATTGGATGATTCAGATATCCAGATTATTTTAAATGAAATTGAAAAAAATCCGTTTACATCATCTGAGAGTATCAAAATTGAAATAGAAAAGACTACTAAAAAATCAGTTACAAGCAGAACAGTAAGAAACTATATCAAAGATACCTCTTATAGATCTCGAGTCCCAAGGAAGGTACCGAAATTATCCAAATCCAATATTAAGAGAAGATTGGATTTGGAAAATGAATGGTCTTCTTGGGAAGAAAGTGATTGGGATAAGGTAATTTGGAGAGATGAAAGAAAGATTAACCTTTTTTCATCCGATGGGCGGCAGAGAGTCTATAGAAAGAAAGGAAAGGCCTTAGAATCTAAAAATTGTCTTCCAACTATAAAGCATGGAGGGGGTAGAAGTAAAATGCTATGGGGATGCATGTCATCTAAAGGTGTCGGGAGACTCCATATTATCAAGGGAAAGATGGATGGTCTAATGTATAAGTCCATTCTAACTAAAAATCTAGGTCCTTCGGCAAGAGATATGGGTCTCGATGATGAATTTGTTTTTCAGCAGGATGATGATCCTAAACATACTTCCAGAGTTGTAGGCGAATACTTCATTTTTAAGAATGTAAATGTGCTAGATTGGCCAGCACAATCTCCAGATTTGAATCCCATTGAACATTTATGGGATTACGTGAAGAGAGAAGTAAGGAAAAGAAAGCCGACTAATTTAAGAGAACTTGAGCAGTATGTTATAGAAATATGGGAAAATATCGATTCAGAGCTTTGTAAAAGACTCGTAAAGACTATGAACGATAGAGTTAATTGTGTGATTCGAGCCAAAGGGAAACATATACCTTATTAAATATAATTGCCGAAATTTTTTTTCCAGTCTGTTTTGAAAAAGTATAAATTTTATTGATTTTAAAAGCATATACTAGACCGTTTTCCTCCTTAATATGTTTAAATAATATAAAAAGAGAATTTACTTTGTTTAATTATGTTTAAAGGTGCTTTTCTTTCGGATTAGCGTACTTTTTAAGAAAATTGGCATTTGCCGAAATTTTTTTTCCAACAGTGTATATTTCGATATTATGTTTCAGTTATTTTATGTCATGAATAAAAGTTTAAACAAAAAATTAAAATCAACATGACTCAATCAAATTCCTACAAAGAAAGTTTATACAAGCTTTCATGATTCAATTAGGTAATTAAAGATGTACGTGAATGATAAAAAATATAATATATTTGAATCAATAAGGTGTACCCGGCCATTAAAGAGTTTCTAAACGTGTATTAATGTAAAATTGTTACTTATAATTCACCGTTTTCATTCACTCTTAGTGGATTGCATAATTTTTTCTCTGATACTGCAAAGACGTCGTTTAAATTGTATGTTGTGAATTGGACTTAACACGGTTAGTACCATCGTAATAGGAAAAGTGCCAATATTAAAAGAAATGATTTATTTGATAAGAGAAATTTTACTTCAACTCATTGTAGCTAACATAAAAATTAGCCATTATATTTATAGAACATATAAGCTATATTTTTATGGAGCATCACCAGTGATACTCATCGCATTAAACGTGTTAATTAGAGTAACCTAGCTAGATTTTCATATAGCATACAGTAATGGCAAATCTTTCATTAAATAAATATTCGAATTGTGTAATTATTATGTTTGTTACATAAATGTATTATATCTAGACATGAAAATACTTTAATATTATAAAGAAGATTAATAAAGACCCCGTTTAACGCTTATCCGCTTAGCGTTGTTTCGGTTTATCGCTGTTTTATTGGAATAGTGGAATTCCCCAAAAATTCAGTGCATTGTTTGGCTTCCCCGAAATCCAAAGTAATTTATCTCCATTGCTTCTTCCCTGTTTTGTTACGCAAACGTATGTTTATTGTATCAAACATTTGCTGCCGTTATTATTATATAATATAATAAAAAACACGAAAATAAAGCTACAAGAAAAAGCATTTCACTGGAAACTAAAGTGCAAGTGCTTAGAATATTAGATACTGTTGAGCGTCAATCTCAATTTGATGTTGTAATTACTTTGTAAACGTTAACAATAAGACAATTTTTAAGAATAAAGAAAAAATAATGTCATTAGCAACTACAACTTCAAAAAAACTCTGCAACTAGAATTACCCGTTCTAGAAATAATACGATAGAAGAAATGGAAAAACAACTTTCTATAAGGATTCACGACGAAATTGAACGCAAGATGCCATTAAGCCAAATTATTATTACCGAAAAAGCAAGAAGGATTTTAATCACATTCATGTTGTAACAGGTAAAAATTTCGTTACAAGTCGATGATGGTTTAATAGATTTAGAGGCTGAAATAATCTTCATAACCTAAATATTACAGGAGAAGCTTCAAGTGGATATATAAAAGCGACGTCTTCCCATAACCAAGTTATTTAAATGATTAGATCACCTCGTTTAACTCTGTTTCGTAAAACGCTCTACTTTGAAGGAACGTATACATCGCGCTAAGCGGGGTCTTACTGTATTTAAATAGCTTAAATACAAATTTATGAAAAATTTTCATAATTAAGTTTAAACGACAACATTTTTCCTGTGCTCCTGTGTAGTGCTATAATAACATAATTATTGGTTAATAAACTATAAATATTTCATTTTTTTATCATTTATGCCAAATTTATGCAATGGCTCATTGTTATTCTTTTAAGTCATTTTGATTGACATTTGGGTTTCATTAATAGTTGTTCGCTGTAATTCATCAATTATGAGTTCTTATAAATTTGCATATAATTTATATGTACACTAACATTAGCAAAATTTAAAATATTATCCTTCGTTGTTTATAGAAATTGAAAGTTTTGTTTGATTATTAGAAGACAATAAATCATTAATATTCTTAAGGATAACCATAAATAATTGGCAGTTAATTAAATTAATAAAATTTGCGATCAATACTTGTGATCATCCTCAAGACTCTATTATCAAAAAGGTGTAAATGTGGAAATGGATGCGTCGTGTTAGGAATTTAAAGAATAAAACATTTGTTGATAATCTTAGAGTTTTGGAGTAAGAAAAAAACAATAACTAATAAATTTGCTCGATTTAATACTTTTCCTTTCCACATAAATTAAGAGAACATCTTAAACCTCTTTTACGACAGGGGCCAAAATGCCTCAGCAGAATACTATACTTCTTTTATAATATAATTTGAAAGATTATTTGACTAATGGAAACATTTAGTTAAATTATTACTTATTTATTGTTAATTACATTTTAAAGAAAAAGTTGTCACTATTGTAATATAACTGAATAATTTGAATGTTAGAAAAATGTAACTGCAGAAAGGATTATTAGAAAAATGAATTATTGAATTAATTTAAATTTAATACACGGATAGAGCAAGATAATACGAAATCCGATTTTAAGCATAATTAACCTAAAAAACTAATAAGAAATTAACAATTGAATAATTTTGGTCATTTTTATATTACTTGTACTGATAAGGAAACACCAAAAAATATTCGATATTAATTGATGTTATTATTTTTAGTTTAAGTGTATTAAATTCTATGAAAAGAAGTAACCAGACTTTCTCACTATTTACAAATTATTTATTTTGATTTCATTTAAATTTAAAAACTCATTTTAGTATGCAATTATTAAAATTTTAAATAAAACTAACTTTTTTAAACAATATATCATCTGATCTAAAACAGATAACATTAAACACATGAAAATATAACAAAAATAGCACTTGTATTCTCTTGTGAACTTTTCAATTTCTAATCGTTTCTCCTTGTTATCATTGAACCAATATCCAACACGTTTCATCCTTAAATTGGTTGTTTATATAATAGTACAAAAACTTATTTAGTCAGAAAATAATTTATGATAGGTTTATAATTTAAAATTAAAAATAATAAACGAATATCTTCATTTTAATTTCAATTACATGCCATTTATGACCTTGAAAAACAATTTAAAGGGTAAATTTATACATTAAAACTAATGTATAAATTTATTGATATTAAAAAAAGCAATTTTATTGTATAAAATTCAAAAACTGATTTTCGATATTTTCTTTTTATTAAAGTCTTAAATTTTGCATGTTCGATTCTTACATTTTTTCCTTTTATTTTACAGTAATTGTATTCATAACAATAATATTAATAATAATAATAATTCTTTTAATAATTGTTGGGTCAAAACACAAACGGCCTTAAGATTGTTTAAATGAATCAGTAATATACACGCAAATACAACATGCAAATTTAAAATCGGACCTATAAAACACAAACTAACCATGCTAAAATATGAGAAAGAGAACAATTAAATATAAAATCAAGAAACATAAAAGTAAATTAAAATAATAACAAAGTGCAACAAGATCCGCACGAAAAAAACATAAACATAACATGAGAACATTAAAATTTGACCAAAATTTGACAATTTATCAAAAAATGCAAAAATTCATAAAAATGGAACAAAAATTAAATAATTTGAGTTGGAAACAATTCAAATTAAAAGTTAAAAAGAAAATTGTCAAATTAAATTATAAAAATAATAAAAAATAAGATTAGAAATACCAGAAAATAACAAGGTCAAATTTTGTTTTACTAAATCAAAATTAACACGCAAGGTTAGGGTCGTACAATAGGTATATATACTGATTCATGTTCACATAATTTTAATCGTAGAATCTCGGTTTTTTAGCCAAAACTAGTTTAAAGCAGTTTTTCGAAGTCTTGAATCACTAGAATAATTTCGATGTGAGTGAAGAAATGTTCAATGACTTTCTCCACGTCGCACCCAGACAACGTCGTATGAGCTCTGTTTCAGGTGTCGGCGTGGGGAAAGGTTTTTATATGCAATGAATGCAGTTATGTATGCCAAAAATGAATATGTATTATGACAATTATATGACAATAAATAATTAATTCAGAAACTTTTTGTCGAAATTTTTCTGGCCCACAGCCACTCACACACCGCAAGTCAATAAAATCTACACACAATTCAGGCTGTGTAAGTGCAGTTTATCTGCCAATAGCCTGTGCCCGTGAAGGTTCCGGCGTGAATAACGCAGGGCCCAAACGTCAAATCACAACCGTCATAGGGGAAATTGGGAGGAAGGGAAGTAGTCTTTTGGCTGCTCCTCCACCACCCATTTTCCTATAATTTCGACCAAAAATTTAATTCACATACCGGCTAAAAATCATAAACATTGAGTAGCTCGGTGAGCACTCTTAAAATTATAATATGAACACAATCATCCTAAGATCAAATTGAAAGGGAGGAAGTGGAGAAGTGAAATCGGAAATCGTTATTATGTTTAAATATTTTGAATTAAACATAACATTATGATAATGTATAATTAGAACTAGCTACCCTAATATTTAACTGGCATAAGCTTAAACTGCGGCTAAAGAAAATAATTCAAGGATAAACTATGAACAAAACGATCAGGGCGTAATCGGTTTTTCAATTAGTAAATTCACTACCAGCCAGTTGTACCAGATAAAGGGCGTAATAAATAGCACTAATATCAGCGATATTTTTATGATTATTAGTTAACTAGTATACTTGTAAATTGAGACTTCTACAAAACACCCAAATATTTTTATAATTAACCCTAATCAAACAATAGAAGAATAATATAATAGATAGATTGAGATTCAAAATATTTTCTCCAAGAGTGACCCAACCACCAGTCAGAATAATCAGGTAAAATGAAATAATATAATCCCAGAAAATTTGTGTCAAATTAAATAAAAATCGTGTTAAATAATCTCTCATGTTACATCTAGACGTACCACGAGACCGTGAAACTGCACATAAGCTTGCATAATTTTCATCCACCATAGAGAGGTCGAGTTAACTCCGAAGTCAACAAACTATGGAGCAAATGAAAGACATACACTGGAAATTTGTATGCTACCAGTCGATTGAGAATCCCGTAAAACAATCCGAACAAAAGTCGAAGAGAACAATAATATAGAGATATGCACGCGTTCGAATCACAGGAGCAGCATCCGGCATTAATTACATTTAGTGAGGAATAGTAAATTGACATTGTGGTGAGGCGATGGAGGCTTGCGAACTCAGCGGGATGGTAAATTAAATCTCTAAGACGAATGAGGTTTAATCCATTAAAATAATACCAAAACTAACCAAAAATTTTAGTCGTAAAAGACAAGTCTGGAAACCAACAGCAAATAAGTAATGAATCGTCCGATAAGATAAAACTAGAAAAATAAAATCCACATGAACCCGAACAAACGGTAGACGTGGCGAGACGTGCATAATCCCACAAGGATCAACTCGAGGAGTAGGAAATGACCACGTGGAGAAAAGCCACCTGACATAAATCGATCACCTGTGTAGAAATTGTGGAGAGAAGAAATTGTAACACACACACTCCCAGACTGAGGTAGAACATAGACTAAAAATAGGTCGACTGACGGCGATCAGCCAGAAATTCTACAATCATGGATTCAACGAATCGACGAGGCAGAAATCGTCCCTCACGCCATCCAGACGAGATCACAATGGAACGAAGAACGGACGCACAAGAAAGTAAGGATTACATTTAATGATATAAAATTTGCTTTGATTGTAAAATGTTTTATGTACTTTGGTTGTCCTGCTCCACAAGGAAGAATACTAATCCAGTCGAACCGTAGCAAGAAGAAAAGTCCTTACTAGTAGAAAAGCCTCACAATAATCCACGAAGACCGAATCTCATGAATTTTATATTGAAATAAATAATAGATGTTCATTTGTAAAAATCCTATTACGATAAACTCATACGAGCGACTAAAACACAAGACCCACTAAATGAACAAATCGCCAGTTCCAATACTATTCAGTGAACAACGCCAGCTAATTCTTTGATTAAGTCGTAATCGGCCAATCACTCTTCACCGTGTTGAAATGATGCCATGTTCGAGTAGATATTTACCCAGGATCATTTATGTTTGACTGCCAAATACACAATTCGCCCGAGAGTCGCTGTTGAATGCTGAAATTCTCCTAAGCGTCAGATAAAATTTTACAGATTTCTACCCAAGTCAATTACACACTATGTCGGAAATACCGCTGAAGATATAAACGTTCCCGATGAAATCGTAAAAATCTAACCAACGATTCATGACACCCGTCGCCATGGACCCAGACGATCTCCAATTTGGCAACAACGCAGGCTACCCTGACGTAAACTCCACCAGATTACTTACTCATTAGGCGTCTTAAACTCGACCCATATTATAACTATACCAATGTACACATTTAATACTCTTACTTGTTAGATATTCATGAATTTAATTTTATTCGTTTTAACAGATTCATGGGTGGATGAATCCCGAATAACAATGAGATTCCCATCTCACGCCGCCGCAAAATGCAGACAGGCGATGTGGGATGCGGGATACTCGATTTCCCCAGTAAGAGAATCGAGGTTCGGTGTACAAAGTGGAACGGAGTACGTCGAACTGCCGTATGTGGCAATTAAACGAGAGCCTGGACGAAATCCAGCTCGCGAGCTCCGGAGTCAGGCGAAGAACTCTTGGCACGCCTGGAAGCCCATCAGAGGAGGACCAACCAACAAGTGGAGAGAGCTCACCAACAATTACATCAAATCAACGAAGATATCGCGGCTGGTCTGATCCCGAGCACGGATGGGTATGCCCCTTCGTACGGCATCTCATTCGAGCTCGATGATCCTAGAGTAAACCGACCAATTCCGCCGATGACTGTGTCCATACCAAAAAACGGTTCTCCAAAGGAAAATGACGTCAGAAGCAAGAGAACACGGGCCGGAATGGGAACATTCCTATGCACGAAGTACAACAAGACAAAAATCGGAACACTATCATTCGCGATCTCGTTTTAACTGATAATAGTGAAATAAATTATTCGGAATTTATTGTTTTGTGTACTTACATTTAGTTTCCTTAAACTGTTTTCATAGAGCATACCCTGTAGATATATTTGTTAACGTATGGAAAATACAAAATTAATAATAAATTAATTCTATATTAGTCAAAATAATCTATTAATGGCCGTTTATTGTAGAGATGGATTCTAGTCTGATATTGGATGCGGCTCTAAAAAGTGCCCGTAAGGAGAATACAGATCTCCACCGACAGTTGCTAGAATTAACCATAGAAATTCATGGCGTAAAATCAACATGGGTGGAGCCATCTAAGGCGAAGGTCCTGTACCAACTAGTAACCGCCGCCCAACGTGGATAGGCTGAAGGCCAAGAAGGCCAAGCTGTCACATATCTCCTAGTTTTCGCACCGGCCCAGCTGGCGTATCGCGACGCTACAAACGCAACCAAACCAGCGGTAAAACCACCTCAACGTCGTCCAGGGAAAATCGAACGAGCGAGACGACGAGCGATGAGATCGACGGAGCAAACAAAATGAAAAATGTCATAACAAATAAACGTTTTAGTTGAAATGTCTACACGCTTATTAAATTTATTAATTATGGCTAAGAATAATCTACGCAAGATAATAAAGATTAAATCAGAGAGAGAGACGACGGATTGTACTTGCAAGTGAAAGGGACCGGAAATAGAAATTGCACACATACCTTCTATCGGTGGTGCGTTGAACCCACTATGGGATCGGGCCTTAGCAGTTCCTATATGGCGCTCACCTTTGGCGATTCCATAACCAGTGGTTGCATTACCAACGTTGCTTTGCAACGGGTAACCATTGGGGGAGAGACAACAATTTTCATATGGGGTCAAGGTCACTGACGTCATACCCAAAAACCCCACATAATTATAGGTACAATAATAATAATAATAATGTTAATAATCCGGATTTCAACGAATTTAAAGATTTGTTCCTAATGATCCAAAAGAAAAATACCATAATCCCTAAAATGTTGAGTTATTAGTCTCTAAAATTGGATTAATTAATTTTATTAACTATATAGTAGAGTATAAATTTTTATTCACATAATACAATCAACATTAGTATAAATAAGAATTTTCTATTTTATATTACGGGTTCTCACCTTAACCCTTAAAAATCAAGAATTTAGGAGATATTTCAACATGTACTATATATATATATATATATATATATTATTTATTAATTTAAGTATAACCCAATTTCGAATTTTTTCGCTTGCCATTTATTGCCATGGCAACTTATTATAGGATTTTCAATTTCTATTATAAAAGTAAGTATCGATTTTTAGATACTTTTAATTTAATTTTTACGTATTTTAGATTCCTCTGAGAAATCAGATCCACTCGGTTGACTTCCATCGGCATAAACACTTCCTATGAGGTTTGATTATTAATTTAATTCGGATATTTCTAACTTTTCATTGTAGAATCCCCAGATTCAACCCCTAACAGAATTTCACGCAAATGGAAATTTCATGAATCCGGAACATTTTAATTTTTTCGATAATAGTAGTGACATATGAGGACTATACCCCGTGGATATTTGGCTTGAAAAAAAACAGAGACCCCCTTTAAAAAGTTTTTAATAAATAAATTGCTAATAGCTCAAAAGAAAAATTACTTAAATTTATTTTTAGACACTTTTCTATTCTTTTCACTCCAACTCGTGTTGTTTACTGAATGATAAACTAATTAGTAAGTATAAGTGTTTGTAATTGATAGTAAAAAGTAACTTGATTAGAAAAATATTCTTAAATTAATTTCACAAAAACATATATTACTTTCACAGTACTTGAAATAAATTTTCGTATATTTATTGAAAATTATTAGATTTTTAAGTTTCTAAACATCATTGAATAAAGTTAATAGATAAAATAATTATCATCTACCACATTACAGTTGGGCCAGAACACAAACGGCCTCGAGGATTGTTTAAATGAATCTGTAATACACATGCAAATACAATATGCAGATTCAAAATCGGACCTATAAAACATCAACTAACCCATGCTAAAATACGACAAAGAAAACAATTAAATATAAAATCACAAAACACAAAAATAAATTAAATTAAAAAACAAAGTGCAACAAGATCCGCACGAAATAAACATAAAAATAACATGAGAACATAAAATTTGACCGAAATTCGACAATTTATCAAAAAATGCGAAAATTCATGAAAATGGAATAAAAATAAAATAATTTGAATTGGAAACAATTCAATTAAAAAATTAAAAATAAAATTGTAGAATCAAATTATAAAAATAATAAAATTAAGATTAGAAAATACTAGAAAATCACAAGGTCATATTTTGTTTTACTAAATCAAAATTAACACGCAAGGTTAGGGTCGTACAATAGGTATATATACCGATTCATTTTCACATATTCTTAATCGAATTGACTCGAAAAATTCAGTTTCAATTTGAAAACTCGTTTTAATCAGTGGAAGCCAGAAATTTTAGAATGTGAGTGAGAGAATGTTCGAAAACTCTCTCCACGTCGCGTCCTTGCAACCTCGAATGAGCTCTGCTTGGGCGTCGGCGTGGGGAGAGAGTTATGATGTGCTATTAACGAAAATTATGATATGATATTAACGAAAACTATGATGTACTATGTGGCAATAAATGTATTTACCTAAACAAATAGACTTTCTTTTGTCGAAATTTTTCCGGCCAACAGCCGATACATCATACAAGATATTAAATTTACAAAATCCAATCGAACTGTGTAAGTGCGTGTATAATCGCCAATAGTTCGTGCCCGTGAAGGCTACGGCGTGAGAACGCAGTAGCTGGAACGTAAAATCATTATTCCGTATAAGGGAAAATGGTGAAGGGGAAATAGTCTTTTGGCTGTTTCGTCGTCACTCATTTTCCATAAACTCGACCCAAATTATCTTCACACACGGCTAAAAATTAAAACACCGAGTAGTCCAGTGGGCATTCATTAAT